>JASKUP010000031.1:4069151-5425535 GCA_030448955.1 Trichopoda pennipes | reverse complement strand
AACTGATTTTATGAGAATTTTACCATAAAATCAACATAGCATAGACAGCAAGACTCAAAGACACTTTCATACAAACACTACAAAACATTTCAAAAAACAAAAAACAAAAAAACATTGTTTATTTTCAATCATTTCTACATAAGGGTTGCCATTGGAAACCATTCATATGCAATTTGAAAATTCCAGAAAATAAAAAATATTTGTAAATAGTTTTACAAAAAAGCAACGAGCACATGCAATGGAAATAAGTAAATTATAATTATTCGGAATCATATTCATTATAAGCAGCAATATTTATTTTGTGCTTGATTCCTTTTTTTAAATAAATATTTCATGATATTCTCACAAAATATTTATTTAAATAAAAATAAAAAATGAAATGTATTGTAATGGGGGAGAGCATATCCATATTGCAATTTCACTTTCGCTCACAAAGCTCATCAGTGAATTTTACCCCAATATTGTATAGAAAAACCTAAAAGTCTTATATCTAAAGCCAAACTGATTTTATGAGAATTTTACCATAAAATCAACATAGCATAGACAGCAAGACTCAAAGACACTTTCATACAAACACTACAAAACATTTCAAAAAACAAAAAACAAAAAAACATTGTTTATTTTCAATCATTTCTACATAAGGGTTGCCATTGGAAACCATTCATATGCAATTTGAAAATTCCAGAAAATAAAAAATATTTGTAAATAGTTTTACAAAAAAGCAACGAGCACATGCAATGGAAATAAGTAAATTATAATTATTCGGAATCATATTCATTATAAGCAGCAATATTTATTTTGTGCTTGATTCCTTTTTTTAAATAAATATTTCATGATATTCTCACAAAATATTTATTTAAATAAAAATAAAAAATGAAATGTATTGTAATGGGGGAGAGCATATCCATATTGCAATTTCACTTTCGCTCACAAAGCTCATCAGTGAATTTTACCCCAATATTGTATAGAAAAACCTAAAAGTCTTATATCTAAAGCCAAACTGATTTTATGAGAATTTTACCATAAAATCAACATAGCATAGACAGCAAGACTCAAAGACACTTTCATACAAACACTACAAAACATTTCAAAAAACAAAAAACAAAAAAACATTGTTTATTTTCAATCATTTCTACATAAGGGTTGCCATTGGAAACCATTCATATGCAATTTGAAAATTCCAGAAAATAAAAAATATTTGTAAATAGTTTTACAAAAAAGCAACGAGCACATGCAATGGAAATAAGTAAATTATAATTATTCGGAATCATATTCATTATAAGCAGCAATATTTATTTTGTGCTTGATTCCTTTTTTTAAATAAATATTTCATGATATTCTCACAAAATATTTATTTAAATAAAAATAAAAAATGAAATGTATTGTAATGGGGGAGAGCATATCCATATTGCAATTTCACTTTCGCTCACAAAGCTCATCAGTGAATTTTACCCCAATATTGTATAGAAAAACCTAAAAGTCTTATATCTAAAGCCAAACTGATTTTATGAGAATTTTACCATAAAATCAACATAGCATAGACAGCAAGACTCAAAGACACTTTCATACAAACACTACAAAACATTTCAAAAAACAAAAAACAAAAAAACATTGTTTATTTTCAATCATTTCTACATAAGGGTTGCCATTGGAAACCATTCATATGCAATTTGAAAATTCCAGAAAATAAAAAATATTTGTAAATAGTTTTACAAAAAAGCAACGAGCACATGCAATGGAAATAAGTAAATTATAATTATTCGGAATCATATTCATTATAAGCAGCAATATTTATTTTGTGCTTGATTCCTTTTTTTAAATAAATATTTCATGATATTCTCACAAAATATTTATTTAAATAAAAATAAAAAATGAAATGTATTGTAATGGGGGAGAGCATATCCATATTGCAATTTCACTTTCGCTCACAAAGCTCATCAGTGAATTTTACCCCAATATTGTATAGAAAAACCTAAAAGTCTTATATCTAAAGCCAAACTGATTTTATGAGAATTTTACCATAAAATCAACATAGCATAGACAGCAAGACTCAAAGACACTTTCATACAAACACTACAAAACATTTCAAAAAACAAAAAACAAAAAAACATTGTTTATTTTCAATCATTTCTACATAAGGGTTGCCATTGGAAACCATTCATATGCAATTTGAAAATTCCAGAAAATAAAAAATATTTGTAAATAGTTTTACAAAAAAGCAACGAGCACATGCAATGGAAATAAGTAAATTATAATTATTCGGAATCATATTCATTATAAGCAGCAATATTTATTTTGTGCTTGATTCCTTTTTTTAAATAAATATTTCATGATATTCTCACAAAATATTTATTTAAATAAAAATAAAAAATGAAATGTATTGTAATGGGGGAGAGCATATCCATATTGCAATTTCACTTTCGCTCACAAAGCTCATCAGTGAATTTTACCCCAATATTGTATAGAAAAACCTAAAAGTCTTATATCTAAAGCCAAACTGATTTTATGAGAATTTTACCATAAAATCAACATAGCATAGACAGCAAGACTCAAAGACACTTTCATACAAACACTACAAAACATTTCAAAAAACAAAAAACAAAAAAACATTGTTTATTTTCAATCATTTCTACATAAGGGTTGCCATTGGAAACCATTCATATGCAATTTGAAAATTCCAGAAAATAAAAAATATTTGTAAATAGTTTTACAAAAAAGCAACGAGCACATGCAATGGAAATAAGTAAATTATAATTATTCGGAATCATATTCATTATAAGCAGCAATATTTATTTTGTGCTTGATTCCTTTTTTTAAATAAATATTTCATGATATTCTCACAAAATATTTATTTAAATAAAAATAAAAAATGAAATGTATTGTAATGGGGGAGAGCATATCCATATTGCAATTTCACTTTCGCTCACAAAGCTCATCAGTGAATTTTACCCCAATATTGTATAGAAAAACCTAAAAGTCTTATATCTAAAGCCAAACTGATTTTATGAGAATTTTACCATAAAATCAACATAGCATAGACAGCAAGACTCAAAGACACTTTCATACAAACACTACAAAACATTTCAAAAAACAAAAAACAAAAAAACATTGTTTATTTTCAATCATTTCTACATAAGGGTTGCCATTGGAAACCATTCATATGCAATTTGAAAATTCCAGAAAATAAAAAATATTTGTAAATAGTTTTACAAAAAAGCAACGAGCACATGCAATGGAAATAAGTAAATTATAATTATTCGGAATCATATTCATTATAAGCAGCAATATTTATTTTGTGCTTGATTCCTTTTTTTAAATAAATATTTCATGATATTCTCACAAAATATTTATTTAAATAAAAATAAAAAATGAAATGTATTGTAATGGGGGAGAGCATATCCATATTGCAATTTCACTTTCGCTCACAAAGCTCATCAGTGAATTTTACCCCAATATTGTATAGAAAAACCTAAAAGTCTTATATCTAAAGCCAAACTGATTTTATGAGAATTTTACCATAAAATCAACATAGCATAGACAGCAAGACTCAAAGACACTTTCATACAAACACTACAAAACATTTCAAAAAACAAAAAACAAAAAAACATTGTTTATTTTCAATCATTTCTACATAAGGGTTGCCATTGGAAACCATTCATATGCAATTTGAAAATTCCAGAAAATAAAAAATATTTGTAAATAGTTTTACAAAAAAGCAACGAGCACATGCAATGGAAATAAGTAAATTATAATTATTCGGAATCATATTCATTATAAGCAGCAATATTTATTTTGTGCTTGATTCCTTTTTTTAAATAAATATTTCATGATATTCTCACAAAATATTTATTTAAATAAAAATAAAAAATGAAATGTATTGTAATGGGGGAGAGCATATCCATATTGCAATTTCACTTTCGCTCACAAAGCTCATCAGTGAATTTTACCCCAATATTGTATAGAAAAACCTAAAAGTCTTATATCTAAAGCCAAACTGATTTTATGAGAATTTTACCATAAAATCAACATAGCATAGACAGCAAGACTCAAAGACACTTTCATACAAACACTACAAAACATTTCAAAAAACAAAAAACAAAAAAACATTGTTTATTTTCAATCATTTCTACATAAGGGTTGCCATTGGAAACCATTCATATGCAATTTGAAAATTCCAGAAAATAAAAAATATTTGTAAATAGTTTTACAAAAAAGCAACGAGCACATGCAATGGAAATAAGTAAATTATAATTATTCGGAATCATATTCATTATAAGCAGCAATATTTATTTTGTGCTTGATTCCTTTTTTTAAATAAATATTTCATGATATTCTCACAAAATATTTATTTAAATAAAAATAAAAAATGAAATGTATTGTAATGGGGGAGAGCATATCCATATTGCAATTTCACTTTCGCTCACAAAGCTCATCAGTGAATTTTACCCCAATATTGTATAGAAAAACCTAAAAGTCTTATATCTAAAGCCAAACTGATTTTATGAGAATTTTACCATAAAATCAACATAGCATAGACAGCAAGACTCAAAGACACTTTCATACAAACACTACAAAACATTTCAAAAAACAAAAAACAAAAAAACATTGTTTATTTTCAATCATTTCTACATAAGGGTTGCCATTGGAAACCATTCATATGCAATTTGAAAATTCCAGAAAATAAAAAATATTTGTAAATAGTTTTACAAAAAAGCAACGAGCACATGCAATGGAAATAAGTAAATTATAATTATTCGGAATCATATTCATTATAAGCAGCAATATTTATTTTGTGCTTGATTCCTTTTTTTAAATAAATATTTCATGATATTCTCACAAAATATTTATTTAAATAAAAATAAAAAATGAAATGTATTGTAATGGGGGAGAGCATATCCATATTGCAATTTCACTTTCGCTCACAAAGCTCATCAGTGAATTTTACCCCAATATTGTATAGAAAAACCTAAAAGTCTTATATCTAAAGCCAAACTGATTTTATGAGAATTTTACCATAAAATCAACATAGCATAGACAGCAAGACTCAAAGACACTTTCATACAAACACTACAAAACATTTCAAAAAACAAAAAACAAAAAAACATTGTTTATTTTCAATCATTTCTACATAAGGGTTGCCATTGGAAACCATTCATATGCAATTTGAAAATTCCAGAAAATAAAAAATATTTGTAAATAGTTTTACAAAAAAGCAACGAGCACATGCAATGGAAATAAGTAAATTATAATTATTCGGAATCATATTCATTATAAGCAGCAATATTTATTTTGTGCTTGATTCCTTTTTTTAAATAAATATTTCATGATATTCTCACAAAATATTTATTTAAATAAAAATAAAAAATGAAATGTATTGTAATGGGGGAGAGCATATCCATATTGCAATTTCACTTTCGCTCACAAAGCTCATCAGTGAATTTTACCCCAATATTGTATAGAAAAACCTAAAAGTCTTATATCTAAAGCCAAACTGATTTTATGAGAATTTTACCATAAAATCAACATAGCATAGACAGCAAGACTCAAAGACACTTTCATACAAACACTACAAAACATTTCAAAAAACAAAAAACAAAAAAACATTGTTTATTTTCAATCATTTCTACATAAGGGTTGCCATTGGAAACCATTCATATGCAATTTGAAAATTCCAGAAAATAAAAAATATTTGTAAATAGTTTTACAAAAAAGCAACGAGCACATGCAATGGAAATAAGTAAATTATAATTATTCGGAATCATATTCATTATAAGCAGCAATATTTATTTTGTGCTTGATTCCTTTTTTTAAATAAATATTTCATGATATTCTCACAAAATATTTATTTAAATAAAAATAAAAAATGAAATGTATTGTAATGGGGGAGAGCATATCCATATTGCAATTTCACTTTCGCTCACAAAGCTCATCAGTGAATTTTACCCCAATATTGTATAGAAAAACCTAAAAGTCTTATATCTAAAGCCAAACTGATTTTATGAGAATTTTACCATAAAATCAACATAGCATAGACAGCAAGACTCAAAGACACTTTCATACAAACACTACAAAACATTTCAAAAAACAAAAAACAAAAAAACATTGTTTATTTTCAATCATTTCTACATAAGGGTTGCCATTGGAAACCATTCATATGCAATTTGAAAATTCCAGAAAATAAAAAATATTTGTAAATAGTTTTACAAAAAAGCAACGAGCACATGCAATGGAAATAAGTAAATTATAATTATTCGGAATCATATTCATTATAAGCAGCAATATTTATTTTGTGCTTGATTCCTTTTTTTAAATAAATATTTCATGATATTCTCACAAAATATTTATTTAAATAAAAATAAAAAATGAAATGTATTGTAATGGGGGAGAGCATATCCATATTGCAATTTCACTTTCGCTCACAAAGCTCATCAGTGAATTTTACCCCAATATTGTATAGAAAAACCTAAAAGTCTTATATCTAAAGCCAAACTGATTTTATGAGAATTTTACCATAAAATCAACATAGCATAGACAGCAAGACTCAAAGACACTTTCATACAAACACTACAAAACATTTCAAAAAACAAAAAACAAAAAAACATTGTTTATTTTCAATCATTTCTACATAAGGGTTGCCATTGGAAACCATTCATATGCAATTTGAAAATTCCAGAAAATAAAAAATATTTGTAAATAGTTTTACAAAAAAGCAACGAGCACATGCAATGGAAATAAGTAAATTATAATTATTCGGAATCATATTCATTATAAGCAGCAATATTTATTTTGTGCTTGATTCCTTTTTTTAAATAAATATTTCATGATATTCTCACAAAATATTTATTTAAATAAAAATAAAAAATGAAATGTATTGTAATGGGGGAGAGCATATCCATATTGCAATTTCACTTTCGCTCACAAAGCTCATCAGTGAATTTTACCCCAATATTGTATAGAAAAACCTAAAAGTCTTATATCTAAAGCCAAACTGATTTTATGAGAATTTTACCATAAAATCAACATAGCATAGACAGCAAGACTCAAAGACACTTTCATACAAACACTACAAAACATTTCAAAAAACAAAAAACAAAAAAACATTGTTTATTTTCAATCATTTCTACATAAGGGTTGCCATTGGAAACCATTCATATGCAATTTGAAAATTCCAGAAAATAAAAAATATTTGTAAATAGTTTTACAAAAAAGCAACGAGCACATGCAATGGAAATAAGTAAATTATAATTATTCGGAATCATATTCATTATAAGCAGCAATATTTATTTTGTGCTTGATTCCTTTTTTTAAATAAATATTTCATGATATTCTCACAAAATATTTATTTAAATAAAAATAAAAAATGAAATGTATTGTAATGGGGGAGAGCATATCCATATTGCAATTTCACTTTCGCTCACAAAGCTCATCAGTGAATTTTACCCCAATATTGTATAGAAAAACCTAAAAGTCTTATATCTAAAGCCAAACTGATTTTATGAGAATTTTACCATAAAATCAACATAGCATAGACAGCAAGACTCAAAGACACTTTCATACAAACACTACAAAACATTTCAAAAAACAAAAAACAAAAAAACATTGTTTATTTTCAATCATTTCTACATAAGGGTTGCCATTGGAAACCATTCATATGCAATTTGAAAATTCCAGAAAATAAAAAATATTTGTAAATAGTTTTACAAAAAAGCAACGAGCACATGCAATGGAAATAAGTAAATTATAATTATTCGGAATCATATTCATTATAAGCAGCAATATTTATTTTGTGCTTGATTCCTTTTTTTAAATAAATATTTCATGATATTCTCACAAAATATTTATTTAAATAAAAATAAAAAATGAAATGTATTGTAATGGGGGAGAGCATATCCATATTGCAATTTCACTTTCGCTCACAAAGCTCATCAGTGAATTTTACCCCAATATTGTATAGAAAAACCTAAAATCTTATATCTAAAGCCAAACTGATTTTATGAGAATTTTACCATAAAATCAACATAGCATAGACAGCAAGACTCAAAGACACTTTCATACAAACACTACAAAACATTTCAAAAAACAAAAAACAAAAAAAAAAAAAAAACATTGTTTATTTTCAATCATTTCTACATAAGGGTTGCCATTGGAAACCATTCATATGCAATTTGAAAATTCCAGAGAGAGAGAGCTTTGTGAGCGAAAGTGAAATTGCAATATGGATATGCTCTCCCCCATTACAATACATTTCATTTTTTATTTTTATTTAAATAAATATTTTGTGAGAATATCATGAAATATTTATTTAAAAAAAGGAATCAAGCACAAAATAAATATTGCTGCTTATAATGAATATGATTCCGAATAATTATAATTTACTTATTTCCATTGCATGTGCTCGTTGCTTTTTTGTAAAACTATTTACAAATATTTTTTATTTTCTGGAATTTTCAAATTGCATATGAATGGTTTCCAATGGCAACCCTTATGTAGAAATGATTGAAAATAAACAATGTTTTTTTGTTTTTTGTTTTTTGAAATGTTTTGTAGTGTTTGTATGAAAGTGTCTTTGAGTCTTGCTGTCTATGCTATGTTGATTTTATGGTAAAATTCTCATAAAATCAGTTTGGCTTTAGATATAAGACTTTTAGGTTTTTCTATACAATATTGGGGTAAAATTCACTGATGAGCTTTGTGAGCGAAAGTGAAATTGCAATATGGATATGCTCTCCCCCATTACAATACATTTCATTTTTTATTTTTATTTAAATAAATATTTTGTGAGAATATCATGAAATATTTATTTAAAAAAAGGAATCAAGCACAAAATAAATATTGCTGCTTATAATGAATATGATTCCGAATAATTATAATTTACTTATTTCCATTGCATGTGCTCGTTGCTTTTTTGTAAAACTATTTACAAATATTTTTTATTTTCTGGAATTTTCAAATTGCATATGAATGGTTTCCAATGGCAACCCTTATGTAGAAATGATTGAAAATAAACAATGTTTTTTTGTTTTTTGTTTTTTGAAATGTTTTGTAGTGTTTGTATGAAAGTGTCTTTGAGTCTTGCTGTCTATGCTATGTTGATTTTATGGTAAAATTCTCATAAAATCAGTTTGGCTTTAGATATAAGACTTTTAGGTTTTTCTATACAATATTGGGGTAAAATTCACTGATGAGCTTTGTGAGCGAAAGTGAAATTGCAATATGGATATGCTCTCCCCCATTACAATACATTTCATTTTTTATTTTTATTTAAATAAATATTTTGTGAGAATATCATGAAATATTTATTTAAAAAAAGGAATCAAGCACAAAATAAATATTGCTGCTTATAATGAATATGATTCCGAATAATTATAATTTACTTATTTCCATTGCATGTGCTCGTTGCTTTTTTGTAAAACTATTTACAAATATTTTTTATTTTCTGGAATTTTCAAATTGCATATGAATGGTTTCCAATGGCAACCCTTATGTAGAAATGATTGAAAATAAACAATGTTTTTTTGTTTTTTGTTTTTTGAAATGTTTTGTAGTGTTTGTATGAAAGTGTCTTTGAGTCTTGCTGTCTATGCTATGTTGATTTTATGGTAAAATTCTCATAAAATCAGTTTGGCTTTAGATATAAGACTTTTAGGTTTTTCTATACAATATTGGGGTAAAATTCACTGATGAGCTTTGTGAGCGAAAGTGAAATTGCAATATGGATATGCTCTCCCCCATTACAATACATTTCATTTTTTATTTTTATTTAAATAAATATTTTGTGAGAATATCATGAAATATTTATTTAAAAAAAGGAATCAAGCACAAAATAAATATTGCTGCTTATAATGAATATGATTCCGAATAATTATAATTTACTTATTTCCATTGCATGTGCTCGTTGCTTTTTTGTAAAACTATTTACAAATATTTTTTATTTTCTGGAATTTTCAAATTGCATATGAATGGTTTCCAATGGCAACCCTTATGTAGAAATGATTGAAAATAAACAATGTTTTTTTGTTTTTTGTTTTTTGAAATGTTTTGTAGTGTTTGTATGAAAGTGTCTTTGAGTCTTGCTGTCTATGCTATGTTGATTTTATGGTAAAATTCTCATAAAATCAGTTTGGCTTTAGATATAAGACTTTTAGGTTTTTCTATACAATATTGGGGTAAAATTCACTGATGAGCTTTGTGAGCGAAAGTGAAATTGCAATATGGATATGCTCTCCCCCATTACAATACATTTCATTTTTTATTTTTATTTAAATAAATATTTTGTGAGAATATCATGAAATATTTATTTAAAAAAAGGAATCAAGCACAAAATAAATATTGCTGCTTATAATGAATATGATTCCGAATAATTATAATTTACTTATTTCCATTGCATGTGCTCGTTGCTTTTTTGTAAAACTATTTACAAATATTTTTTATTTTCTGGAATTTTCAAATTGCATATGAATGGTTTCCAATGGCAACCCTTATGTAGAAATGATTGAAAATAAACAATGTTTTTTTGTTTTTTGTTTTTTGAAATGTTTTGTAGTGTTTGTATGAAAGTGTCTTTGAGTCTTGCTGTCTATGCTATGTTGATTTTATGGTAAAATTCTCATAAAATCAGTTTGGCTTTAGATATAAGACTTTTAGGTTTTTCTATACAATATTGGGGTAAAATTCACTGATGAGCTTTGTGAGCGAAAGTGAAATTGCAATATGGATATGCTCTCCCCCATTACAATACATTTCATTTTTTATTTTTATTTAAATAAATATTTTGTGAGAATATCATGAAATATTTATTTAAAAAAAGGAATCAAGCACAAAATAAATATTGCTGCTTATAATGAATATGATTCCGAATAATTATAATTTACTTATTTCCATTGCATGTGCTCGTTGCTTTTTTGTAAAACTATTTACAAATATTTTTTATTTTCTGGAATTTTCAAATTGCATATGAATGGTTTCCAATGGCAACCCTTATGTAGAAATGATTGAAAATAAACAATGTTTTTTTGTTTTTTGTTTTTTGAAATGTTTTGTAGTGTTTGTATGAAAGTGTCTTTGAGTCTTGCTGTCTATGCTATGTTGATTTTATGGTAAAATTCTCATAAAATCAGTTTGGCTTTAGATATAAGACTTTTAGGTTTTTCTATACAATATTGGGGTAAAATTCACTGATGAGCTTTGTGAGCGAAAGTGAAATTGCAATATGGATATGCTCTCCCCCATTACAATACATTTCATTTTTTATTTTTATTTAAATAAATATTTTGTGAGAATATCATGAAATATTTATTTAAAAAAAGGAATCAAGCACAAAATAAATATTGCTGCTTATAATGAATATGATTCCGAATAATTATAATTTACTTATTTCCATTGCATGTGCTCGTTGCTTTTTTGTAAAACTATTTACAAATATTTTTTATTTTCTGGAATTTTCAAATTGCATATGAATGGTTTCCAATGGCAACCCTTATGTAGAAATGATTGAAAATAAACAATGTTTTTTTGTTTTTTGTTTTTTGAAATGTTTTGTAGTGTTTGTATGAAAGTGTCTTTGAGTCTTGCTGTCTATGCTATGTTGATTTTATGGTAAAATTCTCATAAAATCAGTTTGGCTTTAGATATAAGACTTTTAGGTTTTTCTTTACAATATTGGGGTAAAATTCACTGATGAGCTTTGTGAGCGAAAGTGAAATTGCAATATGGATATGCTCTCCCCCATTACAATACATTTCATTTTTTATTTTTATTTAAATAAATATTTTGTGAGAATATCATGAAATATTTATTTAAAAAAAGGAATCAAGCACAAAATAAATATTGCTGCTTATAATGAATATGATTCCGAATAATTATAATTTACTTATTTCCATTGCATGTGCTCGTTGCTTTTTTGTAAAACTATTTACAAATATTTTTTATTTTCTGGAATTTTCAAATTGCATATGAATGGTTTCCAATGGCAACCCTTATGTAGAAATGATTGAAAATAAACAATGTTTTTTTGTTTTTTGTTTTTTGAAATGTTTTGTAGTGTTTGTATGAAAGTGTCTTTGAGTCTTGCTGTCTATGCTATGTTGATTTTATGGTAAAATTCTCATAAAATCAGTTTGGCTTTAGATATAAGACTTTTAGGTTTTTCTATACAATATTGGGGTAAAATTCACTGATGAGCTTTGTGAGCGAAAGTGAAATTGCAATATGGATATGCTCTCCCCCATTACAATACATTTCATTTTTTATTTTTATTTAAATAAATATTTTGTGAGAATATCATGAAATATTTATTTAAAAAAAGGAATCAAGCACAAAATAAATATTGCTGCTTATAATGAATATGATTCCGAATAATTATAATTTACTTATTTCCATTGCATGTGCTCGTTGCTTTTTTGTAAAACTATTTACAAATATTTTTTATTTTCTGGAATTTTCAAATTGCATATGAATGGTTTCCAATGGCAACCCTTATGTAGAAATGATTGAAAATAAACAATGTTTTTTTGTTTTTTGTTTTTTGAAATGTTTTGTAGTGTTTGTATGAAAGTGTCTTTGAGTCTTGCTGTCTATGCTATGTTGATTTTATGGTAAAATTCTCATAAAATCAGTTTGGCTTTAGATATAAGACTTTTAGGTTTTTCTATACAATATTGGGGTAAAATTCACTGATGAGCTTTGTGAGCGAAAGTGAAATTGCAATATGGATATGCTCTCCCCCATTACAATACATTTCATTTTTTATTTTTATTTAAATAAATATTTTGTGAGAATATCATGAAATATTTATTTAAAAAAAGGAATCAAGCACAAAATAAATATTGCTGCTTATAATGAATATGATTCCGAATAATTATAATTTACTTATTTCCATTGCATGTGCTCGTTGCTTTTTTGTAAAACTATTTACAAATATTTTTTATTTTCTGGAATTTTCAAATTGCATATGAATGGTTTCCAATGGCAACCCTTATGTAGAAATGATTGAAAATAAACAATGTTTTTTTGTTTTTTGTTTTTTGAAATGTTTTGTAGTGTTTGTATGAAAGTGTCTTTGAGTCTTGCTGTCTATGCTATGTTGATTTTATGGTAAAATTCTCATAAAATCAGTTTGGCTTTAGATATAAGACTTTTAGGTTTTTCTATACAATATTGGGGTAAAATTCACTGATGAGCTTTGTGAGCGAAAGTGAAATTGCAATATGGATATGCTCTCCCCCATTACAATACATTTCATTTTTTATTTTTATTTAAATAAATATTTTGTGAGAATATCATGAAATATTTATTTAAAAAAAGGAATCAAGCACAAAATAAATATTGCTGCTTATAATGAATATGATTCCGAATAATTATAATTTACTTATTTCCATTGCATGTGCTCGTTGCTTTTTTGTAAAACTATTTACAAATATTTTTTATTTTCTGGAATTTTCAAATTGCATATGAATGGTTTCCAATGGCAACCCTTATGTAGAAATGATTGAAAATAAACAATGTTTTTTTGTTTTTTGTTTTTTGAAATGTTTTGTAGTGTTTGTATGAAAGTGTCTTTGAGTCTTGCTGTCTATGCTATGTTGATTTTATGGTAAAATTCTCATAAAATCAGTTTGGCTTTAGATATAAGACTTTTAGGTTTTTCTATACAATATTGGGGTAAAATTCACTGATGAGCTTTGTGAGCGAAAGTGAAATTGCAATATGGATATGCTCTCCCCCATTACAATACATTTCATTTTTTATTTTTATTTAAATAAATATTTTGTGAGAATATCATGAAATATTTATTTAAAAAAAGGAATCAAGCACAAAATAAATATTGCTGCTTATAATGAATATGATTCCGAATAATTATAATTTACTTATTTCCATTGCATGTGCTCGTTGCTTTTTTGTAAAACTATTTACAAATATTTTTTATTTTCTGGAATTTTCAAATTGCATATGAATGGTTTCCAATGGCAACCCTTATGTAGAAATGATTGAAAATAAACAATGTTTTTTTGTTTTTTGTTTTTTGAAATGTTTTGTAGTGTTTGTATGAAAGTGTCTTTGAGTCTTGCTGTCTATGCTATGTTGATTTTATGGTAAAATTCTCATAAAATCAGTTTGGCTTTAGATATAAGACTTTTAGGTTTTTCTTTACAATATTGGGGTAAAATTCACTGATGAGCTTTGTGAGCGAAAGTGAAATTGCAATATGGATATGCTCTCCCCCATTACAATACATTTCATTTTTTATTTTTATTTAAATAAATATTTTGTGAGAATATCATGAAATATTTATTTAAAAAAAGGAATCAAGCACAAAATAAATATTGCTGCTTATAATGAATATGATTCCGAATAATTATAATTTACTTATTTCCATTGCATGTGCTCGTTGCTTTTTTGTAAAACTATTTACAAATATTTTTTATTTTCTGGAATTTTCAAATTGCATATGAATGGTTTCCAATGGCAACCCTTATGTAGAAATGATTGAAAATAAACAATGTTTTTTTGTTTTTTGTTTTTTGAAATGTTTTGTAGTGTTTGTATGAAAGTGTCTTTGAGTCTTGCTGTCTATGCTATGTTGATTTTATGGTAAAATTCTCATAAAATCAGTTTGGCTTTAGATATAAGACTTTTAGGTTTTTCTATACAATATTGGGGTAAAATTCACTGATGAGCTTTGTGAGCGAAAGTGAAATTGCAATATGGATATGCTCTCCCCCATTACAATACATTTCATTTTTTATTTTTATTTAAATAAATATTTTGTGAGAATATCATGAAATATTTATTTAAAAAAAGGAATCAAGCACAAAATAAATATTGCTGCTTATAATTAAATTAAATTTAATATTTTCCACTAATAAAAATTCACTCGTTGTTTTCTATGTTCAAAAGAGTTGGTGAATCCCATGTAATGGCTCAATTTTTATAAGTACGTCATTTCTGATTATTTTGTTTTGTCTGTGACGCATGCATCATAGGTATTGCTATACTTTGTGCAGGAAAGTCCTTGCTTCGTTTCAAAAATTTTAAAAGTTATTCTAAAAATATGGTTCCTCTGCAGCAGATAGTTGAAAATAATAAAAGAAGCTTAGATATTATAGAAACTCTCAAAAAAGAAGTAAGGGAAACAAAAGTGTATAATTGCATAAATGATGGGTTGGAAAAATTTAACATATGTATCTAACTTTGTACATGCAGACATACATATATACATATGTACATTATCGTACTTTCAGTTGGCAGCAATTCGTGGGGAACTTATGAGTCGAAAGAAGCGTGAACTTATTTCTGAGAACCAAGGAAGTAGAATTAGCTAGAATTCGGTTAATACCTTCAGAAATAAGGAATGGTAAGACACAAATACAACTACCAGAGGCTAGTAATTTATGTACAGACTGCAAAGCAACAACGCCTACTGCAGAAATTGCTGCACAAAACAAGAAAGTTAATCAGAAAACAGAACAAAAACCTATCAAAGAAAACTAAACTAAGAAACAATCTCTTGATGATAAAACCGTTGAGGGTGTTGTTGATTACATATTGATGTTGGACGTTTGGATTTTCATGTGGGTAAAATAGTTGAAGTAAGCCGTCATCCTGATGCAGACAGTTTGTATTTGGAAAATATTGATTGTGGTGCATCTCAACCTCGGATCGTCGTTTCTGACATAGTAAAATGTAAGTATACCGATTAAAGAAATGCAAAATCGTATGGTCTTGTGCAACCTTAAACATGCCAAAATGCGCGGCATTATTTCCGCAGTTATGGTTATGTGTGCTTCGACATTGGAAAAAGTTAAAATGCTTAATCCTCCAGAAGGTTCTGTTCATGTTGTCTTAGCACACTCCGAATGTTATAGCAAACAACCTGACGCCCAAATGAATCCGAAAGAGAAAATCTTTGAATTGTGTGCTACTGATTTAAAAACAAATTTTCTTTACATGTTCCTGGTAAAGGAAATATAAGGGCACAATCTCTAAAAAATGTTCAAGTTAAATAATTTTTTGTCTTAGTTTGTAATATATTTTCTTTTGAAAGTTATATCCTTTCTCCAGACTTAAAGTGAAAATTTTAAATATCTGGAAAATATCAGTAAAACGTTTAAATATTTGAAGATTTTTGTTAATTTATACATTCTTTAATATTATGTGTTTTTTATTAAACTACTATTGTAATGTTCAAAATCCCTTTATTTTATAAATTTTAAATTGTTGAGATGGAATAAAGAAATGAAGGAAATGATTATGGCATATGTACAACAAAGAAAATAAATAAATCGTTTCGTTTTCTGGCCATAATAATTAATGTTGCTGTCGTGGATGTCTTCGTAAGACCAACGGTTCAGTAGGTATTTCCACCACAATAGTTTTTGTCATTATATCGTACGCGGTACGGTTATTTTTAAAGAAAACCATTAGAAAAAACATGGGAAGTAATAGACTTAAAATGACATTTTTGGCAACAGCCCGGATAAAGGCTCTTTGAAAATTTGGAGTTTCAGCGGGAAAGAGTAGAGCTCGCATTTGTACACGAGCCGCCTGGAAGCCTAATTGTATTTGAGGTACTGGCCGCGCTGGAATATTGTTGTTGGGTAGTGGAACCATAGCCTCTACATATTTTATACTCAAGCCCATAATATATTTACCAACGGAAGCACCATTGAAGAATGTTGTTAAAAGAGCTTCATATAAACAAACAAATAATTTTGTAGCAATTTCAAAAGCTAGAAGATCAGACGAAAAGGCCAAAAAATCCATTGAGTACAGCAGGGCTCCAGCAAAATCTTCATTATCCATAGCCTTATTTATAACGTCTGTATCCATGTCCAACATAAGATTATAGCCGAAAACATTAGTTACCACAAAGATTACAACCACTTTTAAAAAGAGCATTATGAGCATATCAATAACCTCGGCTATTGCCCTTTTCCAAAATGGCGCCACAACATATTCATAGCCACCGGCACGATTTATAATCTCCGCTTGAGCTTGGTCGTTGATGAGTCTCAAACCAAAACCATTTAATCTACCCAGAGGTACGCCTCCAGCATTAAAGGGAGGATTTAAATTGTTCGCATTCAGTGGTTGAGCATTTTGTGTTGACGTAGCAGTCATTTGTAATGCCATACCACCAGACATGTTGCCTGGTGCTGGCTGTGAGAATAATTGTGGATAGGAAGATAAAAAATACAAAGGAAACATGGCCATTGCATTTTGTGAGATGTTGGCATGCTTAACCCATTCGTTCAAACTGGCAAAGTATGCCTCCTTAGTGGAAATGTCTCTGGGCTGCGTATCTGCAACTACATCTGTTGGCCATATTGCTGTACTTGTTGTTGTTGCCGTTTTTAATGATGAAATCATTTTCCCATCCTCAGTTTCTTTAGGTTCCACCTTTTCACTCATTTTGTACCGATTCGTGTTATTTTTAGGGATTTTAAGTCGTTTTGACCAATATCAGTGTTTAGCTTAAAATCGTACACGTTAGTATTTTGAATTATTTATTAACATTCACCTAATATAAAAAAGGGTGGATATCTTATTGGTCAAACAACGAAACAGCTGTTGAAATAAGAGGCCAGACTCTTGGTTACAATATCGTTCAATAAGTACGTTGTCTATTTTTGCAGTTTAGTTGTAGGCATAACCAGATTTATTAATAGTGACGTGTACGAACAGAGTTAACAACTTTATTTGTGGTTAACCCTTTTATTTGAAAAGGAAAATAAAAAGTGGCATCCTAAAATACAATGCGAAAATGCAAGCAAGCCATATGACAGCCACAAAATAAATAAAAAGTATTTGTAGGGAAATTTGGAAAATTGTAATTGAAACTGTTAAACCCAATTAATAACTATTAAATGGGTAAGTAAATTGAATTTGATTATTTATAGGCAAACTGGTGAATATCGTTGCTGGCAAATAAGGTGTTTAATTGTAGGCTAAAAAAATTGTGCTTTAGTTTACTTTACTAACACAATTTGTTTTTTTTTACAGGAAACTATTTGTTTGACTGATGCAAAATTACCGGAACAGGATACAAGCTGATAAGTATTGGCTACAAGCTAAATGTTTATTAGTTTTATTGATCCAGTTTGAATTTTGTTTATAGGCTCCTACATATGTAGATACAAACATGTGCAAATTAATCATGTAGCTGGTGAAAACTTAGCAGACTTCTAATAAGAATGGTTTCCTTAAAATAGAAAGTAAATTACATTTATAATGACACAAATTTTTGTTACCTATGTCGGTCATGTATACACCATGCACGTATGTAAACGACGCGGCACCAGTTTGAACACGGTCTTATATCGCTGACGAAGTTCCAGCATTATTATCGCTTAGGGCGATATGGCAATGCTGACTGACGGATAACAGTATTTCATGGTCACCAAACAGTCTCTTTGACCCAATTAGACCTTCCTCCGAGGTATGCCAGAAGAGATTGCAATAATGAAGGCGATATCCGGCAGCATCTCAATGGGCTACATGACACCTCATACACGGCAGGTCGGATGTCCAGTGTTAGTATATTATTTCACTAAATGTGAGATAATATACTAACACTGGACATCTTTTCGGCTGCAGTACGAATTCAGTTCAACTAGAACCAAGATATTTGAGGACTTACCTTGTGGAGGCAATTTAGTTATAAGATTTACTGATTGTCGTTGAGCATGGCGAGAAATACAATGTATAAATGTACTCATAATCAGCGTTGTTTCGACAATCATAAGGGCATTTTCTGCTGACAAGAACTGGATCCCGAACTACACTTGTCTTAAGATTTTGAAGTCAGCAACAGGTGTATCAAACTAAATTTTTAACATTTTTTTAGAAAATTAATGTCAGCGAAAAAATTTAAATAAAACATTTTTTGTACTTTTTATTTATTTATTTTATGACTAATATATTATTTTTTCTTATATATTTTTATAATTTATTAATAATCTTGTTAAAAAATCAAAAACATTTTTTTATTTCATTAAGAAATTTTTTTTAAATAATTCTTAAAGAAAAGAACTTTTTGTTTTCGTTTTATGTAAGATAAGAATTAACTTAATTTAGTATTAAGTTTATTTTTTAATTAAATTATTTAAAACTTTACAAGATTTTGTATTAAGTTTCCCAAGTTTTGTTTAAAATAGGAAATAGAGACGTTCTTTTTTCAGATTCATTCTAAATTCATTTTTAGGAAGTAAATCTAAAATTTCTTTTTAATAAAATATGTAATAAGCAATTACTTTACTCTACATTATTTTAAGTATTAAGGACAAGACTGCAGAGCCCAGAAAGACAATTAAATCATATATTATCTCAAAATTTTTTTGCAAACAAATTTTTACAAACACTTCAGAATGAAATAACAAAAGAACACAGCGATTTCCATGGTGGGGTTGAAATTGTTTAGGAAATTTTTGGATTTCTTTTAAGATAGTTACAGTTTTCATTTTTAGCGGCAAGTTGTTAAGTATTTAGAGAATATTTTATAAGAAAATTTATTTTTAAAATCTATTAACTTATTGCCATACATTGCCGATATTAAGATTACCAAATTGTTGCTGTAAACTTGATGTTGCTGCATTATTAGCCGGAGTACTGTTTGCACTCATTGTGGCCGTAGGAAACCCGCCTATCAAACCGTGATGATTAAAAGTTGTATGGTTTTGCAAAGTTGGCGTCATACCGGGAAACATGAGCGGAGCATTGTTTGCAGCTAAACTCGTCATAAGACTTTGATTATGCGTTTGTATGAGATTTGCAGCAGTAGGTTGGCCCGTAGCCATAATGCCGCCTATCGTTTGGGTATGTGGAAAACCTTGCATAGGAAATTGAGCAGCAAAACCTACATTTCCACCTGCGCCAGCGCCACCCATATGTATAGCCGGCATACCAGATGCGGTAAAAGCAGCTGGTGCTGTCATTACAGGGGCATTGTACATGCTGGCTGAATTAGGTGGTGTCATAAATTGCTGTTGTTGATTGGTTGCCGGTACACTAGCGCCCATAAAAACACCAGGAGCCATGCCTGTAAATGCTCCAGTTGCCCCAAACATTGCAGTTTGTGGATTCGCCTGTTGCTGTTGATGCATAAAATTCATTGCCTGCGTTGGATTCGGCGGAGCCTGTCCATATAAAGCCAGTATACTATCTTTTGTTAACTTTCCTGATTTATCTTTGTCGCCTGAAAGTGTTAATGAACCCTGATTAAAAAAGTCTTCTTCCTCTTTGGCCAAAGAATTTTGCGAGGTGATTACATTATTAGTCAAATGTTGAGTATCATTCACAGCCGGAGTAGCGCTCAAAAAACAACTGAATGTAACATTTTGTAAGTCACAAATACTCGACGACTGCTGGCCAGGCACCGATGACTGCACTGGTTTTGTAGGCGAAGTCAAGCCTAATAAGTCGTTGCTATGATTACTTTCAACTCCCGTGCAACTTGTCGAAATACGTTGAATTTTTGGACTACTACCACTCTGCCCCGGCTTTGGCTTGGGCAATGGCGCTGGTAAAGGTGACGATTTATTTGCATTTGTCAATGATTTCTTGTCTTGTCCCGTTGCGTTGGCATTTCCCGTTATGACACCAATGCCTAGGGCCGTATTTGCTTGGGCTGCTTTCTTTTTACGCTTTTGCCTTTCCAGTTCCTCATCGATTTCTTTGGCCCAGTCAACTCTGGGTGGAGATGGAGGTATCCATTCACGAGCCAAGTATTTCTTGTGTTCATATTTGGCACGTATAAATGATTCTAGAGCAGTATCTGTTTGCGGACGGCGAAAACCATCAGGTAATTGAGCCTCGTAGACTGCTCGTGCTCTAGAATTTCCCATTTGTTGTAACGAAATAACCTGTTCCGGTGTCCAAGTATCTAAATTGACAGATTTTACACGTGATATGTGAACACCGAGGTTACGATGAATGCCCGCACAGCGAATGCATAGAAAAACGCCTAAATTCCATGAAGCCCAGCGTGGTCCTAAAAAACGAAGATCCAATATATTAAATTGAAAAAGAAAAAGATAAAAACCTCTTTAATACCCGTCAAAAAAGGATTAAAGAATATCAAGATGTATTTAAGGAAGATTGTGTGGGACACTACCAATGTTACTGCCCTGCATTATTTGGCAACAGAATGTAATATTATTTCTTTATTTTGGAATGTAGTTCGCATATTTTTATACACTGGGTACTCTGTACTACTCAAATTTACGTGGCACCAGAATTGGTCTACTAGTAAAATCGATAGACTCCGCTGATAGAAAGTCTCCCTTAGCTAGCTAAACTACATTTGTTTACCTGCTATAAAACCTAAATTGGATCACCAATCAAACTAATGCTTTTTCGTTACTTGCTTAAGATTTCATTCGCTTGAGTTCCACAATTTGAATGCAATTAAAGCTATTTGATAACAAACTAACTCGACATCGATTCGATGTTTGTCAATTTTCTCAAGACTATATTAGTTATTATAATTAATTACATTTAATATAAATCAGAACACATAAAAACACGTCAAGAACACAGCTTTAGCAATAAGCATATCTAAATATATTGTGTGTTTTTAAAATAAATGTATCATTAATTAAAGAACGGAATGAAAATACTTTTCAAATAACAATGCGTTTTTAATTTATATGATTGTCTAAGCTAGTAGCGACAACGCTACTGTTTCTGCACTTTTGTCAAAAACTCCTAGAAGCAACTACTACTAAAATGTTTTTACACCATCAGGTAATTGAGCCTCGTAGACTGCTCGTGCTCTAGAATTTCCCATTTGTTGTAACGAAATAACCTGTTCCGGTGTCCAAGTATCTAAATTGACAGATTTTACACGTGATATGTGAACACCGAGGTTACGATGAATGCCCGCACAGCGAATGCATAGAAAAACGCCTAAATTCCATGAAGCCCAGCGTGGTCCTAAAAAACGAAGATCCAATATATTAAATTGAAAAAGAAAAAGATAAAAACCTCTTTAATACCCGTCAAAAAAGGATTAAAGAATATCAAGATGTATTTAAGGAAGATTGTGTGGGACACTACCAATGTTACTGCCCTGCATTATTTGGCAACAGAATGTAATATTATTTCTTTATTTTGGAATGTAGTTCGCATATTTTTATACACTGGGTACTCTGTACTACTCAAATTTACGTGGCACCAGAATTGGTCTACTAGTAAAATCGATAGACTCCGCTGATAGAAAGTCTCCCTTAGCTAGCTAAACTACATTTGTTTACCTGCTATAAAACCTAAATTGGATCACCAATCAAACTAATGCTTTTTCGTTACTTGCTTAAGATTTCATTCGCTTGAGTTCCACAATTTGAATGCAATTAAAGCTATTTGATAACAAACTAACTCGACATCGATTCGATGTTTGTCAATTTTCTCAAGACTATATTAGTTATTATAATTAATTACATTTAATATAAATCAGAACACATAAAAACACGTCAAGAACACAGCTTTAGCAATAAGCATATCTAAATATATTGTGTGTTTTTAAAATAAATGTATCATTAATTAAAGAACGGAATGAAAATACTTTTCAAATAACAATGCGTTTTTAATTTATATGATTGTCTAAGCTAGTAGCGACAACGCTACTGTTTCTGCACTTTTGTCAAAAACTCCTAGAAGCAACTACTACTAAAATGTTTTTACACTTTTGATGTAACTGCAACATTAGGAGAGGCTATATGTGATGCACCTATTCGTCATAAGAAAGAAAAAAATACAAAAAGCATTAAATATTTATAAAATAAAATTATCATTAAATATTTATAAAATGTACAAAATTTAAAGCGATCTTAATACCAATATGTCATTATACTGTAAACGTGTTTAATAGTTAGCACGTACTACATATGCAAGTGTATGCATATGCATATACAAGTGTGCATTAAATATAAAATAAATTTTTGCCAATATTTTGCAGGCAATTTCAATTCTGTAACTAAATCTACATTGTCTGATACTTCAAAGAATACCTCCAATGTTAGCAATAATAGTCTGACCACTTGCCTTTGGCATCACAATCCACACAATATTTGTTATCCTCATCTCTAAGCATTTGTGTTAATAATGTTTGACATTTTTCTTGTATTAGTTTGGTCCTTTCCGTTTCTTTGCGGCTCAAAGTTGACGAACTCATCCTGCTTGTTTCTTTTTCTTTTTTATTTTTCTCTTTTGTGGCTTTTTTACTTTTACTATTGTTGCTTGAGAAATAAAATAATTTTATTGCCTAGGAATAGGTTTCTCGATTACACACTACACTTTTAATTTGATCTCTTGGACTTTAGCAAAACATTTGTATTATTTTTGAATGAGTAATTCCAAAGCAAAAGCCAATGAAAAAATTTTTTATGCTAAAATGAAAACCTTCCGAAAAATAATCATCAATTTCTACGACATTAGTGCTGAAGTAAATGCATTCGGGAAACCGGTTAATTTATAAAGATAAAAATAAAATTTATGTTGTTGCCGGACTGAACTTTCTTAGCGGTTATAAAATATAGGAAATTATTGTTCTTTGTGGTAATTATAAAACCTTAATTCTTCCGAAGCAAACATATGATAAAATATTAAAAAAAATCGAATTTAAAATAATTGTTTAAAGAATAAAAAAACTATAATAGATATTAAATATGCACTAATCTTTTGAACGGTGTTTTAAATATTTTAACGATTTTATTTTTTCGATATTTCGCTTTCCCGTGGAAAGCTTCTTCAGAAAATTATTTTTTTATATTTTTCAAAAACAAAAAATTATAACATATTAAATGTTGAAAATTTTTGAAAAATATAAAAAATATTTTTTTTTTCAATACAATATTGGGGTAAAATTCACTGATGCGCTATGTGAGCAATAGTGAAATTGCAATATGGATATGCTCTCCCCCATTACAATACATTTCAAATATATTTTTTATTTTTATTTGGATAAATGTTTTATGAGAATATCATAAAATGTTTATTTGTAACAAAAATTTTTGTAATAAATATTTTATGAGAATGAAATATTTATTTAAAGGAATCAAGCACGAAATAAAATTGCGTTAATATTAGAAATATTAATATTCTATCTATACTAATTTGGTAAGGTGAAGTGCACACAAAGCGTAAAGCTTTTTTGTTTATTATTTATTAATTTTATTTTCAAAACTACCGGACTATTGCCGAATTTCACAACTTTTCTGTAATTCTGTATAATATTGATAAATTCTAATACCATTTTAAGCAACAATGTCTGTTTTTAAATAAAATTTCAAAACAGCAACAACGACTTCTTTGCAGCATTGATTATTATATTTGAGCTATGCAGTCCCATAAGTTTGATAAAATGAATTTTTGCACAGAAGATTTACAAATGCAATTAACTACGTGTCGAAATATATTAAACAAGGGCTATACGGCTATACTAAACACCAGATTATCTTGGCTTAATGTAAGCTGATTTTTCATTATAAATTTTTATTTAATACTTTTACAAAAAAAAATTTAGACCTTCTGCTTAGAGCTTTATAATTTTGCACAAAAATTACATATATTTTTATTGCTGCTGGCTGAGAAGCAAAAGAGTGATAAAAGCAATCATATAGAAATCGTATATTTGTGTTTAACTCAAATTGTTACTTGCATCAAGCATATGGAAAATGTCCTAAAAGCAGAGGATCAACAGAATGCTACTTTTTCGGTATTTTTTTATGAGTTTTAATTATTGTTCATACTAATATAGATTTTTGTTTTCAATAGGGTTCTCGTCAACATTTCTTAGATCGCATAAACTGGTGTTTGAATCGCTTGCGTTCTTGTTTAGGATGCTTGACCTCCTACGATAATAGAAAGGAAAAATTTCCCGAAGAAAAAACATTTGTAGAACTTATGGATAAAGTTCTAGATTTGTTGTCAACCTACAGTAGCTATAAATATGAGTCCCAATCCAGTGCTAAAGAAAAATGTTTGAATATTGCTGCAAATCAGGCTCAGGCCGCAATTGACAGCCAAGAAATACGTTCCATTGTTGACTTTATTCTAAGTCACACTTTGGCCTTTGCTAATGTGGCTGTGCAGCAAGATAAAAAACCCTTAAGTTCCTTGTGCCAAAAGGTTCTACGGGAATGCATGGCGTTTCAGGAAGAGTGCTCAGATTCCGTATTTCCGGGAGCCGCTCTAAACGATAGTAATCGTAAACTGAAGGCAATTTCGTTAGAAAATGCCTTATACCAATTGGAGGATTACATCAATGAAGCATTGTTACGTTTAGTATTTGCCTGCTTTTTAGATCATAAAAAATTTTCTATAGAAAAACTGCGTAAAGTAATACGAGAATGTGGCACAGAGGATCCGGAAGTGGATGAGTTAATAGCAGATTTTGATGTCAATGTGGATAGAACAACTCAGATTGGAATATTTGCAATAGCTTTTGCTCCAAATATAAAAGGTTAGCTAAAAACATTTTCTATATTCTATTTATTTTTCATTCCTGCTTTGCTAGTGAAAACTATTGTACGCAGCTGTTTAGCTTCATTAGAATCGTTGGATTCCTGCATTATACCAGCTCTACAAACAGAAGGTACAACAGATATCTTTGCCAAAGTTTTGGAACAACATTTTAATGAAGAGGTGTCCATATTTAAAAACGCCTTACAAGAAATCATCGACAGTCAAGCTTTTACCTCTTGCTTTCTTGAACTATTAACGCAAACAATAAATCGCAATGAAAATGAATACAATAAAGAATCATTAGATGATATAATCAAAATGGCACAATTTTTATATGAACACTTTCAATTGCCAGTAAATAACAAACAATTGCAAAAAGAGGGCAAAATTATGGAATTATTTCGGAAATTTTGTTTAGTTATGGATGAATGTCATACGATTTTACAGTACACCCATAACACACAGCAAATAGAATCAATAAGAATTCTAAAGCGTTTTAAAATTTTACGTTCAATTTTACGTAAATTAATTGATGAGCTTTGTGATAAAAGTAGCAAGGCCAACGACAGTAACAAATCTCAAGTGTTTTTAATGTCTGATGACTTTAGCGAATCACAACAAATGCTTAGCCTATTTGGTATGCCACCCTCCGTCAGAAGTATTTTGTATGACAACAGCACACTTATGGAATGTCGAAGAAAACGGCGGTTGCTAAATGATTCTGTTACAGAGAATTATTTAAAATTGTCTATAACATCGGCTGTAAAAACACTCACAGTCGTAAGTTCTCAGGAAAACAAAAACAGAATGAAGGTGGCCATGGCACCCGCACAAAACTATAATATTGTAACCGCTAAAAATTTGTCCACTGTTCAGCATCAACGTGCAAGTTTGCGTAGAAGTAAGTTGATTTTTTAATTTAATAATTTTGTAATTATTGTTTCCATTTAAAATTCTTAGTATCTGCTAATATTATTTCATTGGTTTTTAGAGCAAAGTTTACGTACTGCTTTGTTTAAGCGACAAAAATTCTGTGAAACCGAACAAATCTACAGCGTGTACAAAAATAATTCCGATAGTTTACAAATAAGTGGTAAATTATTGCTTTGAACTTATCGATCAAATTAATATTCTTTTCCTTTATTTTTTAGAAATTCTCGCTCAATTAACTGGTTTATCTTTGAATTTATCTAAGCAAGGGGTTAATAAAAGTATTACTTCAAAGTAAACAATAAACATAATTATCTATTTCTTCGTTAGTATTGTAATTTAATTTTTACTAATTTTAAAATATTGCGACATGTTAAAGTTTCAAGATTCGAAAGTGTATATGTTAACAACAAATTTTTTCTGATTGCACTAAATAAAAGGATTAAATATGCATGACCAAATTTTTATAAAGTATTAAATAAAAAATTTGGATTAAATGAAACCTTCATTTTGTGACCTCTGACGGGTTTGGTTTAGAAATATTTTTGAAAGCTATACATCTTTTTGTCAAAAAGTTTTCTAAGCAGAAACAGGTAGATAAAAACATGTTCAGTATAATATGAGCTTTGTGATACGTGCCACATGTAGTTTTTATCCAATTTGGAAGGCCATGTAAGTACGAACTGTTGTACGTTCCATATTTGATGTTCCCATCTCGTGTAATCGTTTAAGGCGGTTTTAGATCCTTTTACAATGAAATAAGTCTGAGCAGGATTTTAAAGCCAGAAAATACCTGCGCCTCGCATTTTTTTAAGCTAATGTCGCTCATCGCACCCATATGCAATTGCCGTTGACCCCAATTCAAATGTTAGTCAATGCATCCTTCTGCGTAGAATTGCGTTAAAACAATTACATTAAACAGCAGTAATTTTAATTTGACTTAAGTTCATGTATATTCCAATTTTTAATGTTATTAACAACTTAAAATGTGTACATATTTTCGTGTTCATTTATAATGAAAACTAGCGAAATTGGATATTAGCGGACTACAAGCGTTATGTAGCATTTTCTGGATATCTACATCCATCATTAGCGTTCTTCGCATTATTTTCCTAAGCTTGTGCAAATCATAAACAATTAATAATAAATTGACTAGAAGAACACACAACCCAAAGCCATTAATGTATGTTCTCTTTACTAGTACAACCGAGATAAATAACAGTGTATGTTAGTACTAAAATAAATTCAAGCAAATCAAGAAGTGCTCCGTGTTATATTGAAGTTTAATATTTTAGCAATAATGTTTATCTCAACAATACGAAGATTAAACTTCAAAGCTGATGTAAAGAATGTTGTGCCCATTTAGGGCGATTAACTTAGGCCAGGTTTCAAGAAGGCATGTAGCTTTATTTTATCTACAAATACAAAAGCTAAAGCCTGAGATGAATTTTTATGCGCTTCCCATAGAAAGAAATACTCCAAGTGTCTTACAAACACTATATCTCGCATGAAATTTTTCAGCAAATTATAGTCAAATCAATAACAACTAACTAAATCAAATCGCCAAATATGCTGACGTTATTTAGCACAAGAATTGTTTAAGCGTTGCAACATTCTCACTACGTGCTATGTATTCGCTAACCCCTTCAAATTCCTCTTTTTGTATTAAATCCTGATGATGATGATGCACAATGTAGACAAATGTTGGTAAATCAAAGTCGACAAAAATACAAATCAAATAAATTTAGAGACCAGATTATCAAATAAATTTAAACACAAAGCAAGTTTTAATATCTCAATACAATTTTTTGTTTTTAATTTTTTTCATTATTTATAAACTTAAATTAAAGTGTGGTGTATTTGTATTTCAAAAGGAGTCTAGAATAAGCTTTCTAAGTAGATATAACTCAAGAAACTGATTGCTTTGCATACAAATTTTCTATATAAATAATTCGACAGCACTTACTTAAATAAGTACTGGGCTGTGTTTTTAAAATATTTTATATATTTTATTTGAAATAAATTTAATTACATTTATGTTTAATAAACTATGCTTATATAAATACATATACACGTTAAAAACACACATATTTATAATAAGAGAAAGAGAGAGAGAGAGGTGAAGTCTATTACATAAGTGGACATTTATTATATTTAAACTTAATCAGTTCTAAGTTATGATAAAATGTTTTTCAAACGGTATTGCATTTAAATTGCATTAAAGATTTGTTTGTGTTGCTGTTTTTTTTGTTTGTTTTTTATGAAAATATCACATCATTAAGAATGCATAAATACATGACTAAATAATAATAACAACACAAAATTGTGAAGGATATCAAAAAATGTTTAAAAGATGTTAAATGATGGACATACAAGAAATTGTACAGCTTGAACGGTCATGTATTGGCAGTATCAACTACATCCGCACCGGACATAGTGGATGAGACTATGGACAAACGATGAACATCTAAATATTCCATGTTTATGGAGGACGAAGAACTATCGGGCATATCAACATCTTCTGGTGAATGTAATGCCTTTGGTTTTATACGCTCCAGATTGTAATACACACCCTCGTCATCAATGGTATAGAACTCGGTGAAATCTTTATTTGCGAAAATCTGTTTAGCCTCGTTGCCATCCAGTTTTAGGCAAGATAACAATTCGGGTTTGTCACAAGGACCTGTAAGGCATGACCAACAATTTTCATAATTTTTTTCTACACTGCTACAAAATACATTTTCGTCATTAACTTCATCGGAACATGTAGATATTTCCAAACTATTATAATTGCTAAAATTATGGCCGCCAACTTTATGAGCGGATTTAGCAAAAGACGCATAAAGCTTTTGTTCGAAATTCAAAAATCGATCTCTTCTCTCTTGTTGACTTTCCACTTTAAAGTCTACTTCTTCAGCACTTTTTTGCGAGGTGAAACGTGAACTGTGTCTTTTTTTGTTGCCCACATCCAAAGGATTGTTTAGTACATAGTTTACATTCCAGAAACAAATTTGTTCCGCTATGCTAACAAGTATTTCGTTTTGTGGTGAAAATAGCAAATTGTTTATTGATCTTACGTGTGATTTTAGACAGTAAATTAACTGTGGTTTTTGATCATCATTAATTTTAAATATCTCAATATCTCCGCATGAACGCAAACCATTACTTATATCCGACTTAAGGCCTATGGCTAGAAGCTTGGCATCATTCGAGGCAGCTAGGCAAGATATTTTTTCATCTTTATGTGGCAGTATTTCAGAGCATTTGTGGCAGTCAATAGAGTCTTTATTCTGCTCTAAATGATAAACCTTAAGAAAAAGTAAAAGTATGTTTAAAAGTTAGAGAATAAAAAATGCAAAATTAATGTACCCATCATTTTTAACAATTTTTGACTGCAAAAGTTAAGTTCGAGAAACATGCGAGAGCCTTTTTACAGGATGCCAACGATATATGTATATATATATATATATATTATATACCAAAATATTTTATTAGTTTCTAATTAAATATGTGTTAATCTTTTAAATGGTCTTTTTAAATTAAATTTTAACGAGATATTTTTTCGATATTTCGCTTTCCTGTGGAAAGCTTCTTCGGGAAATTATTTTTTATATTTTACAAAAACAAAAAATTATAACAATATTTTTTTTTTAAATTGTTATAATAATAAATATAATGATTTATTAAAAGTAACTATGACAACAAAATAATATTAATTAAAATTACAAGAAAAGACTATAATGACCGCCATCCATTGTTGGTAAAAATATAAATATCTTGTAATTTTTACACTTCATTTTTTTGCGTTTTCAAATAATAAGATGCAAAAATAGAAGATGTAATCAGAAGAATTTGAACTATTTTCAATAACATGTTGCTCGGAATAAACCTGTATTTAGTTTTTGTTACTTAAGTTTAAGTTTCTTACATGCAAATTTTAGAGTCATTTTATTTTACACAAGGTGAGCGAGCTCCAGTTGATCATGAACTTTTTTTTGCTTTAGATGTAAATTCTTTTAAAAATTCTAACTCAACCTGATATCAATGAAATTTAGCGTGAAAATTTATTTACTTAACTTATAGAACCGAAACACTGCGTACGAACGCTATGTTTGGCAGACAACCAGCACAAAATATGGCAAATACTTTATTATCAAATTTAAAAACAATGGTACATATTTTGCCTTAGCTCTGGAAGAGCTCCTTTCGAGAGGAATATAACCTTTAAACGAAGAGAAAAGCTGATTAATGTATTAGAAATTCTAAATTGTTTCGCCAGACAGGTCCATGTGCCGCAATGGTATTAGTAAATCCCATATAAATGACCTCTTGACCTGAGCAATCCACCATTTTTAAAATTATCGAAAGTGTTCTACGCACCTTAGGCTTGATGGATATGATAAACAGAGCAAAATGCATTCGAATTATAAAAGAATGTGATAAAAGTTCAACAGCCCTACAAAGTTCCTGTACTTTTTTTTAGATCAAAGCAATATAAATAAAGTATCTTCACTAGAATTTGTTTTACGAGGCTAAATAGTGCGATGCTTGCGATTAGTTCACCCCGTGGAGTAACCAAATGCCAAATAAGGCAGAATGACCAATGTAGCTTCTGTAGGATATGTAGAAACCCCCACTAAAATTATGTGAAATACATTTACTAAGACCATCTTATTTTGGTGAAGGTAAATTCATTCTCACCGATAGATAATACCCTCTGGTTGTTGTAACAAATTATATTTTCAACAAAATTTTAGTCATGATTAGAAATTTCTTGTTAACAGTGTACACTTCATTCGATAAAAGTTGTATGTATTAATGAATACATTAATTTTCTAAATTTTAGTGTTAAATGAAGCCAGTTTTTTTTTTTAATTTTAGACCCATTTGATTATTTACATCTTGACTAATTAAGCGAGTGAATTCTGACTGAATTAAGTGTGAAGTTATTTTAAGCCTATGACTGGATACGCTATAGTACTGTAAATTACAAAAAAAATCTAATGGAAATCTGCTTTACTGTCATTCATATTAGTTTGATATGCGCTATTCTACTTTTTGAACAAAAGATTTAACCACTAAATTGCGTACTGTATCATGGCCTTTAAAATGTCGAGCAAATCAGAGCGACCTATCAAAAAAATGGCTCATACAAAACAGGAAAAAGATTTGTAGGTAAGCAAACTAGAGGATAAATAATATAATAAATAAAGCAATAAATAAATATAATGAAAAAATATGTTAATAATTTTATAAAACTCGGATTAGCGACGTTTTTAAAATAAGGCTGAAAAACCAAAATTCTCTTTTTTTTGCAAAAACCTTTGATATAAAATTAAAACTTACATGCACAGCATAACTGGAAAACCCTAAAAATAGTACATTATTTTTTAAATCACAGGAAGCCAATAGACAATAAGGATTTATGCCCACAGTAATTGCAAAATTATTTTCACAATCGAAAAACTGAAAAGAGAGAAAGAAAATAATTAAAAAATTTCAATACCAAATAATGGGTATTTAAATTTACCAAAGTAGCACCAAAATTATTAACTATTAAAAGGTGCCTTTCCATGACCATGTTACAATATTTTGTTAAGGCTTGAATGGATTTTTCATTTTCATTACTCATATGCCTTACATAAGTCATTTCTTTGGCCGACGAAGTTACCAATATATTATCTTCTACTGTTTTTAAGAAGAATTCCTTACGTATGATTTGACTGGCTTTAACAATTACACGTTTTTGCTGCAAATCATAAATATCGCCATTTTCAAAGGCCACTATAACGGAATTTTTAAAACAATTTAAACCAATTACTTTTTCCTGTGAATCTAAAGAAGGTATTATCGACCAATTTTTTGTTTCGCCTGGAAAGATTTGATGTATCTAAAAAAGACCATATAAAGAAATTAATAATTTTTTTTTGTTTGTACAAAGGACAAAAAATTATGATTTTTAAGTTGAATCGTGTGTGACTTTGAAGACAAGAAGATTATAAAAATCGCGCATATTTTTGCTTCACTTCACGTTTCTAAGCCGATCTTGAATTTTTTTTAAGTTATAGATAGTACTCAGTCATTGTAATATGTAACTGCAGTAACATTAACAATTAAATGGAATTCCTTACACAGCACAAATGAATTTTACGAATATTTTAAAACATAATTGGTATATTCAATATCCTGTAATACCTAAGAGTATATATACTCTTTTGAACTGTATTAAGCAAACATTTGAAATTAACTCAAAACGTGTAATTATCAGTTAATTTAAGATTTTTTTTTAATTTTTACGTGTTTTCGATTTATGATAAAGTTTCGGTAGTAAATATAGTTATTAAAAGTTTTTATTACTTTAAAATATATTCTAAGGAATAGATTTTATAAAAGGTGCTTTTAATAATAATTTTTTAAACTTGCTATTTCTTTAATTTACTGCGAACACACGTTTCTTTGATGAGTTATTTTTAAAAATTGACAAACATGATTTTAAAAAAAAATGTTAAGCCTTTTTTTTAAATAACGTTATATGGTCCTTCCTTTCATTTTGGTAATCATAAAAACCCTTTAATTATTATTATTTTTAAGCTTTAATTCCAAATGTTGTTCAAACTCTCATTGCAAGCAAGTGAGGAAGATAAAATATGTTTTTAACTTTAAAATTTATTTTTGAGTTTACGTTATTTATATATAAAAACATTTAAAAATAAGTAACTACATGTCACACCATGTCCAAATGTAATTTTGCAAACCAACGAATTCTTGTAACATCGTGGACAGAAGATACATGAATTCAGTAGTTTGCAGATATTCGAATACTATAACCTAATAAAATAAAAAGAAATAGAGATTCCTAAAACATTTTTAAAGCATCGTGCATTACTTTTAAAATAGTGATTTTAAGATAGCATTTGTTATGCTAAAATACACCATAAAACATTAAAGGAAACATGACCATATTCCACTCCTTTAAATTTTAAGTTTCCCTCATGTTGTCTGAAATATCAAAAACGATGTTTATTTATATTTACTAACACGATGTTCTCTCGTCTGTATCAATGTTTTTCTTGCATTATTCGGTCGAAATAGGTCGTGCTGTAAGGGTTGTGTCGCGAAATCTAAAAAATTAAAATATAATGGAAGCGATATCCCTTATTCTTAATGCTATATATTGTATGTGCGCATATGTTAGTACACATTTTTCGAATTTGGATGCTTTTTTTAGTTATCGATCGATTACAAAAATGATTGTATACTTACCCTATTCTTAGAATCTACAGCATACAAGGTATCATTCTCTCTGTTTATATCGAACAAAGTTTGTCCCAAAAATCTCGTATTCTTAAGATGCTCTAAATGAGCCAACTCTTCTGCCTGATGTGTGATGTTGTGGTCCCAAGTTAATGTACCATCACTGGCCAAACGTAAACCAAAAATATACACAATATTTTTATTGCTACAGCCGCATACAATCATTGATTTGAACTCCTCATCATCTAAATCATAATTGTCCACTGAGCTAATATTTTCACTAACACTACTTTGCAATGTTTCAATCCTATTAGCAATGTCAAAAATGATCAAACCTCTTTCCGTACCCAGCATTAGATATTGATTATCTAATAACATTTTACCACAATTTATTATACACTGCGGACTATCGTATAGTACATCAAGTTGCCCATCAAAAATGGGATAAAATTTAAGTGTTAAACGTAAAACTACGTGATTAAATACTAGCAAAACAATATCCCCATAAACTTTTTGATACACTAATAGAGCATTCTCAGGCCAATCGAATTTTTTCGTTTCTCTTTCGGTATTGCGTATTTTCAAAAATGTAGTATTAATGGTGGAGTTTTCGGTATAATTAATGATCATATAGTGAGTTTGTATTTTACAAATACTATGGATTCTTTCAATATAGGTTCTATGTGGTATTTGATAGGATTTCTGTTCAAACTCCTTCGTAAATTGATTCCAATCGAAAAACTTCAGCATACCTGTGTTTAAGGCCACAAACAGTGTGCAATTCAAGTCATCCATTACTTCCAGAAAAAATGCCTGAATATTTCCTAAACAATTAAGGTAATCGTTGATATATTGCTTAGGGGATAGTTGACTAGCCTTACAGACGCTGTTGGGATTAAAGTTGGCCTTTATATTGCTTCGTTGATTCAAAATGCGACGTTTTTCCACAGATATATTCCACAGATTCAAATAACCAAAAGAATCTAGTGTCAGGATATGATTGTTATTATCAAAAATTTTTATATCACAAATGTTAACGCCCTCTAGTAACTGCAATAGGCTACATCTAGAATCCAAGGATAGATCAACTAAAAAAGTATTGTTATTGGCCAGCACCACTATGCAAAGATCATGATCTAAAATGCGTACGATTTTAGCTGCCTGGGGCAGACTAAAAATAAAACGCCATTGCTGATATTGACCTCTAAATAAAAAATAATAGATCCTGGTTTTTAAATTTTGGTTTAAAATTATGCAAGTTTAATATTTTACCTTTCACAAAACCACAAGCGATGTGGAAACTTCTCAATTTGCTGCAAACCCATTTCCCTTATAAAATCATCCGAAAGCAACGCATATTGCAGCAGACAACAATCAGAAAAATGTATAATTTTTTCTTCTATTTTTGCTAAGAATGCTTTTAATTTCTTAAACGAATATTTTCTATCTCCAAGTGAAATTTCATTGTCATAGTAACGCAAATCCGCCAAAGTATTATTAAGGCCTACAGCCCTCATTTTCTGGCCCAAAAAACCAAAATCCTTATAGAGTTTGGGAAATAAATGTTTCATATTGGCACCATACAAATGACAACCGATCCAACGATAAAAATAGCCGTCATGAGAATCAAAATCTAAATCAACGTCCTTGCGTATATTCAAATGTTCTTCAACTCTAGAGAAAAAATTATGTGAAAGAAATGAAAAATTTTTTTTTAATTGCATGATGGAAATGTATTTTAACTTACTGATAGTATTCAATAATTCTACTGTGCAACTCCTGGGGATTGATGAGCTGTTGCATTTTATTGCAATTTTTTATATAAGAACTGTAAACGTATTTAACGCGACAAACTATAGTGTCATTGTCTTCTAATATTTGTTTTTGTACAAAAGAATTAATGTGAAATTTCTTAACAAGTTCCTCAGCTTCGTAGAGTTTTATATTCCATAAATAAGCCAATAACTGTAAAGTAAAGAATAAATAATAATAATATTATGTAAAGTTAAAAAACGTAAAATTTTATTTAAACTTTTATACCTTAACTGGTACTTGTGCGTAACAAGGAAATACAGCAAATGTGGCATACATTTTTAATTGATAAGGATTCAAAATCAGCAAAGATTTTTCAATGTAACGTTGTAATTTTACATCTGGTATTCTAAAAATTTAAAATTTTTGTATTAAAATATTGATTATTGTTGTACCTTAAAATAAAGTTACTTATGAGTTTTATGCAAAATACAAACAAAATTAAAAGTAAGTCTCCTAACAGACTGCTTGAATCTAATACCATTTGTCTGAGTTTTTATGTTTAATTTTTACTTTTGTAAAGAATATAATTTTTTTGTATTTATTTATTTATTTATTTTATTTATTTATTGGTATTGAACGAACTTATATGGTTATTATTTTTATTCGACCTTTTATATCTTAAATATATATGTAAATATGTAAAGTAAATAAATATAATTTTACTAAAATTTATAAAAAACAAATTTTTTATGAAATTTTTACTTAAACATCCTGAATGTGTTTTTGCAAATATTTCTTGTTTTATGTAATTGGTAGTCGTAGTATCTCTGCCAGCTATTGTCCTGCCAATACTGAGAAGATTGTAAGCAACTGAGGAGGAGTATGTAGTTTAACATTGCAATTGAAACATATTGGCGGATCAGTTTTTTCGTAGTAGTTTTAGGGGAACTAACATAATACATTCACATCTGGTTAAACTGCTGCTGGACCTAAGCTTGATGGAAGAAATATTCTTGCGTCTTAAACGGATTTGTTGTAGCTTTTGAGCGAGAGGATGTTTTCGTTATTTGGGATAAACTCAGAACTCTTAAGGCATCTTAATTAGCTCTTTCATTGTGTGCAAAACAGCCACATTGGTGAGTTCCATTCTGCAACTGTAATATATAATCATATATACCTTTGCGATTTTTAATAATCGTGTGGTTTGCACTTGGCTGTCGGTACTAATACAAACTTTACTACTTTGCTGGGTGTCGTTTCGGTGAAGTAGTTTATTTGCTTTAAATTTTTTAAATCTTTTAGCAATTTGGCGGAACTGCGGGATTTCAAATATATTTTAAATATTTGTTTGTTTATTTTTGCACAGAATTCTCCATTCCTTCGTAAAATGAAACTTTTTCGTTTTCGTGAAATTTATTTTTAATCATTTCACTTTTCTTCTAAAAATATTAATTTTTAACGATTTACGATTTCAGTAAATTTTCAAATTTGTGGTGAGTTATAGGTTTCTTGTTGAAGTTTCTGATTTGCGATGACTTTGAGATATTCATTATTAAGCGAAAGTTTAATTTTTCCCCAAATTTGTTATCATTTAATCATTTGTTATACATATATAATTATGACTGTACATACATTACGAACTTTAAACAGAAATAATTTTGGTGAAGATTAGTTGAAAAAATTTTCCCTAATTAAAATAGTTCCACAAAGAAATATTATATTAAACTTAAGTATGAAAATATTAAAAAAAGTTGTTTTGAAACGTAAAGTTAATTGAAAATACTTACTGAAAATTATTAATCTTTTTCATCCATTCAACCCAGTTGGACTTTTTCTCTCGTATATTTCTTGCGATAATACTCAACATACACGGATCACCATGACTCATGTGATATATATCATTGGCTATGTCTCCGTTATCTTTGCGCCAGTTATACCTTTTTCCTATATACTTATCCAATAGTAAATAAAATTCTTTTATACTTAAACCTTCATCGAGGGTTAAATGTATATTGAGTTTTGGCGATAGAGAATCGCTAACTTTTTTATTGCGTGTTACAATTAAACGTTTACAACCCAAATTAAAGGCCTCTTGACATTTAACATTTTGCACATTTGCTAAAACTAACAGGCAATCGTTAAATTCTTTTGCTTTCAATTGTAATTTTATGTGTTCCTTAAGTCTGAGTAGATTTTCAGAAATATTACCACCATCAAATTGATGTAGAGGATTTAATTTGATCATAAGAACTTTAAGGGCATTATAATCTTCCTGCTGCGATGTAGTATTTGAACAATCAATCCAAAATATTTTAAATTTCATACGTTTTAAAACCCCAAATTCCGAACAGACATCTAGCGATAACCATTTTTTGCCACTGCATAAGTCGCCCAATAGGACAACACTATTGAGGCCTTTTTTTGGATTGAGTCTACGTAAAGCGGAGCGTAGTGTTAAGAACTGAAAAAAATTAAACTGTTAATTTTGATAGCTGCAGATAAATTTGTAATAATGATAATAATTATAACTTCTTAAGAAATTTATTTTATGGAATTGTAGCTATTAAAGAGGAAAACAAATTCAAATTTTAAACACACTTTTAGGTTGAAGAAAAATTTATTTCATCGGTAAATGACAAGTTTCATTAATTATTATTGTTTTTTAAAAAAGTTGCTTTACAAGCTTGTTTTATATATATATATATATATATATATATATATATATATATATATATATATATATATATATATATATATATATACATATATATAAATGGTGAAACACATATGTAGTCTATCTATATATATAAAAATAAAATGGTCCACGTATGTAATAAGTTGGCGTGAGAACGGCTGGAGCGATTTGGCTGATTTTTGTTTTATTTGATTCGAAATTTTCAGGAGATGAGTTGTATAAAAAATTTTATAAAATTTTCCGGAAAACTTCAAAAATTCATTTATTAATTTTCTTCAGTTGTTGTTGTAAACACAAATAAGTTATTCACGACTCGTGATGTTCGTTCGAACTGGTTTGATGAATCTATGTGGTTGTTAGTATGCTAATGAGTTTGCATGCGTGCAAACACAATTATGCAAAACAAAACAAAAAGCAAAATAAAAGACCAAATAAAGAGAGGCGACATCTTCAACTTCGGCAAAACCAAACATTGTTCTACCATGTCAACAGTCACAAATGTATTTTCATGTTTGAAGATATTTTTTAATTTATTACTATACATAGCTGCCAGATCTTTTAGAGATAATACCGTCACAGTTTTGGGGAAAAAATCTTCTTCAATTAAAATTCGCAATAAAATAACATGTACATATGTATGTAAATAGATTGCATGTTTTTCAATAAAGTTCAAATTCTTTGGTGAATTTGTTTTCAATTAAGTAAAATATGCATTTTAAGTTTCATATTTAAAATGTTTGTCCTAAAAGTGTATAAATTTAAATCATAAAAATATAATTATATAAAAAATTGACTTACATATATACATAAGTATACATACATAAGTTTTAATAAACATAAGCTTTGCTTATGTTAGACATTGGCAGTGGAAAAAACCGACTAAATCTACAACAGGCCAGATTTCCTTTCAAATGGGCTCTTTTTTTTTTTTTTTTTTTTTAAGAGAAGTAGCACTTCAGGCAACAATGCCTATTTAGTCAAGTACCGTGCTACCTTCTTTTTAGGTAAGGGATAGAGAAGAGGTGAAACAGGTGGTGAAAGTAGAAGGATAGTCGGAAATTAACTGCCGTATAAAGACAGCACAGCGACCAGTGACTATGCCTTCACCGCTGAGCAGCCCCACCGACAGTTAATTTTTATTTTTGTTGTGAAAAAAACCAAGGTCTCCGTTGGGAATCGAACCCACAACCCCCATACTGAAAAGCTAGTACACTACCTACTAGCCTACAGGGGCTCTTGCCAATTTACAACGTCTAAAGACGAAGCAATTGCAAAACTGTTCACATACATTGCTCAAAATTATAGCGACTAACTTTAGTTAAGTGAAAGAGCCCATTTTGGATGCAAAAAACAAATACGTTGATTAAATAAATTAAAAAATCCAAAGCGAACGGTATTCGTATAAATCGATTGGTTCCATTACCGATCCCAAAAATATTGTTAACTACCCCGTAGAGTTCCTGAATTCATTAAATTTACCGTGAATGCCACCACATAACTTCCAGCCTAACGTTGGAGCGGTTGGAGCAGCCAATACAATAGTACTAGATTGGTTATAAAAACGCTGATGGCAAAAACTTAGCAATAATAATTACAGGAAAGTTTGTAGGTGAAGAAGAAATGATTTACCATTTAAGTTTAAACATATCCAATTTCCCGTTCGCCTTTCATTTTCAATGATGATTAATATATCCCAAGGACAATCGCTAAAAGTGTGTGGATTAAACCTAGAATCCCAATGTTTTTCCCACGAGCAATTGCATTTTGCATGCTCAAGAGTTGGGACACCGTCAGCACTGTTTATTTTCTCTCCCAGCAGAAAAACAAAAAGTATTGCTTCCTATCAAGCTTTAAAATAAACTATATGCTTACCTTTTTTGTTTGTTTATTTTTTAATGAATTACCTTAAGAACTATTGAAACAATAAATGAAAAAAAAAATTGTGTCGTTTCCTCTTTGTACTGAAAATTTTTTCTAACTTAATTCTTAATTCTAACTTATTAATCATTAGCAAATAGTTTCCGAGCGAAGCCGGGTCGTACAGCTAGCTAGTAGTTCATAAAATTAGAACGGCTGGGTCAATTTCTGTAAAATTTTTTGTCAGGTGTTCGTATTTTTGAGGAGAAGGTTTTTACGGAAGAAAATTTTGAAAAATCCCTCCGGAAAAGTCGGAAAATTAGAAAAATTGAAAAACGAGTTTCTGTATGAAATTGTGTGTCAAATTATTCCTTAATGGCTTCCCAAATGAAAAAATAAAAAGTTCTTAGTGTAAATCATTGAAAATTGCGGAAAATTTGAAAATATCTTTGTGAAAGTTGGAAAAATCGAAAATTGATTTTTGTATGACATTTTGTGTGCAATTATTCCTTAATTATACGTGCACTTGGACTTTGCGCAATCTGACAGGTGTCATTTTGGCGTTGTAATTTTCAACAGTAAATTGCTATTTTTCTTGCTGCAATTTATACGAGTTTTGTATATTGTAAAACTGATTCTGGATAGTCACACATCACGCATTCACGTAAAAGCATTACAATCAATTGAAATTCAATACAATATTTATCAAAAAAATCGAAAATAGATTTTTCGTATGGAAAAATGCGGAAAAATGTGAAAAAACTTAATTTTTTATTTCCCTAAGTTTTTTATTTATCGGGCCTCCTTTCTTATCACACGTTTTGAGCTCGATTATATGATTTTTTTTCGGTTCGTTTCGTTATTCGTACCGTGTTGGGAAAATCGTCTTCGTAATTTGTTTTTGCGCCGGAAAACAAATCGAAAAACATTGTTCATCAAATCGCTCTCTGCTGATTCCATTCAAAATAAATAACGTTGAAAATTTAAATATTTGTGTTGTATTATTACTCTAAAGTTTGTCTGAAGGCTAAAAATGTGGCGAGGCGAAGGTTGTTATAAAAAATATAATGGGCTTTTGAAATTTTGATTATAGCACTTTTTGATCAAATTTGTGATTTTAGCTCCTATGATGATTTTTTTTTAATTAAATGTTTTTTTAATTGTTTTTTTCAGTATAAATATTATTTTTTAGTGTCTTTCTTTTTTTTCTAATTTTAAAAAAATTTGTCCAATTCTTCTATTTCGTTTGCAAAGTTTTTATGGATCTTCGTTAATGCTTCTTAAAGTTTTTTCAAATATTGAGTATTTCGGGGCTCTTTGATACATTTCCCCGACGTAATATCTTTTTCTGTTTTGGATAATGTTCCAAATATGTTGTCTTTTAAGTTTAAAAAATTTTAATTTCATCAGAGACAGAGGAACAAAGTTTAAATATTTATGTACATATAAGAAAATTTTTAAATAAAATTTTACCAGTTTCGTACGATGAACATTGTAATCAGTGTGATTTTGAAAATCCCTTTGTATTGATTTTAAGTTTTCCAAAAAATTTATGGTGTCATCACTGTGATCACTGGCTTCAGCTTTAATTTTATCAACAATCCATTTGTAGTCATGATATATCAAATCAAAAAACTTTAATATATCATCCTCTGGTTTATTTTGAAAAAGCCATAATAAATGCCAGATTTGAGCATCACCTTTCTGTAATGGGTTGAAAACAAAATTTTAATTAAAATGTTTTGTTTTTTTTTTTTTTGCTAATTTAAAGCTTTTTTGTTTTTTCCGATTAATTTTACCTCTTTTGCAATATAATCGAATTCGGAGTCACTAAAAATGTTACGAACATTATCTTTGACGTCATTGAAATCAAAATCCTCACGAAAATCCTTGAAAAATATTTGCATGATTTCAGCATATGGGGTAACTTCGACTTCACTAGAACTTCGACTATGAAAACTCATCTCTATGGTGAAGAGGTTTTGGTTGGCTATTGATAATAAGTTATATTAGAATACAATAAATATTTTTATGTATTTTTTTTAATAAAGTTCATATCATTTCCATGGGAGATAGAAGACAAACATGGTTTATTTTGATTGTAAATTCATTTGTACAATTTTAAGCTACTGGTTTTTCAGACATTAACATTCAACACTTCATTTGGTCAGTTGACACACTTTCAATTGTGTAAAAAAACTAAATACCCAACTTCAATTGTATTAATCACACATTGCTGTTTGCGAAAAGAAACAATTAATTTTCGCTTTGCCAGATTTAATATTTATAGTTAATACATTCTCAGGTTGTATCAAATCTTAAATATCCATCACTTTATAAATAACGTTTTTACAGCTAAACTAAATGCGTTATATAAATACAGAACAAATTTATAATTATAATTAGATTGCCAATTTTTATATAACAAAATTCATTCAGGAAAAATCCTTAAACGAGATAAATATTTCTAAAGAAAGTTAAAGAAAAAATCGCGAAAACGAGAAGAACTCTTTATAAAAGCAGAACATGTTAAAATTTAAAAATAATTGTTCGAATTTTAAATAAAAATGACTCCAATATCAAAATGAAACCGGTTTTGGTCTGAAGCGAAAAGCTAGGCAGAGGTAGGACAAGAAAAATTTAATTTAATTAAAAGCCGAATATCTTCTAAACTCTAAAAGATAACGCAACTGTTTTACAATCACTTTTAGAGCTTGACATAATAAATTTGTGGTAGTGGTAAAATAACAATTTGAAATCTGCTCTGAAAGTGTTATAATGTATAAATATTATAAATCAATCAGACTAGCCGTTTAGAAACTACAGAAATCTAATCTCCTACTATGCAGCGCCACACTTAGTAAAAGTTTTTTTATTCAGCAATAGCAAGTTTTTTCTTAAACTGCAGAATTGTTAAAACCTTCCTATATAAATAAGAATGTCATCTTTAGTTAACTCTAATAATCGAACAGGAAGACAGAATCAGACAAAAGAATATAATGATGAAATACCCCAATTTGTTTTGTTTTCTAAAAAGTTATTGGCGCTACTAAAAAACTATTTTTTACTAACTTGTTTGAAACAACAGCAACAATGCCTACAAATACAAGGTGTTAAAAGTTTAAGAAAACAGAAACAATTAATTAACAAACAACCAATAACAAAAACAAATCATGCCTTATAGTACAGGCATTTGCATGTGGATTGTAAATAAATAAATAAAATCTTTTGAAAGTTGAATGAACTTAACTTTTAATATAACTTTAAAGTGCGACAATATAAATAGGTACATGTTACATGATTATGAGATTATTGTTTGGAATAAGAGATTAATTAATTTGTATCAAGGTCAGTATACAAAACAAATAACACTTGTTCGCAAAAATACAAACAACGACCCAAAAAATTTAGTGTTTGTAAGTAATAAAAGATTTTTTTATTTATTTATAAAAATTAAAATGCATGCGTGCACACACGTTTAAGCACACTCGCATACAATGTAGTTAAGTGTACATACAAATGTATCGTTGACATTAATAGATATATTTATATAAATTTAGTTAAAATTTTTTCTAAAATAATAAGACAATATAATTATAGTAATTTAAAAGAACTTCTTAATATTAATCATCAGCTACTAGTTTGTAAATTAAAAAAACTCTGTACAAAAATAATAGACATTAGTGCGCAAGTACTTACTTTATTTTTTATTTAATCTACTTAAACTGAATTATTAAATCCACTGCTATTTTTAACTTTTATAATTTTTTTTGGTGCACTTTACATTTTGTTTTTGCTGCAGTTTTAGGACACCTTTTTGCCTTTGTTTACACCACTCAAATTTATTCCTTGTTAAAATCAATAAGCTATACACATCTTATTTTGTAAAAGTTCTTTTATCAATTCGTACTAAGTTAATTGTACTAAATGAGAAAAATAAACCAATTCGCGGATTTAATTTCTCTGGTTAAATGAAATTGTCTTGGCCATAGTGTTAATCTAAAGTATGCTATTCTGTTTATATTGGTCAGCTTTTGTATATATTAAGTGTTTCGTTTTTACTAGATGAGGGAACACTAAAATTGTAAATGACAAGTGATGCCACATGATATAATTTAAATATTTATCATACAAAAACCTTAATATTCCTTAATTCCCTCCAATTTATAGTTAGTTTTATCCCATTGTAAGCGATTTTTTAAACTAAAACAATATTAGTTGGATAAGATTATTTAGTAATTATTTCTGTATGTAAGTATTACAAAAAATTATATATATATATATATATATATATATATATATATATATATATATATCATAAGTAGAAGCTTAAAGTAAATTTTAAGCTTCTACTTATGATATTTATTCTCTATATACATTTAAATCGTGCTGCTTATTTATGTAAATATGTGCTAAGCACATATTTATTTTTTTCTATAAAAATGTGAATGCTTAGTAAATTCTTGTTTATTTTGAAATGTCTTTTATTAAAACAAATTTTTTCAAAGTTGTTACAAAAGGAATAAAACAAATAAAGACGATTTTATATATTTGAGAATGTTAAAATATTGGTTAAAATTTAAAGAGTAAACATCTAATTTGTGATAAAATTTGTTATTTCCTTTATTTGAAAGTAATTCGAAAATGTTTTGGACATTCATCTTCTAATTGTTGAGATCATGACTCATATACATGGGGTTGGCTGAGTCACAATCTTCGAATACCATGTTATCGTTATCGGCATGCCAACGTACGCTGCGTATACTACTCGCTTGGAATCTAAAATATGTAGCGCAATAAAAAAGTAGAAACATTTTACATCATTGTGGAAATGCAAATATTAAAAGGTGGTTGGGAGTTGAAAAGATGTAATTTCATTTTATTATTATAATTTTTTTAACAAACATTTATATAAAATTAATAACGTTGAAAGAACCTGTTAGAGGGTGGTGGCGGTGGTGGTGGTGCTGAGTGTGGCGGTGTACGGCGAGCCCTGTAAATGGAAAATAATGTATTGTAAAAAATACTATCTTAATATTTTTATGTTAGGAAATTTGCGCCATTTAAACAGAAAAGTGTCGGCGACTTGCAAATAAAAAATTTAAGAGCTACCGGTTCGTAAAACTGAATTGTTGTGAACATAAAATGCCTAGTAAATAAATACGTTACTAATACGACACCCTTCCAAGGCTTTTCGTTTAAAATAATGTTTCCTTTATAATATTACACAACAGGATTGTAAAAAAAGTTTTTTAAATATTTCTTCTTATTCATCTTGTTTATTTTTTATTTTATCAATTTCAAATTTTTAGGAAAATTTCAGAAACTTTGATTTTAAAAAACTTTTTTTTTAATCTTTTATTTGCAATCTATCCATTTAAGGATGATAAGTAAATTTGGTACAATAAAAAACACATAAAATGTTGAATTCCATTGAGAACAGCATTGTATTGACAACAAGCAATTAATTCATACAGTAAACAGAAAAATCAATATATATGTATATACATATATGGGTTAAGGAGGATTACAAAAATATTTTTTTATGGAAGTATGTATTGATATTATTAATTTTATTTTTATTATTAAACGTCAAAATTCATTAATTACATACAATTATAAAAAATACATTAAATTAGTTATAACACAAAAACAAAACACTTCTTGCACAACCTTTCTTTACTTCTCTAAGCTACCGACCAACTTCTTAATGCCTTTTCGTCTTTTTACTCTTCCGTTATTTTTGGTTGTCTTGTTGTCACGTCGATAGTCCGTTAGTTCAATTAAGACAATTATAGTCCGACTCTAGATGGTACCCTACATTCGGCCCTTCTGACGGCAATTCGGCACGGATTGCCATCGTTTCATGTGCTCTGCGACTGTTGTTGTTTGGTTAGGGCCACTGTGGCGACCAATTACCTCAACTTCATATATGACATGTGACAAACTCTTCTCGGCCTTGTAGGGTCCAATAAAGTTACTCTTTAATTTTAGCCCGCTGCCAAACTGAGTGCCCTTAATGGCCACCAACTCATCTGGAGCATATTTGTGTTCGGGTTTCCTCTTTTTGTTATAAGTCTTGCAGTTCTCCGTTTATATTTTAGCTATGCTTTTCCTGCCTTCTGTCCTTATGCCATTTCTCTCGGTTTCGATCTCGCGAATAACTTCCTTGTATAGTAATTCTCGAAGGTCTGGGTAATCTGCTAGTCGCATTTCAACTCCCGTCAATTTAAACGTTGATATACCGGTACTCCTTGGGGCAGTAGCATTTATTAGAATTTGGACTCGTCGCACGTGTCGGTACCAATTCATAGGAGTGTCTGCACATAATTTCGTCAGCATGACTTCGTTGGATAATACCAAACGAACTCAACTATCACGAATAAGTAAACTTTTTTCGTAGTCTCCATTGGCCCAACGTGAACGATATGGTAAGTCAGGAAAGGTTGTTCATCCTTATCTATAAGGTTGAGATAGCTTTTGCCTCAGTCATTATGCACTCAATGCAACTTTTTACGACTTGTGGCAGTTTTGCTGCCAGCAGAGGTATATAGTAGTGTTTTTCAATTAACTCACGTGTTTTCGAAACCCCGAAGTGCCTCTGGTTGTGCGCTAACCGCATGGTCTCCTCTTCCAACTAGACCGGTACTACTATTAGGTCCTTTAAAAATCTGCATATCCTCCGTGCTTCAAAACCGCTCTTAACGTTCTAATATAATCATTACTTTCTGGGCAGATCCAATACGGTGAGATAAGCTATTTTCCAAAAAGAGGCAGGCCACTCTACTTAATGCATCAACATGCATCATCCGGGCACATGCTCTATGTTCAATTTCGTACGAGAAATCCTGCAGAAACATGGCCCGTATAGATATTCTAGCCGCCACGTCGTCTAACCCCTTTTGCAAGAGCATCGCGCCATAATTAAATTTGCTGGCATCCGTGATGGAGTCGTGATCGTACAATTTCAGGACGGGAGCACCCATCAAAGCTCCTTTTAACTCCTTGCAGGCTAACAATACTTCATTAGTGACTTTAAATGACGTATTCTTTCATAGTAGATCCGTTAACGGTGTGGCTATTAGCGCGTAATTATCGATGAATCTTAGGAAATAGGACATCAGCCCCAAAAACCTTTGCATAGTTTTCCTATCTGTGGGAATCGGGAAGCACTTGAATGCACTTATCTTTTCTCTGCAGGCTTTATTGAGCCATTCTTAATGATATAACCCAGGAAACTTTCTGGAGAATTTGGCACTTCTTCCACTTTTCACGCAATCCATTCAAAGCGGCTTTCTCCAATATCTTAGTTAGCTTCGCGAGTTCTTCTGTTATATCCTTGGAGGGAATGATGATGTTATCCATATAAACTACCACTGTGCCATCACGTATATAAAATACTGCTTTCTGTAATTTGTCCCAGATCTCATCAATTATGGGCATAGGAAAGTGATCTCAAATGATTTTATTATTCAGCTTTCGGTAATCACAACCTAGTCCCTTCGATCCATCTTTCTTTAAAACAAGTACGATTGGAGAAGCGTATTCCGATATGCTTGGCTCCACTATGCCGTCTTCTATCCATTCTGAGACTTGCTGCCCCCGTATTCTAGTTATTTCCGCCAGACGCAAAAAACTGTAATCCAGCATAAATCAATAGTTGATATCCCACCCTCCCACTACGTAGAACGTAGCTAGAAAATCTAAATCGTCAACTCGTAACGGCTCTTCAAAGCGACCCATTGTTAGAATCTCGCTTCCGCATACCCTAAACAATTTAATCGTTTCAGAGACAAAATTCACCTCGCTCAAAACAAAAAGCATATCAAATCGTACTAGGCATAGGTTGCAACCAGTATCCACCAAAGCGGAGAAGGTTTTGCCCTTAAATATTAATCCAGGCCCCTTCGGTATCATATTCACCTGATCGCTATCCATCTTGCCCCTTTTCATCTATCTTCTTTAATGAACATTCAAAAGAGCGATGGCAACTAAAGCATTCTGCTGTTTTTCGGGGCAATCTTTAGCGAAATGCACTTTATCGCCACATTTGTAACATCGGTTTTCTTCCGCAGGAATTCCTGCCTGTGGTGGATAAGTATTCTTCGCAATTACTCCATACTCTTTTCCCCTGTATGTCGACCGGGTGCAGAGACGTGTTTTTTCCTACACTTTTATTTGTTTCTTCAATTTCTGTATGCTATCGGCCTGGTAGAATACTGTTTTAAGTTTTGAAGCCGAAATGCCTTCTATGAAGAACTCCACAAGACTCTTTTCATCTAATTCTATTTGTGCCCCAATTTCCAAAATACACTATTGGTATTTCGCCAGAGTCTCGTTTTTGCTTAAGCTCCTGTTGCGGATCCGTATCACCTCTGCAGCCGAAAGCTGCGCACCAAATTCTTCGCGGAGAGTTGCTTTTAATTAGCGCCAATCGCGTATACCTCTCTGACTTCGATTAAACATCATAGCAGCACCTACTAACAACTGCTTCCCATAAACATACATCTGGAGTGACGTCCTCTTTAATATCGTACTCATCTCTTCAAATTTAATTATCCACCGATTAATGTCTGGTGTACTAGTGCCCGAGAACTGAGACAAACTTTCCTCCAAGTCCTTAAATGGGAAACCATCGTCGCCATTCATTTCAGTAGGACCGCCTGCACAGATACCACTCGTTCCGTCCAGATATATTGGTACCGTCTAACCCTACCTTCCTCAAAAGTCTATTTCGTAACTCGTCCTTCAGTCCCTGTGTGCTAAGACCAATTTTGCTCTAAGTGCACCAACGCCCATCCCTTATGAGGTATAACGATTTATGTCTTCTTTTTTTTTGGTATATAGTATAACGACTATAACCGGAAGTGCTTTACAAAATATTTGAATAATAATAAGTTTGTGATTATATATAAAAAAAATATTAAAGTAAATATTAATTGCAATTCATAAAAATTATTTACAAAATTAAATTTTCTCAATGCTCAATACACAACTCTTTTAATAACTTTTCATCTTAAATTCATGTTAACATCATTAAGTTTTGTATTTTATTTCTCACTTCAATATCCAATACTCTCACAATAATATTCCTTATATTTATTTTAACTTTCTTGGTGGTGATTTTCTATTTTGCACCCGCACTGTTGTTGAAAGAAGAAGAAATACCTTCTTGTTTTTAATACAGATTTTGGCGAATTCTTTTAGTTTGATTATTAGAACAAACAATTAACGTTCTTTGTACACTTGATTTTTGTTAATGTTGTTTTTAAGTATTAACATTAATGTAATTTTTAATATATAAATATTAATCTAAATAGTGGTCTTTTTAAATAAATTTATCACATATATTTTCAATATTTCGCTTTCCTTTGGAAAGCTTCTTCAGGAAATTAATTTTTTAATAATTTTTGTTTTTAGCGAAATATTGAAAATATATGTGATAAATTTATTTAAAAAGACCACTATTAAGATTAATATTTATATATTTAAGAAAAAAAGGTCGAATAATAATAATCAAATGTAATTTTAAATTTAATTTTTATTTAATTTTTATATATACTTATGTCAAAATTCTACTCACTCTGATCTCTGTATTCCCAAAGATGATCTGCCGTTCAGGAATTAATTATATACATATATATATATATATATATATATATATATATATATATATATATATATATATATATATATATATATATATATATTTATATATATATCTTTTTATTTCAATCTTTTATCTTGGGAATACAGAGATCAGAGTGAGTAGAATTATTTGACACATACCATGGAGCGTTAACAATTAACTGGTAGGTTTTGGATCGATATCTTTGTAATATATCTATATTTGAATCGCTGGCTGTTCCTCATAGACGGGTTTAAACATTGTTTTATTAAATTTAAAGACTTTGTTCTTTAAAGTTGAACGAGATTTAGGTTCTAAAAGCCAAAAAAGTGTCTGGGTATGATTTGTACGTTTCTGAGGTTCCTTATTGCTTTGGTCTTGTGCACTTGCGTAACGTGTTTGTGTCAGTGTAATGCTTGTTTTCTTGGAAAAATGTTTCAATGGTTCAAGTATTGTGTCTGAAGCAGTGTTTATTTGTTCATCAAAAAAGTGTCTTAATTTTAATATTTAATTGCAGTTTCTTTGCTCTTATATGCGACTTCCATGTCTTCTATGAATTCCTAAGTATTTTACAAAGTCACTTTGTGGATTTGGAATATTCTTTAAAATAACCGCAGTACAATTGCCTCGTCTTAAGGAAAAAGTAACGTGTGAGGATTTTTCAGTGTTAACTTTAATCTTCCATTTATTTAACCACATACGAGCATCAAGTGCTTTCTGTTCTGATAATTGGCAGAACAGCGGTAAGTTCCGAAAATCGTGAAAAGGTCTTAACAGGGATGGACTGCTATATAACCGTAACTAAACGGAAGTTTAGCCCTAGGGCCTCAAATTTGTAACCGAATCCCAAACAGCCAAAAAATTTGACCACAAGTGAGAATCGATTTGCAATACTTGCAAATAAGGATACAGAAAACGCAACCCCTGTGACGAAGAGAGTTAAACCCCCTCCACTGTATCTTCGCGAGGCCACAAGCAAGGATTTGGTGACGAAGTTAACTCAACTGGTAGGCAAAGAAAAATTTTACGTTGTCTCAGTGCGAAAGGGAAATATTCAAGAGGCTAAAATTCAGCTGAAGGACGAAAATTATTTCAGAATTGTTATTAATAGATTCGATACCGAGAAAAAAAATATTACACTTATCAGCTGAAGAGTGCCAGAGGTTTATATGTCATCCTAAAGGGTATCGATAGTTCAGTACCATCTGAGGAGATAAAAGATGCCCTGCAGTTAGAAGGATTTGAGGTTAAATCGGTCCATAACATCCTAAACAGGAACAAAGTTCCTCAGGCCCTCTTTAGAGTTGAAGTTTCATTTCACTTCTCAGATATGAAGAAAAAGGGTGATAGTCATCCTATTTATGGCCTTAGGTATCTACTAAATCATAGAATACACGTTGAGGAACCGATAAAACGTACAGGTCCTCCGCAGTGTCAGAACTGCCAGCAGTTCGAGCATACTACGTCATTCTGCAAACTACCATCAGTTTGTGTCAGATGTGGTGACATACACAAGAGTACTGAATGTCCCCACCCTAAAACGGAAACTGCATGCAAAAGGTGCAGTAATTGCGGAGAAAATCATATCGTAAATTACCGTGGTTGCAAGGTTTTTCTGAAGCTCAAAAATAGGGTGACTGTTATAAGACCCGCAGATGCTCAGTACCGAGAGGCAAACTTCCCAAGCTTACCTAAGCGCATCGTTCCTCAACAAGGGAACGTGAAAAATACCCTCCAAGCTTCACGGAAAGTCACTGACACTATTTCATATGCCAACGCTGTAAAAGAAAGCATTCCCACTCTAGATAATAATGCTCAAAATTCAATTCAAATTTTTAAACGAGCAACAAATTGATGTAATACTGATCTCCAAAACGCATTTTTCGAGCAGAAATTGTTTTAGAGTTAATGGCTACCACACCTATCACACAAACCACCCAAGCGGTAGAGCATACGGAGGAACAGCTTTACTTCTTCACAAGGACATTACGCACTTCCCATTGCCGGAATTTGACGAAGACTACATCCAGGCTACATCAATTATTATAACCCAAATTGGTCTTACAATATCGGCGATATATTGCCCACCCAGACACAATACCAATAAAGATCAATTTCTTGATTACTTTAACACATTGGGTCCTAAATTTATTGCAGCTGGTGATTATAATGCCAAACACTCTTTCTGGGGATCTCGCCTTATTACTCCGAGAGGAAGACAACTTTTAAGAGCGATATCGCTCAACAATATGGATGCTCTATCTGCTGGACATCCGACATATTGGCCTTCTGACCTCAACAAAATCCCGGATGTAATAGATTTCGCGGTTATGAGGAGTATAAAACGTGAAAATGTTCGGTTGTCTCCATCATTGGACTTGTCTTCGGATCACTCACCAACATATCTAACATTACTGTCACGGATCTTTCATTGCAAAATCCCCAATATTTTCCGCGGATAACATACAAAATGTATGTTAGCTCACATCTGCCGCAATTGTTTCATTAAAGACTGAAAATGAAATTGAACCTGGCGTCAAACTTTTTACTAATATTTTAACTGAAGCTGCTTTGGCGACTGCATTTGATTCCACTTTGCCAAAAAGGGGACAATACCTCGGTTCTCGCAAAAAAGAAGCACTGTTGCGACAGAAACGAAAAATAAGACGTCAATGGCAAGAGTTCCGTTCACTAAGTCTAAAGTCCCAATTTAACGAGTGTAATAGGCTTTTGCGGGCTGCCTTGAAGGAAGACAAAGAATTGAATTTGCGAATATACCTTCAAAATTTGGATGCAACGAAAGGGTCGAATTATAGCCTATGGAAAGCCACGAAGAAAATGCAACGACCTACTATGTATGAATCTCCCTTACGGCAACAGAACGGTCTGTGGGCAATAAGTGCAAATGAAAAAGTAGAGATATTCGCCGACCACTTAGAAAAAGTTTTTACCCCTAATTGCACTAGCTCGGTAATCGATCCCTATAACATTGCTGATGTGGTACAACGGCCTCTTGAATTTCGGATGTCTGCAATGATTAATCTTATTAAGGGGATGGAAGTGAAGAAAACACCAGGTTGCGACAAAATTACGGCAACAATGATTAAGAATTTGCCTGTTTCTGCTGCCCGTTTTATTCTCTTCATGTATAATTCCATGTTATGAGTCGGTTATTTTCCCGCATGTTGGAAATTGTCGAATTTGGTTATGATTCTGAAACCAGGCAAGGATGCCACACAGGCATCATCATATTGGCCAATAAGCCTGCTGTCCATTCTTTCTAAAATTCTAGAAAATTTAGTTAGACACACGGATGGTAACGTAATAATTCCTGATCATCAGTTTGGATTTCGAAGGAGATATAGTACCATTCAACAAGTGCACAGAATTACTAATTTAATCTCAAGCCTTTGACAAGGTCTGGCACGAAGGTCTATTATTTAAGATCACGCAGTTGCTACCCGTGTATGTGCATAAATTGCTGAAAAGCTATTTGCACGGGAGATATTTCCAAATAAGAGCCAAATCTACAATTTCTTCACATAGAAAGATATCCGCTGGCGTACCGCAGGGAAGTATTCTGGGGCCGCTTCTTTACTTACTGTTCACAGCTGACATGCCTATGAGTGAAGTGATTCACACGTCTACCTTCCCCGACGACAGGGCATTTTTGAGTATCCACAAAGAGTCGACAGTTGCGTCCCAAAGACTGCAAGCCCATGTCAATGAGCTTGAAATTTGGCTACAAAAATGGAAAATAGGCGTTAATGCTTCTAAGTGCGTCCATATAACGTTCACACTGAGAAGGGAAAATTGCCCACCCATCCTGATTAATGGTGTAAGAGTGCCGGAACATAATAATGTAAGATATCTAGGCTTACACTTGGACCGTCGCCTTACGTGGTCCTATCATATATCAGATAAAATAATCCATCTGAAACTCAGATCTGCACAACTTCACTGGCTTATTGGCAGTAAGTCACCTATCGACTTAGGCCTTAAGATACTTTTGTACAAGGTGGTACTAAAACCTAATTGGATGTATGGCGTACAGTTATGGGGAACAGCATCACCATCGAACGTAGAGAAGCTCCAGAGAAAGCAGTCTAAACTTCTTAGCATAATAACAGGTGCACCGTGGTATATCAAGAACAACAACATCCATAGGGATCTTAGTATACCATTCGTGAGGGAAGAAATTACGAACTATTTGAGAAAGCTTAGAAGTCATTCAAATCTTCTTGCCAGAGACTTACTTTTATTTGAGAGTCACAGACGCCTAAAGAGACTGCAAACCGCTGACCTACTGAGGTGAATGTAAACGAGCATGTTTTAGTTGTCTACCGCAGTGGCAGTAACAGCTTTGTTTTTTTTTTTTGTTTAGGTTAAGCTTTGAATAATTATTGTTAATTCCTTAGGGAAAGAAAAAAAAAGTGCTTTCTGTTCAGTTTGCAATATAAGTGAAGCATTATTTGGAATTGTCTTTTGCCAAATCTTGTTCGGTAATTGGCATTTCTGATGTGAAGATGGTGTATAAAATAGGTCCAAGTATACAGGTCCATTGGTAACAAGTTCATTAATTTGAAATATAAGTCATAGTGCCACACTTTATCAAACGCTTGCTGCACATCTAGCAACACTGTAGAAAGATATTTTTTTTCCAAACTGTCTCTTATAAAAGCTATAATGCGATGGCATTGCTCAGGAATACCACGTTAATTTCTAAATCCAAACTGGTGTTCAGGAATGATGCTTAAAGTTTCCAAAACTGGTAATAAAAATATTCATTCAAATATTTTAGCATATATGACTAGTAGACTTACAGGTCTACTGGCTTGTTTGGTTTATTAATCATGACAATCTTCGCACATTTCCATTGGATAGGAAAATAATTCAATCTTAAGAATGAATTACATATATAGAAATGTAAGAAACAAAATAAGTGTTTTCGGCAGTGCTTGAATCACCTTTAAATCAATTTTGCCAAAACCTGATGACTTTTTACAGTTTCATTTTTTAATTTCTTCTTTAACTTCACGAGGAGAGATGTGTTTTATCGGCAAATCAGCTCAGCTCAGAAAATCGACTTTTTCTCTATTATCAGAATTAAAATTTGAGTAAAGTTGAAAAGCGTTTTTAAGATGTTTTGCAAACGTTTCTGTTTTAGATTTATCTGTTTTACACAATTCCCCATGACTATCTTTTAACGGAGCGGTTCATTTACAGGACGCTTTAGGTATTTAGTCGCCTTCCACAAGGAAAATTCTTGGTTTTATTGTTGTTTGGATTAAGATTGCATAAGAACTTACTAAGCTGATTTATGAAGAGCTATTTTAAGGTCTTTGACAGATAAGATTATTACTGTTCAACTGCTTCATTTATCTCAATTGGGGATTCCAAGGAGGTATATAAATTAACATTTCTTTCAATCCACGCGGTAAACGAATTTAAGTCAGTTTTGTTATTTATAATTTTTTGCTTTACCATATGGATTCCAATAATGTGTTAAAACATACTACTAGTTGAGTGTGACCTGAGCTAAGTTCATCAACGTGCGCAATTTGTAATAAATGACTTTAAATTTCAGAATACACAGCGAAGTCTAAAATATCAGGTATTTTCCTTGGGTCTGTTGGCCAATATGTTGGAATGCCCGTTGATAAAAAGAATATTTGTTATTAATTATACATTCGTACAGCTCACTTTCTATAGGGTTAACTAATCTTAAATCCCACCAATGATGTTTTGCATTAAAATCGCCAGCAACCAAAAGACTGGATCCCAAACTATTAAAAAAAGTATGAAACTGTTGACGTTTGACAGGATATCTAGGGAGAAAATATATAGCACATATTGAAATAGGGCTTAAATAACATTTAACTTTAACACAGGCAGCTTGTAGATAAGATTCTCTTACTTCATCCAAAAGTTGGTATTTTATTGCAGATTTGATCAAAACTTCCGCTCTCGCATGAGCCCTGTCATCTGGATAATTAGGTTATATTAACTCATAACCTTTTATTTTAAAAAAGGTTTTAATAGGAAAATGTGTTTCAGACACTAACAATACGATGTATTTTAAGAATTAATTCCATTTTAATTGCATAATTTTGCAATTAGTGTCGTCATCATGCTTAAAAGCTTATTTCTGACTTCTAATTGATCTTGTATCAATTTTTCTAGTTTTTCATAAGAATTTGTTTGATTGTTTCTTAAAACTTCAGAATAAGATGGCTTATTGTTTGGATTACTATCATTTATATTGATATTATTAACATACGGAAAGTCATTATTATAATTATTATTATTATAGTTATTACGTTTGTAAGTTAATTGATGTTGGAGTTTTTTCTTTAAAAGCGCTTGTACACAAAATAACCTTTATAACTTGCAGTTTACAGACGCATATGACGCAGTTTACAGACATCCTGCAATAAGTTTTTGTATGACCAAATTCTTGGCATCGATGACACCGGACAAAATCCTTTATTTTGTTCGGTGGACCTATGTTTACAATAGCGTTATTTAACCTTTTTATGTTAAATACATTTTTGTTATTTAAATTTGGTTCTAGATCAATGAAAAATACAGGAAGAGATTCTCTTGTTATTTTACTTCGTATATTTGTTTCATTTCTAATTTGGTGTCTTAAACTCAAAAGCATTTTTTTATTTCATCAGTTGTTGCTGAAGGGTGAAGATTTTTAAAGACAACTCAATACGTTCTCTCTTGCTTAACTTGATGCGTGTGAAAATTGATTTTTTTATCGTTTAAGAATAGAACAAGGTCTCTATATGGCTTAATATCTTTGACCAAATAAGACCAAATAAGGCGAAATAAGAGTAGGCCATCAGTTAGACTTTTGTAGTTAACCGATGACGATGGGATTATTTTGGTAAAACTTTTTATCATTGCATAAATATCAGAAACATTTGGTATAAAAATTGGTAGCGACTTTGACATGTTAATGTTTCTTACTTCTTCAATTTCATTTTGATCAATCTTATTATGAGCATTATTTCCATCGTTGTCATCATTGCCACTGTCATGATTATTATTGCTTCAACTCAAAAATCTATTATAACTTACATTGTTGTTTTCAACAGGAAAATGATTTGATGAGCTTGAACTTTTATAATTTGCAATGATAATAGCATTGTTGAAGTCATTCTTTTGAGCTCTAGCAGTGGTGTTATTACATGGAGAAACGGTGTAGTTACTTAATGTAACTTGTTAATTATTGCCAACTATTTGCCAGTTTTCATCACTATTATTGCTAATATTCATGATGATAACGATATAAAATAATTTATTTATTCATGAATATAGTATTTGGTTGTTTATTTATGAAATATTTGAAAATTAAATTTAATTAAAAAGTTTTAAGAAGAGGAAAATTTGAAATTAAATTTTTAATTTTTCTGACAGAAGTAATTGACTTTTAACTGCCCAAGTTTCGAAATTTTCATGAAAGCAGAAAATTAAAAAAAATCAATAATTCTTCGAATTTAAATTCTTCGCAGAATTTTTCGATAAAAATGGTTCCTAATTTCAACTAAAATAAAAATTTTTAAATTTTGGCAGTAATTTTGAAAATCTTCGAATTAGAAATTTTTATATAGTACGAAAAATTTAATATCAAGATAAATTAAGTATTAAACCAGTATCAAAATTAAATTTCAAATAAAATAATTTATTTTAAAAACATAAAATAGAAAAATGTAAATTAAAAAAAATTTAATTTGTTTAGAAGCTGTTAATGTTTACTTGAAACAAATAATCCAAACAAAGTTTTTTCTTTCAAATAATTAATAATAATTAATTAATTCATTAAATGAAATGTAAAACATAACAATTCGAATTAAAATTACTACCAGAATTCTCAAATTTTTGCTAAACTTTTCTATTTTAAGCAAATTTTTGTATTACGAAATAAAGTTTTAATTTCAAATAAAAGATTTAAAATTTTAAATAATTAAATACCTCAACAAATCGGGTTGTAAATTTTTACAAGTTCAAATAAAAAATATTCGAATTCATATTACTATTATTCGAATTCATATGCTAATTTTATTCTTACTTAATTAATTTTTATGACTTGGTAACTTACGCTTGACCAGCATGTGAAGTACTTCTAGAAGTTCCATAATTATAGTTATTGTCATCATCCAATTCAAAATCTTCAGTATTTTGGCGTTGTCTATAAAAATATATTCTTAAATAAAGCAAGATATAGTTTTATATAAAATAAAGTATTCATAACGGGACTTGAAATCAGAATGACAGAGTTTTTGTGCGCCGGCTTTTTTCATTTTTATTACTTCACATGTTGTGTGACACTTTAACTAGCCATGTTAAAAAAAAAAAAACTATAAGTACAAAATCTACGTAATCCTATTTGAGAACCCTATATTTATTAAAAATTAACTTAACCTACAACTCTCGTCCGCGATTGCCACGTTTGTCAACTATATTCGATACTGCTCGACTTGTAACTGATAGTCGACTTTTTAATCGAGTTGGTGTTCTGGGTTTTGGTAGGGCCGGATGAGCATCCGGTCGGGCAGATAGCACAGGTGTAATCGATCGTTTGGTACGTTGCTGTTCAGTGCTGCGGGCGCGTACTGGTTGCTGAGATGACTGCCAGGCGTCACCATCATCTAAATTTATTTCTTCGGTGCCTTGACGACGTCTAAGAATAAAAAAAAAATAATTTTAAAGACCTGAAGTTTTTTCTGATAATTTACAAATAAACGGTAAAATAGAAATAATTGTCTATGCTAATCTACTGTTTTTTTTTCTCCTACCTTGCATTATCTTTAAAATTAGCTTTTAAATTCGTTTTACTCACAAGGGTGGTGGCTGCTGAAATCGTGGGCGCTGCTGCCGTTGTTGTTGCCTTTGCTGTCCCTGTGACTGTTGCTGCGTACTGCTCCTCACCCGAGATTGACTGTCTTCACGTTCATATGAGGTACCTCGACTTGGCCCTGAATCCAAATATTCTTCTTCGGTACTCTGACGACATCTTCATTTTATTTAACAAAATATTTAAAACATAAATTTAAATAAAAGATTCCTATAGTAAATATTTTATGATATTTTCATAAATATTTCAATATGGGAATATCATTTCCATTAAATATTTATTATTAAAAAAATGCGTTTGAAATGTATTACTTCGACGAAAGAATATCAATATGGTCATTTCACTACTGCTCATGTAGCTCACCAGTTGATTTTATCCCAATTTTGGTTTGGAAAATTCAAGAGTCTTATATTTCAAGTCGAATTGATTTAATGAGAGTTTTCATTGAAACAACACAGCACAAAGGTAACAAAACTCAAAAACACTTCTATACAAAATCACAGCAAACATTTCGAAAACAAAAACATTTTCTACTTAAGGGTTTCATTTGGAAGCCATTCATTTGTAAAACTAAGAAAACAAAAAATATTTGTAAAGAATTTTACGAAAACGCAACGTGCACATGTATTGGAAATAAACAATTTTATTTTTTGGAATAATTTTTTAAATTAATCTACGTTAATTTGTGCTAGAAGTCTTTAATAAATATTTTATAATATTCTCATGAAATAATTATTATTCAAAAAATATATTTGAAATGTATTGTTGTCTTTTTGCTGTGTTATTTCAATGGTAATTCTCACTTAATCAATTTAGCTTGAGATATAAAACTGTTGAATTTTCTATACAAAATATGGGGTAAAATCCACTGATGCGCTGTATGAGCAGTAGTGAAATGGCCATATGGACCTTTCAAATATAATTTTTAAATAATAAATATTTTATGCGAATATAATAAAATATTTATCAAAGGATTCTAGCAGAATTGAGCGTACATTAAATTAAAAAATTATTCCAAAAAAATAAAATTGTTTATTTCAATAAAAGAAGTGATATAACTAAAGTAAACTTACAATTGTCCAATTCTACGCGCTCCTGATTTATCTTGTGATACTTCCCGACTTCTGCTTCGGAATTCGCGTTCTCTTGACATTTCTTGTTCACGTTCTCGCTCTCTTTCACGGGAGCGTTCACGCTCTCTTTCCCTTTCTCGACCCAGCTGAGCCCGTTGCGATGGTGTATCTTCTAAGGTGTCTATATCTAAAGTTTCTTCGGTAGCAGTACGCTGTCTTTAAAAAAAAATACGACACATTTCTTGTGTTAACAGAAATGTTTGATTCTTTTTCTGGTATTTTTTAAAGCCATTAGGACATTACCGGCTTATGCCATAAATACTTACAACGTAGGCCTTGGCCTGGCTGCACTGCTTAAACTACGATCTCTATCACGTGATGCGCTACTACCACGATCTCGTCTTCGACCTCGACTAAATGAATCGCCCCTTTCGGTAGCTCTCTCGGCGATATGCAACTTAGTCTGGCGCATACTGTTAATTTTTCTCTGTAAAGTTATAAGATTCAAGCCCACCGGCGTAGCAATGGACCACAATAATAGGGTTAAAAAGGTAAAAAACCATAGAGCGTTAACAAAATCGATCATATTTCGACAGAGAAATATGCGATTTGCATCGAAAATATCAAAAAAAGGACGGCATCTGGCTGTGGTTTCACCCAGCTGTGAAGACATGGTGGCTTTATCGTTGCTCAAATAGGTTTTAAGTCTGAAATAAATGTTGAAAAACATGTTTTTTTTTTAAAAAAACTTATTGCCAATGCTTCATAGTGTCAAGTTGTAAAACCTTTCTGTGTAAATGCGTGTTTGATTTTGACATATTTCGCCAGCAGTCTTTTCCAAATATCCTTGTATGTTACGCAAATGATTTAAGGTCTGATTGACCTGCTTGGTCCATGGATCGCGCTGTAATTCTAAAGCTGTTAAATGATAGAGAATTTCATTTTGTAACTGTTCCAGTGGTTGCAATATTGAAGCCTGCAAACGTTTCGAACGACTGCCGAGTGTTGTCATTCGTGAGGATGTTGCAACGTCTTGTATCTGTTTAACACAAAAAGAAAAAAATAGGTAAAAAACCGAAAAAGTACTGTTTACATAAAAGGAAATCATTAACATTAGACTGCGTTTGCAAATCCAATAAATACTGGGGTCAAGCGCAAAGATTGTATACAATCTGAATGACAATCCTTGACCTGATCAGTCGTTTTATTAAGATAATCGTTTAACCGACAATAAATAAAATAAATAAAGATAATGCTCATGCACACTGGTGTGCTCTCGTAGTTAATGCTGTACACTCTCAATTATTTTAACTCTATAAAATTTTCTTTTGTTGTTTAAACATAAATTTACGGACAATTACAGTTTCACATATGCAACATAAATTGTCTGATATATATAAAAAACAACAATAAAAGACATTAAATCATACTTCAGCAGTTTGGAACGAAACACATAATCTTGACAATTGTCAGAAGTTCTACTAATACGTCTTTGTAATGACGGTCAGGAACCGTCTCATGTATCATGGTGGCCTATTTAAGAAGACAGATATCGAAAATCATGCAATAATTAAAGGAGTTAAAAAGAAGTTGCATGAAGGGTTGGGGAAAATTTGTGCATTTACTAGTAAAAACGTCTGCTCCAAAACTGGTTACCACGGTTTGGATTTAATTTTACATTTGAGTTTATAAATGGTCAAGAAAAAGGGACTTTGCTCCGAATATATACGAGTCGGAATAGTTCGGCGGTACTAACAAAATGAATTCAGTTCCTTGCATATTACTTAGCGGGTAACGAATATCGTAAGTAAATTAACTATATCCATTTAAATAATACCTTTCGAATAGTATCTATTCGAATAATATGTTTTCGAATAATGTTTGTTCGAATAATATCTAGTCAAATAATATCTAATCGAATAATATATACTCAAATAATATCTATTCAAATAGTATATACTCAAATAATTTTAAACTAAACTTTTTGCATTGTATATATTAATGAATCTCAGAGTACGGAATTGCATTTTAGCATCAGAATGTTAGATTAATATGCACCTGGGTATAAAGCAATTTCGTTTGTATTTTAGCATGTGTATATACTTGTGTGTGTTGTCATACAAGGTTATTTACTTTATGTACGTCGTTGTTTTCTCATTCATGCTTATAACAAGAACTAAAAATTTTTATATTCCAATAACACAATCGCATTTTTTAGTATCTGTATTATCTTGAGTTTGTGAGATTTAAATGCTTATAAACGAATAGAATTTGCACATTTCTTACATGTTTGTGCTCCAACGAACGTTTGCTAGTGAAAGTTAGAACAATTGCAGAAATATTTAATGCTTCGGTCACATGTGTTTAAAGGTTTTGGTTTCCATAAATTGCTTAAGAAATTTACTTAAATTTTATCTGCTTTAATATAAGAAATAATGCAACAATTGGATAAAATTTAAAATTTTTTGGTTTCTAGAAATTAAAGAAAAATTTTAATTTAGAAACAAACAAAAAATAAAAAATAAAATTGTACAATTTTTTACGATCTGTATGGCGTTTGGTTCCGTATTGCTGAAACCACTTGCCTTTCTTTTCCATATTATAACGACAGCTGATTTGATATTTTTACAAAGCATTCTTGATATCTATGCATATAAAAAACCTTTCACAAGCTGCTGAAAAATTCTTACCCACGCGTATGTACATGCAATAACACTGATACAAAAGAAACAAATATATAAAGCTGCCAGATTGTTCTAATATACAAAAACCCTAGGCGTTTTAATTCGTCTATGATAGAGCTCCCTGTTGAGAAAAGTATGGCAGTATTTTCCCAAACATCATACGAAAAAATTACATGTGCATAGAAGAAAAACGCTTATCGTTTTACAGTATCGTAAATAAAAAAAAAAAAAATAAATAATAAAAAAAAACATAAGTAAATAGTTATTCATACGTATGTTTTATTATGTAATTAAAAAAAGCCAACAAGAAGCTAGCTTCAGCAAAAGTCATTGTTTGATTAGTTGGATTTTGAAACAAGTGTGATCCAAAGATAACACTAGCCAACGTCAGCTCAAAAGACATGCACATTATTTATACCTTTTTGGAGAGTCACTCTTAATTTCAAAAAAAGCAGTTTTTAGTTTGTCATAAATTGCTTTATTAGATTTTAGTTAATTTATTTAAAAATTAAAGAAAGTTTTAAGTAAATATTTTTATTTAAGAACTTTTGATTTTTTATAACGTTCTACTTTTCGTGAACATTTCATTTGTTGGAAATAAAATTTGCTGGTTTTCAAATTAAACGCGTTTTGTTTGGTAAAGTTGAAGGGATAATTTTTTATTAAAATGGGAAAAGTTTTTATTTTCTTAAAAACACATGTTTTTTTTGGAGTTTTAATCGAATAGGAAAAAAAATGTTAATTTAATCGAATAACTTTTATACTAAATATTTTTTTAAATATAAAAATAAATTTAGAAATTTAAAAAACTTAATTCTAAAAAAGTAACTCTTACCTGCAATGCGACTCTTTGCATCTGATCAATAAAAGTAGCCAAATCTTTTTCGGGCGTGGGTGCACCTATTGTTGCACGGTATATGGTTAAATTAAACGATGACATTTGTAACATATTTTCCAATATGGTTTGTATTGTTTGTGTCAACGACAACATTGTACGTTCAGATACAGTGATGGCATCAATGGCCTGTGTGACTTTTGGGTATTGTTTTATATCGGAAATAGCTGTTGTATTAACGAATGCATCCAATTGAAAGACATTATACGATGCTTCATTTTTTTCACATCCTCTATAGAATGTTTGTTTGGAGTTTATTTTTTAAGCCCACAACAATAAAAATAATGATTTTATTGTTGAAAGAGTATGGCAAAGACATTTGTTCATTCATTTGTCATTGGGCACGATTTTTTAAATTCAAGTATTCGTTCGATTGCGTTCCGTAATGAAATTTGAAGTTTGTTTTTGTTCATTAGGGCATAAATTAAAGTCACGTGGCAAGCGATAACATTGAAAAATACTTTTTATTATTTTATTATTGCAAGTGTATTTTTCGCATTAAGGAACTTCAAGTCATAAGTTTAATTATAGCTGAGGCGAGGTTAATAAAGAGGAACTTTTCTATAGAAAATTTATCAAGTGTTTTTGTGCAAAGGTAGAGGGCGGAGGGGGTTTTTTGACCTTCAAAATAAAGATTTTCTGTTTATAGTGTTTCTTTAATACGATTTCGTTTTTGTTTTTTAAGGAATTTTTGCGCTGCAGATTAAGCCAATTCTACAACCTTGTATTAGCTATTGTATCAATTTATCGGAGTAAAAAAGAAACACATATAGTGAATATCTAATTGTCATGCATAACACTTTCAAATTAAACCAAACAGGAAGTTATTAACAAAAATTTGAAGAGCCAAACTACGTTTACAGCCTTTTACTTAATTAACATGGTTTAAAATATAACATTCAACAGGAACCACGATACACTACAAATTAAATATTAAGAAATTTCTGTCACGTGCTTAAACAAAAATTTTTAATCGATTAATTGATAATCGCAAATAAATTTAAAGAGTCGAATTAAATCAACGTTTTACTGAATCAACACAGATTAATGGAATAGTTACGACAGGAATCATAAAAAAGTTTCACAGTTTCAGCACTTGGCGATTTGCCCTTAATCTGATGGTGGTCTTACCACTGGGTGTAGGAAAAACGTACACTCTCGCCCTAAAACGCATACACCTCTTGGTTATAATTTTTGAGTGCACGGTAGCAGGATCGTGCCCTCACTCTTTGCTGAAGAGCTGGAGACTATTTAACTCCTTGTCCTGTTGCATGTGCCTGCGTTAACATCTCTTCGAAAGCTTTTTTAAAGCAACAGATAAACCAGCAGCCGCCACAGGGGCTTATCAATAACCAGAAAAGAGCCGAAGTCCTGAGGGAAACTGGTTTCCGTGCTACCAGTGTGTGTGTATAAAGTCACTGGTGGGTCTCCGAGAGTCCTATATGTCTTCTAGTTTGAGGCTCCTGCTAGCACAGGCGACTCGTAGCGCCTTTTACCCCCGAAAGCACACGTCAAGAAGGCGAAGAGATGGCTGCTGGGGGAATTTTCAATATAACAAAAAAATAGGTACGATATGACATATGATCGATTTACTGTTAATCGGTTAAACAAATTTGAAAAGATGATTAAATTCGACAGCAATTCTTAGAAAATAAACAATAGGAATCATGCTACATTACAAATAAAATGTTAAGGAATTTCCATAATGATTTAAGACAAAAAGTTATTAGTCAATTAAATTTTAATACGCTTAAGAACTTAAAGAGACGAATTTAATCCACATGGTTCCGTTGAAATACATAGGTTCCTAGATAACGCAGAATAGGAATCATTCTAAACTACAAATAAAATATTTTGGGATTTTCATGTTGGGTTTGATGTCGATGCATTAGAACAACAAAGTAAGAAATAATTTAAAGCAAATTAAAAATTAACTTATTTTAGGTATATAGAAGTTAATATAGATATATGATCATAAGGTGCCCATGTAGTCTAGTAGGTAGTAGTAGTACAGTATGGGGGTTGTGGATTCGATTCCCAACGAAGACCTTGGTTTTTTTTTTACTATAAAAATAAAAATTGACTGTCGGTGGGGCTGCTCAGCGATGAAGGCATAGTCACTGGTCGCTGTGCTTTCTTATTCCGACTATCCTTCTACTTTCACCACCTGTCGCATCTCTTCTCTATCCTTTCCTAAAGAATGTAGCACGGTACTTGACTCTAAATAGGCATTGTTGCCTGAAGTGCTACTTTTCTTTAAAAAAAAAAGATATATATCAATCATTCGGATTTATCTCGCTACTGTTTGAGCAAGTTAACACAGGTTAATATAATTTATACATAAAAAATTCGAAGCATTAACTGGACTACAAAATAAATACTTTTACAACTAAAATCGCCTTAACACAATAAAAAACATGTAGTGACAAAACACCATTAAAATACGTCATTTAGCTTTCACTCATCAAATATCTACTCATCTATGTAGAAATGAAAAAGGTTTCGTACATACATACCTCAAGGCTGTTGCCAAGCTAACGTTTACAATTGAATGATTTACTCCATCAGGTCGTAGAAAGTCACCAATAATGCCAGTTTGTGGTTCGTTTAAATAAACATAACCTGGCTTATCAAATAACTTACCCAATTTATCATAGCTATTTTTGTTATTGTTGTAGCTCTTATCTAGATTATAAATACCATTCCAATTCCATTTAATATCATTTGAAATGGCTGCTGTCATTGATACAGTTGATTTTTCATTGCCAGCATCATACATGTGTTGGCAAAGAAATATTTCCGCATTACCGCCAATAGCTAAGGAGACAACACCGTATAACATTATGCAAATGCTACTCAAACATATAACTATGACAGCTACAAAAAGAATAACTCCTGCTTTAATGTTGGCCTCACACAGGAAGCAGCAGTAGGACATGAGTAGAAAAAGTAATATCCAGACAATGACCATACCAGTTACCCAACCACTTGTCCAATAAATATTTGACCAGTCCTGTAATTTGATATACTGTGGCTCGAGACTATCCCAAACATTTTTCAAGCGCTCGAGTAAGGCATTGATGGTCATCGTTAACATTTGTGCATTGGCCGTGGTACGATGACGTATGCTTTCCAATTGTTCCAGGGTGTCTGTTAGTTGTAAGAAGGAAAAATACATTTTTAGTTAGTGTTTATAAAAATTAACACACATAATTAGATCTAAAAATGGTGGAATGGAATTTTTGGATCTAAAAATTCCATGCGTACCGGGCAATTCAATATAATTATCTTTTAATTTCATTTATAATATTAACAATGGTAGATTTTATAACACCGAAAATTGAGTCGCTTTGCACTTGATCACTATTCGGAAATATTAGATATTAGAATTATATTTCCAGTTTAAGTTTGCTAAAAACAAGTTTTAGCTGAAGTCAAGCACTCGTGCTGCACACAAGTTTGTACAAAGAGTTCGTGAAATAAGCTTCCTAACAGATGTATTCAGAATTTGCTGTTTTGGCCGAAAGAATGTCACTCAATGATGCGATTCTCTACCGATCTCAAAAACCGCGTATTTGATTTAACAATTTAAGAAACATGACTATTTAATTCAAAACGGTTTCTCCACAGGCCTTATAAAAGCTCCAGTTAGATATAAAATTTGAACGAAAAATCATATCTTTTAACGTGTCTCATTTTAATTTTGACGGATATGTTCACAAACAATTGTTGCACCCTGAACTTTTAATAATTTTTTTTTTTTAATTTGGTGGAATTTTCGTTTCAGTCAAGTACGAACGCTACAGAGCCATGATTAAGGATTTTTCGTGGCCCTTGGAAAACTCATAAAGTATGGTTTTTAGAAACAGTCCACATTTTGAACTAGAACAATTTCACGAAACAGATATCATTTTATTAAATATTTACAGCTTTATTCATAAAAAGTTAAATGACTGTGGCATAAGTGAAAACACTAGGCAGGGATGAGAGAGAAAATATCATAAGGACATAAAGTCTATATAAGAGCATTCGTGTAATTACCGTGCAGTATAAAAGATGCGCTACCACTGTACCAAATGAGAGCTCTTTTGCCACGGCAATCAACAAAGGTGAAGTAAGATGTGTGCAAGCCATGTTCTCGAAGATCCCTTTAGATTTCTGAAATTTAGAAAAATCACGAAAGCCCAAAAAACTGGTGAAAAGTCGCATTGGGGGAAAAACGCTAATTTCATACAAAAATTCGCTGGCAACGTAAAAAGTTGCATATCTTACGAAATGAATTGCTTGGAATATAATCAATAATTTTACAAAAAATCTCTCGTAACATTAATATTTTCAAAATTTGAAAATCATTTTTATGAAATTCACAAAAAATTTTTCAACACAAAAATATAAGAAATTAAATCGGTTCATTGTTTTAAAAAAACTTTACTTTAGTTTTGTCTTTATCTTCTTTATTGTTGATAGACTCATTTATTCGTTACTGTATTCTTAAACTTTCAAGTGTATATCCTTTGTTTACTTTTTCGCTCTGTTTATTGTTTTCACTCCTTAAAAATCTATGTTACCAACGCATACCTTATTAGATATTTCCTTTTCATCACCTTTGCAAGTTATTTCAAAAACAATGTTGTCTAATCTCTGCTTGTCCAATTGTATTGATTCCCGTGTAAAAAGCTATCTCAGTGTTTGATTTATGTGTGAAAATTGTATTTTCATCATTAACCATAGCGCACCCTAAATACAAAAGGGTCACAACTCAAAACTTTCCAAAACTGCCTTTTTTTCCATAAATTAATTCAGAGTACACATCTATAACTACTGCAACTGGAAAAATACAGTTATGTATATTTGTGTGTTAAGTGTGTTGCTTCTGCACGACGAACTTAACAGTTTTTTGTCTCTCCTAAAAATTTTAGTATTTTGAGTTGTGACCCTTTTGTATTTAGGATGCGATATGTTTTAATGTTTTCTTTTCTGTTAATTTAGGAACATATGGTACACTGTAAAAAGTTTTGTTAATTGTTTGAATATTTTTATTTTGATCCTTACATAAGCATTTGTTATATAAATAATCGTTATATATGTCGAAAAGGTATTTTTTTTAATAATGTATCTCTTATTTGTTAAGGTTGTTATTTTTTAATATTTTGTCGCTGACATTCATGGCCGTACTTATTTTCATACTGATTGGTTAGGTTGAATGATAATGTCTGCTAGATGCTGGTTTTTTCAATTCGTTATTAATTTATTATTATCCCTTATAAATCATATTCAGCTATGGTATTTCTGCAGCATGTATTACATATAAACTATAGTTTTTTGTGGTACAAATTCATTGATTTAAGAATAACGTCCAAATCAGCTCGGTTAATTACCGCAAATAGGTCGTCGATATATTTAGATACAAATTTTATATTTGTATTTTTTCCCTTCAATTCTTTGATTATATCATCCAGAAGTGCGTCTAACACAATGTCAGTCCTTATCGGGTATAATAGATTACTCATTGGCATTTATATTTGAAGGTAATACAGAGTTAAGCAGAATTTAGGAATTTTTAAAAATTGCTATTTCCTAATTGTTGTGTGTTCCCTGAGGGTCCCCCCAATTCTCAAGTATGGTATTAATAGTTAATAGCTTAATACCAAGTCAAACGATACAACAATGGCATCCCCATCTAAAATAATATCAGAGAGTTTGTACTCTCTCTAATATCTCTCCAATAAATTTTGATAATAGCAGGGTACTATGATTGACGATGAAATAGGTCTAAGTGGAATATTTTCTTTGTGTATTTTTGGTAACCCTTCAGTTTCATTGTTGGAGCCTATCTAATAATTGTGTTATCAAGTAATAGATTCATTATAAGTTACATTTGAATATTAATATCGCATTTGTAAAACTAAAACATCTTTGTAAATTTTCTCCTGATGACGCAAGAAAAAGCTGACGAAATGCTGAAGAAAAAGATGAAATAGCTTGTATAAAATTATGATATAATCTGACCATAAACGGCCTAAAAACACAAATACAATAACAATCATAATTAAACAAGAATTATTTTTTCTTTAGACTCTACTCTGCTTCTTCTCCTAAAACAGTTTCAAATTGGAAATAGCAAAGCTCGTTTTGAACACATAAAAGTGACAAATTCAAATGTCCAATAAACTAAAAAATTCTGAAATAAGAAAAAACTTCTAAAAAAACAATAAGTTTTCTGTATAAAAAGGGTTTCAAGCAAGAAGCCAAAGAAAAAGGAGCGAAAATTTTAATGTACGACTTACAATTCCTTTCGTATGCTGTATCTAGTTTAACTTGTTGAGGAAAATTACTGAAAATTGACCGTGACATTCCTACTTCGGATGACAAATTCTTAACAGTTGCACCAAATTCAATTTCACCCAAATAACGCATACGAAAAATGGCTTGATCCTCCTGAAGCTGAAAAGGAAAGGAAATAAAAAAAATAAAAAAATAAAAAAAATTGGAAAAATTGGCAAGTAGAAAAATATTAAAAAATATAATCGATTGTGTAAATGTAAGTTGATTGATTGTCCAAGGAAAAATTAATTTCCAACCACTCGTCATAATATGTATGGCATGACAAATATGTATGAGCACATCAAATAGTGCATTTGTTGCAATAACAACATGTACTTTTTCAAGTGTTTTTTCTTTCAAACTTATGTTTGAATTTCTGGTTCGGTTGATTGCCTTTTCTTTTCTTTTTGTGTTTTAATTTCCTTTAAAAAGCGATCATAGAAATATGTTACAAAGATAACAAATTCAATTTTATATTTGTAAAATGGTAGTAAATAAATATTATGATTGATTTATTGTTATTTAGAAGGAAAATACTGTTGGAAATATCAACTATTGTGTCAGCTTACGCATAGTCGTAGGGAAAATATAGATACTAAGGGAGCAGAAGCTTGCGATGTTCAATGAGATATTTGGTAATATGTATATGCATTTTAATTTTTCATACTAAGCATTCTGATGTCCATATATGTCAACTATACCCCCTCTATACTCGCGCGAAGTTTTAATTAAATTTTTAAAAACTTTAGAATTATTTCTATTTTTTTTACTAAGCTTCCCTTTCCTTCTTCAACAAAATAGATAGCAAATAAATATAATAAAATAGTTGTCTTTTTCAAGTCCTTAGTTCTATAGTAAAATTTTTAATAACTTTAAATTTTCTATGAGTCTCAAATGAATTCGTTTGCATTTTATTTAATATTTTACTTTCATGTCACTTATTTTAATATTTTCTTACCGTTTTAAGAGCATCAATTATACCATTCTCCTCAAAACTTCTTATTCGCAAAGTATCACATAATGGACGGTCACGATACGTACATTGACGTTGCAATACGGACAATTGTATTTGCAATTCTTCCATGCGAGCTGAAGCCTCCTGTGCCAATTTCAAGGCTCGCCCCACTGTCTCTTGCAGCATCAGAACACGATAGATAAGTTCTGCATTTACTGTGAACAAAAAAGAAAAATGTTAAAACGAATTACAATAAAAGCAATAAAAGGATGTTACCAAATGGTTATAAATTACTATTGCTTTGTGGTCGTTCGAATAAGAGAGACAGAGAGAAAGGGAGTTATAAGACGTACGCTACAATTTATTTGACTAAGTGGGTCAAAGTCTTTAATAATATAATTGATTTATTAGGAATATTAATGTTTTAAATAAATTGAGATGCTCTTATACATTTGTAAGACAAGGACGTACTGCTATGATAAACAGTGGTGCAAGTAGATCATTTTATACTTTTTTAAATTTGTGTTAAATAAAAAAGCTTTATGTTCTTTTATAAATAAAGTTATTAAAAAATTATTAATAACAATAATTATTTATAATTAAAAATAATAAAAAGCAATAGAAATGAATAATCCTGGTTGTTTTTATTTCAGCACAAACATAACATAACAAAAAGTAAACCATCATAAAAATGCTTTTTCCCTCAAAATGTAATTTTGGTAACGCTAATTTTGAAACATTTTGTAAGTCCTAGTTTTATGTACATTAAATTCAATCTCTAACTGGGAATAATTCACAAATTAATTTTATATCCTAGCAAATGTTTTTCACCTTGCAAAAATGGCAAAAAGTTGTAAGTTATGTGACCACTAAATTTATCGATAAGTTTTGGACCATCAAAACTTAAGCAAGTCCATTTTTTATATTCAATTAAAAATGTAAGTAAAATTTTTCCACTCTTATTTTCTAATCAAGAAAGTGCATTAGATTAGATGTTTTATTACTTTTAGTTTTTTGCTTAACTATTTGATATTCTAAAAATTCTTGCACTTTTCGAATATTCGTATTTGTAATTTTAACCCGCAATTCAATTCAATTAGTTACTTTGAAGTATTTTTCTTTTAAGTTTTCATTACCTGATATTAGTGCTATTTTTCTCTCTTACGTTTTTTGTCGTTTAATTTGTTTCTTTAATTGTGTATGTTGGGTGTGTATTATTATTTTGGCAACTTTTTTATTATTGGCTACTAGTTTCAGAAATTAACCCCTTTCGATTTCGCTGATCCTTAAACATATATTTTATTTTGAATTTAAACGATATTTTACATATTTCCAATAATTTTGACATTTTTATGTTTTTTGTTGCTTTTTTGTGATTTTAGCGTTTTAAGTTGGATAAATTGTTCTTTGCTTTTTAATGATCTTATTTGGTTTCAATGTCAATTTTAGCTTCACTTTGCAGTTTTTCTAAATTCTTTGACATTCTAAACGTTATAATTTTGACAGTTTTCGTTAATTACAATGATTGTTAAAGATTGTCGGCTGTATGCATACAAAACGCTTACTTGAGCTTTAAAGTACACGTTAGTTAACAGGCTAACAGGCTAACAGACGTTTGTTAATAAATGGTATTCATAAACAGAACTTTAGCTAATGTATGCTTTAGTAAAATAAGTATTTTGATTCTGGCAATGCCACTATATTCAGTTGTCATGTTGTAGTTAACGATGTATAAAAATGAATATATTTATCCGGGTATTTAGATCCATAAAAAATGTTTTTATTGTTTTCAGCAAAATCAACATATTTTTTTGTTTTTGTTTTTTTATTAATCTTTTTAATAAAAAGCAAAGCACCCAAAAAAGGTTAATTTGCAAGGCTTACGAAGAACTTACAAAGAATTTGTTCATATTAAAAAAAATAATTATTCGGATAACGAGCTTTGTTTTGATTATATGTACATCAATAAAACTTTTGTTTAAAATAATTAATTATAATTGTATTTTTGGAAAATATAAAATAATGATGTAAAAATGTTTTATATTGAATGGCATGTTATATTTTAGTTTTTATTATTATTTGTATACTACAATTTGTTTTTAATAAGCATTTTTAAAAATTTTTGGAATAACAAAGTAAAACTGTCAATTGAGCCGTTTACATTGGAAGTGGCATGTCACAATTGAACAGTTTTTTTTTTCATTTTTAATAAATTTGAAATTAATAAGTTAAGAAGTATTATAACAAAAATGTTTATTTTGAAAGTGGCATTAGTCGCTGTACTCAGGAAATTAATTACGGAGCTTAGTGTGAAAGAAATGGAAACATGTAATAAGTGTGTGTGAAGTATTGTTGTGATTATTGGACTTATTTCTATTAGTTCGAAAAAATAGTGCAGTTTACTGAACTATATTATAGTGATATCTAATATACTACACATAATTAGCATTATTTTGTTATTTTTTTATTCTCAGGAGGTTGCTTCGTGTTTTATAAAATATCTAAGAATGTCACAACTCAAAAGCAAATTATTGCACATAGTGACTTATGTAAAGGACAAAATAGTAATAGTAGTAATAGCCCCCTGTCGAAAAAGGATTTTATTTCAACACAATAATTAGAAAAATCCGTTTCAGAAAGAAAACTAAATACAGACTAGTTGAAATAAAAAAGATGACAATAACAAAGTAACTTATGCCACTTTTAAAATAAACGGCTCAATTTATTGTTTTGTTTTTGAACTTTCAATTATAAAATTGAACTGTCAATTTATTGTAGGTTTAGAGTAGGTTTTTCCTACTTTAAAGTTAACAAAGGTATGTTAAGGTAAAAACGTTTTTTGAATACAACTTTAGGAAATTGTGCTTAACAACGGCAGTTAAACCTGCTTTAAGTTTTTATGGATACGGATGTTTGTTTCTTTCAAATGACACATTTTTACCATTTTTTGTGTTTCAATGTAGTTTTTTGCGTTTTATTTTTTGATATCGCATTTTATTTTGTAAAGTTTGTTTTAGATTTTTGATTTCGTTTGAATGAAACATTTTTACAAGCGGGTAAACGCTTGTCGAGGAAGACATACGGTAGCTTTTAGGCGTTAAAGTGGTACAGTTGCTATCGTGTATTTTGTTTTTATAAAATTAAATAACTCTTGTAATTATATCGTGTACTTTAATTTATAATTCTAAAGTGTTATGTGTAATTATTTTGGATTAAAAAACTCAATAAATCAAGCGTTTATTAAAGGAGAAAACGTAACAACAACAATAATTTATTATTATTATTTAATTTAACGATTTAAGATGTTGTACGCCATTTTATGTTTGTTTCCTTTAGTTAGTTAGTTAGTTAGTTACTTTATTGAGACTTATTTTGTTTTTTTTTTTCTTTTTTAGAATACAATATTAGCAACATTAATCTAATGGTAACTTAAAACTATAAAATATTATTTTAATAACATAAATTTGTTTTGAAAATGCTTCTTGCTAATTATATTTTTAAGTATTTACATAAAATATTTATATTTTGACATTAGTTTTGTTTTTTGTTATTACAGTGTTTGCTCCCGGCACTTGTCAATATTAGTAACGCATCGTTTACATATATTACCTTAAAACTATAAAACTAAAAACTAGATCTTAGAACTAAACTTAAGCTAAGAAAAAAAAATACCAAACAAAAACCAAAACAAAACAAAAAAAAAACAAAAAAGAAAAAAAAAAGAAATAACAAAAACATAAAAATGAAAAAGTTTTACCCCCTGTGAATGCCAGAAGTATCGGGTAGGTAAAAGTTTCGACCACCAATACCACTAGAATTTTCTTGTAAAATCCCAATACAAGTAATATATTGCGTGTTTGACCAACTGAAACCTTCCTCACTAACTAAAATATCTTGAACGACTTTGCCTTTGAAGAAACACAGTTTTTCAACAAAATTTCTCAACAGATCGAAAGCGTAACGGGATATTGTCGGCAGCTTGGCCTTTTCGTAAATATACTCATTTGAAAATCTCCTATTTAAATACTTATAATTCTTTTCTATGCATTTCCGTAATATATGACGTTCAAAAATCTCTATCTTCTTCATGATCGTCTTTGAGATGCTGAACCATATTGGAAATGCATAGAGAAGCATTGGTCTAATGCTTACCTTGTACAAAAGCAATTTTGTTTTGCTTGGCAAAAATTTACTACTAAACAATTTACCAAAGGCTCCCTTAACCCTATTCGCCTTTTCCATATTATACAAAGCATGGCTATTAAATTTCATAAGCTTACTAAAGTAGACTCCAAGATATTTGATGCTGTCCTGAAAAAGTATTTCATTTCCGTTTAATGTCAACACAAGATTTTTGCTCTCCGGCACTACGGTGTATTTACATTTTCCGGAAGCATTACGCAAACATATAGCAAAGCTCTTAGCAATATTTATGTTTATCCCCCAATGTGAATAAAATTCGTAAACGTTTTTAAGGTGCGAGGAAACGCTCTGGAGTGCCCCTTTAGGAGACGTATTATGCGCATACAACAGTGAATCGTCGGCGTAAAGTATACCTTGTGAGCCATTAAATTCATGAGGAAAGTCGTGTATAAAAATATTGTATAAATTAGGTGCCAACTCTGAACTGCGGAACACCACAAGAAATGTTACCGTTACTAGACAATTTATTAACACTCTGAACACAAAATCTCCTGCCGTCGATAAAGCTCTGGAAAAGTTTTATAATTGATGGTTCAAACCCTATGTTGATCATTTTAAACAGAATACCATCATGATATGCCTCGTCAAAAGCCTTTTCGATGTTAAGAGATATGTCAACAGTGCACTTATGCTCTCGTAAATTCTGAATAACATCTATTTAAACAGTTGTTAAACAATATTGTCATATATTCGAAAGCCTTAACAGGAAATTTTTTTATGAGAAAGTTTAAAATGTATCCAATCCACAAGACTTTTTACTGTTCAAAGTTGAAGAAATTTCTAAAAGAGCACTTAAATTTGTAAATTTTAAACTTCTAAAGTTGTTCAGAGAAGTATTGTCGTCATTAAATATTGTATAAGATGCCATTACAGGCATCCCTATTGGGCGGTGGATTGTGAAAAAGATTTGTAAAATGATTTTTTAAAACCTGTAGTTTTCTCTCATCTTATGAGATCGTCATCCCATCAACTAAAATATTTTTTACACCTGTGCGGTTTCTATTTCCAATTATTTTGAAAACTTCCTTATAGGCAAATGGTCCTGGTGTAATACCTTTCAGTTTGTTATTAAAAAACATTGCCTGCTCTTGTTCAATCTGTTCCTTTATCATAATTCTAAGCAACGAAATTTGTTTAGAAATTAACAAATATTGAGGATGCTGCCTATTAAAAGTCTTTGCAAACAATTTATCCGAAGCAATAATTTTTTTCCCTTGCTCTCAACTGTTACAACGGTAAACGATTTAATAAATTCGTCTGTAAATGTATCTATTTCATCATTTGATAGGTTCCTATTACATGAAGGAAAATGATTAAGTATTGTACCAGCTAAATCAGCTTTAAATAAACTCCAATTGGTGTTCTTATAACTGATATAGCTGTTTGGGATTGTTAATATGAATTCAAAGTTAGACAACGACGGTAACGTGGGTAATGTCTCCGTTTTGAAATTAGGCTCGTAGCTGTTCAAAATATCGTTGCTTAATATAAAATCATCCAAGTGAGACGAACCTCCAGGGTATGTAGGAAAAGTATCACACTTTCTGGTGACAGAAAAAATTTCGTTCTGAAGCTATGAAGAAATTACTTCACCATTAAAATTGTTGACTGAGTCACCCCACAAAATATTTTTTGCGTTCAGATCTCCGCCCAATATAAGTCCATTATAATCATTAGAAAAATTTAGGATAGATTGAACGATTGAAGCTACTCGGGAAAGGTATCGAACCACGAATCATCCTTCAAACGACCCCACTTACCGAAATTTTAATTTCAACAAATAAATTAGGAAAAGTTAGACCAGGTACACTAATAATAAGGCTATATCAATTTTAAATTGATTCAATATAATGTTAAGCTGTGGACAAGAGAACCGACATTAAATGTTACCAAATTGAGGAAGTTACGGCCCAAAAACTGGTATATCTTTCATTAAATTCAAGCACTCCCTCTTGGCTTGATCCTTGGTTAAGGATTGATAGGTATCCAAAAAATTTTGAATTCTATCCTCCAGTGTTAATGGATCTGCAGCGCATATAATATTCGCTACCCTCATAAAATTCTGAACTAAAGAAAGCTTCTCTGCTCTGCTCTTTTTTGGAACTTCATTAAATAAGCTAGCGAAAGGCTTACCTTGAACAACGCTGGACTGATTTATAGCCCTTTCGACATTAGTCGTAGCTAAAGTTTTTTATTTTTTGTACGCCGAACAGCCTCTGTAATTCGACGAGTGTCCCTTTCATTGCAATTTACACAAAAAGTCAATTCATTACTGTTAGGCAAAAAGTTGCACTCACCTGGGGCCTGATTCTAAGAGTCGATACCGTTCGGAATTATAGTCGTATAATCGAAATTTGGTGCTTTTGGTATTCTGTCAGTCGATATCGCTTAAAGTGTATCGGAATTACGTATTCTATGCGTCGATAACTATCTAGCTATAGAACGTGAGCCTTCGCTATTTTGCTCGATAGCAAATAAGCTATCGCAAAACGTTTAGCGTCAAAAAAACAAAACAAACAGAAATAATAAAACCTAAATAATGTTTTAAAATGAACTAGAAATCGCATAAAAAAGATTTATAAATAACAAGATTTAAATTTTTTGCATCATATTTTAATAAATGGCGCATATATATGTTAATAACAAAAGCATAAGAACACGCAGTTTTAACAAGTCTCTTTTTTTAAGAACAAATCAAGAGGAAGCATGTTAATAAAAGTTAAATTGTTTATTGTTAAATTGTATTTCATTTAAAACATAGTTCAAGGCTTCTTTCGTTAGTCGGAATCGCTTTACAAATCTGTAAAAAAGAAAGAATCAAAATTTTTATTAAGATATAATATTTTAAATACTCTGAGTCTGCCAATGTTAAGGGATTACTTCTTATGCGGATTTGTTTTCTAATGCGTGTTAAATTACACTCTTCTTCATCCGAAGAAGAGGAAAAACAAAACAAACTTGGATCCATTAATCATTTGCTATATGTTTTTGTATATAATTTTTTTCTTTTTTTCACGAAACATATGTTTCTTGTTTATGTTAATTTACAGTGTGGGTAAATTTGTTCTTGCTTCCGTTTTACAACACTGAAACACAAAACGATTCGTTACGTTTCGACTCATAGAATTAGAAAATTGCGAACTATCGGAATTAATTGCGATACGCAATTATTTCGCTATCGACTCTCAGAATCAGGCCCCTGGCCTATGTTTCTTATCGCATTTCAAACACCCATACGGACGAGTGCAATTTCTCGAATAATGACCCTATTGTTGACACCTCCAACATTGCGAAATTTTTGAACTTGCCTTTGGCCTTTCCCACGATACAACCTGCTTGAGAATAAATTTAAGTCCTACCAATTTTCTAACTTTCCGGTTTGGTTTAAGAACCACCAAAAATAAACCTGTATCCACCCCTTTCTTTTTGGAAAACTCTGTTGAAAACTTTGATACCAAATCAATTGTATCCGGAATGAGATTATCAAATTCCATTTTATTTTCATTGATATCTGACTTGAAATACAGTCCCCTACAATTTGCTTTTGTACTGCGATTTATTTTTGATTTTGAACTGAACGTTTTTGGATTTCAGTTGGTCAACAAGCGATTTTATATTAACGTTTTCAATGATAATTGGGGGACAAAACGAACTACTAGACTGTGTATTCTGTATTGAAGTATTGTTATTATTTTTTTTGTGTAAAAATATACTATGAAGTGGCCCATCACCCTCTAAACATAAATCCCCCAATATAGAAAACTTATTACTACGATCGACATTGTCTGCAATCTTGCCCTCGTTTTTAAATTGAGAAGTTGCTAAACCAATAGATACATCACCTTGATGATTCCTTTTCTTCATTTTTGTCATTTTCAATTCATTTTCTCACGAGAAAAGGGACCATGACTCTTCTTGCATTTCATGTACAGGTGCTTCGTCCATTTGCTCATCAGGAATCGTTACACTTTCTTTTTCAGATGCTAGATCATTAAAAGCTTCTTTAGTTACTTCTACTCCAAGCTGGGAGCTCTGAGCAGCAAAAATTGGCGTATTAACTTGATCTGACGGACCGCCTAGCGCATCATTTTTCAATAATATTTTTGTTTCTTTTGAGTTCTTATTACTCCTCCCTTTTGTCACTGAAGGTTTCCCATTTAATTTACTAGGAGGGCGACCTCCAAATTGACTCAGTAATGGATTTATTTCCATTTCCTGAAGTCGTTGTTCCAAAATCCGCAGAAAAAATTTTATTTAAAACGATTTTTTTTTGACAGATAAAACAAATTTTTTTTTTTTGTCAGAGCACATTTAAAAACACGTCTGTTCTCAATCAAAAGAAAATTCAAACTTGTTTGTTTCCTTTTTTCAGTTATTTCGATTTTAGAATCTTGAATTTTTGGAGATTTTTTCGCATTGCCATTTTATTATTTGTTGAGCGTTTTATTTATTTTCTTAGGCGATTTTCCATGTAGATCTGTTTTAGTTTGCAATTTTTTATATTTATGTTAGTTATTGATGATTTCCTAATTTTTAAATATTTGGTATTTTCGTGATTTGTATGTTTTCCTTTAATGAATTTTTTACGGAGATAATTTTATAATTTTAAGGTTTATTAGATCGTTTCTTATTTTTCGACTTCATATCCATTTTATTTATTTATATATCTACTTTTAGTTTAATTTTTCACATTTGAACAGTTTCAACTGTCTTTGGGATTTATTTTTTTTTATTTGAGTAAATATAAATCTAAAATTTAATTAAACTTTTTTTAATTTGTCATTTTTTAGTTACTATGATTTTTTTTATCTTATTTGTTGTTTTAAATTATATATTTTTAAAAAAAAATTTTATATATTTTTTTAAATTAGCTGAGATTCTCTAATTAACTGTTAAGACACATTTTTACGAATAACAAAAAAAATTTACAAACTTTATTACTGTTCTAAAACTTTGAAAAATTTATTAAATAAAAACCTTGGCGTTGTTCACCTCAGTTTTTAAATTAAATTATTTTACATTACAGAAAATCGCTAAATTCGTTAATTATTTTCTCCTTTTAGTAAGATGGATATTTCTTTTCTTTTTCTCTTAACCACTGTGTAGTTAGCATGTGCTTCTATTAAAATTCTTTTTTCTTCTTTATTACAATGAATGTACGTTTTAGAGGCTAAAAACATTTAATGTTTTTTACAATTACTTTTATACTTACCCAAACTTAATGTTGCCAAAGAATCGTAGGCCAACTCAATGCCAGTATGAGCTGAAACTTCCGCTTGAATGGGTTCGCCTAATAAAACATCCACATCTAAAATCAAATAATGCATGTTTTAAGACCATAAAAAATAAGAAAATAAATTAAAATAGGGTGATTTTCACACAATATGAAGCACAAAACTTTATCTTCCGCTCAGCTAACTCGTAGTTACAACTAACTACAAGTATAACTAAATAAATAAAGATTATAAACAAAGTGAAAGGAAACAAAATGCGAGCAGTTCCAGAATGGGTTAAAAATAATATTTGCTAAATTAAATTTGATCTTTGAAAAGCTTTTGTGCTCCGAAATCTCCAAATAGCGAATCAATTATTTAAGGTTGTTAGTGAAAAAGAAAGTTGGAAGGAATAAACTGAAAGCGTGGGGAGCAGTTTTACAATGAGACTGTAAAATTGTCAAACAATATTTTAACTATTGGTGCATATCTCCATATTGTTCGATACGCGGATGTAATGTTTTTGAATGATGATGTAAGCAATTGTCTGTGCCGCAAGGGTCCAGTTATTAAACAATAGTCAACCTGTAAACAAATGAAAGCTCAAAAAGGCGCAAAAACTTTTTTCTATGTAGAAAAAAAGTCTATAAAATTTGATATCAGTTAATTTAAGTGATCTTTTTATCGGATTTGGGTGTATATTGTTGCTGAAATACTCTACACTGCAATTTCCTTAAAGTAAAGTAGTGTTCAACACATACAAAATTTCCAGACAAACAAAATCTGTGTGTAGTCTTACGTTGTGGATTGATTATTCAGGTTTTAAGCGGCGAAAGAATCAACCACTACTTTTCCCTACATATTTACAGTGAATTAAGAAAGGTTGATTAAGAAATCCGCGAAATTTCGAATTTCCTGCTATGTTATTTAGGTTGTAATTGGCAGCTTGCTTGCGATGCTTTGAAAAATATCATTGTTTTCAACGGATGGTAGCGGGGAAGCATTTGAGCTTAAGTTGGTAAAGATTCTTGCTGTCTCATACAGTGCACAGTGAAGCTGAAAAGAATTATTTTGTATATGATCAGAAGTGATTGAAACAAACATTTACATATTATTAATAGAGAATATATATAAGTACATATGCAAGGACGAAGGCCACTGTAGCCAGTTCCTATAATTATAATTATTAATTTGTAAATTTATTTACTGTTAATAAATAAATAAAATAAATAATAGAGAAATACTTGTGCTTAAGTTTGTTAACGCCCTTGGTTTATTTTTGTGGAGCAGACAATAATATTTTGGAAATAACTCAGAACCGATTGCAATAATATTTTCAATGTTAGCAGCAGAGTTATATTGAGTTACGTGTGAGCTGTTCACGCGAAGCAAACTTCCCTTAACACTCATTCGGCTAATTCAGGAATCGCCCTCGTAGTTGTTGTACAAAAAATAATTGTAATAAACTTTTAAGTTATGAAGTTGTAAAATGCCCAGATCATTCAATTATATATGTATGTATAGGGAAATAAATATGCATGTAAATGATTTTATTTGTGACCTTAAGTTTGACTCATGCCCATACATACCTTCCAAATCTTTGACAACTTTTTCGACGGAAACATGAAAACCATTATCAAGTTTATGTTTTATTTGTAAATGTGTATCCTTTAGAAAAACTTCCATATCATGTACGGTGGACTTAATCATTTCGGGTGACATTTCAACGATACTAGCCAAACGACTGTTGGCATAAAAAATGCATAAATCACATAAGCTGCAAAGGGTTGGAGGGTGTTAAAAGTAACAAAAAGGTGAACAAATTAATAAACAAAGTGTTTAAATAAATATCTTAAGCAATTTTGTTTAAGGCTAAATTGAAAACATAAAAAAAGTTACCACAGAAATTTAATATCTTGGAGCTTTAAAGTTCAAAACCAAATGGAATACACAGAAATAAAGATTCATACCATAATAATAAAAAAACTATCCACATGGTTGTTATTGAGGCTTTTTTACGACATTGCAATGTATCCTCCAAGGTATCATCTATCATTATTGCTGGAGCATTGCGTGTATATTCCATGCCTTCTGCAGGATTACGGCGACAACAACACCAGGCACATGTAGCCAATATCGGTACCAAAGCCAAAATCATAAAAATACTCATAAGAGCTATAAAGCCTGATTCAGTTTTTATAGACTGTAAAATGAAAATAGAACACAAAAAATATTAAAAAAAGAGAAAAGTACAGAAAAGTAATAAATTTTTTAAGATGACATGTGAAGGAATAAACAACTTTTAAAATAAAAATTTTAAATGGAAAATGTATAATTAAAACTTACATTTGTAGCAAAATCTATTATAGTCATATTGGAATGTATTAATTGTCTAATTTGACCTATAATAATAAAAAGAAAAAATGATAATTATAAAAACTTTACATTTTGTTATTTTGTTTGTTATAATAACATAAAAGGCAAAATTCATTTAAATTTACCTAAGGGTAATTCATCGGGTGTTATCAAACTCAAAAATAGACTGACTAATGTAAAGATGAAGGGTCCTGGATTAATATCCATGCCTGGTATATGATAGGAAAAATATGTCCCCGTTGTTGAGCTGGTGACGATGGAGGGCAGTGTCTCATTATTATAATTCATTTTATTAAACCTAATAAAAATAAATACACAAATAATAATTATGATAAAGACATCACTGAGAGTTATTATTATTATTTGCAGTGGGATTTTATTGTTTATATCCCATAGCACATGATTTATTTAAATTATATTTTATAATGTAGACATTACAGAAGTAAAACAAAATCATGGGTTCAAATGAGAGGATATCTGTAAAAAAGTATTCAAATTCGAATAAGAAGACCGCAACCACGAAGGATCTGATGAGCTAGCTGGAGGTTTTTTAAAGAGAGGTTTTTTAAAGTCACTGAATACTAAACTTTTGCGTATGACAATGACTTAAATGTTATTATATATTGCTGTAATTAGTTCATCTGGAATATTTAAAGAATAATTTTAATCGTATAATTAGATTAGTAGTTTATTATATAAGCACTAGGTCTTTTTTTATAAAAAAATTTTATTGAATATATACACTTTTTATTTTTCCTGAAGATGCCAACCAATGGTTTGGCGAAATATTGAAACATAATATGAAAAAAAATATAAAAAGGTTCATACATATTTATAAAAAATAAAGATTAAAAATTATTTTTAAAAAAAGACCTAGTGCTTATATAATAAACTAATAACAAAATATTTAAAAAAATATTTTAATTTTTTCATTGAACAAGTTAACGATGATTTTGTTTTGTCTTTAGTTGTGATCTATGAAGAAAATACATTCTGGATCCTAATTTCTGAAGATTTTAGTAAAATCTTAAAACAATTTGAAAGGATTTGAGAAAAATATCATTAAAAATTCCAAAATTGTTTAAAATATTTCACCAAAAGAAATGTCTTTTTGTTTAAATTAAATTAACAACAAATTTCAACACATAACGATATCGACCTAATATATACACATGTATTTGATTTTAACAGAAAGCCATAAAATTATTAAACGAAAATAAATTCGAAAAAATCACGATTAAAATGAAATTCGAAATAAATAATTATTTAACGAACTGTCACACTGCGCTTACGTGTCAACTTTTATGATCGATATCCTTCGGCAAATTATCATGCCTAGATAGACGCTTGCATGACATTATCAAAATCGTCGATCCGAGCAAGTTTTCCGTCAAAGTGCGAATAGATTTCATACCACATACTAAATATCTTAAAAATGAAATAAAATCAACACGTTGCAGGAATGTATGAAATGAGGAGAATATGAAAAAAGATGAAAATTTATTGATTTGTCGCTGATTGCAGAAATTGGGGCAATTTTATGAAGTGTGGAGAATACGGGAAAAGATCCAAATATATTGATTTGTCGTTAATTGCAGAAATTGTGGCAATTTGAACAAAATCTATGCCTAAACTCATTTAAGGGATATAAAGAAACAAAATCATCATATCATATATCAATTGTCATTGATTAATGAAGTTTGAAAATGTGAATAACATTAATTCAGACATAATAGACATACAGATATATCTTATAAAGATGATAAACAACAATTTATACCTCGGTCCAAAGCGGGACATCTGGAATCCGCTTTATAAAGAACAGCCGTGGTGGCTACATAATCCGGAGTCGTGTTTGTGCATTCGACCTGATAGCACGTGTTTTATAGAGCGGAGCAAACGTATTGTATATTCAAGTTTTGTTTTAATCGTTCTATTTTTTGACTCAGTTACATTTTTTTGAGAATCGCCTATAAGGCAAGCAAGTGTTTTTGTTTAACGAGGTTTTTTGTATTTTTTGTTATTAACTTTGTTGGCCCGGAGGGCTTGTGGTGATGAGTAGCTCATCGAAAATTCATGACGAGGATGATTCGACCTCTGTCAAGAAAAGAAAGATGTTGTCCGATGGTCCTTTTAAGGAAGGAAAGTACAGTTTGGAGGAAATATTGAGGCTGAACTCTATACTGATGACAAAATTGGATGATGGTGGCCGGAAAATTGGCATGCTGGTACACGAAAATGATTTGCTGAAGAAGAAGTTAAATGCATTTCTTCAGGACAATGATAGCTTGCTATCAATAGATGTGCAAGATGATGTGGAGATTGTCGAAACAATTACAAGAAAGGATGTTTCAGAGCCGAAAGAAAGCATTCAAAAGGTAGTTGCCGCCAAAATTGGAACGAGACTAGGGCAAAATCAAGAAGCGTTTTAACTCCATTCCGGTGATAACAACTCATAATATTAATGTAAAAACTATGATTGATAATATTGATAGGTCCCTAGGACATAAAAATTTTAATGTAAGGATGCTAGGGAAAAATGTAGCCAATATAGAGGTGTGCGTTCTCGAGGATTATCAAAAGGTAAGGGTGTTGCTTGAGGAGTTAAAGGTACATTATTATATCTTATCGAGGGTCTTCCGGACTCTTTTGAATATCAGGAGATATTGGAGTACCTGAATAGTCTTCAAATTAATTCGAGCGTCATTAGCTTAAGTCTATTGGGGGGTGATAAGTGGGTTCTTAGATTGAAAAGACACTCGGACATTGAGAAATTGTACGCTATCCGGTACATCTTGAGATGCCGAGTTAACATTAGAAAGTTTAGACGTACTGGCATTACACAGTGTTTCAATTGCCAGCGGTACGGACACGTTTCTACAAACTGCCGAATGCCTTATAGATGCGTTAAATGTGGGGGATCTCATGGTCCGGGTAAATGCGAGGTGCCTCCTCGCGGAGAGAATGTTGCGGAGACCCTTATAACTGATCCTGTAACTGGGCAGGTCTCGAGAAGGCTGGGGCTGCCTGTGAGGTGCGTGATTTGTGAAGTAGAGGGACATGCGTCTAGCTAGAGAGTGTCCCCGTAGGCTTGAGCTACTTCGTAGGCTTGAAGCAAAGAAGATGCCGAGCGTAGGCCCGATTTCTCGAGTTCCTGGACAGGGAGGGGTAAGAAAAGGGGTTTCGTATGCTGCAGCAGCTGGTGCTGCCCAGGTTCCAGAGTTTCCTAAAACTCAATCTTTAGGGCAGAAAAGGTGCGACAGGACAGAGGTATCATTACGAGCAGCCATGGCCTAATGTGACGTCATTGACAAGGACTGTAAGCGCTTCTTTGGCGGCGGACTTTTAAATTGTCTGAGCAAGATTGGTGGATTCGCGCTGAAATACCAACAGTTGAACAACGACGAGGACAGATCCCGAGCATTACTTGGCATGCTTTTGACCCTTAGACATGGATAACTTATTCAAAATTATTTTTATTAATGTCAACTCGATTGTCTCGAGATACAAGAGGCACTATCTGAGCTTGTTCCTGACGCGACATAAGCCTGACGTACTCCTTATGGTTGAACACCATTTAAGTGCTCGCCATATATTTGACATGACAGGATACAGGACTTTTAGACGTGACCGCCAGAACGGAAGAGGCGCAGGGGAGGCATAGCTGTCGTCGTTAAGGATGATTTGCAGTGCGAGGAGATCGTACTACACAGTGGATCTGTTGAGAATACGGCGGTCCGTATTCGAAGGCAAGCCAATGTGGATTTGATTGCCATTGCAATGTACCTTAAACCCAGTGAGACTTTCACTGCGGAATGCTTTGATGAAATGCAGCCGCTGGTACGTAATTGTAGTGTAGTCATTGGTGCTGACCTCAATGCAAAGCATCCCTACTGGGGGGATCGACTTACAAGCGCGAGTGGGCGTAACCTCCGAGAATTTCTTCTCTCTAGCCCTGATGTTGAAATTCGGCAAACTGACGGGCCGACCAGAATAAATGACGTGTCCTCTTCCTTCATTGACTTTTTTCTCACATCAGTAGACATCACTACAGAGAGTACGAACTACCTAAGGACATTGAACTATGAATCGGATCACAAGGCTGTAGTGATAGAATTCTTCACGAGTGACTTTCTGGTGCGAGAACGGTCCACCAGGTTTGACTTTGACCATATGGACAGACGCAGTTTTACGCGCAGACTGTCTTTAAATCTTGATACGTGTGGACTACCCTTGGACAGAAATGTGACTGAGACCGAAATTGATGAATGTGTTGCCGCGATGGAAAGAGCCTTCCAAGATGCTATGGAATATTCCATACCGAAAGTCTCCTCGGGAGGCAGAGGGTTGCGGAAGCTGCCTCGACGCATTCTTCATTTCATCGACCAGAAAAAGCGACTAAGGCGGGTATCACATAGGTGTGAGGACCCTGGTAGACGGAATATTTTGAAAGAGGAAATTAGAAATTTGGACAGAATAATACAGGGGGCCATAGCTGCTTTTGAACGTGACCACTGGAAAAATTTTCTTAAGAAAATTCGACTTAACGACAGGACTTTTCGAGTTGTAAAGTCGGCCGTTGGACGACCGCAGTTCGAAACTTGGTGGATGTAGATGGCGCTATTGTTTCTGATAGTGCTGGAGTGGCTAACCTGTTAGTAACGCGTTTCTTTCAGGTTGGTCTTTCTGGTTTAAGCGCGCATTTGGATCAATTTGGTGCGAATGTGCGGGCGGTTGTGTCGACTTTAGACAGGACGACACCTTTGACATTTTTTGGTAGCACTTTTACGGCGGACGGTAGCTTAATTGGTTCAAACACAAGCGAAGACAGTATAGGGTTCATTAACTCTACATCAGTGGGCAAAGCGTTGAGGCGTAGGCCAAATAAAAGATCCTGTGGTATGGACGGGATTTTTGATGTTGTTTTGAAGAGAACCAATGTTATGGCATGGAGGTTTCTAGCAATAGTTTTCAATCATTGCTATAATATTGGTTATTTTCCGAAATCGTGGAAGTCGGCCTTCGTCGTTCCGGTACTAAAACCCAGATCGGATCCTGTGGTATGTGGAAGCTATAGACCCATTTCCCTTCTATCTGCTTTTGGAAAGTTGTTTGAATTCATCCTTCTGGCAAAGATAAATGACGTTCTAATTGACAAGGACATTTTAAAAGACTTCCAATTTGGATTTAGAACTGGACTTTCGACAACGCATGCGCTGACGGTGCTAACGGACTTCGTTGCCAGGGGACTGAATGGAAGATGCCCAACGATAGCTGTAAGTCTGGACTTTGCCAAGGCGTTCGACACGGTTTGGCATGACGGGCTTATATTCAAGATGATGGATATGGGATTTGGTGTGGGCCTTTGCCGCATAGTGGACAACTTTTTAGGAAACCGATCATTCCGAGTACGCGTGGGTGATGTTCGGTCGGACGAGGGTTCGATTTCTGCTGGAGTGCCACAGGGCTCGTTACTGGGGCCTGTGCTTTACAATATCTTTGTCTCTGACATACCACAACCGCCACGGGAGAATCTTTTAATTGTATATGCCGATGATATCCTCATTGCCTCTTCAGGTGCCAGAGCAAGAACCATTAATGACCGACTAAATTGCTATTTAATGATACTGACGGACTATTTTACAAAACAGGGTCTAACTTTAAACATTGCGAAAACCGTGGCCGTAATTTTTAAGGGAAGGCGGAAATATATTTACCCAAATTGTAGATCGTACAGACCTTGTTTGACTCTCGGACGAGAACCAATTGCGACCTCGGACAGGCTTAAATACCTGGGTGTCACCCTTTATGAGAACTTTGAAAGTTATCGGCACATTGACGAGAAGCAAGAGAATTTGCTCGGCGTACCAGGGAGCCCTTAGACGTAGAGGGGGTCTTGATAAGAGGGTGCGTCTTCTTGTGTATCGCCAAATTATCCGCCCTGTCATCTCCTACGCGTTTCCGGCTTGGTTTGGGATTTCTTCTCACCAGATGGAGCGGCTTAGGAGGTGGGAGAGACGGGTTTTGTTTGCTTGTCTTGGACTGAGGCCTTATAGAGGACCAAGTGGCGAGTTCCGCAGGCCATCATGTAGGTCAATCTACAGCGCAATTGATTTTGCGCGGGTGGATGTGTATATGATGGAAATGGCTGTGAAGTTCCTGGAGGGCGCACGTTCTTTAGGTAACTCCCTGGTTAAGGGGTGCTTTTCTGCGTCGCGTGATTTGGAGACTGTTCGGATGTCCCGGTATCTCTGCCCAATGGGCTTATTAACTTTGAAAGAGGCTGGAATTCTTTACGAGGATGCAGACCTCTTATTTTATCATAGAAGGCTACGTTCCCTGTGCATTCATGACACTGTGTGTAGTATCGCTCAATAGTTATAGTTTTTTGTCAATTGTGAATTCATTCTTTCTTTGTTTACTTTGAATTTGTTGTTATTGTTTTTTTTTGTTATTTCTTATTTTTTTTATTGTTCTTGTTTTGTTTTCTTTGTTTTTTAGTTATAAGTTATTAGTTATAAGTGTTTCATATTTTTAAGTAGATTCTAAGAGCTTTCCTTTTTTTATTCCTTTTTTGGGAAATTAGTTCGTAATTTTAATTAGTTTTGTGAGGGATGACCATGTAAATGTGTCAATTGTATTTAGAAAATGTAAGTCTTTGAAAAATAATTTTTTTATGTAAAGAATATTTTGTAAAATTTTGTAGTATTTTTGTTAATTTTTTAATACTCTTTTTGTAAAATTATTTGGAAATTAAATTAACCTCTGAATTCCTGAGGCTACATAATCCTATTAATATCAAAATAATAATGCTATGCTGACTTGACTGATATTTCAAATGTCATTATAATATATTTCTTTTATTTAAAGTATCGAGGAGCTTCAAAAATACACGTATGCATAGAGCATTGTAGCGTTACAAATCATTTTGTAACAGCCTAAGCGACGAACTAGATATGCCTAGAAAATTGAATGACAGTACTACGTTCTCGTTGTTGTGCGTTAATCACTGGCTTTTTGCCAGTTAATAAAATTATAGCAGCTTTTCTATGCTTATTCTGGTGCCTTCACAGTATACTGTACCCGAAATAATTTTAGCAGTGCTATTTCTTTTCTTATATTTTTTTTATCAACTTATCTAGGTATTTTTATTTTACTGCAAATTGAAATTTTGCGTGCATTTTAAAAGACTCTCCAACATGATTCATTCCATGTTTATTTTTTTACTAAATGGAATGAATTTATTTTTTCTTTTTATAAACCACATATACAATAATGAAAAACTTTAACCATATTTTCTAAATGAATTCACTTAAATGTATTATTTTTATTGCTTAAAAAATGTCCATCCATTGTGGTTTTAACCAAAAGCGCAGGCAATAGTTTTGTATGCGATAATTGGTGAATGTATAAAATATAAATATTTAAAATTAATAAATTGAAATAAGTTCGATTTAGCCCAATTAAAGAGTTGCTGCTCGAAATCTAAAATGTAGTTCTGTATATTAAATTTCTATTTTCCCTCTCTCTCTCTCTCTCTCTCTCTCTCTTTCTCTTTCTGTCCTTTTTAGTGGTTGTAAATCAATAAAACAAATAAACAATAAAACAATATTGTTGTAATGTATTTGTGGTTTAGATAAATATTTGAAAATTAGAATAAAACTTTTAAAATGCTATTTAGGATTGCGGACAGTTTTTATTTAATAAAATTATATTTAAATTTTTCTTTCCTTTAATTTTATTGCGCTCCATTTTGTTTTTTTCTGTTTTTGCTTCAGTATATTTTTTGAGTAAACCCACCATTTTATTTTGCTGCAACAAAAAAAAAAAAAACAAAAAATCAAAAACAAATTTTTTGTGTTCCATATTTATAAATTTTTGGTATTTGGTGTGTTGGGTACATTATGTTATTTAATTTATAAGGAAGAGTGAGATTTTAGTTTTGGCCTCAAAAAACAATTTAATTAAGCGAAAACCATAATGTCACGTAATTTTTTGCTTCAGTGAATAACGGATTATTAACAAAAACAGCAATATCAATAAAAACAGCAACAAGAACAATATCAAATAAGATTAGAAAAAAAAGAGAGAGAAAAACCAGTTTAAATGTTATAAGAAGTGGAAAGTTTGGTAATATAAAATATTTAATATCAGGTATGGTTCGTTGGTATAATTTCGAACTTTGCAACTAAAAAATTTCTATTGTGCCAAAGTTTTCTTTGATATAATTTTCAAATTTTAACCAGTTTTATTTTATACATAATTTCCAGTATCATAGTGTTTACTGTGAGGAAATTATTCATGTGTGGTGGTTTGCGTGTAATTTAAAGTTTAAATTTTTGAATTTATTATTCGAACTATTTTACTATCAGTAACCAAGTGAATAATATTAATTGGCCTTATTGGCTTGGAAAGAAGAACAGGATTTTAAGGCAGCGTAAACAAAAAAAGATTCTGTCATCCAGTATGGGCAACTATCTTTTATTTAAATTCTAAAAAGTGTGTGCAGTCCATCGAACATCGCACGAACTTTTTGTACCACACACATCTTTCATCTATAAGATAGTTTCGCAAAACATAAAAATTTTTATTTATATTTTAAACGTATAAAGGAGCCCTTGTTTTTAGTAACATGTCTGAATGGCAGTCAAATTCATTTTTAATATCTTTCTAGTGTTGCTATCTAGCTGTCTAGCTGTCTATCTGTCTTTATGGCCATCGTATATTCTGCTGTTTCCATTTAACCCTAACCCATTCTTCGGCAGCCTTGTTGTTTGCTTTAAACAACTTTCTTGTTTTTTTTGGTTTGTTTTTTCTTTTTTATCGTTAACATTTTGTCTTGCTTCTGTGCCGTAGTTGCTATGTATTTTAGTCTGAATCCCCTGTTTCTTCTAAGCGTTGTTTTTGTTCTCGGTTGTTTGGTTAAATTATTTACTTTGTTTTTCTTGCAGTCGGACAGTTCTTTTTTTTTTGGGAAGCCTTACAAACATTTGTTGTATGAGTGTATTAGCCAGTGTATAAAATTATGGCTTTGTATGTGATTGTGCTTGAGCTCTTAACCAAAGATTCGCCTACTGGCCCGTTGAACCTGTTCCTTTTTATTTTGTTTATGGATAAATGTATGTACATACATATGTGTTTCATTGAGGTATTTTGAATTTTGGCGGGTATCCTACAGGTAAAATGTTTTGCTCATGTACAAAACGATTGAAAATTTGTTAAAATATTGTGTCTGCGAAGAGTTCTTTTTTGCTTTAATGCACTGTTCTTGGGAGCATGATAATACAATGTTATTTGGGGATAAATGTTGTTAAGATAATCGGTATTTGAGGGTCGTGAATATGAAATGAACCATATCTTTTTTGGAAAAATGTAGATAATTAATAGGATGCGTAAATGCTCAAAGGTTCTTCAAGGTAAAAAGACTGCGAGACCGTTCAATAACATGACACTTTCCAGCTCGTATTTTCATTTCCTTTCAGTTTGCGGATAAGGATATAAAATGTTTTACAGTAAAATACAATTTTTACTTTTTGTATTTGTTTTCCTAGAGAGAAAACTTTGCAAAATGTTTCAAATATAATAATAAATTTAAAGTGTTTGCAGTAGAAAATATAGCGAAACTAATAGAGCTATGTTTTTACCCTTTAAATATGTGATTCAAAAAACATTTTCATAAAAAAAATTTTTTCTGCGTTAAAAAACCAATCGAAGAAGTCTAGAAACTTTTCGGTTTCTAAATGCAGCGTTCAGAATTGTCAACTACTCCTTCCGATTAAAATATTTAACTTTTGTTAATTTGTTGGTCGTTGGAGGCAAAAAGAAATAGTACAAACCAATAATAAGGTTATCAAACGCAAATAAAACAACAAGGAGAGAAATAACAAAAAAAATCATGTGTGTGTATATGGAGCATTTACACAAACTGGGTCATTAAAAATTCAATACAAGTCAATGTAGTTTTTCTTTTTTCTAATGCTTTTTTAGTTTTCGTTTTTTTTCAATTAGATTTCTCTGTTTTATAAACAATTTATGGCAAGCGATGCGTGAATCTTTGTTGATGTGTGAACTTTTTTGTGAAAGTAGATAAGACTTGCGTTTGCCGGGTTACGGAAATTAGAACTCTACTACTCTTCTTTACTATCCACCTTTTATACTCTATACGTTTTCACAGAAGGTAACTTAGTAACATCGAAAATAAGTAGGTATAAGTACCTGATTCTGTAAAATGTGTGATACGATGGTGAATGACGAGCATTTGGAAAATTGCTATTTTCAATATTTTTTTTAAGCCCAAATAAAAATAAAATTTTTCAAGCACAAAAGATAAGCCGATAAATTATAAAACATAGACCAGAAACAACAAAATTTGAATATGTATGGAAGAGAATTTTAAAACAAAAAACAAAAGAAAAGTGAAGTAAAGTAAATTAAAGAACGCTTAATTTTTAAATTACTCAAAGTTGTTTTAAATAAAACTTTGTAAAAGCAAAAAAAAGATTTCTTGAAATGTATATTTCCGTCAGTTTTTGTTAAACCTAAATGCATAAAAGAGGCGTTGACAGCTGATTACAACCCAAAAGTCTAACCCGGACTTATTATTACTGAAAATGAAATACTCGAATATAATTTTGGGCATTTTTTGTTCTGGTATTATGTTGTTTGTTTGTCCTCCGCCAGTAAATGAAATAATATTGCCATTTTCCGTCCTAACTGGCTGGTTTGCATTCGATGGCGAGCGCTTTCGATGCGAATGCATCATTCTCAAGCCGCGGTTTAGTTTGTTTTTATCGTGATTCTGTTTATTCTCCATTTATTACGATTTTTACTGCAATAAAAATTGCATGACAGTTCCATGTGGAACCATTTTCCGATATTCGCTTTTTATCGTTACTCAATCGCTAAAAAATTTATTATAATTTGAAGGGAAAATTTAGATTTTAACATAAGCTTAAATGCTTTTTTATAACCAAAATTCCTAGTTATGTCCTCTATAATAACAAGTAAAGAAAATAAAAAAAGAAATAGTGCTCATATATAAGACTTAACTTTGATGTCTACTGCCTTTTCTTTTGAACCATAAAAGCAAAGATCTTAAATTTTCAACACCAAATAATAATTAAAGGGTGACCATGTATAGGTACAACTAGCACTTGCTAAAAAGTTAAAAAAATGCAAAAATTCTCTAGAAATTCAATAAATAAATGAAAACTTAAAAGTTTCAGGAAGAATAGAAGTTTTCAAATAAATTGTATTTGAGACAAGCAGTTTGACTTAAAATTTAATTTTATTGAATTATAACCCAGTTATTATAACACCAACTAGAAAAATAAGCGATCATATACTCAAAAAAATTTATAATTGGAATACTAGTTAATACATACTATCAGATCTGCTCTGAGAGCTGTTCTAATATTTTGTTAGTCTTAGGTGGTCTGGAGAGAATCACGCTATACTCAAAACTGCGCAGCGTGTGATTTATTTAAGACAAGTATGTGTTTTTTACATTTCCAGACAGTTAGCCCCATATACGCGGCTTATGTAGGCTTCCGGCTCAATTTTAAAAGTCTGAAGGTGTATACCGCTCAGACCAGATGAAATCTTTATAAGCCTTGACAGTCATTTCAAAAAAATTAAAAGTTGGAATATTCTGAGTTGAAGTTAAAGAATTTCTATTTTGCCAGCCTATATCCTGTTGTTACGATCTAAAGAATGCTTTTTAAAACGATCACGTTTTCGACTTGGAAACTGATTTGCTTTATGGACAAATTTATTTCTCTGCGAAATAATATTAGCTGTATTTACTTCGCATGAAATTGTTATTAACAGCAAAAATTGTCGTACTTTAAGATATGATTTTCTGTTTTTCATTTCGTGTTGTCGAGATATTATCAAAAAAAACATATATTTGTGGAAAATTTGTTTGAATATTGGCATCAACAATTTCGAAAGTTTTAACAGAGTGTTCAGCTTTTCGCATAAAAAATTAGCTTTAACCACAATACGTACTAAAGCATGTTTATCAATTGTTTGTTTTTTGACAGCTGACAGTTTCTTTGTGGTTCGCTCGAAATGATTTTTTAAAATAACTAGAGTCAGTTTCATGTTTATAAATTGTTGAAACTTCAAATTGATATTGATTTTACATTAAAAAATATGTTTAGAAAAATCATCATCGGAAAAAGTTTAGCTGAAATCATTGATTGTGTTGAAATGAAAAAAATCTCCAAGTTTTTCTGCTTTAAAAATTACAATTTATTGTTCACAGTTTAAAAAATATAACACAACTGAACTCTAATACAATTTTTCAACAAAGCGAAGAAGAAAAAAGCAAAGCCTACTAATTTGAATATAATATAAAGTTAGTTTACAGCAAAGCGAAATAGAAAAAGCAAAGCCTACTAATTTGAATATAATACTTAGAAATTATACAAAGTTAGTTTTGTTAAATGTCTTGCCATTTAACACTCCCTCTCAACACATCAATTTTCTGTAAAAATATCTGACAACATTTCTTGAGTAGGAACATAATCTATGTTAATTACTCCTTTAGAAAAATTATCACGAACATGATGGTATCTTAGATCAATATGTTTACTTCTTGCGTGATACGTAGCATTTTTCACCAAACTCGGAGCACTAAGGTTGTCGCTATATAATAATATTGGGCCATTTTCTTTGAAGCCCAACTCTCTAAGTAGATTCCTAATATAAATGGCTTCTTTGCAGCAGAAGATAAAGCGATATACTCTGCTTCAGTGTACTTAAGGCCACTACATTTTGTTTTTGGCTTCCCAGGCAAACACACAGTTTGCTTTGACAAATGAAAATCCAGAGTAGGATTTCCGATCTACTCCACCGGTTCCCCAATCAGCATCTGCATAGCCTACTGTGGGCTTCCCAGTCTTTTGAAAGTGAAGTTTGAAATTTATAGTTCTCTTCAAGTATCGCAGTACATGCTTTACTGCTGACAAATGTTCCGAATGAGGATTTGTGTTACGTTGTGCAAGTTTACACACTGAGTGTAAAATATCTGACGGTGTCGAAATTGCAAGATACATTAACGAACCTATTACAGATTGATACTCTGTAGCATCTACTCCTTTGCAGTCATTATTGGTACAGGACGTTTGAAAACCGGACTCTAATGGTGTTGCAGCTGCTTTTGAATCGCTCATTCCACAATCATTCAATAAATCTTTTATGTACTGTGTCTGACATAATTCTACTGCACCAATATCTCCCTCTCTATGAAATTCCATACCTAAAAAATGATTCAGTGGACCACCGTCTGTGACTTTAAACTTCTTGGCTATAGCTTCTTTTATAGAATTCAGGTCTTTCTTTGATGAACTTGCAATTATGAAGTCATCTACATAGACCGCGATAATATTAATCTTACCATTTATGTTTTTTGTATACATATACTGCTCGCTGATGCATTGCGTAAATCCCATGTACTTTAAAACGTCATTTAACTTCGTATGCCAAGCTCTACCGCTTTGTTTAAGGCCGTACAATGACTTTTTTAATTTTAGTACACGGTTTGGATACTCTTCGTTGACAAACCCTTCAGGTTGTATCATGTAGACATCTTCTTCGAGTTCACCATTTAAATAGGCAGATGAGACATCCATTTGTTCCATAAATAGCTGATGTTCTACCGCCAATGCTACTAATAATCGTATATAAGCATATCTTACCACAGGTGAAAACGTCTCCTTATAGTTTACACCATATTTTTGGCTACACCCTTTGGCAAGTAGTCTAGCTTTAAAATTTTGTAAATTACCTTCTTTATCCTTTTTTACGGTAAATACCCATTTACATCCCACAGGTTTGTGTCCTTTTGGCAAATCAGTTAACTCCCAAGTATTATTCATTATTATTCACTCATTCCTTACAATTCGAACACGTCAAAGCATCATTTATATTGTCTGGCACATAAATGGAGTTAATTGTATTATATACCTTCTTCGGACGACCTCTAGTTTCCGTTTTTATCAATCTAGGGCGGCCTCGTCCTATTTTTGACACTTGATTTGGCACATTGACATCTTGCTGCTCTGAAATATCGGCTGCATCCGAATGTTCTTGCTGATTATGACTATCGATTGTTTCTGAACTAGAAATGATTTCAGTGTCGTGATCTTGTGGTTGTTAAACTTGATTTTTATCATTACTCAATAAAAAATCAAAATATCTTGGCTTTGTATAATCTGTCTGCTTTTCTTTATCGTAGCATTGACCTTCTATTAAAACTACGTCTCGACTAACGTGAACCTTTCTGGAGATGGGGTCACTGTAACCAATTAACACCATTTCAGTACCTTTGGGCAAAAATTTTTTATGACGAGTTTTGTCTAAAATAATTGTCTTTGCACCGAACATTTTAAGATAAGCAACTAATGGTTAAAAGCCGTGCCATACTTCAAACGGCGTTTTATTTACCAAAACCTGTAGATCTGTTCCGTAAGTACACGGAAGTTAATACAGCTTCAGCCCAATATTCCTCCTCAAGATTGGCTTCTAAAAGCATACTTCGCGACATCTCTACTAATGTTCTATTGGCTCTTTCGGCTATATCATTTTGCTGTGGGGTATAAGGTACGGTAAGCTGTCTCTTTATGGCATTATTGACTAGAAATTTTCCGAAATCATTACTGATGTACTCCTGGCCATTATCAGTCCTTAAACATTTTATTTTGCAGCCAGTTTGTTTCTCAACTAATGATTTATATTCTTAGAAAACACGTAATATTTCATTCCTCGTCTTAAGAAAATACACAAAAGTATATCTTGATTTATCATCGATAAATGTTGCGAAATATCTAGATCCAGCAAAGGACGGAACGTTAACTAGTCCACAAATATCGCTATGAACAACTTCTAACAACTGCTTTGCTCTAAATTGAGAATTTTCAAAAGGTTTTACTGTAATTTTACATTTAGCACACACTTCGCACACAGGCTCGTTACAATTTCCTCTTATTTTTAAACCTCTTACTGTGTTATTTTTCTCCATATGCTTTAAAGATTGGAAGGCTTTAAAAACGAAACTGTTTTTCTGGTCTTTTATTTGAACATAATGCCTCTTTCTATCATCTTGCTTATTGAAATGAAATTTCCTTTTAATTCGGGCACATGTAAAACGTTGTTGAGAATAATTTTAGTTTTATTGTCATTTATTATTATTTTACCACGGCCTATGACATTTAATTTGTTGTTATTCAGTAAATATACAACCTCGTTGTATTTTTCATATTCATCAAATAATTTGTCATTATAACTTTGACTTGACTGTTTGAGAAAATGCCAATGACAAAAAACAATTGAATTCGTTCCTACGCTCCTGATTGGCCTTGTTTTCTTTTTGTCTACAATTTGCGGCGAAATGACCACGACGCTCGCAGTTGTAACATTTTTTATCTTTAGCGTTATTTTTGTTGTATTTGTTGTGGTCATATTCTTGCCTCTTCTCAATCTTGTGGTTTTTATTACTTAACCTTGTAGCTTTTAAAACTTCGTTATTGCTGTTACTATTGGCGAACCTTCCTGTTGTCTTGCACCCTCCTCCAAGAGCTTTATTTTTAAAGATGTTAGTTTAGGTAAGGAGTCTCTAGATTCCATTGCCACAACGAATCCCTCGTAATCCTTTGGTAAACTTGATAACAGCAGTATGACTAAAATTTCTTCTGGTATCATTACTTCAATTTCAGTTAACTGATCTGTCAAATAAGAAAATTCATTAATGTGATCACTTATATTACCATCCCTCATCGACATATATAACAGCTTCTTGAAGAGCATAATTTTTCTTCCAGGTCCTTTCGGCTGATGGGTTTCACGCAGTTTTCGCCAGGCATCAGGCGATGACACACAGCTTTTTATTTGGTTCAGCTGGCTAGACTGCAAGCATAATAAGATTGTGTCTAACGCCTTCTCATTTTTTGTTTCATACGCTAAAGATGCCGGTATTGTTGAATCCTCGGGTTTTACTTCTCGTCCACAAACAATACCTCAAAGATCGCTGTGGATTAAAATACTTTTCATTTGAATGCTCCATGTTGAATAGTTAGCTTCATTAAGTTTGTCTATCTGGAACAACGATGACATTGCAAATAATAACTCCCTCTTAATTTCCAAAAAAAAAATGAACTGACACTTCTTGCGGCAAACGCTTTCTTTCATAAGTATTATTTTAACACTTTTTAATCCAGGACATCTATTTTTCTTACGCACCTGGGCCCATAACCTGTTGAAATGAAAAAAATCTCCAGTTTTTCTGCTTTAAAAATTACAAATTATTGTTCACAGTTTAAAGAATATAACACAACTGAACTCTAATATAATTTTTCAACAAAGCGAAGAAGAAAAAAGCAAAGCCTACTAATTTGAATATAATACTTAGAAATTATACAAAGTTAGTTTTGTTAAATGTGTTGCCATTTAACAGATTGTTTGGCACCCGTTCTGATCGGTGGGATCTCAATGTCTTAAAAACGTGAATGGAAACAACGTTGCAATTTTTTTATATCTCAGGTGATTTTATTAAACAACACAGACATTTGAAACCGACAGGAAGAAGTTGTAACCCATTTACGATAACTCAGAAACCTCTCAGAAACAATTTCAGTTTATCGGTTGGCGGTTTGATATCATATGCAAAGTTAGGGGCAATAAAGTAAATGATTTCCGCTATTTAAATCTAATTTTTTATTCAAAAAGGGTATCATATTAAGTTTTTTAACGTATGAAAATTCTAATAATAATTTAATATTTTTCAAAGTTAAAGTTTTTACGTTTATAATCCATGTGCCAAAAAACTGGAAACCGTGATTGAGAATCTACTTATATTTCCATCTCTGCTAGAGCATTTCCATGTTCTTAAAAAATAAAAGTTAAATATTTTAATAAATTTTTTTTATTTCTATTAAATCTTAATCTTTTTACACGGTCCTTTAAATTATAACGATTTATTTTTTCTCTCGATATTTCGCTCTCCTGTGGAAAGCTTCTTCAGGAAATTATTTTTTATATTTTCAAAAAAATATCGAGAGAAAAAATAAATCGTTATAATTTAAAGAACCGTGTAAAAAGATTAAGATTTAATAGAAATAAAAAAAAAAGGTCGAATAAAACTGAAAATAATATTTTAATAAATTTTTGAATTTTTTACAACTTTGTTTGGATTTTCACGTATTTAGCTTCATTTCTATTTATTGCGGTTGTATTTATTTTATAACATTTTTATGGGCCATTTATTTCGTTTAATAAATTGGTTGCATAACAGTCATAAATATTGTTATTCCCTCGTAGCTAAAGTTGTTATTTTGTTAAAATTGTTATGATCTATGGTGGTAACTTTTTATAATACTTCAAAAACAGGTAAATTAAATAAAGTTTTTCAAATTTAATTTGAATTCGTGTTCACTGGTTTTATTGATAATAAAAACTTTAGTTTTTATTTTATTTAGTTTGTAGAAGTTTATAGTTTTAAAAAGCAAAATAAAAGAAATCAACAAGACAGCAAATCAAAGTATTTTGACTTAATTAAATCATTTAATGTTCTAAAGATAAACAACTTAATTAGTCGATTCATTGATTTTTATTTTTGAAGCATTTAAACTTGTACCAAGACTTCATACGATTCATTAATAATGTACCTTCAGTATATAGTTTCTACTATTATCGGTTTTATCTAAAAGTTTTTACATTTTGTAACACGTTTTTAATGTAAAAGTCGATGTTGTTAATAAAAGTGCATAACACGTGAAACTTTGTTTTTCAAGAGAAATAAACTTTTTATAAAAAAAGTATTTCAGTTCTTTTTATTATTAGAAATATAATGTCTATTGAGGAGTAATTTTTAGAAAAAGAGTCCCTTTTTAGGGAATAGCGTAATTTATTAAAAACTTTTAATAAAAAGTGCCTTTTTATTTTACAGAATATTTTTCTATACAGACCCTACTGGTTTCTTATTTTGGTTTTCCAAAATTTGCATCAGAAATTTACACTAACCTCTATAAGTTCCGTAGATACTTTTTAAAAAAACTAATTTTTTAAAGCATAAATACCTGTCTTGTTTTGTTAAGAAAATTTCCTCTTAAAAATGTGCCTTGAAAAGTTCTTTTTTAAAAGTTTTACCATTTATAAGATATTTTTTAAAATTTTATTTATAGTTAAATTAATTTATTTTGTTCTTTGCTCTGTTATTTAATTTCTTAAGAAAGTACTATTTTCTTCAAATTATTTCCATATTTTTCTAAAGAAGTTTTTCTAAAGAATGTTGTTTATAAAAATTAATTTACTTGTAATCATTTTGCTCTAACCAATCTTTATGTAAAAAAATATTTTTAATAAAATATTTAATTTTACAAAATTCCTATTTAAACAAATATCATGTCAAATAATTTGCAAAACGTGCTCAACACAATTTGGAAATTCACAAATTTTCTAAAAGACTTTTTAGAATGCTTTAGCAAAATGTTGTGACAGGCCACACCCAGTAAGCGGTTTTAACATACACAAACAATGAATGAAGGCACAAAGAATTGGAGAATAATTTTCACATTCAATAAGAACAAAGAAAGTAAATTGTTATATAACACTTAATTGTTTTATTTATTATTTTTTTTTACTAAAAAAGAGATATTTCTTTTTAATTCACAACCTTTAATATCCTTTTAATTCAGCTCATATATCCGTTGAATTCACCACTATTTGCAAACACATTCACCGCAACAATTTATTCGTTTTAAATCCTTTTCTTTTGTGTTTTCATGTGATATTTTATTATAAAGATCTTTTAAAGCTTTTTTTTACATTTTGTAAAATAAAATAATTTTTTATTTTTATTTCTTTTTTTATATGTGTAAGTAAATTATATCCTTATTTTTTATTTAAGACAACAGTTTATAATTTAGCGTTTTTTATGTGTACTTTTTTAAAATTGTTTTGTTCCGCTTAACGGTTTATTTAACGTTAAAGTCTCTTCGAAACTGAATGTGAAAATTTGTAATTTTGTAAAAGGCTTAAAATGAAAACTTAGAAATTCTAGTTGTTTTTATTATCAATTCTCTTGTTAAGACAAATTTATCAATTGATTTTCTTTGACTAGAAAATTTTATTGAATGAAAATTCATAATTGTTTGTTATACTTGTTGGTAAAAAATTCACCACTTTTAGAGAGAAAGGTGAATAATTTATTTATTAATTTTTCTCTAAGTTTGTTCTCTTTATTGGAATTTAGAGTAGAAGAGAGCTTATTCACGTTTGCCTTTTACCTAAGTTGTAGATTTATTTTCTAAATTTTGTATGCTTTCAGCAGTTCATCAGATCAAAGCCTATTAGCAAGAGTATCCCATTACAAAATTGGCATCTGCAATATTTTACAATTTTTTTGTGATGTTGCTCAGCTCAAAGCTGTACCTTTGTTAGCTTGTTTTCACTCCTACATATATGCCGACGACAAAAGTTGAATGTCAATATGTCAAAATCATTTTATTGTAAACAGCTTAAACTTCATTATTCTGAAAGGTAAGCAAGAATACATATGTCATTCAAAGAGTTATGGGTTGTTATGCCTTTCTGATAGACAATAAAAATTGTTAGTTGGTTAAATTACACTACAATGAACATTCGTTTTTTAAGTATTAGAATCCTAAGAAATAAAAGGTAAAAGATTTCAGAAATTACAATACTGTTAAAAAAACAAGACGCATAGTTAGTAAACGTTATAATTGGATCATACGTTTGGCATAGCACATGTAATAATAGATATAAAACGTTTTTATTTATACTTTTACAAGCTATTCCCCGATGCGCTCCGCTACCTTAATAAAAATAATACTATCACGTGCATTTTTTTGTTCTAGCCAGTTTTTGTTTGACTATCATGTGTTGTATTTAAACACTCTGTATGTTATAGGTCTGGTTGTCTATTTATATGATACTAGCTTTTTAGAATATATTGGAGGGAGCATGTCCACTATTTTTAATGGAATTGCCAGGCTAGTAATTCAATTAAGCCTACTTTTCCCATGATATGTAAACTATTAAGAAGGCGATAGGCACAAATCTATTATATTTCTTATGGTATATGATAATAATTTTTCATCTGTATAAAACATACCACATTCACCACACACACTAATAAGAGGGTCACTTGTACAAAATATGAAAGCTACGTACATAAGCACATGTTAACAATAATTTCTCACTTTTCAGTATATTTTTTGCTACGCTACGTACAAAAATAAGTACAAGATTTCAAGAATATACCTATTACAGATTCCATATAACACGATATAGCAACTCCAATGCTAGTATTTACGTAGGTATTAGCCTGTTTAGCAAAGTTGTACAGAGCATGCTTTATTAAGACTTTAGTTTAAATGAGGCTAAGCCTTAAGCCCAGCTAAGAAGTTTGCTTGCAAACTCGTTGAAAAACTTTGATCCAAAGAGAATATTTCGCATGCCACATACCATCTTTTAGTTGAACTAACCATCAGTTAAACTAAATAAGGGGTAGGAAAATTTGAGGTTAAGAAGTAAATTGGCTTAAAACATATTTTTTTTGATAACTGTAGTTGTTTTGACACCAATGTAAAGTAGAAATAATGGAAAGCGATAGCAGGCAAACCTTCACCTATAGGACAACGCTTCGTTTATCTCGTCAATGCAGCACCGAATTTCATCTTTTAGAGAGTCAGTTGCTTGTGGACTATTCACGCAAACCAGATCTTTCAAATTACTCCTGAGAAAATAATCCATCGGCGGTAAACTGCAAGAACGAGATGGTCAATTGACGTCGAGAAATTTCTGATGCAATAAGTGTTTGAATGGCTGTGCGGCTTGTGGCACCGTCTTGCTGAAATAAAATATCACTGATGTCAATATCAGCCAATTACGGCAACAAAAAATTAATTATTATGATTTGGTAGCGCAGAGAATTCACGGTCATGGCGTTTCTTTGCTAATTTTCGAACAAATACAGGCTGATAATGCCGCTACACCACAAACCGCACCATACGGCCACTTTCTTTGGATCTAATAGTTTTTTGAGGACTATTTTGGGGTTTTTATGAGCCCCATATGCATAACCATATAATTGCAAATACGCCCCAGTTACATAAATTTTTTAAAATTTCCCAACTTACTAAATAAATGTCAAAGGATAACAGCCCAATTCTTAAGACTTGACAAACAATTTACTTCAAATTTGCAAAGGCAATTACAAAGCAAACAGAGTCGGAATAACCAGAAAAGCGTAACTAGGCTGGAAAAGGGCAGACTGATGTTAACTAGACATACATACGTTTGACTGCTGCTTCTAATTTATTTTGCCAGAATTTTCGATCCCCTGAAGTAATGCGTTTTGCATATAGGGCTCAGGAAGCAGTCAATGCCCTATAAAGGATAGGAGTCTTTTAGAGTGACCGCGTTATATTTCCGAAAAGCATTAATTTGAGATTTCGGACTAATATTTGTCCATGCTCACGTTATCGATTTAAATGTAAATTATTTTCTGAAATGCATATCAAATTGTATTGTGTTTGTCTTTAGTCAGAAGGCGGTTGAAAGGCAGCGAAAAGGAATGAATGAAAGTATAATTTAAACATTAACTTAAAATAGAGTAGAAGGTAATGCAGAAAACTTTAAAATCAAATTACAGGCAGAGTTAAGCGAAGAAATAGACTTTAAAAGTTAAAGGGACTTAAGCAACAGCCTTAATATGGCTTTAATATAAAGCAGTTTTATTATCTACAAAAACTCGAAGATTGCTGTTGATTGATTTTTGTATCATTTTTCTCATATATTTATAGTACAAAATTTCAATTATGTAACTCTATCTATTTTACAGCCGCCACACAGTGTGTCTTCATGTTATACTTAATGTTCATTTTTATGTTTAACAAAAATCAAGTTGAAAAGATGTCTTATTAAATGAAAAAACTTTTTTTTCTCAGTAAGATTGATAATTTTCTTCCCAGTCTTTTTCATATCAAAGAATATCTATAAAACATGAATGTGGATACAAAGACATTAAGCATCTGATGTGTTTTAATTTAAATACCATAGAATAGGAATTTTTTCTTTTATTTAGTTTACGTATTGCAGTCAGTGGATTTCCTTTAATAATACTTTACTTATAAAAATAGTTTCCGAAGGATACAGTGTAGCGGTTTATTGAAATAGGAGACAACAAATTATGAAAGTTTACTATAAAATCACAAAATAGTAGCTTACAGAAAAAAACAACAAAAGATCTCGATATATTTTTGCTTAATACAAAGTAAATAATTACTTTTTAAAATGAAAAATGAAAAAATAGAAAGAAATCGACAAGATGCAAAATAAAAATAATACTTATAAAAATATGAAAGGAATTAAATCAAAAACAAATAAAAATATATATAAAAAAATCATTAGAATTGTACGGTTTTGTAAGTTATATAAGCCACAAAAAATAGAATATCCCTAAAAATTATAATTTTACAAGAATGAAGAGAATCATACAAAAATGTAAAATTTGCAAAAAAAAATTAAATTTTTCGTTACAACTTAAAATTCTACTAAAATTGAGAATTTATTAGTATTCGAATTTTTACCCAAAAAAGAAAAAAATTGGAAAATTATAAAAAAACCAAAATTTTATTACAAGTTAAAAAATTCCCAAACTAAATAAAACATATAATTCTCAATTGAATTTTTTTAAGTGACTGCATTCTTGATACTTTTTTATTATCGTCATCAATAAATTTATTGTGTTAAAATACTGCTAAGTTTAAGACTGATTGTTATGAACAAGGCTACTAGCCTTTTCGTATTGAATACTGTCTTATCTTTGATGAGAAATTAGTTAGTTTTTGATTGGTATAAGAAAGCAACACCTTCTGGAAGAATTATTAATTTTTATTCCAAACATCCGAGAAAAATGATAATAAACACGGCGAAAAATATGATAGACAGAATATTGGGTATAAGTGATAGAGAATTTTATTTGAAAAATAAGGACACAATAAGAGATATACTTACTGACAATGTTTTTCCAGTAGAATTAACTAACCGATTAATTAGACAATATGGTAATCATAGGAATAATTTAGGAAATACTACGGCAGAACCAAAAATTTATAAATCATTAACTAATGTTTCTGGAATATCAGAAAGATTAAGAAAGTCTAAAATATATGACACAGATAGATATATAATTGCACACAAAACATATAACACATTAAATAAATTATTTAGTAGTATGAAGGATAAAATAGGAAAAATGGAAATATCTGATGTAGTATATAGGATACCATGTGGAGGAAATAACCAGGTGAACTGTGACAAAGTTTATATTGGGACAACAAAAAATAAACTTAAAACAAGATTAGCTGGTCACAGATGCGATCAAAAATATAGAAATATTTCAACACAGAAGATATCCTTATCTTCACATTGTAAGAAATATAATCATTATCCAAAGTTTGAAGAAGCATCAATATTAGATATAGATAAAAACTATAACAGACATTATATGTTAGAAATGTTAGAAACAGTTAATGTACCAAATGTAAGGAGAATAAATTTCAAAACAGACACAGGCAATTTAGCGCAGAATTATAGGTACTTAATTCAAAAGACACATAATTTGTTATAATTATTTCTTAAAAAAGAATTTATTTAATTTCCATTTCCTTGTTTTTTGTATGTTTAAAAATTTTTTGAAATTTTATTTAATAATTATTTATAACTAGCGTGCCCGTGACTGCTTTGCAAGTCATTTCTTCGACGGCAAATCTGGAGGAATCATAGGAATGCGTGGTTTCAACACATCGCCCTTATATTTTTCTTTTAAAATTTTTGCTTCAATCACATTTTTCATGACTTTTTTGACTACTAACATATGTCATTGCATCTGCCAAGTGTGCATACAACGCCATCTACTGGCAATATAGCATTTACAATCATGTTTTTTTATGGGTTCTTGAGTTAAGATAGCGTTGTAAAAAAAATGTATGTGAAAATGAATTTTCTTCATAATTTTTTTTTTTTTGGGAAATTTTCCAAAATTTTCTTCAAAATATTGTATTAAATCAAATTTAATTTAAATAAATAAGGAAAGCTGATAAAAGCTGAAGAAAATTCCAATATTTATGTTACTAAAACTGCAGTCACATATGTCATTGCATCTGCCAATTGTGCATACAATGCCATCTACTGGCAATATAGCATTTACAATCATGTTTTTTTATGGGTTCTTGAGTTAAGATAGCGTTGTAAAAAAAATGTATGTGAAAATGAATTTTCTTCATAATTTTTTTTTTGGGAAATTTTCCAATATTTTCTTGTGTATTCTTCTTATTTGGCCGGAGACCTGTCCGAATTGGTGCTAATCATCGAAATCGGTCCAGGCATTCTCGAGTTATAAGCGTAGTAACTAACATCACTTTCTTTTATATATATAGATTATAATTTATTCATTTATTTAATATGATAATGATTTGATATTGTCTTTCTTTAAGAAATTATTATTTAACATTAAAATCTTAATCAGCTCAGCCACTTTGTAATATATGTGTAAAATTGAGAAAGAGTGGCTTTTTATACTAAATTAATATTAAATTAAAAACTCCAAGATATGAAAAAACAGCACAAAACACTAAAAAAATATTTTACACATACAAACGCGCACACACACACACATACATATACACATATAATTAAAAGTCGGCAATTAAAACAAAAACAAAAAACTGATTGATGACTGAATTACAAGACTCAATATTTTAAGTAAAAGTACAATAGAAGAAGAAGAAAAAATATACAAAATATCAATTGAAAATAAATGAAAACCAGCTGAAATATATTCTTTGTCACTGTGCACATGCTGCTTTTGTAGGCATCATAAATATGCCTTGAATTTGAATTTCATTCATTTTTTTATTTCTCTATTTTATTTTCTCTATAGAACACCTGAATCAAACATATTTTTTTACACCCACACAAGCATACAAACTCGCCCATCCTTACACAAATGCTTATAAGATTTTTGGTTTGTGTATTTTTATAAAATTGTTGCTGCTGTTGTTGTGGTTGTTGCATACACCTTGTGGTCCTTGTCAAACACTTAAATGATTACACGCTTAGATGACGTTATTAGTTTGTGTTAGCAAGTTCTTGAGTTTGTAGTGGTGACACAATTACTTTCACACTTTCTAACATGTAAATCCTGACATTCATACGACAAGAAGTATAAGAAGAAAAAATACTATTAAAAGATTCTTAAGTCTTAAGGTTATTGCACACAGTCGACGATATTTTTGATGTCTTTTTTGAAAATACAATAATAACAAAAAACTTTTCATTGAAGGAAATTATTGTTGATACATATATATTTACATATAAATTTTACATAAAAGTATTCATTTTTCATATTATAAATAAATAGTAAGATTTAGGATACAAGATAAAATAAAATGAAGATAAAGGAAAATATTTTTCAATTCAGGCAGGAATTGAAATTATTAGATCCACTACGTAAAAAAAAAATTTGTCTCAATAATTTTAACATTAATTTAGCTCGTGTAGGAATTAAGACCATAAGGCCATTATATGCGTCGTTCTCTAAGTCCTTGGACTCAATCTAAAGCATTTGGAAAGGAATTCAATGTCTAATCGATTAATTCGTTTCTTTTTTTACTGCCGCACATAGAGTGAAGTCAATCCATAGCACGTTTTACAGTCTCTGTTATATCCAGAAAAATGTATCGTTTAAAACTATTTGTATTCTAATGACAGACACCTTTAGACCTTACTTCTACTAAAATTAAACCGGAGACTGCGTACTGTCCATGAATATCGTTCGTTATCACACCATCATTAATGATTTTTTGTGTAAAAATCTAAATGACACTAATTGCATTCTCTACAGGAACCAAGTTATTCTTGAAATATTCTTTAATTTTTCATATTTGTTGTTATAGCGGCTATAGAAGTCTTTCTATTACGGCTCCAACAATACATTAATTTTACTTTTTTTCCTTTGGAAAGTCAATGCTAAAAAGGGTTTTAAACACTTTTAAGATATGACAAGGACACTTCTTTAGAAGTTTTAGTCTGTCCCTACTTCATAAGATTTCTAGCGTTGGCTCTTCTTCTTTTTTCCTCTCATATTTTACTTTCCTTAGCATACTTTGTACTTTAAATTTAAGAAATGCTGTATTTTTTTCTTATTGCCAAAGTTTCATTTAATGCTTTAATTTAAACTTTATTTATTTAGTTGGAAAACATTTTTTATTTCTTTTTGAACTTCTTTTATTGCAGAGGTAGTTGTGTGTGAACATGTGTGACTTTGAATATTCTGTACATTCCATAAATATTTAATAACACAAGTTTCATTTATGCGACCCCAAAAAACAAATAAAAAATATTAAAGGCATTGAAAAGGCAAAGCGTCACACTTTAACTTTTCCTACATGGACGTTTCGTAATTATACATTTACCCAAATTTAAGATTAGTCATTAGATACCATTTTTTGTATTTATATTGTTACGTCGACTTGTTCTATGCTTTGATAGAGGATTAGCGAAGATTATACAAATGTGAAGAATTCAAATAAAAATTATATTTATGATGTTTCCATATAAAGTGATCGTAATTTTGTTGTTATTATTTTTTGTTTTTACATTTAATTTTTTAAACTGTAAACATTTTTAGGAACGAATCCTCACACCTGACCTGCTATCATTGTTTTTTTGTTTTTTTAAATTTAGGTATATTTTTTTATTTTAATGAAGTTGGCAAGTTGGCAAGTCTCACAAATATTTATACATATTTGTGAGACTTGGAAGTCGAAAAAAGAATAAAAATTTGAAATTTTTAATTCTGGAAAGTCATATTTATACTTTTGTTAATTAAGAATATTAATTTTCTATTTTAATTTAAAGTTACACTCCTTGCATAGCAAACATTATCTTATTTTTTTTATTTATTTTATTTAAAATCATTTTAGACTTATCTCGTATTTTCACTAATATTTATAACTATTAGGTGAGATATAAATATAATTCTCAAATAGTTTCCACTCCATTTTATTTGCCTTTTCCTGTGAGAGCAATTGCGTCTGTTTGTACTAAAAATGTACAATTATTGTAATTTTTATAGTTGTGTCAGTATCAGTGATATTGTTCCCGCCATTGTTGATGCTGCTTTCGTCGTTATTGTTTTTTCATCTTTACTCATTTTTTCTTTTACTATGTATTTTAACGGCCACATAAAATGTTACTTTAGTTTATATTTTTATTATAACTCCAACAATACATAAGACAAACAACAACAATAATACAGATACCCATGTAACAAATAAAACAAAACAGCAAATAACTAAAAGCCAACAAGCTATTCAACTAACTACTAAATTAGTACTTATTTACTACTTAAGCAAGTATTATTATTTTGTTTGCTGAAAAAAAATGTTTGAGAATCTAATATAGTGATAAAGGGTACTTTTAAAATTAAGAGTACGTTTTCAGTTTAAAGTTCCATTTTTTTAACTTAAGGTATTTCTTTACGTGGATTATCTTCTACAAACTTCACTGTGTGTCTGCTGAACCATAAATTCGGATTATAAAAATGAAATGGTGCGAATACACAGGTAAGTCAAGTTCTACGTATAGAGCCATATACTTGAGTGCCACGGGATACCCTTTAAATTTTTGATGTAGTTTTACGTATAGCAGATATAGTACTACATGCTGTGTGCAAATTATAAGCTTTTGCTTATAAGGATTTTAAAATTAAGACCACTTTTTATCAAAATCACTTTAATGAATATGACTTCACTTTCCGAAGTATTTGTTGTTATAGGATCTAAATATAATAGTCCACTGATAGAGCGGCTGTGACTGACAAACATACCTTGGACCAAAGACAAGAGTTTTAGGTTACATTTTACCCTTTGGATAAAGAATCCTAAAAGAAGCATTTTGAGGAAAAAATGTTATTCTGTTGTTTTTGTCGACGTATTAAAAAGTTTTCACCAAGTATGACATAAAGGCCTGTTACTCAAATTAAAGCAAAATCTGCTCAAAAAATATCTACAAGAAAGCTGGTAATGTCTGGTAGCTCAAACCGGCGGGAAATTTTAAATTTTAAACACAATAAATCAAAATAATTGTAATAAACATAATTCAAAATAGTATATTTTTTAAGTATCTCCCTTATGACCAATCTTGAATTTTTTCCCTGATTTTTTTGAGGTTTTATTTACTTGAGCATTTTGTTTGTAAAAGTGTTGAAGTTGAAAATTTTAACGAAATTCCACCTCAGCAATTTTAAGTACTTTAGAGTCACATTTTCAAAAGGCAAGTGGAAAATAACTTGAGGTTAAAAAAAAAAAAACTTGAGGGAAATTTTAAATTTTAAACACAATAAATCAAAATAATTGTAATAAACATAATTCAAAATAGTATATTTTTTAAGTATCTCCCTTATGACCAATCTTGAATTTTTTCCCTGATTTTTTTGAGGTTTTATTTACTTGAGCATTTTGTTTGTAAAAGTGTTGAAGTTGAAAATTTTAACGAAATTCCACCTCAGCAATTTTAAGTACTTTAGAGTCACATTTTCAAAAGGCAAGTGGAAAATAACTTGAGGTTAAAAAAAAAAAAAATTAGCATAAAGTTTTGTGTCGACTTTATCTTTTGTAAGTGTTACTGTTAGATTTTTCGATCAACGGAACGAGTGGCGTATTCAAAATTTGTCATTTTGCGAAGATTTTGTTTCCGAAAGTGCCGCTTTATATAATTTTCTGCACAAGGAAATGTAGAAGTGTTGCATTGGATTACAAAAAAGTTTTTATGTGTAGTCACCATAACATTTCTAGGCTAGTGGGATAATAATAGCTGTGTTCTCACCTTAATTGTGAAAAATATACATTAACACAAATCCATTTTAGCGTAGTTCCCAATGGATTGTGCTATCAAGCAAAATAGTATAACATAATTATAATTCTGGAGTTTTGGATAGTTTTCCCATTCTGAATATCGACATTGTAAATTTTAATTGTTAAAGCGGTATCGTTCGAGCTCTCCTCAATGACCTCTAATTGTAGCAATTAGAGTCTATCTTGTCCGCAGCAATGGATTACATTTTAATGTTATTCATTACATTTTAGTTTGTTTTAGTTAAAATTAAGCTAAATAAATTGTTATTCCACCATAAAGAAGTGTGGTGGGTGTCTATGTGAAAAAACATATTAGAAAAAAGAGGCGTTAGTAAGGTGTTTGCGTGTTTCTTTTGAAACAAGTGATTATGAGTTCAAATACCAACAGAACCTTGACTTAAAGTCCATTGCTGTTAGATAGACATAGAGGAATGGGTTGTTAAGATCTGAAACAATATAAAACAGTAATTCGAACCTCTCGGAGTATTGATTGGAAGAGAAAAAAGCGGCTAGGTAGCTCCACTATATATGGTGTCTGTGTATAAGAACGGTAGTTAGATAGCTGGTATCATAAGAACATGACATCGTTGCCCAATCCTCAATGTATGTGGCAGTTACAGCAGTTAAAAGGCGTGATTGATAAAACAGAAGCTTGTAAGTCTGATTTTGGTCGAAACCACAGCGTATTGTAATTTCGATGACTGCACTCGTTAAGGACGCATGCAAAGAAGATAATATTGCGGCTTCTCTCAAGCTGAGCTTCCCAATAATATCCACTTTTACGTGTCATGATTCCTAGCCTCGCAACAGTTTATTGTTATCTGTTAGATATTGGAATATACATGCAGTATATGCATATATTTCATTCAATTACATTCAGAATATAAATTTAGTATTTATTTAAAGCTTTTCGGAGTTTGTTTCGAGTATGGCCATCAGATACTATTTCTTGTAATTTTTTACAGGTTTAAGCGGTGGAGAAGTCTATCGTTTAATTTTTATTTTTTTTTATATAATATGATATAATATAATATAATACACATTTTTAGTCCTGGCACTGCTTTGAGCAAATTAAGAGTCTGTTTCTCAACTTCCATTCTCTCATCAGTTTGTATTTCTTCTTTTTTTGCGTCATTGAAAAGATCTAAAGACTTATGCTTCCACATCTTTTTCAAATTAAAATATATAGCCAGAAAGAGTCCTTGAAACACAAGTTACCTCTGAATTAAATTGGATATGGCGTTGTCACTATTAACAATTTTTTACTTATTCTGTATGAGATTCTAGTCTGATTTATATAACATCGATTAGTAATTCTTTTAATTGTTGCAACGAAACCCTATTTAAAAGGCATTTAAAAATATTAGAAGAACCACATACCAACATATTTTTCAAAGCTTTTCTAAAAATTTATTGAGTTTCTCTAATACTTTAAAATTTAAATATTTAATTTTGGTTTTATTATTAATTATTGTCTTCAATAAATAAAATATATTTTAATTAAATATTTCAAAATACTAATATTTTCACAGTTTGGTCATTTAACATATTTAAAGATAAAACTTAACTAGTGACAAAAATCCACCAGTAAGCTTGCAAAGGAAATTGAATTTTGTTAAGTTATACATACATACACACACATATCTTCACTGCTTTGAGCAAATGAATTTAGGCTAAGAAAAAAGAAAGGAAAATATTTAATGAAATTTGCAAAAGTAATTTAGTTTATTTTTTAACTTTGTTTTCTTCTCATTTACCTGCGAAAATTTTCAATTTAACACGGAAAAAAGAGAACGGAAGTACCAACACACGTTGGCAGACATAAAAATTTAGTGTTTACAGTTTAGATAACATACATGCACACACATACATGATTGTGCGGAAGGATGTGTATACTTCTTCCCATTTAAACATTTCTTGTAAGAGACAAAGCGCCCGTTCAAGTAGCAAACTATATTTCAATCTTTAGTAATAAATCGGTTAAGTCGGTCTCACAGAGCGACCATTCCTTAGATAAAGGCCGTGCTAGACTCAAAGGCGGACACACCCTTTTTGCCCTTTCGGTACAGAAACCTAAAAGGTATTTATTAGCCTATAGTTGAGGGTTAGTATGTATTTATAAGTATAGGAAGGTGGATGGGGATAAGCAAGGTAAATTTCTAATAATTGAAGTCCCTGTTAGAGCCCGTTTATTTTTTTAAGATTTTTGTTGCCGTGCTGACACTAACCTTTACTCTAAGCTTTACTAATTTTAGACTGCTGAGAGCTTAGTATTATTCTACTTTATAACATTTCGATATTAGTTTTGTTTAGATGTTACTAAAGTTTTCCATTATCATTCACTTATATAGTTCTCTAGCTTAGGGTACCTCCACTTCTTGCCAGATGCTTTTTTTCATATCTTCTGGGTTCTTTAAAAACATGAGTTCATTTAGAGACTAGTCTTTTCGTTTCTAGTACTCGAGAAAAAATGTCTGTCACATAGAGGTAAGGTAAGTCTATATTAAAGAGGGAGTTCGTAGTGTATTGGAGTGTCTCTTGGCAGAGACAAAGCTATAAAAAGAGCCTGTTGTTGACCCCCAGTACGGAGAATTATTTTAAGTCAAACATACGGCGTCAGACTTAGGATTAGTAAAAATGGAGCATAAATCTATATCAATTTATATTTTGTCGTTGATCGCTAAAGGCTGGACTAAAATATTTCGAGTACAACTTAAACTTTAAACGACGGAGCGTAATTTTTTGGTGATAGTAAAAATTTAAGTTACTACATCACATATTTCCTGGTTGTGAGCTTAAATTCAATCCTCTACTTTTTATAATTTTACAATACACAGTTGGGTAGAAGCAAAATATTTTGGTAATAAGTAAATAATAAGAACCTTATAAGGTTCGATAACTAATAACAGAGAAGTATTTGAGTGTAAGTTTCAAGTTAGAGTTTCTCACACGTTATAGTAGTAGTGGAAGATATATTCAAACTTGGATAATTCAGACATGTAAAATTTGCTTATTGTTTTTTAATACATATAAAAACCATAACAAATATTAATTTTGGAAAACAAATTTTCATGTTGTCAACCTGTCAGGTTGCATGTCTCTGCCGGAAAATAAACGTTGTACTACACTTAAAATAGAGATGAAACAGCGTTTGCTTCCTTGTAGAGTCTATGGTAGCCAATGGCAAAATCATACTTGATTTTAACACATGATGTGCTTATGTTATTCATATTAATTTCAATTACTTTCTGTCGTTTTTTCCTCTTATAAACATTAACATACTTATATGGTGTACTAAATTCATAAAATCTTTAAAGTATACTATTTTACTTAACTTTTTATACTTAACTTTGCATACATACGTGTACGTATACATATCCATATGCATGTTATTCATCAGGTTTATGAAAAGCAATTTAATATGATTCCTTTTATCAACTGACCAAAACTAAATATATTGATAAAATAAATAAAATAATCTCAACGTTTATTGAAAAATATTCAAACAAATTAAGAAACTCACAATCACAGCAAGCTTATGTGAACTTGTATGACACCCATGACAAGTATAAATATGCTGACATCTGTGATTGTGGGCATTTTATTCATATGATTATCAAGACAGGACAGTGAAAGTATAAATACAAACAATCTTTTTCCTCTTTATGAAAATTGTTTAATAATCTTTTTTATAGATAAAGTTGAGGATCGCTAAGCCTTCGTTTTGTTAAGGATTTTTTATGAAAAATTCTAAAAACTCTTAGTTCTTTTATTTTTGAACTGTAGTAAGCTGAGGGTATAAATTTACACAACGTATGCATTGTTAGTTCGCTATAAAGTGTAAAAAACTAAAATGTAAACTCGCATTCGGAGGACTTTCTAGAATTATAGTTTTTAAATACTATTTTTGTCATATTAGAATTCCTTCCCAGCTTAGCTTTTATTTTAAAAGAAATGCTTTACAAATAATAATTTTTAATATTTTATAAATATTTTTTTAAGAACGAAGTCTTTGTATAATAACTAGCGTGTCCGTGACTGCTTTGCAAGTCATTTGTGCCCAAAAAATTCAATCATTTTTTCGTTTTCGGTTTTTTTAATAATTTTATCTTTTTCACAATTCAATATTATTGTGTGCTTATATAATACGTCTTATTCTATTGCAATGCTTTTATATATACGACATTTTCGATTGATTTTGGTTCGCGATATAGACAAAGAAAGCAGTTGGTTTATTAACACGTGAACATGATACATATAATTGACGAAAGTCAATCAAAAACAGGGATCATTGCAAAAGCAACACGTATGGATAACTGACGCCATTTAAATTCAAACGGCAAATCTGGAAGAATCATAGGAATGCGTGGTATCAGCACATCCTCAACCTTATTTTTTCCTTTTAAAATTTTTGCTTCAATCACATTTTCATGACTAAACGTGTCCCATTGCAAAGTCTTGGCTGGCAGATATTTCTAAGCAAAATAATTGAAACACCAACTTTCACTTGTAGGCGGTGGGGCGGCAGTCCAATTTTAAAATTTGACTGGATAATTTACAACATCGTCTTGATTGGTAACAGAGTCAACCGATTTTTAGGCAAAAATTTCCCCGAGAATGTCATTCAAAATTGTAACATTGCTATCCGAAACATCTGCGTTTTTCGCAGCTAGACAACTTTTTCCCCCAATCAATCATGGTTTCTAAAATTTTGTGCAAAACCGGGAAATGCGTTTGGGACCAATTCTTGTTTTGATTGTGCAAAGTGCCAAAAATTATCTGGAAGCGTAATCATTTTTGTGGTGCGCCATTCCCAATATCTAACAATTGCTTTGAAAAACGTTCGGCTGATGGATTATTTTGGAATTGAACACGCAAATTACACACACACACACACACACACACAAAATGCAACACAATGTGGAAAACAATATTCTCTTTTTGCACATCCACTTGCTATGAGCATGAGCATATTTCGGTTTGTATTGTCGTCGCATTCTGTGCAAGCACACACACACACAGCAACGTTCCAACGAAAACACACATTTCATTTGATACAAAACATTGAGTCGAAGTATTCAATGAAGAAAAAATTCAATTTTTTTGAAAGATTTGTCTTGTTTCAAACACGCACTGTGGACACACTATTGTGCGTAAACGAAGGAAACAAAGACAAAAACCAGCGAACGACCAGTACGAAGGTACTGTGAAAATTTGGTGGAAATACGACGGCGCATCTCGTCAAACACTGGCAACCAACGGACACCTATTTTGGGCTTAATTTATATATATATATATATATATATATATATATATATATATATATATATAGAAATTATATATTTGTTTTCAATATTTCCCCGATTCAAAACCTTAATAATAACATGAAATACAAAATTAGTTATCAAAAACCAACTGCATCAGGGAGAATTAGTAATTATTACTCTAAACAAAATAAAAGAATTATTATCAACGCAACCAGTAATTTGATAGAAAAGATTTCACCTAAAGTGGCAGCGAACTTCAATACAATTAACTAACTCGTTGATTAATCAGTTTAATAATAAAAAAAAGTATTATAAGAAATGCGACAGAACCCAAAAAATATAAATCTATAGCTTATATATACCTGTTTTCCAAAAAAGGATAAAGAAATCAAAAATTTTTGATGCCAATAAATATTAGATGGCATATAAGAATGCTGAAATATTTAGTGGAACTAAAGGCAAAAAAGCCAAAATTGAATATGTCTAATAAAGTGTGTACGATACCATTTAATTCATGCACCAGTTGAACCTTGTAGTGCTTCAAAGTCAAATCATTACGTAAAATTCACCATGTCGAGGAATTGACAAATTTGGATCTGCTTCAACACTGTGGCTCGCGGTTGCAATGTTTTCATTTTAACAACACAGCCTGTCGACTCGAATTTAACGACCAAATTCTTAATAACGGACTCGGAAGGACGATTATTATTTTACGAAATGTAACTTTAACAAAACCACCATTTTCATGTGGATTTTAATTATTTTAATGCGATTTTCGTGCGAAATTTAATTCATTGTAATAATTGTCAATGCATCTTTTTTTTTTTATTTTAAATAAAGTTACCGGTCTTTTAAAATTAATTTTATTTTTGTTTTTTTTTTTGTGTCAGTACATTGTTGATAAAAAGGAAAACTAATAGCTTTTGGTTTGTAAATGAGTTTTTTACTTTCTTTTGTTGCAACTTGTCGAATAGTAAAATGCTTTTCAAAAAATTTTAAAACAAGAGAAAAAAAATTATTGAAATAAATAATTTTCTTTAAATTATGAATAGCTCTTATAACGAAATGCATGTTTATAAATTGTTATACGGAAATGGACAATATATATATATATATATATATATATATATATATAAATATGCTAAAGTAAATAAAGGAAATAAAGGAAAATAACAATATAAAACAATAAACAAATTTAGATTAGACTGGCATTTTATTCCGACAGAGTTTGTTCAATTGCTGTCCATACACACGTGTGTGTATGAATAGAAATATGGAAAAGTGGTTAAACACTGGTCGTAGAGAAACTTGGTAGTTGCGCTGCTAGTTTTGACATGTGTGAGAGATGAAATAAAATAACCAACAGCTTAGATGTGTGTGTACTCTTATGGCCGATAAAACTTTAAATTATAAAAAATAGCGAAATGGTAAAAAGCAATAGATTTTAATAAAAACGATTAAAAAAAGTTTTATTCGAAAGATCAAAACATGGCATTAACATTTGAGTATGATTTTGAGCATATGGACACCGTTCTTGATAAAGCGACTTGTGTACTTCAAATTTTGGTCTTATTTTGCATGCATTGCTTGTCGGATCTCACTAATAATATGAATAATGTAGGGTTCTAAGGCGGTAATAGTTGCTGGCTTATCAGCATAAGCGAGTGATTCAACATAGTGTCACAGAAAATAATTAGGATTAGGCAAATTACCATGACCTTGACGACCAATTGACAATTTGATTTTTCAAATTGAACTTAGTCAAAAACTGATTTAAAAAGTGTCGATAGTCATTCTGTAGAAACCGTATCTTTGGCGGATCAACGTAAAAGTGATCTCAATAGACCATAAAGAAAGCTTCGGCTTTATTTTTGAAGACAAAACGGGCAATAAAGCTATTAGCTTTTAGATTACCCCAAACGGTACATTTTTTGAAGGATCTGCTCCAATTGTGGTATTACTGTTTATTAAAAAACTCAATCGGTTAAAAGTGAGTTACTTCGCTAAAAGCATATTTGTGATAAAACATCGGATTATTTTTCACGTACTCGCCAAAACGGCTACGTAATGATGACCACTGTTATGTGTACTGACTTCTTTTTTCAGAAATGAGTCTCATCTATTCCAAATCACTTTTAATGTCAAAGAAAAAAAAAAAACAAAACTACTCGTGTGTTCCAAATAAAGAATCTGCAATAACTTTTCTTTATTTTCTAAAATCTAAAACTCTAATGATTCTGTTTACTCAATTGAAGAGTTTTAACAGCTTTTATTCATACAGAATTAAAACTGTTAGTTTTAGAAGTCATTAAGCTTTAGTTGAAAATATTTTGCTTCTTTTTTTTTAAATTCATAAAATAAAAAGTTGTTCATGAAAACGAAAATATCATACAAAATTCTGAACATGCATGCAATGTATGCAATGTATTCTTACCTTAAACAAGTTGCAAAATAGCAGGAGTTTATTTAAGATGCCAAACATATTCGTTCCTTTCTTGTTTAACGTACATTATGATTTCATTATCCTGTAAATCCTGATTGCATAAACTGCGCTTATGTTGTGCATAAAATTGCGTGTATGTGTTATTTTTGCATATGTGTGGTTGGTAGCATAAGGTTTTCTTGTTTTATATATTAACTTTTTATAAGCTGTTCCATACGGAAAATTGTTGGACCACATCTTAGAGTGTGTGAGGATATTTTAGCTCCGATAGAACGCAGAAAAGGTTTCAAAGAAATCAGATAATAGACGATAAATTTGGTCCAATAGGAAGCGTTGTATCTGATTTAAGTGTTTTATTTCCCAAACTGGTCAATAGTCTTCTATTGCATCAGTTCCCAGAAACCCATGCAATGCTGGTTAAAATAACAGAATAAATGAAACCAGTTACAAATACACCTAAATCTTAATTACACATATAGAGATCAAATGTGTTTCTTGCCTAAGTAGATAAAAATGCTTTAAATACACAGAAAAAAATATGGTAAAATTTCGCCATTAATACATTTGCATACACGAGTAAATTAAGTATTTTTGTACAAATATATTCGTTAGCCAGAATACTTTACTTTCCTTTATTTTAAAATAGATGAATGCATTTTGTTTAAAAAAGTGTCAGCCACTTCTTTATCTTTGCATGTATGTATATGCATGTATGTGTATTTCTAGTGTTTAAATCTAATTGCAACGTCTCAGAGGTAAAGTTTTTCATTAAAAATAAGGCAGGATGTGTGAATATAAAGACATCCATGGAAATAAGTTCTCATATGCGGGAAAGTAATACCGGCTTAGAGGTAAAAGGTAGATACATTTGCAGTGTGTCCCAATAATTTGAGAACCAATCTCAAAAAAAAAATCTATGTTCGTTTGTAGAAAGTAATTACGTTATATAGCATCTTAATAACTTTTCTCCTTAATCCCAAGGAAGCTTTTAAGTGTTAAAATCTGTGACCGACATGCCTGTTATTTATATGCCTTTAATGAAATAAGTAAAAGGCTTTTTAATATTCAGTCCAAATCAGTACCCGCATTCTTGTAAATTAATATTATCTGATTTAAAATATGCATGTTACTCTGTTTACCAGTTTATGAATGAGTGCGAGTTAGAAGGAAATAAGAGCTGTGTTCCCGTACTTTTTGGGTAAAGTTTGGCCAAATGAGAGTAATGAAAAAATACTCTCAATTAGAGACTAAAACGTTTAAAAGTACGGGAATACTAAAAACTAAATTTTTAGCCGGAAATAAAATGTTAAAGTTGTTTACTTGTTTTATGTCCATGGAAATATGTAACTACACATGTAGTTATCTATGCATGTATAAATATATATCTCATTAGTATGTTTTTTATACGTAAATAAATAACTACACACATACATAAATAAAAAATTCAAGCATTTACTTACATTTTTCAACATTATACAATAAAAATTTTATTTCAACTCTAAAGAAAACTTGTTTGCTGACAGTTTTTATTGTTTATTTTATGCAACAGCTGATTGATTTACAATCTTACCAAATCAGCCCGAAGAAAAAGTGCGGGCTGTTTTGGGCAGAAAGAAGAAGAATATTATTCTATCAAATTCTCTCTCACATGCACAAACTTTTTGTACGGGAACGCTTTTGGGTAAATTTGGGAACCCGCGGGCTCCCAAAGTAGAGTACGGGAACAAACCTAAGGTTACTAAAGTTTTTTATAGTTCTTTCTATTAATAATCAACGCAGTGTTTCTAGCAGCTTCGCTGCACTGCACTTATTTCATGGTGATTTTTTTTTAAATCACAGAATGTTGCATTCTTGACTGGTTGCAACAATACCATTTAGAAGAAAATTGCCGTGTTTTTGGCTTAAAGTGCGCAACATTGTTTTCTTTTAGTTAAAATTTTCGCACAAAGTAAATGCAACTCGTATTATTCCTCAGTTGGGAAAATTTGTTGCAGAAACATTTAAAATTTTTTTAAGCGGCTCCTGACATCATTTCCCATGAAATGCGTGACTTTTTTAAAACCGAAAACATATTCATCCAGTCAATAATTTTAAAGTAAAAAAACGCAACATTTTATTATATTCTTTGTGTGTTTCTTATCATTTCAAAAAAATTTCTGTGAACAAAAGAAAAAAATTCTTAATTTCATTTTATCTTTAATGTTTTTACATTTTTTCTACATTTTATTCTTCAACAATTCCAGCACTCAACCATTATATTCGCTTGCAATTGTGTCGTTAATAATGTGGCAAGTGTTTTTTTGTTGTTTTGCTACTAAAAATTATCAAGAGGAAAAGAAAATTATCTGCGCTCGACTAACATTGAATTAAAATACAAGTACTTAAGAAATTGTTGCATTCATACAAATATAGATAGACATACATTTATTCATATATATATATCCTCATATACAAATTAAATACATATTTATATGTTTTTATAAAAGTAACCTTGTGAAACATTGACCTTGTTTGAATGAAACATGAGGTTTCCCGTTTACAAAAATTTATTATAACTTTTTACACAATATTTTATATAAAAAAAGAAATTTATACGAGGTCCATTGTATTTTGTTTATTGAAATGTCAAATTTAGTGGCAGAGGTTTTGGATGGAACAGCGCGTTCAAAAAAAGAGCGCAAAGACTGCTCTGATATGACCTTAAGAACATTATGTTTACATTCTAACAATATATGATTGCGGTAAAAAAATTGTAATTATTTAGAACAATATTTTGGTCATGATAAGAAAGTGTCTGTAAAATTGTATCATTATATAGTTACCAGGACAAAATATGCCGAATGACTTATTTGACTATTAAATTTTTGATTAAATTCTAACCACAACATAAGGTAACCTTAAATAAATATGAAGATAGTCAACGGCATTATGGTTGTTTTGAGCGATTAGACAATAATGGTTCTAACAAGAACAATATTCTTATAGCATACAACAATAATATGCTTTGATTACAACAATTTGTACATAATAAAAAAATTTTTTTTGGGTTACTGCTATCTAATATATTATTGAAAGGAAATAGTATCCGTAATAAAGTTATTAAAAATAAAAAATTAAGTGCTTCAGCAGTTAAAAATGCTCCACGCAAAATAACCGTCACAGAGTTTTGTATTTATTTTGTGATATTCTCATGCAATTATTACCCATCCGATCTGCTAATTTCGTAATATGATTCGCACAATATTTCTGATATGCCCAGCCAAAAATTGCTTGGCGCAGCTTAAGATATGTGATATATTTGATATAACCATACTGCAGTCATGCATTTGACCGGGTATGGTTTTTTTAGTAAACGTCGAAAAAGCTTGTAAATTTTGCAAGTTTCACTGTAATAATTGAGAATGATTTCTTCTGTATTGCATCTTGTAGACTATTTGAGCGTATCTGAATTTTACACAAACACTGCTGAATCGTTGCATTTTTAAAGATTTTTCTGAAATCGAAGGTCTTGACCACTCAACAGTATTTTGAACCCTTAATTTTTCTGTATTCTACGACCTCCGTCATATTTTCCGAAAAGCATCCTTCTTCATTTGAGATATTATCGAAAAAACATTTCTTTCACTTTTGTTTCAATGCTGTTAAAAACATAAAAACCCTTCAAAAATATAAAGATGTTGATGAAGGCAACGACGTCAAAGACATTAAAAAAATTCTAAAAGTTTTAACCAATAAGAGAAATACTTATATAAAATGATAAATATACAGAAAGTGTTGCAGGATAATGATGATGATGAATGATAAAATATGAGTACATGAATATTATCACAACTTGTACACAAACAAAGTTTTGACAGAAGATTCAAGAGTTATTAAGGAAAAATTTGCGACGACAAAATGTAGCCTACTCAAAGAGATTTGAAAGGGAAAACATTTTTTAAGGAACATGAGTGGCAGAAAATGTTTTTGCAATTATTTAAATTTGCTAATCTATATTATTTTGTGCATTTTATTTTATATTTTAACATTAAAAATAGTCTTTTAAATTTAGAGTTTTGAAAAGGATTTTTTACTGTAAAAATTAAATATGAAATAATCTTTTAACGGTCTTATTAAATAATTTAACGATTTTATTTTTTTCAATATTTCGCTTTCCTTTGGAAAGCTTCTTCAGGAAAAAATTTTTTATATTTTTGAAAACAAAACAAAATTATTCAAAAATATAAAAAATTTTTCAGTCTGTGTCTGGCATTTGCCGCAATCGTACGTGTTTTTTCACCTAGGACGGTTGAATAGAATTTATTCGTTTTTTACAAACTATCTTTTGGTTATTTGTCAAAAGTTTTTTTTTATATTTTTTTTTTCTCGTTTGAATTCGTTTTTTTTTCATTTCTTGTTGGTTTTTTCTTAATTTATCTAAATATATTGTAACGTTTTATATCAATATGAACGGGGTTCATCCCCCGGATAACAACCGGTTTCGGGAGCTAGATTTCTCGACCGGTAAAACCAGAGGCAGTAAAATCAAACGTCTCCGAACAGAAGAATTTTTACCACTGCCAGAAACCGCAATAAATCAACAAAATCTTCCACGATATCTAGTCGCTACTGCTACATCAGAAAAAGAAGGTCTAGAAGTTCGCCCGCTAGCTTCCCATAATGTCTTTCAAGTAGAAAAAGGTCTTAACTTCATCTCGCGGGAGCGCTTAGAAGTTAAAGAAATGAAAAGCGGTGATCTACTTATAAAAGTACCAGATAACAGAGTCGCAGTAAAGTTTCTCAAAGCCAGCTACATTGATTGTATTCCCGTTAAAATTTCATTCCACAAAACTCTTAATACGGTTCAAGGTCGCATTTTCTCTAGGAAAATAATAAATATATCTCAAGAAGAATTGCTAACATCGCTCAGTGATCAGAAAGTTGTCGAAGTCCGGAAAATAAATAGAAAGGAGAACGATAAGATAATTGCAACAGGCGCAGCAATCATCACATTCGATCTAATTTGTCGTCCTGAAACCTTGAAGCTCGGCTGGGAGAGGGTCCCTGTTGAAGAATACATACCGAATCCTATGAGATGTATAAACTGCCAGAGACTAGGGCACACAAAAAAATGGTGCAAAAATGTCATTCAGTGCAAAGAATGTGGTTTAAATCAAGAACACGAATTATGCACCCGCAAATATTGCGTAAATTGTCGAAATGAAAACCATACATCATATGATCCGGAGTGCCCCACATTTTGGAAACATAAATCCGTTAATTATGTGAGAATTTCCAGAAAGTGTACAACACGTGAAGCATGGAAGATTTTTAATGATAATCCATCACTTAACATGCTTCAACCAGTCAGAAACAGAAACAAACAGACATACGCACAAATAACAACAAATAATAATAAAACATTAAAAAAGGACCTGCTGGACACAATCAAGCATGCAGAAAACCAAAAAAATACGCACACAACCATGGAAAATCAAATTCAACTTTCTTTCTCAAACTTAAACAATTCCACTACAAAATCTCAACATATATCCACTACAAACTTAAATACTAACGCAAACACACAACCAACCGACGAAAGCTCTATCGTCCCGATAGAAAATGCATATTCAAAAATAATCTCAAAGAACACACAAACAATAACAGAAAAACCGCACTCATCCAAAAAAGTTATTAAAGAAAAACATGTTAAGGCAGCAGACAAAAACAATACAAATTCTGATGGCAATATTGACGACGTCATATTCCGTGACGACAAATCGTTCACTGATAGTTTGGAAGAAAATTTCTTAATGACTGAGGAAAGTATGATTGAAGAAATTACTGATGGTTTAGATCTTAATTCGCCGCCGAGAACAGGGCAAAGCTGCTCGAACGATAATAGCACGCCTGTGTCACAACTTTATAACAAATTCCCATTGCTAAACGTTCTCATTACTCCTACAACTTTTAAAGACACACAACAACAGGCCCAAGAGGGCAATTCAGGAAAATAATTTATGTCTGTTCACCAACACATAACGATTCTCCAATGGAACATACAAGGTTTTATTAATAATAAATACGCTTTAGAACAATTAATTGCTAAATACAAACCTAACATCATAGCGTTGCAAGAAACCCATATCGTTCAAAAAAACTTACACTTACTACATTTACCGGGTTTTAGAATATATCATCATAACTATGATTACACGTATGCCAAATCGGGCATAGCCTTGATGATAAAAAATAACTTGAGTGTCAAGAGCCACTTCACTTCTGATCGAGACCTGCTATTTCAGACTATTGCAATTCAATGTAATACAGAGCTCCACATTACAAATATTTATAGAGAAGGAACCGTCAACTTATCCTTAAACATGGTTAAAAATATACCATTTGCCAGGAACGTGCACAGTATTCTGCTTGGAGACTTAAACTCACAAAATGTTTTGTGGGGATCTGCCTCAAATTCACCAAACGGAAGGATTTTAGAAGATTTTGCAAATGATCAGGACTTAGTAATTTTAAATGACGGCTCTCCAACCTTGCTTAGCACTAGAAACACTTTAACAGCGGTTGACATTTCAATGTCAAGTCTAGACATTGCACCCAGCTTAAGCTGGAACTGCCTGCCTTTGCCAGATGTGGGAGACCATTTTCCCATCATTATCTCCAATAACAAAAGTCTATTTAAGAAAAAATTTTCACCACGATTTCTGGATAAAAATGCTGACTGGGGTCTTTTTCAAAACAAGGCTACAGAACTTAGTAAACAATTTTCAATATCACCGAATATAAACAGGGAAGCTGCCCAGTTGAAGCGAATTATAAGAAAAACAGCTAATGAAACTATTCCATTAAGCCGGCAGCCTAAGGGGAAGAATAACCCGATCTGGTTTAACCCTGAAATTTCAAAACTAATACAGCAGAGGCAAGACTCTTGGAAAATGTTTAAAAGATGTAGGAATAAACCCAATATAATAAATTTTAAAAGGCTTTGTGCAAAGATTAAAAAAGAATGTAAATTAGCCAAAGCAACAACATGGAAGAATTTTTTAAACTCGTTAAACCCTTCAATGGATGTGCGAATTTTATGGAACAAAGTCAACAACTTAAGGTCAGATAGAACGGACTCTTTTCCCTCCATTTATGCAGATAATACTCTTTCACATCCAGTGGATATCGCTAATGGATTTGCAAAATTTTGGTGCAATCTCAGTTCAGACAATTCATTTGATCGTAGAATGGTAAATGATAAAAATAATCTACTCATAGAAAATCTCCCTCAAACGAATGGAAAATTTTCGGAGTTGAAGAGCCCGGTTACGGTTCATGAACTCAATGATGTTTTAAAGACTTTAAAAGGTTCAACGCCATCCCAAGATAAAATTACGTACGCAATGATTAAATTTGCCCCTTACATTCTAAAAGCTCGTACTTGTCACCTGTACAGCAGTATAATTGATACTGGGGTGTTTCCACACGACTGGAAAGTAGCTGTTCTATCGCCTATTCCAAAACCAGGTAAGCATAGAAACCAATTAGAAGGCTATAGACCCATTTCGTTATTACCTGTGCTTTCTAAAATTCTGGAAAAAATAATTGCCAAACGATTTTGGACCTTAGCAAAAGGGCAAATATCAAAAATACAACATGCTTTCATTCCCAGGCATGGAGTTCACAGCATATGTCACCAACTAGAGGAGGTACTTAGGAATAATTTAAATAGAGGTAAACACAGTTTAGTACTCGCAGAAGATATTGAAAAGGCCTTTGATCGTGTCACATTGGTAGCAGTCATTCGAGAGCTGAATAAATGGGGAGTGCCTAGACAAACCCTACAACTGTTAAAATCCTTTCTTAACAACCGTAGAATTATTGTGAAAGTAGACGGTCACTTCTCCTCCATATATCTTTTAGACAATGGGGTGCCTCAAGGGAGCCCATTGTCGGTAGTTTTATATACAGTGTATGCAAATTCATTAGCAAAGGCAGTTGAAAATTTACCTGGGATCGACTATGTCGGCATTTACGCAGATAACATCTTCGCGGTAGCATCTGGAAATCCAAATGAGGTAAACTTCAACCTCAACAATTTAAACAGCGCCGTACAGCGATGGGCCAAAGAAAGGGGAGCTGTGATTCCCGTATCTAAATCCGAAGTCCTTCACGTTTGCAGAAAACGAAACTGTCACAACTGCACAATCTGCATTGGAAGTGAATCCATCCAAATTTCAGATAAATTGAGAATACTAGGCATATTATTTTCTAAGAATTTGTTGTGGAACCATCATATCAAAAGCCTTACTTATAAGTTAGCCAAAATCAACAATATTTTGAAGCTGATATGCTCCCGTAAAAAAGGCCCACACATCGAAACAGCACTTAACATTTGTAAAACGCTAATTACAGGAACAATTCAACATGGCATTACCATTTATGGCTGGACATCAAAGGCAAATGTCAACAAATTGAATACCTCAATTAACACATGTTTTAGAACTGCATCTGGTTTACTGCGTACAACACCCATTAAAAATTTACGTACTGAGGCTAAATATATTGATTTCGAAGCATTACTGGAGAAAAGTTCAATAAATTTGGCATCAAGGTCTTTAACAATAACGGCAGAAAGTCTACATTCCACGTTTTGGAAATATTTAAACTCCCCGGTAGTTACAAGACCAACAGCGATCAGCAATGTCCTGTCAATTCTTGAAAAATGGAACATATCCATACCAGATAAGCCTACAAAACCTAGTTGCTCCAAAACAACCATCAAAATAGATGACAGTTTAAGTTTCTTGAAAAAAAATTCCACTAATCCTATTTGCTTTAAAAGTTTGTTTGCGGAAAGGATATCGCATTTGGCACCGGAGGATATTTACTTTACAGACGGCTCTTTTTGTCAAGGTCGAACGTCATACTCTTTGTTTAGACAACAATCCAGAACACAGTTTGAGAAAATAATTGAACATCGTCTGCCTGATCACACTGGAGTCTTCACAGCAGAGATAGCAGCGATAAAAACGGCAATTAGGTATGCGTTTAATAAAGGCAGCAGATCTTTAATCTGCACGGATAGTCTAAGTGCAATAAAAGCCTTAGCAAAAAATCGAAATGGCGCATATGATGACATGCTGTGTTTACGGAATATTAGTAGTAAAATTGTTCTAATGTGGATCCCATCACATATTGGAATCGCTGGCAATGAATACGCCGATGTGGGTGCCAAAGAAGCATTGAAGTTACCGGAAGTTACAGAAATACCTTGTTTTCCCAAAGCATTGATAGGGCCGTACAAAGCCTCGAAAAATCTGCAAAATCCAGTAGCACAAAGGCCTAAATACAATGAACATTTATCAAGACCGCAATGTATTATGCTTGCTCGATTAAGAGTAGGCAAAGCATTGTTTAATTCCAACCATTACTTTGTGAAGTCCGACCCGCCTAAATGCAGCCGCTGTAATGTTGAACTCACCATAAGTCATGTACTGACTGAATGCCCCTACTCTAGAGTGAATCAACCATTGGAGAAGCTTCTTGATTGTGCCCACGGAGATAATGTACCCATTATTATAAAATGCTTCCTTAAGCACAATATTATTGACTTTTAAATTTATTATTACAAATGGAAACGTATCTTTCTTGTTTTTTAAATTATTTTTGTTTTTCTTTTTTTTTCGTTTTTTTTTTCTCTGGTCTATGTACATAATATTCCACCTAAGTTTATCTAATTTGCAATTTATATAAATAGTCTTAAATATAATATAATAGTCTTTAATTCTAAATTTACCTTTAATACGTGCGCATATGGTCTAGTAACCTGCGCCTTTTTTTATATATTTTGCAAATTTACTTTGTAATATATATTGTAAATAAATAAATAAATAAATAAATAAATAAATAAATAAAAAATTTTTTCCTGAAGAAGCTTTCCAAAGGAAAGCGAAATATTGAAAAAAATAAAATCGTTAAATTATTTAATAAGACCGTTAAAAGATTATTTCATATTTAATAAAATTTAAAAAAAAGGTCGAATAAAAATAAAAGTAATAAACAAATAATTACTGTAAAAATTTAATACTGATTTCTTACATTTTCCATACATTCCTTAAAAAACTATTCATGCCTTAAAATATTTTCTTATAGGCAATTTTTCCATAGAAATTAACAAGACCTACAAATTTATCAAGAAATTCGATATTGAATCATTGTAGCGCTTGCTAATAGTGCGAATTAATCTGTGAGACGATTAACGATCTAAAAATGAAATTGAACTATTAGAAATTTATAACTTTATTTAATTATATTTTTGGCTGCAAATATTTTCAAGTGTAAGTATATCTCCTTTTTTGCAATATTATCCTTTCATACTCACTATGCATTGGATAAATTTTATTGAATTAATTATTGAGCTAAATACATTTTTCAACTTAAAGGACAAAAAAATTGTTTTAGCAAACAATTAAACTTTAAAAAATAATAAAGAAACTTTCTTCTAACCGCTATCACTGGTATAATATTTATGTTTTTTTATTTATGTTTTACACATTTATGATTTTATATTTTGTATAATTACACAAAGTTGTATTTTTATAGCATTAAGGTATTTAATTTTAATTCTTTATTTTGTACTTGTTTTACACTTTTCACTTTTGTATTTTTTAAATATTATATTATAGTTAGGAAGATGATATGTTAAATTAAAAAAAATAATTATCAGTAAAAAAGTAAACGAAACGGTCCACTGTGTATTTCACAAACTGCGTAGTTTTCTAAGAAATCTTAAACGTAACAACTGGTGTCGGAAGGGAAATTGCAAAAAGAAAAAATTTATTAAATTATAACGAAGTTCGACGAACTAAAAGATCAGCAGCTAAAAAAGGAGCTAAATAAGTTGAATCTGCCGACAAAGGGCAATAATCAGAATTGCAGAAGAGGTTAACTGATGAACTCAAGCTACGTGATATTGACATTTGGACGTACGAATTCGAAGAAAAAAAAGGATATTTAGGTACGTACCTCAGCAGCAAACCATAATGCGGACTTGAATTCAATGCTTGCCGCTATGATGGCATAAATACAAGAAAACAAGCGGAAGCTCCAACAGTGTTAAAATTGATGCAATACAAGAAAGCTCCAGAGGCAACGGGAAAAGGGTTCAAGAAATATCATAAGTTTTGGGCAATCGATTAGATGCCGTGAACGGAGAGTCAGCGAGTTTGACGAAAAATTCTTAGGTCTACAGAAGAAAATGGAGAGAGAATTGCATAAATAAAAAAGCAAATATGCGATGTTCAAATTCGAGAGGGACCATTGAGAGTCGTGTCTGAGCATGCCGGCAAGATAAAAACCTTTCAATGTGTTTAAGTTTCGGAGTATGAAAAGAACACTGAAGATGGCAAACAGCCGAAACCGGTTTGTTCACAAACCAAATTTGACGAGGGTTGATGGAAAACCGTACCCAAATAGAATTTATTATAACCCCGTCGGAAGAGCCAAGCACATATGTTTAAGTTTCAATTTGAAACAGTGGCCAGCTAAAATAGATGGGGCAATGAAGAAAATAGAGATATCCGGCAGCTTACCAGGTGGTTGCAAAATTAATACCAGGACATTATGGTGGCCTTAAAACGCAAGTACGGTGGCGAGCATAAAAGAGAATTCTATAGAAGGGAGTTACGAGGCAGGATGCAGAAAGCAAATGAGACGTTGCAAGATTTCACCATGGATAATGAACGTTTGGTGCAGCTAACTTACCCAGGTGAAGAACATTTATTCCTGAATCAATTTAAAATTAAAACATTTATAAATGGCATGAGTAATCCAGATGCTAAATATGAGACTTTCGCTGTGCAAAAAATCATCCTTAACAGGAACCATATAGTACTTGCTGGCCCAGAATACCGCCAAAGTCATTTCAAAGCCAAATAAGCTTTAACTGCGGTAAGGTTGGACATTTCCAACATCTGCAACTGCAGATCTGTAAGGAGAGATCAAGATCCGCTTCGTCACCAAGGAACAATGAGCGGGCGAACAACGACAAATCGTATCGACATAGCACTGAGGATGAAGAGCTAGCTGCTTGCGTGCGAATTAACGGAAAGAAGTGCGTTCTCACTATAGACTCAGGAGCATTCCAGCTCATAATTAGGTCCGATTTAGTAAACGGGGCAGTAGAACCGTTAAGTAATATACAACTGCGCACCGCTACTGGTGAATCAGCCGCCGCCTATGGAAGTCCCACGGTGATATTGACTATTGGAAACATCAGCGCAGATCACGCATTTGTTGTCGCTGACATAGTGGATAAAGTTATTATCGGTGCAGACTTCATGATAGCTCACGGTATTAATCTGCACATGGGGAAACAAATAATGACCTGGCGTAATGCCAAGATACCCCTGAATGTTGACCATAAAGGCAGGAATGAAGCAAAGAACTTAGTTCCTTTAAAAGCCAGAAGCTACGACCTCAGGAGACTAGTATTGTGCACAGGAAAGGCGGAAAACACAATAACGCTGATGCCCTTTCAAGACGGTCATATAACGTAAAATGTAAGCAACGCACAAAAGTGGGGAAAGGGGAATACATCGTAGATGTGCGGCTTAAAAAATTAGCTCATTAGCGAAAACTGAATTAAGGCTCAGAAGATGGACCCTGCTTTGGCAAAAATTATGCTGGCTAAGCAGGAGAATAAAATAACGAATGAAATAGCAACAGAAAGCCCATTAGTAAAATCGTACTGGGGTCAGTTGAATAGCCTAAAAGGAGTAAATAGCTGCTTATATCGAATTTTAATTGCTGTTCCAGCTTCCAAGATAAGTAAGGTGATAAGGTGTGTTCATAATGGCCCCAATGACGGTCATCTAGGTGTAACAAAAATGCTGAAAAAGATAAAGCAGCGATTTTAGTGGGTATGCTGTCAGAAATCTGTAACTGATTGGATAGATAATTGTATATAGTGCATTGCGGCAAAGGGCCCAACAAGAGAAAGTCATAGCCAGTTAGAATTTGGCGTAAAACAAAATCTGTGCATGAAATTAATGAAACCGCTCTTCAGGAGTAAGAACGCTTGCCCAAGCTTGGCGAGTTTATCCGCAATCGTATTAAAAAGTTTGAAGGGATTTGCAGAAGGACAAATAGTTGTACTGTTAAGCCTACAATGTAAAAAAAACTGTCCCCAAATTGCAAATCCACTGGGAGGAACCAGTATTAGTATTATTATTTTCTAAAAAAATCTTATACACACAGACAACAACATAATGCCTATAAGAAATTCTACGAAGTAGGCTAAACAACAGAAAACAAAGACAATTAACACAGAACGAAAACAAAATATAGAGCCAAGCAGGCGCATATACTTGATGATGATAACAACAACAATATGTCATGTTGTTAAAGTAAAATGTTCTTGTATATGCGAGAGCCGCATAAAACAGTAAGGTAAACACCAACTGCTGGGCAAATGAATTAATTCAGGTTGAATAATAGCTGAGAAAGGGCAACAAAGTTACCATCGTGTTTATTTCTTAATTATTACTTCTTGCAGAAATGGGCAAAAATTAATAATCATTTGCAAATTTTTAATTTTTTAAGTAAATATAAAAAAATTATCAAATATTTTGTTTTTAACGTGATAACAGACCCACTTGAAGGATAAATGTATTACTGTGGAGTCTTTTTAGATGTAAAAGAGGCATTCGACCGAGTTTGGAATGTGGGGCTTCTGTATAAAATAAAAAAAAACATTACCAGCGCCATTTCTACTTTTCTACAGTCATATTTAAATAATCGATCTTTTTATGTTAAAATTAACGATGAAACATCAAATATTTGTAGGATTTTTACCACAGGGCAGTGTACTCGGTCCTGTTGTATATATTATTTATACATCCGACATAACTATAGTCGTGAATGTAACAATAACTACGTATGTAGATGATACTGCGATATTGGCATCAAATGAATCACCAATTGAAGCGTCTTGCTTAAAAGTATTGGTTTATTTCTTAAATAAAAACAGCTGACTAAGGTGCTATCTGCACCACTAAGAAATGTGGCATATCTATATGCGTATGTATTAATATAATAAGAGGAAATATATGCTAAAGGAGAGATTAAGAAAGACCTAAATATTAAAAAAAAATTGTGATTAAGAGCAGCAAAAGGCAAATAAATTATCGGAAAAAGCAGTTTAAACCTTGGAGGCTCTTGATAACAAAAGGAGAATAACTTTTGTATAGCCACGGTAAATATGTTGGTTAAAGCATCTGCATGGTAGAACGAACAGTAATCGCATATAGTGTAACAGCAAGGAAAAATGGTCCAGAAGTTGATAATGTTCTAAACAGAACAGTATATAGCAGTCGTGGCTGAGATCGTGAAAGTTTTGACCGTTTTCATTTATTAGAAACATGCTTTGTTATAAATTAAGTTAATTTCCGCCTATCCTTCTACTTTCACCACCTGTGTATCTTCTCTATCCCTTTCCTAAAGAAGGTAGCACGGTACTTGACTAAATAGGCATTGTTGCCTGAAGTGCTACTTCTCTTTAAAAAAAAAAAAAAAAAGTGTACAAATAGATTCGATAAAATTATTATTTAACAAATTGTTATATATATTTATAAATTAACCATGCGATCAAATTAATTAAAATTTAAATTAAATTTCAGTTTAAAAATAAATTAAGTCATTGATATGAGCAAAAACTGTTCGCTGTGGGGTATTGTTGTGTGGCTGGCGGAGAGAAAAGCACAGAGCAAGAAACACAAAATAAAAGAAATAATACGAAGTTACGTGCTGCGAAACATTTAAGAAATGGAACAAGTAGCAATATGAATTTTTTTATTTTATTCAACAAGAAAACTGACACTCTTCTCATGCGCCCTGTCTTTAGTCACAAATAACAGTTTTGATTTATCTAAAAACATTTCACTATAACTAAACTTTAAACTTTCGATTTCGAAAATTCCAATTTTGAACACTTCAAAATAAAAATTTTTTTGAATGTAAAATATATTATTTTTAATTATTTTATAAATAAATATATTAAAATGTAAAAATTATTTTAAAAGTTTAATTAATTGTAAAATGTAACAATATTCCATTAAATAATAATAAAAAAGGCCACAACTTTAATAATAATTTAAAAATTTTTTATTCAAATTTTCCTGTGCATAGAAAAAAACTTAATAATTTTGGCTTTTTAGAGGCAAAGCGGAGTTTAAGGTTTCTTACTTTTGCTACGAACTGTGTCCTAAGTTAAAACAGTGCATTTAGTTTGCCTAAAAGTATGCTTACTTTTTTACTACATAATTTATTATTCTATAGGTAAATAAACAACAGGCAAACTTCAAAACTGAAGTTGAACAACTGCCCAAACTGCCAATTCTATAAAATTTAATAAGAACAAAAAATAAATATGCTCTACAAAACAAAATAAATAACAACGCTAAGTAAATTAATTACAATTTAATAACATTTTTATGATAAAAAATTTTCAATTTAAATTTAATAAAATTAAAATAAATTTTATATTTCCCTATTTCTTTTACTATTTGCTTTCATTAAATGGAATGCTAAATGTTGTTATAAAACTGAAAGGAAATAATTTCTTCAAACCCTTGAATGCTACTATTTCTCTAGCATCCGCATAACCATTATCTATTATACACAGCCACGCTTCCTAAAACACCCTTTAGACATTCTTTTACATACCTTTAAAAGAAAATATAACATAACGTGCAAAAAATTATGTGCTCATTTATGTCTTTAAGAGAGACATAGATACAGTGAGACAGAGAGAGAGAGAGAGAGAGAGAGGCAGTAAAATATGGATGAAATGTAAAAAAACGAAATTTTTACTTGTTTTGCATGGAAAGTAAATTTTAGGTGATAATTTTGGCAATTTATTGGAACTGCGATTAGAAAAATTGCCCTGACTGTAGGCAATTTTGTGTATTTTATGTCATATTATAAAAGGTATTGTTGTGAAGTTGTTACTTAAACAATGTAATGTAGAAGCTAGTTGAAAAAAGGCACTTATCGGAATAAGTAATTAATAAAGAAAAGTTAATTTTGAATGAAAGTACTTAGAAATAAATAAATTTCTTGAATGTTGCTAATTAAATTAAGCGGCTGAGAAGAATTGAACTAATTAAAGTAAAGCATAATTCTCAGTGGAACTGGATCCACTGATCCTGGCGGTGCTAATATTAGTCGGTCAAACACAGTGCCCTCTTTGCAAAACGACTTTAATCCATAGTGGAATATCATACCTTAATGAAGTCATATTTTCATTTATTTTAATTTGAATGCTTTGATGGACAGTACCATAAAAGATGCCAGAAAGAGAGTTGGGTGCTCACATAGAAAACAAAAAACCACATCTGTTGCACTCGGTTTAGCAGTTTAGAAAAGGATGACCGTTATTTTTTAAACCATTTCTAATAGAGTTTTATGAAATAAAAACCAAAAAAATACGAAATTGACCCAAAGGAATTTTATTATTTGTTGCTGCAAAATATAATTTCGCGATTCTCAATAAAAAATAATAATAAAAAAGAAAAATAGTATACATATGTATATAGTTATAAATTGTATAGAAAGTGGTTGAAGTTAAATAAATAAATTTACAAATGATGAATTTCATTGCTGTGGTTTCGTTTCTTGAAAATGAAGAAAAAGAAGAAGAAAAAGAAGATTTAAATGAGAAAAATGTTGCACAACTCTTATTTATTCATTACTGCATTCGTTTAGGTTGTCTCTCACAATAACTGTTTCCAACATTTTTATTTTTAGCGAGAACTGCATTTGCAAACCCGTTGAAATTTTTTTTTATAAAATAAATAATAATGTTCGACTCAAAACGATACAATTTCTACACACTTTTGAAAAGTTTAGTTTTATGCAGCTAAATGTTTGTAAGTGTGTTTATGTATGCGTATGTGGGTGGTGTAGGTGTGTTTTTTTTTAAATTTGCTAATGCACTTACTGTTGTGTTGCAGGAAGTTCAATTTCCGCCCTTTCGTCTCTTCTCTTCCATTTAGGTTTCCTCTAATTGCAGTTTACACAACCACAATGAATTTGCTAAAATGTGATTACAAGACTGTGTGATAAGAATATATTTTTTAATAATAAAATCGATTACGTATATAAAGTTATGTATTTGAGTTTATCAAAGAAATTATGAAATTTAACTTATTTTTGTTAAATTTGTGCAAGTTTTTATTTTGGTTTATTTTAACCGTTATTTAGGTGGTCAGGATATATTCAGCACATTCCAAAAATTTGAGTAAAATCGAAATTAAACAGAAAACTTGTGTTTATTATTGATAGAAGCGTTAATTGCAGAAATGATTTCTTGTTTGCAATAACAGTTAAATATTCTTCAGTCTGGAATAAAAAAAGTTTTATTTGTGTTCAGTTTGAAATTCGATTAAAGTTTTATTGAATATAATTACATATTTTATTAGTTGAATGTAGAATTAACACAATAAATCGTTTAATTGAACAATTTAAAATTTTTTTAATAAAACATTTAATTGAGCCAACTAAAAATTTATTTCAATAGCCAATTAGCCTGAGAACGTATAACATCTTTAGTAGGTGCTGTTGTTCATGCAGAAATGCTACTTCCGAAATAAAAATTCTGGCCCATTAAAAAATTTAGTTGAATTTTTACTCTACAAAATTATTTTAGTTCTTCTGTAAGTGGACCGAAAATGAATTTCCAGGCTAAGTGCAATTAAAAACTTTCTTAATCCCATTCTAAGAGAAAGTTCTAAAAACCAAAATACAAGAGTATGTTCGCTTTTAGGCGTAATATATATTTTTGTATGTTCTGTAAGATAAATGGTAAAATTATTAAAACATAAAGCCAAGTAGATGGAATTGAACTTAATTTTGATTATATAATTCAAAACCTTTTACACATAAATTATTGTTTTTGATGAAAAAGTGAAATATTTAAATTGATTTAAAATATCTTTAATAAAAAATTAAACTATTTTTATCTGGTGTTGATACAGGCGATAACACATAAACAGTATACAAAATGGCACACATACGTGAAGCTAACGCACATATAAATATTTAGCAAATTCACAACACCTAGAGCATATTTTTATTTACATGTGTACAAACACTATTGTAAATAATACAATACATTAATACCAGACACACAATAGTTTCAAAAATATATACAAACAAAATTTGAAGGACTAACTATCTGACTGACTGACTAACTAAGTGTGTAGAAAATTTGATGCCATTGTGAAGGATTATTGAAAAATATGTTATTGTGCTTACTTTTGCCATGACATAATATTTATTAATAGGAGAGCAATTTTACACAATGTCAATTATGCTATTTTACACTATTTATTTTCTAACTTGTTTAGTTTTTATATTTTATTTTTTTTTTTACTTTTTTAACACAATTCTACAGCGGATTCATTTAAACATATGACAATCATGTAAATAAAAATCCAATTATTGTTGTTGCTGCTGTTGTAGGTGTTGGCTTTAAATAAATGTGTAACACAATATGCAGAGCAAAAGCCAACTACTTTATTTAAAGTCACAAATTATATCGACAGTTTCCTTTATTCAGACATATGAGCTTGAAGTGGCCAACATACTCTTGTGTGATATTTGGTTTTAAAGTTCCCAACTATTGTTTTACAAAAAATGCTTTTGGAATATAAATTTCTTTACGAATAATTATCTTTTTCATTGTATTGAATATTATTTAACTAACAATTGTTGAAGTTGCAGGCGATAGACAAAAATTTTTCCAAAAAACAAATTAACTTAATATTAAATTAATTTTTGTTTTGACAAAACAACTTCATTGTTGCCGAAAATTTGTTGTCAGGAAAAAATATTCCCTAAAAAATTTTCAACAAATTGCAAACCTTTTTGTGGTGTAACTATTATAGCACAAAAAATTTATTAAAAAAAATTTTTTTGTCACAGATTTTGATAATATATTTTTTAAACCAAATGAGCAATTTTCAATCAGTCATTAGTTTTTTTATTTTTAATTTATAATTTTAAAATCCGTTAAATAGTTTGATCATATGATGAATGTAGAGACATAGAAAACATTGCACATACTGTTAGTGTCTTATTTTTCTTGTTTCTTTTTAATTAATACATAAATAAATTTTAGCTAAGTATTTCCAGTTTTTTTTTTTTTTTATTTTATTTATTTGTTGAAAAAAAAAACGCCAATCCATGCTATCAAAACAGTTTTTACCACCTTCGGAGGCCTTTCTGCAGAATTAAATCATAATCAAAATTTACCAAGTGAAAATTTTTTAGGCACATGAATATTAACTAAATATGCAGTTCCAATTTTTTTTTAAACAAATCTCATTTATTTATTTATCTGAAATAATTTTTAATTGAAATTAATTTTCCAACATTTTTTTTATGAAAATATTTGGTACGAAAATATTTTTATTTTTACACAGGAACTTGTGGCCAAAAACGTAACAGAATAAATAATTTTTAGCTCCGGATTTTTCAAGAATTACTTCAAAATCCTTTTATTTTTAAACGCTTTACAAATGGATTTTGTCTTACAAATTTCTACAGTTAATATATTTTTCTCAAAAAAGTAAAAAATATAATTGTATAAAATTTCCTCGCGGAAGTTTTTATTTTCGCAGAAACTTTTGAATTAAGTTTTTATCACCAAAAATTATATGCCACAAAAAATTATGTTCACCACAATCAGTTTTAACTTTTCTAAGATCGCAAACTACTTTTTACAATGTTACCACTAAAGACTTTTAAGTTCAATTTGTCGTAGAAAATGGTACTTTTGAACATTTGCCAGTGCAGGAACAGATATTCTGAGGGCAGTTTAAGAAGGTTGGTTGGTTATAATGCAGTTTATTGTGTAGCTACTCGTGCTTCTGACGTTAAGCTTACATTGTGGCTTACATTTGGGCTCCAGTAAAGGTTATCGCAATGGAAACAATGTCTTTAAGCCATAATTGTGTGGTTTCCCAATTTCTTCTGACATCTTTTTGACTCGTGGAAGTTCAAGCATTCACATTTTAAAAGCTGTAAGGAAGTTAATGAGCTAAACTATCATCCGTATACATTTTTTTATATAACTTGAAATTTGGCGGGTATTTAAGTTCCTTTTACCCTCGTATTCCTGGTGTAAGCTGTTCAACAGTTTGTGAATACGTTTTTTAAGCCTTTTCCTTTTCGCTCCATTTCGCCAACAGAAAATACGCAACTTATTAAGGGTTCATTGCGTATTACCGGTATACTTCCGGCAAACGCGAACGGAAAAACAAACGACCGTTGTGCAGCGTCCAAGAAAATAAGAAAAAATTATCATTAGATATAGAATTCGTGCAGTGAAAAATTTGTAATTAAAAAAGCTAAAGTAACGAGTAAGCAAAACGTTTTAATTTTTAGCAATTCGAAAGTTAAATACTGATTTTGCTCACCAAATAATTACAAATAATGAATTACATGTCAACTGTAGAAACTGTCATATTTGGGATTCTGAGTACCCGTATGCTATCGTTTAAAACAAGAATCTGACTAAAACGTGATACTGTATGATTTTGAGTTCAGACTTCAATTTACGCATTAGATATTTTACAGTTGAGTTATTTTGTTTAGAAAATATTGAGAGCAAATATTATTTGCATATGCCAGCTAGTTTAGCTATTAGCAATATCCGGTACTTTAAACAAGCATACAATCTGATGAATATGTTTCCAGTGTTTTAGAGAGTAGACCGATGGGGCTAAGAGAGCTGATCTCTCTCTCTGATAATTTTTTTTTAATAGAATTTAAGGCCGTGTCAGATAAAACTTTGTTGCTTTGCGTGACATTTGAAACTTTAAAGCAAAAGCGTAAATCAAGTGGTGTATGTCACAATAAACTTTGACAACACTCATGAATTTTTTGTTTACGCCCACACACAAATACATAAACACAAATAATAAAAGCCAGGTGTTTGTCAAAGCGCGCAAAAGGTGAATGTTGGTTAACTTTTTGCTTTGCGCTGCGTCAAAAGTGCTTTTTGTGGCAACTTTCATACATTTACGTACATTTTAACTCAAATTTCAAAGCGAAACTCTGACGCAACGCAAAGCAAAAGTTTTATCTGACACGGCCTTTAATGAGCTTGATATCGTAAGATATTTTCTTTACGGTATAATAATTTATGCGGCACAACTGACTGACGACATTTTGTTTCTGTTGTAAAGGACGGGAGGTATTATTTTTGTTTTGTATAAAAAAAGTTCAAGAGGAATAATCCCTATACCATAATCATAATCGTCTTCTATCGTTAAACGAGTTTACCTTGCACGTTGTTGTAATTTAATGTTGTTGAATGTTTTACACGATTAAAGCATGTAAAAGATAAATTTTCATATTTGCTTAAGGTGTCGCCTAAAAATTAAAATTTTGTTTTCTTTTACAAAAACAGGTTTCGATTTACTCCACTGTGCACAGACTTTTAGTGTTCGGAAATATTGTTTAGTCTGAATTAAAATGTGCATGTTTGTGTTTTTGTTTAGAACCATTTTATCATTATATCCATGTTTGGCTGTCAATAAATAAATTTAATTTATGGTGAGCATATTTTGTAAAATACACGAGCACAACCAATCATACACATATGCACGCACGCACACCTCTTTAAGCGATGCCACTAAAATGAAAACAAAACATAAACTTAATAACACAACGCACACTTTACAAACTCGTATAACTTACACATATTCAAGTATACACATTCCCACACGCCCACTCACTCTCAATTAACAAACACTTGAGAAATTTGTATTCCTTTGAAATCTTTCTACAACTTTTCGACAATTTTCTTTGTGGTTCAACTGTTTTTGATGTCATACATATTGAATTTATTTTCGTTACATCAACGTTAAGTTTGTAACAATGGGTGGCTTATGTTGACGATAAATGTTGCTTTTGTTGTGTCATCATTTATGCCAGTTTGTTAGCTTCAAAGTAGTGTTTGATGCCAAAAATTTATGTTCTAAGAAATTTTGAATACATGAATGATTTTTGTTTACTTTTAACAAGTCTAAATGTCTAATGGTATCAACGGGTATACGGGTTTGCTTGTGTTTACATTGTTTTGCATTACAACCTTCGCTGCTTGATAATTTAATTTTTATGTTTCTCATAAAATCTTGATTTTATAGTATTTTTGAATGGATTCATTATTGTTTCGCGGTAAATTCGGTTGCACATGTCAGCACAAACAAAGGGAAAACTTTGCTCATTTCAAAGACAAATTATGATGCTGCTGCTAGCAAATGTAGCTGAAATGTTTTCCCCTTTTGTTTTGTAATGGAAAATGTGCAACAGGTATAATGATTTTTTTATATAACCCGAAAGAGCGCACAATGCATTCAATCGCTGGGAGCTATTTCTTCTTAAAGTAAAATTTTTTTTACAGCTTCATATGTTTCTACAAATAACAACAAAAAATGTTCCTAATCAACATATTTTTTACTATCACGAAATATATTAGAACATATAAAAGACTAAAAATTTTAGCTGCAATAATTAATTCGGAAAGTGAAAAGTTAAAATGTTAAATATTTTTTATGGTGATGTAAAACTAAATTAATTTTAAATGTATTTATTTATATCACAAAGATTATTCATCCATGAGTTGTTATTGATGGGATCATCAGACGAGTTCAAGATAATTTAGGGATACCGCAAGCTCCTTTATTTCTTCTACGCTATTTCTTATTTTTCTAAATGTCTAAATGACCTTCTTTGTTAAAAATGCGAAACATGAAAGATTCGCTTAATAATGATCTTGCAACAATCTCGGAATGGGGTCGTGTAAATAGAGTCTGTGTTCGGAAATGCTGCATCTGTTACTATGGGTGATATAGGTATTACGGAATCGAACATTCTTGATGTTCTTGGCATGAAAATTCAGCGAGATGTTCGATGGACTAAACATATTTCCTGAAGTTTCTGAAGAAGCTTTCAAGTGCCTCGATTTTGTAAAACGGTGTAGGAGATACTTCCTATTTCCGTCCAAAAATGGAATACAACTCTCATGTATGGCCGCGCCCCAAAATTCTGTTTTGGAGTTGCTCGACCGCGTACAGGAGAGGGTTAAGAGGCTCATTGGGGACAGTAGGGTATCCAAGTCTATTGATTCTCTAGAGCATCGACGCAATGTGGGATGTATTTCACTGTTTTATCGTTACTCCAATGGTAAGTGCTCTAAAGAAATTAGGGAACTTTTTTCCGTTACTCGCACGTTTTTGCGTTTAACTCGATTTTCTTTGAGAGCGCATCCATTTGTGGTTGATTTTCCAGTGAATCGCACCACGCACTACAGGCAAAAATCGGTTTTTAACAGAACAGTCCATATCTGGAATAATGTCCCTTCAGAGGTCTTTTCTGTCACTTTCAATGTAGGTTAGTTTAAATTGAATGTCCACAAATACTACTACCATTTTCCTCCTCCCCATAATCTAATTTCCTAGTTCTGGCACAATGTAGGGGTCATCCCCTGAGTGCTGGCCCGAGAAAAAAAACATGCTGCAGATTTGATGTTATGTATTTAACCAGCATGTTAAGTGACCGCCCAACATTAACTGGGGAACATACAACGTTTTATTTCGATATAAATCATGGGTAAATAAAAAGTGTGGCACAAAAGTAATCATCACGTCCACTGTATGGATGCAGAATTTCTGGTCGTCCGACATCAACTAGGTAAACCATATGATATTTAGCTGGGCTTCTCGAAGAGCATGAAATAACATGACATGTGCAGTTGTTCTACTGATAATATGGCGGATGGGGTCACATCATCAGCATCACATAATTCGTTACAAATATAGAGATATCCTACTCTAATTGAAGTACTCTTCACATATTATCTATTTAAATTACTTTCAGCTCTAATCGATTACAAATTTTCTTAATACGCAGCACTGGCGTGCTTTTGTAAAAATGCTGCTATTTTCCTAATAACTTGGCAAACTAATATATACATGAACTTAAGCCGAATTGAAATTAATAATTTGGTTTTTAATTCATCTCAATGTTAAAAATTGGTTTTTGTTTGTTTGCAAATGAAAATAATGCTAAATACATTTAATTTTTTAATAGGTACGGTCGACCAAAGGACATACCTACATATTTTCATTTACAATTATTATGGCCCTTACTTTTTACTCCATTGCTTCATTCAAATAATAATAATAAAAAAAATTGTAAAAAAAAAATAAAATAACTCAAATTGTCTGCACCTGTTGTTTGCCAGCAATATATGAAATATAACAGTTAAATATTAAAAATTTACTCTGGCTCTCTGCAAGAATTTTCCAGTGAGCATAAAATAAATATAAATTTATTTTCTGAGAGAGTGTTTAACAATATCTTTGTATTCTGCTAGATGTTCCATTTTAATTTTGTTCCTATTGCCATTTATGAAGAATATGTTGCATACTGCTCAGCAACTCTACGTTTTTATTTTATAAAATTTGATAAAAAATTAAAAGTAATTTCTAAAAATTAAAAAAAAATATTACCTTTATAAGGTTGACACATACATCTAAGTATGTGCATGAGTATTGTTTTGTGGTGCATGTGATTTTTATTGCATTTTTATAAATTTTATTTACGATACCATATAATATATATATATATATATATATATATATATATATATATATATATATATATATATATATGAATATTTATGAGGAGTTTTCTGTTTGTTTAAATTCGAGTTTTATTTGAATATTAAAACAATGGTTCATTTAAAACTTGGATGAAAGCTTTTCGCTTATGAAAATGCTTCTTGGATTCAAAGCTCTTTTATTAATTGGAAGTAAATTTAAGTTTTAACGCAGATAGAAATTTTTCAACTTTTATGAGATTAGTATAGAAAAAAGCTATTGCATTAATCTAATTTGCAAAATTTAGTTAATTTAGAGTAAAATTATTTATTGCTTGGAGAATAATATTGCTTAAAAAAAAATATACTAATTAAAATAAACAAATTAAATACCCAGCGGGAAATGAAACGAAGTACTTAGACAATAACCGATGACGTACATATGAATTCGTAAGCAGCTAAGTACTGACTATGTAATGGAGCTGTAATCGAAGTTGTCATAGGCAACTACACAAATTAATTTGTAATGTAAGGGAAATATATATTTTATTTATTATTTTTATTTATTTTTTTATTTTTTTTTTTTATTTCAATTATAATTGACTGCTGTTATTATTGTTATTTGCTACGAAAATGAAAAGTGCCGTTTTATTTGTTTCTGCATATGCGTTTTGTAGTAGAAGTGTAGCAGATATATTTCAAAATGTATAAAATATGTACACAAAAAATAATATTTCCTTTTCTTGGATGTTCGTGCAAAAGTTTGCGCTGCATTTCGGTTTGTTATGTGGGCAATTTTGTGGTAAGTATTATTGCACTTTAAGAAATGAAATAAACCCTAATGATAAAATGTATTAACGTAAAATAAATAGCAAATGTTATTGCGTCGCATACATTTTATATGTATACAAATAAACTTCAAAGCGAACCATGCATTATTCTTTTAATTACAAAATCGTTGCAATAGTGGCACCAAACGTTAACCCTACTTTACATGCGCAAGTAAATTTGTAATCAACGTTGCTTACTACTCCACTTACGATGTAAACTGAATAGTAGTAGCACTTGGTGACGTCGTCGCATACTTTGTAAGCGAGAGCGCACCGATTAAACAGCCTATGACACTTCTATGTTAAATGTAAGTGGCGAAGTAAGCGAACGCGTTACCACTGACTACCACTTAGTATAGCTTATGTAATCGCTTATGTAATGTATATTTTTACAGCTGGGTAATTGTAAACATTTTCATTTTTAATAACAATTACATAGTTTTAGAAGTAAAATATTGCTGAATATATGTAGTTCGTAGTAGTAGATTCTACAGGTATTGAAGGGTATGATTTCAACAGAGCAAATTAATTTAAAAAAAATATAATACGAAAAGTTTTTTTAACAAATATAGTCTTAATTATAAAACCAGAATCACTAAATCACTGTTCTAAAGAGAGTTTATAAAGAGGATTTGATAGCATTATTATAATTCTTATAATAAATAAAAAAATAATCTATAAATTTAATATTAATAAAAACATTGGATACTTAAAAAAAATTATAGTTAAAAACATCGATGGAATTGCATGACCTATTTTGTTAAAAAGTATTAAAGCAACCGATAAATATTTTGTAAATTTAAAGTTAATAGGGGGTTGCATTAACAAAAAATGCTTTGTAGAAAGTTAAAGTTATTTAGAGATTTTCTGCAAAAAGAGATATTGTTAAATTTTTGCTGGAAAAATTATCAACGTTCGGTAGAACGTTTAACTTATCAAAAGTTTTCGGTAGAAAATTGGAGTTGTCGATCGTATTTTTACAGAAAATTTAGGTTACCTATGAATTTTGGGAAAAAAATGCAATTTTTTGCTAATTTTTAAATAGAAAGTTATAAAATAAATAAATTCGACAAACTTTTATTTAAGATTTAAGTTACTAATAAGTTTTCCATAGAGATTTAAGCAATTGGTAAATTTTTGGCCAAATATGTAAGTTGTCTATTAATTTGTTGTAAAAAATTTAAGTTATTTTTAGACTTTCTACACAAAATGAAATTTATTGTTAAATTATTGATAGAAGTTAATAGAAAATTTGTTATTTATAAATTTTAATTTATTTTTATTTACTATTTTTGTGTGAAATAAAAATTATTGATATATTTTTTTAACCGAAAATTTAAGTTGCCATTTTATAATTTTATTAAAAACAAAAACAAAATTTATTTAATTTTTAAATAAGGACTTTGTGCTTGAAAAATTTATTTATAAAATATTAAAAGGTAGAAAAATAAATTATCATTAAATGTTCGATATGAAATTTTTTTATTGTATATAATATTAATAAAGTTTTATCTGAAATTGTTAATATGACTATATTTTGTATTGAAGCACAAAGCCTGAATAGTTTTGGTATTTTAATAAAAATTTAAACGTGAAAATAAATACATTTTTTACATAAATTAATTTTGGATATAAAAAATACCTATTATTACTTCTGCCCCGCTGTCGTATTTTCAATTTATATATTTTTATATTTACATTATGTTTTGAGAATTAATTTATTTTCTGATGGCACAAAGTTGAGTATGAGTTATCTGGTTTTCAATAAGTTAATATAGGAATTAAAAAAAAAACAAAAAAACAATTAGAAGAGCTCAAGCATTAGTATAAATGTAAAAGGTCGTATAATGTTTTTTTTTTATAATTTTATATCTTGAATACATGTTATTTTCATTTGATATCTTTTAATGAACTTTTCCAGAACGAATTATGTGACAAATAGCGACCATAGAACAAGATGTGGTGTAGGTATGAAAAAAATAAAAGAACAGTCTTTACACATTTCCTTTTTATTGTTGGTTGATGTATTATTTATTTTTTGGGTGCTGTTCCCATTATTATTGCTCCTTGAAGTAGATGGTTATGGGCGTTTTCATTAAAATCTTAAATTTACATTATATGACAATATTAACACACAACAAAAAAAGTTAAATCAAAATTAGAAGAGAGACGATAGAGCCGAGATTTTAACGTATATGACATTTTTTCTTTTAAATCGTAAATATTAGAAACTTAAACACTGTGTGATAAGTATCAAAAATTAAATTAAGATTTCTGAAGGTGTCCCATACAAAGCTTAATATCTTCATAATTTATCTTATCTTTTGAATTGTAGTATGTAAAGGCTAAGTTTCCTTCAAAAAATAATAAGAAATGAAACTGAAGTAAAAGGTGGCCCTTACATGGTACTCAATCCTTCATGTTTGAGACCAACTCGCCTATTAGTTTCATAAAATCTGGTTCATAGTAAATTTCATGTACTCATATTTAAGACTATAAATTGGTAATGAATGCGTTTTACATTTTTATTTATTGCCTCATTTAAATTGTGTTTAGTTGCGTGTAATTATAACTAAATTTTTAATGTATTTTAAAAGGCTTGAATTTAAGTTTTACATGAACTGTATCGCTTATAGTTCTTACTTTATGTTTGCGTTATAAATTTAGTGCTTTTATTTATTTTTAATATGTTAGCTGACAGTCGCATGCTAACATTCAAAGCAGATCGACGTATTATTACCAGCTGTAATCAGTTTAACTAGCAAATAAATTTTATATACATACTTTTATTTGTTTTTGTTGAATGTTTATTCTGAATTTTCCATCTGATACAAAAAAGGAAATGGAGTATACAATGTTGTATTTAATGATTAAAAAATATTAAGTAGAGGGCGCATGGTAGCAAGAGCGCAGGCTTGCATTTAATAGTATCCGAAATGATTCGTTGCTCCAACACCTCCCCTCGAAGAATTTTGGATCCGGCGTTAAGCGGTTGCTTCAATCATGCCTAAACCACTGATACATTTATGGTGTTTTTGCGAAGGCAGACCCTTGGTTAGAACGTCTGCTGGCATATCGTAAGTTGGCATGTAGTTAAGTTCAATGTCGGCGCTTTGATGTTTTTCACGGATAAAGTGGTGACGAACATCTATATGTTTGGTGCGAGAGTGGTACGCGGAGCTCAACACCAACTTCTGTGCGCTTTGGCTGTCATTGTATATTGGCACTGATTTTTGTTGCACGCCAAGTTCGTTAAGAATTTCACGCAAATATAAAGCCTCTTTTGCTGCTTCACTTAAGGCCATATATTCGGATTCTGTACTGGAGAGGGAGACAGTACGCTGCTTTCGAGCCTCCCATGATATTGGTGCGCCAGCAAGAATGAAAGCATATCCTGAATATGATCTCCTGTCAGTCAAGTTGGCTCCCCAATCTGCGTCTACAACTGCGAATAGTGTTAGGTCGTTTTTCGTATAAAGCAGGCCGTAATGGATAGTGCCCTTTATGTACCGTAGCACTCGCTTTGCTGCCTTCCAGTGTTCCGAGTTATAATTGGAATTGAATTGGCTCAAGAAATTCACAGCAAATGCAATGTCGGGACGGGTTGTCACAGCCAAATACATCAAGGCACCAATTAAACTTTGATATGGATACTTTTGCATATCCTTCTCATCGGCCTTTACAGGTTTTTCTAATTTGCTGCCAAATTCCAGTGGCGTATTAACAGGTTTGCTGTCTTCCATACAAAACCGTTTCAGAACTTCAGTAGCGTATTCACGTTGACATAAGAATACACTGTGTCGCTTGATATCTTCCCAAGCAAGTTTTAACTAGACCAATGTCCTTCATTTCGAAGCTTTCAGCTAGAGATCGCTTCAATTGTCGCAGCCAAAGGTCATCGTTCGACGCTATTAATAAATCGTCCACATAAACTGTGACCAGCATTAGTTTGGATGATTTCTTCATAAAAAATAAACATGGATAACGTTTCGATGCCACCAAGCCCATTTGCATCAATTTTGTGGTTAACTTTTGGTACCACTGGAAACCTGATTGCCGTAATCCGTACAAACTGGGTCTGTGCTAGTAGACAATGCATTTAGCCATGTGTCAGCAGTTCTTTTGATGTGGTCAGCTTTTTGTGGCACTGCTCCTAGCATGTCACCTGACGACAACTTCTCTAGCACTTCATCGAGATGTTCTGGTATTTGCATATATACGTTTTCTTCCAGTTCGCCACGAATTCAATGCCGTATACCATGCTCGTCAAACGCTTCAAGTCTCGTTCGTTGAGATGTCCCATGCAAACATGCCAATTGTACAAGCTGTTTCGTTTTGCCTCAGCCACATTTGCAGAAAATAATTCGCTTTTTACGTCGTATAGGTCGCCAATCCTTTTTGCTGTCAGCACAGTTTCGCCATTCTTAATAATTGCAGCCTCATCTTGATGGAAAACTACCTCGTAGCCTTTATCTGCGATTTTCGACACGGATAGCAAATTTATTCGTAAATTGGACACATACATCACCTGTTCAAAATTGATTCGCTCCTCCTGAACGTCTTTGTTGATGTTTACTTTGACATTTCCTATTCCAGTAATCTCTGCAGTATCATCGTTAGCTAAGCTTAGTTTTCAGCTAATTTCTTTAAAGTTGTCAAAACTTTTTCTGTTCGGGCTCATATGCGATGAGCAACCGCTGTCCAGACACCAGTAGCCACTTTCAGTTTCAGATATAAGAGCAGACTCAAAAAATAAGGACTTTTCGTTTTTCTCCTCCTTATGGCGTTGAGCACTTGCATTTGATATTTTTCCTCAGTTGCTGCTTCCATTACCTTTCTCGAATGTTCTTCTTCTAGGATTTTGACTCTAAGAACATCTGGTTGGGGGAGTTCATCTCTTGCTTCCAAAGCACAGCGAAACATCTCAAAAGACTCAGGCAAGCTATAAAGTAGCAAAATAGCAAGCAAGTCGTCTCCTACAGTCACATTTATTTCCTTCAGTTTATTTACAGCATGGAAAAACTCGTTCAGGTGTACGCGAACATTTTCACCCTCTTTCATGCGCGTAAGTGCAATACGTTTCAAAAGTGTTGCTTTTCGCACAGGCCCTTTTGAATGAAAGGTAGACTGCAATTTTTCCCACGTTTCACGCGATGTTGTGCATCCGGCAATAAGTCCCAATTCAGATGCCGATATTGAAAGAATAATATCAGCGCATGCTTTTTCATCAAACTGCTTCCATTTAGCAGCACCTCCATCAGTTGGGCATACATTTGTGCCATCAACGTAAGCCCACAAATCTGCTTTTATCAAGATTGCACGCATGTGCATTCTCCATGTATCGTAATTATCCGCGTTTAGCCGCTCAATCCTCATAGATGCTGTTGCCATAATTACTCTTCGTAATTGTGCTCAAACAGAAGCTTCTTATGAAATAATTCTTTTTATTCTACACTCACTTTTACCGCGAAAACTTGAATTTTATATTTTTGGGACTGGGCCCATAACCTGTTGAATGTTTATTCTGAATTTTCCATCTGATACAAAAAAGGAAATGGAGTATACAATGTTGTATTTAATGATTAAAAAATATTAAGTAGAGGGCGCATGGTAGCAAGAGCGCAGGCTTGCATTTAATAGTATCCGAAATGATTCGTTGCTCCAACAGTTTTTGATCTTTTTAAATGAATCAAAAGCGTAAACGTTTCTGGGGAAACAGCCCAAAATACAAACAGCCAAAATTAAGCAGAGCAAAAACCGCTAATAGATTTCAACTATTGTCTGATTTAGACGATTGTGATGCCACAAGTCTGGATAGTTACCAACAAGCGGAAGTCTCCGTATAAGTGCCACCTATCATCTTAGACAATTGCCACAATTTCAACACTATTATCCAGTTACTAGGAGAAAAATATAAGTAAAAAATAATTTCGATAGGCACTAAAGTTATACCTGACTTTGAAGAGATTACGAAGATGTTACAGCATAAAAGTTTCATGTTCTTTACCCACCCCATTAAGGAGTATCGGTTTAAGCTTGTGGTTTACCACAAGTTAGCTTAAGCATAATTGAATATAAATATAAATTGAAGCACAATATTGAGTGAATGTCTATTAAAGAAATAAAAAGTGCAAGAATCAACGCTGATGATGCCCTTTATATGCCTGAATTTAACAGTAATCAGTAATCAGAAATTAAAACGTGATGTAAGAAGAAGAAAATACCTATGTAACATGCATTAGAAAAAATTCGAACAAATGAAAATGTAATATACAAGTGCCATAATTGCATTAAAAAGAAACGGAAAAATGTAAACAACAGACCCGACGACCGGAGAGAATACATAGGGGTTCGTCAAAAAGTAACCTCTAAACAGCGGTCAATTTTTACACAAAGACAAAGAACATCAGAAACCGATTTTTCTGACAAAGAGCAGCATTTATCTGACGGAAGTAGGAGTTTGTCAAAAACTTTCACACAAACTCTACCTAGTAATAAAAAGGTGCCTTATTCAATGGTGGCTAAATCAGGTTCACAAACTGAAAAAAACGATGATCTATCTAAAGAAAAAATTTTAGAAATTCATTTTGAAGCTCTTGATGCATTGCAGAAATGCAGGAACAAGTATGACAAAATGAGAGTACATATATACTTGGCATGATGTGTAAACATGCATATAATCAATCACTCAGAAATGAACTTAAGTTTATGCAGTGGAACGCCCAGAGATAACAAGTATGCGCAATATTATAGAACTGGAACACTTTCTTTCCGAAAAACAAATCGATGTATTTTTAATTAAATTTTAATTTTTAAAACCATGTCATAAATTTAATATCAATAATTATAAAATTCATAGAGAAGACCGGCAGACTCATGGATGAGGAGTGTTAATAGGAATTCGAAATAATATTCCACATCAGCGTCTTAAAAAGTTCCCAACCTAAACTATTGAAAATGTGTCACTTATAATTATTGTTAACAACCGTCCGCTAAGATTCACATCACGTACTGTCCGAAGTATACTAACCATTTTGCTATTTTTTTGGTAATTTTAACGCCCAACACAGAAGTTGGCACTGCCAATATACGTTTTAACCACCACCTGAGGTCTAACTGCTTTATGTATCATCCCGATTCTTTTACAAGAATTGGTCAACTTTGTTACTTTCAAACTCCAGCTTGGCAATCTTAGCAATTGTAACATATGAGAATGATCTTTAATCTGATTATACTCCATTGACGTGTACAATTCATGGCTCCACCGCAAAACTAGGAAAAATTCCTTTGTACAATAAAGCAAACTGGAATTCTATAAGTAAGTCAGTAGACGATAAAATTAAAAACAGTAGATTGCAAAACGGAATAATTACACAAACCAACATTAAACGTATTATTGATAAAACCACAAACGTTTTACGAAAAGCTTCTAATCAAATTCCTGTTGGAGAGCGACAAACGTGGCAAACCAAATTGCCACTTCTTACAATCTACCTGATTCGGCAGAGAAACAAACATGTGTCTGGCTGTTAACTAAAGCCATAAAGCGTAAAAAGCCAAGTATTGGACAATTGTCAATAGATGGCGCTACCATCTATAACAATGGGGAAAAAGCTAAAGTTTAGCCATCGTTTTTGAAGAGTTTCATGGAATGACATAAAATATTATTTTCTCTTCCTCAGATAGCGTAGGCTGCAGAGAGCTCCTTAAAACGTGTCATTCTTGTTGACACGCCAAACTAATTTTCTTAATCTAATTAAAAGAACAACACTCTTACGCACTTCATCGAAAATAATATTTGAATAGTGACTAATTCTCACTTAACTTTTTCATTTTTTTTTTACAATTAATAAAATCTTGTACTAAATTTTGAGCTTTTATTTTTTTCCTTAAAGAATAAAAACTCCAACACATTAATTTGTTTAAGATTTTAAACTTTAAACTTTACCACATACGTTCTCGTACTATTTTTTTTTTAAATTTTCTTGTGTTGACATGTGCTCGCTCTCTAATTTAGTAAGTTCCTACAACATTCTTTCATAGAAATTCTTAATTCTTATTGCCTTAAGAAATAAAAATAATTGGAAAAATACCTGCAGGTATATTACAGACTCAATAGTACATATAAATAATTATTCAACAGAATGTTTTCTTCTGTCTTATAAAACATACAGAAGAATATAAAAAATTAATTTAATTAATGAAATTAAGTAATTTATAATTATTCGGAATCATTTTTTAATATAAGCAATTTTATCTCGTGCTTGATTCTTTAAATAAATATTTCATGATATTCTCACAAAATATTTATTATAAAAATTTTTATTAAAAAATAAACATCTTATGTATTGTCTTTGAGTCTTGCTGTCTATGCTATGTTGAAATATTAACAACATTAATTTTTAAATAATCATAATGATTTAAGAAAATATATATATATATATATATATATATATATATATATATATATATATATATATATACATATATATATATATATATATATAAAGCATTCCATCCATGATCTGTGAAAAGACTAAAGTTAAAAACAAAAATTTCTTTGTGGCACTTGAACAACAACATATTCTCTATAAGAGAATACATAACAATAAAATGCAAGACATTTGCATAGTGGCATTGGCATGTATGCCAATACCAATAGAAAGAATTTTTAAATATTCGTTTTGTCTCAGTGTTCGCAACTGTTCTAATGCCATGTTGTAAAATTTGTGTTCTATAATTAAAAATTGTTTTTTAAACTTTAAATAAAATAAGTATAAAAGTTTTTGTATCGTAACAATTAAGAGCAAACAACTCTGAATTAAAATCGTTAATTATTTTCTCATTATCCTACTAAATAATGCATTTGTTTGAAAATTCAGAATATGAAAAATTAATGAATTGCACTCGTTTGTAAGCATTGAATCGTTAATATGGAGAATAAAGGAAAATAGGTTTGGGTTGTGTGTAGGCATTTTCTAACCAAATTATTAGTAAAATTTATTAATTCTGAATATTCCTTGAATATTCTTAATAATGATGTTCATAAAGTATACAACATGAGTTAAACATAGGTAGATGCAAAAAATGATTGACGATCGATGTCGCCATCCAGAAAATGAGGCATTATATTCGGCTAGAACATTTTTCTGCCTTTGCCATGCGCCATGGGTGCTGGTTAAATAATTCATTTACAATTATAATTTTTAATTTCTTATGCTTGCCTAACATAAAATAATTTTTATGATTTATAAGTATTTTGGCAATTATATTCTTCATTTCATTCAATTTTACTTCAAAACTGTACAAAATTGTGAATATAAATATCCCGATTCGAATATTATTTCGTTGCAATTTATTCCAACAGTTTATTTAATTGATTTTTATAACATAAGCGAACAGTAGTAGCCTTATCTATTTAAGTATTGTTAAGTATTTTTAAACAATAATTTTTAGTTATTTATTTTGATTTTAATGTTTTGAACTTTTTGATAAAATGATTATTATCTCAATTTAATCGATTATACGCATGAATTAAAAAAAATTAAACTTTTCTATGCTATCAGTATTTCGAAGTTGGGTTACCTATTCGATTAATTATTTTTCTTGATTATTTTCATCATTTGAACAAATATTTATTTCACCTACGCTTCGATATTTCTTGTTTTTTATATTTGATTTTTTAAACATTAATAATGATTAATGTATTTGATTATATTTGATTATTATTTTTTGCATCCACATAATAAAACAAAACATTTTTTGTTAATACAGTGGCAGTTCTTCTGGGAAGGTTTTTAAAATTATTCTGCAATGGGAAATTATACCGACGTCATACTACTTGTTGTAAAAGAATTTACCTCCTTCATCAATTTTCCGAATTAATAAATGCATAATAAAAATAATAAAATGTTGAAAATATTTTTACATTTTTTTTGTAATAATGGTTTCGCAATATTTTTTTATTTTTAACCCTTAAAATATTCAGACTTTCATTCATTTTTAAATGTTTACAAAATTAAATTTTTCCATATAATGGATTCTCTAGCGTTTATTGAATCTGATTTTTTTTTACTTTTTTTATTTGTAGTAATGCTTGGAATAATGGATAATTGTGCCAACAAAAATTACAGGCAGAAATATGAAATGCGATCATTGAGCGTTCAAAGTTTTTGTATTGCTGTCTTTTCAATCAATTTCAAATTCAAATTAAATGTTACTCATACGCCTCCTGGTATTTATTTGGATGGATTGGTAAAAGATTTTAAAAGTGCAAGTTTATAAGAAAATATTAGATTTAAAATTGTAAGTAATTAATATCCGCAATTACTGTTTTATGCCATGGTTTATTTAGATGACATTTTTGAAATTACCCAAAACATTCGATGGTTTATTGTCATGAAAAACGATATCGAACACTCATTTTTGTTGTTATACCTTATTTTATTATAAAATGTCTGAAAAAAAAAAAATATATATATATATATGTTATAAATTATTTAATACATCTTTTATTCATTTTTATTGTTATTACTCATTTTATTATTAAATGTTTAATTTGCATGTTTTCTTCAAAAAACGTCCGCAAATAAATTTATAAATTATTTTCCTTTCTTGATAATAAAAATGTATAAATTTTGTTAAAACTCTATTTTGGAAGTTTATACATTTGAAAATTTCTGTTAAAAAATCTCGCCTAGGAAATCAGATCGTTCTAATGCTCCAAAATAATTTTCTTTACTTGTTGTTGACAGTTTTGAAAGTTAAAAAAAAAAAAATATATATATATATATATACATAATGAGAAATAAAAATAAAAATGAATTAAAGCTGTATTAAGTAATTTATTAATTATTAGATTAAGCAGTTGAACTACAATTCCTAACAAACAAAAACAAGAAAAAAAAAAGAAACTATTAATAAGTAAAAACATTTGTCGTAATACTAAAATAGTCCTAAACATAATTAAAAAAATAAAATCAAAATTAGAAAAAAGGAACTGAGCACTACCAAATCTGTTTATTTTATTTTTACTGAAATAACTGGACAAATAATAATGACTTAGAAATTATCAAAATTTTGCATTTCTAAAACGCTAAGAAAATTTGAAAAAAAAATAGTTCAATCCGATAATTTACAAAAATTTAATATCACCAAAATACGTGAACTAAAAACAATATAAAAAATCATCTAAAATTGCTTTTTTAAAAATTTATCTAAACTTAAAAAAAAATTTTAAAATCGTGACTTAAGTAGAAGTAGAAAATTTTCAAATAAAAATTAAAAAAAAAAAAAATAATAATACAAACATCATTTTTATACATAAATAAATTAATTATAAATAAATTCTATTTTGATCTGAGTAACGAGAGACTACATATTTGGGAACTGTCTCGCAATAACTAATTGATTTGTTTTAAGGGGTGTAAGGAATGTGACACCATCTTGTTTAAAACGTTCACCGTCTACATCAGTGTTATCTCGCCACCTGTTATAAATAACAGTTCTTGTTTTAGCTATCTTCAGTTTCGGATCATATGTGCACTTTTTAAACCCCACTTGGGGCAGTTTTGGTAACTAATAAAGTTATCACAGTGAAGGTATGCTTCGTCTCTTATAATCACTTTTGTTGGAACCGAGGCAATCAAATTTTATTTATTTAAAAAAAATTCTTCAAGAACGAAAATGAAAAATTTATTTGCTTTTTACTTTGCTGCAATTGAGTCTTGAGTAAATTTTAGGAAACATATAGAAAAGTTTGATTCGAAAACCTCTCAATTAAAAATAGTGTACTAACAACAAATACAAATCTTTTGTTTAGAACAACACTAACATATTAGAGAACTAAAAGATATTAATAAACAGAACACACAATTTCAATAGCAGCTCAAGAACTAAACCGGTTGTCAGCCGTTATGCAACCAAGGAATTAATTAAAGGAGTAAAAATTATTTGGTTCGTGTTTTTAAATTTACTAGTTTTCGAAGGAAAATTATTTTTTGTTTCTGCTAATGACGTTTGTTTTTGTTGTTTACTTTTATTTACTGTAACCTTCAGTAGGAGGCTTATGTTTGTGGGAGTCTGTGCATAATATATCCTGCTGGTAATTGGTTTGTCTTATACACTCTTTGACCAACAGCAATGTAAAACAGAAACAAGTGGAAAATTTTATTTTTCCACTTAACTTACTTTTAAGAAAATTTTGTTTGATAACAATTTGAGCAAAGAGTTTTATAAAAACGCTGTCTTCTGATTGCTAATAAAAATTCGTGTTGCCTCAAACGTATTCTTCTGATTTGATTTGTATGTATTTTGTTAAATAATCCATTACCTATGATTATTTCATATTCTTTTTTGAATAACCATCTTTAAACTGGTTTTCTTTCTTATTTTTTTATTATTTCTTGCGGCATTGATTTTTTAATTTGCGGACTGTCGAAGTGAAAAATTAGTTTTTCGTAAAAGTTAAGCATTTCTCTAGTCTCTATCTGTTTTTTCTTTTAGTTATTTTTTTTTGTTTAATTGACCTTGTCTGTCTGCATGAATGTATGTGTAACTTAATTAAACTGTTTTTTCTTGCGATGTGTAGTGTAGCAAATAAAAAAACCCGTAATCAGCTATGGAATAATTTTCTAATTTAAATTTTTTAGTCTTCTTTGCTGATTTTCAACTTTAAATAATTAAGCTCTCAGTTCACTACATAATTATTTAAGTTATCCATTTGAATACTTACAAAACAGAAACTAGTTAAAGTTCTTAAGTTAAGAAGTGATGCTACAGTGGTTTAGAATATCAGTGCAATTTTATTTGTATTAAATTGGAAGAAAGTCTATCTTATATTAACAAAGGAAAAACATTATTTAATTATTCACAGATAGTTTTAAAGTTTTTAAGGAATATTTCTATTTTCCCTCAATTCGTATGTGTTTTTGTAAGTTTGCGTCCGCAAACATTGTGCCATTTCTAAGTCGATATAACAAGATTTCTATTCAATTGAAAGGTGACGGTTATAGATTGATTCAATTTATAAAAAGTTAAAAAGTAATGCGGGTCCCCATACAACATTCATCACTTTTACTTCTATATTGAACCGTAATGGACAGCCATATAGCCAGAAATTTGATATAACTATATGCCTGAATAACTGAAAAGTAATAAAAATATATACATAAAAATTAAAAGGTGCCCTACTTTTTAAGTCGTTGTAGCCAAAAATTCGAAAATTACTCTTCTATGTCTGCTAAAACAACAAATATAAAAGTTTGAATTTGAGCTGCTGCAATTTGATGTATATGAAATTGTCCTTCGAATTGTTGTAGATAGATAAATGAAATTTAAACAAAATGTGTGTTAAAGCTTTTATTTCATACTAGTTGTACGACCCGGCTTCGCTCGGAAACTATAGCTTTAATCCCATTGGTTGATTTCTAATTGGTTTTGTCGAGTTGCAGGTGCCATGGAAAAATGAGAAGTGAATAGGAGGGTCTTAACTTTTATCTTTTCGGTAGATTTCAATTCAATTCAATTCAATTCATTTATTTTCCAAAACGTTATAAAAAAAAAACAGTAACTTAAACTAACAATATACTCAAAAAATTTCTTACATACTAAAGTATTTTCCAAGAACTACATCTCTCTATCAAATAATAAATTTTGTACATTTGTTTATACAGCGCTTTAAAATAATTAAAAGGATAAAACAATTATAAAGGAATTCCCCAAAAAACGGAAAAAAGGGAGGCAACTAAATTAAATAAAAAGGATGTTAAACTTAAAACTAACTACGAACTAAAAAACAAAACGAAATAACACAAAACAGAACAAATAATTAAATATAAAATAAGTTATTGAGCAGTATTATAAACAGTGTCAACAATATTCAAAGTGTTAATTCTCCTATGATAAAATAGAAGGTCTGCACCCTCATAAAGAAGTCCAGCTCCACCTAGGGTCAACAAGTCCACCGGAGAAAGGTACTTTACTATTTGAATGGCCTCCAGACTTATAGACCTTGAAAAACAATCTCTTACCAAGGCGTTTTCCACGGAACGTGCACCTTCCAGAAACTTAATAGCCCTTCCGACCATAAAAGCATCTAGCCGTTCAAAATCAATAGCGCGGTATATAGAACTACAAGAGGGCCTACGGAACTCTCCGTTGCGCCCTATATATGGTCTTAACCCGAGGCACGCAACTAAGATCCGTCTCTCCCATCTCCTAAGTCTCTCCATCTGGGCAGAAGAAATTCCAAACCAAGCCGGAAAAGCATAGGAGATAAGAGGACGTACGATCTGACGGTACACCAAAAGGCGTACTTTTTTATCGAGTCCACCTCTGCGTCTTAACACGCCTTGATACGCGCAATAAGCCCTCTTGGTGCTCTCAAGCACATTGTCGATGTGCCCATACGACTCAAAATTTTCATGGAAAGTGACGCCAAGGTACTTTAGCCTGTTTGATGTCCTAATAGTGTCTGCTCCAATGCTCAAGCACGGTCTAAAAGATCTGCAATTCGGGTATAAAAATTTACGCTTTCCTTTAAACATCATAGCGACAGTCTTATGAATATTTAGGATGAGGCCCCACCTTTTAAAGTAGTCCGTTAGTGTTGTCATGTATTGATTGACTCGGTCGTTAACAGTTCTTGCCCTAGCTCCTGAAGAAGCAATAAGGATGTCATCAGCATAGATCAACAAGAGATCTCCCTGTGGGGGCGGAGGTATATCTGACATGAAAATATTGTATAAAACCGGTCCCAGCAATGATCCCTGTGGCACTCCCGCAAAAATCGAACCCTCATGTGAGAGGACATCTCCAATACGAACCCTAAAAGAGCGGTCCCTTAGAAAGCTATCAATCATACGGCAGATACCCGAGCCAAATCCCATACTCAACAGCTTATAAATGAGGCCATCGTGCCAAACGGTATCAAAGGCTTTGGCAAAATCCAAACTTACTGCTATAGTAGGGCATCTCTTATTCAGACCCCTGGCAACATAGTCCGTGAGTACAACAAGTGCGTGTGTCGTCGAAAGTCTGCTTCTAAATCCGAATTGAAAATCTTTTAAAATGTCACTGTCAGTAATAACGTCATTAATTTTTGCCAGGAGAAAGCATTCAAATAGCTTTGAAAAGGCCGGTAATAGGGATATAGGTCTATAGCTTCCACTCTCATGAGGATCCGATTTTGGTTTAAGTATCGGAACCACAAGGGCAGCCTTCCAAGCTCTCGGGAAATATCCAATATTCAGGCAATGGTTAAATACAATGGCCAAGAAACGCCAGGCCACACTGTTCGTCTTCTTCAAAACAAAATCAGATATACCATCCATACCACTAGACCTCTTATTTGCTCTGCGCTTTAAGTCATTACCTACTGCCACTTCATCGGTAAAGCCAAGCCTGCTAATATGTCTACTAGAGCCAACAATTTTACCGTCAGCTGTCAAGGTTCTTCCAAAAGACGTCAAAGGCGTCGTTCTGTCCAAAGCAGATACTGCATCTCGAACCCTCGCACTGAAAGGATCATCACGTGCGTTATGACCAGAGGTTACCTGGAAAAATCGATTGGCCAGCAAATTAGATATACCAGTCTTATCAGAAATGATTGAGCCATCAGCATCAACCAAACTTTGAATTGAGGGACGAGAACTTAAACCTGCAGCCACCTTAACTTTTCTAAATGTCTTGTCATTTAGTCGTACGTTTTGCAAAAAGTGTGTCCAATGGTCGCGTTCAAAATTGGCTATGGCACCCTGTATTATTCGGTCAAGGTTTCGCAAGTCCGCTTTCAAAATGTTACGTCTACCTGGGTCTTCACATCTATGTAGCGTTCGTCTCAGTCGTTTCTTTTCGTCAATGAAATGTATTATCGTCGCCGGAAGCTTTAGCAAGCCTCTGCTCCTTGCCAAGAATTTAGGAATGGAATATTCCATAGCATTTTCAAAAGCTCTCTCCATCTCCTTTACGCAGTCGTCAATCTCTGTCTCAGTCACGTTTCTATCGATCGGAAGTCCACAAGTGGCAAGATTCGTCGACAGTCTTTGCAAAAATCTCCGTCTGTTTAACCTGTCTAAGTCGTACCTAGTAGTTCGTTCATTTGTCAAGCAGGGATTCGTTGAAATGATCATTTCAACTGCTTTGTGGTCAGATTCATAGTCCAGAGTCCTAAGTCGGTCCGCAGTTGTAGTAGTTATGTCCACAGTCGCCAGAAAAAAGTCAATGTATGAAGAAACGTGGGTATTAATCCTACTTGGTCCATCAGTCTGTCGCACTTCTAAATCCGGGTTTGATAGCAAGAAATCTCGAAGGTTTCGTCCACTCACATTCGTATACAGATCTCCCCAATACGGATGCCTTGCATTGAGATCAGCCCCTATCAAAACGCTGCAATTTCTTGCAAGCCGCTGCACTACATCAAAATCTGATGCAGCAAAGGGAGATTGAGGTCTAAGGTACATGGAGATAACAATTAAGTCAGGGGCACTTGATCTCCGAATGCGTACAGCTGCATTCTCAATACACCCCGTATTAAGAATTATCTCTTCACAACGCAGGGCATCCCTAATGAGGACAGCTGCACCGCCTCCACGTCCACCTTGTCGGTCACGTCTAAAAATTTTATACCCTGCTATATCCAGTTTGTGTCGAGCACTAAGACTGTGCTCCGCCACCAGCAGTACATCCGGTCTATGTCTACTTAAAAACAAGCTTAAGTAATGTCTTCTATGTCTCGATACAATGGAATTTACGTTTATAAATATTATTTTAAGTGAACTATCCATCCTGTCGCAAAGTCAGTAAGAGCCCAAGCAGAGCTCGGGATCTGTCCTCGTCACTGTCCAACTCACGGTACTTAGCCGCAAAACCACCAATTTTGCCCATACAATTCAGCAGACCTCCGCCGAAGAAACGCTGGCAGTCCTTGTCCATACGGTCAAACTGTGCAATTGCAGTCGCAAGGGTGATATCGGATTTGACCGAAACTGTCCTAGGCGAGGCCCCAAGCGCCTCCCGAATTGTCTTACTAGTGGTTGCAGCCGCTGCAGCATATGAAAGTCCTGCCTTAACTTTACTACTTCGCTCAGGAATAACTGACCCTTTTCCACCTCGGGAGACCTTTTTCGATTCCATCTTACGGATGAGATCAATTCTCCTCGGACACAATTTCGAGCAGGCCACATGGCCATCAGTACCACAGACAACACATCTAACTGGTAATCCAACTCTTCGCGAAACCTGACCAGTCACAGGATCAGTAACCAAAGTCTCTTGGTTATTTTCCCCCTTAGGTGGCACTTGGCATTTGCCCGGGCCATGAGACCCGCCGCACTTTACACACCTATAAGGCATCCGACAATTCGAACTGACATGCCCATAGCGCTGACAGTTAAAGCACTGCACCACGCCAGCCCTTTTAAATTTCCTTATCTTTACCTTGCAATGCAAGATGTACCTAATGTCATAAAATTTCCTAATATCAGATTTTCTGTCCAACCTGACAATCCATTTATCTCCAGCCAACCTGACCAAACCTAAAATATTAATATCTATCTGAAGACCATTCAAATAGTCAGAAATTTCTACAGCCTCAAAAGAGTCTGGAAGCCCTTCCACTACAAGCGTAAAAGGCCGAAGGCCCCGTGGGGTAAATGTATAAAAATTTACCCCTTCGTCCGTCAACAAAGTCTTAACTGTCTGGAAATCTTCCAGAGTGCAGACCTCTACGTTAGAAACATTTTTACCTAAAATTTTGACATTAAAATTCTTATGGCCTAACTTCTCAACAAATTTCTCTATAATTTTCTTCACGTCCAAATCAAACGTTGTTATTGCAGGAACCAACTTACTTCCAGCTTTTCCCAATCCTCCAGTAGCCTGCGCTTCTTTTTGATTCGCCGAACCTGCCGCATCACCAATCACTTTCCTCTTCTTCTCTATACTGGCTTTTGCTTTTTTAGCCTCAGCACTTTTCGTATCCGATAACTGGACTTCGCATTCATTAAACGAAAAGACGCTATCGGTATCTCGCAACATTCCTTCACCTGGACTCTTCTCCAGCTCATCCATTTTTTTCTTCAAAATATCATTTTCATGAAGCAGCAGACCAATTTTTCTCCCTGCATCTTCAAGTATTCCAACCAAGACCGCATTCAGCCTTCGCAGGTCTTCCAAGTCCTCCACTGTAGTCCTCTCACCAGTGGACTTTTTCCTCTTCTTGACGGAACCTCCGTCGTCACCCTCCTCCATTTTTTACTCCGAAAGTAAAAACAATAAAAAAGATATATTTCAAATTTAAAAATGTCCGCCTTCTATTCGATTCTCAAAAAAATATATGCTGGTGCACAAAACAAAAATTGCCTTCTCTTTCTATTTATTTTCTTCGCACACAAAATTAAAAATTTGTTTTTTTTCTCCGTTACACGTGTTCACTAATCTTTTCGGTAGCATTTAGTTGCAGGTGCCGTGGAAAAATGAGAAGTGAATAGGAGGGTCTTAACTTATTATTAGGCAATTAACTTAATTAAATAAAATCACTATTTCTGGAAGGGGTGTAGCATTTAGCGGGGTATAATATATATACAAACCTTCGCCGGTCTTTTACAAATATTTTGTGGGCTGGAAGTCGAAAATCTGTTGGGGCATTGAAGAGTTTACCCCTACCGACCAAACGTGTTTTTGATTTTTATATATATTAAGATTTGCCTGAACTCGGATTTTTGAAGAAATACATTTTTTCTTTTCTTATTTTTGGTGAAAAGATTTTTGTTTTAAGTAAATTTTACTATTTCTCTGAGATGCAATTTTTTTAGAATTGACTTTTTTTGGCAAATGTTTGTTTAAGGTTTCGTTATCAAAAGCGTAAGCATTTTTTCTTTTGTCATAGAAATCTTTGTCTGGCCACGAAATAGCTAAAAATTTAAATGATAGAATTCATTTCATTCATTCAGATGTGATTTTCACGTTCACTATCTTGGCTATAGCAACGCGGGTACCAAAAATAATTGTACAATAAATAGGTTATTTTGAAGCATATACCCTTTATCTTTAAACCTGAAATGTGGGGGGTTTCGAACTCATAGATGGAGGGATTTTGTTGCTTCTGTTTATAAAAATGCTAAACACATACATAAAAGTATAGAAATTACAAACGGAACAAAAAAATAATGTAGCCTACAGTAGAGTGTTTTAATACATATTCAAGATAACGCTAGTATCATAAAAACGCAAATGTATTTTTATTAACTTTCATTAACATTTAAATGTACATTTTTATTCCTAAGAAGTTTTTACGTTGAAATGTAGTATTTTTCTTTATTTTGCTTATTATTTCCACAACTCTTCACAGAACTCTTTTATTTTAAAAACAACAAGACCTTTTTATAATTTATCGATAAAGCGGCTTTTAATGTAAATTAAAACTACATTAATAGTAAATTATCTTTCCCCATTTTGAAAAGCTCATGAACTTTTTTTAAAATCTATTTTTATTATAAACTAGCTGTAGAAAACTATTTGCTAATGATTAATATTTAAGAAGAAGAAGAAGTAACACAAATTTTTTTTAATTTATCGTTTAAATAGTTCTAGAAAATAAACAAACAAAAAAGGTAAGCATAGAGTTCCTTTTAAAGCTTGATACTAAACAATATTTTTTGTTTTTCTGTTGGGAGAGAAAATAAACAGTGCTGGTGGTGTACCAACTCTCGAGTATGCAACATACAACTGCCCGTGGGAGAAACATTGAGATTCTAGGTTTAACCCACACACTTTTAGCAATTGTCCTTAGGATTTATTAATTGTAATTGTGAATGCAAGGCGTACGGGAAATTGGACATGTTTAAACTTAAATGGTAAATCACTTGGCATGATAGGTATCCTTGGAATAAGCAGCTCTTCAGCTACAAACTTTCCTATACTTATTATTATTGCTTTAATCGCGTTTGGCATCAGCGTTTTAATAACCAATCTAGTACCATTGCATAGTGTTAGCTGATTCAGGTTACATAACATGACTATCACCGCTCCAACCTTATGCTCGAAGTTATGTGGTGCGTTTCCCGGTAAGTCCTGAATTTGGGAACTCTACGGGGTAGTTAACAATATTATCAGGATCGGTAATGGAACCGATCGATTTATACGAATACAATTCGCCATTTCTTAAGCTTTGGATTTTTAAATTTTTTTTATCAACGTATTTGTTTTTTGAAGCTAAAATGGTAATCGCTGTAATTTTGAGCAATATGTGGGAACCCTTTTGCAATTAGTTCGTGTTTAGACGTCGTGAATTGGCAAAAGCCCATTGGAAAGGAAATCTGGAAGTCTGTGGACCATTTCATTTATATATATATATATATATATATATATATATATATATATATATATATATGAGAATAGATAGATATACCTAGATGTAGATAATCATTCAAATTTTAAGAAATTTATACACTTTAAGGAAAAAAATTTTTTAAATATTTTACTAAATTGAAAACAAATTCACCAAAGAATTTGAACTTTTTGAAAAACATGCAATTTATTTACATACATATGTACATGTGATTTTATTGCGAATTTTAATTGAAGTAAGATTTTTTCCCCAAAATTGTGACGGTATTATCTTTAAAAAATCTGGCAGCTATGTATAGTAATGAATTAAAAAAATTTTCAAACATAAAAATACATTTTTGACTGTTGACTTGTTAGAACAATGTTTGGTTTCGCCGAAGTTGAAGATGTTGCCTCTCTTTATTTGGTCTTTTATTTTGTGTTCTTTTTGTTTTGTGTTTTTTCTTTAAATTTGATCTACGGGTTTTTTAAGCGTATGCTAAGAATGTATACGTGTGCTTGCACGTATACAAACTCTATAATAATTTTTTTCATACCAACCATCTCCTGAAAATTTCGAATCGAATAAAACAAAAATCGGTCAAATCGCTCCAGCCGTTCTCACGCCAACTCATTACATACGTGGACCATTTCATTTTTATACATATAGATAATCTTTGAACATACTGTTGTACATACATAAGTATGTATATAGACCTTTTTTATTTTGTATTTTCTACAGCCATGAATTTTGTAATAAAAATTATTATTCTGTTATATGTAAGTCAAAGAGAGCAGTCGACTAAATTTTTTTACAGTCCACTAAAGAGTTAGTGTTATTCACCAATCATGTCTACTTTGCATAATACTTAGCCCTTAGCTGCTACTCATAATGTATAACAGCTGTCTAAAAGAGGGCATATTTTCAACTGCATGGAAACGCTAAAAAGTTGTGCTCATCATTAAGGGTAAGGGGGACCTAGAATGCCGTCTTTATACAGGCCTCTGTGCATGTTGGACACGGCTGCCCAACTGATGGAGCGGCTGATAAAATGAAGACTTGAACAAGCCATTACGGCGGGAGGAGGTTTATGGCCGAGGCAGTATAGATTTCGTCATGGAATCTGCCATAAAGGAAGCGGCAGATGTTTTCACAGCAGCATAACTGAAGAACTACCATAGCAAGCCACTGCTTGTTCTGGACGTGAAAAACACTTTCAAAAAGCATTAGATAGGCAGATGTACTAAGCGCTTTGGCGGGGGATTAAAAGCTGCCAGAGTATCTCATGAGGATAATTAAAAACTCTTAAAAATAGATTGCTCATCTACAGCACGACCAGTGGCGTTAGGAGAATGGAGGATACCTCGAGAGCTGCGCAAGGCTTCATACTAGGTCCCGATCTCTGAAACGAAAGTTACGTTGAAATATTGAGAAGGGAAATGCCTGAGGACACACTTATAGTTGATGCGTCGACTATATTGGGGCAGTCATCCAAGCGAGAACCACAGGGGATGCTCAACTTAAGCTGCGAGAAGTCATGATAAGAAGCAAGAGTTGGCTCCACTCACACGGCTTGCAATTCGCCATACAAAATACCGACAAATTCCTATCGAAATGGACGTTCTGATAGATGATGTGGTGTTACGTAAAGATGGCGAATACCTCGGGGTAAGTCTAGACCCAAAGTTGACATATTGGACTCAAACTCAACACTCAATAAAAAAAAGCGGCGAAAACAATAACGGCATAACTCAGCCGACTCATGGCAAATATCGGGGGATGCAGTCCAAGTAGGCGAAGGCTACTTATGGAGGCCTATAATAACATTCTTCTCTAAAGAAGTGAAATATGAGTACAAGCATTGAATGCAAAACGTAGAACAAGAATTTTACTGTCAGTGCAGAGAACAACAGTACCTGCTCGTAATAGTCGGAATGCGGTAGATAGATTTACAGGCAATATAGCGTTGGAGAATTTACTACGCTGGACGGAAGTACACCCTAGGAGAGCCCATAAAACGGGAAACCGTAGACAAGTTGCAGATGTGATGGACGAGCCAAAACCATGGGAGGTGAATGGATAGACAGAGAAAACGGGGAAGTAAATTTCTACTTAACGCAGATGCTATCTTTACACGGCTATAACGATATGGAAAAATGTACCACTTATTTTAAATTTACAAGGGAGAGGGTGTAGTAGACGATGTTGAGCACATATTTTTTAAGTGCCACCGTTGATCTGAATACCGCGTGGTGATAGAGGCGCAAATTGACCGAAAGAGGGCAACGGATATAGTTGATAAAAGGGATGAACCGACATTGATTTGACGTTCGGAGTGGGCACTTGGACGCAGGCTTGTTATAATAGGGTCAAATGGGCCAAATAGGGATCCTCGCCGACGATATGCGAGAACGGTGCCGGGGCGGAATAATGATTCCCGCTAGATGGGTAACGTATTTTTATATCTGAAAGCAAAAAAAATATGAGTAATAGCAAAAAATAATTTATTAATTATTCTCATAATAATTTATCTGAAAACAGTCATCAAACAATTATTAACAAAAAATTTAATAACACATGCTGCAAACTGAATTAATTAAAAAATCGAAACAACTCAACACAAAAAAGAGAAATAAAAACCCAGATGTTATTAATTTTTCTGGCTTAAAAACAAATATATAAAAGGACTTGCTCCAGACTTCTTAATACTTTCTTCACACTTTCTTCACATAAAAGCTACACAATTAATTTGCAGAATAAATTAGAAAAGTCTTAAATAAACTTTGTTTAATTTATTTGTTTGGAATGTGAAAATTAGAGTTTGATGTTATCAAATCTTCGATTCGGTATTGGCTGCTATGTGTTTTACGCACTCTTAACAAAAAAAATAAACAAGCTATTTGTTTTTAGCTGTGGCTAAGTCAAATTGAATATGTTGGGTTTTAGTGACCTTTTTAGTTTGTTTGCTTTGGATGCTTTGGAATTTATTTTTTATTGTTTATTTTTATTGGGCTGATAGGGCATTTTTCACTGAAGAAAACGTGTCCCACGATGTGCCCACGATTTTTTGATATAAAACAATAGTGTTTACATAAAGAATGGGTTGTGATAGGCCACCTTTTTCTTAAGAAAACGCTGTCTTTGACTTGGTAATATTTTTTCTAAAAAATCCATGGTATGTTCAAGGAGAACTTGTGACAGCTCTTACTTTTCTACAACAACGTGGGCGTTTAAGCTTAAAAATGATCTGTGACAGGACACATAAATTATGACTTCCTTTTGAAGCTTCCTTAACAAAAACCCTAACACGGGAACAAGTTTTTCCATAACATTCTCAAAATGCTTCAACCTTGCCTTAGAAAACAAAAAAATAGATTTAAAATCAAATTTAAAAAACCCAAAAAAGCACGTAAATACCACGTAGACTTTTATCCCTTAATACTCTAACTTTTAATTGACGTTAGAAATTTGGATATACATACATAGTAGTTAGTTAAGATAAACATACACATGCACTCAGAAGCTTATTTAAAATGATATTTGTTTATCCTCTTATTTTATGCACTTAAAATTGTTTTTATTAGAAAAACACATACACACAAATGTTAACTAAAAAACAAAATCCACAAGACTTCTTTCATAAACAGTTAAGTGTAAAAACTTGAGTAAATATAGCCTTTTTCCATTATCGCTCGCATTGATAAACCGACTTTTGTATATATTTTTTGGCTTAAAAATTAACCCAGTTTTACAGTTGAAAGAAAAAAGCTCGCATTGTTTCTGCATGCAATTACGTGTGCAGTTATGAGTTTTTTGTTTGTTTTGTTTAACAGTTTCGTGGGTGGCTTTTACTTTCGCTTAAGCCAGTAATATTCTTTTTAATGCACAATTAAAATAAGTTTATAACTCTTTCATTCTCTTCTAGATTGTACATCGTTTGGATTTCGTAATTTTCTTTAATAGTAAAAGCATTAAGTATAAAAAGTCTTACATTTAATTGAGAGGGCTGTTTTTGTAATTAATTTTATTGCAGTTTTAATTCTAAGCACTGCGTGGTTTTGTTAATGTATTTTTATTAAGATTTTATTTGAAAATTCAACAAGTACAAAGTGGATTGAAATAACTACACGAAAAATAAAAATATTATAAAAGTGAGTTTTGATCATACAGATCAAGTTTTGTACCCTTCTCTCTTAAAATTTTTTTAATTATTAAAATGTTCGAATATTAATACGTCTATAAAAGGGTTCGAATTTATTTAATATTTTAATATGCAGTGATCATTAATATACAATTCATAAAAACATTTTTTTTATAATTGTAATTTTTACTAATTTAAAAGGTTCAGTAGCAGTAATTGGTAGTTTATTATTTTGTTTATTATTATTATTTTAATTACGATATGCTTAAATAAGATCATAATTTGATTGAAAATTTAGATCCATTTTTATTAAATTAAACGAGTTAATAAATTTTCCTTTACCATATTGTTTACAACGCATAACAGTTCCAAATACTAAAGAGGTGAGCTTCTTGAATTGTAGCACGAAACATTTCCTGCTCGATCGCATTTTGTTACGAAATTTTCGATACAAAAACAGAAAAATACAAAAAATCTCAGGCTCATTAATAGCAAATGTGCATTACAAATTAATTAAAAGCTACCAGAAAAACCGTTAAAACCATTTGCGGTACATGGCAATTCAAAAATAACTTTATTAAATAATTAAACATACAAGGAGAAAAATAAAAAAAGTTCTTAGAACAATAATACAAAAAACGCAAAATTTTAAAAGAAGTGAAGCATAACTAAAGCATGTTAATAAATAGATCATTGCAGCAATTGTATTCATCATTATGTGACAGTGTCACTCATTTGTCATATTATTAGTAGCAACAAAATATAAGATGTTAAAAACCAGTAACTGAAGCAATCATTCACACAAAACAACAGCAGTCACATGCAAATACGTCAACAACTTTAACAGCAAAAAAATTAGTTCGATATTAGCAACATCAACAACAGGCAAAAGCATACAATTCTATTTCCACTTTCACATAGGCACCCATATACACACACAGACACACACACACACACACATATATATATATATATAAATATATATATATATATATATATATATATATATAATATATATGAATATGATATCATTTGTACTCACTGCTTCGAATATTTTCAGTAAAGCTAAATCATTTCCAATTTAAAGCTGATTTTATGTACATATAAGTTGGCCATGCTTAGAGAGAAAAAAAACAGTCAGGAAAATTTAATAGCAAAATATATTTTCCTTAAATATTAACATAAGAGAAATTAACATAAGAGAAATTTAATTAATAGATGGCTAACTGAAATACTGAAAAAAGGAGTAAATCCAATAGACAACTGCATCGTAGGAATATAAGAAATAAAAAAAATAAATGACGGCAAAAGCTGCAGTTGAATAAACTAAAAATTTTTTAAGCATAGGACAGTGTTATGTATAATAAAGTTTAGGGGGCGAAAAATGATGGCTTAGATGGCATTTCGCATACCAAGCTTTGGGTTTCCTCTTCTAAAGCACTGACGTTCGCAGACTTGTGTTGTTTCCAACATTGTATAACCCCATAAAACAATAGTAAGAATGTTGTATCACAAAACCAAAGGGCAAATACTATTTACCAATTACACGAATAGGAAATATTTCATTTAATAATCCAACTGCTAATGGCAGGTATCCTGGATACCTGCTAATGGCAGGTATCCTTGAAATCATGTTTTGCCTTCATAAATATCATAATATTTAGGTAAAACGTTCGAAGTGTTATTGGTTTTTTCACCTGCAACACCACTCAGAGTATTCTCCCTATTCAGACAAGTTATTACGCTGGAACTGGAACACCAAATAAAGAAAAAGAATAAAAAGCATTACTACTTCTGGATTTTAGATTTTAATTTTTTCACATTGAATGTTAAAGATGAAGAAGGAAATAATTTAGACGTATAAAATGAAATTTCTGATGTTTGGTGTAATAATTCGTTCATTTTCTATGAGCCCATAGATCAGTAAAATACTGCTTAAATTGATAGGGTTGGTAACTTTTCTGTGAAAAGGAAACCTCCCAATGTCAGTCTAGAGAAGATTTTATATAATTCGAATACTTATGTATGTTAAAAAGTATATCAAAAAGCGGATTATCTTTGTAATGGCTTTTACCAGGCCATTAGTAAGGTTTTGCTGCTATAAGACCTCAACTCTAAATTTGATGAATTTATAGAGAAAATGTAAAAGTCCAGTAGAAACGGACAAAAAGAATCAACATCAAAAGAAACAACATCTCCGACGGACTTATCTATAAAGGGGTTGCAGAGTAGTAGGAAGATTAGAACAATCTCATTTATGCGGATTTTAAAACGGCTTGGCACTAACCTTTCTGTGGTTTTTGTGGGGATCCTAAATGTGGGAAACCTTAATCGGTTTCGTATATGCGAAACTGCAACGCGTAAAACTTATTTTCAATTTATTGTGTTGCTATATTTTTCGATATTGTTAACAATTTTTAAAAATTCAATTCATAAACTGTCATAGTAATCATGATCAGAACATCGAGAACTTCAAATTCTTTTATAGCTACGTACATCACGCGTTGCTACACTTGATTCTAATTACGTCCTGCAAACATTAACAAAATGTTTACAGGATTGCGCTGAAGCGTACCTTTTATTATTTGTACTATTGTTTAATCCATTATAGATTGTTTTATTTTGAATAAATTATTGCAAAAGCCGTGGTTTTCTAGGTAAGAATAGGATATATTCTTCATAAGAGGTCAGTTATAAAGGCAAGAGACAAATTCATTTTTAAAATCTACTCAAATAAGCTAATATCCATTTCATTTAATTTTTACCATTTAATTACCAATTTCATTTTTGGCAACATTTATTAAATCAGCAGTATTTTTGCCACAAAAAAACAAATTCAGAAAAAATGCTAGAAAAACTGTAGATGCCAGTTCTGTGATTTGATATTTTATACTCCACTGTATTGTGTAGAATTGTATATTGGCATTAAGTTCCTTGGATTTGTTCGATGTGATAACGTCACTGAGAACACGGCTTGACAATGATGTTATCACGCCAAAAGGGCTCGCCGTTTACATCTTACAAACAGCCAGCAATAACAGTTTACAGCGAAGATAATTACAAGAATAGTTGTATGTCAGATAAGAAATACAAATTTATGAAGAAAATTGTTGACATTTTTTTTATTAACATAAGTATTTGATTTTATTTCATGAATATTTATGCCCCAGCGCCAAGGGAAGTTCTTATAGAGGCGAAACTGGCAACTAAATACTAATAACAATTAATTAAATAACTAAAAAACTAATATTAACAAAAAAGAAAAAAATAATAATACAAAAGTATATCAATTTACTATTTATATAACTCAATTATCTAATAAATATTCGTTTATTGCTACTTTAAAGGTCGAAAGCATGGAGATATTTTTTATACGATTAGGTAGGTGGTTGTAGTCAGTTGGACCAGCAAATCGAATCAGTTGCTTTGTTACTTCAAGCCGACATCTGACAATTTTCAAGTTCATCGATTGTCTAGTTGCTCTTCCCGCATGTGTACCAACAAAAGAAAATTCAGTTAAGCTAAATCCAATTCTATTTAAGACTTTGTACACATATAGCAACAGCTGTTGCTTTCGAAAACCTTTTATTGGCAGTATACCCTTAGCATATCTTTCCATTGTATTATAATGCAAAGGAAGATTCAAAACAATTCGATTTGTAGGCATATACTGCCGGAAGGTAGGTTAAGTGCGAGTGAATAATAGATCAACATTTTCGCTTTTGTGTCCAATTTATTTCTAAATTTACATAAATGTCAATTCCAGAGGAGACTTTTGATTTTAAGTAATTAATGTAAATATCCCATGAAATATTACGAGTTAATAGCTTTCCAAGATATTTAACACTTTCAGATTCCGTAATTACCTCGCCATCAATATGAACACTAATTAACTGATCATTTCCTGTTAGATATGGCCTAAAACGTACTAGTTTAGTTTTCCTTGCATTCAAGATTAACTTATTAAGTCTCAAATATTCAGACAAAATTGAAGCATCATACTCGACTTGATTTCTAAGTACTTCTTCATAATTATAATTGTACAGCGGACAGATGTCGTCAGCATACATAAAAAGTTTTCCATTAAATGTGATATTTTTAATATCATTAATGAAAACCTTGAATAGTAATGGACCAAGAACACTGCATTGAGGAACACCACAAAGAACACCAATTTCAGAACTTCTAGCTTCGCCGATTTGCACAACTTGCCTTCTATCCCGTAGATAATCTTCAAAAATTTTTAGGGATTTACCAGAACACCCGTAATACTTCAATTTTTGAATTAGTAGTATCTGATCTACCAAATCCGGAAATATTTCACTTTCGGACTAATAGCATTTTAGGTGTAATATTGTTGCAACCAAACTGTTCAGTACATATTCTATTTTTGAATTATCAATGGCGCGAAAATTGAAGTTATTTGAAGCATGAACTAAGGTACGGAAAAAGTTTATATTGTCATTTTATTCCACATGAATAGTATTTCTGATAGCACAAACTGAACTGTAGAAAAAATTATTAAATGTCAGAGCTTTTTCATCATTGGAAATAAGAACATCGTTGTCGGTGTCAATAATTTTACCCAACTGGTTGCTGTTCCTTCCTAAAGTTTTGTTTAGGAATTTCCATGTTTTCTTACTGTCACCATTACATTTATCCAAATGATATATATAGTAATTGCAATATAGTAATGCAATATCATAATTTAACTTTTGATTCGTCTATATAAGATAGTGTGACAACACTGGTTAAAATATGATGAAATTTATTTAAGAAGAAAGAAAAAATATAGCTGAGTAAAAGTATTTCATATAAATTACAAAACTTTATAAAAAAGGCATCACATATAGTATTCCATCAGAAAAGAAAAAAGAAACTTCAACATGACTATTCAAAATTCAGCTAGCAAACGATGTAAATATCAACAGCAAACCAAACATGTGTTGAAGCAACAAGTTGTTTTGTTCTACCAAACAAAACCTTTTGATGTGTCATTTTGTGAATAACATGTGGAAACAACCAAATTAAATAAAAGATATTTCAAATTACAGTAAGTTATGATATTTTAAAATTAAAAAAAGATTACAGAAAAATTAACAATAAGTTGTTGAATGTAACTTTTTTTCATAAAAGCTTTTTAAAAAGCAAAAAAAAAAAAAATTAAGAAAAATTAAGGTATAAAATTTCCTATTGGCAGCTGTAAGAACGCTATTTTAAAACAATTATTAAATTCATTTCGGAAAATTTTAACTGAAGTTTCTTTAGTAATTCATATAATTCATCTAATATTTTTTTATACAAAATAACACTCCTATCCATAAATTGACTATCGCTGCAGCATAACTCTTTTTAGTAATCACGAAAGACCCCAAGGTTTAGCTCGATGATGGCAAGGTCATTTTGTTTATTAAGAAGAATATACAGATGAAAGTAGTAACTCAACTGTGAGAAGCCAAATACCTCGGTAAATAGTTGAGACACTTAATTCGTAAAACCCGTTTGAAAGTGAAAGGGATAAAAATGAAATAAAATGATCTCGCTCTGTAGCTGTAAATGCACTCTTAGCTTAAATTTTAAACTTCCTTATGTCATTCGGTCACCAAAATTAAATTCTATAAGTGATCCTTTAAGTGGTCCTATAGTATATTAAAAATTAAAATGTTTACAAAGATTAACGCGTGGTCATGATTGTATTTGCACTCAGCTAAGAAGTGGGGATAAATAATTATCTTGTTATCTTGGTCGAACCATAGAACTTTGTTTTGCTTGATCGTTACCTACTGAGGCTCTCATAGGTGGGAAAAATTACATTTGAAAAGGATAAAATCAAGTTTGAATAATTTGTTACTACAACCACAAACAAGTGTGGTGTGCGCAAAAAGAATTAAAAGGTTATCCATTGTTGAGACGCCGCCATGCAACCATTGCGGCTGGTAGAGATGTCTTCGTGTTTATTAAAATAGACGATTATGAGTTCATATTGTAACAAAACCTTGAGTAGAAAGAATAATAATCATTGTTGTGTTATAAATAAAAACAAAAACAGCTAAGACCTTCCGAGCTCTACAAAATCTCTACGCGTTAAAAGCGGTTATACATAATAGCAACAGAAAACATAATCAAACAGTAATTGGGGTATCGGTCGCAATGTATTGTGGTGCTTTTAATCGGCGCAGCTATCCACAGACTCAATATGCTAAGTTTTCGGCGAGACCCGAAATCAAGACCTGCTCATTTGTTTTTGAAATCAGGCAATTTTTAACCAACTCATATACGGGCTGTCCTATTGCTTCATACCTGGGCTTTATGCTGATGTAAGTTATTAAATTTTTTATCATTAATCTCGTTATCTACTCTACAAACGGAAAAAAAACTGCATTTAAACAAAAGTTTGTTAAAGAAAGCTTAAATGTATGCAAAATTTTTTATAATTAAACAACTAAAAATACAAATAAGAGATTTAACATAAAAAGACTTAAATTGGCTCGGTATATAAGCAGGTGTATAAGCAAATTTCTAACAGCATTGCAAATTCTTGTAATTAAAAAAATCTCTTTTTAAATTTAAAAATTATAGATTTAAAAACTTTAGAACAGCAAAAACTATATCCTCCATAGAAAACAGGTATTTTAATGAACGTTTCCTTTTAAGATTTTGTTTGTAAATCAAGCCGAAGAAGACATTTCTTAGTTATTTTTATTTGTTTGTGTTTTGATGTTGGTTGGTGGTTACTTTTCTTAAAGGTTGGTTTTTTTGGTACATAAAACACTTAATACAATGATTCGAATCCTTATTCTTTTTTTATAGATTGATAATAGTTCAAGTTATTTCATTTTTTAAATTCCTGGACGTCTTTAAATACTTAAAAATTCTTAAATATTAAACACTGACATTTTCCAAAATATTTATGTCAAAACACAATGTTTCTGTATTGCAACTCTCGTTAGGTTCATGCTGTAATGAGTGCAAGAAAATTTTTTGTTTATCGAAATTGTACTCCACGCCATCTCTGTAAAGAGTCTTCAGTTACATATATGCTGCTTATAAAGTATTAAGTAAACTGCGAATAGCTTCTTTTTACAACACTGTTCTCTGATTTACATCTAAAGTTAAGTATTCTTCAGGAACGTTTAAGAAATGAACGGATAAATACTATGAAATTTTCAATTGTTGATAATATTATTGTGTAAGCAAATTATTAATCAGCTGACTGGAAACTTTCCATAAGTTTGTAAAAGCATAAAAAATAGACTAAAAGAAAGTGAGCGTTCTTAATTTTAAGACGAGTACATTTGGGACCACATTATGTAGTTTTGTTTTATTAGAAACGATTCATAAACTCTAATGTAATATGGAGTTTAGTGACTTTAAGAGAAAATTAGGTTACATAGATCTATACTTTCATATACGGTTCAGTGGGATAAAACTTAATCTACTTTTTTCTCAATTCTCTGCGATAATTTTTCAGAAGTAGGATGGTCGGCATAGATCTTTGTCTTCAAATAGCTTCGTAAAAAGGAATATAGTGTTGTGAAATAACAGGATATTGCGATAAAAGTAGATTTAATACCTTTAAGTAACTGTAAATAACAATTTTCAATAAATTTTCAATAAATTGTGAGTGATATGGCACTGTTCAGATAAACGTCAAAGAGAAAAATTGTGTATGCAAAGTAATAAAATGTGTGTACTGCTCAACATAATTTTACAAAGCTGAATATATAAATTAATTAAAAAAGAATTGTTAACGTGCTTTATTTTGCAATTGAAGTAGCAAGGGTGATGGACGGAAAGAAATAGAGAAGAAAGGAGATAACCTCATGTGATTCGCATCATCTCAGTATATAACAATAACAGTAGATGCTACCCAGTCTCATATTTGAAGATGTGAAATGAATTGATGACCGCAGCACAAAAATCATACTAAACTGTGGCTGCATTTAGGTTTTCTGTGACCTCTTTAAATACGAAACGTGGTGGTATCGGTGTTTATACATTTCTGTTCTTGTTGTTAATATTACACATTCGAATAATTAGACACAGAAGCAGACTATTGTATTATTGTATTTATAGATGATTTTTGAAATCTCTCTCGTTCCTCTGTGATAAACAACATTTTATACATTCATTTTCAATCATTAAACAATATTGATCTTTCTTCAGTTTTCGTCTCTTAGATCTATCGCTACAGTTATCTAGCGATTTTTGTGGTCTTCCACCACTCTATTCATATGTGGTTTTTGAAATCACCTGAATACGAAGTTCACCTTGTAACCAATTCGCAAAGCGCTTTTAAAATTTACTTTTACTAAAGTCAACTTCCTTGTAGCGTTTTTTTGACGAAATCAGATACTTTGTTTTTTATTTCCAATTGTGTTTCAATGTCGATAGCATTTATGTTCAATTTTCTTTGAAGGCAGTACCTGTTAGCGGTACGGCGGCAGTAAAGGTGGTAGTGCTTGGCAGCGGTACGGCGGCAGCGGCGGTACGGCGACAACAAAGGCGGCAGTGTTCTTGGCCGCTTGACTAGCATTACGGAATGTGCAGTCCCTGCCCAGTACTATTCAAGCCACCAGTTTCTGCTGATAAGGACCCCTCTACGGAATATAACAAAGGAATTCCTAACGGCAGTTTACCTGCTCACGCTTTGCCCCGTAGTAGGGTTTATTGGGCGTGCTTGGCTGTTTTGACTAATACTACGGAATGTGCAGTCCCTGCCCACACACACTGTAATTACCAGCCTTCGTTTGGTTCGTTCAACTACTATTTCGTTATTGTTGCCCGACCACTAGCAGCTAACAGTATTGATGGTTTGATTGCTATTGATTCGCAGGTGACGCTGCGGCATTCCTGACCGTTTATTTGAATTACTAATTAATTTTAATTCACCTTAATACTAATAATAATAATAATAATAAAAGAATTAATATAACAATTCATTCATCTTAATGCTAATAATAATAAGAGAAATAACAATAAATGATAATAAAATATAATAGGCCAGCTGTAGTTCAGTAAATGGTCATTTTGACCATTGATGCCGTCTGGGTGAAAACAAGGACTCGACTTTCACCGTCACAAGCTGATAACAATGTTGATAATGTTGAAGAGCTATAAAATAAAATTCCAAAAATGTATCAATCTTTTTAAATCGAATATTTCCAAATTATTTTCCTTATACCAGGCTTCGAAAATAAACAGTACATTATTATACTGTAATAGGTGGCATTCCTTAAAATCAATCGAAAAATTTTACCTGTTAAAATTCATTCTGTACTTTACTGAAAGAAATTTTAAACATTTTTTCCTATAATTTTTAGCAGGTAATTGAAACATCTGTGCAAAAATGCATGAACAATTCTAGGAAGTTTTTCAACCATTTGAAGAAATATTTGTACCACTAATAACTTTAAAGTAATTAATATGAGATCAAATATTAAATTTTTTTATTTATAAATTAACTTAAATTCTTTGCTTTTATCAGCATGCCACGCCTACTACTGTGAATATTTTGCCAAAATTTTTAGGCTACCTAAGTTCTGATCTGTTTCCTTTTTGATGGCATACAAATTTTAAGAATCCATGTCAAGAAAAAATATAGGTTTTGGCCAATGAAAATTGATTCTGAGCCACCGTGCGTCGGGAAGAATCTTAAGAGTAGTAATAAAATATATTCAAAAGGGATTAGATAACTGAACGAACGGTCAAATCACATAACTAAAGGCAAATCAAAACAAAGGTGATACAAAATTAAAAAAGCTTTTTACGTTCTCTTAATTTAAAATTCATCATTTGTTTAATACTCCTCGTTTACTGCACTTAATACAACGGAAACAACTTAAAATAACCAGTCAACCATCCATGCTATTGAATTTCAAACTCATCACAAATTTCTTTTTTATTCGCATCATTCCTGCCCTGACTCTCTTTCCTGTATTTACAATTTAAAATCATTTCGATTTGTTTTGTCTGTTCAGTTTTAAATGTAAACGGGTAAACGTTTTCCTGATCTTAATTTTCTTGTCTTTTGTGATGGTTCAGCTATTTTTATTTATTATTTGTGCGAACTGAGTTGAGTTTTCTATATACATAAATTAATTTTTTTTTGTTTGTTTTTTGTTGCTAAAAGTAAGAAAAAATACCCCAAGCTGCAATTATTTTTGCATCATTAAGTTTGAATGTGTTGTTGATTTTGATTCTGGTTTTACTTTAGTTGCATGTATTTGATGATTTTTATAACAATCTTAAAGTTGTTATTTAAATAGCAGAGTTGTAAGCTTAAAACTGTATAAAATATGAGGACAACTACAAATTTGTTTCTCCTAAATAAATATGTCAATTTTGAACTGAAAATATTTTAACGATTAATTTTTTATTTCTTTTTTCTTTTTTGTGTACTTTATAAGAAAAACTAAGAGACAAGTGAAAGTTGTTTACGTTTTTAAGCAAGTTTCAAATTAAAAATAATATTTAATTTTAGTTTTAGATTGTGTTTTTTGGAGTTTAATCTTCATCGGATGTTAAGAAATAACCATTTTCACATTAGCTTGCAAAATCTTTTATCAAAGATTTGAAAATATGTAAAATTTTCTTGCAAAGTGTTGAAGTAGATAAAGTACATAATAATTTTAATCGCTTGCCTTGAAACTTAATGGATTTATTTAAATAATTAATTAGTTATGAAATTTTGTTATGTCAATTACTGACCACTTAATATTTTAAAATTTTGCATCTGAATTTATGAAGAATAAAATCTGCACATATTTGTGTGGTGTTTTGTTTTTAATTAAAATTAGAAAGAATTTAATTAACTGCTTATGGATAGACACCAACACAAATATTGCCAATATTAATTTAATAAAAAAAAAATGTTTCTCTAATAATTAAAACATGTAGTGCGTATTACAGGAAGCACACGCAAGCATGATGTTGCAAATACAGATTCACAATGTGTTACATTGCACATACGCGCAGTAAGAAAATTATTTAAGAAAATTTTTTAGTAATTAATTTTAAGCACTAGGGCTTATTTATTAAAAAATTTTTTAAAAAACTTTATTTTTTATTATTTTTTCGATATTTCGCCACACCGTTGGTTGGCATCATCAGGAAAAACAAAAATAAAGAACAAACAAATTGAAAAAATTGTTTGATTAACAAATTTTAAATAATCAAAAAAATTTTTCAAAAAACAAAACAAACAAAAACAATAAAAAACGACAAATTGAAAAATTTTTTTGTTTTACAAACATACAAACAAATTTTCAACATTAACAAATTTTTAAATGAAAAACAATTTTTAAAAATACATAACAAATTTACAAAACAATAGTATCTTACACATATATTCTAAAAACATAAATTTAATGACCAAACGTTACAAAAAATTAAAGTATTAATTATTACTATTATGCAGATACAGAGTTTTGTTTTATAATTTTATGCACTAAATGTCTATAATTTTGAGCAACTTTCTCCGTATCTGCTTTAAAATTTATTCTTTTGGTTAATGGTACTTTAATTATTTGTAACATTTCCAACATATAACGACGTTTATAATTATTTTCTAAATTTAAAATTGAAACATTTTCAAAATTAGGATTGTGATTAACTTTAGAGCAATGCGAAGATAATGCTGTGTTTTGTTAACTAATATTATTCCTGTATTACTGGTCTGACCTATGTCCTGCGATTCTAGTTTTCAATTTATTTTTTGTTGTGCCTACATAAACCTTATTACAATCTTCCTTATCATTACCGTTACAAGGAATTTTGTACACTACATTGGACATATTTAGTTTTTGAATTTTATCCTTAGTTTTACTAAACAACCTATTTAATGTATTTGTATTCTTATGTGCCATTTTGTATTTATTTGAATCATAAATTTTTGAATTCTCTATTCTTTCAGACAAGACAGGTATATAAGTTATCGATTTATATATTTTGGGTTCCGTTCCACTACTTATAACTCTTTTCCTCCTATTATTAAATTGATTAATTAACCTATTAGTTAATCGTAATGGAAAATTGTTCTCAGTTAAAATATTTCTAATCTTTTCTTTGTTCTTTCTATGGAATTCTTTGTTTCTTTCTTAGATTTCTGAATGGGTTTTTGGTAGGGTGAAACTTTAAGTTGAATCCTGTAATCTGCGAGTTAAGAAAAACATAAAAAGAAAATTGTCTAAGATTTTGTAAAACTGTAATTGTATTTTTTTTTATCAAATAATAAAACCGAATCAAAATATTAAGTTTTATGAAGCCACATTTTTATAAAAAAGTGTATTTTTTTCAAAACGGTATACATTTTTTAATAAAATGTACTTTTTTGTAAAATTCTGTTGTGCAAATAAACTTTTAAAGTTAAAAAAAATATGAAATTTACTGTCATTTATTTCATATAGAGACGTTATTCTACAGAAATCTTTGAGAATATCTTAGAAAAAAATGTATTTCGCAAATTGTGGTAATTTTCTAACAAAGAGAAAATTATTTACTTACCAAAAATGGGTATTTTTATTCAAATATAGGATTAAAATTAAAGAATTAAATTAGATAACGTTGAGATTTAATTTTGTATTAAATATTTTATTACAGTAAATAATATTTTACCAAAAAAGGTTTTATTCAAAAGAAACTTATATTTTTTTCAAAATCACTATTATTTCCAACGCAGTACTTGTACGTACAATTTATATTTCATAAAAGAAAATATATAATTTTAAATTTCTCATTTTTCTTGTATAAAAAAATTCAATAAAAAAAATTAAATTAAAAAAAATTAAATAAAAAAATTCAACAATTCGATTTATTGTATTTTTTGTTTTTTTGTAGTTTAAAGCGACAAGCATGTCAACCATAATGATTGAAAACTTAATTTTTTGTTAATGTTCTTTTTATTATTATTATTATTATTTATTAATTTTTTTTTAACCATTTTAGCAAAATGATTATGCATTTTATTTGATTTGTTTCAATTGAAACAGGTTTATTGCGATTTATCATTTCATTTATCTTCATATTCAGTTTTTGAAATATGCCTTTCAAACCAATCATTTTAGAATATTATATGTACATTTATTAAATGTAAATTTCTGTTAATGGTATTATTATTGTTATTATAGAACCATAATTTATTTTTGCATAAGTAATTTTTTCAAAAAAATTTTTTGGCCCCAGCTTTTTTAGGTAAAATTTTTTGTGAAGCTAAACTTTTTCAAAAACGTGATTTTATATAAGCAATTTTTATAGAAATTTTTACGTAAAAGTTTCATTTGTGGTAAAAGTAAATTTCTTTACAATTTTGCTTTTGTTTGTATAATTTTGCCTTGTTTTGTATAAGAGTAGTTTTATGCAGTAAGTTCCACTTTTATAAAAAAATATTTTTTTAATGGTAAAAAATAATAAAAGTGGCCAAAGAAGTTTTTAGTTTTTTGTAACCAATATTTATTTATGTAAAAATGTATTAATATCACCTTTGCAATATCATCTAAAAACAAGCGGCTTAAAACCACAATTTTGTCAATTTATTTAAGCAATAAGTTTTTAAATTGGAATTATTTTAACAAATATCCCATTTTTGGTAAAACTAAACGGCCTTTTAATTTATTCAACTATATTTTTGATTTTATGGAAAACCAAATAATTTAGTCCTGTCATTGCACATAAACAATCAATTTATTCAATTTTGTTCGTTTTGCTTTTATCCGTTTTATTGAAAGCTAGATGTCCTTTATTTGTTGGAATGATAGTATTTATTGTTGTGACTGAATAACATTTTATCGTTTTAATTTCATTGCAACTTGTAATGGCAATTTAATTGTCATTTATAAACGATAAATATCCAATGCTTGATACGGTCGTGTGAATGTCAAAATGGAGTTGAAGAACAATTCTCGATGCATTTGGTGCACATGATTAAATAAATTATTTATTTAATCATGTGTATTGACTTTCAAAATTTACAGTATTTAAAAATGTAGAAGGATAACATTCGTTATATAACACTTTATCCATAAAACAAAACAATAGGTAAAAAATGTTTTATGGTGAACCCATATTATAATTAAGTTACCTTTACAATATTAAATCATCTAATATGAGTCCAAGCACATAAATCTTTTACATTAACAAATACATATATATTTTTATAGATGTACTTATATATATATATATGATTGGAAATGAACACAGTTTTTTAACATAAACATGGAAACGTATAAGTACACAAATATTTCGATGTAGAAAATACAATGCTGTGGAATAAAATCAAAGAAAAAGACAAATTTTCATTTTATTTAATTAAAATAATAATTTTAAGACCTTCCCTATTTATGTTGGCATAATGACTTATTGGCGCTTGCGATAAAAGAAAAAACGGCTCGCAAAATGATTTAGTTTTCTGTTTAAGATTATTATTAACCTTCACCTAAAACAAATAACGGTGTCCTGTTGAGAAAAATAAGTGGAAAAACTTTTGCAATTGTCCAGTTCTTAAATTTTACAACGTAGACAAAAAAATTGGTTTTCTCAACAACTTGTACTGTAGAAAAATATTAGCAAAATGTCCTTTTTGTTTTGTTTCTTAACTTTTGAAGGACATAAAATAAATTGTAGAATATTTTATTTGCTAGTGCCTGTTTACTTTGTTTTAGTATTTTATTGGTTTTTATTTATTTAGTTTCGGTGCTTCTTTAATGTTTTTGCTCCTCAATCTGACAACGCCTTTTGTTAACCAGGGAATTTGTTTTTTTTTTCTTGGTTCGCAAGAACTAAATGAGAAATGAAATTACTTCGATTTTATTTTCTAATACAGGAAAAACGACAACCTAGTCAGTGTTCTGGACAAATATTTGTCACGATTTGGGATGGGATGTAAGATAAGTTTTGAACAAAAATTTTTGTACATTTTACTTAGAATGTAGGTATTGCAAGAAAATTTCTTTTTTGTAAAAGTAAGGTATTTACCGTAATAGCTTGAAATCCAGCCTGAAAAAAAAACAAAATAAAATCTTAAAAAAATTTTGAGACAGACAGCTTAATAATTTAACACTAAGCTGATATGAATTTAGCGAACTGCGAATATAAAAACTGGACTGCAAATAAAAAAAAATGGCAAGTTTGGAATAGTTTAGCCTACTAGACAAACTGATGCTGGAGTTGGTTTGGCTAGATGCTAAACTTGATTAGGCAAGAAAGACTCTGATAGAGTAGATGTGAGTAGACTAGACTCGACCAGACAAGCAGGAAGACTTTTAATTTACTTGTTAGTTATTTATAATTGAATTTTGTTTTTTAAGAGACGTTGCTATTTAATTGAAATCAATATATTATTAAAATTAAGTCATAATTTAAATGCAAAATAAAGCAATATTTTTCTTAATTTTTTTAAGCTAACGATAGAAAAAATAACTTTACTTATTTTCTTTACAATTTATTCGTTATAAATAAAAGATTTTGTAGATAATAATAACGGCAAAATTAGTATTAATTTTTTAACAAAACCTTTTTGCTTCTAATGTAAGTCAATGATTTGTGCTATTATCCTTATTTTTATCTTATAGTCTTATTTTATTTGAATTTTATTAGATTTCTATGCATGTTAACATTAAAAGTTATAGTAAACTAAGAGAATTGTAAAACATATTTTGTTCAATTCATAGCGTGTTGTATGTATATCACACATACGATAGATTATACAATAGTTATAAAAATGTTTCATTTACAATAGAAAATGTTATCTGTATTTGAATTTCCTGTTTCTATTTTACTGTTTAATTCAATTTTATTGATTTTTTTTACAGATATGAAAGATTTTAAAGTTATACAACATACAACATAGACAAATCTTTTGATTTGAAAAATACGTGGGTCGCAGTGTATGAACATGAAGAAATGGAAGACTGAATTTGACACTTAGAATTGTTAGTATATAATACCCAGTAAATAATATGTAAAATTGATACTATATGTCAAATATTGTTGTTTTCTATACTCGGTATTATAATAAAGAAATTTACTCTAAATAAAAAGTATGTGGCAAAACGAACGCAGTTTTTAAATATTTTTCTCTTTAAATTCCCATTTTATTGAGTCATAGGTATTCAGATTAGGGTCATATATAGTATAGAATAGTTTACTGAGTAAATACAATCACGATTTTTAGTGCTCACATAATCGTTCTCCTGAGCAAGGCGCTTCGATTTTCGACTGTTGGTTATATTTTATTCCACACAACTGAGCAATGCTATGAATGAATGTTAATGAAATCACGAAAAATAATTCTTTATTGAGAAAAATTTGGTTAAAGACTTCCTCATAAGCCCACATAACAACCAAGTATTGCAGGTATTAAAACTATGAGACCATTTTCATTTTCATTATTATTAAATCAGCTGATTGGAGTTTTGATGGAAAAATTGTGTCTGGATATTAGGCCAATTTTGGGCTTTATGAGTTTTTTAATAAACAAAATTGCCTGATATGGAGTGAAGCCGCTGCTACCGCTTTTATTTAAAGTTGGAATAAATTTAATGCAAATACTTTTTTTGGCAATCCGCCATAACTTAGCTTTGAATTTTATACCGAATTTCTTCAGTGATGTTATCCATAACAAATTGAACTAAAAAACAAAAAATGAATGTTTTTAAAGTGCAAAAGTATAAGTCTAAATATGTATTCTTTGCTTGTAATTTCTGTTTTCAATATTATTTTTATATTCTGAAAGCAATATTCGTATTTCTGTTTCGTTTTTTAGCCCAATACTCAAGTACTTATAGTGGTGGAGAAGATAAAAAATGCGAAAACAATCTAATTCCAAATGAACTTTTAAGTTCACTGGACATTTAGAATGTATTTATTAGTTGTATAATAATAATTGCTTAAAGGACAGGGTAAAAGGAGAAAATCTTTTCAATTTCAGCTATAATTGGTCTCAAATCGTAGACTTTTGTTATTTGACTTCATACTAAAATTCTTTTTGAGACATAGGCCTATTACCTTCTTCTTCGTTAACGTATGCTTGATCTGATGATTACTGTGATCTTGAGAAAATGGAGTTTAGTTTCTTATATGATTTCAAGATTCCCAATCCCTAAGAATCACGTTAAGCTACTGAGACAAGTGTATTTTGAAAAAATTGTTTTCCCAAATATTTGAGTCTTCATCTTTGGAGAGTCGCAGACAGTCGCAAAAAAGGTGTTGAAGTGAAATCCTCTTCGCTTTCTTATACACTTCTCCTTTAAGATCCAAAATTGAATATTTTTTAAGAGTCGGCAGTGCCTCTATCTTTTTTCGCGATTAAGGCTCAACGGATTATGGACAAACTGCGAGTTGGCTCACAGTGGTTGTTTTATTTCCCTTTATTGCTGAAGAGACAGCCATTTACATTGTCCTCTTATTTTATTTATTTAACATTTAACTATTTAAAGAAAATGCATTTCGTAGCATCAATTTTTGTTTTTCAGTTTTGGTTTTATTTTTATTGTAAATAGATAGACAACTGCTATTTTGGTGTACAAGTTGGCATATGTCATAGTCTGAAAGCAACTAGAATAATACAAACAGCTAATGTAATATACCAACAAAGCAATATACATATATATCTAAAACTGTTTTTCTTTCTTATTATTTCCAACACATATAGTATACTAAATTTATTTTTAATTTATTTATTAACTTTTATATCAATGTATTGTCATTTTTATTATAACTTTTTTTGTATTGTTACTACTTTTTATTTTTATTTTTATTTTCTACCATAAACATACATGATATCGAAAATATGTTACACATAGATGGTTTAGAAGAAAAAGCATCTATGTATCTACGCCGTAAGAAAACGATAAAGATTTCAAATGAATTGATAAACATTTATAACAATTTTGCCTAGTTAAATATTGTTGGAAATTTACATTGTTCAATTGACATCGGTTACTATTTGCATTATACTTCGATCTTCATATTCATTGCTGATGACGTGTCATATTTGTATTCGTAAATGCGTGTATTCGGCAATTAGCTTACATGCATTTTTTTTATTCACATATACATATATTGTAAAGGATGATAGTATACAGGATCGCCAAGTAAAGGATGTTGGTGTGATTAAGACGAATACCATATGAATAATAAAAAAAGATAATATTTTAAATATATTCCCTAACGTCCTCGTTTATATTTACCCAGCTGTCGAGGATAACAGCTCCACAAGTAGGCGTTCGAAAGAACTGCCAACAGTAATATTGAGTAATTAAAAAGAGCTAGGCACGTTGATGCCGCCGAAGTGTTCAGTTTAATTCTAATTTTATTTACAATTTTAATCAAGCTTATATACTAATTTCTTATTACCTAAATTTAATGACTTTTGCCTTTACTCAATTTTTATTCCAATATTTCTTATCAATAATTGTTATCCAAAATGCATATGTCAGCAACATGTAAGTGGACAACCATAAAGCAAATCAAAGGTGTTTAATAAATTTGACACTTTTGTTTTGATTTATTTTGGTGGTTTTCGCCACATTTCAATAAGTGTAATTCAAGTAGTTGTTGCACTACACTATTGAGGTTGGTATGTACACACTTACATGTCAAATGACGTTCCGTGCACACTACAATATGCTTACATCGCCTTTTCTTTTCTGTTATTAACCTTTAATAATTACACATTGAATTACCAAAAAACCTTCCACCCGTTTTTATTCAACACATATTTATTTTCTAATTATTCTATTATATATACTTATGTATGAAGATAATGAAAAAGACTTGTGGTTTTAATCTGCAAATAGATTAATGCTTTGAAGCAGCATTTGCTTTGCGATATGTTCCCCAGCTTACTGGAGTGACCCAGTACCTTGCATTGTTGAATAAGAATGAAATCATTGCACTATTTTAGAAATAAGACGGAATTGTTAATGAGAAACTCTAGTAAATACTTGGCTTCTTGATGACCTTAAATAATTGAAAAGTACAGTTGTAGAATCGCTGGAAAAACAAATGAGCGTTGTATCTCTTATTTATATATTCAATTTAATCATAATCATAAACATAATCGGCCTTCTGAGATCACTATTACAAATAGCTCGATGCTAGAAGTGTATAAAGGTGTTTATTTATTTATCCTGAAGATGCCAACCCATGGTTTGGCAAAATATTGATAAAAATAAATATAAAAAAAATAAAGATTGACTAATTTTTATAAAAAAGACCTAGTGCTTGAATAATAAATTGCTAATTATACTCACAAAACCATCATGTACGCTCGTCAATTGGGATGTAGGATTTAAAACTAATCCTAGCGATAAGGCAGCTTCTACTTAAACCTAGGATTACTTTAAGCATCCCCTCTATGGTTCCCGTAATAATGCCAATTGTTGGATTGGACGGGTTTCAACCTGATGGCGTTGCACAAAACCAAAAGTTTATTTAAATGCGATAAAATTGGGAGTAGAATTAAAGAAAAGTAAAAGTTAAAAATTAAAAACAAACTTTTTGGTTAATTCTACGGATGAAAGAAAATTAAGGGATAAAAAAATTTTACCTGTCAATCTTAACACAACCGCGTGTTAACAGGTTTGCTTAAATAGTTGTTTTTCTTCCATTGATAAGGAAAATATTCCTGTTACTAATGGCTTAGAGTTCAGATTAAGTGGTGTTTTTAAGAGTTAAATAAATGACAAAAATATAGGTTAAAACTATAAAATTAAAAAAAAAAATTATTTAAATATTGTTCCTATTTAACATGAATTTTATAAAAATAAACGTTCAACAAAAGTTTCAATAAAATAGAGGCACATTTAATCAATTCAGCGAATAAGTTATTCAGTTTAAATCTCTTTTCGGATGTAAGTTTAACTAATTTTATATGGTCTTTTCTAATGGTCTAGAAAAATTTTTTAAACTAAAATTTTCTCGATTTAATTTTTCTTAACTTCTAAATTACTTTTTGTAACAAAACTTTATTTTGATTAAAGTATCGCTAAGATTATACATTTTTTCATTAATATTAACTCAAAGGAAAATTTAGTTCAGTCTATTTAACTATTTACGACAAATATCTGTATCGACTTAGATGCTGTTAAACCAATGCTTTTAAAATTCTTTTACTGGCTGGAACAGATTACGAAATAATTATCTTCGCAAATCAGAAAATATTTTATTTTCCATTTCAGTCATTGACAATATAAAAATCTCAAACAAAATACTTAAAACTTTTAATTTGTTTTCAAATTCGTTCCAATGCAACACTTTCTTTAAAAATGCGAAGATAGGTATCACACTCTGGGCCCAATTAAATAATATTTAAATATTTAGCCAGATAATTTGTTACGTCCTATATTTGACAAAAAATATTTATTCATAAATTTTTAATTATTTTTTATTTTTATTTTTTTTTAATTTATTGTTCTTGCATTAATATTTTTGATACTCTTATGTTTGTAATGAAATAATGTTATTAGAAAGTTGTATTATAAATATTAGAGCCAAACACAATTATTTCCATCCACTTCTCTTGCGTTCAAATCATACTGCTTTTCTATCAGCTAACCGCATTGTTTAATTTAGTTACAACAGATCTGAAATTAAAGTGAAACCGTATATGACAGCGATGTAGAGTTGTAGTCAAATTTGTGCAAACTACAAACTGTTATCCGTTAACAAACGAAACGAATCGAAACGAAATGAAACCCAACCAAACTAAATTAAATTAAAACATTATAAAAATACACAATAACAAATGTGCAGTTGGTTATCACGAGTAAAAAACAAAAACCGAGAACTATTTTTATATGTTTTTAATTTTAGATTTTGTGCAATTTTTGTTTAACTGCCAAAATAAAGAACAGACTGCAAAACTGTTGGAAATGAGTTGTGGCACACAAACTAAAATAAAACTTTTGATATACAAGTTAATGGTTAACTAGAACAGCAGATAAAAACAGAAACAGAAAAAAAATCATGATTTAATATAATAATTGCAAGATGTAAAAGTACTAGATGCAACTGAAATTTAACATTTATATTCTATGAGTAATTTCTAAATTTATAACAGTCACGTTCTTTGTTTAACTCTAAAAAAGTACCAGCAACTGCAATATATAATAACAAATACATTTTTATTTTGGTATAATGCGTATGTTATTTTAAAGATAATTTGGTTTTATATTAGTTAACTTTTCAGTGTGCTAATTACCCAAATTTGTTTTTAAAATATCACTAAATTGATTGCTGGTAGTAAAGCTAGTTCCTATGGCCATTTCATTGATTACTCAACGCACATCGTAGAGAAACTTTTAAACACATTTCGGAAAAGCTATATATATATATATATATATATATATATATATATATATATATATATATATATATATATATATATATATATATATATATAAATTTTTTTTTTAACCAAATGAGAGAAGTAAAAAAAAAATAATCAATAAACACAAGCATCAAAGCTATTAGCACGCTGAAAAGTTAACTAATACAAAATACTACTTTAGATATTTTAGTTTTATTTGTTTCTTTTACTTTATAACCATTTTTATAAAGCACAATATGGAAGCAATGTTTTTTAATATTTTTTAATATTATACATCATAAACAAAACGATTTTATTATTTGGAATTATTTTTAATTTAATCTACGTTAATATGGGCTAGATTATTCAAAACTAAAAAAAAAAACAAAAAAAATATATATCCGAAATGTTTTATTTCGGGGGAGAGCATTTCCTCATAGCCATTTCACTATTGCTCATGTAGCTCATCAGTGGATTTTACCCCAAATTTTGTATGGAAAACTAATTATATACAACATACAAGTTTTTCGAGTATTCATTCATTGTGATATGTCTTACAGTTATGCCCTATCAACGTTGGTTGCGAGAACTTGTATGTGATATTTTTGCATTTCAATTGATCAGTGGGTCGGTGAAACTTACGTACAAATAACACAAAAAGTTGAGTGTTTTTTGTATAAATTTTGTATAAAATTCATCAGGCGAGTTGATCGCTGCTAATACAGAAACTTAAAAATTGATGAAACTTCTAAATTTTAAATTTAGAAAAAAAACATTTGTTACTTTTCTCTTAATTGTGTTCAAGAACTAGAAATTTTATCCAACTTCAAAATATATTATAATTGTTTTATTTTTTTTCAAGCGTTATCTCATATATTCATAAATTCAATGATGATGCTTTTAAAATACATTAAATAAGACACGCCCTATAACATGCTTCAATTTCAATGGAATTTATCTCCTCCTAGCACAACTAGTTATTATTATTATTATTATTAAGTGAAAGAATAGTTTTGTATGTAAGGTTGTGTGTTTTTCTGTTATGTAGTCTACTTTGAAACCCATTTACCAGTTAACAATAATTTTCGTTTCACATAATATATAACATATTTATTGTTGTATAAAAAATGTTTAATAATTTATGAGAATATACAAGTGCATGCAAATATATATGTGTGTGTATGTATAATTAAAAGACTTTTTTTGGTTGGTGTGCTGTATGAACAGTAGAACCTGTAAAAAATACGGTGTAGTAATATCTATAATATATATATATAATATGTTATCTATACAATATTCACAAACTAAATTCAAATATGGTATAACTTCTTTGGCGATACTCGTAATTTATTTATGGGAGAGAATGAATGCCTTCTGTCAACATTTACTTGGTTATATCGCTTAACTACAATTCACACTCTATTCAACAAGTTTTATTAACATTTTGTGCTACTCAAAATGATTTGCTGTACCTTGTTGATTTAAGCAATAGAATTAAATTAAAACCATATGTGATATATCATTTCCTGTGCACCTTCCAGGCCATATGGTAAAAATACAACTACACTACTTCTTGCTACATTTTTGTACTAGCCTTAAATTCCTTAGGCAAGTAAGTTATCTTTGAAAATATTCTATAATTATTGATTACTAAATCTGTTTTTCTTTACTTGATTTATGAGTTATTATATATATATATATATACATAGTTGTGGGTTTCTGCATGTAACCCATAAAACTATAGTTGCTTCTTCGACTTAATATTCCATTTAATTTTTTCCTTGATTATGAGAGTAGGCTAAACTTGATAATATATGAAATCCTTCTTTAAAATATAAAATAAAAATATATATTGAAAATTTAATTTTAGTTAAAAAATTTTTATTTGCCACTGTATGTTTTGGTTCTAGATGATGGCTTTAATGGGAAAATATAAAAATCGAAATCTTTCACTTAAGTTGCAGTATTCACACTTGAGTGCATACATGTTGTAGATAAGTCATGAATAGTGCCACTACTTATTATTGTTGTTGTCATTATGTAGAGAAACATTGGTTACGTATGTATGTTTTAATTTTTGCTTTAACGCTAAAATTTTTTTAATAATTAATATTTTTTGTTGTTTAATGTTAGCGAAAAACATAAAATATTTAGAAGAAAAACAAGCAAAGAAAAAATAAATAAAATTAAAAAATTTAATTCTTATTACAACAAAAGACTGGCGGGGCGCAGGGTAAGTATGACCTTATATAACATTATATTTATAACTTACTATTGTAAAGTAACAATACAATATATGAGAAAAATTAGGCCTTTAATGAGAAAAAGTAGGACAAATTTCTCTACGAATAATCACTCATGGCTTGACTTAATAAAAACGAGCAAATTTTCTTTGTAGGCTTCTGTACCCAAACAGTCAAATTGCAATCCTATTGTTAACACTACAATGTCTTTCGATTTTTGCCCTGACACTTGCATATTTATCTATCTCTGAAATCATTTTCGATAGGTGGTTGAAAGCTTCACATAAAAGCAATTATATGTCCGGTACAATAGTAAATAATTAAATGAAGTGAAGTCTTGTGCATGTAGAATATGCACTTGGCGGTTCGATTTCTTTCCTATATCTTTCCTAATATATTTCTTATTTAAGCAGTTTTAATATTTTGAATTTTTGAAATTAATCTTTAGTCGATGTATATGTCAAATGAAGAATTTTCGTCCGGCTTAGGTTCAAGTATATTTTAGTTTTTAAATTTATTAAAAAATATTTTTTGTTTGATTTTTTTGTTATATAGAATAAATATTCTGTCATAGATAAAAGAAAAATATACTTTGATTTAAATATTGATATGTTTTCCATTTATTAAAAAAGAAAAGTTATTTACAATTTTTTAAAGAGAACAGGAAAGTTTAGATGCTGGCAAAATGCATTACAGAATTTTTTATGTTCGCTACATGCGTCAATAACACACTTCACAGCCACGTAATTTAGTTGCCGTTAATCAAGTAATTTGGTAGAAAAATATTTCCAGGAAGTCTACACCGACTCTACAGCTTTTATCTTTGTTCTCTTTATTAATCGTCACTTAATTTTTTTATTTTTGTCAGTGTGCGCTTTTTGATTATTTTGCAGATACCCAGGTCGAGTGCGTGTTGTGACGCACTTATAATTAATTACGACTACACACCCTCTTTTCACCCTCTGGTAACACATCTATCTACATACTTATCCAACATTAAGCAAAGAATACAGTGACGTTAATGTGATAAAATGCATATTTATTTTATTGTCTATTTTATATCGCTTTTACATTTAGAATAGTGTGTGTTATTGTGTGCTATTTTATTTGACAAAAATCCAATATGATTTAGATCTAAAGTGCTTACGTTATGAAAGTTTTATGTGCATTTAGGCTTTTAAGAGTTTTAATTAAAACGAAAGGATTAAAGCAATTTATATTATTTTAATCAAAGACTAAGGTATGGGTGGCAGGGTCTGTACTTAAAATAACAGGCTGATGTAAAATAAAGCAGAGCTTTAAGGAATCAGACAAAGAAAAGCGGCATTTATTCCCAAAATGTAAATAACAACGAAAACTAAGAATTTGTTCTTAATAGACCAGCAGGGGTGAATTGTTGAAGTTAAGAATTAATGTGTGAGTCGCGTGTTTCCTAAAATTTTTCATTAAAAATCCGGTTTTGAATTATTTTATTATTGTTATGTTTAAATGTGGTGTCTAAGATCAGAATATAATTTTTAGTCAATATAATAGTTTACTTGAATTTTTTAGTAAAGTATTAATTTGTGTAAAATCCACAAAAAACACATGCAAAACCAAATGTAATTTTGGGTATTAAAATGTTTTACATTTGACTTTATTTAATTAAATTTAAAAATTTTAAGAAATTAAATGATCGTGATTAACTAACACAGTGTTAAGACAGTGAGAGGTATAGCAGAATAATGATGATTAAAATCCCAAGGTTTTCATAATTATTAGAGCGTAATGTGTGCATTTAATACTTATCAATCTAAAGATTTAATCCCATTGGTCCTGAAAATCTAGCGATATTTTTTCATTTTGGATTAACCCTACAGTAAAATCCAACTGAAATAGGTTCGGTATTGGGTTTTTTCTCTACTGTTAAACAGAGAATATTTCTCTAATATGTTTTGTGACATATTTTTTCTCCAGCGCGAGTGCAGGAATTCTTAATAAACAGCGTGATCATTGCGGTTATCAGATATTCTGGTTTTAGTTAACTTTATTAGCATCAGCCAATCTAAAAGGTATAAAAGTATAGAAATAAAGAATTATTTTGGTAATTTCTACAGTTCTAGGTAGGGGAAAAGGCTCAACGAAATGTGAAATTTTTGTATTCAAAAAAGTTGTTCCTATTGTGCTCATTTTTAAGGTTCCGCAAAGTAACAAAATTAATATCGCTGTGAAACCGTAACAGTTAGGCACTGAAACTTAAGCCAAATAGCTTTAAAAATTTATGTAAAACTATGCTTATTATAATAATTTGTTTTGGAAAACTAAAAGTGTTCATGAGTATGTCCTCTGCAACAAAAAGAAAAAATTATAAAGTAAAGGGTGCCACCATAGAAGATGTGGTTTTGGCGAATATGGCCTGTTATGTTAATGTTTAAAATAATATGTTTGCAATAGACAAAGGAAAAAATTATTAAAGGGTGTCCGCAGAGAATAAGTGGTTTTGAACTGAAAACAGAGTTAGTATTATTATTTCCGTTATGTCCGTAAAGATATAAAAATATAATTTAAAAAATGTCTCCATGAAAACGTCATTTTTGATTTTGTTTTTTTTTTTCTTATTTTTAAAATTTAATTAAAAATAAATCGACACCATAAAAAATTAAACAAGCGATAAATTATAAATTGAAGGGAGGTCCAAACAAAGACTTTTATTTTATAAAATTCATTATATCTAAGTTCATCAATCTTCAGTACAATTAAAATTAAATATTCTTTAATTTATGGTTTATATTAGACTAAGGTACTTAGAATAGTATACATTGCATTTAAAGTGTGGTTAAAGATGATAAGATAATATCTGTTAAGTGATGTATTAAATCATACTCGAATTCATTATACTTTTGTATGTGGTATACAAAATATTTCTTAAATACTTTTAAAAAGATGTTCATCTTCAATTAAATTAAAGTTCTCACAAAAGTGAATTTCTTCCTATTGTTTTTTTTAACATTCTTGAAAATTTCTTTATGAGCTTGAAAGATTTACGGGTTTTGTTTATTTTATAAAAAATTTTTTAGCTTTATTTTTTATTTTATTTCAATATTTCGCCAAACCATTGGTTGGCATCTTTAGGATAAACAAAAAAGTATATTGTAAACAATTAATTAAAAAATGATTAAATAATTAAAAATGATTAATTGCTTATAATATACTTTTCTGTTTACGATATGTGCGTATATTCTCCGAAGGGATTTAATTTGTTTGGGTATGATTTTACGTCAAAACGGTTTCGGCTATTTGCCATCTTCAGTGTTCTCTCTATACTCTTTTTCGTTTATCCTAAAGATGAAAACCAATGGTTTGGCCAAATATTGAAATAAAATAAAATTTAAGTTGAAAAATTTTTTATAAAATAACGACTCAGTGCTAAATAATAAAAAACTAATAATTAAATATTAAAAAGGTCAAATAACTGTAATTGTTATATGCAATAAATATTATTAGAATATTGGTGTTATTTAAAAAAATGACAAATAGTTTTAAATTTAAATATTAAAATAATGATTTACCCACAAATTTCCGGTTGTTAAACTCAGCAGTAGAATTTTTGTTCATTTTAATGTATTTATTTTTGGGCCCTATTTCAATATGGAAAAATTTCGATTTGAGATCCAAATTTACGAACATACTTACAAAAATTAAAATTCTATAAAAAACACATCATTATCTCTGTCCAGTAGAGTTTTAATGATTTATTTTTTCGGGAAAGAATAGATGTTGCCGTTTTTTCGTGCCATAATAGTTTTTTCAAACGCACATTTTTTACAAACTTAATTTCATATTTTTTTAATATAAAAAATTTAGGGACTGCAATTTTTTAAAAGTTTAAAAATTTTGTCAACAAAAAGAAATTTAAATTAACCTTTTAGAAACAACAATATTCACTCTGACGTTGCCATTTCTAAAGTAAAGAAAGAAATAAAAAAATATATCATGAGATAGATAGTTAAACTCTGCTAGATGATAGTGACGAAGTAAGATGGCTAAAAAGACGGCAAATTTTTGATCTTTCTTTTTATACTTTAAATTAAAATCACTTTAAAATAAATAAATAATAATAATGAATGAATGCTTGCATTTGAATTGACTTATGACAATATAATTTTAGTATAAAAAAAAGATAAAATATGTCTTTGATTAAGTTCAGCGGAATTTAACGCTTCTGTAATTTTTTTAAAAACTCAATAGATTTACTTATTATTTACCTGTAAATAGATTGCAAATAAATGTAATAAAAAAAACAACCTTTTAAAATTCGGGTAACGGTTTTTAAATATAAATAATTTCTCAACTGCAGATTATAGTTTAGGAGTTTATACCCAATTTGCTTAAAAAGTGATAATTTTTATATAAAATAAAAAACAAAATATTATTGCAAACCTTTGAAAAACTTTCATATCAATATTACAATCCTTTTTCGAAGTAGTTGAAAGTAATGGAAGGCCGTATTTACAACTTAAGCTCAAAATATTTCGTTTCTGCCCTACTGTGTTTTCTAACTAAACAGGTTTTAGGCACAAAAATTATTAATTTAATCAAATACAAAATTTATGTTTGCATAGTCTATTAAGCTTGTTTTAACTTAAATAATTTGTTTATTTTTAATAATTAATTGTAAGACTGTTTTTATAAATTTCTTCTTCTAGAAATATTTGTACATATATAAATGTATAAATATTTTTGTCCTAGAGAACAAAAATAAAAGTCACCAAGAATTATTTTTTAAGAAAAAATCGTTTGACATTTTTCTCTTTATTTTTAATTAAAGCAAATTAATTTATCAGTGCTATTATTTATCGACTTTGCAAATCTTGTTAAATACATATCTTTGCTTTCCTTAATTCATTTAGAAACCGCATATTAACAAACGAAACCTCAGATATGTGCTAAACCCAATAGCATCACACTTAAATGAGCGTATTTGTGTGGTTTAAACAACAATTGTCTTTTAATTGCAACCGTCAAAATTATAAATGACTAAACACAAGTGAATGTACATTAAAACAATTTACGCGACAACGACTATATATAAATTAAAAACAAAAATAAATAAATAAATAAATAAATATATATATATATATATATATATATATATATATATATATATATATATATATATATATATATATATATATATATTACTAGCTGTACGACCCAGCTTCGCTCGGAAACTATTTGCTAATGATTAATATTTCATATGGAATTTTCAGTACAAAGAAGAAACGACACAATTTTTTTTCAATTTATTGTTTTAATAGTTCTTAAGGTAATTCATTAAAAAAATGAACAAACAAAAAATGTAAACATATAGTTTATCTTAAAGCTTGATAGTAAACAATATTTTTTGTTTTTCAATATTTTCTGTTTTAATAACCAATCTAGTACCATCGCATAGTATTGGCTGATTCAGGTTACGTAACATGACTATTACCGCTCCAACGTTAAGCTGGAAGTTATGTGGTGACATTTCCGGTAAGTTCAATGAATTCAGGAACTCTACGGGGTAGTTAACAATATTTTCGAGATCGGTAATGGAACCAATCGATTTATACGAATACCGTTCCCCATTAATTAAGCTTTGGATTTTTGAATATATTTAATCAACGTATTTGTTTTTTGCATCCAAAATGACTCTTTCATTTAACCAAAGTTAATCGCTATAATTTTGAGCAATGTATGTGAACAGTTTTGCAATTAGTTCATCTTTAGACGTTGTGAATTGGCAAGAGCCCATTGGAACCGAAATCTGGCTGTTGTATATTCAGTCGGTTATTTTCCACTGCCAATGTCTAACAATATATAAGAATAGATAGATGTAGATAATCATTCAAATTTTAAGAAATGTTGTTGGCTGCCAACAAAATCGTTCGAAGTTGAGCTTGAGCTTTTATTTTTTACTTTAGCAATAAAATTTTAGAACAAAAGAAAATTGATATTCGATTTTTCAGCGTGTAAGCGATATACATATGTATGTATCGTTAAAAATGCATCGAATAGAAAATTATTTTTTAACTTCAAAGTGAAGTGTAATTTTCGGTGACTTAATATTTTTAAACACTCACTATCCAATATTTTAAGGTTTTTTTTCTCTTATAAAAACTATTAATTTTAAAATTATTAGAATCAAATCGTACGAAAAATTTTAAAGTACGGATAATGTTCATACACACATACGTATATATGTATATATAATGTATATTCAAATTTTCACTTTTAGTATTATCCGACACGTCTGAATTAAATCAGTGAGCACTGTTAGGAATTTTATAAAGTTTAAATCTAGGCTAAGTAAAAAAATTGAGAAGTTGAAACGATTTATTTATGTTTTCACCAATAATAGTATATTGAAAAGTGAAAAGAAAAACATGTATAAAAAATTAATATTTTTTTTAGAAACTCATGTATTACAGTGTGTTAAAAACTTTAGTTCTTCGAGTTGCTCTTTAAATTTTCTCATGCGAAGCAAAATTTACTTCGAAATAAAGTCTAGTTATTGAAAACGTATCATGTTTGTAGGGCTCCCCTGGCAAATTCTGTAACATAAGCAAAGCTTGCTGATGTTTATTAAAACGTATGTATGTATATGTACATCTGTAAGTCAATTTTTTAATATATGCAATTATATTTTTTTGGCATAAATTTATACACTTTAAGGAAAAAAATTTAAAAAATGAAACTTAAAATGCATATTTTACTAAATTGAAAACAAATTAACCAAAGAATTTGAACTTTATTGAAAAACATGCAATCTATTTACACACATATGTACATGTGATTTTATTGCGAATTTTAATTGAAGTAAGACTTTTTCCCCAAAATTGTGACGGTATTATCTCTAAAAAATCTGGCAGCTATGTATTGTAATGAATTAAACAAATTTTCAAACAAAAAAATACATTTAACTGTTGACATGCTGGAACACTTTTCGGTTTGGCCGAAGTTGAAGATGTTGCCTTTCTTTATTTGGTCTTTTATTTTCTTTTTGTTTTGTTTTGTTTCCATTAGTGTGTTTGCACGTATGCAAACTCAATAGCATACAAATAACCACATAGCTTTATCAAAACAGTTCGAACGAACATGTCGAGTCGTCAATAACTTATTTGTATTTACACCAACAAAAGCAAGAAGAAAATTAATAAATGAATTATCTAAGTTTTCCGGAAAATTTTATAATTTTTCGAATCGAATAAAAAAAAAATCAGCTAAATCGCCCCAGCCGTTCTTACGCTATTACATTACATACGTGGACCATTTCATTTTTATATATGTTAATATAGGAAACATTTTATTTGCAATAAAAAACTTTTGATGACCCAATTACAGTTCATCACAAGTCTGGTTATTGACTTTTGATTATTGGAAATTGCTGACATTTTTAGACGAATAATCAATTCCATTGCATACGGTAACGGATATGACCTAATTAGTTTATTATTAATTACTAAGCATATTTTAACATAAATTGATCTGTAATTAATTTTGTAAAATAGTTTTAAGTTCAGTTGTAGTTTAAAAGTGAATTAATAAAATTTATAATTTTTTTTTAAACGAAATACTCTATTAATTCATAATTTATATATAGACGTATCGCGCTTGATACGCTCTCCTGAAAAATTCTGTAACATAAGCAAAGCTTGCAGATGTTTATTAAAACGTATGTATGTATGTATATGTATATATGCAAGTCAATTTTTTATATAAATATATTTTTATCGTATAAATTTATATACATTTAGGAAAAAAACTTTAAATATTAAACTTAAAGTGCATATTTTTCTAAATTCAAAACAAATTCACCAAAACTTTTTATTTTTTCCGTACAATATACATATTTCAAAGTGTTGAAAAACATGCAATCTATTTATATATTTATGTACATGTGATTTTATTGTGAATTTTAAATAAAGTAAGATTTTTTCCCCAAAATTGTGACGGTATTATCTCTACAAGATCTGGCAGCTATGTATAGTAATGAATTAAAAAAAATCTTCAAACATAACAATACATTTTTGACTGTTGACATGTTAGAAAAATGTTTGGTTTCGCCCAAGTTGAAGATGTTTCCTCTCTTTATTTGCTCTTTTATTTTGTTTTTGTTTTGTTTTTTTTTTTTTAATTTGATCTACGGGTTTTTTAGCGTATGCTAAGAGTGTATGCGTGTGTTTGCACGTAAACGAACTCATTAGCATACAAACAACCATAAGCTTCAGCAAACCAGTTCGAACGAACATGTCGAGTCCTGAATAACTTATTTGTATTTACAACAACAACAGAAGAAAATTAATAATTGAATTTTCTAAGTTTTCCGGAAAATATTATAATTTTTTTTTCATACAAATCATCTCCTGAAAATTTCGAATCAAATAAAACAAAAATCATCCAAATCGCTCCAGCCGTTCTCACGCCAACTCATTACATACGTGGACCATTTAATTTTTATGTATATAGATGTATATATATATATGTATGTAATTTCATGTCAAATATAGTAAATAAAATATGACAAATTTTATTTCCTCCTAAATAAATAATTCGAATTTATACTCTGTGATGGTTTAATAAAACTACGTGCACTTTGTAATAATGCAACGATTATTGTTTTATAAAAACATTTGCTCAACCACATGAAGTTCCACTAGAAAGTATGCAATTATATTGTACGAGTTTTGTGGTGACTCCTTTATTGACACAAAGTAATAATGACAGCTGCTTTGCATCGTTAATGGCATTTAGAAAGTGTTCAGGTACGAGGGTGAATGAGAGATGCGAGAAGATGGAAAAACTCATTTTATATTAATCCCCCAAATCATACGACTGCCAATTCCAAAAATTAGAGTTTTTTAGGTTTTGCTTGTGAGGTAAAGAATTATTTTTATAATATATAAATTTTTTTTTTGAAAAGTGGATCAATTTTTAAAGTTTTTCTACAATAAAGATAACGAGCGAGGGTATCCTCGTTTATATGTAATAGGAAGTGAGTATTGTGGCATTGATTTTACTAACATTATTTTGTTAACAGTTGAAAAATGCCAGTAAATTCTTCAAAAATACAATCGAACACTTTGCTTGAACATTTCTTAAATGTCACAAAACTAGGGAAAATTATAAGAAATATCGTATTAAATTATACAAAATTTATTTGGACGACAGGCAGTGATTTATCTGTTATGTAGTAAACATTTTAAATACACTTTATTTAAGCTTCAATTATCCATATTAATCAGTCTATATACAACAAAATGTATCAATTATGTGGACATCAATTTATTGCTATAAAGGTTGACACTTCTTGTTATAGCGGACATGTATAGAATAACATATTTTATGTAATTTGCTAGGGTTCGACGTAACGGTAAAAACTTAAATTACATTTTCGATGTAAATTTTAACTTATAATGGTTTAAAGTTAAGGTCCTACACATCAAGCAACATCGCCTATAGGGATACCCCATAATTTTCTATTTTATGCTTTTTATCAAAGTGCGAATAAAAATTAATAGAAATAATAGAAATAATAATAAAATTGGCACCTTTTTAGCCCATAAAATATTTTTTTAATATTTGTAAATATTTTTTTAAATATGTATAAACTGTCTAACATTTATTTTATTCCCTTTTAATCTTAAACTTATTAAGAACTAACTGAGATATTGTGAGTAATTAATAAATTAACTGCAATTTATAATTGAGTAATAAAACAGTTTGTTGTTTCAATTACGAAAATTATTTTAAAAGTAATTTAATCATTTAAAAAGTTTTTCAAAGAAACTATTTTTGTTGTTGGATGTTATGCTTTTTTCCACTAAAATCTACATGGATTTGAAGAAATGATTTGTCAATAAAATTGTAACGCTACCTGAACTAGAGAAAAGGAAAAGAATACTAAAGTGATAAAAATAATAAATTTTTACGTATTTTAACTTCCTCACAAACTACTAGAATAATGATATCAATTTAATAATAAAACAATGTTGTTCAATTCAATTAACTGACTGCTGAATAATTTTATCAAAACAAAAAAAAGCTGTGCAATAATTTTGCTATCATGTTTTGTTTACAATTGATATTGGTTTTAAAAATATAGTAGCGAGTCTATCAATTGTTAAGGTAGTTAAAAAACTTGTGCATTTTAAAATCTACATTTTGGCAAATATAAAAGTAGGATACATTACTTGCTGTGGAAGAACTGTTTGCAAGTATTTTAGTTTTTGGGATTTCTCTTTAATACATTCAAATCATGTCATGTTCTCTTTAATAATATTTGTTCTTTCAACAAGAATTAAGCTACAATAAAAAACAACTTTTGTTAAGATTTAAGTTTTAATTGGTTTTTAAATGCGAGTGGCATGATTCGTAAAGTGCTAGTTCACTTAGTATAAAGAAAAAAAATTTTGTACAAATTCCAGCAAGTAATACAGTATTTACAACTATGATATATTTTCTGCTTGATATATAGACACATATTATTGTGTCACCTTCAAAGAGAGCTTTTCGATTAATGCAGTGGATCAGTTGAAACGTTGAAGTATGAAAATCGAAAAAATTAAGTTTTTGAAAAAAAAAAAAATATATATATATATATATATCTATATATATAAAAGAAAGTGATGTTAGTTACTACGCTTATAACTCGAGAATGCCTGGACCGATTTCGGTGATTAGCACCAATTCGGACAGGTCTCCGGCCAAATAAGAAGAATACACAAGAAAATTTTTGGAAATTTCCCAAAAAAAAAAAATTATGAAGAAAATTCATTTTCACATACATTTTTTTTACAACGCTATCTTAACTCAAGAACCCATAAAAAAACATGATTGTAAATGCTATATTGCCAGTAGATGGCGTTGTATGCACACTTGGCAGATGCAATGACATATGTTAGTAGTCAAAAAAGTCATGAAAAATGTGATTGAAGCAAAAATTTTAAAAGAAAAATATAAGGAGATGTGTTGAAACCACGCATTCCTATGATTCCTCCAGATTTGCCGTTTGATTTTAAATGGCTTCAGTTCCCCATACCTGTTGCTTTTCAATGATCCCTGTTTTTTGCATTTTCAGTTATATGTATCACGTTCACGTGCTTTGTTTTTCAATACCGCGAACCAAAATCGATCAAAAAATGTCGAAGAAATGACTTGCAAAGCAGTCACGGGCACGCTAGTATATATATATATATATATATATATATATTTTATTATATATATATTTTATTATATATATATATATATATATATATATATATGTTATGTTAGATCTAGATTTGACTATGCAGTGCTGACTCGGAATCGTCGAAAATGTTGCATTGAAAAAGTACAGCGAGTAGTTTTAAAGTTTTTTTCTATCTTATCTTCTACAACTTTTTCAGACCCTATATTATCATACAGATGTGGAGGTTTATTGATATACTTGCTAACATTAAAAACAGATGATTATTACAATAACCTTATTTCTTTGTGACATAACAAATAGTTATTTTGATTGCCCTCATTTACTTTCATTTATGGGCTCCCTTATATCTTCTGCCTTATAGAACGTTTTCAATGTTCCATGCCATGACAAAAATTATGTCTGAATACTTGTGCTTTTAATAATTTACACAAAATCCCTACTCAATACATATAGAGAGTGATAAACAACAAAAAGTGAATTTAAACTCCAGCTCTTTAAAAGTTTAACCTAAATTTATATTAATACTTTTTAATTAAGTGCAAGTATGTTTAATTTTTATTATCCTTTGCAAGGAAAATATGCTCCACAGATTTGAAATGAATAAAACGTAAAATAAACAAATACATAAATTGCTTTGCTAGTTTATTACAGTAAACCTAAAGTAAAGTTCACGTCTGACTCTAATGTGTAAATCTATTCCGTTAGCCTGGATAATTAACTTTCACTTATCAAATTAATATTTCAATTCTTTTAATAACTCAAATAGTTTTTTATTTCGTGAAGTTCATATTCAGAAGTTATTTCAATTTATTTAATAAATCCTAAAGTAAATTATAAAATAAATTTTATCAACTTTGTTTTTGCAACTAAATACCCATTCAACAAAACACTTGGTTTTAGCATCTTTTTATTCTTTATTATCTTTGTTTTATTGCAGGATTCTTTAGGTTTGCTGTGCCTTACTTAATGATAAAGTATTAAAGAAATAAATTGCTTTAAAAAGAGAACATAAAGGACATACAAGGATTTTTGTGTAAAACATAAAAGTAAAAAAATAAATTCAATGTAAATTATTATGGCATCAGTTTGGCAGTTTGTTATTTTATACATCAGGCATAACTTTTCTACAGCCACTTACTTTTCTTTCAGAAAACAAATATTCGTTTAGCCATCCATTTAAGGTCCATCTGCGTGCGTATGTGCTTATGTATGTGTTACTTTTTATGAGTTACTCATTCCTTTTTGTAGTTTTTGTTAAATTTTCAGAGAAAACGGCTAAACACAAAGGTCATTATGTAAATTTCCCTTAAGGTGATGAGATAGAAATTATTTTTCATTTAAAAGAATGCATTTAAAAAAATTTTAAAACAGTAAATACTTTAACAATTTTAACTACGAGGGTAGCTAGCTCATAAACTGCATGCCACTTTCTAATTATTAATCGAAAATAAAATGAGCAAATCAATCCTCTCATGAACTTCTATGACCAGTTGTTACTCAACGTCCGTACGAAAATCGTTAATCATTAATAATGATTAATAATAGTGATAACGAAGGTAAATCTTGGAAGCATGTACATTTCTTATGCAGAATAACAAATCAAAATCGAATATTATCGGTCCTGTACACCAAGCTCGTAACAATATAATCAGATATACATTAGATAAGTCAACAAAGTCAAATCCATATACGTTAACGTTTGAAAATAAAACTGTTATTTTAAGCGTAAAGAAAGATCTGAATATTTAGTCGGAGCAGTTAGTTATAATCTTGTATCTGACGAGCAATTGTTACCTACTTTTTTAATTTGATGTCAGCACATTTTTAAAATTTAGAGGGTCAAGTGTTTTTCAGATTTTCGGGGTTACTCGCTTTTTTTTGTTCAAAGTTTTGCCAATACCCATCATTGTATATACATTTTAGGAAATAATTTAAAAGAAAAATGTCCCTGTGTTCAAAAACTATAAATTTGGGCAATGAATTCACTCATTTCGTTATCTCACGTTACAATTCTTTATAATTTTTCCATAAATTTCGTTAAGAAAGTTTCATAAATTTTGAATTTCTATGAAAACGAATAAAGTAATAATTTGGCTGAAAGATCAATTAATTCTAAATATTGTAGAAAAAGAAATTAAAATTTGATACTTCCTGCTCCTGAGTTACACTCGTTTTAGATTTGTACTCAGTTTATAAGACTATTATAAGCTGTTGGCCAGTTGATCACTTATACCCAACAAAGAATAAAAACGAAATTTTTTGTTTCTTTGTTTTGTTTATGCACTGTTAGAAATACTAGGTCTCCAATTTTGTAGCAACGATAAAACAATGAAGCACATCCCACTTTCAGCCGATGCGCCAGTTGTTCAGTCTCCCTTATACGTGATCCGTACAGGATAACAACTATCATTCCATTTACGATTCTAATAAAAATGACCTCCTAAATAAGATATGACAAAAGTATTACTTTTCTTTGTTTTCCAAATAAAATCTATAAATTGAGGCTGTGGCCACTTTCCAAAGATTGCATATTTTACGTTTTTGTGCTCTATACGAAATGTTTTTTCAATTCTAAATGATAAATATTTTTAACCTATTTCAATCAGAATCATAATTATTCGTAGTTAAGATATTTCCTTCGTCAGTACAGTAAAAAGTAAAAACCAAGACCTTTTTTTTGTGCCCTAGAGAGAAATATGAACCTAAGCTTACTTACTTACATTCTTAAAATGCCTCAGCTACTTTTCATTAAAGTCTTTTAAGGATATCAAAGGCAGGGCACTTAATTTCTACACCATTACATTGGTTATCTTTGTCTGTTTGTTTTTGATATAAACAGAAAACTTCTTTACATGTTATTTCCGTTCTTCTTTTTTAATGTTAAAGTGTCTAAGGTTTCAATGATTATCTTCCTATTGCTCACAAAAGGCTTTTTAAATTATTTTGCTAAAGGGTTTGTGTTAGTGTGTGCATGTGTGTTTGCGTGCATGGCAGGAGGATGTTATTTTTTTCTATCTTACATTTAAATAAAATAAAATGAAATAAAATAAAATAAAAGAAAATTAGGGTAAAAAAGTAATACAAAATAAATTTTAAAAAAGATTTTGTCAAGGAAAGTTACGTAAATAAAAGTCAATGAGAAATCATTTATGAAATAAATGTGATTAAAGATGGGATCATCTCTCACTAAAATTTATTAATGAGAAATTTAAAAGTGAAAAAATTTATTGTTCTTAAACAATTTTTCAAGTTTAAATTAAAATCGCAACAATCATTAATGGTGGTTGTACTGTAATTTATTTAATTGTATAACATCAAAAGTTTCCTGTGAATGCCTAAAGGCCGTGTCAGATAAAACTTTTGCTTTGCGTTGCGTCAGAGTTTCGCTTTGACATTTGAGTTAAAATGTACGTAAATGTATGAAAGTTGCCACATAAAGCACTTTTGACGCAGCGCAAAGCGAAAAGTTAACTAACATTCAACTTTTTGCGCGCTTTGACAAACACCTGGCTTTTATTATTTGTGTTTGTGTGTGGGCGTAAACAAAAAATTCATGAGTGTTGTCAAAGTTTATTGTGACATACACCACTTGATTTACGCTTTTGCTTTAAAGTTTTAAATGTCACGCAAAGCAACAAAGTTTTATCTGACACGGCCTTTACTCAGTAAGACTGAGAGAGAGAGAGAGAGAGAGAGGAAGAGAGAGAGAGAGATGAAGAGAGAGAGAGAGAGGAAGAGAGAGAGAGAAAAAGAGAGTTTTCGTGCACCCTATAAAAGCGCGGGTATAGAATAAGAATCTATCACATATTCTTTTAATTTTATTTTCTTTGATTTATCGGCCTATCAGTTGGCAAAAACTTTTGATAATAAATTTCGAAAATTTAATAAACAGACAAAATCAAAATCAAATAATATTTGTTAATTATTTATAGCATCTATATATTTTTAAAAGAACATCACTAGTTTTTTGCATTTTCTGTAGAAATTTAAACGGCTATAAACCGTTTTTTACAGAATTACAATTTACAATTTACAGGAATTGTAAATTGTACAAGCAGTGGTGGTACGTTAATTGTGAAAATTTATCTCTAAAAATATTTAGTGAAAAATTTTAAACATTGTGGGTTATTTACCAAGTTATGAGCTAAGTTAGTAATACTAACGAAAACTCTAATTTTGAATAAAAACATGATTTGTACAACACATTAATATCTTCCGAAATTCTGAAAAAAAAATCCTCAAAAATACTAATTTGACTCAAATTATGCTTGAGCCCGAAATTTTTTTCTTTTCTTTGGATCGCCCAAATAGTCATATGACATCCAGTTATAGTGTAATGTTTTTAATTTAATGTACAGAAAGCAGAGTACAAGCTACTTTTCTTTTAATCGTTATTTTATGGATGAAAATGGGGAAAAAGAAGAAACCTTTCTGCGTGTTTTTTTTTATTCCGTTTTTTCCGTTAATAAGCGTTTTGCTGTATTGAGCTCGTTTATTGCAAAGTAATAACACAACACATTCAATTTTAAATTAAAGTACACGATTTATTCACTTTAATTACACACAAAAATACACAATTGGAACTTTGCCGTGGTAACGCCTAAAAGCTACTTTCTTATATTTATGTCTTTTCTGAATGAAGTTTGTACCTGAATTCAACTCTATTGCCAGCGGTAGTGTTTATATATTTGTTTGAAGCGGTTCTCGCACATACAAGAATATTCTACTTGAACATCATGACATATTGCTGTTGTTATCATCATTGTAGGTGATTTTTTGGCTGTGTGTTTTGTTTTTGTTCTGTGTTAGTTGTTTTTGTTTTCGTTTGTTTAAGTTTTTCCTCGAATTTTTTATAAGCATGCTGTTGTTGTATTGTGTATGTAAGATTTCTAAGAAAACTACGTAGTTTTTAAAAGACACAATAGGTCATTTCATTTACTTTCTTACTGCTAATTATTTTCTTGTAAAGTTTAAACATATATATATGTGTGTGTGTGTGATTTGATTTAATATTTTTCGCCTAAAACTACTAAAACATGTGCACAATATAATTCGTGCAACAGGAATTTATTTAAACAAGTGCCTCTGTATCAAAAATGTTAATTATTAAGTCTCATTATATCCAAAGGTATGAAAGGATTATTTCACTGTGCTCATAAATTGTATTATGAGAAGTAGCGGAGTAGCTATATGGATGTGCTTTGCCCGTAATAACACATTTCTTATTTCGGTTCTTAAATAATAAATATTAATTTAAGAAGGAATTAAAAGCAATTAGTGCATATTAACGTAAAAATGATATCTTACTCACTTTGAAAAATAAAACGGAAAGGATTTTTCATCAGAAATGTAAATTTCTAAGGCGAATTAGTTTTTTGGAAGTCAAGGTGCATATTTCCATATCTCTAAAAACAGTGCCAGCAGCACAGCTAATTTTCTGAAAAGAAATGTTTTTATTTTTTTTTTACTTTTTCGATATGTCTTTGTTTTATAGAAAAAGAAAACACTTTTTATTAATTTTTTTCATGTCCTTCACACAGCATTGAATCTGAAGGATAAAGAGGCACAATTAAACAACGTCACATGCTTAGATATGTGATCATAAAGTTATAAATATTTATGTGTGTTTATTTTTCTTTATGAAACATATTTTTATTTATTTATTATTCATACTTAAACAATATGTACAGCTTTCATTTCTAAAGCCAACAATAACCACCATTAAGCAGAAGGAATTCATAAAATTAAATAACCATCAGCAATATGAATACGGAAATGAAATATGAATGGCATCAAGAAAGAGTGTAGATTTTGTATAGAAGAAAGCAACAAAGCATGAGATTAATAATGTTTTGTTAAATACTTAAATTTTTTAAAGTGTTATTTTGAGGGCCTTCTAATGTACGTACTCTTTAAAAAAGGTATAAAAGGGTTTATTAAAATTAGTTTGGTTAATCTTACTATTTTTATAGAGGCATTATTTCTAAAATATTTCTTATTTCTTAAATATTAAAAGGCATTTATTCAAAAAAGATCTTTAGGAAAAATACTTTGGTAAAAATGTTTTCTAGGATTAAAGCTTTGAAGAGTGGAGTCAAAAATGTTATAGACTGATTTTTTTTAAGTCACTCTCTGTATTAAAGGTACTTTTACTTTTACAGTTTTTGATTTATAAGGGAATTTTTTTGGAAATGTTTATTTGAAAGTACCTTTGAAAACTGCATTTTAATGAAATTAACTAAAGTAGAAAATGAAGTATTTTCAACAAGAAGTTTATTTTCTAAAACAAAATAAAACCAAAAAATTTCATTAAGATGATTCAAAAAGTTCGTTAAATCACTCGATCTGCTGATTGTCGTGAAATTATGCGATCGGGAAATGTGGTTTGTAATAAATTGATCCTTTCATTGGCTATATGAGATGTGGTACCGTCCTGTTGAAACCACATGTCGTCAATAACAGGCCAAAATTGAATTGTTAGCATCTCGCAATAGCGTGACCTATTGACCGTTACCGCATTGGCAGCCTCATCTTCGCAAAAAAATGGCCCAATCATGCTTCCAGATCACAAAGCGCACCATACAGTGATACGTTGAGCATGCAAAGACTATTCAATAATCGCTCTAAGATTTTCAGGAGTCCAAATGCGGCTATTTTGCTTATTCACATACCCCGACAAGTAAAAATGGGCTTCGCCTGAAAACATGAATGGTCGGTCGGCTTCAATTCCTGCACCAGTTGAACCTTGTAAAGCTTCAAAGTCAAATCCTTATGTGGTGCTTTTGGATAACCCCAATTGTTGAGAATTGACAAATTTGGATATGCTTCAACACTGGGGTTCACTGCTGCGATATTTTCAGCTGAGTAACTGGGGCGAAAACGCGTTGGTATTCACACATTTTGTATCGAGCCTGTCGATACAAATTTAACGACCATATTCTTAATAGTCTACTCAGAAGGACGATTATGTTGTCCGAAAATATCACGAATTTTTCGAAATGCAAATTTAACAGAACGACCATTTTCATTGTGGATTTCATTTTTTTAATGCGATTTTCGGGCGAAATTGAATCCATTGTAACAATCTAATGCGAATAAGTTAAAAAAACTAAATGTTAAAACTATCATGTTCTTGGTGTTGCCACAATTAAAAACAAACTTCGTCTTGAAAACCCCTATATACTAAAGTATCTTGCATCATAGGCAAACACTAGAAAGTTACACCGAATGTGTAGTATAGTGTTCACCACAGAAACAGGTTAAGGGAGTTTGGTAATTTTTAAATTTTCGGTCGATAAAAATGTTTCCATTTCTCTTTTTTTATCTTTTTCAAGTTTGTTTTCTGTTCATCGTTCATCGTTCCTTCGGCCGAAACGTACACTCTTCCTGGAATCTGCCTGAGCAACATTAATTCAGCTATTGATTCGTCAATGGCAATGGTGCTTGATGGCCTGTTGCTACAAATCTTTGACTCCACAAAATTCCACAAAATAAAAGCCAACGGAAATAAGTTAATGAAAAGCATAATGCATTTAGCTAAAAATCTGCACTAAACAGTGGCATAAGGTGTGCTTTTCATTTCTTTTGTTTTAAAATTATATACTTTGAATTTATTAAAATAAAATATTTATTAAAATAAAAATGTGCCTTATCCCCTGACTTTTATCTCGTGTTATTCGCCTGTACAAATGTTTTAAATGTTTAGACTTGCATTTAATTGATTCTTGTTTATTTTTTTCTTTTGTTTTTGTTTTTTGTTTGATTTTTGTTTTTGTTTTTTCATTAGTTCAAAAATTATACTTGAGTTCATATGTTTTTATAGATACCATATCCACAAAAATCTGTATTGTTTTGCATGTTGTCTTGCCTCTCTCTTTAAGAAAAGTGAATCGTATGTATTTTGTTTACTTTTAGACTATGGTCCTGTACTTTGTTCCTGTACTTTACTCCTATACCTTGTTGTTTTTGTTTTTGCATATTCACTTCTATTACCTTTAGTACTTGTAAGTTCATTCTACTTTTCAGTTTGCATTTTTGTGTGTCCTTCGGTTAATTTTCCTATTCAGATAAGGAGCTTTTTTGTAGTAGCACGATTTGCTTTTCAATCCATGCGTAAGTTCTACACTTAGTTTCAGTCGTTTAAGTATCATCTTCAAAATCTAAGTGGCCAAACATCCTACAGCACTAAATAAATTCTTTTTCTCTAACTAAATGCTACTCAACTTTTATGCATGGATATTTTAACCATATGAATAAATTGCAGCCGCATCTTTCTTAGATTGCAACAATATTTATGTGGCACAAATGTAAAATGAATTTTTGTTTTCTTAAATTTTTTTTCTTTCACATACAAATTTGAAACAAAATATTTTTTTTTTATACTTGAACAGATAAAAGGGCAAGAATATTTGTGTTACATAAAAAAAGAAAAGAAATAATGGGTTTTGCATAATGTTGGGTTTAGAGAAAAGTAAAAATTTTTCTGCCATTTAGAGAACCAAATGAAAAACTCCTTGTTAGGCAAAGATTTGACAGAATTACAAAGTATAGGTGACTACAACGAATTTTATATATCCTTGGCTGTCACAAAATTAATTTTGAAATAAAAGTGATTATTTGATTTACATCTATCAATTGATTTATATTTTTTTCAATTTACTAAGCGGAAGGCAGCTTCTTTCTTTTTCATAAAATAATGAAATAAACAAAAATTTCAAATATTTAATAAGCTTTTAACAAATGAAGACTTTATTGGTAAAGACATTCGACTTCAAGAAGTTTTAAATCATAAGCTCTTCAGGAAGCGTATTTCGATTAACCAATTGAAAAAGTACACTATTGGTGTAAAAGTTCATCGGTATCTTTCGAAACTTGAAATCGCCTGGAATTTATCGTCGCGCCTATTAGGCCAGCGTATGGGTGAAAAATAAATCAGCTGTTAATTTTATAATGAATTAATTAATTTTATAACCTTTGCTGAAATCTATTTAAAAATAATTTAAAAAGTACTTTTCAACTTTTTTTCATCTCTCCTATATCTTGTTTAAGTTTTAATAGAATTTTTTTATTTCCTAAAAATAAAATGGACATTTTGAAATCACACCACTTGAATGTAACAAGTGAGCGTTTGTTTACGGGCGCGTGTTTGTTTGTGGGTGTGCGTGTTTATGCATGACATATAGTATGTTTTTATAATCCCTAACATTTGATAAATATTTGCTTCATGTTAACAAATTGCAATCCATATGAAACGTATAAATATTTAAAAAGAAGTACTTCAATAAATCCATAGAGCCTTATCTATTTACAAACTTTGCAAAAAACTTTAACAAAGTGACGACAATCACTCGAACTCTCTGTAAAATGCGGTCGTTAAATATTCATTTATATATTTTTTGTTTAAAGTCTATTGTGTAAATGTTCCGTAATATTAACAGACTTAAATATGTGCTATGTGCTGCACGTTGTTAGCCCTGCTTTTATTATTAAATTTTTGTGATATAAACATTCCTACAGTCATCTGATCGTAAAAAGCATTATACGCCAAATGAAGCAAATATTTTACTGAGTAAAAAAGTAAACCAAGGTTCCCAGTCGAACCCTCATAATAATAATTAAAAGTTTTTTACCTTCAAAGTTTCCAGTATTTACTTAGTTTTATTCCCAATTGTCCCCGTGAAAATATTATTGTTATTTTGGAACGTTCTCCTTCGATGCTTATTTGCAATTATTATCGAAGAAAGACACTTCATACAAGTATTTCTGGATAATAATCAATGTAGACCTAACAAAAATGATGCCAGCTCTTCAAATGCACTGGAAACAGCGGCAGCTGGCACCTTCTTATTTAACCCAAAAAGTCATATTTTCTTCACTTTTCAAATTAAAGCCAAAACTACAAATCAGTTTATTTCTGGAAATGTGATGAAGTAATATAATTTTAATGGACAATATGTTACCGCACTCCTGCCGACAGAAAAAGTCGAGTGTTATTCTATCGACCTAGGAGGGCACTTCATATATTTGGGAATAATGATGCTCTGCAAAGCTAAATGGGATAATTTAAAACCAACTTTTCAGAATAAAAAAAGTAAAGCTTTTTCTATTTCCTTTTCTCTTCTACCTTCTCCGTAAATTAAATGAGTGCAAGAGATACGAAGCAGATTCAATTTACTTTCTTTCTAAAGAATAAAGCATTTTCACGTACAAAATAAACTCACAACAAGTTCTGGCTATTTGATTTAACCATTTTAATTATTGAGCACAAATTCAGCTCTATAAAAATTGGATCAAATTGGTGTATGGTGATTTGAAGCAATCGCATACTTAATCAAACATTTTTTCAGAAAACATACATTTTTAGTTTTCAAATGTTATTTGATTTTCAGAATTTTACTACGAAACTAAAAAATAAATTACTTTTAGGCCCTTATTCCCATTAATCAGCCTCTCATTTGAAGTAGCTACAAATAAAACTAATGTTTAGGGGTAATAAAATGAAAAATATAAAAATAAAAATATTTCATTTAGAATAAAATCTCTTTTGTTAATGTCTAAATCTACTAAACATTTCTGTTAGATATTAAAAACATTATACGCAAACAAAACAATTAAGCCCACACGCATATACTTTCATCCAAAAACATAAGAAATAAACATATTCTTAAATACTTGTTTATACGTTGAAGCTTTTGCATTAAATCATTTTTTTTAGTAAAATGTGTATGCAAGTACAGCGGGTCAAAAGAGGTTATTGACTTAATTTCGTTGGTAAGTAATTTATACATACATTACTTCCTTCTGAAAAGGACGAAAAGGAAGCTTTAAAAGAAACAAGAACACTTTGTGTGTTTGTAAAGATTAAATTTTAAAGAAGTTCTAAAGCTCATCGTCATGATGTCAATGGAATTAAATATTGAGAACAAGTGTGCTGTCTAATTAGCTGTTGGATATTCTGCAAAAAATAAAAAAAAAACAACGTGCTACTTTTCCTATTTTTCTTCTGCTTAAAAATAAGTGTGAAGTGTGAATAAAAGTGCATAAAACTAATTTACACTATTCTACTTATTATTTTATCTCCAAGCAAAAGTAGCATCTTCAGCGGCAAGAGCAGCAGCCTGCTGTTAATAAATTATTCATTTTTGTAAGACCTGATTAAAATTGTTGTTGAAATATTTTTGCGATGTCACAACTTAAAGTTAATTTGCATTTATTACACCAACAACGCATTGAAAGCAACACATCGACACAAGATTTAAATGAAATTTAAATTAAATTTAAATTTTTATATAAAAAAAGGATTTAATTAAGTCAGTGTTAATATGAAAGAATTAGTTCATTTCATGGGTTTTCAAATTTTAAGTTTTGGTAATTAATATTTAAAACAAATAAAGGGTGCATTTAAGCCAAATTTTATTTTAGATTTTGTCTCATTTGCTGCATTACATTCTGCTGGTGTTTGCTTTTTTCCTGTTTTCTTTAAGTAACGATTTAGTATATATATATGTATGTAGTATATATGTATCATTTTTTTTTTTGTTAATGAAAGTTTAGTAATAAATATAAAAATTAACTTGTTAATTTTCTATAAAATAAAAAAGTTACATATTACATAAAATATTTTCCAATTTATTTATTTGAGCACAGGCAAGATTTATTAAAAAAAGTGAACTTTTTTACATTCTGGCTTGTATCTTTCTAAGTAAATATTTCCCAAATATATGTTGTATTTCAAACTCGTAAATATTTTATTTTTTTCAAAACTCACATATATTAACACCTAAATATTGGCTACATATTGTTGTATATCTTCTCTTTATATATTTCTAATTATCAAATTAATTAACAGATGTATATTTTTAATATTAAAAATAATCTGAAGGTAAACATATTAAGTGTTATAATGATTGTTTTTCTATTTAAAACGGTTGTAATAAAATAAATAAATTGTTTATTTACGAAATAACAAATATATATGCGCATAATTAGCATACATATGTATATATAATGAAATATAATTAAATGAATAATTTTTAATGTTTGAATAAATAGCATTTAAATATTTTAGAAACATTTTAAAAGTTAAAAACAACAACAACAAATAAACGAAAAGTCATTAATTCAGTGCATTTGTTACTATTGCTATTAGACGCATAATATGTAATTATTTTCTATTTTTATTATTTTATTTGAGCTCAATTTACAATAAACAAATATTTTAAAAATTTATATAAATTAAAAAGTGTTACAAAATATTTTTTTGTTGTGTTTGATAATAAATATGAATGTGGTGTTTATTATAATGAAATGTTTTATGGCTTTTTTATAACAAATATGCCCTACCTTTTCTTTTATTAAAAAACTTGATAAGCTTAAATAATAATTAGTTAACAAATACGACTTTTGAATTTATAAATTAAAGGGCGTCCTCATAACTTAATTTAATATAAACTTAATGTCTTATCTTTTGGAATGATGTAGGATTTGTATTGCTATGTCCGCTATACTAACAAGTAGCAATTAAATATAATAACAATTAAATAGTGTGCTTATAGTTGAAGCTATTTGCTTTTTTCTTGCAACATTTATTTAGTTATTGTATTAATTTTTTACAATCAAATTATATTTTCAAATATAAAATATTCTATTGAAATTTTGAGCTTAGGCGTATTTAGTGTTAGAGTATTTAATGTTAAAATTGGAATTTGTAGAAAATTCTATTTTTTTTACCTTTTATTTTTGTTTCGAAAATTTCAAATGTATTTCTTCGGTCTTCTAATAAACATAATTTTAAAAATGTAATTCCGGGGCTGTCAAGGTAAATGAACGATACTAAAAACTTTTTGAATCATGAATCCTTGCGGCATCACTTGTAAATAAAGTATGGTCGAACAAAATGTCGCTTATCAGAGGCGTGCCACAGGGGTCTATTCTTGGTCCACTATTATTTTCAATATATGTGAACGATTTGCCAAAGGTGCTTTCAAAATGCAATGCCGCGATGTGCAACTTACGCTAGGTACCCCAGTTGAAAATGCCGCCAATGGTCTATTGCATTTATATAATGAATTAAAGAAAATTTATGACTGGGCTTGTGCAAACGGACTTTGCTTGAACCCTTGCAAATCTAAGCGTATTGTAATAGGCAGACAATGCTTAGCATGACGAGAATATCGAAATTGTTAATAAGGCAAAAAATCTAGGCATAATTTTTAACAACTGGTTGACATGGTCGGACAAGTGTATGTGAAGTTACGGACTCTCTGGATCACGCAGTTTTTCACTCCATTACGGATAAAAATTTTGCTCACCAAGGCATACTTGATTCCAACTTTAATTATATTATTCTATATAATAATATTACTAGATATGCCTATGATTTACGGGGTTAGTTTTGAAAGTCGAATAAACATCCGTACTCTAGTTTTTTTACACAAAATAATATACACAAAAACCGCTAGATAATTGTTTGAAAAATTACGTTTTTCCCAATCGCCTAGAAACGGGAATATTATAATACCTCGACATCGACAGTATCTAGTATCTGAGTGGCAATTTTATTTGTATGCTGCTCGCATTTGGAATAGTCTTCCACCATATCAACAACACAACAGCAACGCTAATAGCTTTAAATAGCTTTAAATTTTTATTTACTTTTTTTAAATAATTTCTAGTTATATATTTATTTTTTTATTTTTTATTTATATTAAACTTATTTAAAAATATTGTATTTGTTTTTGTTAATTTTGAGTATAACGCAATGTTGTACAGGAAATAAACAAACAAACAAACAAAACAATGAAATGTTATGTTTCTGATGATCTTTAAACATTAAAATATTATTAAGCTTATTGTCTGCTACTCCAAAAAAGTTTATACAGCTAAAATTTTCATTAATTATACTTCAAATATATTTTTGTTTATCTAAACAAACTTATTTTGTTAAAGATACAAGGAGAAGACTGCATTCTATAAATTTTCAGTTGCATTTGTTATGCTACAGACATCATGATTCGTTTACCACTGCAAATAACACGTAATTTATTTTATACACAACCAGCTAAAACACTAATTAACTTTCATTCCTTTTTGACTTTTGCAACAATTGTCAACTTGGATTCACTTGTAACTTTAATAAATAACCTATTATTTGCCTTTTTTTTGATAGCAGTCTTCAAAGCAAAAGAAATACAGCAGCACTTGTATATACGACAGCGGTATTAGAACTCCGGAATCTGAAAGACTTATAGCCGTAGTTATTGATAGCAGAAAGCTATAAACCATGCTTCTTTTCTGCTGCTTAGATACTCGTATCAGTGTCTAGTACTTAACATTTCTTACAAAAATATTTTAATATAGTATTGTTGCAATTAAAACAATCCGTAAATTGAATAACTTTGAATAATTGTTTGCTTTCCTAAGTAATCAAATTAAGAAATAATGAAAATTTATGCACAAATCCATCAAACCACCACAAGCAAATACAATGTTTTTCATTGTTCTTCATGTAAAACCAGAGCTCGAAACAATTAATGTTTCAGTTTTCTTTACCAGTGTAAAATTATAAGCAAACTCACATTTTTATTTGGGTACGGTTTTCCGTCGACCCTCGTCAAATTTGGTTTGTGAACAAACCGGTTTCGGCTACAAGGAGAACACTAAAGATGGCAAATAGCCGAAACCGGTTTGTTCACAAACCTAATTTGACGAGGGTCGACGGAAAACCGTACCCAAATAAAAATAAATTAAACCCCGTCGGAAAATTTACGCACTTATCAAACTCACATTTCTTAATGTTGCTTATAATGCTAAAGTATAGAAATTTTCATGAAATCCTTAAGCGATTGCAGCTGCAATTGAAAATTGCATTAATACTCGTTTTTAAAAATACTTAATAAAAAAAAGAAGAAGTCTTAAATTAATTTGAAGTTGAAGCAAATAACGTCGCGTTAAACTCTACAATGCTCTTTCGTTTTAATTTATGTTTAAAGCAATTTAATACAACTCTTATTATTATTTTTGTTTTACGGAGTGTCATAAAATTTTATAAAAAGCTGAACTAAATTATATTGAAAAAACATGTCGCAATGTTTTTTTTTCTAGTTTGCAAACAAACTCATCAATGAAATTGTTACTTTTAGATATTTTAATTTTAAAGGAAATGCCTCTTACAAACAAATAAATAATTTTTAAACTGGCCTAAGTTCGCGTTTATGTTAATTCCATAATTTATTAAAAACGAAAAGTATTTGTATTAATTTTTTTAAGAAAACTGAAATTTCTGTTTAGAAAACAAATAAAAATTTTAAAGATGCAAACATGTATTTTTGTATTAATGTTTTGAAATAAATTTTGTAACATTTCTCGATCAAAACTCACACAAAACAATCATAACTTTTCTACTGTATGTGTATTAAAAAGGATTTCTTTATCTTTTTAGAAAATATTCAAAAACATTTACTTCTCTTTCAACTTTTTAACTTCCTTTCAAATACAAATAGTTTCTTTATTAAAAAGCTTATTATTTTATTTAATTGGCATAAAAGGACTTATTATAATACTTTAAGTGTAAATTCTTTGAAAGTTTGTAAAGAATTTATGTTCTGAATGGTAAATTATGAATTGTTTTTATTTTCTTCCTTCAAAATTTGTTAAAGATAGTTGGACCGGTTTTAGTGTTTAAATAAATTTAACCTTTAACCTGCTCAATTTCCATTTTGTTTATAAACTTATGTATATTTTGTCAAAAACTTTTTTTTTTCTTTGGGATTTGTTGTTGGTAAAACTTTGCACGTCTTTGAAGTAAAGTTTCTCTTAGAAAATAAAACAAAAACGTAAAAGGAAAGGTAACGAATCCAACAAAATTTCTTGGCGATTAATTAATAACGAATTTTATTTAACCTTCATTTGTGATAATATTTTGCGATTCCAAACAAATTTTTTTTTTCTTGATGAAACGATTAATTTTTTAAACGAGTATAAAACATGAGAAGGCTGTAAATTTATCGTGCATTTGTGACGCGTTTTTCAATTGTTTCCATTCCATTTCCATCGACTACAAAGTGTTGGTGGTTCCATAAAAAAAGAGTTCACAATTTTAAATATTATGAGCTCCGTACTATATGGGCTGTAGCTATTTGTTTACTGCACCTTTTAAGTTTAAAATACATTTTTAACCTTTTTGTTAAAGCGTATAGAGTACTACTAACTTTGCCTATAACGGTCGATTATATGAAAATTTAGGCGTCTGTTTAAATTGGCTTAACAGATAAAACCATATTTATCAAACTCAGCCTTTATCGAACAGCCTTTAATTTTTAAATTTATTATTTGCACTTATTTTATTAGCGGACATATATTTGCATTCTCTGCATAAACTGCAAATTCTGCTTATCATGGTTTGAAAAAGTTAGGAAATGTAGGATAAAATCAAGTCACTATTTGAAATATATTTTTAACGGCCATAAAAATATTCAAAAAAATATTTAAGTGTTTGCCTATTGCGGTTTAAGAACTAGGCTGCTTGCATTAAAATCGCGTTATTTTTGGAATACCCTTTAATTTGAAGTTTCATTTATTTTTATTTGTGGATATAGCGGATATTTTTTTCCAATATTCTATGCAAATCGGACGTGTATACATATCACAGTTCAAAAGAACACTATATTTTTATAAATATCAATCCACTTTCGGAACACCTTTTTTATTTGTTGTTATTGCAGCTACAGTGGTAAATCTTCTGCAAAAATTGCAAGAGTCTACCTTTTTTGTTTCCCGAGCTAAGATGCTGTTCTTCGCAGATAGATGAATGGACATTGCAGCAAAAGGAATAGGGTTACTTACGCCTATACGCTTATATTTTTAAGTTACGAAAACTTAAAAATATAAAATTTTCGTAAGGCCCGCTTTCATATGAATGCTTTTATTTTTCTGTCTTCAATCCTACAAGGAGACTGAGGATTTAGATATTTTAATAATTACAAACCACATTGGCAACTTATATGCCGCTTGTTCTTCTTTAATGGATAATAAAAACGTGCTTCTTTTTCTTTATTTTAACTTTTTATAAATAACGAATAAAGAAAAGAAAATGAAAGAAAACTTGTGTGAAAATCTGACATTTTACTCGAGTGCAAGGACATGAAATTCGTACTGGTATGTTTTGGGGAAATAATTAACAAACTCTAAACAAACCAAGCAAAACCAAAAAATAAAATAGAGTTATTGTTGAAATCAAAGACATTTTCTTAATTGGCTTTGAAACTTTGTCAAATTTATTCAGTTTGTTTAAAGGAACACGCATTTAAAGTAAATAAATTTGCACCTCAACGAAAACATTTTGTCATTTTATTGTTGTTAGTGTTAGTGATAGCAGGTTGAAAAAGTGATCTTAGGAGAAAATGGAATTAACTCGTGAACATTTTCGTGCAACAATTTTTCATAACTTTCGACGTGGCCTGACACGACAACAGTGCACAGATGAACTTAATTCCTTATATGGTGATGAAGCACCTACTTACAGCACCATTAAAAACTGGTATAACGAATTCAATCGTGGCCGACAATCACTCCGGGTCGAATCCCGTGAAGGTCATCCAACAACGGTTGTTGTGCCAGAAAACATCGCAGCTGTGCATGAGCTGATAAAGCATGATCGTCATGTAACATATCGCGAGATTGAGACATCTGTAGGGATTAGTATGACAAGCATCAATAAGATCTTGCATGAACATTTGCATGTGAAAAAGGTTTGTTCACATTAGATACTGCATAACCTGACAAACGCACAAAAGGATGCTCGTGTTGATTGGTACAAGAAAATGTTGCAGAAATTCGCTCAAGGTGCATCAAAAGCAGTTTATAATATCTGCACAGGCGACGAATCATGGATATACTCATATGATCCTGAAACAAAACAACAATCCACCGTATGGGTCTTTCAAGACGAGCGAAATCCCACCAAAGTTGTTGGAAGAAGCACATCAAAGCAAATGGCTGCCTGTTTCTTCGGAATTACCGATCATGTGGCGACTGTGCCATTAGAGCAACGTAAGACGGTTAATTCGGCGTGGTAGACCACTATTTGTTTGCCAGAAGTCTTTGAGAAACTTCGGGAAAAGTCAAAGAAAAGACGCATCATTCTGCATCACGACAATGCGAGCTGTCACCGATCGGCTGAAACAATGGAGTTTTTGACAGGGCAAAACATTGAATTGATGGGTCATCCGCCATACAGCCCTGACTTGGCACCTAATAACTTCTTTTTGTTTCCGAACAGCAAAAAAAAAAACTACGTGGATGTGGATGCAAACTTGAAGTAAGAGCGAAAGCTGTTAACACGTTTTGTTTTGATAACGCGGTAAAAATTAATAAAATAAAATAAATACTTGGCTATAAAATAGACAAAAATATTGCAAACTGACAAATTAAAGTTGTTTTTTTTGTGTGGTTATAAAATTAAAAAGTAAAATACTGTGAAATATAAAGAAAATAAGAAGCTAAAAGGCAGGCTTATATAAAGCCATGGCGGACTGTTATAAGTGTAAAACTTCTATACGTGGAGAATCAGGAATTCATTGTGCGGGAGTATGTAAAAAGGTTTTCCATTGTACGGTTAGATGTGCCGGTATTGACCAGTACTCAGCAAAGACTCTGGAAGCAGATAACTATGTGCGGTATATTTGTGATGACTGTGTCCAATACATACATAATGTTGATATGGTGTTAAAAAACATTCAAGATAGTGTTAACAAAAACAAACAATACCTGATCGACTATAAAAGTGAATTTAAATCATCATTAAATCAAAATGAAAATGAGATAAAGCATTTATTAGAGGCAATAGAAAAGAGGTATGAAGATAGATTTAAAAAAATTGATAAAGCCCAAAAAGTATGCGAAAAATATGTGGAAGAAGTAAAAAAGCTAAGTGATGCTGTAAATGAAAATGAAAATGCAAACAAAAACAAAATGGAAGAAAACAATATAAAACTTTGTAACCAAATAAAGCAAGTAATTAAAGAATCAAGTGATAAACAAAACACAAGATCATTCGCTGATGCTGTTAAAAAAGGACCGGTGTTACCAGAAATGAAAAAACAAGTGTCATTAATTATTAAACCAAAAGAAAAACAAAAAATAGAAAAAACTAAAGAAGACTTAAACAATAAGGTGGACCCAATTAACTTAAAAATAACAAATGTTGAGAATAGGAGTAATGGAACAATAGTGATTCAAAGTGAAAATAATGAAGAGAGAGATAAAATTAGAACTGCCATACAAAGTGAAATGAGTGAAAAATATGAAGTTAAAGTACCCAATAATGCAGAGATAAGTGTTACCATAACGGACATGACATTCAAATACTCAAATGATGAGTTAATCAATAAAATTAAAAAACAAAATGAATTCTTAAAGGACAGTAAAATAAAACCAGTTAAAACATATGAGATTAAAAGAAATAATAAAATAATTCATAATGCAAAGCTTATAATTGATAGTGAATCATACACCAAAATTTTGTTAGCTCAAAAAATAAATATCGGATGGGAAAAATGCAGAGTTTTTGATGGTACCGATGTATTAATGTGCTATAAATGTAAAGGATTTAATCATAAAATAAGTGAATGTAGAAATCAGGAAATATGCTATAAATGCCATGGAAACCATAACCCAAAGGAGTGCAATAATGAAATTATTCTAAAATGTATAAATTGTATTAATTCAAACAAAAAGTTTAATTTGGGACTTGATGAAAATCACAGTACTGTAAGCAAGGAATGTCCAGTATATCAAAACAAATTAAAGATGAAGATGAGAAGGATCGTTTTCAATATTTAACAATCAAAGAATATAACCGGTATAAAGCAAAGATCAAAAAATAAAATAAACCTACTTGTAAGAGCAGAATCATCATCGTCAACAATAACTGATAAACAAATAACATTTATATATCAAAACGTTCGAGGAATAAATACTAAATTATCTAAATTGTACGTTGAAAGTTTTGGGTTTACTCAAGATGTTATTATCTTTACCGAAACTTGGTTGAGCAACAAAGTTTTTAATGCAGAAATTTTTTGTAATAGATATCAAATTTATAGACTTGATCGTAGTACTGATACTATTGGAGGTGGCGTTCTCATAGCAATCTCTTCAAAATTTTCATCTGAAGAAGTGAAAATTGAGAATCAACATAAAATTGAATTTATCGCTGTCGCCTTGAAAGTTGGACATAAACGTCTATTTGTAACCTGTTCTTATATACCTCCATGTTCTGAACAATTGATTTATAATGAACACACTAAATCTATTGAGAGAGTTATGTCGAAATGTAATACGAATGACCTAGCACTAATTTTTGGCGATTTTAACCTTCCATCAATCACGTGGACATACTCAACTGAATCCTTCTACTATATCCCAACAAAAGCAAACGAGTGGAACAATGATGTTATTAACTGCATATCTGACTTATGTTTTTATCAACTAAATGGAATTAGTAATATTAACAACAAGATTCTTGATTTGGTATTTGTGAATGAACCTACAGACTTCACCTTACACAGAGCTGATCCGATGTCTTTACCTGAGGATCCAAACCACCCAACAGTCGAAGTAAGCTTTTCCATATCGTCCTGTAATGGTCGCAACATAAACAATGATGCAGATGGAACATATTTTTAAGCGTACGGATTATGCTGCGTTAAATCAGTTCTTGTATAGTACGAATTGGTTGGAATTGTTATCAATATCCGACGGTTCCTCTGATTCTATAGGGGCAATGGTAGATTTATTTTATAAAACTTTATTTGAATACATTGATGATTGTGTGCCAAAGATCTTTGTAAAAAAGCACTCGGGCCCTCCATGGAGTTCTAAGCAGCTGTCAAGACTAAAGAATTTAACAAACAAACGCTTCAAAAAGTACAAGATTACGGGTTTGGCTACTGATTATGCTGGATACTGTAGTGTACGCGCCCAATATAATTCAACTAACACTGAATTATATAAAAAATACTTGGAAAATATGAAACGCAATTTTCTAATAGACTCAAAATCCTTCTATAATTTTGTAAATTCCAAAAGAAAAACATGCGGCTATCCAACTATTATGAAATATTTAAATCAAGATTCTCGTGATAACTCAGTTATATGCAATATGTTTGCCGATTTTTTTAGCACCACGTTTTCTGATGATCAGTACACATCTGATAACTATGTCTTTCCGATAACGCAATCTCAAGCAATATCTTTCCCATCGATATTTACTGATGACATCTTAAACAATATAAAAAATTCTAAAATATCATTCAGTTCCCGACCTGATGGCGTTCCTAACTGTATACTGCTGAATTGCGCTCATGCTTTAGCAATTCCTTTAGCCATCATGTTTAATACTTCGTTGAAATTTGGTTACTTTCCCCGGCTATGGAAGGAATCTTATATCATTCCGTTATTTAAATCAGGAACCAGATCAAATATTGCAAACTATAGGGGTATAGCAAAATTGAGTGCGATTCCCAAGCTTTTTGAAAAATGTATTACTGCTTCGTTATGTCATCAAGTTTCATCAATAATTTCACCTTATCAGCATGGCTTCCGCAAAGGTTACTCAACAGCGACGAATCTGCTACAACTCTCTACCTTAGTGAACCGGGAATTTACTAATGGTCAACATACTGACGTTATATATACAGATTTTAGTAAGGCGTTTGATAAAATTAACCACGTTTTATTACTCAAGAAACTCAGCTTAATGGGTTTTACCAATATTTGTATAAGCTGGATAAAATCATATTTAACTGGCAGACACCAACGTATAAGCTTTAACTCTACATTGTCTGGACATATAAATGTATTATCAGGTGTTCCTCAAGGCAGCCATCTTGGCCCAATCTTATTTTTGCTTTTTATAAATGATCTACAGTCATCTATTAAATTCTCAAATGTTCTAATGTATGCCGATGATGTAAAAATCTTCCTAAGCTGTAACAACAACGACAATTGTCATCTTCTACAACATGATCTTGATAGTTTTTTTGAATGGTGCGATGTAAATCTAATGAAGTTAAATTTTAAAAAATGCAAACACATGCGTTTTTCTAGAAAAATGGTTGATTTTAATCAGTTTTATTTAAATAGTCATCCTTTGGAACCAGTTAACGAAATTTTGGATTTGGGTGTTCTACTGGACTCGAAATTGAGCTTTTCGCAACACATTAATATGATAAGTAATAAAGCTCGTGGATTACTTGCCTTTATAAAACGATGGGCCAAGGAATTCACTGATCCACATATCACCAAACGGTTGTATACGTCTTTAGTAAGACCAATTTTGGAATATGGGTCTGTTGTCTGGGATCCGCAGTATAATGTTCATATTAATAAAATTGAGTCAGTTCAAAAACAATTTATGTTGTTTTGCCTCCGTAATATCTACAGGCACAATTTTATGAATCTTCCCCCCTATAACACCAGACTTGCCATGATCGGCTTGCCAACGCTACAGAGTCGTAGAACCATGCTCAATGTAACATTCCTGATCAATTTAATAAAGGGAGATATTTGCTCAGGCTTTCTCCTGGAGAATATCCAATTTAACATTCATAGACGGCCCACAAGAAATTATAATCTTTTACATCTTCAATTTTTCCGTCAAAATTATGCTAATGATGATCCTTTCCGGAGAATGTGTTCTGATTTTAATAATCTTTACAGTTTGATAGACTTCTCCACCAGTATTCCTAGTATTAAACGTGATATAATTCTGTTCTTGAACACATAACCATTGAAATTGTTTGTTTTTGCTTTGTTATGTTATTTTAAACCCAATCTAATGTAATTTCAAAACAAATGTAAAATGTGATATTTTAAATTGTTAATGAAAAATGTGATATTTTTAAATTGCTATTGATATAATTTACTTTTTGTAAACTTGTATTTACAGTCTGAAAGGAAGATAACTTCCATAGACTATTAAATAAAAAAAAAAAAAAGCGGTTTCCTACCATTGAAGAAGTAGTTTCTGCATTCAAAACCCATGTTTTAGAAGTACCTAAATCGGAGTGGAAAAAGTGCTTTAAAAATTGGTACCAACGCATGCAAAAGTGTATAAATCTTCATGGAGTATATTTGGAAAACAATAAAATAGATTTTGTCTTTAAATGCTTGTCTTTTCATTATAAATCACAGTCACGAAATCTATATACAATCCAATTCCCCTTATTAATCGTCATATAAATTTGATTCTACTTTCTTGCTAACTCCATGTTTATCAAATTAGTAATAGTGAACGCTAATCCAGGATCACAGAGACTTATATTTTGAATGCCTTGCGTGAAGGTTTAGTATTTTTTTATTTACTTTACAAATAAATGTCAATAATTTTCTTTTACTTTTTTTTGCATTGATTTTAGTATTACACGAAGAAACTTATATCTTCGTATAATTTTGACACGTAAAGTGTAAATATTTGAAAAATTTTGCTAAATTTTCATTAGCCTCTTTCAAAGGGTCCTAAACTAAATAATTTTTTTTTTCTCATTGCCAATACAAAATAATACTAATTTTAATAAACAAAAATTATTATTTATATTTAAATAAGTTGTATTTTAATATTAAATTAATTGTTAAAAATTATGTAATTTAAACAACAATTTGCATTGTTCGATTGTTAACTACAATTGATATTTAAACAATAACATTTAACAGTAATTATTTCAAACAATTATGAACACTTTAAGCCACCTAGCATTGCTAATTAAAAAAAGAGGAAACAAATATAGGCGGCTTTAGTTAAATGTTAAATTTTCCTACAATCGTTATCACGATAGCGTATTTTTTTTTTTTATTTCATTACATTAAAAACACATAATCGCATATAAAAATTATTTAAAAATAAAAGCAAAATCAATATGCAATATAAACACAACTTGCCACACAAACCGATGTAAAAAACTCAAACTAAAAAGAGGAAAAAAACAGACAAAATATAAAATAATGAAAAGGATTCGAGCTAAAATTAAAACTACAAATGTTTGTTAAATAAATAAAATGGCTAAAAGAGAATTGCATGAATGGGCTGTTAACAGAACAGTGATTTATATATTTTCAACTGATAAAATAAAAATAAATTAAGCAGTTTTTAACTTTAAAAATAAAAACTAGAAGTATTGCATCGTGGAAAGAAAAATTAATCCGAAAGATTTTAAAATTTAAGGGCGCACAATCCAGTACTATAATACTCTTAAGTATTTGGTTTTTACGAATTTTAATATGCGAAAATATCTGACTCATTGCCATTTCATAATCGTTATCCGCTTTACTTTTTGACAGTGTGGTTTATTACATTTAAATTCGACAGTTGGCAATTTAACTGTTTTTAACTGAACTAAATTAATTATAGTGTTTTAATTAAACTTTAATTAAAAATACTAAAGATTTACGCCTGAACAAATTTATCAAATTAAAGCAATAAAGTCAAACATTAAAGATAAAAATCAAATTAACAGAACAACAATAAGGCACGAATAATTTCATTTTTTAGCCCATTATACTTAGTATATTCTTTTCTTTTGAAAACTATAGTTATTATAGTTTTTTCTTCAATACAATTCTATTAATTCCAAAGTCATAACGCTACAGCAACCAGCAGCTAACCGTTTAAGCAAAAATCGCCTTAATTTAATACGACAAACTTAAATTTCATTCACATTGATGAATAACTTCTGGCAATGGATTGTATTAGAAAATCGTTTTTTCTATATTTTGAAGACCTGGCAATTGCTTGCATATTTACAATTATGAAAAAAAATTGATATCTGGCAAATGTCCACCACGATCGCGCTGGCAGATATCGATTTTTTCATAGAAGTTTTTAATCTCTTATTGGCAAAATGGCGGCCCTATTTCGTTAATCACATCACAGATATTGCTTTTTAAGACTGAAATAAATTCGATTGGTTCTGCATAGACACTGTCCTTAACATAGCCCCACAAAAAATAATCCAATGGTGTTTAATCACACAATCTGGCTGGCCACTTAACTGCTGATTGTTGTAAAATTATGCGATCGGGTAGTTTGATTTGCAATAATTTGATCGTTTCATTCGCTGTGTAACATGTGGTACCATCTTTTTGAAACTACATGTCAGTGATATTCACGTCATCAATAATATGCTAAAATTTAGTTGTTAGCCTCATGCGATAGTGTGGCATGCAAAAGCTTTTCAATAATCGGTCTAGAATTTTCAGAAGCCCAAATGCTTCTGTACCTGTACCAGTTGAACCTTGTAAGACTTCAGAGTCAAATCCTTACGTAAAATTCGACATATTGTGGTTTTAGATAATCCCAATTGTTAAGAACGTCGAGGAATTCGTAAATTTGGATCTGCTTCAACTCTGTGGTACACGGCTGCGATGTTTTCAGTTAAATAACCCGCTCGAACACGCGTTGGTGTTCTCACATTTTGTATCGATCCTATCGACTTAAATTTAACAAGTAAATTTTTAATAACGAATAATATCGCGTATTTTACGGAATGCAACTGTAATAGAACCACCAATTTCGTACTGGATTTTAATTATGTTAATACGATTTTCGTGCGAAATTGAATTCATTGGAACAATTGCCAATGCATTTAATACGAATAAGTCAAAAAACTAAATGTCGAAACTATCATCTTTTTTGCTGTTGCCACAATTGAAAAACAAAAATCTTGTTGAAAAACCCGCTACACACAATAAAACTAAACTCCTGTTCATAATAACCTCAATGCCATTTTAAAAGATCTGCTATCTTAATTTCTAAAAATAAAATATGTTTTTGTTTTAAGACAACGGAAATTTTAATTTTAGATTGAATTTTAATAGAAATTATAACAATTATTTCTGGTATTTTTTTTTTAAATCACTTTAATTTTGCTTTTCTCTCAAACAATTGTTTCAAAAAGAAAATGCGTGAGAAAGCATGTTTATCATGCAGGATGTTATTGACATTGCGTAATTTTAACTGTTCTCAACTAAATATTAATAATTAATTCAATTATAAATTTCAAATATAAATTTTGTATATTTTTTACGCTTTATTCAATATACTTTTCTAATTAATATTTGAAATGTTCTTTGTCATGTTTCACAACTATTTTATTATCTTTTCATACCTTTACTACAACCGTTGCTGTTTATGAAATTCATCGTATCTCTTTATTGTTATTTTGTTCTTATTTTTATTTATTTTTTTTCATTTTTTTTTTCGTAGTAGCCAACTTAAAGTGTCCATTAGTCTTTTCTTTTTAAATTTTTTTATAAAACTTCAACTATCAAGAGCCTTTAATTAGTTTCTATTGTTGGAAAAACGAACGAAGACAAAAAGAAGCAACTAAAAAACAATAAAAAATAAACAAAAAAACAAATAAGAAAGAAATATAAATAAATAAAATATTTAACAAAGAAAAACAAATCGGTTACATTACAGTTTTCCAACACTTAAATTCATCATTTATAATATTTACTCTTTTATTCTTTTAACAGCGTGCAGTTAATTCTTGTCCACTTTATTCTTTATTTTATTATAATTTTCTTTTGCTCACTTGTTATTTATAAAAACAATAAGTTAAATAAGAAAATTTATACGAAGGGAATAATTAGAGCAGAATAAGAAAACAAAACATGGTGAATCCCAACGGCTTTTTTACTTGAAGAAACTACAAAAAAAAAATCTTAATATGGGGTACTCCGTGTAAAGAAAATTAGAAGAGAGAGGAAAATTAAAATAATTATTTTTTTTTATTATTAGTGGACGATTTTAGTATTATAACCACATGAATAAATTCACCTTAAGTTCACACACATTTTATAATTTTAGTTTATTAACAGAGAAAGTTAATATTTACAATATTCGAAGAAATTTTGTAATAGTAGTTTATAAATAGAAAGCCTCTAAACAATATTTGTTATCATCCAACCCTTATTTCAATAGAGACTTCAGAAATGGTCTTGTTCATGGGCATTAAAAAAACTCCAAGAGATAAATCAGATGGAGAATGCCTATATCTGTTTAATGGTGTTAATTTTTTTTTAATGACACCTGTGACTATAGAACTTTCATACAATTATGTACTTATATAAGCCAATCTTGACCAGTCTAGTCTGTATTGTAACCTAAACTCTCGTAAGTATTTAAGAGCAGCAGTTTTTACTTTAAACTTTTGAGTGTCAATTTACAACTTCAGCTGTGCATTTATGTATGCCATGTTGTGATCCATAATTACTGCCCTGTAGAATGGTGATACAAAAGCACTTAATGCTTAGTAACCCTGTCCCCTGCCAGTATTTTGATAATATTTCTGTGTGGTGGCATTTATGTTGTTGTTATTATTGTTCATAAATAATTATTATTAGCCAACAACGAAGTAATATTAGCCTTAGTATGAGTATTTTCAATTGCATTTTTCTTTTGAATATAAAAGAATATTTCTTGTGTATTTTTTTGTTCTTTCTTTTTGTTCGTTTTAAGAAAATCTTTTAAAAACATTTGCCTTTATTTCATTTTATTCTATTCCATTACGCCTGTTTCTTTTTTTTTATTAATAATAGTTTTTCTTTTGCTTGCCTTAATGGTCATGGAACGAGTTATTTATTTATTTCATCATATTTTAATGTGTGTTTTTGTTATTGTTTCACTTTGTTTATAAATAGACATGAGAAAATTGTATACATACATGCACACATACATAAATTATGTTAACTTTTTTGGGTTTAAATAATACAAATTTATATCAGTTTTATGATATTTCTCCTCATTAGGAAAACCAATTTTTGATTTAATTTAATTAATTTTATTTTAAAAATATTTTAAATGCCTGCTAAATTTAGCGTTAAACGTTTTTCATTAGCTTCAATTAAAAGTCTATGTCTAACTTGCGATGCCAAATAACCCTGAACAATTATCATTTCTTTTAATTAAATCAATAAAAAGTTTTCATTTCTTATTTAGTTTTTTCTTTTATATTTTTTAAAGCCAGTTTAAGCCAACAATGCCCTGCAACTATATCGAAACAAAATTTTTGAATTAAATAGATAGTTAGTGACTGGAAAGTCACGTAAACTTTGGTAGAAAATGCTGTTCTTTACGGGTATGTTGGATCTTGTTTTTGTTTTTTTTTTTGTTTTTGTTGTTTTGTTGTTTTTTGCAAAAACACAAATTTGTTTTAAATTCGTGAGTTTTGTATTTATTTAAACATTTCCTATATGCAAGAGATATTTAATACGTTAGAGAAAATAGAATTTAAAAAATGTTATGGCACTTGAATCTATACTAGAAACAAGCAGAGAATGACAAACTGAAAAAATCATTTAAACAATTGTTAATTATTATTAATTGTTAATGTTAGTAGTGAACAAATTATTTTATCTGATGCGACAATAATAGAGAAAATCATTTTATCTGGTCTGAAAAACTTAAGCGTCTTGAAAGAATTTTGAAAAAGCTTAAAAATCCCGGAAGATAAAGGATTCACATATATATTTTCTTAATTATTTTGTAGTTATTTACAATTGAAACATAATTTCATAATAAACACAAAAGGATAAGAACTGGCTACAAGAACCTTCGTCTCTTAAAAAAATTCTGCTTTAAATATCAATAAAACAGTGGCAAATTAAGCTAGAAATATCATTTATAAAACGTATAAAGTTAAAATTTGCAAGTTTAAACCCAACAAAAAAAATCTTTCTTAGTTAATTTTATGTAAAACTTCTAGTTTTTTGTAATGTTATTACAAATTATAATTATAATATGCTCTATATATATATATATATATATATATATATATATATATATATATATATATATATATATATACATGTATATACGTTTTTTATTTACTTTTCAGATACTTGACTTGATTTTTTAGTACTTACTCCTTCATAAATATTGGAAAGTAAAAAATATTAAACTGGTATTAACAGCTGTAGCTTTAAATTTATAATAAAAATTTTAATAATACATGATAATAAATACTTTATTAATTTCATGTAATTGACCATTCATCTCATCAACTTATCTTAGGTTTATTAACTTGCAATAGCATGAATTAAATCTTCTAATTTGAGAAATATTCATTTATTATTAACTTGGTTACGCAAACTTCTTTCATAACTTTAAGATTTTTAATCGGTTAAACAGCGAATTTTAATTTAATTTTTTCATGTCACTTGAATTCCATGAATTTATTGTTTCGTATTTGGCAACTGTCGCACAGGTGTGTCATAGAACTAAGATCGTGCTATGTGCTTTTCGTTATTTAAATCGATATTAGATCCCGTCAAATTTGAGTTTCTGTATGTTTCACTTGCAGTTAAATTTCTAAATAAATTCTTAAAGGCTCACAGCTGATAACTACATATAATTCGTCTCTAAAAATGAAAGAAAAAAATGTGAATTGTATTAAGAAGGATATAATCAAATGATCAAATGATTCGATAGATTCGCCCTAAACTTCACTGATATCTCTTTCTTCTTGTCTGTCATTCCCTTTTTCCCTACACCAAACTAAAACAACTATATTTATATGCTTACATAAAACAATCAGTAAAGGATATTTCTTTATTAAAAATGATGGTTTTACTTTTGTAACAAAAAGAGCTGTTACATTTGCAATACAAAACACATATTATAGCCACTTCATAGCAGTCATTTTCACATTTTCACTGGAATGGATCAATAAAAATGTTTATTTTTAATAGATAGATTCCAATAATGCCTTAATTCATACTCACTTTATCAACATATTCATCATATCTCAATATGTTTTACACTTTTAGCACACTCTAAAATTTAATGTCTTTCTGTTTTTTCCATTAAAAAGCACCGTCGCTTATTTTCTGAGATTTCATTTATTCAAATGTTCAAGTATGTAACACTAACTGCAACCTTTATCTGATTTTATTTGAAATAGAAAATAAAAAAATGAGTTAAACTAGTATTTTTTGCATAAGATTATTGACTACCAACAGAATTTACTTTGGTTCTGTAGCCATTCAAAAAATTTCAAGCCATCCTTGCTTTTTTTTTTAAATATTTACAGAAAAAACATTTGGAAACTGTAATAGAAACTAGAAAACAGCTTTGTCACGTTTTTCAAAATTCAAAAAATTTTTGTTGTTTAGCTGGCGCAATGGCACAAAGTTTTAAGGATTGTTGAAAACAATAAATTCTATTTAATTAATAAGTCGTACGTAAGAAGTAAATATTAAGTTACTTATCGGTCCATTTATTTTTAAGAATTTTGTTAATAGTTAAAATATAATACTACCATCAGAGATAAAATATTTAAAATTCCCATTTCTAAAAGAAGTCAACAAATTTAAAATTTCCTTTTTTCTTCACATTAAAGAACAACTTTAAAATTAAAAAATGTTTGTTCAAGTTCAACTTTTCGCATTTGGATATTACATTGACCCATCAATAGAGGAAAATATTAATTGTAATAAAACACTAGTAAAAAACTATTATCTTTCACCAGCAAAACAAAAGGTCTCAATATCGTATAACCAAATCAATAATAATATCTGGATAAATCAAAGCTTTAAGTGTTACTTGGCTGTAGACATACAGCATAAAGAACTGCCAGTAACTCTGCATGGAACAAACTATACACATTCGGTAGGCTATAGGACTTAGTTGTATTAATTTGTAGAAAGCAAACTCCCGTTCGGTTGTTCATTTCCATAAAATTGCAATTCGTTAATACCCCGACCCAAATTTGGGTTCAATGACCGTAGAGTCCTCACCAACCCTGATTTATAAAGTCTCAACAAAGTACTTCCCGCTATGCAGAACATAAAGCCCGCAATGAAAGGAAATAGAAATTTATTAAGGACTGAACTATAATTTTAATTGAGACGAAAGCCTTAGTAGCTAGTTCTCTTTTGCTTTGTTAGTTACTATAATTGTATTATTGTAATTAATTATTAATAAATAAATAAAATAAATAATTTTAATTGCACCAATGGTTTTGACCGGATCACACCTCTGAACTTTGACGAGATTTTTCCAATGAGATTCTGTTTACAATTCTTCTTTTAGATTCATTCGTGAAATGTTTGCCTGTTGAGTTTCTGCAAACGTAATAGGGATTAAGATCCTTTTTAAGGCACTTCTTTTATATCAGTAGCTTTACATGAATTTATTTCCTAGTAAATGGAGTAAAGATTAAAGTGCCACCTCAATACAATATCATACTGAATCTCTTGCAACACTATTTTTCTAAAATCTTTTGCCATTTAAACAGCTTCCTATGAAGCATTCTGCTTACAAACTTTGCAATACCAGCGTACAAGTGCATTATTTCCAAAACGTCAAAACCAAGCATCACATTTTACAGTGTGGGAAAGAAAATCAAATAGAGAAATAAATCATTAAAAAAACGAGAGAAGAGTATCAGATAGAAAATTCTGCAGCCACAATTCTGCAGATTTACATAAAATTCAAATGAAAATGAATAACGTAGTTTATAGAACTTCTAAATAAAATTTAAATATTTATTTTTGTAGTATATGTGTGTATATAAGTGTATCTATAGATATTCATCTTTATGCAAAAATATGTTGAACAACTCTCAAGATTGCCACTCGGTTGTATCTACAGCCATGATCATAGTTTGTATGCCGAAGGCATTTAAGAAACCTTAACTGAACATTAAAAAAAATAAACTCTAAGAATTTAGTTTTGTTTTTTTGTTTCTGTTTTTGTTTTTGTCTTTTTTTTAATTTCCCCTTAATTCAAATAAGCAAATATTAAAGCAAACACCCTAAACTTGCAAGATTTTTCCTAAAATTATAAGGAGAAAGGGAAAGGGAGAGGGCCCAGAAGAGAATTTCAAATACGAGACATTTTTATAGAAGACAACAAACATCTTTAATCTTTAAATGATGCAGACGATGATGATGATACTGGCTGTGTAGTAAGTGGGATAAATGTTATGCTGTTTAATATACAAGTAAAACATAAATATTTCTTTATTTGTTGTTTTGTTTTGAATAAAACAATAATGGTTAAATTGCTAAAATATTTATGATATCTTTCTCTATTCTTTTTAAATAAAAAGAAATCTTAGCACAAAAACACTGTAAAATATTTAATTCAAAACCAAAATAAGTTAAATATTTTTGTTTTTATTGTAGTTGATTGTTTTTTAAACAATTGTTTCGGTTTTCAGAGAGTAAATTAAGATTGGTTGTCATGAATTTTTTACACATTTTACAAATATTTACAAATCTCTTACAGATACTTGTTAGCAGCTTAAGGAACTCTATGTAAATTTAAGGATTTAATTGCGTTTAGTTTAGGATTAGTTACGTTTTTCAATAAAGAAAATATCTTTAAAAGAATTATTTTGATTTTAATGTTCAAAGTCTTAAAAATTAAATTTTTACTGAACCACGTAATTGTGCATGCATTTTTAACAAGTCTTTCGAGAATTGTCAAAAGTAGGGGATAATTTTTTAACAACCGATTTTTTTATTGTCACTTGTGACGTCAAAAAGTTTCTATGCTCATTTTTATCAATCAGAATTATAATTATTTTTTTTTGTGCATATCACGAATTATTATCTTAACTAATTATCTTAAGCTTTCTATCCACAGCTTAGAAGTTTTCACATTCGTCAAAATCACGCACTCAATTGCAATACCTTTTAATTTTGAATTTTTTTGTCACACTTTTATAGCCCTTATTTGTACAAGTTCTGTGTAAATTTCTTAATGTCTGTCTGAAAATCGTGTCATCATATTTTTGTTTTAATTTTTGTGCTTGTTCTAATACCGGACACAACCACACTTAAACACAAGGTTTCTACTTATTGCGGTTTAAAAACACAGCCTCATAGCTGAATTTATATCTACATTAGGACATCTTTTAATTAAAATTGTTTGTTGATTGTTATGATAGCCGGTGAAGCTTTACATTCACTATGCACTTTGTCGCGTTTTGCTGCCACAGTTCAGAAAGTATAAAAATTTCAAGAGTCAATCTTTTACGATTCCAAAGATATAGGTATGTGATACACGGCCAGCAGGACTGACGTTAAAAGGAGAACAAGTGCTATACGTTTTTACGTTGTGTACGGAACAATTAAAATATACCATAATTGAATCACGGTTTTGGGTCACCTTTTATTTTAACTCCATTTGCCTATCTGAATTGCAACTACATAAACAGCTACTTTTTTGAATTAAATAAATTTGGTAGCATTATGCGGTAATCAAGTAACTTTCAAAAACTATGCTCTCGAAAACGGAACAATCAAAAAATCACGCCATATCTGATGCATTGTCATGTCTTTGCAAAAATTTATATACAAAATATTTCAGAAAAATATCTAAAAGCAACATGTTATTTCCTGTAACATTTGTGCATCAATTTCTTCATTTTCTTTTTTTTTCTATTTAAACTGACTTGAAATTTTTAAATACACTCAGCTACACATGTCTAAGCACTTGCACATTTTCAAATGCACACATGCTATTTGTGATCGGCGTGCATGTATATGTGTGTGCCCTCATAACTACTCATGTTGATATTTTTTGTTGTTTAAATGTGTTTTAAAAAGTTGTTTAACATGTGAAACATATGTGTTTCTACTTTAAACATCTGAAAGCCATAGTATTTCCTACAACGTAAAATTACGACACATGCGATAAACCAAGTTCTCGCAAGTGAAAGAAATAGAAAAAATATTTATAATAACGTCAAAAATACAAAAAAAAAAAAAAATAAAGGAGAAACAACTATTGTCATTTGCTTCCTTGTAAACAATTAATATTAATACATTTATATAACAAATTGTATTTTATGTTATTTAGTGATATAAATAACGAAATGCAGCTGTTAAGTGAAAGTAAAATATATGTATGTATTCGAGAAGTTTCAGTTCATAAATGGGAAGTTACCTATAAATTGTCGAATAATTATGGAATTTATAGTTGTCGATTACATTTCTTTATAAAAAATTATAATTACTTTTGTCCAAAGGCACTTTTCGATAGCAAAGTTTGAATTATCAACAACATTTTGATAAAAAATTTAGAGTAAATGTTTGTCAAGTAAGTTAAATAGCTTTTGCGTGCCGAATGATAAAGTTATCGATAGCCGTTCACTAGTAAAGACAAATTTTGCGGTAAATTTTTATAGCTTAATTTATGAATTTGATTACATGCTTATAGCAAGGATTAATAATCGGTGTTGTCAGCAGCGTTGCCAGAAGCTTTGAGAAGAAAATCATCATATGCCGAAAAAAAATCATATTTTATGGAAAAAAATCATCATTTTTTTAATACAACATTTTATTTAAAAATAATAATTAATATATATTAACATATGTATTTAAATTATTATTGTTTAAAGAAGTTATGGCGAAACGTGTACTTATGTTTATATGGTGACAAACCATAATTTCGCTGGCTTTGTCGTCATTGATCTAACAAAATCAGTGAAAATAAGCAAGCTTAAATTTTTAATCACACATTCACCAACCAACAAATAGAAAACTTAGAAAAACACTCAACTGATTTCATATTTCATATTTAATTATTTAAGAAAGCTTAAAAAAATTTTTGATTAAAAAGCACATGTCGTATGAAAAAGTTTTATGAAGAACTATTACTATAATATATACAGGGTTATAGCAGGAACAGTCTCTTATTGCTAAGTGATCTTTTGCATATAAGATACCTTCGAGAGTGCTGTTGTCTAATCTATTTCTATATTTAGTTTTGTTTAAATTGACTGTTGAGAATATTCGTTCGACATTTGCTGAAGAAATGGAAAGGCATATTAAGTTTTGAACAAATTTTGACAGCACCGGAAAAGCTGGAATGTTGTCAGCATGAGTTATTTTTAAACATTTGCAGTTAGCTTTGAGCTAGAAATCTTTTGTTTATAGACTTCTTCGTTATGTAGAAATAGACTTTTGTTTTCAAAATCAAGGTCGTTATTGAGACACATGTTCATAAATTCTGTTTTTATAAAATTGTCTAAAATTTCTAGGTAAAGGCGTTGCAGTTCCTCATACATTCTATGTATTTCACAGGATGAGCTTTGAAAAATTTTGTTTACGTTATGGAGGTACCATATTGTAAATACTTTAAAAAATGGTTAATCGTTCATATAACTCGAGAGCCCGTACGACTACAGACTCTAATGATAACTACTTGTGAGGGGTGCAAAAATATTTTTGGTATTAGTAATTACGTTTTGGACTATTCGCAATGTAATTATCTACTTCAGGTGGAAGCTTAAGATAAGCATAAGAAGAGCAAAGCGCAATTGAATGACAAATACATTTGACAACAAATAAATTAGGAATTTCATTTCTAAATAATCTGGCAACGGAATTATTTTTGCCTGTCATATTTGGAGCACCATCTGCTCCGAATCCTATTAAATTTTCTTTGTACAGTATTTTGTGTTTTTGAAAATAACTTTTTATATAATTAAATATTGTTAAAGGTTCACCACTCTTCACTTCAATTAAGCCACAAAATAATAATTTGTAGTTCCCGGATTACTAAACAAAGCGATTTTTTATTGCTTATGTCTGTAGACTCATCTACACATAAGGAAAATTTCTACTGGGTCCGGCCTAAAACGGTTTTAATAAGGCACAAGTTTTTGTTCTGCCACATGCAAGATAGGTGTTATTTTTGAATCAGAAATGGAGGACTTTAGAAACAAGTGATCCTCACACAAAATTGTAAGGTTGTGCTCTGCAATAAACGCACTTAATTGGAGTTCTAAGTTTTTTACACTCCTCATCTCATCTGTAGGGAAAATTTGTGATTCAATTTTTGTTTGGCTGCAACTTATACAATTCGCTCTGCTGATGTGCTTTTGGGTTGATTGGTGTTTTACTAGATCCGCTCTGCCAAGAATTGCATATTGTACAAAAAATTTCCTCCTCATCTGATAAACTTGTTTTTATTGTTAACTAACTAAATTTTTCAACAACAAGCTGATACAAAACTTAACTTCGCTATGTAGTACAATTACAATGAAAGTAGTACACACTTGAAATAAAATCATAATTTTTATAAATCAGAATTTTGAATGTTTCCGAGAACAAAATCAATTTAAATATCAACTCTAGCTTGACCTCTGTTAATGACCACGGCACACTTTTAGCTACTTGACATTTTTTTTGTTTTTTTGTTAGATTTTCATTTCTATTCTATCTTTCTGTCTTTTTTTCCTAAGAATGGCAATAATTAAATTACAATTACTGCCTGCCATGGCAAAAGGAAAATGCGTGCTTCGTGCTCTTAAAGTACAAAAAGAAGCAGAAAGAGCAAAACCCCAATTTTATGCAACAACATAATCATCTGCCATAGAACAACAACAGCAGCAGTGCCAACTCTAAATTCATGCATCAGCTTCACAACCAACACAAAGAATTCTAATTCAAGGATAAAAAAAGAAGCAAAATATAACTAAAAAGCCACAAGCAGGACATATCTATTAGTATGATTCTCTTGTGTTTCCTTTTTGCAATTTTCATTGTTGGCTTCTACTTATTTTATTCTTTCTTCTCACTTTTCCTATTCAGTCAACTTTTCTGAAAAACCTTTTCTCCGTTGTTTAGTTTTAGATTGGGTTCGCTTGCTTATATGTATGTGTTTTATGCATTCATGTTGGTTTAAAAATGTGCGTGCTTGGCATTAACAAGGATATCCTTTAAGAAAAAGCAAATTTTCATGTAGTCAAATATTAAAAACGAGATGTAGAAATGTATTGAAAAGATATTTAGCTACAAACGTTTTCATTTTTATTTTTTGTCTTTTTTTTTATTTCGTTTTTGTGACACAATTTTTGTTGTATCCTAAATTAATTTATTGTGATTATTACTTTCATTGCTTATATTTGTTTTAAAGTTCTAGTTACAAAAGACACATGGCCTTGACAATATCAGAATTATTGTGAATATAAATTTATTAGATTTTTAAATAAATTTATATGTTTTTAGCGTTATCTCTTTTAAAATTCTTTCTTTTACTCAAATAGATGATTTTACTATAGGAAAATACAAAAAAGACCAAAGTTATAGTTGAAGCGAAAGTGTAAGCTCACTTCTGAACTTCTCTTATTTAAATATTGAAATGATTTATTGTATTATACAGATTTATTTCGTGTTCCAAGGCCAGCACGTGAGTAATTATACAATTCGTCTTAAAAAAATTGAGAAATTAATTTTCGTTTACAAGCCGTATGACATAAAATTTGCAAACTTCGTTCTAACTAGTCAATAGCCGCAATTTAAATATATTAAACTTGACGATAAAGATGAAGTTCTAAAATCCCTTAATAGTTATCACCCGAAAATACAATTCACTGTGGAGATAGAGAAAAATGGAAAACTTTCATATTTGGACACAACATTGATACGAAATAATGACGGAATACTTTTCGATTGGCACGCAAAGGATATAGCATCTGGGAGATTGATGAATTTCAATACCACGCAACCCATGGCACAAATAATTAACACTGCAAAAAGCTTCATCTTTAGAGTTTTAAACATTAGCGACGATCAATTTTACACCAAAAACATAAATAAAATAACGACAATACTAAGATGCAACAGTTTTCCGATTAAACTTATAAACAATTTAATAAAAGAGGCAGGAATTAAACTTAAGGCAAATTATCCTCAAATTAACATTACTGAACAGGACAATCAACAGAGAGCTTTTTACGGTGTAAAATATATACCAGGTTTGACTGACAGCAAAAGCTTGAAGTCAATAATGAAAACTGATAAAATACAATTTTCATACAAACCAAACAGCACATTGAACAGAATATTCACGAACATGAAAGATCAAATAGAAAAACAAAAACAATGCAATGTAGTGTATGAAATTAAGTGCAAAGGTTGTGAAAACGAAAGCTGTAATCTAACATACATTGGAACAACGAAACGAACATTGGAGACAAGAATGAAGGAACACAAAAATGATATTACAAAACGGAAAGAGACAACAGCATTATCGCAACACATACTTAAGACTGGACATGAAGCTGATTTTGAAACAGTCAAGATTTTAGATATAGAATCCAGGGTAAGGAAAAGGTACACAATAGAAAGTCTACGCATTCAACAAAATATTGACAATACTATGAATCTAAAAGAGGACACAGACAACATAAACACAAACTACAGTGTTGCAATGGCCAACAATTAAACGTTTATAATAAATTTAAGTTGTGTTTGTTTTATTTAAATTTAATTGTTTTGTTTTTGTTTATTGTCAAAATATATAAATGTGATTAATGGTATATTGTAAGTAATTTTTTTGGTGTATTAAAAATTGTAATAAATTAAGATTTTAATTTTTGAATAGACGAAGCCCTTGAGGAAGTCAACAAAAAATTGACGAAACGTCGGGCAAAAGTGAGATAAAAAAACTGTTTTTTTATTGACACAAATATATTAGGCCTGATTAGCTAAAGCTTATGAAATAAATAACACAAAATTTCTGGATTGGCCAATTAATATAAATGATTGGTTTGAATTGAAATTTACGGGGTAGACTAGCTCTAGTAATTTGTCATGACGAATAATGTTGACGTACTTTGCGACTCAGACATAGCTTTTATTCTACTAGTTTCTTAACTTATTCTACTAGTTTTGACTTAATTTTTGAAGAAGTACGATCCAATGTGGTAAAAATCGACGAAAACTGAAATCGAAGCTTCCTTTAATTTTTAATATTTATAGGAATAACAGCAATAGTTTACGGTTCCGGATATAGAGGGCTGTGACAAAATTAAGGAGAAGCAGAAAGATAACCGGACACACGTTGCGGCGAACACAATAGGGTTAGATTTTAAACCTTTTGGTATGAAACCCTAATATTTACAAAAAAGCAAAAGACGAAAATTCTGTAAAATATTAAAAACTAAAGTTGCGGCCAGTTTTTTCTAGCATACTGCCAACCATAAAAATACAGGAACCAAAATTGAGAGGTAATTCGTTTCCACTACATACTGCTGGCGATAGATAAGACTTTCTAGAAGTTGAATATTATGGGAGCCATGAAGGAGGACTGGGCCCCAAGAATAATAACTAATATATGAAATGATGTCAAAGTTAAGACAAAACCTGTTTGTTAATATCAGCACTTAAAAAACAAATAAATTTCCCATAGATTAAACAACCGAAATAGTATGCAAGCCTATTCATACGCTAGATATCATTATACTTATTGTGAAACTGGTATGGCGCCGCATCTTGCAATCACACATGGCAATCGTAAAATTCACTTAACTCATTAAGGAGCGTTTGAAATAAAATTAAAATATTCTTGATTTTTGTTATGTAATTTGGCTATATTTTTTATTCTAAATAACAAAAAGTATTATGTCAAAATATTTAATTAATCATCTGCAAAGCAACTGCATTCAATCGTTCTGATTAATGTTTGAAAGTATCCCTGACACTGTAGGAATAACAATAACATAACACACTTGTTGTTAGCACGTGTTTATGTCAAATAAAAAGTTTAAACAAAATATTTGTTCTTCTCCCAAAAAAATAAATATTTATACAAAAAAGGAATATAAACACATAAAATACATACTCATAACAGAGCAGGAGAGACGAGAAACTAAATTTATAACAGTTTTATTTCCATCCTGTGTCGTAGTCAAAGAGATTTTCTTTTGCACAAATTGCTGTAGGAATTCATAGCCCAGACTAAATTAAGTACAGCAACATTTCCAGTAACAAAACAAATCTTGCCAATTCAACGCCAACCAATTCAGTTTCGACTGGAACTTACAACGTAACGGTTCTGTTAAACAGACGAAAATAATTGAAATATATTAAAGGAAAAATTGAAAAAAAACAAAAAATAAAAAATATATTTTGAATTAAATAAGAGTGCAAAAGTGCAGATTATACATGTGATTTAGAATTAATGCAATTTATTGCCACAATTTCTAAAAGAATGTTTTATAATTTACAACAAAGTCCTTAAATTACGAGTAAAATACAACAAAAGATTTGTTTGTAAAACTTATTTAAACAAATAAAAAAATATCTCAAAATGAATAGTATAAATTTAATTTGAAATTAAATAAATAAAAAATGTATGAACTGATAATAAAAAGTAAAAATTAAAATCAATTTACTAAATAAATAAATAAAAAATTAGACAAAATAAAAATACTCAAAACACTCTTTTTCAAATTTGTTTCACCAGTAATAAATAATATTTCAATACTAATTTTCACAATTAAAAAAATTTGTGAATTTTTTAATCATATTTTCAATAAGGAAAAATAATCATTCATAATTCATTCAGTGTTGAGATGAACAGAAACCTAATTTGAGATTTCTACTCTCCTAATTTTTTAATTATATGATTTTTGAAAATATACTTAATTCTATTAGTGTGAACTTTTTTTTATATTTTCTAAAACGTTATCGGTTATCGTTATCTGCCCTAAAAGCAAGGAATTCAAAGTTAATTTTTTTTTATCTTCATAAATTTTATTTAAGCCGACACTGATTTGTAAACATCCTTTTAATTTAATATTATTTATTATTTATTATTTAAATAATTATTAATCTTAGTAGCGGTCTTTCTTAAATAAATTTAACACTATATTTTTTCAATATTTCGCTTTATCTTTTATAAAAAATAATTTCCTGAAGAAGCTTTCCACAGGAAAGCGAAATATTGAAAAAATATAGTATTAAATTTATTTAAAAAAGACCGCTACCAAGATTAATAATTATTTATTAAAATAAAGAGGTCGAATAAAAATAATTATCATTATTTATTATTATTATTATTTAGTCTTAGTATAAACTAAAAGTTTTTTTTTTTTAAATTAAATGTTAAATATAGAATTTGTGATTTTTAAATTGCTAGACGAATTTCATTTAATCTTCACTTATTTAAAAAAGGGGGTTCAGTCGTGAATAAGAATATTTAGTGTACATAAATGTGATAGTAATAACGTAACCTTGTTGCTTATATTACAATGTCTGTAAGGTCCAGCTACAATACTTTATAAAATCATTATGGCTTTGCTAATTATCAATACTTCCATTTTTGGAGGTAAGAGAAACTAGTAGATTATAAAGATTAATAGCTCTTCAATAAAGAAGATCGATCAGCAGCGACTGTTACCGTATACCGTAACCAAACTAGGATGATATTAAGCTCGTGAAACAATTTCAATTTCTACATAAGGCATTTTCTGGTTTTGATCTTTCTTTCCCCAATGTCATCAATGTTTTCTACCATTAGATTCCTTCGTTTTTTACAACAAGTTAGGAATTAGACATATGATAGACAGGCTTAAGATAATTCCACTTACTCCAGATAAGTACAACAAAGAACTCGACACAATCTATGCCATAGCTATAAATAACCACTACCATCGACAAACTACTTAGATAATACAACACTAAGAACAGAAATAAAGAAGACAAAGACCAGAAATATACAGACTAACTAACCTTTTTCACAAAGAAGGAAAAGTGGAAACACCCTTAGACATAATCTCAGAACAACGACAGAAACAACTGACAAATTTAGTTCCAGCGGGGTATACAGACTTACCTGTACCTGCAAACAAACCTACACAGGGAAAACTGGACGAACACTAAAAACAATGTTTACAGAACGCCTACGCTCGTACAATCGGAAAAGAGAAGATTCAAACTTTGCATTACACCTTGACACTCACGGACACACACAAAGGGAAATAGATGAATGTGTGACATTACTACATCCTAGCAAAAAAGGACGAAGACTAGACTAGACTAGAACATTCAACAATCACATTACATATAAACAAACAGGTAAACATGACCTCAGACACAATTTTCACACCATTGAAACTACCCTTGCAAACGGGCAAACGAAAAACAGCCTCAGACGGACACACATACCTACATAATAGTAAAAGACGGAAGTATCGATAAATTCACTTTGCATACAAATGCCAGATGGTTGGCATTCTGCTTACCTGAATATATACGAATCTAATAACATAACTGCCTGAACGCCAACACTCGCTCACCAGTACAAACTAAAACGCGGCTTGAGAATGATGCATTCGCATCGAAAACGCTCGCCATCGAATAAGAACCAGCCAGTTAGGACGAAAAATGGCAATATTAATTAGGAATGAGGTTGAATGAAAAAAATGTTGTTTTGCAATTTTTCAACTCAATCATTTTCCTAAAATTTTAATTTTTATAAAAAAAAGGGCAACAGATTTTGTAGACTGAACCTAAAAATATGTGACCTTGCAAAAGGAAATTTAAACATTTCGACAGATTTATACTCAAGTTAATGCAAGGCTTTCAATAGTATCGAATAGATATAAATGAAGCAAAATACTTAAAACAATATTTTTCTTCTGGGGCAGATTATATTGCATAGATTTATAAAATTACATTAATTTTTATTTAATTAATTAGTTTTAAGAAATAATACGTAACATGTTGACTAGACAAAGCAAAACAAGAGGGAATTTTTAGTATTTCGTTGTGAATCTTATAAAAAAAAATAATTTTCTGCAAATTAAAAACTCAAATAAATGCAAAAAAGTGAGGTTTAATTTCAAGCTGAATTAAAAAAAAAAACACAAGAACAGAATAATTTCATTAGTGTATGTGTTTGTATGTTAAGAAAACTCCCATAAATTGCAATAATAATAAAAACAAACCATATCTTAAACTAAAAATATTATTATAAAAATTCAAAAAATTCATATTCTTTTCTACAAAGCAACTAAGAAAAAAAAAACAAACGCGGTGTTAGCGCAAATAACCAAAACAAAAAATAAAATCGAGGAAAATTAAACCGGAAACTGTTTTTACAAACACCAACACACAAGAGATTATAAATAAGCATACACACATGCAGCAAGCAGGCAGCCTTGTTTGTTAGCATTTGTTATCTGCGGCAGCAAATACGTATGAAAGCAAATGGAAATGGAAGTTTCTGTAAAATTTTTATATTTACGACCTTATTTTCAATGTTTGTATGTTTTTTCGTAAAATGTAAACAAGAATTAAATGTGAGTGCAAGTGAATGTTACTATAAGTTAAATTACATGAGTGGGTATGTTCTACTAAATATGGTAATATAATCATCAACATCATCGTCGCATTTTTTAAAAGTATGCGTGTAAAAACATTATTATCTGCTCACGATCGTTTAAATGTTGACTGCTAAAATAAATTTACAACTTTCATAAATTGGGGAATTAAATTTGAAACGTTCAGTATAATAGGAAAACTTTTAATTTTCAACGTTTTGTTTCAATTAGAATTCTGCATTGGATGTTCATTTTTGTAAAGCAGTGTTACTATAAGCAGTGTTACTATAACATAATCTATATTACAAATCACGTTCTTTTTGTTTTTATGCTAAAAACAACAATTAATTAAATGTGTTTGTTTTAAGGATTTTTGTCCATCTACAAATTCAAGGTCTCTTTAAACAAAAGTAATGCGATAAATGGTAAGTAAAATAAATTAACAGATAATATAAATCATAAATAATATGACAACCTCAGGAACAAAAGGAAGTACTCATTTATCAAAAGCATATTGATTTTCAGCATTTAACTAAAACAAATGGAAATTATAATCGTAGCTCTTTCGAATATATAATTTTTCTTCTTCGTTCATGTTAAATTTTTTTCCAGAACTACAATTTTGCTTTAACTACTGTTTTATTTTTTTAATTAAGATCTCTTGATCTCTTTGTGGCTTTTTTCAAGAATTTAAATTTGAAAAATTGTCAAGTTTTCGCCGAATATATATAATGATTTGTAAATTTTTGAAAATGCATGGCAAATATAAAGGGTGCTTAACGTACTTAAGAGTATTGAGAAAATTAAAAATTGAAAGGGACAAAGTTTACAAAAATTTTCAAAAATAATTAAACTTAAAGAATTTAGTTGCAAATCAAAATTGATTTTCTTAAAATATTCAGAAGAACAAGAACATTTATAAATTTAAATTATTCAAAAAAGTTTGATTAATTAAAACCCAACAATTACTACAAAATAAATTGTGCAACTTAGAGATAACGATGTATTTTATATTCTAAACTCCACTGTATTGTGCATTCGAACTACGGGTTCGTACTTTTCAATTACTCGCCTTAAAAATTTTAAGTTTGGGAATAATCAAAAGCACAATAATTAAAACTTTTTACTAAATTTCAATTTAAAAGTTTTTATTTTATGTTTCCTATAAAAATTTTTTTTATACTAAATTTTTCTTTCTTAAAACTATAACTTTTTTAAGAGGTCAACTTATAAAATGATTTTTTCTTTTTTATTTGTTTTTACAAATTTCTGGTTCTACATAATAATTTAGTGGAAAAACAGCAAAAACAAAAAAAACACATGCTCACAAAAAATAACTTTGAAACACTTAAACAAGATTTATAAAGGAAATCACATAGTGACAAGTCTTTAGTTTTATAGACGAAATACGAAATCATCAAGTTAAGGAAGTAAAATATTTATTGTGGTAAAAAGAACACACACACACATTCATATATATATATATATGGAATATATACATATCAAACTGAATTGCAGTAAATATATCTGGGTATAAATGTTAACCGATAAAATCATTCTATAAGGAAAAATTTACTTAAGAAATTTGTTTTTTATATAATAATTATAGTTATTTGACCTTTTTAATATTTAATTAGTAGTAGTAGTTGTTAGTAGTTTATTATTAAGCTCTAGATCTTTATTTTATAAATAATTTTTAAACTTTATTTCTTATTATTTTTTAATATTTTGCCAAACCATTAGTTCTTCAGTTCTTCAGGATAAACAAAAAAGTATAATCAAAATTTTTTTAAACAATTTTTCCAAAAACCAAACAAACATATACAATGAAAACTGCAGATTGAGAAAATATCATAACTATTCATACATACATACATACAAATTTTCAATATTAAAAATTTTTTTCAAATGAAATCAATTTTGAAAATAACGAATTTGCAAAACAATATTATTTTACACATATATTCAAAATAAAAATTTAATGACCAAACATTACAAAACAATTAATGTTATAGAGGTACAGAATTTTGTTTTAAATGTCTTTAATATTGTGTAACATTCTCTGTATCTGCTTTAAAGTTTATTAGTTTTGCTAATAGTACTTTAATTATAGGAAACATTTCTAACATATACCGACGTTTATAATTATTTTCTAAATTTAAAGTTGAAACATTTTCAAAATTAGGATAGTGATTAACTTTAGAACAGTGTGAAGATATTGGTGTTTATTTTTCTTTTGGTATTATTTGCAATTCTATCACAGAAATGTCAGTAATTAAAAAAGTAAAAGGTAAAAAAAAAATAAAGCAATTCTTGCAAAACAAAAGATAAATTAAAATAATTAGCTATGGGAGCACCCTTTAACTTCTAGATTTTTATAATTAATTTTATTACTTTCTGTTACTACTAGCTATAGTTGTACAAACTTTGTTAAAATTTTTTACAGTTTATTAGACATGCAAAAGTTATATGTTTCGTCCTTTAATTTTCGATATGACGAACTTTTTGTAAACTGGCCAATCTTGAATCATCATCTTTTAATTAACAAAAAATATCCAAAATCAAGTTAAAATGAATTCAAATAAAAAATAATATAAAGAATTAAAACGCGCTTCTTTTTTGAAGTCGTTTAATAAAACAAAGTAAATCAACCAAATGCGATTTAGACTCACACCAGAAGAGTTATCACCCTTAATTTTATTATTACTCTTATAGCATAGGCCATATTCCATAGTTGTTTATAGACCATAGTCCAGCATATCCCCATTTAAATCGGTTATAACAGAGTTATCGTAAAAAATATTCAATAAGAATATTAGATAAGATCTTTAAAGAAATAACTGAAGGCATTTCTGCGAAGTTTTTGCTGTTCTCTGCTACGACATAACAAGAATGACTGGAACATATAAAAGACTTAATCTTGAACTAAAAAGCGAACTTAAACATCATACACAATCCTATAATCAATTTGTTTTGTATTGTTTTTTTTTTCTTCTTTTATATTTTATTTATAATTAGACCTATAATTGTACTAAAAGCCTAAAATCTAATCTAGTTTAATCCTGTCTGTTCTTGTTGTCGGCAACACAACAATGCTATTTGTCAAACAAGTCTTAAAATATTTTGCAAACACTATTGAAAGGAAGTTCACTATGCAGAAAAATGATTATTCAAAAATAGAAACAAAGAAAAAACATCATCACTGTGTATGTATGTGATTAAGTGTGTAGGACGCAGTATGTAGGAAACAGTATTTAAAAGAAAAACACCACAAAAGAAAACTTAAAATATGCAATAGCACGGTTTGACAATTTAGCCAACTTAAAAAGAGGCTACGAATAATTGTACAGTGCGAATAAACCGTCTTTTATGTGGGTAAGGCTAGGTTATTTAAAGAATTTATTTTTTAAATCTGTTTTTATATTTTTGTGTTTTTTTATATCTTTCTTCTGGTTTCCTTTTTTCCTATGTTGTTGGCTTTAACAATATTTTGTTCTAATTAAGTATTTCAATATCATTTTTTGACCAAAAAAACTTCACTCCTTTTAAATGTGATGGAAAAAAAACTGTTGCACCTTTATATAGGTGGCTATATTAACCAATAAATAATGTTTTCCTCTCGCTTTCATAGTAGAGAGGGACATCTAGATAAAATAAGCGTAAAATAACATGGCTTGCTGGCAGCAAAACTCTGTAATTTAGTTATTTTTCTTTGTCTCTACATTTAAAAACGACTGCGAGAGATTTATTTATGGAGGGATTACACAATCTATACAAATCTATATACATATATAAAAATGAAATGGTCCACGTATGTAATGAGTTGGGGTGAGAACGGCTGGAGCGATTTGGCTGATTTTTGTTTTATTCGATTCGAAATTTTCAGGAGATGGTTTGTGTGAAAAAAAAATTATAAAATTTTCCGGAAAACGAAGAAAATTCATTTATTAATTTTCTTCTGTTGTTGAAAATACAAATAAGTTATTCACGACTCGAACTAGTTTGATGAAGCATATGGTTGTTTGTATGCTAATGAGTTTGCATACGTGCAAACACACGCATCCATTTTTAGTATAAGCTAAAAAAACCCGTAGATGAAATTAAAAAAAAAAAAGAAAACAAAATAAAAGAGCAAATAAAGAGAGGCAACATCTTCAACTTGGACGAAACCAAACATTTTTCTAACATGTCAACAGTCAAAAATGTATTGTTATGTTTGAAGATTTTTTTTAATTCATTACTATACATAGCTGCCAGATCTTTTAGAGACAATACTGTCACAATTTTGGGGAAAAAATCTTACTTTATTGAAAATTCACAATGAAATCACATGTACATAAATATGTAATTGAAATATGTATATTGTATGGAAAAAATAAAAAATTCAAATCCTTTGGTGAATTTGTTTTCAATTTAGTAAAATGCGCGCTTTAAGTTTAATTTTTAAAGTTTTTTTTTCTAAAAATATATAAATTTTATACCATAAAAATATATTTATATAAAGAATTGCCTTACATATGTACATATACATACATACATACGTTTTAATAAACATAAGCAAGCTTTGCGTATGTTACAGAATTTGCCAGGAGAGCCCAACGAACATGATACGTTTTCAATAACTAGACTTTATTTCGAAGTAATTTTTCTTTGCATGAGAAAATTTAAAGAGCAACTCGAAGAACTAAAGTTTCTAACACATTTTTAAGAAAAAGTATTGATTTTTTTATACATGTTCTTATTTTCACTTTTCAATATACTATGTATTAAATCATGTTAGTGAAAACATAAATTAATCGTTTTCACTTCTCAATTTTTTTACTTAGCCTACGTTTAAACTTTATAAAATTCCTAACAGCGCTCACTGATTTAATTCAGACGTGTTGGATAATACTAAAAGTGAAAATTTGAATATACATTCTATATACATATATACGTATGTGTGTATGAACATTATCCGTACTTTAAAATTTTTCGTACGATTTGATTCACATAATTTTAAAATTAATAGTTTTTATAAGAAAAGAAAAACCTTAAAATATTGGATAGTGAGGGTTTAAAAATATTAAGTCACCGACAATTACACTTCACTTTGAAGTTAAAAAATAATTTTCTATTCGATGCAATTTTAACCAAACATACATACATATGTATATCGCTTATATGCTGAAAAATCCAATATCAAAATTTTTTTGTTCTAAAATTTTATTGCTAAGGAAAAAAATAAAAGCTAAACTTCGAACGATTTTGTTAGCAGTCAATATTTCTTAAAATTTGAATGATTATCTACATCTAGGAATATCTATCTATTCTTATATATTGTTAGACATTGGCAGTGGAAAAATACCGACTGAATCTACAACAGGCCAGATTTCCTTTCCAATGAGCTCTTGCCAATTCACAACGTCTAAAGACGAAATAATTCCAAAACTGTTCACATACATTGCTCAAAATTATAGCGATTACCTTTGGTTAAGTGAAAGAGCCATTTTGGCTGCAAAAACAAATACGTTGATTAGCCCATTCGAGACAGCACATATTTTTGGAGACCATCCCCAGAATCCAAAATTTTTTTTTGCTTTATATTGACCATTTTTGATAAAAAAAAAACAAGTTGGCAATAGAAACCAGTCGCTTTGTAAATCTCTTTGTACAAATGAGATGCTTGCACACCGTGTGTGCAGGAAGCTTCTCTGAATATTGTTATTAAGAGGGACGGATTGAACAGCAGGTTTGCGATGTAAAACAAAATAAAAATACTTATTAAATTGAATAACATTTATTCTAAAAATAGTAAGATAACATGAAATCCTTATTTTAAGTTCAGTAATGAAGAAAAGAATATAATCCATATAACGAAATAAAAAAAAATTTTAAAATTTTAGGTGTTAAATTGAAACCAATATCAAATTTTATTCTTACACACTTCTGAGATAATTTTTAGCTTCAATCAGTCTTGTCCATACGGCTGCTTTTTCCAGACTGACTGATAATTGCAATTCAATATCATTGCACACACGGCGTGCAGTCGGTCATTTTGGCTCGAAAATGCATTGCACACACGGTGTGCAGACGGTCTCGAATGGATTAAATAAATTCAAAAATCCAAAGCTTAATTGATGGCGAACAATATTCGTATAAATCGATTGGTTCGATTACCGATCCCAAAAATATTACGTTTGAGCGGTAATAGTCATGTTACGTAACCTGAATCAGCCAATACTATGCGATGGTACTAGATTGGTTATTAAAACGCTGATGGCAAGAACTTAGCAATAATAATTATAGGAAAGTTTGTAAGTTTAAACGTCTCCAATTTCCCGTTCGCCTTGCATTCGCAATGACGATTAATAAATCCCAAAGACAATCGCTACAAGTGTGTGGGTTAAACCTAGAATTCCAATGTTTTTCCCACGACCAATTGTATGTTGCATGCTCAAGAGTTGGGACACCGTCAGCACTGTTTATTTTCTCTCCCAACAGAAAAACAAAAAATATTGTTTACTATCAAGCTTTAAAATAAACTATATTTTTACCTTTTTTGTTTGTTCATTTTTTCAATGAATTACCTTAAGAACTATTAAAACAATAAATTGAAAAAAATTTGTGTCGTTTCTTCATTGTACTGAAAATTTTTTTCTAATTCCATATGAAATATTAATCATTAAGAAATAGTTTCCGAGCGAAGCCGGGTCGTACAGCTAGTATGTTAATATAAAAAACTCAATAGCTCTAAATTTTATAACTTACGAATGGCATCTATTATTTTTCTTTTTTCTTTTTCATCGGGGCCAATTTAGTTGCTTAAGTTTACTATTTTTTTACTCCAAAGTAGTATATCTACTTTTTTGCGGTTTAAAATTCCTTAAGGATGTGGTGAAAAATCTCTATAAAAGCCACGTTTTCTTCTCATTTTTTACATTTAACTGGTAGCAAGTGCAACGAAATTCAAATCTCTGAACCATGTAATAAGTAATAAGGTAAACCCGATAGATAGTCTCAGCACTTAATTTATGGAGGTGCAAATGAAGCAATACTTTTGATGTTTTATATATAAAATAATATGAACTTTTTTGCTTTCTTTATAAATGATGAACTTTTTTATTTGTAATAAAAATAAATGCTCATAAAATGTAGGTGGCACGCACTCACTCAGCCTGCAATTCTGTATTAAGGCCTTGCGATTTTGAGTTCGGCAATCTCTGCAAAAACCAAAGCCCACCTGACCGCAGTTGGTGGCAATAAAGATTTCAAACTGTTACAAGTAAAATATTGTAATTTTATTTTTTTATGTGTTTCTTCATTTTGAATTTTTCAATTTATGATTGAGTTACAAATTATCACAAAGATTTACATTTTACATTAAAAGTTAAAGCAAATAATGATTTTCATTTAAAGTTAAACATTTTTTATAATTTCTTAGATATATTGAGAAATAATTTTTTTCACCTAAAAGAAAAAAAATTATAAACTTCCTTTTTTTGTTAAAAACTTTATTTCCATAATGTCCCTTTAATGTATTGAATACCGTAACCTAGTTTCCTTTTTTTTGGTTTTTCTTTTCTTTTTGAATAATAAGTGTCAAATAATAGCCCTGACACAGAAACAAAGAAAGACTTCATTATATTTTTGTCTTTTTTGACTTTTTTTTAGATTCCTGCCACTTTAACAGTTTCTTTCAAATTGAGAATAGTGGCTAAAAACAAAAATAAAAAACTATACAATGCCAAGGAAAAAAGTGTGATGAAAAAATTCACTTTTGCTTCATTTTTATTTTTATTTGTACAATCAGTTGGTGTTGATTGATTGCCATTTGCATATTTATAAAAAAATATTTTCTCTTTAATCCTGCTACCTATTTTGCTTCATTTGTATGGCTTTTTAGTACTTTTCTTTGACAACTTTTTTGCTTCTATTGTTTTTTCCTTTTCATCAGAAAAATAACAAATCATTGTCATGCGTGCAAGTTAAAATATTTTGTTACATTTATCAAAAACAAATCACATTCGGACGAAAAAATTTTAGTTTTGTTTGAAGTTTCGAGCACATCTTTTTTAAGAACAGCACATTATGCTCCACATTTATGTGGGTATGCCCTTTAGTCACACGCACACAAAGACGAATATTTTTACATATTTCACTTATCGACTGTATGTATTTGTATTTGTGGTGGGGCTTTGTTTTCACTGTTCAGTATTCTGTACGTGAATAATACAACTGTGGCATAATCGTAAAATGGATTTGCATTTTTAATCAGCAACTCATCTTATAATTTATTTAATTTGATTTGATTTTTGTTTGAAGTTTTTCCTTTCTGCTTTATAAGTTAATCTTATTAGGTACTCCACTATGCATATCTCGAGCAAATACAATTGGGCGAAGAAATGTTGGGTTAATATGAAATTTAAAATGCTTTAAAATGGTGATCAGATGAAGATTTGGTCGTGAACCTACAAATAAGTAAAAACATGCGCTAATAACATAGAAATACACCACTTCAAGTGATGCAAAGTCCAAACCAGTAGTACATCTTTAGTCGGCTTTGATTTGAATAGCCATAGTTATTGATAGGAACAAAGATGAAAAAACATACACAAGCATGGAAACAAATCGAGAAACAACCGTCGGATATGGGTATAGACATGAATTCGGTACAGATATTGACACAAAAACAATGACAGGCGTAGTCATACGCAGAATATAGTCATGGATATATGGGCAGCCTCTAGAGAGGAATATGGTAAACAAGTAGTCATCTGCATAGCACGAAAAAGGCAGACAGACTACTTTTAACATATCCTAGGCCAAATACATAAATGCAGAATCGTTAAGGAGACGTAGCCTGTATACTGTATACTTCAATTAGCAAAGTCAGCAAAAATGGTAACGCAAAAATTCAAAAATTATTTATTAAATGACATAATGGATATTAAATATAAAAAACCAATAAAATAAATATTTATACGGGAAATTAAATTGATTTCAAAATGTAAAACATTTTTGTTAGTTTCTTTTTGTGCGGTGTATTGTAACTACACAGCTTTTCGCAAATATCAATTCTAATATTTGTTAAGGCGCTGTACAATTTTAAGTATTTCTACTTGTTAAATTATATTTAACAAGTATTCGTTAGTGATTTATCAAAAAAACTTTTGTGAAATATGAAAACTTTTAATATTTTTTCTACATATTTCCTTATTATTTACTTTTCTACACCGCTGTAATCTCCAAAAAAAAAAAAAACAAAAACTTTTAAAAAAATTTAATAAACTTGCATAGAATATGCTTTTGAATTTTTTCTTTTATGTAGATTATTTTGTTGCAGTTGCTGTAAAAATATTCTATATTTCAGTTTTACCAATTTGCTTTATTTCAAGGAGCTGCTTTTAGAGCTGCCTAATATTATTTTTTGCAATTTTATTTTTCTGAAAGTTCCTTTTATTTAAAAAACTTTATGTAGATTATTGTAAGAGCTTTTTTAAGTTTGCTATAAACAAATGTAGAATTTTGTTAAATACCTTTTCTGTGAATAAGCCACAATAAACTTTAAAAGCAATGTATTTTTAGTAAGCCTATAATGAGTGAAAAGAAATCTATTCAAGGAACCGCTCTAAATAAATAAACAAGTGAGAAAAGCATCAGATTTATTTTATGTATAATTATGTAGGAAAATATATCCCAATCGATAAGCATTTTTACCAAGCATCCAGTGAGCCTTTAATACTTCCAGCAATCAAAATTATAAATTTTATCATTCACTTTCCTTCCTCGTCAGATGAAGGATTTGAAACTTAGTACAATATTATCTTATTGCTTTTTTATTTTTTTGCATTAAAAAATATTTATTTAATCCTTTCTTCATTGGGATGTAAATTTACAAATATATATAAAAAAAAGTATATATACATATATATATATATATATATATATATATATATATATATAAACCGAAAATTAAAATAACTATTTTGTAAATTTATCCTTTAAAATCACTGCCAAATCTTTGATTATGTGGCTTGCTATTTAGCGGAAATTTTTTATACTTCCGTTTTTATTGTGTTAAGTTTTAAAATATTTTCTCTTAAAAATATGTTGCTGAAAATTATAATGAAAATAATATAGTTAAATAAAACTGAAATGATTAGATTCTATAAAATTATACAGATTTATATTGTGGCCTCATAAACTTTTATATTTCCTTCTTTTTTTATTGAGTTAAACTTTGTTTTTTTTAAATTGTGCCAAAAAAAAGCAAAAAAACAAGTTGTTTTATTTTATGGCCATTGCAACATATTGTATTGGATGTCTTTGATAGTCTCAATAATAACAAGTTTTTGTGCTCATTTCTTTTGGCAGCCTTCTAATCGATAGGCTTTTTAACAACGAGTAGCTTAGCTGCTGAAATAAACACATTTAAAGTTTTTAGGGACATTCAATTTATTGGAATAAAATCGCCAATTGGTTGATCGACTCTCTTTTTTAATTGTATCTCTTCATTATTAAAAGTGAAAGGTAACAAAAATACTTTCATAAATATCATGTCACTTACCTCATGTTACCAAGGTAAGTAACAATACTCATGGCTAAAATCTAGAATGAAAATAATCCAAAAAATTGGAAAACCAGTTACAAAAAAGTTTTTTTTCTTTACGTTTATTTATTAACGAGTAATATCTTTTTTTATTATTAGCCAGTAAAGACATATAATAATGACAATAAAAACATTGTAAAACATAAGCTTACATGCTTGAGTAGTCATCATCCTTTTAAGTAGAATCGATTTTGAAAGTATGTCACCGTGTACAAATTTTCTTTCGAATTGGTTTTCATTTCATAATTTCAATTCCAATATAATTCATTATTGGTATTTTATACTTTCCACTTGCTTTTTCAATTCGGCAATATAAGATGTCATTTCTAAAATTGTTTCACCAAAAACTGCTTAAAGAAATTAAATAAATTTACACATGGACAATTTTTTAATTCAGTTTCGTTTGGCAGCACTTAAGATGTGTCGCTATAACAAATAATAGTAACAATAACAGACAACAATCGATAAATGCCATAAACACTTATGTATGTGACCACTTAAAATTCACAATATCAAACATACTTGAGATATAACGACATAACGTATGTATAACGTATACATAGTAATCTAGGGTGTGTGTGTGTATGTATATGTATACAAATTATATGCATAAATTAAAATACAAATAAATAAATAAAAAAATAGCACAAATTTGTATAAATTTATTTTTCTTTATAATTAAATATAAGTGACCATTCAACTTTCAATTGAAAGCAATAAATGAACATGCATAGGCATGCTCATGAAAATTGTATGCCTGTAAATAATTTTTCCGTTTGTGTTTTCTTATTAGAGAAAATGTGCACACTATTAACCGTACACATACCTACTTAAACAATTGCCCATTCCCTGTTCAGTGAAACAATTATGGCGCCATTGTTGTAAATTTTCTGTTACAGCATGTACAGCAAAAATGAACTTAAGTACTAAAACAGCAAAAAAAGGGTAAACAAGGATGGCAAGTTCATTATTATTTAAAAATGAATTTTATGCAAGTTATTAATTAAATTTCATTTAATTTTTTTAACACTCTTTTACAGCAAGAATCGTAATTGTAAATTTGTTTTAATTTTTTTTTTTCAATTTTAAGCTGCCAAGAATTTAAAGTGCAATAATTTTGGATCCTACGAAATAGCAAGCATTTCTGTGTTTAACTGTTAAACACTTTATACCCGAAATGGATCAAAGATACATCCATATATTTGCATACATCATTGTTCTACAAGTATATGTTGCTATATAAGAAGCACTTAATTCTTTATTTAGCATGTGTTCATATAAAAGGTTTTGCAAAATTCGGGAGAAAATGAATTTGCCATCATCTGAGTGATAAAGTTTAGAGACTCCTTCCTACATAATCCTACAAATAAAAGCGAATTGCTTTTATTTTTGTATTCTTATTACTTAAATAATGCTTGAAGTTAGATTTTAGAAAAAGTTAATAAAGTCATATGTTTTCGCACTTTAGCCACTATATATCATTGATATCAGTTTTCCTTATTTAAAGTTTATATTTTGTTAATTAAAAATTAAGAACGATAGATACCACTACAGAAAAATTACAAAAAATCACGTTTTTTGCTTTTTTAGCATTACGCAATGCAATCTTTTAAATATTTAGCTATTCGAATAATTACTTTACTTAGCAGATATGTACATACATACATACATCCATACATACATGTTATCTAAAGAATTTTCTTTTTATTAGTTAAAAATCATGATGATCAAAAAGGCACCAAAATTTGTCCGAACGTGCCATGTTTTTAAATAAATAATGTCAGTTCAGGAATTTGCTACTAGTGCTTAATGACGTGACATAAAACAGACTTCTTTCTCTCTAAACTAGATAAAACTTTTCTCTAAATAAGACGCTACCATATACCATACAGTTCTAGTGATCGGAATAATTTGAACTTAAATTCTTTAAACGCAGCCATTTAAATTTAGCTCAAACTATCCAAAGTTGGATGGGAAAATTTACTGGAAATTTACTTATTTACTGGAACCAGGTTACATTGTATCACAATGTAAATAAATAAAAAAAAAATTGAATTGAAGAAACCAGACTCAGTTTCTTGCTTTAATTTTCGTACACCCTTTACAATCAATGAAGCAAATAAATGCTTTTTTGCTATTTACCAGTGGTGCATGGATTTTGAAACTGTATGGATTACATAACACATTTGCGAGAATATAAATATATATGTAAATGTGTGTACAGCTCTTAAATCTCATCGATTTGCCTGATTTTCTGATCTAAGTTTTTGCGGTTAAGTTTGTGTGTTGTGTTGCCATATTTTGTTATTGTTTTTTTTTTTGCCTTCAAAGTTTCCACATTAAAATCGTTAGTTGATGCCTGATATCTAATATCAAACCATAAGCAATGAATATTTTATAAAACAATATGTGTACGGTTGATTTAGAACATAAAACTTAAGTATGGGTTTGTTCCAGTGTTCCGTGTTTGTAATATGAGTTCATATGTTTTGTTTTTGAATAAGATGATATGGGGTGAATAAATTGGCCATGTGAGTTAAAGTTTATAACATAAGAGAGTGGAAAAGGATTTAAGGATGTTAAAGGAATTTCGTTAAGGCTTAATGGTGCCATTTAAAAGATTTTAAAATACGAGTTCATGATTTGCAATTAAGCAAAGAATTAATAGAAATTTACAGTTATACACTAATACTAATAATTATTAGCTCGGAATATAATATTTTTGAAAGGTTCGTTGTTCGAAATATTTAAGTTGAAGTTTGATAGAAAATTATGTTCTTTAATATTTTTAAAAATCATACAAAAAAAAAGGTGTTATTTCAAAGATTGCTTTTACTTTTAATATTGTCGCTGTAGCTAAAGTGTTTATCACTCCGAAAGGTAGTTCTTAAACAAATGGTTCATTCTAAACAGCAACGGTTGGCTTTCCTAACATAGATTTAGATTTTTTACTGCAAAGCTAAAAATAGCGACGGAGTAAAATGCTAAACAAAAGGATTGTGCCAACTAAAATAAATGAACCGCCTATTTAATCCTTCAGGTTAATCATTGCTTTTCGAATAATAAGCAATGTAATGCAAAAGGAATATTAACACTTTAACACTTTTTTGTAGATTTCACAAACAATACTCACACTGTTGCATTTTCTTTAGGAAATGTTGAGTTATTAGCATTAAAATTTTAAATAATCATGATAAGAACCCAAATTATATATTATTAAAGAACATAATATTGTAGAGGTCTTAAACTTTTGAAAAATAAAATAAAGGATAAGGTGGTACAGTCCGATATGAAATAAAGTACAACTCACTTTAAGAAATGAATTTTATTTTGGATTCGCCCCCTAAAAACCATTAAAGAAAACAAAAAGCACATTCTTCATTGTTCACATCGCTGTGGTTAATTTTTATAAAATTGAACATTTTATTTTCCGAAAAATGAGTTCCAAAAAAGTACAGAAAATAACCAAACAAAGATATAAATTAAAGATTTTGGACAATCATTATTCGACCCTGATTTAGTTGTTACTTTTCTTAATAGCTAAACCAACAGCTTCGTGCGCTTAAACATTAATTAACTAAAAAACTCAGAAGGGCCCACATTACTCCGGTTAATTTTTACAAAATTTAAAATTAGTAATTTATTAATTAAGCACCAGGTCTTTTTTATAAAAAATTCAGGTGATCTTTACTTTTTATATTATTTCTCGATATTTCGCCAAACCATTGGTTGGCATCTTCAGAAGAAACCAAAAAGTGTTTAAACAATTTATCAAATGAATTTAAAAAAAATGAAAAAAATGTTGACAAACAAATTCAAAATAATTTAAAATTTTTCAAGAAACAAAACAAACAAAAATAATAAAAATTACAAATTGAAAAAATATAACTATTTATACATACAATATAATATTAACCAAACTAGCAAATTGCAAAACAATACCATGTTACACATATATTCAAAACATAAATTTAATGACCAAACATTACAAAAAATTAAAGCACTAAATATTATTATTTGAAACATTTTTAACGTATGCCGACGTTTATAATTATTATCTAAATTTAAAATTGACACATTTTCTAAATTAGGATAGTGATTAACTTTAGATAAATGTGGTTAATAGATTGATTAACCAATTTAATAATAGGTGGAAAAGTGTTACCAGAAGTGTACCAGAACCCAAAATATATAAATCTATAACATAACAAAATACATAAAAAAATTTTTTTTAGTATTGAAAATTTGTTTGTATGTATGTAAAACAAAAAATTTTTTCAATTTGTCGTTTTTTATTGTTTTTTGTTTGTTTTGTTTTTTGAAAAAAAAAAAAAAAAATTTTTGATTATTTTGGATTTGTTAATCAAAAAATTTTTTCAATTTGTTTGTTTATTATTATTTTTGTTTTTCCTGATGATGCCAACCAACGGTGTGGTGGAATATCGAAAAATTAATAAAAAATAAAAGTTTTTTAACATTTTTTATTAAAATTGACCTAGTGCTTTAAATTAATTACTAAAAAATATTAAAAAAGGTCAAAAAAATTATAACTATTAATTATTATTCTAAACAAAATAAAAGAATTATTAATAATACGGCCAATATTTTAATAGAAAGGATTTTATTCACAAGTGACAAAGAACTCCATAGAAAGAATAAAGAAAAGATTAGAAATTTATTAACTGAGAACTCAAAATATGTATATAAGTCTATAACTTTACAGTTTTGACTGAAAGAATGGAGAATTCAAACATTTTTGGTGCAAATAAATACAAAATGGCATATAAGAATGGTAAAACATTAAATAGATTGTTTCGTAAAACTAAAAACAGCATAAAATTCAAAAATTATATATGTCCGATATAGTGTATAAAATTCCTTGTAACGGTTATGATAATTGTAATAATAAAGTTCATGTAGGTAAAACAAAAAATAAATTGAAAACTAGAATAGCAGGACATAAGTCAGGCCAAAAAGGCAGGGATAATAATAGTTCACAAAAAACAGCATTATCTTCACATTGTTCGAAAGTTAATCTCTATCCTAACTTTGAAAATGTTTCAACTTTAAAGTTAGAAAATAATTATAAGCGTCGGTATATGTTAGAAATGTTTGAAATAATTAACGTACTATAAACAAAAAGAATAAACTTTAAAGCAGATACGGAGAATGTTGCACAAAACTATAGACATTTGGTGCATAAAATTATAAAACAAAACTCTCTACCTCTATAACGTTAATAAATAATACTTTAATTTTTTCTAATTTTTTATGTTTGATATATAAATGTATATATAAAATAATATTGTTTTGTACATTTATTTTCAAAATTGTTTTTATTTGAAAAATTTTTAGTATTCAAATTGTAGTATCTATATATATAAAAGAAAGTGATGTTAGTTACTACGCTTATACATAACTCGAGAATGCCTGGACCGATTTCGGTGATTGGCACCAATTCGGACAGGTCTCCGGCCAAATAAGAAGAATACACAAGAAAATTTTGGAAAATTTCCCAAAAAAAAAATTATGAAGAAAATTCATTTTCACATACATTTTTTTTACAACGCTATCTTAACTCAAGAACCCATAAAAAAACATGATTGTAAATGCTATATTGCCAGTAGATGGCGTTGTATGCACACTTGGCAGATGCAATGACATATGTTAGTAGTCAAAAAAGTCATGAAAAATGTGATTGAAGCAAAAATTTTAAAAGAAAAATATAAGGGCGATGTGTTGAAACCACGCATTCCTACGATTCCTCCAGATTTGCCGTTTGATTTTAAATGGCTTCAGTTCCCCATACCTGTTGCTTTTCAATGATCCCTGTTTTTTGCACTTTCAGTTATATGTATCACGTTCACGTGCTTTGTTTTTCAATACCGCGAACCAAAATCGATCAAAAAATGTCGAAGAAATGACTTGCAAAGCAGTCACGGGCACGCTAGTGTATGTATAAATCGTTATAATATTTTTTCAATTTGTAGTTTTTATTGTTTTTGTTTTGTTTTGTTTTGTTTTGTTTTTTAAAAAAAAATTATGATTATTTTGAATTTCTATGTCAACAATTTTTTCATTTTTTGATTAATTTAATATCATGTTTATACACTTTTTGCTTTTCCCGAAGATGCCATCCAATGGTTTGGCGAAATATTGAAAAATAACATACATATAAAAAATAAAGATTTTAATTTTGAAAAATAAAATACTAATAAAACATCTTTAATTCTTATTAAACAAATTTCTTAAAAGCTTTATTTGGTTTATTCAAAATATAAAATTTTAATTTGTTAACCGCACCATATGTAATGGCTGTTTAACGAATCTATATTAATGGTAAATTTGTTGACATATTTTTACAAAAAACAAAAAATTAATGAAATCAAAAATAAATTATTACTAATTGCCTCCTAAGGCGCAAAAAAAAGCTACAACAGTGTATGCTTGATAATATTCCCAATGTTATAAAAAAAAACTCAAACAAAATATAAAAAAAATTTAAAATTGTTCTTTATTTTCTTTTTTATCAAGTGGCTTAATAATTTCTGAATGATTACACAAATCACAATTAAAAAAGTCATACAAATGTCGCTAATATAGCACTAAGCTGCACATTAATAAATATATAATTTGTACAGGAGATATCACGTCAGCTACAGTGATTTTCGTAATTTCGGGTCAGAAGGGGCGTTAGTTTTGTTCCACTTAAATTTGCATGTCCAATTTTGACCCACTCTTTCGAGTATTGCTGGCCATATGACACTAGTAATGCGAACAGGTACCAATAGTGGCCACACATATAAAACAAGAATAAATAAGATCCACTGATGCCATCTGCGTGTAAACCGAACAAAATGGAACGTTTTTCTAAATGCGGTTTTCAGAGTTCACTGATCGTAAATGTCAGAAGTTCATTTGATAGTTACGCCTTTTATGGATTCTTAGAGTGTAAATAAAAAATACCAACAAAAAGTTGGATAAATAATAATAAATCTTTCTTTGCTTATTTAAATATATTTCTTCAATAAAAATTATGGAAAAAGAAAAATGTTTAACCTTAAAATTAGCAGAGCAGCTGCTTATAGTTAACGATAATGATTATTATTAATTATCTTACAACCTTCTTTATTGCTGGTTATTTTTTTAATTTCTTTTATTTGTTCTTAATAAAATTTTAAATGGAAATGGAACACAAGTGTTCAAAGTGTGCCTTGTTGTAAAACACTAAACAACATTTTATAAAATGACTAGCAAATCCGTTCGCCACGTTTGCCACCAGAGGCCTCGCTTCGTGAGGGATACCACACACTACGTACTGGTGCCATTGTAGTAGATGCTATCTATCAGAGATGGCGCTATTTTCCTGCTTTTCACTTGAAATTGTTCCTGAGCCTCACGGAGCCCGAGACCTTTTCAACTAATGCAAAACCGTGGTAATCGGTTCGTGCGTTCTGGAGTTATAGCGTCAAGAAAGAAAACACGACCTATTTTAAGAAGAGATCACTAAAAACTTAAAATGGCTGTATTTCCGTAAATAAGAGGAATTTCGCAAGAATAAGCCTAATTTGGGATCACCTACAAAAAATCGATTTTTATATAAAAATTAAACTGAAAACTTAAAATGGCTGTATTTCCGTAAATAAGAGGATTTTAGCAAAAATGAGAATAATTTGGGATCACCTACTTTGCTATAAAACTAACGGAGCTCGAGACCTTTCCAGCGAATGCAAAACAGTGGAAAACGGTTCGTGCGTTCTAAAGTTATAGCGTCTGGAAGGAAAACCTTCCTTATTTTTATATTATAGATTTAAGCATTGGTGGATTGGTAGGCATAACATTTGACTGGGTTTCAAGAAGTTTTAAATCTATATTTAATTTTATAGATTAAATATAGATTTAAATGTTGAAAATGAATGAATTTAAATCCTACTTTTATTCAATGTTGTAAAAGACTTTCTTTTTAAATTTTATTATCAAATTCAAATATGTTTTTTTTTAATTAACTTTATTTAAAAACGTTTTTCGATTCTTCTTTTTCTTCGTCTTCTTTTTTGTTAGATTATCAGTAAACTACGTACAGATATTTTTTTAATCGAATATATTTTTGTATTGATATTTTTAGTAAACTCACGGCAACGAATTTCACAATAAGATGACCCAATAAAAATCGTTCTATAGAAACGTTTAATAAAAACGTAGCACATTCTCTTACGATTAATTCTCTCACATATCTTGATTGAGCAAAGAAATTCGCCAAACAAAAAAGCAGGAAAAATAAAAAACGAACTTTGGCAAATATTTATAGGCAACGAGATTGTTGTTCTCAAATATTAAAATATAATTTTTAAATAATAGAATTTGTTGTATTTATTTTACGATTTTACTTCATGTCAGAATTTCCTTATTTTGAAAACTGTTTTTTTTAACTATTTTAGTTTTTATTAATTTTTCTGTTATTTCAGGTTTTGAAATATAAGAGAGGACACACCAAAGCGTCCTCATTTGCATATGTCTCTCGAGGATCTCTCCCCCACTGAATTTGCAAACACTTTCAATTAATTTATAACCAAATGAATAAATTTGAGTATAACAAATGCAAGAAAAAAAAGACAAGGGCACTGACATAAAATAACTAAACCATAAACAAAATTATTTTTTTATGGAATTACGACATCACAGAAGGAGGTCTGGCAATAACGATGAAAGTTATAAAAAATACAAATAAACGGAATAAACTGAATAGGCTGAAAAGAAATTCAACTAAATATTTAATATCGATAGTAAGGAGTAAATAGGAAATGGTCCAAACAAAAAGGAAAGAAAAATATAAAATAAAAGGATTTAATAAGAAGTACGATGCAAGAGTATTTGTTGTTGTCTAGCAGTATTTAAAAAACTGGGATTTTCATTTACTTTAACTTTTACCTATAATTTTTTAGCTTTTTGTTTCCATTATTTGTTCATTTTATCAACATTGAAAAAAAGTTAAAAATTTTCAAAAAAATAGCGATGAAAGGAATTTTTATTGCTATTTTTATTAAGATTTTTGACTTGACTTCTTTTCCATTTATTTTTTTAATATTATTTTGAAAATAATTAAGAAGGCTGCCAAAATCTTTTATATTCCATTATTCAGATCAATCGATCCATCTTTTCTACTACCCACTGTGTGAGAAAATGTATTACAAAATTGTTTTGAATTGAGCAACTGGAAAATTTTTTTAGTGATGAACTTCCGCCCTATTAAAAACCATGTACTTTATTTTCAAAGATGTTCCTTCTATACCTAAAAACTCTCTAAAAACCGAGAAATGCCTTTCTTGAATCGATTTAATTATTATTTTTTTAATTCTATTTTAGTTCAAAGTAATTCTTCTTTTTTTGTTAAACTTAATTTTAAATTTAACGAATATTATTTGTATTCTGGTAGATCTAGTAACAAACAAAAAAAAAATGAAAACTTTTTGTAAGTAAAAATTTATTTATTTATTTAAATATCTTTTCTTAAAGAAAATTTATATTTATTTTACGTTGTAAAGTTATTTTGTTTTTATAAAATCTATTATGCACTTCCGCAAATAACATCGAGTTTAAAAATAATAAGTAAATATCTTGGCATTCAAATATTTAGCAGTTTATAGGGTCTTAAACTATAAACCTGATAGTAAACTTATACTTACAAACTTAAATTCTTATAGTGAAATAAAAAGTTGCTCGTTCCACTTAATAATTTTATACCATCGAAATAGTTTATTTAAATTTTGATTTTTTTTTTGCTTAGCTCTCATCTTTCGCAGGTTTCCCTAATCATCCAAACATCAAATTGTGTTTTTTTTTTATTATAGTTGGTTATTTCTTTTTTCTTTATAATTTGTGTGCTAAACAAGTTAGCAGCTATAAAACGTTTGGTAGTATTTTTCTTTTGCTCTTTCTTTTTTGTTGTTGTTGTTGTTGTTGTTGTGTTTCTTTTGTTGTTGTTGAAATTTCTTTTCATTATTTGTGCCAGTATCCTACATTCAGTTGGCAAGAGAAGCCTTTTGCTAGAGACGCAATTTTTAACAGGAGTTTGAAATAACTTTTACGGCTTTTAAAGCTGCAGCCGTTCATTTGAAAATTTTGATTTCATTTATTTTTTATTTTTTTTTAATTTATATATAAACAGAAGAATAATATTTTTCCTTTTAATCAAACACCGGTTAATTACCATTTAATTATAAAACAGAAATAAAATTATATAAATTAAATAATGCAAAAAGGTATATATTTGCCGTCCAAACTGATGCTAATATTTGAGCAGTTTTTTATACAAAAACAAAATCGAAATATTGGAAGAAATTGAAACTCTTTAATAAAAACGGAAATTGATCCATTTGTAGTGTGCACAGTGTAGTGTGAGTTGATTGTTGTAATTGCCTGTGGAAACATTAATGAAATTGTGTTCGAGGCATCATATGTCAGCCTAAATAATTCACACTAGCAGGGATCACTAACAATGTATTTGTGCAAACCAACCAAACATTCAAAGTGTTGCATTACAAGTGTGAGTGCACACAAGATTTGGAAAACAAAAATAAATTTATAAAGTCCAAGATTTTGTGAAAAATTGATAACTGGGTAAGCAATTATTTGATGCGAGTTTGCAAATCGTTCGGCCACGGCCCAGTTGAATTGCGATTTTCAAGATTCATTTGAATCGGACAACAGTATCACTACACTGGAGAATATTTCAATTTCAACATTAAATGCAGGAGAAGGAACAAATATGGAACAAGAAGGATGGCTTTAAAATGATCAAGAATAAGAAACGAACGTTTTAAGGTTTCAATGTTAAGATTGATTCATCTAGAACTCTAATAACCTGATCATAATTTTTTTTTTTTATTAAATTTATTATATTAATTATTATGTGTTGAATTACGGCATCAGCGCCCATTTTGGCTTTGTAGAGGCTTACTAAAAGTTGACCACAACGGCACTGGCGGCAGTGTTACAGGCGGCATCCGTAGAGGCGGCAACGGCACTGGTGGCAGTGATACAGGCGGCATCAGTCGAGGCGGCAACGGCACTGGTGGCAGTGGTACAGGCGGCATCAGTCGAGGCGGCAACGGCACTGGTGGCAGTGGTACAGGCGGCAACGGCACTGATGGCTGCGGTAGAGGCGGCAGCGGCACCAATAGCTGTGGTGCAGATGGCTGCGGTAGAGGCGGCAAATCTTTTTCTTCCTTCTGTAACCCTATAAGGGTCCCTGCTCGGGCGCCATTGTAACGACACGTTTTCCTGGTAGCTGAGGTATGCTCAGCGGCGTCCAGGGTCGTGTTGTGTCGATTTCAAAAAAAAAGACAAAGCCTTACTCACAGTGTTGCTCTTTATTTAGGAAAGGGGTTGCCCTATTCCTACTTCGCAACTTGACTGCAGCTCGGGCTCAAATCTTGTGAATTAGTGTGTATGCAGGCAGCTCCAGTAAACATCTTCTACTTCATGCGGTCCGTATTCGGCGAACGTTACTGTCTAAGTCGACTGCGGGCACAAACTCGGCTGGGTATTACCACGGCTCTGTTTGTGATCGCTCCGTCGAAATAGGTCGGTACGCCGCAAGCGACAGGGCACTGTAGGCTGGGCTGGGTATTACCACGGCGCAACCGTTCACTGCCTGGTCACTGTCGGTGGCGACTGCGGACACAAACTCGGCTGGGTATTACCGCGGCTCTGTTTGCGGTTGCTACGTCGCAGTTCTGTACTGTCTCAGGGTATAGCTTCGGCTGGGTATTACCACGGCCTTATCTATACCCTGACTACCAGTCCAAAAAATAAATAAAAAAAAAGTAGAAGAAGATATTTGCCTTTGCTCCTGTTGCCGGTCGCACACTAACTGCTTTATTCTGATTGATGTTTGCGCTTTTATACTCTTTTTTCCTACCACACACCAATGCACAAACACACTTACATTACTTCGGCAGTAAGTACACCACAGCCGACGGCTGTTTTTACCACCGAGCTGCAGCCAGTTTTACAATATGAATGTTACTAATTACAATACTCGTATGCCTTCGTGGCTAATTACAATAATAACTAGAACTAAATCTTACGTCAACATAAATACTTATAACTACATGCGTATATAAGTAAATACATGAATTCATATTTTTAGTAAATGATTCTATAACTAAATAAATATGTGCGTGTATAAATAGATGCATTGTAGAAAAATATAGCAATTTAAATATAAATTCATTATTTTAGTAAATACATTTAAAATAAAAGATAGGGATTGACCCGTGACTGTTGTCAGACAGTTCTCTGTGTGACCAAAAACGACTCCGGACTTTTGGTCGTTACATAATTTATAATAAACTTAAAATATATGTGAAATAGTATATTTTTGCGAAATAGTATATTTTGTATATTTTCAATTTATTGGTATGTAACTTTAAGATGCAAGAAACATTTTGACGTTGTTAGGCAAATTTTGCTTTATAGTAGTTTCAAATGTGGAAAAAACAAAAATATTCTTAAGGTAGTTTTGTAATTGATTGAACCCCTTCGCACCAGCAAATGCAATCTTTTGTTTAGTTAATTCAAGATGACATTTTGCAACATTCAAATCTATTGCATGCCTTGTTACTCTGTTAGTGAAACTTATATTCTGATGAAATCTTATTGTATGACTTCCAAAAGCAGTCTCAATAAATATAACTAACTAACCAACTGACTATCTACTATTTTGTTAGGCTGGTTTTAAATTTTCCCCGTAAATTGTTTTTGCTTTGCTATCCTTCGAAAACATTGAAATCAAATAGTGAGTGGTTTCTTTTAAAATATTTTTTTAATTATTAAAAATTAATGTTTTCAATTTATGGTCGGATCAGCACTATTAATATTTCATCTGTTTGCAAAAAAGAAAAAATTAAATACAGAATGCAATCATATCGCAAAATGTCGACCATTAAATTTAATTCCCAAATAAAATATTTATTTACCAAAGTTTAAAATATTTTAGTTTTTTCTTATTGTTGTTGTTAGAACATACGCAAATTAACTATGATTTAATTTTGTTCACATACCTACATATTTTTCATAAAATAAAAAGTTGATAAATTTCTCTCAATGATTTCCTTCCTTTGATTTGAAAATGTTAAATTGGTTCAATTGGTTTATGTTTGAAGCAAACAATTTTTTGTGTTATGTGCCTAAATGTTTCAAGCCATGCTGAAAAATTTTTCCAAAAAAATTTAAATTTTTATTAAACTTCAAATGCTATTTTGTATAGTTTACAGCGTTTAAAATTTTCACAACGACAGCAAAAAATCATAATAATACGCTTTCAAGTGTTCAAGTTAAACTATATATATTTAACTGACTGTAGAATTTGAGTGTTTGTCACCCGTTTAAAACAAATTGGAACTCTCAAATCAACTATTACTAAAAACAATTGAAAACAAGTTTAATATATTTATTTACATTAGCTGTTCCTGGGCCGTAACATTAGTCTTTTGAATGTCACTTAGCAGTTTCATAAATCATTGTTTGCTCAACATAACTTTAATTCATTCTAATTGCATATAAAAAATTTTAAAAAATTATGTATTTATTTATTACATTTGCTGTCATAAATTAAAATGTGTTTTATTACACTATTTATATAAATATTTTTTTTTAATAATTTTCTATGATTTATTTCAATTTTAATTAAATCTGACAAAAACATGTTTCTGCAAAACACAGATATTTCATCATTTTTACAGACTATAAAAAATGGTATAGAAATTGGTTTTATTGCACAAAATATTTTGTAAATATATTTGAACGTATACTCAAATAAACTTTGAGAGAGGTATTCCAAAATGCACGTCAGATTTAAATTTTTTGCTATTTTGTATAAGATGACAGCCGAAAGAGTAGATAAAGTAAAATTAGCGAGAATTTTTGCAAGTAACATCAAAGTAAAAGCAAGAGTATCGAAACGTTTCGCAAGAGCGTTTTGAAAATGTCAAAAACTATTCCAATTTCCTTATCACCTTACCTTTTAAATAGCAAAGAGAACAAATAAATTAATTGTCATTTTGCAAGTGTTTTGTTTTAGGCGCTAAAAAGTTTCCTACTTTTAAGAGAAAATCAATCTGGAAACTTTTCTGAAAAATGTTTTCTCAAAACAGCAATTTTATACTCACGAGAAAAAAAGTAGAGCAATAAATGGTACAATCCACCTTAATTTTGTTTTCTCTTTATTTTGGTTTTGGTTTTAGTCACCAAAAATCACAACAAAACAAAACCATATGTATATGTCCTTATTCTAATAAAATGTGTAATACAGAAAAATGTTAAAATAAAATTATTAAATAAGCAATGGTTTCGTTTTTTTTTATTTTTGTACCCTGCTATTTTCTCGGATATGCAACTACTCTAGGAGTGACCGTAAATATCTCCAGATTTGTTTCCCAAAACTTCAACGATATTATGTGGGCGAAATTCTGCACAAACAAGGAAGAACAATACAGCTAGTTCAACAATTAAACTTTTGCTTTTGTATCCACTCTGAAAACTTTTATGTTAAATGTTGTAATTTAAAGCCTTTCAATTCATTTTTATAAGTAAATTTGAGGCCAAAGAATGATAGCCATTTCGTGTTTACGAACAACCTTAAATAATCATTATTCTATTTTTATAACATAGAATAACATATTACATAACACAATACATTTTCTATTAAACACAAATATTGCATTAATATGGGAACCCCTTAATTTCCAAAAAAAAGGAATAATTGAAAAACTAATGTATTTCACTGGCCCATTTGTTCAATAAATAACAAAAGGGTGGTTAATAAATGTATTCATCAATTTGTAAAAATATTTTCTTATATTTTGTACCATTGAAAAAAGGTAGTCTTTATTAATAACCATCAATTTCCTTAAAATAACACCATTACCAAATTCCTTTGTAAATTTTTAAGGAACACCAATCATCGTTTGCATCTATTTAGTTTAGGTTGTGTACCTTCCGTATTATCTATTTAACAATCTTATTTTGTAAATTAGATTATTAGGAACAACTCACAATCAAGCAGTATTTAGTTAGATAAAGGAGCTCATACTTCGGTATTCTTTCTATAAATCGTCGCATATATTTCACGAATGCGCTCTTTCTCTTTAATACTCTTTTCTTCACATCCCACTAGACGCTGTTTCAGTATCACGCCGATTGTTGTGTACAGTTAAGTTTTTAGTTTTTGAAATTAGAAGGAATAGGACGAAATTAATGAAGTAATAGGCCGAGATCAATTGGTAATACCGGAGTTAGTTACCGGAGTTGGTTTAAATAAATTGACAACTAATGTGCAAGGGATGTGCACACCTACCCAGCAAACATTTGGATTTTTTCATTCTGAAAATTGTTTCTATAATTTGATAATGATAATGCTGAGTGAATCGACCACTGCGCTGGACATATTAGCAAATAATTAACCCATATAAAATCACACAAAAATAAATGAAATTAGTAAGATTCAAAATACTGAAGAAATACTAGACAATAATGCTAAATGAAAATTTTTCGGCTACATTAAAATGGTCGCATTGCATCCAACAAAAACAATTTTTACCAAAAAAAAAAGGGTAAACAAAAGAACAATACAATAAAAAAAATACAACAATCACTGTTATAAAAATAGAAGCATGCTTGAGTATTTTTGTATATGGGAGTAGCTATACATTTATTTATTTATTCCCATGGAAATTTCTAAGCGCTGCAACTTAACTCACAAATAACAAAAAGCTAACAATGAAAACTGTTTTTTGCATTCTAAAATATGTAAATTTATGGCTTGTTAATCTGCAACAATTTAAACAAAAAATGCCAGCCGCCGTCTATTTGCTCGAGCGTTTGTGTTTGAAGTTTATTTTATTGTTTTGTTTTTTTTTTTCTTCTAAAACATAAATTTATTTGAAAAACAACAACACAAACGTTAATAGATAAAAATGATAATATTTATTTTTATTTTCAATTCCTTTTTTGCCACCTCATAGTACGTTAGTGGATATTACTGTTTGAGTAATTCTTCTTCTTAAAAATAAAAACAAATGAAATTGTTCTTTTTTGGGTTAAAAAAGTCTTAAGTAAACATTGACTATTTTAATACATAAGAATTTTTATTAAAATATGCATCTGAAGATAAGCAAAAATCATTGTTATTTATTATTATCATTTTTAATATTGTAATATTTCTAATACTCCAAGCATTATTATGAAACGTAGAATGCATACATATGTATTTCCATAAATCAGAATGTAAAAAATATTGTATATTTTGTACCGTACAAAACCAAGTCCTTTCTTCTTAAGCAATGCTGTCAATGGCTCTTTAGTTTTATCGAATAAAAACAGTCATTGTCTTTTTGCACATTATTTTTTCTGTTCCAAAAAAATTTTTTTATTGCCATTCGATAAATATCCCAGATTATTTTCACAAAATGTTGTCCTCTTTTATCATTTGTAAGTTCGTACATGCTGCATACACACAAGCACACATTCATTTTTAGAAAGATGATGTATGATAGGTTTGTATTGAAAGCGTAGACTTAAATTCTGAAGAAGGAGAGATTTTTTTTAATTCAAAATATTTAATCTTCCGACTTATACAGACAGATTATTGTCTTAAAAAATGCAAAAAGTAAGAAAGATAAAAAATTTCTAATTTTACCCAAAAGTATATTTTAATAAGAAACATAAAACGAATATAAAAAATTTATTTTAGAAAAATAATAAAAACAAAAAAAATGAATAAAAAAAATTTAAGAAAAAAAAACGAGTTTAGTAAAAAGCACAATACAACAAATACTAATTTATTAAATGAAAAATAAGAAAATTTAATAAATATCGACTAATGGTTTTAAAACTGCTCTTAAAATATGTGTATATCATATATAAAAAGTACGTTTTTAATTTAAAAAATTCACTTAAAAGACTATTTTTCAAAAAATAATATTTTTAGTAAAATGAAAAAGTACTAGCAGTAGAGGTACATTTTATAACAAAATAGTCGCTGCTTACGTTTAACAAAATCGTCGTTTTAATATAAAATAAAATTAATCAAATTCATTAAATAGTTAATTAATTAAAATAAGACATTTAAACTACAAAAAGCCTTTGAAATAAAAGTACCATGTTAGTAAAGAAATTCTAGATTAAGATACTTTTTCATTTAAGCAATTTTAGAAAGAAAGCATTTAGTCAACTTAATTTAGCGTTATAACAAATGTGTTAATTCGAGTCGTTTTTTCAAATTTGAATAACAACAAACGGCACTTTGACCGAGTTGCCAAAATGTAAATTCGACTAGTTGTTCAATTTCAGCACTTAAACTGAATAGAACTGTGTTTCTTTTCTTTGCGACAAACGACACTTTGACCGAGTCGCCTTCTTTTAAATGAAAGAGGTGGTTTTTCTTAAAATCCAAACAAACAAGTGATTTTATTATTTCAATTTTTCAGCTTACACATATACTAAATTTCACAATTAAAAGTGCCGTGTTGACAAAACAATAAATTCCATGACAAGTTCTCACGCAACAAAATGTCCAGGTAACAAATAGTTTTGTAATTAAATGCGCCCGTGGGAGCTGTCAAAAAAACCTTTAAACACAAAAATGCAGACAAAGAAGAATGTGCTGATTTTTTAAAAAATTATAATTTAAAATAGACAAACTATCAACACTACATATACATACATATATAAATGTGTAAACTTAAACCAAATAAAGTAAAATAAAATAAAATAAACAAGAATATTAATATTATAAATGTACGAATGCATAACTATGTATTAACAAAATGTATTACAATTTCTAAATTTATTAAGAAACAAATTATTTGCAATTTTCTCATTTATCAAATTAGTTGGTTAAATAAATAATCACCAAATATAGATATATGCGAAGAATGCTGTTGATCTATAGATCTATATCTATTAAATAAAATGCATGACCTTCCAAATATTAAAAATTAATATTGAGCAAAAAAAAATTAATTTCAAAATGTATTCTTTTTTCAAAATGTTTTATTTTGACAAGAAAAAAACTTATTATAAGAAGTAAATACTTTTCGATGAAAACCTGTTGAGATGTTTTTCAATTCAAGTGTACTTTTATTATAAAACAGAAAAATGTTCTAGAAGTTTTTAAGACTAGACAACAGTTAGAATAATACATTGGTATATTTATATGTATTTGTATATAAGTATTGTAAATATATAAAGAAATAAGTGTGGATTGTAATGCATTCGTGTTGCAATAAAGGCAAGTAATCAGTATTTGATTTTATGATGTAACAAACTTCCCTTCAACACGAATATATTGTCATATTGTTTTTTGCGTTATAATTCTTAAACCCAAAAGTTTTACAAATTTTTCATGTTTAATTTTTGCCAAATTTTTAGTTAGTATATCTGCAGTCATATCATTGGTATTTACATATTTTAGATTAAAACATTTTTCATTTAAACATTTTCTTACAAAATGATATCTTATATCAATGTGTTTACTTGCTGCATGATTTGTAGGATTTTTAGCAATATGTTGAGCACTCAGATTGTCACTAAAAACCGTCACTTGACCCTCAGTCAAGCCAATCTCATTCAAAAGAGTCTTTAAATACATGGCTTCTTTAGCCGCTGTTGCCAGTGCTACATATTCCGCCTCAGTGCTACTTAAGGCCACACATGTTTGCTTCTTAGACTCCCAACTGAACGCACATCCACTAAGTATAAATGTCCAACCAGAATATGACTTTCTATCGATGATGTTACTTCCCCAGTCCGCATCAACATACCCCTCAATTGGTTTTTGGGTATCATGGAAATAAAGTTTTAAATTTAAAGTACATGACAAATACCTCATAATATGCTTCAAACCACTTTGATGTTCCTTGTGAGGATCCTGATTATATTGAGCCATTTTTGATATAGAATGTTGTATATCCGGTCGAGTTGATAAGGCTAAGTACATCAACTCACCTACAGTGGTTTGATAATCCATCTGGTTTACCTTAGAACAGCTTTCATTTTTGCAATGCACTTGAAAACCAACATCCAAAGGCGTTGAAGCTGGCCTACATTGCTTTATATTATGGCGCTTTAAGATATTTTTGATGTATTGAATATGATCTAAGGTTATCGCTCCAAGCTCACCATCTCTTTCAACTTTCCGCAATATTTTTCTTGATTTGAGAAATAACAGTTTTTGACTTGCTGCCAATAATGATGTCATCCACATACACAGCTATTATATCAACTTCATTATCTCGTCGTTTAATATACAAGCATGGTTCGCTAACACAAGGAGTGAATCCAATCGACTGTAAAACGTTATCCAATTTTACGTTCCACTCTCTCCCCGCCTGCTTAAGACCGTATATTGCTCTGTGTAGCTTTAAAACATTCAAGTACGCCGTGCAGACATCAATCCGGTGTAAATACATTTTGTATTTTACTGCTAGAGCTAATATAAGTCGAATGGTTGAATATCGTAAGACAGGAGAAAATGTTTCCTTGTAATTTAACCCATATTGTTGACTGCACCCTTTCGCGACCAAACGTGCCTTGAACTTCTCAATTTTTCCGTCTTGATTTCGTTTTAATGTAAACACCCACTTCGAACCAATAACCTTTTCATTGTCTGGAAGGTCAACTAAACTCCATGTTTTATTGTTAATTAGTGCATTATATTCTTTACGCATAGCTCTCTTCCATTCGTTGCTTTTTTCTACCTCGTATACATTACTAGGGATTAGTATATCATCTGAATTTTGCACTATGTTTACAGTATTATACATTTTTCGTGGTCTACCAGGCTTACCTGTTCTTAAAAGCCTTGGTCTTCCAGGCGCTGAATACAATTGTGGTTCTTCTTCACTGCTTACTTCTTCTATGCTCTCGAATTCTTCATCGTTGCTGCTTTCTTTTTCATTGTGTTGATCTTCAGCTTTATCCCCTTGTAGATCAACAGAATCTGGTAAGATGTCAGCTGTTTCGCTTATGTTTGTTTCTGCTTCAGCATTTGCTCCTGCATCAAAATCGTCCCCAACATCAATATTAATTTTTTTTGCAACAATATCCGATTGAACTAAGCTATTTTCTGAATAAAAAGTAAACAAATCACATTTACCTTCATTTTGATTTTCGCTTTTTTATCTAATACGATAGCATTGCAGCCAAATACTTTAAAGTATTTTACATTTGGTTTTCTCTTAAACCATAATTCGTAAGGTGTTACGTTTCCTAAAATCTTTGACGGACATCGATTACGTATATATTTTGCAGTATTTACTGCTTCGGCCCAAAGAAAATGTTGTGAACTACTCTGATCCAGCATACACCTTGCCATTTCTGTTAGAGTTCTATTCACTCTCTCTGCCACTCCATTCTGCTGAGGTGTATAGCACACGGTGGTTTGGTGTTGCAGTCCATTTTCAGTTAAAAAATTTTTAAATTCGTGATTCACATATTCTTTGCCATTATCAGTACGTAGAGTCTTCATCTTACATCCCGTCTGATTTTCAGCCATTTCCTTAAACATTTTGAAAACACTTAAAGCATCAGATTTTCTCTTCATAAAATAAACATTTAAAAATCGGGAAAAATCATCCATAAATGTTATAAAATATACAGCACCTCCAAGAGAACTCACCCTTATTGGTCCACAAATATCCGAGTGGACTATTTCTAATAAATTATGAGATCTTACGGTCTGATAAGACTTAAAAGGTTTGCTTGTTATTTTGCATACACCGCAAGTTGTACAAAAATCTTCTTTAAAAATTTTTTCGTCCAAACCGATCACAATATTGTGTTGCTGCATTGCTTGCAAAACTTTGTAATTAACATGACCGAAACGTGAATGCCAAAGTTTACTTTTTGACATTTTATCTCTTACTGTCATCGCTATTTCTTCTTTCTTTACGTTTGCAAAGAAAATACCATTTTTTAAATTTGCTTCAAGCACGGTATTACCATGTTTAATAACTTCTGCTCTGTTTCTGTTAAAATTGACATATGCACCTTGGTCTAACATTTTACTAACAGAGAGAATGTTATTGAACATTTGTGGAACATATAAAACATTGCATAAAGTGACGTCAGCATAATTTGTTCGCAACAGAATATTGCCAATTCCTGCTGCCTTTACGCACTCACCTGTTGCTAACATAACATCTTGATTTGTGGGTTTTATGTTTTTAAAAACAGAGTTGTTTTTACAGATGTGTGTCGATGCACCGCTGTCCAATATCCATTGGTTGTTGTTGTTGTTATAGTTAGTTTTACGTACTTCTTTTTGATATACACTTAATGCAATTGCTGCTAATTTAGATGTAGAGTTACCATTACCATTATTTAAATTTCTGCACTGAGATTTTATGTGACCCCTCTTTCCACAATGGTAACACTTTATATTTTTATTAATTTTTGCTCCACTCGAAAATTCTTGGTTATATTTAATGTTCTTACCGGCTTTTCCAAAATTTTTTACGGAAAAAACATTATCCGGCCTTTCTTGCTTATCGTCTCTTCTGTGTTCTTCTTCGAACAATTTTGCTTTTAAAATTTCCAATTTGGGTAACTTATCTTGCGCTTCAATGGCGACCACAAAATTCTCCATACTGTCCGGCAAAGAACATAGAAACAAAATACTCTGCAACCTTTTTTAAACAAAATTATATCTCAGCTAAAAAAATCGTTTTTTTTGTAATTCGAATTATTACACTTCTGAGAAGTACTTTTTATTACAGAGCTGACATTCTTTCATTTTGGTATATATAAATTATAGCACATGTTTGAGTTAAATTTAATTATTTAAACTTTTAAATCCTTTTTTTAAGAAATTTTGGCTTTCATACAAAAGTTTTAAATGTAAACAACAAATTTGTTGTTCTGTTTTATAATGAATTGAAAAATGCTACACTTCATTTATTAAGTAAACGCCGGTAATGTAAATTATTACATTTTTATGAACAATAACACAATATTGTTCAATTATAATTATGCACATATTTAAAATAATTAATTCCTGCATTTAAAATAAAATAAAAATTCTATTGACTTTCTCAAGATTGAAATTTGTATTCCATTTTGTTTTCTATAAATTTATTTACAAAGTGTGTGTCCAAAAAATTGAGCATGGATATAATTCACATTAGTTCTTTAATAAAGTGATGAAAATTATGAACAAAAATAGCTGATAGTTTTACATATGTACATACATATGTATTTTATTAGTTTTTACAATGTTTTCAAAAAATTTAAGCCAGCCGAAAACTGATTTTTTAACAAAATGTTTGACATATCCTTTATAGACATTTGTTTATTTGAAAAGCAAGGAAATGCAACTGGAAATTAAACTGAAGTAAATCCGAATACACAATAAATTTACGTGAGTGTTTCTATAAAAACCAAGATCGTATATATATATATATATATATATATATATATATATATATATATATATATATATATATATATATATATATATATATATATGTATATATACATGTATGTACATATATATAACAGGCATCCCAACAGTGTTCTTTTAAGTTAGCATATGTATGCCGAAAAAACTCTTTAATAAACACAAATGCAGATATACAAATGAAGGTAAACAAAATATTCAAGTATACATAGACATAACCATACGTACATCTGGATGTCTATTTTGTGCACACATATACTTATATCTTTATTCATTTGAAAGTTCGTCTGTATTTGTAGGTAAATTTCATTTATTTTTTAATATTTACATTATATGCAACAACATACACTACTACACACATTTATATTTACTTGTGTGAGAAGTTTATTGCACAGCAAAAGTTTTAAACAAGGAGTTCTGGCACATTTATAAGGTATAGACAACGCGAATTTTGTCCAAATGTTTTATTCAGGATTGGTACACAAAACTTTCAAATAGTACCAGCTAACTTCTTCAATTTAATTTTAACACTCAAATTGTACTAAATAAAGAAAACACATTATAAAAATTGCACTTCAAAACTTTAAGAAAAATTAGTTTCAACGTAAATTTTTATATTCAACTTTAAAAGTAACAAAATACAAAGAACAAAAATCTTGAATTTTAACTATGGCTTTTTAAGATTAAAACAACCATTCATTTATCTTTTCCAGCGCTTTCTTATTAAAATAATAAAGTCTTCATCACATATGCATGTATGTATGTATGTATGCATATTTGTTCATATTTCTTCTGCATACATTTAAAAACTAGTAACCTGTAAGCTCATCTCTATTACTCGTATGTTAAGCTTCATGTAAACGCAGCCTTAAGTAAAGAAAATGAACACTTATTTCTGAGAAAAGAACTTTTGTGCGCTATATAATCAAATGAGTAAAATGTAGTTTTCGGATAAAGCTGAATATATTTATTGTAGAAATTAAGTCGCTTGTACTTTTCTTGTCGTATTGTACTTTTCAGGATTATTTTGTGTGAGAAAATTTCATCTATATCATCCCTGATTTTTAAAAAAATGTTGTTTCTTTTACAAAAAAAAAATTCCGATGCGGCTTGATAAGAAGCCGTTTTGAAAATAATTAAAATTCTGAGACGTTAATCGATATTTAAAAGCATTAAATTCTTCTAAATCATTTATATAACGACTTTCTGCATATTTCATTTATGCAACAATTATGTTTAATATCAATATTTAAAATTTTTCAGTAGAAGAAAACAAAATTTGGTTTTCACATTTTAATGATCAGCAATTTTTTTAAGGCCGGAAAAAAACCAAATTTGGAAATAAGCAATCATATAATAACAAAATGTTATAATTTTATCAAGCAAGTCTAACCTGTTATTAAATATCAATAAGCTATGGCTTTATCAAGAGTAGACTATGATTAACCTATGACAAAGCTGTGTCTATACTATGACTAGCATGACTGAGCTGTAAATTTGATATGTCTAGATGGTACCAGAACTATGACGAGACTGATAGTGAAATATTACCACACTATACGTGATCTGTAATTAAACAATAACTTGTTTATGTTTAAACTATAACTTAAATATTACTATGACTGACTGACTGACTTAAGTATGATTATAACAAGACTGTAAGTGGTAAATATTCATACCACTAATACGTTATGACTAGATTATTGTCTTGCTGTGCCAGTACTATGATTGCCATATGACTAGTATAACTAGACTATAAGTGGACTACAAATCTCCAGTTATATATTCTTATTAATAGACTATTGGGCTTCGGCTAGTCTATTGCTGGAATATGACTAGGGTATGGCTTCTAAACTGACTAAAATATTACTAGACTATGAAGAACTATGACTAAAATAACACCAGAAAATCAAGTATGGCTGACTATCACTGAACTATGTATATCTAAACAATCATTAGAGTATGAAAAGACTATGGTAATGCTATAACATAATATAACTAGAATATAGTGCTTGTTTACTGTGACTATAATATGACACAACTACGCCAACATTGCTATTAGACTATGGCCAGACCAAACTAATTAACAAATTCATGTCGAATATCCTAAGCAGCCTAAGGATAGTTTGTTTCCAAAGAAAAAGAAATAAAACCAGGGGTAGGATTTTTTTTCGATGAGTCATAAACATAAAAATTAAAGTGCAGGGCGTATAGTAGAATTATCCTTTAAATATGAAGAGCATATTCCGCAACTAACATAATTACAGTCTTAATAAACTTAATCGATGCTAGCCTATATTCAGTCTATTTCTAACACATAATAAGGCCCAATTTGCCGATTTTATATAAGCAAAGTCCCGAAAGTGACGACATTTTTTCACAAAAGTGTAGATTTTCCAACCCAGTCTAAATTTTGAATTTGTTTTTAATTTAAGAAATCTTTTGTTCTCGCTATTAACTCAGATTGCTTGCGACTACAGAATTGTTTACCACCCTTAACACAATTGCAAATATTTTGTATTTGATATCGATCGAAATTTCAGTACTTCAAAATATTTTTTCTGTAAAAGTTTTTAAATTTTTCCTTCACAAAATACAAGAAGAGCTTGAAATATATAGTTTTATTAAATTTTGACGATAATCATTTACATTTCACAAATAATACAAGACTAAGGATAAACAGTAACTGCTAAACTAAACAAACATGTTATTGTCCTTTGTCATTCACATTGCTGCCATTAACAAAGACCACATGATATGACAGAAACATTTTTGCATGGTTTACCACTACGGTTAACCTCAAGGTTCTGCATGCGTTCCAACACTTTTTGGCCATATCTGACTACACCGAAAGCAATTCGTTTGCCATTCAATACATTAATGGGCGTAAAACTTACTGTAAACGAAATAAAACGTAATTTACTGCCTCTTAAGTAACGGCTGGGAAATGATAGGACGCCTGCGAAAGTGCCATGATTAATGGCCATGGGATCATGTTCAATATAATTTGAGGTCAAGGCATTATTATCATCAAACATAAGTTCTGCTTCAAGCCAAAGAGGTATAAGCAGGCGGGCGATGGTAAAACGATCATGTTTATTGACAATGCAGGCATTAACAAATTGCAGCACAACTTCAGGGCAGGCTTCGGTGAATAGTTGTATAACCAAACGTCCCAACGGTTGTTGGTTGTTGGTAACTAAATCTAAATATATGTTGGGTCGTAGCAGTTTTTGCATTAAATTTAAATTTTTTATGAAATCCAGATGGTCGTATCGTTGCCAAATATGAAAAGGAATGGGAAATTCTTTGCAATTGTTTGCAATTTTCTCTGCATCCATCTCAAAATGTTTCTTTATATCTTGCATTTTAAAGGCGGATGGTTTTATTTCAAATTTTTGCCTGGATTCTTTTACTAATGTTTTAAGCATTTGTATGTAAGAAAGGTTTCTCATTTCTTCGTTTGTGGGCTTCGGCCTAGGTGCTTGACTGTTTACCAAACTAGTTGCCTGTTGAACCCGTAGACGGTGTTCTTTATAATTTTGTTGTCTTTGGATATCGTCGTCCATTTTAAATTTCATTTAATTTAAAGTATGCCAATATATTTGAAATAAAAATTTGAAAATATTTTTGAAATTTCTATTGCAATGAAATCGGAATTTTTCATGAAATCTGATCCAAATACTTATGTCAATAACTGAAAAAATTTCTGAGTTGATTTCTTTGGAAAAAGTATGTGTGTTTTAAACTCAAATTTTCTGAAGTAGAAACTTAAAAAAAATTTAATTCACTTCTATCATCCTTTTTAATATATTTTAATTAGTGTGCAATTCGTCCAATATTTAAAATAAAATTAAACTTTCGACCAAAAGCTCGAAATTGTTATAATTAAAAATATCTACTTTTTCAACAAAAACACTAGGTACTTTCGAACCAAAATATACGTCGGCAATGCCTATTACTCGATGTTAACAGCACGACAATGAATTTCGTGCATTTTTAATTAAATAGTTTTCTTTACTACGATTCTCTACATTTTATTCAAAACATTTGGAGCTGTGTAAATCATTTTCTTGATCTCCTGCAAAAAATTTGTACTTGGTTTATTCGGTACAAAATGTTGGAAATAAGAAACATATATATTTTTTATTCGTTTTTTGACGGTGTTTTTAAAATGTTTTATAATTCTTTAATTAGAAGTAAATAATCTCTGAAAAGTACTTTTTTAGCAAAGCATAACAATTTTTTTAACTGATAGTACGTTCGAAATAAAATGTACTGAAAAAAGTATTCGATAGTGTTCCCATTTCAATGGAGAAAAATTTTGAAACAAAATATACAGTAATTTAAAAAACCGACTTTTCAATTCTGTTTAAACACACAGTAATTTATTAATAAAACGAAATACCATTTAATCACAAGAGAACCAATATTTTTATACATTTATTACATTTGTTATATAACGTTTTAACGTTTTAATTTAAATAATACTTTTTCATCATTTTGCAAAAATAGTATATTTTGGAAATAAGAAAACGATAAAATATATCACCTGTCAACTAGAATAAAGATTTTCGAAAAGAAATACTTTTTGAATAAGGTATACTTTTAAGACTAGTTGCAAAAGAACAAAAAGCTAAAAAAAACAAATAACATTAAGTTAAAACAAAAAAAAGTTATAAAAACGAATCCGTTTCAACTAAGAGTACGTTATCAATAAAAAGCACTTTCTGTATAAAGTCACTTAAAATATAAAATGAACGGCAATAATAAGCAAATCGTTATATTGAAAAGTTTATTATAAACCAACAAAAGAAAATATTGACTCCTAATGGAAATAAATAAATATTTCAATTCACAGTTAAAATGCTGAAGCTAATTAATACATCTGCTTATAACAAAAACTACTCTTTGGCAAATTTAGTAAAGTGCAATCACAGATAGCTTTTTGATGAAACAAATTATATTATATTTCTAGATGAGTTTTCATCTCTTAATTGAAAATATTTGTAGAGTTATTGACGTAGATGCAACGTCAAAATCTTTCTTTCCTACCGTTGCGTCTGCAAGCAACAGATGTTGAAATAACTCCAGTGCATGTCTTTTGAATTTATTTTACATCGAATATTTAAATTGAATTTCTTAAAGTCTTTCAATTTGAATTGACGACGATAAAACTGATAAAACGAAAATAGTCAATTCAAACGAATCAGTTATTGTTATTAACCTGAAGAGAAAATATGCTTGATGTTAACTCGCCAACATTTTCTTTTAATTTAAATATATAAAATAGTCAGAAAATTAAAAAAACAAAGGTTTAAGTTATTCCCAATCGCTTCTTTTATTTTAGTATTGCAATGGACCTTAAGTCTGGTACACTACTCGTACCACCAGCTGTTAAAAACTCAAGTTGTTCCCATTCCCGCTACACGTCACATAATTTTTTACATTTTGTTGGCATCGCAGAAACTATCGAAGCCGTTCTCATACTTATTTTGACGCTGGGCGTTATTGGAGCGAATGCTTTGGTTATATTTGTCATCAATAACAGACGTTATTCCCCCTACATACATCAGCAGGTAAGCACAACAGTATTTTTCAACCTTTCTATAGAAAATTAAATTTATCGTTAACGTTTAATAGGAAAATATAAACGTATCAATAACCTTCCTCTAGAAAATTAAATGATATCGATAACCCTTTTTCAAAAACGTTAAAAGTTATATCTAAGATTTCTATACAAATTTTTAAAATTATCGATAATCTGCAATATGAAATTAAAGTAATAGAAAACTTTCCAGTAGAAAATTAGAAAATTTTTTTCTTAGAGTTCTTTGATTGCAAAAAATATTCGCGTTCCAAGCGGGAAAATTTTGTGAGCGGGACCAATTCTTTACTGCCAATACCTTATCTTGACCTCTTTTCGAAACAGAGCACCATTTTGCAAGTCCAAGGCAGTAAAAAACGTTTCGTTTCGCCCAAAGTGTCTAAGGTATTGTCAATTCTGGTAGCTTTCTGTAGTCTACGCAAAGTTTGGTGCTGTCGTCTTTTTTCTTTACTAAACTCATCGGCGAACTTCACGGACTCGAAGACAGCTCAATCACTTCGTCGACCAGTCCTTTAACCGCATTTCACTCCTAGGCGCTTGGTTTAAAGCCTCGCTTCGCCAGTGTTTACCTCGTGTTTCACCACTGGCTTTTATTATTTAGAGCGAAAATGGAGGCATGTTTTCTCAACAACTGCTTTGTTTCTGTTAGGAGATGCCAGTTCTGCCATCCATTTATCCAAGTGTTCTGCTAATAAAGCCCACTATTAGCTGTTATTTTGGGGCATACAGAATTTGCCGCACAATTAATTTTATTAATGGCCTGTGAACTACCACGAAGTCTGCACCGATAGTGATTTCATGCATTATGTCAGCGACAACAATTTCGTGATCTCCGCCAATGTTTTGCCATAGTCAATCTCTCCCTGGTTATTCCATAGACGGTCGCTGAGCCTCCAATAGCGCTCCGCAGTTGTATATCGCTTAACGGTTCCACTGCCCCTTTTACATTTTTATACAAAGTTTAAAGTTATGAATAAAGTTTTTACGAAAACAATAGGTTTCGACATCAAAAAATGTCCTATAGAATATCAAAAGTTATCGAAAAATATAAAAAAATATAATTTATCTACAAATGTTTCTTCTGTAGGAAGTAAAAAGTTATCAAAAAATGAAATAAACTGATGTTTACAATTACCAACGGCTAAAATATACATAATTATTGCTAAAAACAATTTAAAAAAATAAAAGTTAATATAATAATAGTTATCGATAGTTTTTATATACACATTTACTGCTTGCGATAGCCCTTTTTCTACTGACAGTTAAAGTTACCAGTAGTTTTCAATAGACAATTTAAAGTTATCGATTGCTATGAAATTGAAAATTGATCTTAATTATAAATAATTTTCTTTCTGTTTTTCTTTAATTATCATTTGTAATGGTTTCTTTTCTCTACTTTCTGTTAAAGCCTCGTTATTTATTAACGTCATTAGCTTTAAATGATCTTACTATTGGTTTGCTTATCACTCCATTTGGTTTATTGCCAGCGTTATTCCATTGTTGGCCGTATGGTGAGATATTTTGTCAAATACAGGTAAGCACTTCTAACGGTAAAAATAAAACTTTTATGCTTCATATTAACACAGTATTTTATACTTATTTTATATTAAAATCAATATTTTGAAGTAGGGTCGCAAATAAAAAAAAATTCTTAGTGCAGCATTTACGGTTTGAAATTTGCAAGTAAAATTTAATACATACATGTATGTACGCATGTATAAAATCACAAATAAAACAAATAAACGCTTTAATAGTAACTTTTTTTAAATACGGATCATAGAGCAGATGTAAGACGTATTGAATAACTTTGTTAGATTAACAGTTATTTACACAATTTGTTGAACTGTTAGTGCTTAAGACAAAAAAATTCAGTAAAAACGCCAGCTTAAGTTTTCAGTTAAAAATTGTTTTCTTTAAATATTACACAGTGAACTGACATTTTAAGTGACGGGAGTTGTAGGAAGACGATAAAAAGAAATTTAAGCTTAAATGTGTCACTCGTAATTTAAAAAATTTCGCTTTTATTCATTAGCACACAAAACAGTCAACATATTTAGTTTTGTAAACTTTTTGAAACCTTAATACGAGTATGTGACTGCTTTTTATGATAAATAATTTCATTACTTTATAATTAATTTTGTTTTTATAACTCTTGCGCTCTCATACACGCAGGCCTTATTGCGAGGTGCTCTTTCACAACAAAGTGCGGTAATATTGGTGTGTATGGCAATCGATAGATATATGTGTGCTTTACATCCGCGTAGATATTATCAACATTCAAGTAAAAAGGTAAGTACGATAAAGATATACAGGCGTACAAATATTTAAATGATTTATTAAATTTAGTTATTTGTTAAATGGAGTTCAAATCCATAAAACTATTAAATTATCAAAAATAAAGGAAAGAACATTGTGTCCATATTTAGGTTCTGAAATTCTGAATTTAACATAAATGAAGTGTCTAGTGCTTAAATAACAATTTTCAATAATAGATTATATATTTTAAATGTGTAGAAGTCCAAAGTTATCAATGTTTTCTCTTCTATTATAACTTTAGAAAAGATCACGAATAATATAGAAATGGAAAAGTTATCTTCAAATTTGTTTTTTTTTTTTAATTGTCTAACTTTTTTCATAAGAAGCACTGATACTTATAATTTTACAAACATCTTTTCGTATACAGAGTAGAAATGGAAAAGTTATTATCATTAAAGTAATTAATATTATGAAAAACTGACCTTATCGATAATTTATTACATAAACAATGGCGAAAGTTATCGATAATTTTTCTAAACAAAGAAACAGTATTTACATGCCATAAAACTACTATCAGGCCTGTTTTGAAAACACACTCACGATTTGGTCCTTTTCTGTAAATCAAACGATAATATTTTCTTTTGTATAACCACAGAGTAACTTTAATATATTTTAAATTCTACTCGTATTTTGTAAAAAATCAAGAAATTCATTTAAACACGTTATTACGAGTATAAAAATTCCTGTCTCTGCACAAATGAGTTAAAATTAATGAACCGATTTTCAGAGCACACCTGAATCGATAAGTATTTCATATTATAGGTATTAAAATTTAAAATAATCGAAACTTATTTATTAGTAATTTTTTTTTTACTTTTATAAAAAAAGTGCAATTTTGGAAAACTTTTTTGCAGAGAGAAAAGTTTTTTATTATATTTTTATATTAAAAGGCTCTAAAAATTTTATAAAAAACACAATTATCAATGAATTTCTTTTATTTTTTTATTATAGAAAAGTATACTTATCAATAACGTTTCTTTTTTTATATTAAAAAAAATCTAGTTTTCTTTATTATATTTTTTAATATAATACAATAAACGATAGCAAGAATGTCGATAACTTTTCTAAAATATGCAAAGGTAATATTCTCGATAATTGCGAATATTGGTTTTTCGACGCTATAAAAAAACTATTATTTTCTTATACATTTCGTATTGGCCACTTTTTAACAATTTAAAAAGCTAAATTTTAGGTAATTTTTTTATAATTTATCTTAATCTATGTTAACATGTGCTACATTCGTTTAATAAATATTTTATAATATTCTCATAAAATACTTATTTATTATTCAAAACAAAAAATATATATTTGAAATGTTTTACTGTGGGCTAGAGCATTTCCATATGGAAATGAAAATAAAATCCATATTTATTATGAAATTATTTTCTGAAAAAAAGCAACAGTTACACGTTATTACAACAACCTATTGGTTTCCTATTGCAGGTGTAGTATTTGGACAGCGGACATTTTTTTATAAGCAGCGTTTTTCCTATTAAAACTTAATTGAAGAAAAGAGTAGAAAAGCAGTTTTAAGTTATTGTTAAAAACATATTTTATATAATGATTTATTTTACTTAATAATATTAATTAAAACTCAATCAAAAGTGTTGAAAATAAATTAAAACCTGAAGCCATCCAATATTTATATGCAAACAGTTTAGCGTGCTATTAATTTTTTTAATAACTATAAATATTGCACAATATATTTAATTTGTTTATTTACTAAGGAAAACAGATTAAATTATTTAACATTGAATTCTTTTCAAATAAAATTATTGTAAATATTTTAAATAGTGTCTAGTTAGCTTTAAATTAAGATACTGTTTCCTTTACTATTGCAATTTATTTATCTTATTTGCAATTTCTCCAAAAAGAAAATAAAAAAAAAATAAAAATATATGTATTTCTTCTTTTTTGGAGACAAGAGCAAAAAAATTATTAACAAAAATTAAATTATTAATTGTTAATAATTTTTTTGTTTTCAAATTTAAAAAATTTTTTTCCTGAAGAAGCTTTCCAAAGGAAAGCGAAATATTGAAAATAAAAAATATATAAAAAAAAAAAGATCTAAAAAAAGAAAAAAGACATTTATTATAGGTATTAAAATTTAAAATAATCAAAACTTATTTATTAGTAAAATTTTTTTTTTACTTTTGTAAAAAAAGTGCAATTTTGGAAATTTCTTTTACAGAGAGAAAAGTTTTTTATTATATTTTTATATTAAAAGGCTCTAAAAATTTTATAAAAAACACAATTATCAATGAATTTCTTTTATTTTTTATTATAGAAAAGTATACTTATCGATAACGTTTCTTTTTTTATATTAAAAAAATCTATTTTTCTTTATTATATTTTTTATATAATACAGTAAACGATAGTAAGAATGTCGATAACTTTTCTAAAATATGCAAAGGTAATATTCTCAATAATTGAGAATATTGATTTTTCGACGCTATAAAAAAACTATTATTTTCTTATACATTTCGTATTGGTCACTTTTTAACACTTTAAAAATTACCTAAATTTTTTTATAATTTATCTTAATCTATGTTAACATGTGCTACATTCGTTTAATAAATATTTTATAATATTCTCATAAAATACTTATTTATTATTCAAAACAAAAAATATATATTTGAAATGTTTTACTGTGGGCTAGAGCATTTCCATGTGAAAATGAAAATAAATTCCTATTGCAGGTGTAGTATTTGGACAGCGGACATTTTTTATAAGCAGCGTTTTTCCTATTAAAACTTAATTGAAGAAAAGAGTAGAAAAGCAGTTTTAAGTTATTGTTAACAACATATTTTATATAATGATTCATTTTGCTCAATAATTTTAAGGAAAACTCAATCAAAAGTGTTGAAAATAAATTAAAACCTGAAGCCATCCAATATTTATATGCAAACAGGTTAGCGTGCTATTAATTTTTTTAATAACTATAAATATTGCACAATATATTTAATTTGTTTATTTACTAACGAAAACAGATTAAATTATTTAACAACGAATTCTTTTCAAATAAAGTTATTGTAAATATTTTAAATAGTGTCTAGTTAGCTTTAAATTAAGATACTGTTTCCTTTACTATTGCAATTTATTTATCTTATTTGCAATTTCTCCAAAAAGAAAATAAAAAAAAAAAATAAAAATATATGTATTTCTTCTTTTTTGGAGACAAGAGCAAAGAAATTATTTTTAAGTGGGTTGTTGTTTTAAGTGTCGTTTGGCTGCCAACTATTTAAATATGGGTGTTGGCTAAAGGGAAAATATTTTTAGAACAAAACATAAGGGTACAAAATATTTGAGAAGGATTTTTTAAAAAATCTTATTTGCTGGAACTTAATAACACAAATAAGTTCGGTTAGTAATATTCATTCTTGCAGTTTATTTCGCTTCTCAAGGTAATTGAAATGAAACACATTTAAAGGCGAACCACGAATATCTTTCTGATTGAACTTATCAACTTGGTAAAAATTTAAATATTCCGAATTTAAGAAAATCATTAATACGCCAAAAATTAAAAAAGCAGTTTGACTTCTGCAGATGTACATAATTTATTTAATTTTCAGTTATGTTATCACTGATTTTATCCATTGATATTTTGGCTTCATAACAATTTTAACTGAAAGTTCTTGAAAGCTCCTAACCCCTTTCTCAGGCAGGGATTGTGACGAGTAAAAAATAGTGATTTTTATAGGAAGTGCGTCATTTCAATCTTGAATGCTTAGACTTTCTCACAAAACTTAAGAGGAAGTTTACAGAAGACAGATCACTAATGATACCTGCATTATTGTCTTCCTTATAAACTTACTTTAAAGAGCGTTGGGTGACCTCTATTTTATTACAACCTGTGCCATGGTTCCTGTAACTTATGTAAGTAATTTCTCACATGAAAACTTTAAAGTCATCTTATTTTAGTCACACTGAATTTTTTCGCTTTATAATAACAAATTCATGATTGACTCTAATTTACTTGGTACAAGGCAAGATGATTATTATTATACTTTTTTGTGAAAAGGTTCCACTTCAAATTACAGCAACGAGGTACAGAAACAGCATCACAGTTTTATATTTTGCTGCTTGATCTACTAGCAAAGCGGTTATAGGACGTATAAAATGAATGATTGCTATCTTTTCTGACAAAACGAGAGAACTGCAGAAGATATCATTATCCCTTCCTCATTATCATTATGCCCCGGCTGTAACATGTTCACTTAAATTACGCTTCTGTGATGAATGATGAATGAAAACGATCATAAACTTAGATCAGAATGAGGTAGACCTCATTCTGTACAAAACAAGATCCAATATTTGTGAGGAGAAATTTCTCAATTAAGTTAAAGGCACATTGTATGACAATAGATTTTTAGTGCATCTGTCATATTGTTTTAGTGGTGTCTTATTTAGCTAGTCAAAAATAGTACATACATTTGATTAACATATTAGTTGATAACGTTTATGTGTGTTTTATTTTTTGTTTTTTGTTTTTTTTTGTTATATTTTTTTAACACAAATCTTTTTATTTTGAAAATTTACGTTACCCTTTTATATGGCAATGTCACTTGGAATATAATTTTGCTTTGTTTGAGTTTTTAGTTGTTCATTTCAGATAAAAAGGACAGAGAATTTTTGTTTGTGCTTCCTTTTTGAGTGGGTGTAATTTTAAATATGTTTTGTTCATTCCATCGTTTTTATTCAATGTCAAAATTTTTATATACAGTTGGTTACAAAAAAAAGGAACGAGAAATCATTGAACATTTTAAATGCAAAAAAAGGTCTTCTATTAAATTCTAAAAGATAAAGAAAACCCATTGAGTATTAATTTAGTTGCATATTAGAACTTGGCAGAAAAGAATGAAGGTATTGCTATCAATACACACTAAAATCCTATTTTTACACTACGCTACCCTGTGCCCCACTTCTATAATTTTATGAGAAATTTTACATCTTGTCTTATACCCGGTGAGTTGGAGGTAATCAAGATTTTTAATGGAAAACATGGTTTCATTATTCGCTAATCACATGCCTTTGAAAAGCTTCAGCAGTTAATACTTAACTTAAACTTGTTTAAAAGCCCATATCTTCACTTACCTTATTATTTATTGAAAGTTTTATTTAAAATCGATTACTTCATAGAAAAAATTATTCATTTTTTTCATTTAATTTTTGTCACCAGCTGTATTTTGCAAGTTTCAAGATAATTGTTTGTTGTTATACCATTTATCTCAATGTATTTACAAATTTAAGATTATAACTATACTTATCTTTCTTTGTGCTGTAACTTAAACTAACAGATACACACACATACACATACATTATCACTCCTGTGTCCTAGTTTCTGTCATTTAGCAAACATGACGGATACGGAATTTAAATAAGGAAAAAAAACTTTGTGTGGGCAACAAGGATATAATTTGCGATTATAAAATAGAGCTGGTAAAATAATAAAAAATAGTATTATTTTGACTAAACAAGCCATTAAATGGAATTTCAAAGAAAAACTTTAACTTTTACTTAGAAGAGAAGAAAGCCTTATAAATTGGGCCTTTAAAAAATATATTTAATTTAATATTTAATTAATTTTTTCACGACAAGGTTTCTCTTTTATTCTTATGACCACATGCAGATAATGGCTGAGTGTTACAAACATACGACAGAGCAGCGCAGCAAATTATACAACTTTGTTAACGAAACACACGTCTCTTTTATAAAATAACTTTCTACTTACAGTGTCCTTTATAGGAATCAAACTTAATTGAAAGGCAAGGTAAGTATGAAGGGTTAATGGAATATCTTTCTTAGGGATTGTGGCAAATATTAAAGCAGTCATATCAATATAGTTTCCCATAACTCAAGAACGGTTTATTTTGTTTATGTAAGTAAAACACCCATTAATGCAAAATTATATAAATTTTTAAGTCATTTCAACAAACGCTCTTTATCTGATTACCAATTTCTAAATGTTATTATTAGAAACTTGTAGCGAATAACAAGTCAAACGTGGAGCCGACTTTTGCTCAGGCTAAAACATAAACAGCCGTTTTTGAAAACATTTTCTTTTCGCTTATCAAAAAGAAATTATTTTCGTACATTTCCAACTCTAAGTGTACATGCAAGAAGGAATTAAAAATAATTAAGAACAACTATACAAAACCAAAATTTATATTAAATAAAGTCATCAATAAATGGGATACTTGTCTCAAAACCTAAATTATAAATTTTGTTATAAAGTAGAGCGAACTTTGTTTCCGTTTGGAGCTTTATAAAATGTAGAAAGAAAGAAAATAAAGAAGAGCTTTTGTTTTCAAAATGTTTGCCGCATTTTAGTATAGAAGTATTTTTGAGTTTTGTTAATTGCTGCGTTGTTTAAATGAGAACTCTCATTTAATCGATTTGGCTTACGATGCAGTTATACATTTCAAATATATAATACATATATACATTTTTTTTAATTTTTGTTTTGAATAATAAATATTTTATGAGAATATCATAAAATATATATTAAAGGAATCTAGCACATATTAACATATTAAATTTCCTATTTGATTTCATATTTTTTCACACTTTCAGTGTTGCCAGGTACACAACATATTTTCACTATATTTATAAAGTCCCAATCCTGCAGCATTATTCCTCGAATATTTCGGGATAAGCTTTTAATATGAAGTTCAATAGCAGTTCGCGCGAAATGTGTTTTAAAACAAACTTTTAGGATTCGTTACATAAATTGTAAACGTGGCTTGTTTGAATAAAAATGTGTCATATCAATTTTGATGCATGTTTTTTGAACACAACAAAATTTGATGTTGGCATGCATTTTTCTTCCTCTTTCATAAAATCGCATTAAATGCATTTTAAATCGTTTTTAATTTCATTTTAGGGTTGCGTTGCCATACTTAGTCTAACTTGGATTATTAGTCTAACAATATTTGGATTTTTGGTTTTACCAAAAGGTAATGTATTCATTGTATTAATGTAAAATTTTTTCAACTTTACATACTTCATCAGCATAAAAAAGCATACTTTTATTAATACATAGCATAACGACAACCATTTGTGTATGTATACATACGTAATTTAAATAGAGCTTTAAATTATTATGCATGTCAGTTTGTACGCTCACAGACATGCCAGCAACATTAAGGAAAGTTACTTAACTCTATATAAATTGCTATAAACTAAAACTTTCAAATAACCATTCTAATTCACAAACACATTATAATTGGCCATGTTAACAGCTAAAGTTATATATTAGGCAGCATAATTCATTAAAAACACAATCAATTTTATACAAGAACACACTCACATACTTTAGAGAAGCAACAAAAAAATCATTTGGTATTAATATCAATGAAGAAGATGAAACAAAATTGTATACAGGGTGAATTAAAAGTAAGTATTATGTTTTTCAACCTTTCAATAATATGTTTTTAAATATTCAATCGCACTGGATTACCTTCGGTGTAAAGTAAGAAAAAGTGTAACGGAGAAGAAAATTCAGTTTACTTTTTTAACACCCTACAAAAAAAGTCTGCATATACAACGTTGAAGTTCAACAAAGTAACAATTTAACCAAATTTTCGAAATTAGTTGCATAATTTTTTGATGACAAAATTAATGAGATCATTAATTTAAAAACCTCCAAGCTATTTTTTCCTAATACCTAATTTGAGAGCTGAAGAAGTTTTTAAATCATTACGACTTTTCAAATTCTTATCCGAAGTCGTATATGTATTAAGACCAGTTCACAGGAGCCCCTGGAATGTCTATTGATGTATCTTTGTAAGCTTGAAACAAAAGTTAACGCATTATTTCGGATAATTGGGAGATTCAGAAAGGAGATTACTATTCGATTCTAAAATAAATATAAATATAAGTTAATTAACAGTAATGAGTGTTATAAGCGAACATATTTATTATTAAATTATGTCATGTATACCAAACATACATTAAATTCAAAAAGACCATACTGTACATTTTAGCAGTGTCGACACGAATATCTTCAAATCTGAGTTGCTTTGCTTTTATGGATAAAAACTTTCGTTTATATTTAAACAACGTATTAAGAAAGACTTAAAAAAAGACTTGAGGCAGGAAATAATATTTAAGCTCAATTAAAATTGAATAATTTTTCATTTTAATGGTCATATTCCTCTATAACTAATTCTCATTTAATAAATTTTCATTTAACATAAAAAATGTTTCAAGTACTTATGTGTACCGTGTTCTAATATGAATATTTTGTCTGTTTTTTATTTATTTTTCTTTATCAGGTTACTATTTTAATAACACCGGCCTTATGGCTTGTGAGCCATTTTATACTAAACCATCGTATCGTATATTGGCTACATGTGCTTTTTACTTTCCCACCACCATGGTACTGATGTACTGCTATGGTTCTAGTTTTCATATGAGCCGCTTTAGACTTAACGATCCAACGATGCCTTTAACAGCTGCTGCTCATCATCCAGCGTATCAACATTATCCTCTGCATCATTATCAACATAATCATCAACAAACGCATCCACATTTACATCATTACCATCATCGTGGCAGTATCGGTAGTGGTGGTATGATGACTCCAGGCGGTACCGTAGGGCCTGCTGGAGCCACCACTCCTTCAACTATGCTTTCAAATCAACCAGTTATGAACTTAAGCATGGCCATGAGCATGGGTTTGGGTATAAATACACCAGCAAATACAATTACTAAAAAGGTTAAGATTGTTATTTTTTAGTTTGCTTTTTCCCGTTTCAGTAAAAAACAAGTAATGAGAAAATTATCATCAGTTGCCAAGACAACATTTAATGAATTTTAATAAAATCCCCTTCAAATATGAGAAAATAGATTATTTAAATTCTGAACAAATATGATGAAATATTTTGTAAGGGCTCGTTAAGGGTTCACTAATTGGAATGGTATTTTGTACTCTTGCTTACATTCAGAGCAAAGATCGGATGACAAATTTTTCCGCACACCCAAATAGCTTCACTTTCCTTTTTTAAAACTTCTTTACATTTACATTCAATGTATACAAGACGGAATAATTTTGTTTATGTACTTGTTATTTGACGGTAAGCTTAATTTTAGTGGGTTATTTACTTCTGAATATGAGAAAATAGATTATTTAAATTCTGAACAAATATGATGAAATATTTTGTAAGGGCTCGTTAAGGGTTCACTAATTGGAATGGTATTTTGTACTCTTGCTTACATTCAGAGCAAAGATCGGATGACAAATTTTTCCGCACACCCAAATAGCTTCACTTTCCTTTTTTAAAACTTCTTTACATTTACATTCAATGTATACAAGACGGAATAATTTTGTTTATGTACTTGTTATTTGACGGTAAGCTTAATTTTAGTGGGTTATTTACTTCTGAATATCTTAGATTTTATTTCGCGCTTTAATTGCAAAAGACATAACAGACTAAACAATTTTTTTTTGGTATAATATCTTTTTTATTGTATCTAAAAGAAATATCAGCATCTCTTAAATATCCGACAATGTCTACGTGGTTTATTTATTTATTTAATATTATTTTGAGTTTTGCAGGGCTCTTTCGTTTTTAAAATAAATCCTTGCTATGTAAAAGGTAAATTGTAAAACCATCCAACACCTTATGTATTCTCAATTCTTCCCTAAAGAGGAATTTTACTCTACAGAGTCGATAGAATTCAAATTATATCTGGTTTTTGAACAAGAAGTTTGTTTTTTAATTGCGACAACACCAACAACATGATAGTTTTGACATTTAGTTTTTTGACGTATTCGTAGTAGATGTATTGGCAATTGTTACAATGAATTAAATTTCGCACGAAAATCGCATTGAAACAATTAAAATCCACTACGAAAATCGTGGTTCTGTTAAAGATGCATTTCTTTAAAATTTGTGATATTTTCGGTCAACATAATCATCCTTCTGAGACGGCTGTTCGGTTAGTAAATTTGAGTCGACAGGCTCGATACCTAATGTGCGAACACCAACCGGATTTGATTTTGAAGCGTTACATGGTTCAGCTGGTGTAGATTTGAATCCGACCAACCATTCACATCGCCGTAGATTCCTTCAATTCATTCAGTACCAACCGTCTGGTTTTTCCAAAAAAAATAAGTTTTTCTGACAAAGACCAGATGAGGCTGGAAATGCGGTAACGGTCAATGGACCACGCTATCGCGAGATGCTAACAACCCAATTTTGGACTGTAATTGACGACGTGGATATCACTGACATGTAGTTTCAACAGGACGAGCCACATGCTACACAACCAATGAAATGATCAATTTATTTCAAACCGAATTTCCCGAACGCATAATTTCACGACAATCATCAGTTAGTGGCCAGCCAGTTCGTGTAATTTAACACCACTTGATTTTTTTTTGTAGGGCTATGCTAAGGGCAGAGTTTATACGGAGCCAATCGAATCGATTTTAGCCTTAAAACTTAAAATCCGTGTTGTGATTATCGAAATCGGACCTTGGTGGTCCGATTAACAACTTAGATGAAAGAATCGGCATCTGCCAGCATGGTCATGGTGGACAATTTCCAGAGACCACTTTTCTTTAATAATTTCCGAACTTTTCTCTTCGTAGTACAACCAAAATTGAATCATCTTAATCTAAATTTTTGTGTTATTTTATTTTAGAAAACAAACTTCTCGTTTGAAAAACCCTTTATAAACAAAAAAAGCATTTTTATTAAACCATTAAGTCACCCCACCAAGTTGCATAATACCCCTTTGCACAAACTGGGCTTTCTTAAAGTCGCAACAACCTTTATCTTTTTGCACAATATTAAGGGAAAGTGCCAAAACATTTATTACCCACTTTCTGCAAATATTTTCACACCAAAGAAAAAATATAGTTTTATACTCATTTTAGAAATTTCTTTAAATAAGAAAAATAAATAAATAGTGACCAAGCGTTCCTTAATTTGATTGTAAATTTCTTTTACTTCTTTTACTATCTTACTAAACCACGAATACAAATACCCAAAATAACCAATAATTGTATTTCAATAAATTTCTTTTAACTTAAATTTTTATTTCAATTACCACATGTCCAACTCTTTCCCTCCCACAATACGAATTCCTTTTCAATCAATAATGACTTAATTGTACAATTTCTTATGTGTAAATGGTTGTGTGCTGAAATCCTTTTACGTTACATTTTTACTACTGCTCTTAATAATACCGTTACAATTACTGTTGCTTGAATGATGAATACAACTACATTCGTGTAAAAACAGATTGTCCCTATACAGGAAAAAAATTCAAGTGGTTCAACGTCACGTTCAATGGCTACAATATCATTGGGTTTTATAGTTATGGTCACACCCTGGACAATACAAGAGATTGTAACAGCGTGTACGGGATCAAAGGTAAAATATAAATTAAATTTATTTATTCAAATATTTCATATTTCATATTTTTGTTTTCTATGGGTTTTAAAAATGCATTTTTAATAAATATTAACAAATTTACCCACAGATAAAATATCATAAAATTAAACAGGAAACTTTTAATGCATTCTATTGCTGTAGCCCCTGACTGCTACAGTTCGTCACTATAGTCGCTGACTATAAACCTCGACTGTATTCCGTGACTGACGTTCATGACAAAGTTCATGACAATTGTCCGCTATTATATTTTAATTATAACAACTGTTTCTGATTACAATCCTTAACAATTGCATTAAAGATAGCCCTTAAATATAATCCGTGACTACAATCTGGCACAGGGACATAGAGGGCGGGCAGACTAGAGAGTAACCGTGATAGGGGCTCTGTCTATAGCATAAGTATCAAGTTTATGTTACTTAAATGGGTTTGTGACAGTGCCCATGGCTATATAAAACTGCTACTGTGAAAATATTTGAATTAAAGCTGTACCGTGAAATGTATTTATGGATTTTGCAAATATTTTCTATTTCAAGAAGTTGCGATTTAAAATCATTTCGGATTTTAATTTTCATTTAGAAGTAAAACTCTATTTTTAAAGATGTTACTAAATTTTTTTGTTATTTATTATACTTTCTTTACTGATGAAGAACATTCTAAAAATTTCAATAAAACCATAAATTTTCTTAGTTACCTCCTTTTTTGGACTTCTTGGTTACCTGGACTGCCTTAAGTAACAGTTTTTGGAATCCTTTTATGTACTGGCTATTAAATGCAGATTTTCGACGTTTAAGTAAACAACTTTTGGCGTTACGAGTAAGTTTGTATTTAATATTTTTTGTGGGTTTTTTTCGCTTTATTTTATTTATGCGTTTTAATAGTTTATGAGAATTTTCATTATTATTATTATGACCCAGGGTATAATAGAAAAGGAGTTTTCCACTTAACATTTGACCAACAAGAACCATAAAAATTATTAACAATACACATACTTAATGCTAATAACACTTGAGCAGGGCGACACAAAATAAGACGTGCTGGATTACGTTCATTTGTGGATCTGTTGAAATATATGGCTGTAGTTATTATTTAAGAGGATTTAATGATAATAAAAGTCAGTTATTTATATTTTTATCAGACGTGTAACCAAAAAAACACAATTTCCTTAAACAGTTCAGAATCTTATTTCTAACTTAAAGAAAAATCATTATCATTTCGCATTTAAAAAAATGAAATCAAATAAAAAGCATCCCCTAAATTTCAGCCACATTCAAACTTGGAAATTAAAATCGATGATTTTACTTATTCTTTCATTAAATGGATACAATAATAATGAAATAATGAAATCAAATAAATGCCACAAGTTGTTGAAGTTTTAAAGATTCAATTTCAAGAATTGCAAAAAAACACTTTAAAAAATTCAAACAACAAGAACATTTTAAAAACAAAAATAAGAAATACCCTATAAAAATTGAGTTAACTTTAAAAGCACACAATAAATCGCAAAAAAAATTTAAAAGAAGAACAAACTAAATTTCCAATCAAAGTTACAAATTTGATTTAAAAATCATTTACTGCAAAATAAGTTATTAAAACCCAAAAGATACGCAGAAAATAAAATAATAAAATTAATAAAAAATAAAAACCAACCTCAAAGAAATGCCTGCTGCCAAAAAAAGGTTCAATAAAATATAAAACAACTAAGAAATGGCTGACTTTCGATATGTAAGCAACAGCCCAGGCACCCATTATATTCTGTAAAGTTTACCTTTTTATTTGATTGGCTTAAATAAGAGAACAATATTTTTGCACAAAAACTCAGAACATGACCCTTAAACCACTTTTTATTGGCAAATATTTAAACGTCTTTTTTTATTCTTTTCTATCCTATTGGAAAAAACGAATAATTAAATGAGTAATGAAAAATTATTTTAAAACGATTTTTAAAGAGAATAGCAAAAAGAAGAAATATACAGAAAGAATATACATTGCAAAAAACTAAAAGGTACCCTTACCTCAGAATGGGATGAAATCATTTATCATTTAACACTATAAAATCTTTATCTTTTGGATCATTTAAATAAACGAACTTAATAAATTTAAGTAACAAGTTACAATAAAATTGATAAATCGTAAATACCTAACTAGCATACGGTCATTCGGAAATGCAGGTGCCAATAATTTTCTAAATGTTGTTTTTGTAGTCAATTTGAAAATAAAAAATTGAATTATTTTATATTAAATGTTTCCTATAATTATGAGGATGAGGTGCCTCTTTTTTAAAGAATCGCACTCTTTATTTTTTTAATAAAACTTTTAAAAACATGGCCCGGCCCACTAAAATGTTGGCCTTTTAAACAGACTTACCTTTTCTGTAAGAATATTGCCGTTTTGCCTTCTACAAAAATGCCAAGTTATTGTTATCACTTCTAAATAACTACAATTTTTGTTTGCTTTAAAATTGCCATTGTAAAGAATTCACAGATCGAAATTTTCGTTTCAAAAAGGCCACCTTTTTCTTAAAATTTGTAATTATTTTCTTCACAAAGATTAACTTTTTTAAACAAGTTGCATTTTTTGCAAAACGTGGCCTCTTTATTCTAAAAATATTGTCTTTTCTAAATTTTTCGTCTTGTAAAAATTTTTTCTCTTTAAAAAATAATGCATCCATTGTCTTCCAACTTGTCTGTCATTATTTTTTTTTTTGTTGTTCCAATGAAATTTTACAGCTTTTGTCACAACTTTTCACAAAAAGGAAAGATTAAAATTAGAAATAATTAATAGGAACTGTAAATCGCTGTCAAAAACACAAATATAAAGAAAAAGAAAATAGTGGGCACTAAATCACTTGTTTTCTTATGTCTGTTGCTATTCCAGTGGCCTTGTAAGTAGGACATTTTCGATTAAATTATGACTTTTTTTTTTTGCTAATTATATTATTGCCGTTTTCTGTTTATAGTTTTCAAAACGATTTTAACATGTATTTTTATCTTTTTTCTTATTGCTTTTCTGCCTGTTAACATGTCTTGTTTCATGATGACATAATTTTTGGTTTTGAAAATGCTACTTAACAGTGTAATGGCCATGAAGATATACCCGATCATAAATCAGCATGTTGTCACATAAATTCTGATTTCGAAATAACCACACTGCCCATGCCACCTGAACCGCCAACATCAAGGCCGCCTCAAAATAATGGTAGTGGCAGTGGCGGCGGCGGCGGCACAAATACTATAGCTAGTGGTTTGATGAAGACAAGTAGTGGTGGCTCCGTTTTAGGCATTTGTGCCAGAGCACGCAGTAATAGTTTAAATCGTTCGACATCATTTCACATACGGGATGTTGGTGGAGGTGGGGGAGCAGGAGCAGGAGTAGGGATTTTAGGAATAAATACTAGTAATAGTCATCATGCACACCATCAACATGGTTATAACACTTCCACCGTACGACCCGATATAGAAGGTTTATCTGAAAAATATTGGGGTGAAATATTAGAACGAACTGTCAGCTCAAATAGTCTCCATGCTGCCATGCAAAAATCTTGCATACCCACATCTACTTCACACCCACAACAACAGTATTATGGACGTCATGGACATCATCAACATGCAACGGGTATTAATAATCCAATGATGATGAGGATGACAACATCATTTAGTAAACACAGTGATCTAAATCTTCATATACGCGAACATAAAGACAATTTAGTAGATTCGGCAAATGTCATGTCAACAACAGCAAGTGATCTTAATAAATTCTCCACATCAGAGCCACAATTATGCGAATATGAACTGCAACTGCAACAGCAACAACATCAGCATCAGCATCATTTGCCGCATCAACATCACCATGACATTCACTGTGCCAGAACCAAAGCAAATACAGAAGCCAATAAAACCCTGGGAGCTGGAAACGTTTGTATCTCTTCATCTATTCCTTGCTCAACAACGAATACAACAACATTGACTGGTTGTGGCAGTGTGCCGGATATTTAGTACGCAGAGGATGTCATACAGCGTAACAATAAAATACAAAATTTTGCATTCACAAACTATTTTAGTCATGATGGCAACAGTGTTAGTGGTGATTTAAATAGTATTAGTGTTGCCAAAAACTTTTTTACTTTAGCCAAAACCTCCTGTCATACACCACCACCTACACGACGCCTGCACACAACATATTTACATCACCATCAGCAGCACCAACAACAACAACAGCCATCAACATTTATATTAACCAACAACAATCAGCCACACTTACTTTCGCGTACCAATTCATGTGTGTTTCATTTAAGACCTCTAAGAATTCCAATAACAAACGCCCCAGCTATAGATTATTTAGGTACAACATCTGCAACTTTGTCCACAACAACAGCAGCAACAACACCAATGAGTAAAACTCATTCACATCTACCACCGAAATTTGTTACAGTCGCAATGCCGATGGCTGAATACCGGAAATAAAAAATGTTGTCAAATGCAACTAAAAACCGGATTCAATAGTTTCTTTTTTTCTATCTGTTTTAATATATTTTCTTTTTCCTTTTTTTTTGTTTTTTGGATTTTTTTTGAAATATTGTCTTTTAATTTTTATATGCTGATTTTTACGGCCTTATGTCACAACAACTAACCGCTAGGAACTTTAATTATGTGCAGAATGTATTCCGATGATAATGCACTTTTAATGTTGCAAGTAGGCTGGCACTTTAAAACAGAAGATGTAAAAAGAATTATGAAATAATGAAAACAATTTAACAGAAGAAAAACAATCAGTTTTTTACATTTTTGTGTGACCTTCGAGTGCTGAATAAGTATTAAAGAGTTTAATAAACGAATATTTAAAAATTTAATCATTTCAGATGCTCTTCTATTCTTTTGAATTCTTATTTTTTTCTAGAAAAACGTTTCTTCGTACACAATTCCTTCATTAATGATAACTTTTAGCCAAATTGAAGATCGGCATAAAAGCCGATTCACATTTCTAAATTGTTGCGTTTTTTCCACTTTATAAGAAAAAGTTGGCTATTTTAAATTGCTCTTTTATAAAAAATTACTATTTTTGTAATAAAAGCAAAAAAAGCTTTATTTTTGTATGAAAACGTAAAACAAGGAATCAGTCTTTTGCAAAACGTAACGTTTACGTTTAATACATTAAGTGACAAAATGAAATATCTGTTTGCCCTTTTGAAAAAGATATGAGCATTATTTTTTTTTTTAATAGAATAATAGACGTTTCAATAAAAGATTTTCTGTTTCATTTGTATTTTGGATTCTGAAAAAATTCACTAAACGTATCATTTTTCATAGTAATTTGCCTCTTTTGAATCCTTTCTTTTGCCATACAAGTTGATTCCAGGCAGAAAGAAACACTTTGCTGTTTTAACATTCAACAAGTGCCAGTCTGCCTAACAGTTAAGCTATGAAATGTCCGGTTTTTTCCTATCAACCTGTCTACTCCGCTGTAAATCTTCTCTTTTCAAATAAATTTAAACTCCAAATGTATGTGTTGTGTTGGCTATTGTTTTTTTGTTTCCTCGAGAGTTGATTAAACCACCTAAAAAACATTTCAATAGAAAGAGGAGCTTTCTCCATATCCTTTTCAGAATGTTTAGATTTTTATGGGATTGGGAGCGTAAATGTGGATGTGTGCAAATAATTGTTTTATGTATAAATGTAAGAAAATTGGTGCAAAACGGTACCCCACTGTTATTAAAAAATGGATGGGTGTGTGTATGCTTGTGTATATATAGGTGAAGTCCTGTAGTTGTAGTGTTAAAAAAGTAGGAAGGCGTTTGCTGAATATATTTATAAGTGTGAGTATATAAATTTAGATAACAATTTTCTCTATTTTTGCTTATGAAGGACTCTAGGTTTCTGCCATTTTGGATTTAGTTTATCTTTTACCTTGTAAAAGCAAACAATAACAAAGTAATTTTAATATGAATGTGTTGAATGAAAACTATAAAAGCCATTTACTTTTAAAAGTTTTTCATTTTATTTTATATCCTCTAGCTATTATTCAGGTCCAATCTGCTTCTTTTTCAATCGTTTAGCACTTTAAATACATTTAAAATGCATACAGGACGATGTTTGGTTGGGTTTCGGTATTGTGGCATCTAGAGAGGATATTAATTAAACTAAATGACAGAATATGTTTTATTCGTTTGTTTTACAAATGTTTAAAACCAACAACGGATATTGATAACGGCTAATTGTTGCTAGCGGTGATTAAAGAGGGTACAGGTCTTTTTATTTATATGTTGTTGGTAAGAGAAACCGGCGAAATTGATAATTGATCTAAAAAATAATTAATAATTAAATGTTTTTTTTTGGTTTCCTCACATGAAAATTGGAAATTTTTCGCAGTAGAATATTTATCCACTTTACAACCTGGTGTAAATTGCATGTTGTATTTATTAAAAGGTTGTTAATACGCTGTCTGTAGTCTGTGTTACTAGACGTTTAAAATTTGTAAAAGCTAAACAAATACAATTTAAATAAAAAATAAAATTTGCTTTTGATCAATTATTTTAATATTTCTATTACGATATTCGTATAAACAAAGTTGTTGGCAAGTATTTTCATTTTATTTTGAAAAAAATATTTTAACAACTATAATAAAATTTAACGACTTAGCACTTTTAAACAAGTTGTGAAATGAAAAATTGAGTATTAAAATTTATTTGCTCTTCACCTTTAATATTTTTCGTCTTTTAAACTTGAGTAAAATAAAATTATTTAACTAAATCGAATAAATATCATTTTTATCTGAATTGTTTATTAACAAATTTTTGTTTTTAAAATTTTTGCCAATGTATTTTGAAGAAAACAATTTATAAAAATATTAAATTTTTGTTCAGTTCATATTTTTTTCAATTCTATATTTACGAAGAAAACATTATATTTTTAAAAAAAGCCTTCTCTTTCATCTTTCTTTATGCATTTTCACATTAATTTAAGTAAATACAACTTGTGCGACACATTTTTTAGTTTAGTTTCTTTAGTTTTCTTGCTGTTGCTGCTCAATAGTCTAAATGTTCGGTTGCACAGTTTTTCGACAGTCTTCTGGTTCTTAAAGAGTTTCCTGTTTTTATACCACTCACAACAAAACTTTTCACTTCCAACTGGGCTCCTCCATAATATTTCTTAGCCGGAGACTAACATCTTCCCATAAAATTGGCAGTATCTGCTTTGTGTAATTTAACAACTTCATCACACACACACACACATCACATCACATGAGTTCAAGAGAAAGAAGGTTCGTTTGCCCAGTAATCATAATTATAGTTATTATATATATATATAATTCCAATTATTATAATTCGTGTTATTATTTAAATCTATTTATTTTTATGTATTTTTAGTTCTCTTCAATTCACTTTTCCAAAAAAAAAAAAAAAAAATCTTAAAAAAATAAAATTTAATTAATACTTGTGATTTAAATGAATTTATTACTAAAGAATTAAAATTATTGTGTATAAAATATAAACAAAACATTAAACGTTTTATAAATAGATAGAAAATAATGTATTTCATTTAAAAAAAAAAACAAAATTCTAAAACAGATATAAATTTCATCCATAAAATGAAGATTTATTGAATTTTTTAAAAATATATTTTGATGATAAGTTGTTAAAAATTAAAGAAAATTCGTGCATAAAGCAACAAAGCAACAACACAAACAAGAAATAGAAATAAAAACCACAACTAAAAATAAAAAAACTCCTGTCTGAAGGTTTCTTTTAACGAACAATTTTTTGTAAAAACAAATTTATATGTTGAAAAATAAATAAAACCCGTTTTAAATATCCTAAGAAAAAGTTATAAGTTTTGTTTTGAAATTAAAATCAAAAATGCACTCACTACCTTTTAAAATACTATTAAAGTAAATATAAATAGGTTATAATACTGTACTCTTATAAAAAATCTAAACAATTTACCTTCTGTAACTACATGAGAATTATGAAATATTTTATATAGAAATTTTACTGCTCTTCTTTTTATGTCTTTTTAAAAACAGAGTTTTCAAATACTGAACTCCCTGATTCTAAGTTTACTTATTCAATCTAAAAAAATATTCATTATTTTTGTGTTGTAGCACAGTGTAATTGTACATACAATAAGCAGAGAAAAGAAAACTCTCCCTCACAACCCATCCTCTAAACATAACGATACAAAATTTATAAACTCAAAAACAAAACTAAGGATACACAAAAACGTCTGAAACTTTTTCATAAATGAGTTTTAACGTTAAAATCATTGCAAACAAACAAACATAAGTTGTTTTACCACAAAACAAATCGAATAAATTAAACCAAATGCAAATTAAAACCAAAAATTATAGAAAATAATAGAAAATAAAGGATTCTAAATGTTTAGAAATAGTTTAGTATATTTAAAATATATATATATATATATATATATATATATATATATATGAATATTTAATTATAATTAAAGAAGAAAAAATGAAATAAAATGTTTGTGAGTATCAAAAAAAATATCAAGAAAAATACTGTGCAAAAATAAAAATAAAAATATATGACACTAATAATAACAAGAAAGCAAATAAAACCGATCTATATAAAAATTTTACTAAATTTGAAGTTTTAATTCGAAATAAAGTTAATTTTTTCCAAAAAAAACCGACTTCAAATAGACAGACGAACCAAAGATCGACAAATATGAAATAAAGGCTGTAATAACTACTTTATGACGTCACTTTAGATTTTTATAGACAAATCTGTGCAATTTTTAAGTGTTTGATTATAACGGTTCAAAATATGGAGCTTTATCAGTCAAATTACATCATCTAGGGGCACCGCTTAATTTTGGTTTATTTTTTTTTTTTTTTATTACTTAGAAACTATAGTGATGGCAAGTTTGTCGATACTGTATATTAATGCTCGTTATTAGTTCAATAGATTTGTTGTATGCGTTCGCCCTTTCAGTTTAAAAATTATAAACAGTTTTTTAAAGCAGCCAATCTGTAAGCATTACTTTTCAAGTAAACAAGAAAGTCTAAAATCGGTTTAGGAATGCCTGAGACCTACAGTCACAAACAAACAAAAATGCAATTAAAACCTTCTTCTTGTTTGAAGTGGGTTAAAAAAATAAAACATAACTAAGGATAATTGCAGTACAATTTGGAAGAGTCTACAAAATACTAAACTCCAAATTTTGTTGTTTTATTCATTAGATGGGATTTGACATGGATTTCTAAAGCATTTTTTAGATTGCTTCTATGTGTTGTCTAAATAAAGGTTTCGTACTAAATGCATTTTTTATTCTTGGGTTATTTTCGAGATGAAGTAGTAAAACTAAGGAGGAGTAGTAAAACTAATATAGACATTTAAAGGAACGAAGCGCAGACGACTTGTTGTTGAATGAAGACACTTATATCGTCTTTTGGCCTTTGCATTAAACGTAACATCAGACTTTCATAGAATGACAGCGGGTCTACCAGTTTTAGGGATGATTCGACTCGCTTTGAAAATAAATTACTGGCGCCAGCAACATAAAAAAAGTTATTTCCCTTCTGATAAGATTATGCCACATGCCTTTAAACGATAAAAATTAAAATGCGAACCAAAATAAATAAAAATAAATTTTTTATTAAGGCTTACTCACACCTGCGAAAAATTAGAGGAGTTATATCTGTTATTGTAGGATTAAATCGCTTGCCTACTGCTACCAGCACCATGAATAGAAGGCTATGTATGTTAAAATGAGATGATGCCACATGCCTTGAGTACATTAAACGACCGATATGAAAATACAAATTTAGGCTTGAGAATAACTGTTCGTAGACTTAACTTTTTAATGTTCTTAACATTTAACTTTCTACAGAAATTTTATTTAAAAAATTTTAAATATTCTACAGCTCGTAAAGCAAAGCTGACTTTAATTTGGCCTCATAGTTTTGTAATAGTTCTTTTTTATGCTTGCTATGTAGGCTTTTTTAAATTTTTAATTCGCTCTTTTAGTAGTTGTTCGTTAAATGCTTTCATGCTTTAGGTTTTGACGCGACTATTTCTGCAAATTTTCTTTTGCTTTCATTTTAATCTCTTCAACTTTTTTTCAACAAGTCAATTTCACGCAACTTTGTAATACTGCACTGGTGCATTATATTATAGTTTCTTTTTTCTTTGTGCAGGTAAATGACACAAATTCACTTATCCTCATATCTACTTTCAGAGGTGCTTTAAAATTTATGCAAGGAAAGAAATTTTTTTTCTTTGTAAGATTGCTTTTTTAATGAGTCATTAATTACGAGAATAGAATGAGGTACTCGTATATAATAAAGCATATTAAGTAACGGTCCATCTTGGGTTATGTGTGCATATGCTCTCCTCTTTAAATATTGTTGCGAAGATGCCTTGTTTAAGTTTGAAAAGAAAATAATTATCAGTACAAAAGTAAACGAAATGACCTATTGTGTCTTTTTACAAATCGCGCAGTTTCTAAGAAATCATGTACACAAAAGACAGCTACAATATGCCTATTAAAAATTTCATGAAGAAAAATAAACAAACAGAAAACAAAAATAATTAACACAGAACAAAAAGCACATAGTCAAACAAGCGCCTACACTGAATAATGATCACAACAACTATATGTAATGGCGTTGAAGTATAATTTTCTTATATAAGCGAGAAACGCTCAAAACAGAATATGTGTATAAACAACATCTGCTGGGCACTAAAGTTAGTTCAAGTGACAACATCACTGAATGAAGATATAAAGATAATAAATCAGCTTTCAGCCGTTAAAATGGCGATTAAAAGTAAATAATTCGTAAAATATAATTTTAAACTCTAAACTATTGTTTATAAGTTTTTGGCAAAAAAATATCGCCAATTCAACAAAAGGTTAAATAAAGGAATAAACGTTATATTATTATGAAAATTTTTAATGATTGTGACTGAACGTCGATGATGCCACGTTCAATTTTCTTTCATTTACTAAACTTCAAGCATGGTTGCTACATATTACTTACCTCCATAAAATACGCTGTACTCTGAATAATGAATAAGGATTTAGGAGAAGGCATAGCGCGAATAAACATACAGGTTAGAAAACGTAGTATAACCAAATACTTTGAGGTAAGTAAATATTGTACGGAGCTTCAGCCAAGCTATTCAACTAGTTAGAGATTTCAGACAATTGAAGCTAAATATTGCCACGGCCGCAACTTGGGAGCTATTGCATATCACATGTGGTGTTAATTAGCTATCAATGAAATTATTGTCACATACTAAAGTCAGTTTCTTTTAAAAAGTACTTTAATTTTAAAAACCTGTTATTAACTTCCAAAGTCAAGTAAAATAAATTAAAATATTTTTCGCAATGTATAACAAAATATAATTAATTAAGGTATCCATCACCGAGCAGTTGCCGGAATTTTTTTTATAAAGAAATAACAATAAAAACAGTATGACATATCCATATTGCTGTTTTTGCTATTTTTGGGTTGCTTACATTTCTCCAATGGTAGTAAATTTATATTCTGAATTTTGTGCATAGTTTTGTAGTGTAAAGTTCATTTAGCAAATACCCTACTGTCCAGTATAGAAAACAAGTGAAAAATATAAATTATTTTCTGTTAACCAACCGATCGATTGACTAAAATTAAATCCGCTTCGATGCTGTGCAGTTAAATTCACATAAACATAATACAACAAACAACATGTCGGCCGAATTGTTAATAGCCCTGTATAATTGTTGGAAAATTGATTTAACACCGAATTTAATACAACGAATAACGTTTGTCACAATTTAACGTTCATATTGGAAACCCTCTGTTTTGTTAGAATAAGTTCAGTTGTTAAGTATACAAGTTTTTATGCAGATTTTTAAAAAGTTAGACGAAAAAACAATATTAAATTTTTCGTGGGGCCCAATTCAAAAATAATAATATTATGACAAGAATTATAAAAACTGTTAACAAAGAAATTATGATGAGATATTTTTATTTTGCTAAAAAACAAGTTTAAAAATAAATATTCGAAAATTTTTGTTTCTGCAATTTCTGCTTGGATTGTCGAGATTTTGTTTTTGCTTAACTGTACGAATGACAAAATAAACAAGACTTTCATAAACCTGAAACAGTATACGCATCTCTATTCGTCTTTTCTCACTTACCTTCAATCTCATAAGTTGTACAATAAAAGTTGCAAAGTGTGGACGGGGGGGAATGAATGAATATAATAAGCTCTAAATATACTTTTTTTAACTTTATGCATGTTTCCTTAGGACCTTTTTATTTTCACCATCTGCATTATGATTTAAAATACATATTTACAAAAATGTTCAAAAATAGTAATGCCACAGGAGTTTTAACCCTTAAGAGGTTTCGAAATAGCAAGAAACAAGTTTTATTTAAAAGCAAATGAAAAAAGAGTTTGTAAAATATTATATATATTATCTTCTTCTTCTATCTATATATATAAAAATGAAATGGTCCACGTATGTAATGAGTTGGCGTGAGAACGGTTGTAGCGATTTGGCTGATTTTTGTTTTATTCGATTCGAAATTTTCAGGAGATGGTTTGTATGAAAAAAAAAATTATAAAATTTTCCGGAAAACTTAGAAAATTCATTTATTAATTTTCTTCTGTTGTTGTTGCAAACACAAATAAGTTATTCACGACTCGACATGTTCGTTCGAACTGGTTTGATGATGCTTGTGGTTGTTTGTATGCTAATGAGATTGCGTACGTGCAAACACATGTATTCATTCTTAGCATACGCTAAAAAAACCCGTAGATCAAATTTAAAGAAAAAACACAAAACAAAAAGCACACAAATAAAAGACCAAATAAAGAGAGGCAACATCTTCAACTTCGGCGAAACCAAACATTGTTCTAACATGTCACCAGTCAAAAATGTATTTTTATGTTTGAAGATTTTTTGAATTCATTACTATACATAGTTGCCAGATTTTTTAAAGATAATACCGTCACAATTTTGGAAAAAAAATATTATTTCAATTAAAATTCGCAATAAAATGTACATATGTATGTAAATAGACTGCATGCTTTTCAATACTTTGAAATATGTATATTGTATGGAAAAAATAAAAAGTTCAAATCCTTTGGTGAATTTCTTTTCAATTTAGTAAAATATGCATTTTAAGTTTCATTTTTAAAATTTTTGTCCTAAAAGTGTACAAATTTATACCATAAAAATATAATTACATATATATAAAATTGACTTACATGATACGTTTTCAGTAACTGTACTTTATTTCGAAGCAATTTTTCTTCGCACGGGAAAATTTAAAGAGCAATTCGAAGAACTAAAGTTTTTAAAACACTCTACGTACATGAGCTTTTAAGAAAAATTATTAATTTTTTTTATACATGTTTTCCTTTTCACTTTTTAATATACTATGTACTAAACCATATTAGTGAAAACATAAATAAATCGTTTTCACTTCTTAATTTTTTTACTTAGCCTACGCTTAAACTTTATAAATTCCTAACAGTGCTCAGTGATTTATTTTAGACGTGTTGCTATAAAATTTTTCTCACGATTTAATTCATATAATTTTGAAATTCATAGTTTATAATTCATAGTTTATAATTTTCTATTCGATGCAACTTTAACGATATATACATATGTATATCGCTTATACGCTGAAAAATCCAATATCAAAATTCGTTTGTTCTAAAATTTTGTTGCTAAAGTAAAAAATAAAAGCTCAAGCTCAACTTCGAACGATTTTGTTGGCAGCCAACAACATTTCTTAAAACTTGAATGATTATCTACATCTAGGTATATTTATCTATTCTCATATATATATAAATGAAATGGTCCACAGACTTCCAGATTTCCTTTCCAATGGGCTTTTGCCAATTCACGACGTCTAAACATGAACTAATTGCAAAAGGGTTCCCACATATTGCTCAAAATTACAGCGATTACCATTTTAGCTTCAAAAAACAAATACGTTGATGAAAAAAATTTAAAAATCCAAAGCTTAAGAAATGGCGAATTGTAATTGTATAAATCGATCGGTTCCATTACTGATCCTGATAATATTGTTAACTACCCCGTAGAGTTCCCAAATTCAGGACTTACCGGGAAACGCACCACATAACTTCGAGCATAAGGTTGGAGCGGTGATAGTCATGTTATGTAACCTGAATCAGCTAACACTATGCAATGGTACTAGATTGGTTATTAAAACGCTGATGCCAAACGCGATTACAGCAATAATAATTATAGGAAAGTTTGTAGCTGAAGAGCTGCTTATTCCAAGGATACCTATCATGCCAAGTGATTTACCATTTAAGTTTAAACATGTCCAAATTCCCGTACGCCTTGCATTCACAATTACGATTAATAAATCCCAAGGACAATCGCTAAAAGTGTGTGGGTTAAACCTAGAATCTCAACGTTTCTCCCACAGGCAATTGTATGTTGCATACTCGAGAGTTGGTACACCACCAGCACTGTTTATTTTCTCTCCCAACAGAAAAACAAATAATATTGTTTAGTATCAAGCTTTAAAAGGAACTATATGCTTACCCTTTTTGTTTGCTTATTTTCTAATAAATTACCTTAAGACTTATTTAAACGATAAATTAAGAAAAATTTTTGTTGCTTCTTCTTTGTATTGAATTTTTTTTTCTAACTCCATATTAAATATTAATCATTAGGAAATAGTTTCCGGGCGAAGCCGGAATTTCTAGCAAATACAAACAACGAGCTTTGGGGATGTGAGTATAGAATTTTTAATTTCATAAAAGCTTAAAAATTTGAAGAATAAAAATCGTAAAATCGCAAAACCCATAAAGCGCATCTTATATTAATAAATCTGCAAAATGGAATGCGAAATATTTTTATAAATTAAAATAAAAAATTAGCGACAAGAACATCCTTTATATCATCTTTTTATTAAAAAAAAAATAATAAAACTTTCAATTTACTTTGTCGTTGAAAGATTTATACAAATTTATTTGCAGTTAAAAAAGTAGTAATTTTAAGTGTTTTTGAAAATCTAAAATAAACCCCAATAAACGAGAGTTCCAAATATTTTTTTTTTGTTTTTATTATTTATTACTTTTTATAACATTTAAAATCGTAAAATATCGAACAAAAATGTCTGGCATTGCTACAAGTTCATATCGGATTGTGGTTCCTTTATTTTATAAAATTAAAACTTAAGGATTTCAAATAGAACTAGATTCAAACTAGATTCCTAAGAATCTGTAAAATATATTAACCAAATTTTTTAATATTTTGATTAAATTTAAAGTCAAAATTATGAGGATATTCTTTTTACATTAAATTTTATTACACATCCTCTATCTATATACATATGTATATACATATAAAAATGAAGCCCAAAATAGGTGTTCGTTGGTTGCCAGTGTTTGACGAGATGGACCGTCGGATATCCACCAAATTTTCACAGTACCTTCGTAATGGTCGTTCGCTGGTTTGTATCTTTGTTCCATGCGTTCACGCACAATAGTGCGCCCACAGTGCGTGTTTGAAACAAGACAAATTTTTCAAAAAAATCAAAATTTTCTTTCCATTGCATAATTCGACTCAATGTTTTGTATCAAATGAAACGTGTGTTTTCGTTTGTACGTTGTTGTGTGTGCGTGTGTGTGTGCTTACACAGAATGCGACGGCAATACAAATCGAAATATGCTCATGTTCAAAGCAAGTGGATGTGCACACAAATAGAGCATTTTGTTTTCCATATTCTGTTGCATTTTGTGTATGTGTGTGTATGTGTAATTTGCGTGTTCAATTGCAAAATGATCCATCAGCCGAACGTTTTCAAAGCAATTGTTAGATATTGGGAATGGCGCATTTCGACCACAAAACGATTACGCTTCCAGATAATTTACGCTTCCAGCCACTTTGTACGATCAAAACAAGAATTGGTCACAAACGTATTTCCCGGTATTGCACAAAATTTTAGAAACAATGATTGGTTGGGGGGAAGGCCATCTTAGCTGCGAAAAATGCAGATGTTTCAGATATCAATGTGATAAGTTTGAATGACAATCCCGGGGAAATTTTTACCTACAAATCGGTTGACTCTAGTACCAATCAAGACGATGTTGTAAATTATCCAGTTGAATTTTAAAATTCGCTTGAGTTCGCTTGAGTGGACTGCCACCCCACCGCCTACAAGTGAAATATCTGCCAGCCACGAATTTGCAGTAAGATACGTTTAGTAGTCAAAAAAGTCAGGAAAAATGTGATTGAAGTAAAACTTTTAAAAGGAAAATATAAGGGCGGGGATGTGCTAATACCACGCATTCCTATGATTCCTCGAGATTTGCCGTTTGATTTTAAATGGCTTCAGTTCCCCATACGTGTTGCTTTTGCAATGATCCCTGTTTTTCGCACGTTCAATTATAATTATCACGTTCACGTGCTTTGTTTGTCTATACCGCGAACCAAAATCAACCGAAAAATGCCGCATATGTAAAAGCATTGCAATAGAATAAGACGTTTTTTATAAGCACACAAAAATATTGAATTGTGAAAAAGATAAAATTATTAAAAAAAAAATATAAACACGTAAAAAAAAGAAATTGTTTTCTTTCTGATTAATTTTCTTGAATGATAGAATTTTTTGGCGCACACAAAAAAGAACGCTGCAGAATAAAAACAAACCACAAATGACTTGCAAAGTAGTCACGGGCACGCTAGTAACTTTATATATATTTCTAAAGCCGTCTAGCATTGTTATGAGTTGAAGAAAAAGATGCATTTTGGTTTATATTTTATAAGAAAATTATATATCCTGACGGAATTTAAAAATTAAGGATATCGATAAAAAAGGATAATTAAATCGGTAAAGTAAATTTTTTAGATTAAAAATTGTTGATGATTTGTAAAAAGTCAAGTTTCGTTTCATTTAAGGATATATTAGAACATTTGTTCACACATTCTTTTTTGGGCGTAAGTATAAATTCAATAAACGTTAAACAAAAATTTATTTAAAATTTGAATAAAATTTTTATATGTTTGATTTTAATTTAAAAATTAAAAGTCGAAGGAAGGAATTTCTAACATGTTCAATTTAAAATTAATCTAGCGGCATATCCTTTATTTGTAATAATTTAAAAATATATAAAAAAATCCTTTTGAAAAGTCAAAGTTAGGTAATGTAATAAATTCGGTTGCCAATTTTTCATATATCCTTTTTTATAAAAATCCTAAATCAGTAACTTGAACAATAAAGGGAATTAAAGTTTTAATACATTTGTTTACAGGATTTTAAACAGACTTTTCAATAGAGTTTTTAACAGTTAGGTGAACGAAAAAACAAAACAAAAAATTAAAACTAATTTCAGCTTTGAAATTCTTTAAAGGTCATGGAAATGAACTGCATAATTGCAATAAGTATCGTAACAAAATATTGTTTGATTTAAAGTTATAGGAACAAAGTTGTGCTATATGCCCTTTTGTTGTTTTAAAATAAATTTAAATTTCTTTGTTATTTTGAATGATTAATTTTTTAACACTGAATATTTATTTTTAAGAGTAAAATTAAAAATCTTTATTAGAATTAGAAATTGATAAATGAGATGCCGAAATAATTTGAAACATTGTAAAAGGTTAATTAATTTTCATTATTCTCTTTCAGTTTCAAAAGTTCACCTGTTTAAGGCTAAATTAAATTGATAGTGAATAATAGCCTCCCACAATTGGATATATTTTATGAAACGGCAATAAGAAGCATGTTTACAACAAGTTGTACAGAAATACAGAAACACTTTCATTTATCTATTATCATAAATCTATTAAGTGTAGCATTTGTGTGCCCTGTCACCGTAGTAAAAAACAAACAGTATACATGTGAACACTAATAGTGAACACGTTTTAGTATTCGGCCTTTTATCTCTTAATAGTTTATGTTATACACATTAACGTATCTCTTTTTTGCCAATAAATATTTTATATGAATGTTTTAAAATGTCTCCACTCGTTATTAAAATAATAGTAGTTTTAAAAGGGAATAAAAACAGCTATCGATGACACAAAAATAGTTTGAAATGATAAAAGCGAATTAGTCAGGCGGGTCGGAAACGCAATTAATAAATTCCTCAAAAAACGAAAACCGCAATAACTTCTGTGGAATGCAACTACTTTTAAATATCAAATTGATTTAATTTTCTTAAAATTTTTTTATTATTTGACGTTAATAATTTTATTAGCATTATTTTTTATTTTTTTATTTTTATTCTTGAGGAATAAAGAAAATCGATTGGCGTCTGAACACGCTGAAATACCATTGATCGGATTTGTAAATACGTAAATGTAACCGTTCCAATTGAACTGCATAAAATGCCTTCATAAAGCTATGGCTGGCACAAACTTACCTCTCGAGTTTTCCTTTTAACATTAGTTCTTGCAATTTCAACAAATATTTTTTGTTAATTTATTTATTTAATATTAAAATGCACTTTTTAGTTTTTTTTTATTTTGCACGAAGAGTGTTGACGGTCGAGATGCGATTCTCAAAATCGAAATCCGTTCGCAACAGGTTAGATCTTTTTGCGGGTTTGAATTAATGGTGTTTGATATTGCAATAAAAATTCTCATCACTTTTTGTCTAAATGGATGTCGTTCCGATTCAATAAAATGCTGCTATATGCAAAATAACACAAACTATCTACTGCGTAAGTCTTTTCCTTATTTCAGTGCTTGACCATTGCTTCTTTTTTGTATCTAAAGTGACAAACTTTTCACATGAAAATATTTCTGTTAGCTAATACACAGAATTATCTAAAGTTACTCATACACTCACTTCTACTTCTTTACACAATGAAGTTCAAAACAATCTTTAGCCCATCGTAAGTACAACAGAACGACCTTAATGCTTTCTGTGAAAAGTCTATTAGTAGCAGAATTTATATCATCATTATTTTAATGTTTTTAATGGTGTTATTAGGTCCATGGATCAGTAACAATGAGCTCATGAAAATTTGTACAGCTATTCAAAAATAGTCACAAAAATTACAACAAAATTTAATGGTGTTCTAACAAAGTCATACACGCCGTTAGTCTTAAGTTCTATATCATAAAATACAAATTGTTTTTGTCAACCCTATGATTGGTTTTAAAAGACAAATTTCGCTTTATAGAATTTAAATCTTGCATTTACAATATTAAATTATTTTAATAAATTTAAGGCTCATCATAAATATTTATTTAAATGATGATAATCTTTTTTAAATTTTCTTTCACAACTGACGAAAAAAGCCGTTTATGCTAATAAACTGTCATACATAGTTTATTTTAACCTATTTTTACAATATTTTATTTAATTTCGTGTTTTCTTTTTTCGTTTTCTTTTTTGTTTCATAAATCCAGAACAAATTGTGACAAATTTATAGTTTTAATATTTTTGATATTTTTACCAGAAACTACTTTTAATTGTTGTTTAATTGATCAAGAAAAGCTAAAATTAACTAAAATAATTATTTTCCAGTTCATGCTATCCTGCTTATTATGGGTGGCTCTACAACAACCATCCATCGTAGAGGAAATTAAGAGAAAATAGAGCAAAATATTAGCAATTTGATGTTGCAGATCCAAAAAAACTGACTGTAAAGGGTACGCAAGTATTAAAGCTTAACTTCTTGTTTTTCTTTTTTTTTTTTTTTGAAGAGAAAACGGCTGCGTCAATATTTTAATTTACTATATTCGTTAATTTTTTAACACCCTCTATATTAAGTTGGAATCAAATCGTCTTTTAGGATTTATTGTAATAAAAGGATCTTTCAGATTTTGGATGCACGGAAGCAATTGACTAGAAAAATTGGGCGTATATTTCATTTCTACTGTTTGGTTGTAAGCTAAAATCCATTAACAGTTAAGCACGAGTAATTACGTTCAAGTACAAATTGATTTCAATGCAAATCTTAAGCCTAAGTTGCGACCAATAAAAGTACAACAAAAGTATTAAAGAGGAAGACTTTCGTACTTTCTATAACTTTACTTAACACATACAAAGTTGTGAATAGAATCACATCTTTAAGAAATAGAACAAATAATTTATTTGTTAAATAATTCTAAATTCGAAATATATATTAACACAATATTTATTAAGATAATTTTTGTTTGTTTCATTTTTTTCTTTTTTTTTTTTTTGTTTTAGTGTGCTTCTTCATAACTATTCAGAGTCACATCTTCAAAGACCATCAGTTTAATATTCCCTTAGAATCCACACGTGTAAACCGATGTAAAAGTTAGTGATGTACCTGTGACTTTGTGTTTGTGTGTGTGTTTGTATGTTTCGGTGTTGCGTGTAAAGAAATACTGAAATCAAGTGTCAGTTTAAATTTGAAAGATTGTCATTTTGTACGTGATTTTACTGCACAACATCGAAAACTGCGATTGCTTTTGTCAACCCTGTCACTATTGCTGTAATATTTAGCAATAAGACTCTAGTAAATAAATAAATAAGAAATACGAAGTAATATGAATTTCATGATACAATTGTTACTTTTTTAGTAAAAAAAGAATATGAAATTGTATCGAAAAGAATACGATTTCTTTGTTAAGTGTAGGAAGTAGTAGCTTTTCGTTGAATATAGAAATTATTATTTAAAAGCTCTAAGAAATTTAATTAAAGCCTTAAAAATTGTTTTAAACGAATTGAATTAGATAAAAACGCATACTTTTTTCATGACATATTGCTAAAATGTGATTCAATTACATTGATGAAACGTTTCGCTTTGCGACCATGTGTGAGTACTAATAATAAAAAAATATAATAGTTTTTGGTTAAATGATCCAAGAAGCCCATTAGTGTCACCAAAAAAGAAGACCAATTGTACAAGAAATACGTCAAGCATTAGATGAACTGTATCACGAGATATTTCAGTTTTAAAGAAATTATTTAACTAATCAAAAATAATAATTCAAAATCTTACTATATTTTCCACAGAAGGTATTCCAAATCCTGGATATTAAATGAGGACACAAAGTTAAGATAGCTTCTCATTTTTCTACATTATTTACCCAAAGGCTAATGCCGTCTCTATCTCTGGAACCGCACTAGCAGGCCACTAGAAAAACTTATAACAAACATAAATGAAAAGTAAAGGGCGTCCCCTTAGGGAGATATTTTAGAGTTTAAAAAATAATACAATAACCGAGTTGCGCCCGAATAACGTTTGATAAACGTTAAAATTTCATATTAATGTTAATTTTTAAATAAAGCTCATTTCAATAAGGAAGCATCATAACATTTAAAGAAATATTCCAGAGCCTTGTCAGCCTGCAGGTTCATTGATCCACATTTCTTCAAAAATGATGCATTCCATGGCGAAGTGAGTACAGACATGATTATCATAATTAAATTCAATAATGATAATGATAAAAAATGAACTATGACTGCCGATAAACTAGATACGATTGAACAATTAGACAACCATTTGAGAATGTGTCTGCACATTAATACACCAACGACAAAATTGATACAACAGTTTTATTTGTTTCTTCTATTTAGATTAAAGATATGAACCTTTAAACCTTTAAATAAGCCCATTTTTTGTGCGTTATACATTAATTTTGGTTTACTTTCTTCTTTTACTTATTCATAATTCTGCTAAATAAAGTGGATGATGTAAATTTTGCAAGTTTATTTTTCGAAAAATCTAGAGTTTGTTTTTACATGGAGAATTTTTTTCGTCTTAAAAAAAATAAAACTCTTTCACTCTTTAAAGCTGTGAGAGGGAAAGATTAATTTTATTAACTATTCCACCCAGTTTTTCTTACTTGTTAAAATATACTCCTGGTTAGGTGATGATAAGCTCAACGATGTAGTTATAGTCGTCAGATGTGACAAAGAAAATTGCCAAAAAAAAAAAATAAAAAACATCCATCCTAAATTTCGTCAAGAACATTAATTTTGAAAAATGTTAAAAAGTGCATGTTTCCAAAATGATAAACTGTAGTGTGATTAACCAATTGACATAATTGACACATAAGTAGAGAAACAAAGAGACCTTAATTGCCAATACATTTGTATTAATAAATATTATCGAATAACTTATAGTAACCAATTTATTGATCATCAGCATAATTTAATTATACTGTATTGTTGTTACTATATTATGCATGGGCATTAATGGGGACACTTCATGCGGAAGTATTTTTGATGACGCTGAGTTTCTCTATAATTGTAGGTCAGTTTTGTTAATGGTTACACTAAATACATTCATGTCATTGTACAGTATTTTATGAAAACCTAAAATCTAGAATATTTTCATTGTTAGTATATAAGCTGTAGAAATTAAGAATAAAGCAATCATAATCAAAATTGTTAATAAACAATAAACATTTCTTCGAGCTCTAATTGAGGAGCTCAGGAATAAACTTATAAAGACAAATAAACAATTCTTTTGATTTTTGATTTATCCTCGCTACATGGCGATCCTGCCAGATCTTCGCTACATGGCGATCCTGCCAGATCCTTAGAGTGCTCAAAAATAAGCACCTAAGGCAGCGGTGTTGTAAGGTGGATAAGCTAATACCACTGAAGGAAGATCCGCCTGGCCAAAAGGCAATAGCAGGTATTAGCGGACATATAATGAAGAAGGATCCGCCTGAGGAAAACAAAAAAAAAAAAAAACAACAATAATAAATAAATTTTAGCAGTGCGACTTGTTTGCACGCTTAGGGCCTGTAAGCGTTAACCGCTCGAGGCAAAATGTCCTTTCTAATTTTATATATTAAAACGGGGCAATTGAAACAAATTATAAATTAACTATGGATATGGTTCATAAATCAACTGGTGGTAAAACCTCTCGCGAGCAATTAGCCACCACAGCTTCCCTTAAATCGGTACGTTGCACCGGTGGTGTTAAAAAACCTCACCGTTACCGCAAATTACCCTTGGAACGTTTAGCGCGTGAAATTGCGCGCGATTTGGAAACGAAATTACGTTTACAATCTGCTGCTGGCGTTTTAATGGATCTCTGTGAAACTTCCTCAAGAATGGTCGAGGATAGCAGCTTGTGCACCATCCATGCCAAGCGTGTTGTTATTATGCCTAGGGACCTTCAACCGACGGGCTGCAGTCGTGATGCACGTGCTTAATTTCTGATTAGTTATGGGTATTTATATATATAAACAAAATTTTTATTTAAACAGCAACAAATTTTTGAGACACCCAAAATAAAATAAATAAATGAAGATTTTTTGCGTTCCACTCTAAATAATTTTCGCCATATATGAAGCAAAATTATAAATTGTTAAATTAAATTTTACAAAACAAATAAAAAAAAAAAAATTATGAATTATTATTTTGAAATAATAAACAAATAATTATAAAATTATTTTTTATAGTTTTTAAACGATCTTTTTAATAATAAAAATCTATAATAGTTATATATATATAATCATAGAAATATAAGTCTAAGAGAAAATGAAATGTTTTTAAAGTATCAAGCCTGAAAGCATTTGTAAAAATCACTAGTATATAATAACTGCTTAAACTATATTCATTTCTGTAAATTCTTTATTAAATTGTGTAACTATAAAGTTAACAAAAACTAACAGTAAATAACAAAAACAGTCATGGAAATAAATATGGCAACACAAATTAATTAATATAGAGATAAAAATAAAAATCGTTTGCTAATCAATTAAAGGAAACGTTAGAATGATATGATTTTACTATAGAATATCTTAGAGGAAAAGACAATTACATCGCGGATGCATTGTCGCGAATTACGATTACTGAATTAAAAGATATAAATAGGAAATTAGATAATGTTCTTCAGGTCACGACTCGATCGATGACAAATAATGAAAGGAAAAACAGTAGTAAAATTAATAATCAGCATAAGGTCACAAAAGATGGAAAGCCCAATATATATATACCTTTGAATAATACTGACGTCAGAAAATATATTAAATTAAGGATTACACCCGTAAAATGTTATTTTAAGCGTGGAAAATCAGTTATAGCATATATGCAAATTAATGATTTGTTTACTAATAAGAAAATTGACTTAGGATAATTTTTCTTTAGGCTTGAGAAAGTGGCCGGTAAACTAAATATTGAAAAATTACAAGTGGCACCCAGTGAGAAAATTTTCGAATTTATTTCAACAAATGAGTTTAAGATTATGGGCAATAGATATTTAAAGAAAGTGAGAATAGCACTATTAAATGAGGTGACTCTAATTGATAATAAGAATGCTAAGGCAATTCTTGATATTATGCTGAAATATCACAATGATCCTATTGAAGGTGGACATTGTGGAGTTTATAGAACTATAGGTAAAATAAAACGATACTACTACTGGAAGAACATGACAGGGGATATAACTAAATATGTTAAAACATGTCACAAATGTCAGACGACAAAGGCAACCAAACACTTAAAATGTCCCATGACTGTCACACCAACACCTATAAAGGCATTCGATACAGTATACGTGGATACAATAGGACCATTCCCTAGATCCATTCGGGGAAATGAATTTGCAATCACCATAATATGTGATTTGACAAAATATTTGGTAACTATTCCTATTACCGACAAAAATGCCAAAACGGTGGCAAAGGCGATTTTTGAAAACTTTATACTGACCTATGGTCCAATGAAGACGTTCATTTCGGACATGGGGACAGAATATAAGAATTCAATACTGACAGAATTATGTAAATTGCTTAAAATTGAAAAACTAACTTCAACAGCTCATCATCACCAGACGTTAGGTACAATAGAAAGAAGTCATAGAACTTTCAATGAATATGTACGTTCACATATTTCAATAGATAGGACAGATTGGGATGAGTGGTTGAAATATTTCACTTATTGTTTTAATACAACACCATCAACCGCACATAACTATTGTCCTTATGAATTAGTTTTTTCAAGAAATCCAAATAAATTCTCAGAATTCACAGAAGTGGATACAATTTCTCCATTATACAATATAGATGACTATGCCAAAGAAGCAAAGTATAGATTAGAAATAGCTTTTAAGAGAGCTCGATTACTATTAGATAGAAATAAGTTAAAGCAAAAACAAAATTACGATAGGAGTATATTAGATAATAATTTTAAATTAGGAGATTTAGTTTTACTTAAGAATAATTCAGGTCATAAGTTAGATAATCAATATAATGGTCCATTTAAAATTAAGAAAATAGATTTAAGAAATAATGTAACAATAGTTGATAAGAAAAATAACAAAGAACAAATAGTTCATAAAAATAGACTTAAGATATATCATAAATAAATTATTCACAATTAAAATTATAGTAACATTTAAAGAATTATATCATATAAATAAATATTTAACATAATTGTAAAAGAATGTCCATAGAACTCACGTTATATGAACATTCTTATAAAAAGTGGAGGTGTAGTGTGATTAACCAATTGACATAATTGACACATAAGTAGAGAAACAAAGAGACCTTAATTGCCAATACATTTGTATTAATAAATATTATCGAATAACTTATAGTAACCAATTTATTGATCATCAGCATAATTTAATTATACTGTATTGTTGTTACTATATTATGCATGGGCATTAATGGGGACACTTCATGCGGAAGTATTTTTGATGACGCTGAGTTTCTCTATAATTGTAGGTCAGTTTTGTTAATGGTTACACTAAATACATTCATGTCATTGTACAGTATTTTATGAAAACCTAAAATCTAGAATATTTTCATTGTTAGTATATAAGCTGTAGAAATTAAGAATAAAGCAATCATAATCAAAATTGTTAATAAACAATAAACATTTCTTCGAGCTCTAATTGAGGAGCTCAGGAATAAACTTATAAAGACAAATAAACAATTCTTTTGATTTTTGATTTATCCTCGCTACATGGCGATCCTGCCAGATCTTCGCTACAAAACTAAAACGTATTTGCTTTTCGGTAATTTTTTGTTAACGTTGAAAAGCTTTTGGTTGAAACGTATCAATCTATCATAATCAAAGAGAGAATATTTAAGCACATACTGAAGAACGTCTAAAATGTTACATTTGTGTGTGAAGTGAGGGAAGAAACTTGTAGGTGAAGTTATACAAAGAATTAATTTAAGGATTTTACTATTGTCAGGGGGCTGAATAAAAAAAGACGTCTTGACTCCACTTTTACGACAAACTACAATCAAAACTTTATTTTTTAAATCTATAAAGTCAAAAAGATAAAGTTCAATAATTCTGTGAATCTGCCCGAAATCTAAGAATAGAAACATATTTTGATTAGTGATTCAAATTACTAATGCAGTACACATTACTCGACATTTTACAAAAACTGTTTTTAAAATTCAGAAAAAAGCCGAAGTTTCGATATTTCTTTCCTATACTTTTTTTTATTCAAGTATCAAGTTGAAAGCATTATCCCCGTTCATAAATATGGGCTGTAGTCAGCTCTGCAATTGCAACCAGTTCTGGCTTCCAAGGAAATTTTAACAACACGTAAAAATTGCAAACGCTTTTTTCTAACATGGTGTAACTAAGTGGCATTCAGCTGATGCCAATATAGATTCTTATGTTCTTCTCCATTATGTTGAAAACCGGGTTTCTAATCGATCAAATATTCGAATTTTTTTAGCCGGTTTCGATTTTGAAAATTCAGAAAAGCCGGTTTCCATTTTCAAGTGACAAGAAAAGTCAGTTAGTTATGGTTTTGGCAAGGTAAAACATTTCAGCAGCAAAATCTAGAACACCATCTGCAGAATTATCTTTGTTGGTGAATTAGCGATTATATAACTGAACAGCAAATTATTTTTGATTAGACTTTAGAAGAACGTTTATGGTAACTACTTGCAAGAATATTTTAACCGTTTAGAAGAAAAATTCACATAACCTAAAATTTGCAAGTGGCTGATAAAATAAAAAAAGCACGGTCTGCTTATCGTTAAAGAAATGAACGCTTAAAAAAATTTTCAAGGGTCAATCTCTTAAAAAAACGACAGCTGTAGCCTTATTTATTTAAATTATTAAACTGATTGTAAAGGATTCAGTAAACGCGAAAACCATAATTTTTTAAAAACTAAATATTGTTTGCTCGTTTTTTAGTAGTAGAAGTAGTAGTTAAAGCTTTTATTGTGCTTTTAAAATCCAATTCTTAACAAATCTTATTTATCGTGACTAAAGCTTTGTTAAAAAAAAAGAGTTTTCTTCAAAAAGGTTTTCTTTCGCCATATCCGGAGAACATAATGTGGCTTTTGTGGCCACATATAGTTCATTTTTCGCTACGTCAAGGCCCATGTATTCTCTAAAAGCTTTTAGAAGCAGATAAACCACGAGCGGTCTGCGTAATAAATCTTATCTATGAGCGTGCTTTCAGTCACTATACTGAAAATTTGCTTTAGGATTAGACTATATTGCCTACGTTGTCACGTTTTTTTTTTTTTTAAATTTGCCTCAACATCTACATCTTAGGGGTTAATTTTTACTAACAGTATGACCTAATAAACTGGAATAGAATATATTTTGTCCTTATTCTCTGTTAGCAATATGTATATTGCATGATTTGTATTTCAATGGGCTCCACTCTTTCGCCATTCTAGGTGTTCAAAAGCTTTTTCATTCATTTATTCATTCATATTATTGAATTTATCTTCAGTTTTCTGTATAATCTTTTCAGAACTTTCTAAGGAAAAATTTTATCGTAGAATAAAGAAAAACAATATCTCTTTTTGAATTAAATAAGAAGGAAAAATATTCCTTTACATCGTATTTACTTTACGTTAAAGTTAGAAAAATTATATTCTGCAACATTCACAAAGTGGGCATTATAAAAAAAAATATTAATAAAAGATGGGAAATATAATTAAATATTTTTTTAAAGAGATATTGAAGTCAAATAAAAACGTCTGCCTTTTTTGATTTTTGATTTCATATGAAAGCTCGTAACCTTTTAAGGGTATTGTTACGGGTTATTGTTAAATTTAACATGATCATATTATTTTATCTCGTTTCATATATTGAATTTATTTAGATCGATATAAAATGCCTGTGGCTGATACATTGTAGTGCCAATTTTGTCGTATTTAGTGTCAGTTTGTATTTCATGATCTTAAATCTAGAAGCTTAACATTGAAGGTGATTGAACAGTAGTCTTGCAAATAAATTAGCAAGGTTTAGCGTAAAAAAGTATATGGCCTGATGAGAAAGAAAGGCAGCCCAAACTCATTTGGCTCTGACTACAACTAAAAGATCCATGCTTTTTTACTCGTAAAATCATTACCGTCAATGTCCAGTTCTTAAGATAAAAGACAACTTATTTCATTTAGACCATATTAAACTAAATCGTCATGGTCAATATATGCACTCTAGTTGTTTTTCTTCATAAAAAATCGTTTCAAATTCTGTTCAAACGAATTGGACATACTGTTTAACATAGTTCCTAGAAATTTATTTACAGGTGACCAGGAGCTAAGGATATCTGAAATATGCTATACTAGGGGTGGACAACCTGAAGAGACTAACAACAGCCAGTCTCATGAAAAACGCAAAGATCAATAGTGTGTCCTTTTGTAAATTTCAAATGATGTTAAACATTTCTAGCATGAAAATATGGCGCGAATAATTAAATGTGGACAGAATCTAGACTCGACCAGCGTGCCATCTCCACTAAACGTCAAAGAGGTCTGTCACATTTTTGAAAAGTAATTTTAGAAAAGTACTTTTTTCTGTTCTTGTTTTTACCTTAACTAATGATCAAATTAATGTACATATGTATGTATGTATTTACTTAAACTAAGACAAAAATGGTTTGTAAAATACCCTTGCAAAGCATTCCTTATTATGAAAGACGTTATTACTAATAAAAATTTATGAAAGCGGTTTTTTTAGTTAATACGAAGTTTGCTTCAAAAAAATTATTTATTATTAAATTTACGCAGAATTCGAAGTTACCATAAATTTTGACAGAATATTTGCTAGTTGTTGGACAATTCTTTAAATGAAAATATTTTTTTTTCTATACACATTTGACATCTTATACCAACACAATTATTTTAAGTTATAAAATATTTTGTAGCAACTTGTGTCTGCCCGTAATTTATATTAAAAAAATTCCACAACTAAATAAACGAAGCGTTAAAGAACACAAATTCCTTTATTTATTGTGTGGCTATATCAGCCACAACAAAAAAAAAATCAAAAAATTATTTACTTACGCAAATGTTGAATGTATTTGAAAAGTGTGGGCAATGGAAGAGAAAAATTTTTGTTAAAACAAATTTAGAAATTTTGTCAGGAGTTTTAATTTTTATTGACTTTGAGCTAAAATCAGTGAACTTTGTTGAAGCAACATTTACAGAGTAGCAAACCCAGCGCTAGTATTTGACAATAATCTAACAGAAATAAGAACATTTAACATTTAAATAGAAGTGTTTGTTGCTATTGTGAGTGAAATAGTCCATTTAAAAAAACCTTTTTCCAGTTGTAAAGAACAGAGATATAAGACGATGGCAACTGGCTGCAAATGTCTTTGATAATTTTACTCTATCTGCTCCTTTAATTGATATGATATGACCAACTGGGAATTATGTACATATGTATTTAGCTGTGTATGTAAGTGTATATGCTTTTTGTTATAAATCAGTGATAAAGAACATTGTTAGTCCTTAGAGTGCTTTTAAAATGAAACACGACAACTTGACTCGTTATGACATAAAATATTTAACAAAATGTTAAGAAAATTTATATGTGTAATAAAATCCAGAGAATAATAAGTTTTAAAATAAGAGGTGCTGCATATGTAGTGTGGTTATTCATGTGTTGTATTTATATAATAATGTAATTCGAAGAATACCTATATCTCATAATTCTGAGGTAAATCTTATTAGTTTCAAATCGTGTAGAAATTGAAAAAACAAGCCGAAAATAAATAAATAAACTGTTATTCAAAAAGTCTCATTTTTCGAAAACATGGCCTTAGCATTTGAAAATAATTTTGACCGTATCGCTACTGCGGCTATTCTTGACGATGAGCATTTTGGGCATACAATTTTAGATCACATTTTCGAATATTACTGTCCACTAAGGCGGCAATTGCTGCTAGTTTATCAATAATACCCATTGACTTCACCTGGCCCCAAATTTTCGTTGCAAAAGTCCACAATCACTGGCGCAGCACGGCTGTTAGCGAAATCCTTTTGTAGCCACATCTAGCTCAAATCAAATCATAGTATGGCAACGATCTCTATCGACCGTAATCTGAGCTCCAGCTAACCTGTTTTTTGGTGGAACAACATCGAAACTGTTTCAAACAAAGTATTTTTCCGAATATATTGTTCTTATTTAATAATGAACCTGATCGCCAAACATCTTTTTACAATAAAATATCGAAACATTGTCTTCTCTAAAGCCTTATCAGAGAAACTATGACGCATATGATGGCTTTGTGGTTTTAAATTCTATACCAGATGGATGCTAAACGGGTTTACACAAAGAACTTTGCGAAAAATTTTCTAGATAATAGACGGAAAGATCCCGAATTTCTGGTATTTGCGATGAACTCGTAAATATGGATTCGCACTTTAATTCAGCAATATTTACTGCTTGTTGGCGGTATTATGTTTAACCTAAGTAAAGTATTCCTGAGTTTTGTGATGTCAAAATATTTCCGACAAAGTTGCATAAACGGATTCTAACTGTCATGTGGCAAAAACCCCCCGGGGGCACATTTATCGGTCTTTATAGAATACTCGACTATCTAGACCTGTGCAACTGGGGGAAAAAGGGAGCCCAGTCCCCTGAAGACAGGCAGGGAGTCAACTGGAAACTCCACTTTATTTCCACGGGGATCAGTGACCCGCAGAGGTCATTATTTGTCTCTTTAGACTTATAATAGTTCTCTGGCTGATCATTGAGGTTGGCCCCTATATGGGAGCATCGTGGTGGTTGTGGTTTTGCGGCCCCATAAGGGATTATGAAATTTATGGTGGCCAGAATCATTTCACTGACAATGACACGCAAAGTGCATGATCCAGTCCAGTGAGCATGCTTGACATGTGTTCTGGACAGGAAAGAAAGTCTCCAACTCTTTAGCAAGGTGTGATGGTTTGCAGACCTGCACTGAAATCATGCTAGGTGGTTCTGTTGCATAGAATTATGGCTTCGGCTATCTAGGACGCATGTATGACGTTCCAAATTATACAATAGTGGTTTGTCCACCATCTGATTAAGACTACATAATCAGGCGCGGATGTAAAACAAATCACACTCTGTCATGTGCCAAAATCGTTATGAGTTTATAAAGGTCATAACATTTTCAAATAATTACGCTTTTGGAAAATACGTTTATTTGGTACGAATTTCGAGTCGCTATCCAAATTAAATGATTTTATACTTCTTTCATTTTCCCCTATGAAGAAATGTCAAGCCATTCAACACGAGATCCTCTTAGCTTCACTAAGGGCTCAAATAATCAATAGGATCAACATTAAATTAACTCAAAATGTTTATTATTTTAAATTATAAAACTAAAGTCTAAAAAAAACACGCTTTATTACTATAAAACTTCTTATCTAAGTTTTTGAAATTAATGAATAAAATATTAATTTAACATTTTCTTTGGAAAATAATAAATCTATAATACAAGACTTCCACTTAAAACTGAAGAAATTTTGAAAATCTCTTAAGAATTTAATCGAAAACATAACAATAATTGTTTAGTTATCAGGCAGGACTATAAAGAAATTAAATTAATAGAAAATTTAATATATAACAATGTTTGTGGAACAGAAATAATCACCATCTTGCTGCTTCACTAGCAATTTTAATTTTATTTTAAAATGAAAAGCACTTTATTTACTTAAACGATAATTAAAGGTAGTAAAAGTCACTGATTAAGTAGCTTACTTTTTTAAAAGCCACTCCGGCTCAGACAGCGGCGACGCATTGTGGTTTACGAAAGGTGTCAGTAACAGACTCCTTGTCCTTTCTGGCTTAAATTAGTTAAGATTTTTTTGCGTGGTTGGAAATCCTTCTTCCTTTCTTTTTATTAATCGGATCAAAAAATAAAATGAGATATCGTCAGGGATATGTCAAGAAGATTCGTAAAAGTGATTTTTAATGGCCAAAGTATCAAGAAATCCCGTGCTGATAACTGCTAGACTGATAAATATTGTTGAAGATCGTGCATGAAAGAAGCTTACATAAAAGAACAGTTTTTGTGCGAACATCTCTACCAAACAGACGTTAGTTTTATGGGGGACCTAAGCACTAGATATATATGACAGCAATTTCGAGAGGCAGAATCAGAAATGTAATCGAGAGTAATCGAAAGCTTATTAACGAAGAGGATTAAGAAGGTATTTACTACTTCTGTGAACTACTTCGATATAACCGATATAATATATCGCCTGAAAAGATTCTTTTGAAATATCATCACCCCTCATCGAATCAAATTGAAGTTTATTGATAAAACTTAAATAATGAATGATTGAAGTTTATCAGAATAATTCCAATAAGTTGCTCGGAAGTTTTGAATTATAACAAACTTTTATTCAACTCTTAAACCCACATGTTTTGGGACAATTTAAAAAATATAAATAAAAATAAAAAATATTACAACAACTACAGCAACAACTATGTATACAACTACACCCATAAAATTATACGCCTTATTACAAGCAATCGAAAACAAACTTTATTTTTACACTTACATAAATATTTTTTATCAGTCACTCTTGTTGTATTCGCACTTAGGTTTTGTAATATAAAATAATGGAACTTTTGCGTCACTGGCATTAATATAATTACTTAAAACTAGCCATACTAACAACTTACTAATAAAATAACATTTAAGTACACAGTAGTGTGGAAGGGAACTAATAATTAATGATAACAATAGTTAAAGGAATTCTTAACACATTATCCTTTGCTTTAAAAATAGTTAAGAAGTTCTGGAACTGAAATGCAATAAAATTTTCGATTTAAGAAGAAGGTTAAGCTTGCCTGTGTCTAGATAACAAATAGCGTCACCTGTTTTTGACCTGAAGGTTAAACTCAAAGGCTCAGTAATACGGCAGTTCGTAATTGCAAGGACTAACCTAAAATAGCTCTTTAAGTTTTTGTCATTAATTTATCACTTTAACTATGTATAATTTACAATTATAATAATATTCTTTCCTTTTTAAACACTAATTTATATGAAAAAAAAAACTTTGAAAATTATTTATTCATATTTATTAAATGTTTTTATATGTATTTGTATTGAAATACTTTTCTTTCAAATTTCTTTCTAGTATGTGCTAGTGTGTGATTATGTGCATTCTCATACAATTTCAGCATTCCATCATTCATTCATTCATACATTCATTCATTCATTAAGTCTCTTCTTCGTACATGTTTACATTATAAAAAGGTTTTCATTACCGACAGAGCGTATAAATGATATTTAATTATGAAAGCACAGCACTGAGTTACTTATAAATAACCATTTAAGTATACATATATTACTTTTTGAATATTAATTAACGATGCGCTAAGGTATGCGAAAACAAAATAAATTTAATTTTTTTTTTTCATTTTTTTACTCAAATGAATTCTTATACTTATGTTCACAAAGAATTGTTTTTCACAACTTTAAATAAAAATTTTAAATCAAAATTAAACTAATTTTTCTTCACAATAACTTAATGCAATTGATGTTTTATTTTGATTCGCAGCAACTGTAGCCAGATTTGGTTAATAATTTACGGAATTCTGCTTTTATATTAGTCAAGTGACTAGTTGCATTCCCAAAAAGGAGACAAATAATTTGCTTATAAGCTCTCAGGCAGTTGAGATACAAATATGGATAAATGCCTTTTTACAGATATTATCATTTTGCTCCAAAGACGTTTAAATTATTTTAATCCAAATACAACAATTTCAACAATTGAGAAGATAATTCATATAAACTTTATGTCAAAGGCGAAATAAATTGTGATATACAAAATCAACATGAATATCAATATCAATTTTTAACAGTGCCCAAGCATTACTAGATTCGATTCAGTCTATTTAATACAAAATGTCAAATTAAACTTCAAATTTAAATTAAAAAATTTTTAAATAAATTAAACGGACAATTCTTATCATATAAGTATATACAATATATATAAATTATGCTTGCGAAAGAATTTTTACAATTTTTACCGGTAATAATGAAGACATTATTATAAACACAAGTTTGTAAAATAACTTTCTCATATAAATATAAAATAAAAACAAACATAGAAAAGAGTGATTAATAAAGTATCGTTAAATATACCTGTCGTATTTATATACATACATACGTGCTTATATAATACATACATATATAATTTTGTTACAATTATTAATCATGCGCTTCAGCTGCAGTTCGAATGAGTAATATCAATTTAAAAATTTGGATAAGACAATAATACCGTCAGATATGCCGATTAAAAAACAACAATTTTTGTATTTTCAATAATCAAGATTAAATTGAATTCATTTTTTCGTTTCTTGCAAATTGATGATTGTAAATACGTTTTATAACTGCACTACTTCAAATCGCGTGTGGAAAAAGAGACAAAGGCAGTTACATATTTATCAGACAAAATACAAAACATAGGAACCGTTATCCTATATTCCAAAGATACACTAGCTTCGATAATAATAAGTCTACACTATATAAATATACATAACAATGAACCCCTCTCATCTTGCACAATACTGAATAATTATTTAAAATACATAGTACAAATTGAGAAGTCGTAGACCATCTTTAGTGCATCAAATATGCAATCCATATTTACATCAACCTCTTAACATGATTTCATATTTTAGCTTTTAGCGAAAATACTTTTTCGATTTAAGTTCTACTTAAACGTTTTAAGCAGCAAGTTACTATAGCCAATTTACATATTTTTTTTTTTAATATTTTAAAGGAACAAAATTAATTAAAACTGCTTTTAGTTGTTTGTGGCTGACTACGAACTTATGACTTCTAGAAAGATTCTTCTTTATTTCTTTCTTTTACTTTTTGATTTTACCAATTGCTTGCAGACTTCTTAAACAAAAATATGTATAATAGAAATGTTACATATTCATTGTGTACAGCTCGCAGCGATGTGTACCGAGTTTTGCTATGAAACTTAATTTTTTCAATTTCAAATTCTTACAACCCTCTCTACATCATATGATAATGTTTAGTACCGTTCATTGGTATTCACTCAAGGCTGCTCATTTTGAGCTCTTTCACTCTAAGAGACATTTTATTCATTTACTTCATATGTCTGGTAGTTTACTTACTGAAAAGCTATAACAAAGTATACAACAACAATTTGTGTGTAGTCTATTGGTAAAATACTTAGATTCACTTAATAGCAGTTGCTGACAGCTCAAGGACATTTAGCAAGAAATACTTATGTCTATCAATTGTTCTAAGACATTTAATGTTAACAAAGGTATTTATTTATTTAACAATTCAATGGTTGCAGAAAATCCAAAAGATTGAACAAATAAAAGCATAAAGTATATTTAATTTAAAAATTTTACTACGAAAAGTTTATATATACATACATACATACATATTTGATATAATTTTTGCGGTTCAAGCTAAAGGGGAATCAAATATGGTTTTTGTAATAAAAATACTTTTATTTTGTTTTGTTTTTTTTCTAAATTGTTGAAATCTTTACATCTCTGGAGTCATTTTGAACTGATTTTACTTCATAGGCGGAAAAGTTTATGTATTATTAAAGCCCTTTAGAAAAAAAAAGCCCATATAGCAGAAAATAATTTTGCGATAAAGCATAGAATCAGTTACTAACTGATCTAGTGAATTCCTACACCAGCTATAGCTTATACGGGTGTAGGCCTCAGATCTACGACCGACAACGATAGTACTCACATTCTTTCGTCGAATTGGTATAGTATATCACTTAGAACTTATGTGACATCAAATTTATTTACAGTTCGATGAGCCCTCCAGTTGTAAAATATTAATGAAGAATTTTCTTGATAATTTGATTAAATTATTTAAGCTTTAAATCTCTTGTTAACAATTTTTTATAGTATACAAATCATAAATGTCAAAAACGGCGCACAATATGACAGTCTGTGTGACAGTTAACCATTTGGAAATTTCTATGGAGCTTAAAAAATTTGATTGATATCTAAGATTTAAAATGATTTTTCTTATAATTTTTCTAGCGAAACAGATATTAAACCGCCAAGCTGCGCCTGTGCATCGCAAACCTTAATTAAGAATAATTAATTTAAGATTAAGATACTATAAGATACTAATATTAAGATACTATATTAAAAAACTAAATTCGTAATCAATTTATTAACAATAAGCGTACACAATACCCAATTAGAATTTAATAATAAAACTACCGCGATTCTAAAAAATATTTCAAAAAAATTATTTCAGTGAAGGCCTTAAACTCATTTCTACAAATATTTTTATTTTTATCAAGCGTAATTGTTTTCAAAAAATAAAATTAATTGCTATCAATCAATGTTATTGTCGTATCCGTTAAAAGAATACATTTTGTATGAACGTGAATTTAGTCTAAAAATTCACTTCATTTAATAATTAAAATATCTGTCATTTGATCAACGAGCAAAAATTAATTACCACTAAAACATACAAAATATATTTGAAATAAATGTGTTTTGTTTTTTATTTTAGGTATTTTAACTGCAAATAAATAAAACATAAATTTTATATTCTATACCTTTAACTTTTAAACTCTTATTGTGAGTCAATTAAACATGAATTCTTAAGTGAAGCTTAAAATTTTGTTGGATAAATTTTGTAAAATCTGGAAATCAAAAATCATAAAATACTTCTTAAATATTATGCTGGGCTAAAAATTAGACGGTAGAATATACGATATTGCAAGTTGTAGGCTTACATTTTGCATTGGAGTGTGAACTTGAGGGTTGTTTCGTGTAAAATCATATAAAAATGAAAATGTAGAATTAGATACTTGTAAGGAGGCATCTATCTTCTTAATCCAGCCCATCTTATTTCTGGAATTACTTGCAACCTAAATAGCGAAAAGCTGTCTTACAGCTGGGTGCAAACATTCTGCCGTTCTATGTATATCACGTCATAGATCATATCATTCTAACCACCTTCCAAGGAACTGTAATCGAAATTCTGTCTTTCTATAGCCATCTGCAATAACTAAGCAACACTAATCCGCACGCATATAGCAAATTTCTTAAAATCCCTATTGAATAAATTCAAAGTATAACTTGCAAAATATGAACAAAAATTAACACAAACACTGTAACATAGAGAAAAAAAATAACATTTTGTGGCACATAAATCCATTTATTCGAATGAGTTCATACGCACCATCATTTTCCATTTACAAATTTGACTTGAAATTGCTTTTAACTCATTATATCTCTTTCTGTGCTCCAGATATTTATTTTAAAATATGCGGTTGTATGTGTGAATTTTTTCCATAAATATGTGCATCCATGTATTCATTGGGAACATATATGTATTTCATCAACAATATTTTACATATTATTTAATGTAACGATTTTACCTACACACACGATAACAACACAAAACAACTGCTACAACAAATACAAAGGAGAATTTTATTTTCGTATTTATATCCTTTACTTCTGTATGGAGTAAATAATAGAGTTGAAACTAGTAGAAAACAGAAAAGAAATTCAACAAGTTAAAAAAAAACAAAAATTATTCAATTATTTTAGCACTTTGAATTGAGGGTGAATGTAGAAAATTGAGGAAGTGTGAAAGAAACAGCAGACAAAATTGCAATATTACTGTTAGACAAATCTATCTAATGAAACACTAATACAATAACAGTAAACTAAATATTATTATTTTGTTCAAATGTAAAACTACAGTAATAAATTAACATTCAAATTACAATGCCAATCTTCTGTAAAGAGTCGGTTGGTCGGTCGGTCGGTAAACAAATTTGATATATAGTCGTATTTAAATTTCAAACTAAAGGATAAATAAAAACCAAAATATAACGGGGTTTCTGCGATTTGGTTAATGAAAATAACTTCAATATTAATGAAACAATTAAACTGCATGCTCAGTCCTTTTTTCACATTTTTTAGGAAAATAATTCAAATGTACTTTCGCACTCAAATCAATACATATTTTACAAAATGTAAATAATAAAAAAATTTATGCAAATGCAAAAGATTCTTAAATATTCATTTTAATTACATTCAGATCATTAAATTCTTTACAAAATGTTAATAATTAAAAATTAAATATAATTTAACTCAAACAAAAGTTGCGAAACACGTCAGCGTCTATATTAATTAGGTCACTTCCCAATAATTGTAGGTGTGCAATTATTGATAAAGGGTGAAAGCACTTATTCTTTAGATTTACGTCATCTAAAATAATGCAATTATTGCTGTTTAGAATTAAGAATTTTTATTAAGTCAGTGCTATTTTAAATAAAGTGCGGAGCGGTTGGCCGCAAAAAAACTGTTTTTTTTTGTATATGTCAAGAAAGGAAATATTTAACTTATATAATACAATAAAATACTTTTCTTCATATACTAAGTTATATACTTTACTTTTATTTGGGTACGGTTTTCCGTCGACCCTCGCCAAATTTGGTTTGTAAACAAACCGGTTTCGGCTGTTTGCCATCTTCAGTGTTCTTTCCGTACTAGTTGCGTTCTATTGTCAGTTGTGTTTATATAGTTCGTGTCTCCCTTCGTGTTATTGCGTTCATCACTTTCTGTCTTTTTTGCCTGCACCTCTCTCTCCTTTTTCGTATGTCTCTTTTACCTAATTTGTCGCTCCCTTTTTCATTCGTCTTTTTTCCTAACTAAATCCTTTTACGATCATGCTTGTTGCCCGTTTTTGTTTATGTGTGAACCTATTGGGTTTTTTTTTATGTGACATAATAATCTGTAATTGTACGTTTATGATGTTCTTTATTGCTTTGGTCTTGTGCACCTGCGTAACGTTTTTGTGCTGGTGTAGTATTTGTTTTCATGTAAAAATGTTTCAACGGTTCAAATATTGTGTCCGAAGCAGTGTTTATTTGTTCATTTATTATTCGTCCGTCAAATGTTTTTTGTTTGTATATTTCCATGTTTTCTAATACATTTAGTCTCCTTCCTTTGTGCTGTGTATGAAACAGTTTAACCGTTGTCTTTATATGCCCTGGTGTACATTTGTTGTTAAATATATGGTTCGCAAAGTTTGATTCTGGAGTTGTTTTTGGTTCTCGTAGTTTTTTGTTAAAGTCTCTAATGTGTTCCCTAAATCTGGTCTTAATTTTTCGTCCTGTTTGCCCGATGTAGCTATAATGGCATGTACAAGTTAATTTGTACACTCCTTGTTTGTCTAGTATATTTGCCTCGGTTGTTTTATTCCGTAGTATTCTGCCTAGGTTGTTTCTTGTTCTGAATGCGGTATTGATGTTGTGTTTTCCAAAGAATTTCGCCAGCTTGTACGTTGATTTTCCCATTTTTCCTTTCATTCTCCTGTTCTTTGTTCGTTCTAATTTGTTTCTTGATGTTATCTACGAGGCGCTTTTTGTATCCATTGTTTTCCGCTATGGTGTATATTGTTTCCATTTCCTTCATATACATTTGCCATGTTAGTGGTGTTCTCTCGATGATTTGATGAGTTGTGTATTATTGTGTCCGTTGCTGTTGGTTTCCTGTATATTTCATATTCGATTCTGTTCCAGATTATGTTCCTCTTGATCGTTAGGTCCAGATAATTAATTCGATATGTGCTTGGATTTTCCGACGGGGTTAAAATTACTTTTATTTGGGTACGGTTTTCCGTCGACCCTCGTCAAATTTATTATATACTTTACATACTTTACAAAATGCAAATTATTAACAATTTTATATGTAACATATTAAAATCTGTAACATATTTTACCATGTGTAAGCAACTAAAAATTTTTAATTTCAAATTGAAAAACTGATAAGCAAAAGCAAAATTTGACTGTCCATATTAAAAAAATATTGGTTATAGAAACAAATATATATTTAGCACAATATAAATAATAAATAAACAAATTTACTTTTTCTAAAAATAAAACTTTGAAATAAAAATTCAGTTTTTTAATAACTTGAAATCCTTGCCCTATTTTAACAGAGTAAATTAAAAAAAAAATTAAAACTAAGAAAAAACTTCTAAATGCAATAATATTCTCGCTTTTTTAAGGTATTTTTAACGTTTTTATTTAAGTAAAATTGTTCTTTTTAACCCCTTTACTTTTTATTATTTACACAAAATGTGTAAATAATACAAATAAAGTGCTTAATCTTATTGTTGTGTTTTATTTTTACTTTACCCTGTGACGTATAATAAACCAATTTAAAAAATAAATAAAAAATTTCGTTTACAATCATACCTGGAGTGTTCAGGAAATGATATGAGTGGATTTTTCTGATTTTCTTACATTCATTTTTTTTCATTCTCTGTAAAAGTTTTACAAATACAGGATGAAACAAACGAAAGTTTTACAAACAATATTGCGTGATAGTTGTCATACAAATTTTTATTTGTTTTTTTCTTTAACGGTAAAAGAGAAATGAAAAGTAAAAAAATGTGATCAATTTCATAGATACGCCTCAGGAGAAATACGAGTATGAACCAAATATAAAAGTTTATAAACTTTTTTTCCCTACTTGACGACAGATTGCATACAAAAAAGTGTTTATTTATTTTACCACAAAAAAAAACATATAAAATAATTCTTTCGTTATTTGAGGTGCCTATCTGAATTTATAGACCCACAAACATCAAGATTCTCTTGTTCAGAAATAGCGTTTCAACATTCAGTTACATTACATTCGTTTAATTTTTACGAAGTGAAAACGTCCACTGTTTAGTATCATACCGTAACTAAATGGAGTATCTAATAAGGCTGCTTCAACTTCTACGTAATTTTCAATTACCACAACTTCCCTTTTAGCCTTGGCCTTCCATACGAAAATTGTATAATCCCACCCGACATATATCCATGTTAACTGAAGTGTGCTGAGTATAAAGAGTAAATAAAACACTGGTTACCCATTTCTGGTAAAAAATGAAATAATTGGAATTATTGCTTGCAAATTGTTATAAAATTTTTAATAAATAAGTATTTACCTTTATGTATGTAGACCTTTTTAATTAAATTTCAATATTTCGATTTCCCGTGGAAGGCATCTCCAGGAAATTAATTTTACTAAAACAAAAATTATTAACAATTAAAATTTTTATTAAAATTTTTAATTAGATATTAAATCAACTCCATTAGATATTTATTAAATTAAAATAAATAAACAGTTTTCTGGTTAAATAAATAATTGGATTAATTAAAAATTTCATAAAACTTCATTATAAAAACAAACAAAAAACTTTTTTCTGTATATTTGTACGAAATAGTTTCTCCTACAAACCTAAAAATTTCTAATTAAAAACTATATTTTGGAACTCTAACAATGTTTAATCGCTAAGATCTAATGTCTTTCCGAATATGTTGATAGATTTATATAAAAAATAAGTTTTAATAATAATAACGCCGAATATAAACATCACAGTGCATGTATTACTATGTACGGTATAAGAAAAATGCAAAAAGTTAAAAAAAAAATTAAATGCAAAATACATCGATAACAACGTTATTTTGATACTTATTGTCTTTAACATTAAAATGAGAAGCAGAAAAATTAAATTGAAAGCAATGCCATACATAGTTACAATTGGTGGATCTATTTACATGAGTTTTTTTTTTGTAAATGTGGCTGACTTTCGCCTTTTACTCTCTAATCGTGGTCCATTTACCCCAGTAAAATCACTAATCATTCACATTAAAATCATCTAAATTAAGCCGCAACAAAATATTTAACAATTTGTCACTTTATAAACCATCAATCATTCCTTTATTTACCCAACTTGGAAAAAATACCAAAATTCTCTCCATTTGTATTTGTTTTCCTTAGAATTATTGATGGTTCAGTTTGGTGTGCCTTAAATTGCCTGACAACCTGTTTAAAACTTTATAAAACAATATTTTCAAATATATAAATCTTTAATCTCTCGATGCCAGACACTGATTGTCATTTTATATTAAATGAAAAATATTTACAAAAATATTTAGTATTTGTTTTCCCCGCTAGAAGCTACTTTTTTACTTAATGAAGCCAAAACCGTTTGTAAACACTTAAGTACTTAATTTTAATTGAAAACACTCAATAAATATTACAAAATAACAGCAAAAGTTATTGAAAACCGTGCCTGCAGGTTATGACATTTAAAATAAGCCGGAAAAAAAATAAATTTTTAAACACAAATAAAAAGCACGTTTACATGCAACACGTTCATTCACTTGGAGTAAAAAAGCAACAGCTTCGAATCATGTTCAATAGTTAAGTCCAATTGGAAATTTACTTTTAAAAAAATGACTCACATAAAAAGTGATTCTTTTAGAACTATTAGAATTAAAATATTTCCTATCAGCTGCATCTGCATCTGCTTTTGTAAAAAACAATCTTATTGCGCACGACGTACGTGTGGTATTAATTAATTAAAATGATAAAACAAAAAACAATTGCGAGCGAGATAGGAGGCAAATAATAATTGAAAAGAGAAAACACAAAAGTAAATTCCACTAGTTTTCATTGAAATTAATAATATTTTCACTTACTGTGTCCTCTAATAATTCTTAAAAAAAAAGGAAATGAATAATTGTGTATTTAGAGATTTCATACTTGAAGGCAAATAAATAAACTCTTTTCAATTTTTATATGTCACTTCAAAAAATCTCATATAAAGAAACTGCATACGACCAGGGTCACAGAAAAAAGTTTTTGCAGATATTAAAAGTTTCATTTGAATTTACATTAAAATTTTATTCAATTCAATATTTTAATATTTTAAATTATTTATTTAATTGAAAACTAACACAAAATGTTCTAAACAAATAATTAATTTTTTTAATAATATATCCACTTAAAAAATAAGAAAAGTATTTTCTGCTTAAATAAATAATTGAATCAAAGCTTTCACTATCTTAAAGTAAATTCAATAACGTTCTATGGGTTAGAAGTGTAATAATAGAAGTCTGAGATCTGTCAACGTGTATGGACGTGTTTTTAAGTTGCTCTGCTGTTTATCCTAAATCTTAAAAATAAAAAAAATTAAAAAAACAAAAACGGACTGTTTCTAACCTGGTTTTTATTCTGAATAGTGATTTTTGTGCATGTACAACAATTGCAATTCAATGCTTATTTTTTAAAGTTCAAAAACATCAACAAAAACAAAAAATTTTAAAATACATCAAAAAGAATACTGCATATGCATTTGAACACCAACAGAATATTTTTTCTTCTTTGTTTGTTTTTTCAATATTTCTTTTAATCATCATTTACTTAATTATCAACAAATAAATCGTATACCAACTCTCAAATATAACTTTAACAACAACACTTTTAACAACAACACTTTGAATTGAACAGCTAACAATTGTTTTGTTAGTGCAATATTACTTCTTCTGTACTACAACAATTACCTAATAATTACAAACGATTACCCAACGTACAAAACTACTGCTAATTTAAATTACAAAAAAAAAATTAACAAGATTTTTTAAATTCGTTCTTTATTATGGAGTGTTCCAGTGTGAAATGTGTTAAACCTGAAAATGACCGGACAGTATCTTGCTGGTTATGTCTTAAATTTTATCATCTCAAATGCTGTGGTAGCAATCTTTGAGCAAGGGATGCTGATGCAATCGCGGACGTTCGAAAATGTTTAACCTGGACATGCATACAGTGTAGAAATGTTGGCATTGAGTTTTACCAGCTTTTTAAAAATTCGCAAAGCTGAATTTGATAAAATTAATAAGGATTTTCTGTCACTCCAATCTAAACTTGCCGCTTTTGGAGAACTTTTTTTAAATTATACTAACCTGGATAAATTTATGAATTCTCTGCAAAATCTTTCACCGAAACAGAAAAAGAAAAGTGAGGGAACTGCAACTACTCAATGCACACCCATTGTTGATACAAGTGATGATACTAATTTACTATCAATTCCCATTTTGTCACCGAATACCTCAATACCTGTTAATACGAATACGCTACCTTCTGTCCAACACGTAAATCATCCTACTCAAGTGTCAACTGTCCCAAAACTTACAACAGCAGTTAATACAGAAATTATTAATAATACATCGGATCTTTTGCCCACCAATAATTTATCAGAAAATTACACTAGTTATGCGTAAACTTTGACATCTCCAAGTAACATAAATAATTCCGCAAGACATCTTAAACCTCTTAGAGTTATACTTCCGAGTAAGACAATTTTCGTTTCTCGTTTGGCGGCTGATACTACTGTTGAAGAAATTTAAGCATACATTAATTTGAAATATGCTACAAACTTAGGCATCTCAGTGTATAAATTTGCATATACTGAGTCAAGAATAGTTGATTCATTTAAAATTACTGTACCGAATGAGTTGTTTAACCTTGTTATTTTTCCTGAATTTTGGCCTAATGGTATATACGTTCGGGAATTTATATTTAAAACAAAGCAAAGAATTTCTGTTCAACTACCCACATCTATAACAAATATTTTAAAAAACTAAAGAACGATGCTAAAAATGTTACTCTGGTACATCAGAATGTTCGTGGAATTAATACAAAATTATCTGTTTTATTCAATCAAAGTTTTTCATTTGACTTTCAAGCTATAGCGTTAACTGAAACTTGGCTTAATGCAACTGTTTTAAATACGGAAATATTAGCTGATAACTACAGAATATATAGACATGATCGTGCAAACAATATGAAAGGAGGTGGGGTGTTGATTGCTGTTCCTAGTTTACTAACTTCCGAAGCCTTATCAGTTCCTTCTTTGCTGAATATTGAAGTTATTGCTGTTTTGGTAAAACTTAAACACAAAAAAATATTCATTACCTGTTCATATATACCTCCTAATTCTCATGATACAGTTGCCTAAAATTTTTTGGAAATTTTCAAGTGATGATGGATACTTTACACCATACTGTTCTGGCTTATGCATGAAATATACTGAATTTATTGATTGCATGTTGGATTTAAATCTCAATCAGATAAATGGCGTCTATAATGACCACCACAACCTTTTGGATTTGGTTTTTATAAATGATTGTACAGACACGTCGGTTATTCGAATTGATCCATTAACTGTGCCAGAAGATGGATATCATCCTTCAATTTTAATAAATGCATGTAAATAATAACATATCTTGTACTGATAGCAGTTCAATAGCTCACAGTTTATGTTTTAAAAAGGCAAATTATCAAAGAATTACTGAACTACTGTACGAAACCGACTGCAAAAATTTTTTATCATACGTTATCTCTGAAGATAAGTCCGATGTCGTTGATCACACCATTAGGAAATTTTATGATAAAATCTCTTGGATTCTTAATCAGTGTATTCCAAAGCAAACTGTTTCTCATTTATTTGGACCTCCATGGAATTGTAAGGTGCTTTCCAAAATTAAGAATTGCAAGAATAAATGGTATAAAAAGTACAAAAATTCTGGATCAGTTGCAGACTTTGTAAAATACTCTGTTACCCGTGCTGAATACAACAAGTTAAATCAAGAATGTTATAACTGTTACCTGACAAAAATTAAGAATAGCTTTAAGAAGAATCCTAAGTCTTTTTATAATTTTGTGAATATAAAGAGAAAATCTATTACCTTTCCGCCTTCTATGACATTAAATGAATGTGAATCAGATGATAATACTGAAATAAGTAACCTATTTGCAAAATTCCTTTCATCTACCTATGCGGATGATCAGGGTATTAACCTTAATATAAAACTAATGCACAATTTGGGAAGTCAGGCTATCTTACTGCCATGTTTAGATGAAATATCTGTACGTCATGGTTTGAAAAAACTGAAATTTTCTTATAAGAGTGGACCTCACAACGTTCCAAGTTGCATTCTTATAAACTGCGCAGAGGCTTTTGTAGCTCCTCTTACAATATTATTCAATTACTCAATTAAATTTGATATATTTCCCGCAGTATGGAAGAATTCTCTCATTATTCCGGTATTTAAGTCTGGTAAAAAAAATGATATTAGAAATTACACAGGAATTGCTAAACTGAGTTTAATACCTAAACTATTTGAAAAATTAGTTACGGATCATTTGTGCCATCAAGTGTCTTCAATATTATCGTCTAGTCAGCATGGCTTTCGTAGAGGCTGTTCTACTGTTACTAATCTTTTACAACTCTCAACTTGGTTAATCGTGGTTTTGTCAATAAAATGCAAGCTGACGTTGTTTATACAGATTTTAGCAAGGCATTTCATAAGGTTAACCATGGACTACTTATCAGGAAACTATATTATATGGGATTTACACAAAATTGTTTAAAATGGATAAATTCATACCTTAGGAACAGGAAACAGAATGTTGCAAACAAAAATGCGATTTCTAAGCCAATCTCTTGGACCCTTTCTTTTATACTAATGTATGCGGATGATGTTAAATTATTTTCTTCTTATAATAATAAATATGATGATCATATGCTGCTGCAGGCAGATTTAAATTCTATATATTCCTGGCGTGAATTGAACTTAATGAAATTGAACTTCGATAAATGTAAATATATGTGCTTCTTCCGAAGGAACCATTTAAACGTTAGATACTTTTTGGGTGGCAATGAGCTGGAAAATGTTTGCAGGATCACAGATCTTGGAATTATACTTGACCATAAACTAAATTTCATTCAACATATTTCTCTAACTGTGAGCAAGGCAAGATGTCAGCTTGGTTTCATTAAACGTTGGGCAAAGGACTTTGAAGATCCTTACACCACGAAATATCTATTTATCTTATTAGTTCGTCCAGTTCTGGAATAAGGGTCAATTATATGGAATCCACAGTACAAAACTTATGGTAACGCAATTGAATCTGTGCAAAAACTATTTCTTATATTTTGTTTACGTAGACTACAATAGAACCCGCTATGTTTACCATCATATAAATCTAGACTTACTCTTATCAAGTTACCATCTCTGGAAAGTCGCAGAACTATGCTTAATGCCATGTTCATTTTAAATATAATTAATGGTTATACCTCCTCTAACTTCTTAATTGAAAATGTATCTTTTTGTGTTCCGCGGCGAACTACTCGAAACTTTTATCCATTGGATATTCAATATTTTAGAACGAACTATGGAAACTCTGACCCTTTCATTAGATGTTGTAAACACTTTAATAAATTATACTATTGTATTGATTATACCTTAAATGAAAATCTAATAAAACGTAATATTTCGTTCTCATTAAATAATTGCATATAATTGTCATATTTTTTCTCTTTCATTATTTTTATATATATATATATATATATATATATATATATATATATATATATATATATGTATATATAAATAAATATGTAGTAATAGTCTGTAAGCATTATAAATTCATAGACTTAAATAATAAATAATAATAGAAAGTGTCATACAAGAGAAGCTAACAATTATAGCTCCTTTAAAGGAAACATTTTACTTTAATCAGTTACATATTTGCATATCGAGCCGTTTTTTAACCAGTTCTATTTTTCATTAATTTTTTAGAATCCGATTAGTTGGTTATAATTACCTTACACACTCTCTCTCTCTCTCTCTCTCTCTCTCCTTCTAAATCTAATGGGTCTAAGATAAGACCAGGACTACAATCGGTATATTTAATTGTGGTTCTCAATATACCTTAAATAAGTACTTGCTCTCTTTTACGCACTTGAACTGCAAATGTCATCTTGTTTAATAGAAGTTTGATCTGTCGCTAAATTACTTCCATTATAATCAAGCGATTTTCTGGACTTTCCATCGAGTGGCTACTGCTTCAAGAGTACCTGTCAACCTCTTTCGAATTTCTCTATTAGCTTCAGCTCTTGCGAGGCTTTTTCGTCCATTCATACTTATCGCATTATAACTCTCACTCCAAGCTGCGGCCAATAACTATTTTATAACCTGCGACAAGATTTTTCTGTACAAAATTACCATCAGTCATAAGTTTTGGTTCGTTTTTCCAGGTTTGTTCAGTGCGATTAAAATACTTTATGTTTGCTTTTAGTTAATTTTAAATTATTTGTGATTAAAAAATATAAATTTTCCAATGGTTTATTATGTATTTTCTTAAGAAACCAACTCGTTAATGATCTAATTTATTTTTGTATTTTTTTTCTTTTTTTTTTTATTTTTATATCCTGCAATTTTTCATATTTTTTTCTAATTCCAAGTACTGCCTATTGAAATGCCAATAAAAAAGTCATTAATTATAATACAAAAAAAAAAGAAAAAAATAGAAAGTTTTTCGTTATAACTGCAAGTAAAATAAAACTTGGGTAATTATGATAGTTTTACCTAACGAATGTCTTTTATAGGAAAACGTGCAAAGTTAAAAGAATAAATTATGAAACTGATGTAAAAAATTGTCACTTGTTTGAACAATTTCCTAAACTAATAATAACTTATTGTTATTAATTAATTGTCATGTGATGGATGGTGTTACATTTTATTTGTTATCTTAAGACTATAATTATGAGAAACTGTTTATTGAACCAACACAAAATTTCTAGTTTAATTTAGGTGTCATTCAGTTGAATTATAACAATAACTTTAACACTCATTCATAGTTAACAATACACAAAGATAAATTTAATATTCTAGTAACTTACACATTCACGCGTTCACATAATCCACATAATTCACACTCATAAATTGATCTGTTTAACTTGTATTAAATAAAATTTATCATCAGCAAGATAACACTGACTCACAAAGTACAATTTAATTGAAATTGTGAAGAGATTTTGCAATGGAGAAGGAAAGATTTTGACACCTGAATTGCATGATTCCAATTCCAATTTTAAATTAAGGTATAAACACTCTATACTCATTTAATAATTTATTAACAAAATTAGAAACAATCTCAAACTCTTCATAGTGGCTGGTTAAGGTTTTAAATTGGGTTTCTAAAGTACAGCGGCGCGTTTCGCTTTTTAGCGACGAGGAAAAAGTTCTAATGAAATTGTCATCTTTTTTTCTCCCCTTTCCCCAACTGCCACATCCCCAACACTTGGCTTTAAGGTCTTGTGATTTTTTGGCTCTGTATCATAAGCTTTGCAAGATAACACTTTGGCTTCTATATCCAATATGCTACCGGCCCACAGTTATCTGCAGTCTCTCTTTCAGATTTACTTTACCACATCTGTTGGGTCGATGACACAGTTAAATAAAACCTCGATGTTTACGTAACATCATTGCTGCCATAAACAGTTACGTAGCTGGAAACCCTTTTAGTCTGAATTCATATGACTATGAGTACGTTTGCGTACATCTTCTTGTGGCTACGAGAGTTCATTGACTTACATTGATAGTTGTTAATTTAATTTCATTACGATTCAATTTATTATCAACTCAAAAGAGGTAGAAATGAAAGGAGCAAAATTTTAAATATTTTCTGACGTGTGTGTTATTTTGGCGACCAATAAATTTTAGGGAGCTATTTGCCTCCAACTTTAAAATACTTAAAAGTATTAAAGAATATACGGAAAGAAATGTTTTCGCTTACGAGGGTAATTTAAAGGATCGATAATTGTTTTCTACAAAATTCTGCTTTTTGCTGTGTGTGTTTGGTTTAAGTTTTTCACTTTTTTATTTTACTTCCAAATAAAAAGTTTTCAAGTTCCTCTAAAAAACGGCACGTACTTCATAAACATTTTTAGTCATTTCCGGTTTTAAAGAGCACAAAAAACTCATTATATTAAACTTGGTCGTAAAGAAGGTTTCCTCCCTAATTGTAATTGTTTTTACTTCATAATATAAACGAATCTAATCAGCAACTGATGAAATTGCTAGCTCTGTGATAAATGTACTATTTGTCAGTCGCAATAACCTTTTTTAGCCAATAGACTTTAACAGTATCATCACATAAGTGATGAATTACAATAAGCATTAAGCATTAATAAAAAGTAGAAATTAAGAAATTAAAGTATATATATACATATGAAATATGAAGTATACTACAAACTTAAAATATAAATCACTAAATATACGTTTACTCTTTAACACCTAACCAATTACCAAAATTCAACGATAATTGCAAACATTATTATTTGATTATTTTTTTATCGACCTTTTTATATCTTAAATAAATTTCTGTTATTCTTTTTAACGGTCTTTTTTAGTTAATTTAACAATATATATTTTTTCAATATTTCGCTTTCCTGTGGAAAGCTTCTTCAGGAAATTATTTTTTATATTTTACAAAACAAAAAATTATAACAATTTGAAAAGAAACATTTTTTAAAAACATTTGACAAAACATATAAAATAATTTTCTTCATACATACATACATACAAAAATTAAAATTTCAAATATTTAAACATACAAAAACAAGGAAACGGAAATTAAATAACAAATTCTTTCTTATGAAATAATTATAATAAATTATGTGTCTTTTGTATTAAGTACGTATAATTCTGCGCTAAATTGTCTGTGTCTGTTTTGAAATTTATTCTCCTTACATTTGGTACATTAACAATTTCTAACATTTCTAATATTTCTAATATTGTCCGTTAAAAAGAATAACAGATATTTATTTAAGATAATTACAAACTTTTAATTTTCTGACGGATTCAATAAAAAAGTGTCCTTTTTGCCAAATTAATTAATTTTATCGGTTACATTTTTCTCCTTCATCAAAAAAAAAATTCTTCTAAAAACTCTTACTTTAGTGAGATGCATTCATATTTTAACGTCAGTTGGTATAAAAGGTATAGGCAGCCTGACAGACTGCCTGCCATAAACAAAAAACTTTAATTAATTAAACGCACATATACAGAATAAAAAAAAAACTAAAATTACATAAAATACATATTAGAATGCTAAATGAAAGATAAATAAATAAATAAATGTAACAAAAAACATTCGTTCTAACCATTAGAATTTTTTACTTACAAAATAAAACAAAAACTTAATTTATTTTAACTCCACAAGCACAACCAAATTAAGCTTCATAGGCTTCATAGAGCACCACCAAAATTTATAAAGAAATTATAATTATTTCATACATTAACATACATATGTTGTATTTAATATTCTTGCTGGCTGCTACTTTTCTTTTTAAGAAAATCAATACACACAGAGAAAACAAATAAAAAGTTTGGACTTTATTTAATTTCAAACACAGAGAAAATTGCAGTTGTTTACATCTTTAATATTTCTCGTACTATTTTTATTGTTTTTCTCTATTCATTTCCATTCTATTTTAATTGCATTTTGCGCGGTGTTTATATAAAGAGGAGCCAAACTCTCCTTTATATATTTAACAATTTATTATACGTTCTATGTAATATTATAATATACTTTAATATACTTTAAAATTTTTTACTTCTTGCAACTATTCTCAGCAATTTGCCAGAGAATATGCCAAAGGCTACAATCATAAGGACATTCTCTTCACAACACACATTACAAGTGCCATCAGCACCGACTCCATTCTCATTTGCTTAAGCATCGTCTACATTAAACTCATTTGCACCATTATCATCCTTCATTAACACTATCAATTAAATGATAATATTTATATTTTTTAATCACTATATTTCTTTATTCACTTTATCCTTCACGCAATTATCGTATTCAAAACAATAAAAATAAATGCATAAACTGAAAAAGTGCTTTTAAATACCACAGATTCAGACTGCACAAGTGAGCTGCTCATAATTATTTCAAATGGAACTTTATTCACTCATTTTAACAGTCAATAAAATCCATGCAGGAAAATTATTAACTAATCTCATTAGTAATAAATTACAAAACACAAAAACAAACACAAAAACAATATTAAATCCAATTTAAGTGTTTATAGAAGGGAAAGAGTGATCATAAAACGATGTTGTGATGCAATGGAAGAGAAATTATTCAGTGAGGCGAACGACTTTTAATTATTGGTAAATTCATGCAGTTATTATGATATTTTCGTTTCGTAATATTTAGCTTAAAATAATTAATATATTGAGTTTTACATACAAATATTTTTTTTATTACTTTGGCACGCAATTTACACAATTAAAAAGGGTGTTAACAGATGCATTAATTATGGCACAATAACATCTCCAGCAGCAAAGAATTGACAAAACAAACTATATCCGTCCAAAGATGGAATACAACTCTCATATATGGGCCGGAGCGCCAAACTTTATTTTAGTGTTGCTCGACCGCGTACAGGAGACCGTCAAGAGCCTCATTGGGGATGGCAGGTTATCCAATTCTATTGATTACCTAGAGCATCGATGCAATGTATCTTGTATTTCACTGTTTTATCGTTACTACAATGGAAAGTGCTCTAACGAAATTAGGAAACTTGTTCCCGAAACTCGTACATTTTTGCGTTTGACTCGATTTTCGTGGAGACCGCATCCATTTGTGGTCGATTGGCCAGTGAGTCGTACTACGCATTACAGGGAAAATTCGTTTTTTAGGAGAACAGTTCGTATGTGGAATAAACTCCCTGCAAAAGTCTTTACTGTCACTTTCAATGTAGGAAAGTTCAAATTGGACATTCACAAGCCCTACACCCTCTTTCCTCCTCCCCATAACCTAATTTCCTAGTTCTGGTACACAGCATTAGTAGGGGTCCATCCCCTAAGTACTGGTCCATACGGAAATAAAATAGTCATAACCAAAAGTACACAAACATCAACCAACCAACCAAATTGAAAAAAACAGATTATAAAGTGCTTTTATTCATCATAAAACAAAGACACTGGAACTCCAACTACGAATTTACTTTACCCCAGCTACCTCTCCCAAACGTTAAAAAAATTAGCTGTCAGCAGATAGTTGTGCATTAACTTTTTTGTGCACATTTAACACACACTTTTATGCAACCTACTGATACTGTGGTCTTAACAAATCAATTAAGAAACGCCAAGAAATAAAAAAAAAACAAAAGAGAAATCTAAAACGGATCTCACTTAAGTTACAGAAACGATATATAAAAGTTGCAATCTTTATTTATGGTTATCATGGGTAAAGTTTTTCTAATTCGTTAAAAGAATAAAAAAGAAGAATAAAAAACATATATTAGTCTTGAATTGTATCAGATCACTTCTCCAGTCCGTAGTTAACCGAAGCAAATATTGTGCAAGAATATTCATGCATTAACCGAAATATTGTTGTTTGCAAGCTAAAAGTATTATTTGTAAAGGGGTTCTCACAACTAAGAGAAGAAGCATTTTTATTGATGAAACCAATGTAGTATCTGCTCCCAAGTGTATCTTGGGATCTCAGATCAAAAAGCGACGCATTTATCTTGGCGAAATCTCGTTTAATTGCACAGCCCATATTTAGAGAGAATCGTTCCCAATAGACGTAGACGTTGAAATCATTCACCTCACTAAATGAAAACACGCCCCACGCCCATTTCACTGGATTTAAATTTACTTTAAAAGCACAAAATTTAAAGGAGACTAAACTTAATGATTTAGTTGATTTACTATATTGCTTATAGATTTCCTCGCGACTATGTTAAATATCTTTCGCGATATCTAAATGTTAATTAAAATTGGATGCCCCGCCCCGCCTTACACTTGTAATATGTTAACAGCAAAAGAAATCACATTTCATTTCGTTTTAAAATCACCAAGCGCATTAACTACAATAAGTAGAGAATATGGTTTGTTCATAATGAAATAGTTTTCCTGGTTTGGCTCAAAGATAGTTTTTCTGTTTCCAAGATTTATGAAATGAAGTGTCGAGCTTAGAGAGAATAGGTGGAACATGTATGATATCATTACTATGATTCTGTGCGTTCAAAGAAGAGCGTATAAAATATAGGAACGAACAAGTTCAGTTTTAGCATTTGACTGAAAGGAATTGTCGCAAGTCGACTCATCCCTCTTTGTAAAGGCATCAATGTTACACGCGGTCTACACAGGGAATAAACGCTTTCATATCTATATCAACAAACAGCAACAACTACAAAAATTTAATGAATGTGCTATCAGTTGAATGAATGGAAAATCTTATTTTTCCTTTCAAAAGAAAAACTTGGAAAAAATTTAATAAATGTATTTATTAATTATAATTAAAGATAATTCGTTACAACAGCAGCAAAACAAAGGGGGTTTATAGAATGACTAACAAAATCAAATTAAACATTATCATCTTGTTTGGGATTGATTTTAATTTCAGTGCTGGCGTTTTCTCACATATTATTATATTATTATTAAAATTTATTCCATCTGTAAAATAACCATCCCAAAAAGTGTTTGTGTACATAAATCTTTCACACCAGATAAAATTTTTGCTTAGCAAACAAATTTTATGGTATCCACCAATCGCTACTTTTCTTATTTTTTCCCTATAGCTCTGCTCAGAGTTTTTGCTTGATTCCTCTTAAAATTTATTTCATACAAGTCGTGGGGGCAACATTATTCATAAAAGGAGCGCTTGCATAAAAACAACTAAAACAAACTACAACAGCTACGGCATAATACTTCAAATTAATGTATGCTTGAGCATTAACAATATTAAATTGTTTAACAGTAAGAGTGCTTATGTCCGTTTTTATTTTAACTTATTAAAACATTTTGTAAATAATTTATTGTAATACACACACACATAAAGGTTAACCGCAACTTTGCTACTAACTTGACATCCCAAACACATTTTAAGCGGAATTAAGTTTGCATAATTATGGAATAATAAAATGTACACTTACAAAACAGCTCAAAATTTTATTTTAAATCGAAATTAAGTATTAAATTTGTATCCTATTAATATATATAAAAATTAAATTTACCTGAATCCTGAACTACACTTAGAAAATTGATGCTTCTTGTATTTTTTTTCTTTTTGTCTTTTTATTACAGCCCACGCTTTTTTGCTATACTTAATTTAGTTTTAAATGAAAAAAAAATAATTTGCTTTACCCTCAACTCCTATTTGGTTTCAAATTTTCATCAGAAAAGTATCCAATAAAAATTTACTTTGTTCCCTTCTATTCATTTGCATCTTGTTTCAAGTTTAAGTTTTCTTTTAAGCGATATGATGTCATCGAAGCAAAAGGTTTAAGTCGTTTCCGTAAATATATTATTTTGTTAGTGTAGGAAGAAATTTATTAATTCGCTTTAAGCAAAAACCTTCGCTGCATCACATGTGATTTTCACTTCATTTTTCACATTTAATTTAAAACATCAAGTACCAGCAATTAATTAAAATTTTGAATTAAGAAAAGGACACAAGACTTGAATATAATAAATGTTTTACACTCTTCCTTAAAATTATTTAATCATGGCCTTTGCAGCATATAAATAAATAATCATATGTATAAGTACAAAAATTACATATACAGAAATAAAGTTGGGAAAAAACATTAATGTCCACCATTGCACAAGAATTGGTTTGTCATTAATTTTTTAAAACAAGAAAAATTGTTCTGTAACATACTTTTACATTTTTGGTATTTTTTATTCTTTGCCTCTGGCTAGATTTGTTACCTGTGATATCTCATGCTTTTTAACAAATTTCGGCGACCACCCACTTTAAAACAGCCTGTAACTCTAAAAAGACTTAAACTGCTTGATGTCTTGTTTAATAAGCATCTATAGCCATCCAGACTATAATATAATGTGGCCAGTTTCTTTCGCCCAAGACGATGGAATTTGAACCACGTCTAAGCTAATTTTTCCTTTCACTTCGTTCACACAGTGGTGAAAGTAATAATTTATTCAGCCCTCTTCCTTCGTAGCTTAGGCATAATCTAATATTTTTTTAATAACTGGCACTTATTGCTGCAATTATTTAAAGTATTGCCAAAAATATTCGCTGAATGTTAGGCCTGTGCTAAAACATCTTACCTTTTTGCGGTCAAATCTACGAACGAGTTCTAAACAAATGTTCTCTTTGTAATGTTATCATTTAAACGATCGGAATCAATTTTAACAGTACAGCACAGCAATAACATATTTATTTTTCTACTAAATATTTTGAAAACGCATTGATTTTTTTTGTTATCCTACTCTCCTAATATCGTAGCCAGCATATTAGTCGTGTGTTAGTAATTGATTAGCTTTATGTTCTGGATGTCAGCTAGATAGCAGAACATTTCTTAGACTACACTGGAATGAGTTGTTTTATAGTTTATAGCATCCGTGGGTCATTCCAAGATTTTCAGACCACGAAGTGGTTTTTATGACCTGAGTTCTAATACATATCAAGATACCTTTCATGCTGATATATATATATTACAGCGTCGTTCTACGTTATTGGAAAAATAGTAAACCTAACGTAAACTAAAAACAATTTAAGATTCTTCATACAAAATTAATTTTTTCAATAAAAACTTTATGTGATCAGAAATTTCAGTCCCTTTCTCAGTTGGAGGCTTATTTAAGAACACAGGATTTCGATTTTATTTATCTTTGTTACTAATTGTTATATTTTTCTTTTCTCTCTTCTTTTCTTTTCTTTTCTTTTCTTTTGTGGAAAAGTTCATTTTACTAAAATATAAAAATTACATGCTGACAAACTATTAAAAATACATTAAAATTATGCTAAAATGTTAATTACCTATGTGACGATCTTGAAAATTTTGCTTCTACAACCAACATTAGACTACATTATCCTTACACTCAAACCACTTTTCCAAATCTTTTAATAAACGTACAACACATTGTTAGAACTTTTATAATTTTTATAAATTTTAAAATTATTTCATTAATTCTTTTAAAAAATCTTACATTCTTCCCTCGATTTTTTTCTTAGACATTCATATCTTAAAAATGATCCATAAATCCCTTAGTCCCTTCACTAAATTACTAAAAATTGTTAGAACAATTATCCTTAATTTCCTATGAAAAAAAATTATTTTTTTTTGTTGTTGTTAAAAATTTTAAATTACTTACCCATTCAGGTTCCAAACATAATACAATGAATGTTAAAACTTAATCTTCCATGGGGTCACTCTTCGATTTTATGTTTTATATTTATTTTTCTAACTTTATATAAAAATCTCTTCTCTATGGGGGTATCCTTTAATATTTAACTTCAGTTTAGTATTTGTTCTTACAGCGGCCATAACATTACAACCACTGTGAACATTTAAAATGCTCTAACCATTGTGTGATAAATGATCAATGGAACAGACAGACAAACAGACAGACAGGCGGCGGAAAGGAAGAGTTGTATTTTTAGCCTAGTTTTTTCTTATTATTGCTTATTTAAATAATCATGAGTCTAACCAATTTAGATTTAAATAACAAAAATAAAAAGTAAATTGTAGAAAAGGAGAGGTGAATTCTACGCGTTGAATTTGTTACTTGTAGCTACATATATCGACTTCTTTTTGTTTCTTGTACATTTTGTTTTAATTGTAAAAACAATATTTTATCGCCATTAATCCTATTTCATAATATTCATATATTGCTGTTTTATCATGACATGTGTAGAGATCCTTTCCTTTAAGAATTCATAAACATATCGTTGAAGTCTGAAGAGCAAATATGTCTCAAATTTATAGGATTTCATTTATAGGTTACAATCACGTTAATTGCTGTAGAAAGGGTTGATACGTGCATATTAAAAATAATTTGAAACTATGTAAAAACAACATGTTTTGTGAAGTAATTTCTTTCTCACTTGACAGTTTTATATTAAATGGCAGACCGTTAAAAATTTGTTGGTGACTCAAACGTTGACGGGTTTGCGTAATGCATTGCAATGCAGAGTAAATATCAAGTGATAAACAGTAACTGTTCAAAAGATATGACCATATAATTCAAATTACGTCCACCCCTTCAATAGTATTGATTATTTTGTTATTACTTTCTCTTATTACAGGTTAAAGGGATTAAAATCTTGTTTAATTTTGTTCAATAGAAGTGTCAAAATCATGAGTAATGTATTTAATTAAAAAACAAAGTTCAGAAGTATGTGTGTAAATCTAATAAAAAAAATGCTAACATCTTTCTCTTTTTTCCTTGAAATCGGTTATTGTGCATTCGTGGACCGCAAGGAAATATTTTTGGAAGTTTTTGAAACAAACGGATATGAGTTTGCTATTATATCGACTTTCAGATTTAACAAACTGAGTAATTTGTTCACACCCACATGAAGTGTATGGTAATTGTAAATAAATATTTGCAATATTTATACATATGTAAATGCATGTCCTTGTGTGTGCATTAGAATATTAATAAATTTATTTCGTTTTTATTGTCAATTAAATGACAATCAATATTTTGCAGTTTCTTAACATTTCTAAAAATAATTATTAATAAATTGTAGTTGTGTGCTTCAGGCTGATTGATTTATTTAAATGCTTTAAATATTTCTATTTTTTTAAAGCAAAACTACAGAATATACAATTTTAAACATTGATACATTACGCACACAGAGCCAGTCACCGATTATAGGAGCTTTCGTATGCCCATAAACGTAATAATAATAAATTATTATAAATAAAATTAAATAAAGTCAATGAAAGGAATATAATAAAATCAATTAAGTTTTATAACTGTTAATTAATTAAATTAAATTGTTAAAATGCCCTAAATGCAACAACAACAACGACGACGACGACGACAACAACAAAACAGTAATTCATATACAAACAAACGTGCTTTATCCACAAAAAAAAACGAATTTTTTATGAACTTGAAAAGCACTTGAAAAAGCTGTTTATAAAAATTTTAATAATTATTTATTATTATTTAAATATTTGAATATTTATTTATGCTTCCTACTCTTCTTCCAATTAGAACAATTGGGAAATGTAAAGACCAGTTTTCAAAATATTTGAGTGTACCGAACAAATCGAATTAATTCTTTATAAAGTATGAAAATAAGGGTTTTCCAAAGGATTTCGGTTGTGCTCGGGAGTCAATTTTTATTTTTTAAGCAATAAATAAAAAATTAGAAAAATAGGTTATGGAAATAGCCCTTCATTCAATGTATATATGAGTAATTTTGTGTTATGCCAAAAAACCATATGCATTCCCATTATATACCCGTCCACATTGGAACCTTTTTGGTTGATTATTTAAATGCATTAAAAAAACGTGTTAATAGATATAAATAATGGTGATCAAATATGTCCATTTGGCGTGAACTTATTTATATCAGTTGCATTAAAATATTCAATTCTAGGGATGCTTTTTCAATTAATGACACAAAAATAATAATTTAATAATAAAATATTTTTTTTATACTAAAACAGAAACATAAAAAAATGAACATTAAATTAGCCCAAACAACAAGGCATTAATTAAAATAAACACAACAGCAAAAATGCCAACGTTTTTTTTAAAGATAATAAATAAATATTTAAAAAGCATAATTTAATTTTAAAAAGCGTTGAAATTAGCTGGATGTTAAATAGTTCGAAAGGAAATTAATGTCCTTAAGAAGACGACTTTTTTTAGTTTAAACTTTTCAAACATTCTTAAACTCTTGTTAAAGTAAGGTGACAGAAGGTTTTAAAAACTTGGAAGAGATAATTTTAGGGAAAAGATAATTGTGTCGATGACTCGAATCATTGTAAAAATGTGAAACATTTGGAAATGCCTTTTCAAACTTAATTTTATTTTTTATGTGCATTTATTCATAAATTTAAAAACAACTTCTAAACGTGTTACTAACTACATTAATTACTGATCACAGCAACAATAATATAATAATAATATTATTATTTCAATACGGCTGTTGAGGCCTTAAAAGCACATATGGCATGTCTTGCTTTCACTGCATCAAAATCATTATAAAAAGAAGGAACAAAAGTTTTCAATTAAATATATTAACTACGATTTCATGCAAAAATGTAAACACAGTTCATTTAATACTATTCCTTTTCAGGTTTTTTTTACGGCAAATAAGAGCCAATAAATTAATGAATAATTGCCAAATAGAAAAGAAAACCAAAAGGGAACTAAAACAACTAATCAGTGATAGCAGAGAAGTGAAAAAAGAGAGCAACAAAATATCGTAGGACAAAAGATTATTTTAATTGCTGGCAAATATCTGATAAGAAAAGCAATGTAAACTTTTCCATCAACTCAAAATTACCACGGGATATACATTCTACAATTTTCATCTGGTTGAGCCAAAACTCAATATATTTTACCATTTTTGCTTGTTAGCAAAATTATTCAAATTCATTATTTAACGAAAAGGAAGAGAAATCTCAAAAATTGCAAACAAAAAGTAGGTTTAAAAACGTACCTTTAAAAAAAACAAAAAAAAAAAAACAAAAAAACTTTTTAACAAAATCAATTATAAACAGTCCCTTCTAAAAATTTCATCTTAAAAAATACCCTAAAAACAGGTCGTTTTACTATTAACTTTTTAAAATATACATTAAAAAAAGCAAATTGAAATAATTATGCCAGGTATTTCCGCAGCGTGTGTAAACCACCCCTAAATTTTTTTTTTTTGTATTTGTTAATAAAAATTAAATATGTCTGTATCTTTTGGGTGATACCATACGTATGGTACCACCTTTGAGTTTAAATTATTTTTATTCTTTTGAGATTAAAATTCTTTTATAACGTTTAATATTTTAAAGAAAAAAATGGAGCATAATTTGCATTTTTTTGCACCTGGTCTTAAGTAGACACAGTATGACATTTTCAGAAAATTTTAATTACTTGCATATAACGATTTAAGAGGTAGCATTTTACTTAATAAAATCAAGACTCTAAAGGGACGGACATCCTTTAACTTATATGTTTTGGAAATTGTTGATGTAGTTACCATTATAGAAGACGAACAGAAACTGAAGCGATATTAGGTAGGTTTCGTCTTTATGCTTTTCTTTTTAACAAAAAGAGAGAACGATATGAGGAAATAAAGTTGCTGTTGTCATTATTTCCTGTCCTTTCTTGCTATTTTTTTGGTATGAACAGCGAGCGCTTTCGATGTGAAGACATCATGTTCAAGCCATGTTGTAATCTGTACCTTTATTCTAAATCATAACAATATTGCTAAACTTACTTCACACCGCTAACAAGCTGACAAAAATACTCTTAAAAGTTATCAAAATGCTAAAGAAATTCATAGCTCTTAATCTAAGCAGTTCATAGACCATTCAATCATAAAAAAGGTCAAGTTTTAACTTAACTATCCGTCAACCTGGAAGTATTACTTACACTGCCAGGCACTTCTATATGAAAATTAACTGAGGTAAAATGTTATTTTCAAAATTTTTCTAAGCAAAGATATGATTGAAATATTACGGGTAAAGCGTTTCTTTAACTTATCCTTTGATCTGCCATCACTTCTAATTTTCTCAACGTTCTACACTGACATTTTCCTTTTCAAATCAATAAATTTTTTGCTAAAATGATTTGCAAAAATTTTAATATGACAAGCCTAGCAGTACATGAAAGAGCGAATGCCTGGCCCATAACGCATATATATACTATGAGTGAAACTAAAATCATTCTGCCAATTACGTGATACTGTGTAAAGACATAGAAACTTGACAATTATTAGTCGATGCCCAAAAATCACTGTACTAGTGTAAATGTTTGTTGGGTGGTATTGCACTAAATATTGATAATTATTTCAAGCACCTCTGACGTCTTATTTTTTTTAACTCCTACTAAGTTTTGATTTTTTATTTCTGTTGAAACAGTTTTCCAATATTTCGCAAAAGTTATCTTTAAGAATAATTAAAAAATAATAAGCACCCACCAACCAAATAAGATCTTAAAAACACAAAATTATTATCTAAGAAACAAATCCTAAGCTGCGTTTAAAGTTTTCAGGAATTCTCTATTCCATTTGGCTTATGAACGTAATATTCTTTTAATTAAGGGAATTTCCCACTATCCTTTACATCACATCTGCTGTTATAAAAAGGAAAAGTACCTAAAAACTTTAACTGTTCAATCTCTTACAGGTCATTTTTCAAATAAGAAACGAAAGGGGAAAAAATAAACTACCTGTTCAACTTTGGTGGATTAAACTCACAAAATATTTTCCACATATTTTTTCAATAAATATCGCTGCATTTTTGGCCACTTAGCAGTATCACAGCTAAAGTAGTGCTAAACTGAAAATATTGAAAAACATTTTTCAAAAATAAACATCAAATGAAATGGACTTAAAAGCCGTCAATTACACAGACGACAGCAAATTTGAAGAGATGTTAAATAAAATACATACGATGCAATTAAATTCAACACTTTTGGAATCTCCTTCAGCTACAAACTTGGGTATACTTTCGTTAACCAGCAGTTCCTACACTTCCAGTTATTTACATCCAACCAAATATAACAAGGGAGTTATTAAGAAAATATGTCTTGATAATCCTGACATACACAAAGATAATATTGTGGAAGAGATTGATTTAAATAAAACCTACAGTTCGAGGACCATGAATCAGAAGCAGCTGTCATTAATGTTGGATGCTTTAGAAGATGACGAAAAAATTTAGTTTACTCTTTTATTTGTAAAGAAGAATGAAAAACAAATAAGAAATAAAAATAATTATAATGGATAAATAACTGCTAAGCAGTTTAAAAGTCTAAAGTATTTCAAAGTTTTTATCTACAAGATACATAAAATAAAATACATAAAATAAACTTTAATTGATAAATGTTTTCTCTATTCTTCTATTTTTTTTTATTTATTTATTGACTATCAACAAATTAGTTTAAAATTATTCTTAATTTTAATACACATAAATTTTAGATTTTACATAATGTATTACAACAAATAAAAGCAAAAACGATTAAAAAAAAGGAAATATCAACTAAATAAAATTAAACAATAGAAGGTCAAAAAAAAAGAAAAAACCTTTGGTGTTTTAAAGAAATTTTTGTTTCACCGCCTTCAGAAACCTCTTCAAAGAGGTAGTGAAGAAGGTGTAATTAATCATATTTCTTATTGTTGCAAAACTTGAAGATCTGCACCTATCTTCGAATCTTAATGTTTTTGTACTAAAAACGTCATTCAGCATCTTTTGCTTAAACTCTCGGTGTAGACGGCTCGTGGAAGGGTTTAACATTTCTTAATACAGGTTTTGGCACTATTAAGACACCAAACTTCACATCCGTATGTCAATACACACACACATTTTATACAATAGCAGTTTGTTTTTAGAATTGAGTTTTGATTTTCTGTTTAAAAACGGCAACAATGCTCTACCGCATTTTAAGGACTTGTCGCATGTACTAAAGATATGCGTTCTAAATTTTAATTTCTTATCCAATATAACACCTAGGTATTTAAGAGAGTCTTGTAATGGGATGATGTTTCCTTCAGCAATTTTTTCTTATTTAGAATTCTATTTTAAAAACAAAAATAATATGAAAAATAACTTAAAATTCAGTGAACAGCTAAGACTTTAACGTGATTGATGTTCTCTTCGACTTCAAATCAAAATCATAAGTACTCTAGCATCATTTGACAACACCCACAACAATATTTGAAAAAATTGAGCTGAAATGTATTTTGAAAACGTTAAAGAAACTAATAAATTTTCATAAAAAGCATAACCAAATGTTAAGAATGTTCTTCATCACATTGTCAATGGAACACTCACCAAATAATAATAATAACTATTTGCATTGTATTGCAGCAAAAAAATAAACAAAAAACAAAGAAAATAATCACTTCTAGAAACTTTAGTAGTCGTTACTCAAATACTCATGGAAGTAAGTTAAGCAAAAAAAAACTAAGTACTATGTGGACAATAGCAGCAGCAAATGGCAGTCACCTAACCAACAATGGTTCAGAGAAACTAAAATAAAACTGTCGATTTGAACTTAATTCACACTTAATTCCCACAATGCCACAAACTATATGAACATACATACAGTCAGTTGAACACACACACACACACACACTTGCATAAGCTCATATTGCAGTTTAAACATGTGTACTTACATACAGCCGTCTAAGCACATTAAAACTAACAATTCTTTTTATTGAAGTCATGCACACATACGCATACAGTTGTGCTCAAAAAACTACCAACGGTCAGGACTCAAATTTTTGTTTTTCTTTCAAATGACTAGCTCTCTAAATAATCGTTCGTTACAAATATGACATTTCTACTCGAATCAATTTATTTTTCAAAAAGCCACCTCCTTTAATTTTTCAAATTAAATACATAATCCCATTGTTATTTCTACAATGTCTGTCCGTCGCTAAAATGTAAAGCTGATTCCGTGTTCCCAAATAAGAAATATAAAACGGTTATAGCAGACACTTAAAATTTATACGACCACGAGACATTTGAACTGTTTTTAGACAGGCACTTTACAGAGAATATAAAGTACGAAGTCCACGTTTATAAAACAAATAAAATTAAAATTTATAAAAAATTAAATTTATAGGTTGTCTCCATAAAGAGTTGATTTTTACGAATATATTCTAATCTTTGAAACTGTAATAAGTAGGCACCTTACACAGGATTTACATACACTGTAATAACAAATATAAAAAAACAGAACTGATATTAGAGGTGTCTACATAAAGACGTTTGGCTTTTTACTTTTACTATCGTTCATATAAGGGCCTCATTTTGATAACTCAGGCTGTAAAAAATTTTGAGCTTGCATGAAATTTCAAAAGGGCATGTTGACTTCTTATTATAATACGAAGGTATTACAACTGCTCTCCCAGTAATTTTGTAAAATATCTTCTTGTTATGTTTTCCTTATTACGTAATTCTATATTTGCATATTTTTAGCTGATTTACATACTCCTCCAACATTTCACCTCTCACCTTCAAGCAAGCTATTGTGGTGCCTGATTTTCGATTTTATTCATTGTATAACAAGAGGCGAAATTATCTTTGGCGATTGGCAACAAATGGATGGACCATGGACCAACTGTAGGTACTAAATTGCAAAGAATTTATTTAATTTAATTTAAATGTAATTTTTGGCTTACGTTTATAGCTTTTTGATTGGCAAAGTTTAAAATGCACCCTATAAAATGTTTTTAAAAGCTTTCATAAAAAGATAATGGATTTCCAGGAAATTTAGTAAAAAAAAAAAGGAAACTTGAGTGACAACGCTGCTTTCTCCAAGCATCACATGTTTACAAATATAACGTTACATTCAAAAATGTTCAATGACTGCCTGGAAAGGTTATATCTGGACTCTAGAATGAGAATATATAAGGACACTTCTCTATACTTTCCCACTAATACCACTAACAAAAATTGGTTTATAAAAAATGGTCAACAAATTTCCTTGTATCTGTTTTGAACATCACATTACACATGGCAAAGTAATGGTGGCAGAAATGAAGTCTTAGAAAACTGAAAACAAATGCAAACATTGTATTCACACACATTCACCTGTTCATGCAAAACACAAATAGAGAAAATTAACATCAACCGCAATCGCAGCGAACAACAACAATGTTGTAGTACACGTTTTCTATTTTCTATTGTAGTTATTGTTATTTTAATCCTGTTTATTGTTAAGTCTTGGTGGTATTACGTTGGTCCCAGCTTCATTTCTTGTTAAGTTTAAAACACATGCGTATTGATGGCGTTAAGTTGTTGTTGTTGCTGTTGTGTGACTTTGAGATTTCCAGATAATTTTTTCATTAAATGGAATGAGTGCACATTAGTTTCTAGAGAATTTATTTATTTCTTAAATTCTTTTACGTCTTATTTTGCACCATATAATAAACATTTGTTTTTATTGCAAATTAAATTTCTAATAATTTTTAGATTAAATTAAGTTATTAAGGGTGAGTGAGTTGTGAAAAGAATGACAGCACGAAATAGTTCTACCAAATTCTGTAATTTACATATGTGATTGCTTTGTACATGGATGGAGCGTTTTACTATTAATTAATTTGCTATTGCGTAATGGTGCACACTTTCCTACAATAATTTTGTAGTTTCTGTTCGAATGCGCTCACTTTTTGACTTTTATGATCAGTTTGCTATGGAAAATTTTTATAAAGTGATTAACGCTAGAGCTATGCTATTTAATTATCAGGATTAACTTTGAAAATCAGGTAACAATTTGTGCAACTTACAGACGACTTCCTAATTTTTACATCTCACATAATCGTCCACCTGAACTAGCTATCCGTCACACTGTGTAGAAATTTTATACCACACACTCTCTAAATGATATAAGAACACAGCACATTTTAGACACGACGACATCATATGCGTTATTTTTTAACCGATTTAAATCTACTTTCGATGTTTTATCGCAAAATTGTGTTTAGCAATGGGTTTTATTTTCATTTAGCGGTTTTTATTGAACAATTGAAATCCAGAAAAATTTACTGTTTAATGTGGTTTCAGCACATCTTTGAATATTACGAAAAAAATTAAGCCACATATTGCGTTATTCGTTGGGGATTGTCACTAACGAGTTATTTGGAGTTATTTGTGAAATTAAATATCACAAACAACTTTTCACCTAAAAGAAAAAGTGAATCAATAGCTAGAAATCCATATTAGTAGCCCTTAAGTCCGCAAGAGGCACATTGCCATTATATCAGGAAAGTCCACCGAAGTAAAAACCCACACTTTTTATGACAGCGCACCGCATGGAACAACAAGGATAAGGCCATCAATTTGTGTTATGTGTTTCCTTAATAGTAACGAAAGTTCCGAACTTCTTTCAACAGCAAAGGGAGGTAGACTATGCCAAGAAAAGTCCTTTCAATGTAAAGCATTAAGTACGAATGGTGTGCCATTCGAAAGTCTTCATTTGCTTTTACCAATTCAATTTAGTAAGGCATTAAAAAATAAAAAAAAAAAAAAACAAAACAAAAAAAACAGTAACGCAACTATTTCCCAACACACAATAAAACTGACACATTCTAGTAAAGTTGCAAAGTTGTATATTACCACTATGATTGAGCTGGTCGCTTTCTACGAGATAGCACAGCTACAAGGGAATGTGATATATTTGCTTCGCCACCAACAAATAAAATTGATCATCAACAAAACAACAAAAGACAACCGAAAAGCTCTCATATAAAAACATATGTAACACATCGTTAGTGTTTCATTAAATTGGGACTGTTCACTCATTAAATAATTTCTTTAGTTTAATCAAATCCAGCCCTAAAGTTCATTTATCAAAGCCTTACTACAAACAAAATTATTAATAATTATTATTACTTTTTGTTAATATTATATTTATTTATTATAATATTTATAGAAAATTTTACGAATTTTATTAAATATTTGGAAAATCATTACATTAAGAAATACGTATTCGTATGAAAATATGTGAACTAAATAAATAAACTACACATGCAGCAATTCCCAAATATGTTAGCAGCATATTTCAACTATTTTTTATTTTTGTTCATGTTCTTATCCTCTATTTAAAAATTTTTTCTAATGTCGGTAAACATAAAATAACAATAAAAGTAACACGTTATATAACATATAGCATATACAAAAAAAAAACATATTTATTTTCATTTTCATTATCTAAACATTGTTATCTAAAGTGTACAGCAATTAGCCTGCAGTTAGTGAAAACGTAGGAAATTGGTGTTTTTAAATTTATTCAAATAATATTAAAATGCACATTTATTTTATGTTGTTGATTTTTTACATTTATTATTGCACATTTAATAATTTATTTCAAATTCTAAAAATTAACTTTTATTTAAATTATTATAAATTTAATGGTTTTATTTGACTTATTTTAATTTGGCCTTTGATTTAAATTTTAACATACTTATTTTTTATCCAAGTTTTATTAATACTAATTTAATAGAAAATTTAAAATTATAAAGATTTTTACATCCTTCCAAACAGGGATATACAGCAAGCTACTTATACTTGAAGTCATAAGGAACTTGATTATAAGCACTAAGATAATATTTCGCAAATACCATCTAACATTAATTACTTTTGCAACTTCCTAGAAATATCCTTTATTTAGCGAACGTTAAAGTTCATATGCCAAATTAAAAAAAGGCGATTATAGCATTAATCATTGTATTTTATATTCTTTTAGATAAATTCGTCTCCCATAATTTTTAATAAATTTTTGTAAATATTATGTTTTTGATACCTTTTCACCTGTTTTGCTTTGACCTTTAACAATATTTTTAAAAAGGCAAGGTAAGCCTGATAATTCTAAATCAAATTGATACAAAATTACGAAAATATATTAATTTGATTGTTTAAAATTGCAATTTTATTATTTCTAAACAAGGATATATGAAACAATTTTAAAAACTCAATCGGTGTTTATGCTAATTTTTCAAATTTTATAATAATGTCACGATGATGTTTTGTTTAAGTTTTGAAAGAAAATAATTATCAGTAAAAAAGTAAACGAAATGATCCATTGCAGCACCTGCTGGGCAATAGAATGATTTCAAGTTGAAATATCGTCGGATAAAGACTGCAAAATAATGAAGCATCTTTCAAGCGTGGTGAAAGTGGTGGAGTTATCATCGTGTTTATTTTGTGTATATTTCAAGTGTATAAATCGTATAATTTGATTTAAAAACTCTAGAGTTTCGTGTTATTATTTTGCAATAAAGGAACTCAATAGAACAGAACGATTATTAAAAAGAATAACCTTATTTTCAAAATGTTATTTTTGAAATCTAAATAAAACTTTTCAATAAACAATTTCTTTTAAATATTTAAACAAATTTCATTAATTACCAACAATTTTTTTTGGTAACAAGTTTTCTATATACCTTGTGTGTGTGTGTGTGTGTATGTGTCCGCATTTCATATATAAAAGTATGTATATGTAAAGTGTGCTTAATATTTTTATTAGTATTAAATCGTTTTTGTATATCCTCTTTTATGCTTTTATAGAATATTATATATGAATATGCTATAACTATTTAGTAAAGAAACTGTATACATATGTATAAATGTCTGTGTATTATAAAATTTTATTAGAAAATAATAAAAATTTATTTAGAACTGGTTTATATATGAAATAAATGAAAAAAGAAAAAACAAAACAAAGTTATCCTTAGAATATTGTTCCTGTATATCGTAAGAATTAAACAAAAAATGTTTATTACCCTCTATTCGTTTTTTTACATAAAGTAGTGAATAAAATTAATTAACAGTTGTAAATTATAAAAGCAGCTTAAACAAACACTCTGCTATGCAGTGATAAAAAGTCCGCTGATAGTTAAATCAGAAATGGAAAAAAAACTTGAAACCGCTATAGAAGGAATATATTGATATGATAGACCGTATTCTCTATGATTGTGGCTAGGCCCGATAAGTGCTGGTTCCAGTTATTTATTAATTATTATTTATTACCGTTGTAGTGTGATTAACCAATTGGCATAATTGACACATAAGTAGAGAAACAAAGAGACCTTAATTGCCAAAACATTTGTATTAATAAATATTACCGAATCACTTATTGTAACCAATTTATTGATCATCAGCATAATTTAATTGTACTGTATTGTTGTTGTTACTATATTATACATGGATGTTAATGGGACACTGCATGCGGAAGTGCTTTTGATGACGTTGAGTTTCTCTATATTTATAGGTCAGTTTTGTTGATAATTACACTAAATACATTCATGTCATTGTACAGTATTTTATGATAACCTAGTAATATTTATATTAATGTATGTAGTTAAGTATAAGAATATGAAGTAAGAATGGAGTGACGTCACTCAAACCTAAAATCTAGATTATTTTCATTGTTAGTATATAAGCTGTAGAAATTAAGTATAAAATAATTATTAATGATTAACCAATCAATAAACAATAAAGTAAAGACCTTTCGAGCTCTAAGTGAGGAGCTCAGGAAATATTTAAAAATAAACAACAACCAGACTTTTTCTTCCTTTTTGGTTTGTCATCGCTACACCGTCCACCTCCTGGTTGTCAATTCGGTTTGGAGAAAGAAGCCTTGTAAAAGTAAGTTCTTAAGGTCGCGTGATTAAAATTACCAAATTGCGTATAAGGGTCTTCGAAATAAAACTAATGTTATAAAATAAATGTTAACTTTAACAAACGTAAAGTGGTTATTTTTTAGGCATGACCTGAATTTTATTAAATACACTTTACAAGCCTCGGCGAATGTTCTTTTTTTAATAGAAAAAATATATACTTTTTTGTTAATTTGAAAAATTAATAGCTTTGAAATAACATTTTACTAATACCTGAATATAGTGATTATAGTGATATTACTATTCATAGAAGAACGAATAATGTTTTATATTTGGCGACTAAATTTACTTTTTTTTAATCATAGAACGAACGACTGTATTTCAATTAAAATTTCATTAAAATAGCATTCTATAATTGGCCAAAACACTAACTGTATAAAATGTTTTTGGAAAATATACATGTTTATCATATCATTTCACACACACCTTCAACTTACGAAAATTTGCTAAAAATTGCTGCAGAGTCGTTTCTATTGTTTTACATTTTCCAATATGGCAATAGAATATTTATATTTTGATGCCTGTCAGTTACGTAGTTGTTTGGGAAATTTTCTTGATAACTGAATATGTAACAAATTTTTATAAATATTTTTTATTATAATATTTATTTATGTATTTTTTACAATATGAAAAAACTAAACTATTTAGGACAACTTTAATGATATTTAAGACGAATTACGATCATGGAATTAGATGTTTACGGACCATACATTCAGATTAAGGATAAGGGGCATATCATGAAATTTACAATATCTACTCAGTAAATTCGTATATTTAAAGACCAAGTATGGATTTTGTAAAATCATATGAAAATGCTTTTAGAGCCGTGTCTACCGCTTAGTATCCAACTCAATTTAAAGTTTTGTGTAAAGTGTTAAAATTAAAATTTAAATTAAACTACAAACACGCTTTCACTACTGAAATTTTAATTATTTACCATTTTATGTTCGCCTTAAAAATTTATTGTAGAAATGTGTAAAGTTGACGATCTGGTTAAAAAATGAGTTAATATTTCCAGTTGTTAAGTTAAGTTCGTGTTTTTTTTTTTTAAGAGTCACGAAAACTTATTAAATAACTTTCAGTTTATATTGTGTCATCATCGAACAACACCATAATCATTTGCTTCCCCCTAAAAAATGAAGAAAATTTAGTATATCAAAAACAGAAAGCGTCTATATAAAAGGAATAATTTCAGGTAATAGAAGGCGAGGGATCCACCTTTTACTAAATTTTCATTTAAAATCATCCTATGGATGGTAATTATAATTTACTAGCTGACCCGGTCCGCGTTGCTGGCCCTGAACAAACATTAGTGTTGTATTACCACACGATTTAAATTAAGCTTTTAACGAAATGTACGGGCTTTAAATAGAAATTCATGGAATACCTTTCATAAAGTTTTTTTACAGAATAACTTACATATGGTGCAGATATGGGCTCAGTCAAAAACAAACGCATGTATTTAAGAGAAAGTGGAAATTATATTTATTTATTACTTCATCTTAAGGCTAGAGGATAGACAATGTTTTTCGTTTTTTGATTTGGTGTAAAAACGTATAAATTTTTTGGCGTGCCAACTCGGGAGCAAGCCACATACAATTGGCCGTGCGAAAAACATGAAGTTATCAAAATTAAGCCAGCAATAGTCAATGATTGGCCTTGTGCTTTGTTGATTGATGGTAATAGCAAAGGCAAGACGGAAAGGGAATTGGAGCCGCTTGAATTTGAATGGTAAATCGTTGGAAATCATCGGAATTCGTGGAATAAGTACGTCTTCGCCTTTGAATCTGCCACCGATGATTGTTGCCTTGATTAAATTTGGTGAACAGTTTTTTATGGTCAATCTGGTTCCGTTGCACAACTTTGGTGCGTTTAAGTTGCGAATAAGAATTACCGGTGATCCAACCTTTAATGTTAGCACATGCGGTGGCATTCCGGGTAGTTGCAATGAATTTAAAAATTCAGTTGGATAATTGACGGCTTGTTCTTCATCCATTACTGTGTTGCAACATTTCGGAAGTTTTAAAATTTTGATATTTTATTATATATTAGTGAGTTTTTTTTTGTAAATATCTTCGGAACTACATAACCGATTTAAGAGATTGATATCTCGTTTTGAAAAGCATAACAATGGCTTTAAAAAATAAAATAAAAAAGAAAAAAAAATAATAAATATGTATATGTATATGTCATTGGTGGGTTTTGCCACGCCCCTCCGCCCACAGACCGAAAATCAAAATCACAGTGTCACCCGCCTGAATATTCTGAAGATTCTCTGAAAATTTCATCAAAATCGGCCCAGCCGTTTTCGAGTCCATTTCTTACATACATACACACATCCTCTTTTATATATATAGATAGATTTATTTATTTTTTTAGAATTCCAATACACCAGTTTCAAATACCCTTAATTCATATTAGCAATAAAGTTAATAAAGAAATCATATCAAATTGTACTGTTAAATCTAAAGTCAAGTATATTTTGATATTTTATTTAGTTTAAATTGTATTTATATTCGACACGACAGTGCATGCTCTGTAAAGATTTCAAAGGTCTGCCTATAACGGTTTAAAAGACAAACCCATATTTATTAAATCCGCACAGCTTATATAGAAACACCCTGTGCTTTTTATAACTTGGCATTCACTCTTATTTTTGTAGCGGACATACGTACTCTGTAGAAATTGTTGAATATCTTAAGCCATATGCACTTAAGTTCCGTCACTAATTGCGCACTGTTTACACAATTTTCTTTTATTTTACTTGTTTTATTTTGTGGCTGAAATTCATCCTTTAATTTAAATCTTTATTTTTTCTTATGATACACAAAGCTTTTCTAACACTGTCCAATTTAGACGACCAATGATAAACACAGTTTCACAGTTCAAAGAATAATAATATTTTAATAAATATTACTTTGGAACACCCTTTACTTTTTATTATTTGTTTTTATGACACTGTTATAATTTCAAAATATTACATATGTCAGTTACTTCCAGAGATAGGGGGCTGTCACAGATAGGGTTACGTTTTATACTTTGTGTACGGAATCTTAAAAAAAAATAATAAAAATGTCCTGATTCATAATAAATAGAATGAGGAAATTGAAAAAAAGACTCTAGATATCAATCAATATTATTCTACGAGTTGTTAAATGGCTGTTGAAGTAAATTTATTAAAAAAAGAAGTTAAATAATAAAACTGGAAAATGGAAAATACCGACTCCTCGTATAATTTTAAGAAAATAAAGCAATATTTTAATTTAAGGAATTTTCGCTAATACTCTTGTTAAGCCTTTTTACTGTTAGCATTTTTTGTTGAATTTTTGGCATTTTGGAAAAACCATTTTATGGTTCAGAACAAGTGAACCATTTTCATTTAACGAACATGTATGAATACATACTTACACATTTACACATGCAAGGATAAGCACATTCCTTTTTATTATGGCAACTGTTCGTTAATATATGTATGTGTCATACAAAATTTTGTTCGCTCACAATCAGTTGCAGTTCCTGTTTATAGCCTCTTTTTTGTTATTGTTTTTTTTTATTTGGCTCCCAGTGATTTCTGTGAATTTTAGCCATTGAACCAAATAAAATATAAATTTTAGTGCAATAAACGTCTGTGTGCATGTGTGTGTGCCTGGTGGATATTCTTGTAGAAATTGCATCATATTTTTAAAGGTAAATTATTTCATGGAATATATTTGCGCAAATATTTTTTGCAATCAACAACAATGCCAAAGGGTGTCTGGAGTTAGCACAACGTTATACGAGGGGGAATTGAACATTTTTTTAAATATATTTTATTTGTGCTTTTTATTTGAAATTTTCAACTGGTGTGGTGTGGAAACAACAAAAAGTCTATTTAAGAGGAATAAATGTTGCTCAAGTTACAAGTAAAGTAAAATGTAATTTTATGTTACAACCGAGCTCTTCCAAGACCATTATTAATACCTTAGTGTATTTCCTTTTCTTAAAAGCCTGACAAAAATCATTAACGCCACCAATAGATGTTGCGTTTACAACCCATTAAGAATGTTTCAGCCTGCAAAATTTTTAAGGTTTTAAATTCCCAGATCGGTAAAAGTTTACTCTCCAAATAGGCAAACTAAGCATTTGAAATTATGGCCAAGAGCAGCTACATACAACATAAAGGCTCGAGTTTTGTTGGAAAGGAAAGGCAAATAAACTGGATAACTCCTTGACAACAAGATTTGGTAACAGTTTGTTTTAATGGTACAATCAAGAGGTGTGAAATCTACAAGCTCTACCTTTGAGTGACTAGGATGGGACCGGGCACAAATTGATTCAAATAAACAATTCGGAGTCAATCCTGCGGTAAAAAGTTGTGTTAGGTGACTATTACACAAGCAACGTAACTCTTAAAACTGTATTATTATTTAAAAAATAGGGATATTTCGATTCAGTTGTAAATACAGAATGTCAATTTTGACGTGGGGTTGTGAAATTTCAGCCATTAGCCAGACACATTGATTCGAAGCAAAGAAAGCATCATACTGTAAGAAGTTGTGATGATATCGATATATTGAAGTTTTGTACTCAAAACGACTGCGCTGCTGCATGGCATATAAACAGTGTAACACTTTAACACTTTAAATGACGAATTTGCAGTTAAAGTAATCTCGCTAAGAGGGGTCATTAACTGGCTGCTGCGATTAAAAGACATGACAATGCTCATTGTTTTTCAGAGATACAATAAATCCTTTCTCTGCGCGTAAAGTTCACCCAAATTGTACAAACCTGAGACTGAAGTCATCAAATACTGAACCGACCATTTGAAATATTTTTATTGAGGCGAAAGCGGACGTTTGCATACATAAACGCATAAATCATGCTTCAAAATAAAAATAATTGTAATAAGATTGTATTGTATTTAAATTTATTCTCCTATCAGTCTAATTTAGTCATCTCACATCAGATTTAAAGATTTCAATAGTTGAAATCGTTCCTTGTTTTGTTGTCCTTGCGTTATGCAGCATTGTAGGTTGTACTGTCTGCTTTGCACATTTTTGTTAAAAAAAAAGAAAAAATAGCACCAATCCAATTACAGCACAAACACTATCATTTAAATATTAATAACAACAACAAACAATTTTCCCAATCAGCAAATTCAAATTAAATGATCCTACTTCTCTGATTTCAATTAAATCTTGCTTAAAAAATAAATTATTTTATTAAATAATTACACGCATTTTCCACTTACCAAAAACAGATCGACCAACAATTTAACAAACAATGAACAAATATAATCAACAAAAAAACGTTTTATGGCGTTATCCTTGCAACAATTACAATAATAAAACGAAAAAACAACAATAAAAATCTGACTACTTTCATACAAACAGCAGAGGCAAAAACCAGAATTTCATTATTTCATGTAAAGTGCACTGAGGCATAAACTTAATTTTCCTACAGTTTGAAATACTTCCCCCCCCCCTCTCTCTCTCTCTCTTCCTCACTGTTACACACTCAATCGCACGCACTTTACGCTTGTGAGTCAAAAGTAATTTGAGTAAATAGGAAATGAATGGTGAATTAAAACAAAAAAAAAAAACAACAAACTAAAACGAAAATTCTGTGTAACAACAGTTTTAGCAACAACACCGACCAAGTCGACGACAACAATGATTACATGTAACTGCATAAAAAATGGCAAGCAATGGAAAAACTAACAATAAAAACCAAAAGTGAAAAGATCAAAACGGAAAAAAATTTAAATGTTTGGCACATTTTGAGTAAAGGATGTAGATAAATCTTTGAAATTTTTCCTAAGGGATAAACAAGCCGGTTAAAATACGTAAAATTACAAATTACGCCTTGTCAACGGCACTCTTAAATTTCAAACTTTTTTAAATATTTTTTTTATCTTTATTATGGTTTAGAAAATATCTTCAATAATGACGACCTTAATTTTAATTTTCTATACTTTTTGTTACAGCGATCAACCCACTAAACACTCTATGCAAACTCTAAGTGTTTGCCCACAACCATATTTGTGAAATTCACATCTCTGTGAGTACGCTCTTTTATTGGCAATTTTATTATAAATAACATTATTATAAATAACACATACAGAAAATTTTCATTGTCTAGCTATTGCGATTTAAAAAGTTAAGGCAAGCGCGGTGAAAGTATACGTTTGACCTACTTGGTTATGCTCGTCGATATATTTGTGTTACCTGTAAGCGATAAATGGAGTCTAGAGAGAGGAAATGAGAAAAGTAAGTAAGTCCGTGACCTAATCAAAACTTTCATGCTTTTAAACTAAACGACTTATAGTTCCGAAATTTTATTTTGTGTGTTTATTTTATTATACTGTTGCGTTGTTTTTTATATGTGCCAAAAAAGTCCTTTTTTTCGTTTTTATGTTTTTTAATAATTTTATCTTTTTCACATTTCAATATTTTTGTGTGCTTATAGAATACCACTTGGCGGTATAGACAAACAAAGCAGCTGGCTTACCAATACGTGAACATGATACATATAATTGACCGTGCGAGAAACAGTGATATTCCAAATCAATACCGCACAATGCTAATGATTGGCACCCTGGGCTTTATTGAGGGTCATTGCAAAAGTAACACGTATGGGGAACTGATGCCGTTTCAAATCAAACGGCAAATCTGGAGAAATCATAGGAATTCGTGGTATCAACACATCCTCGCCCTTATATTTTCCTTTTAAAATTATTGCTTCAGTCACGTTTGTCATGACTTTTTTTTAATTACTAAACGTGTTCCATTGCAAAGTCGTGGCTGACAGATATTTCGAAGCAAATAATTGGTACACCAACTTTCACTTGTAGGCGGTCGGGCGGCAGTCCAGATAACTCAAGCGAACTTAAAAATTCGACTGGACAATTTACAACATCGTCTTGGTTGGTAACAGAGTCAACCGATTTGTAGGAAAAAATTTCCCCGGGAGTGTCATTCAAAATTGTCACATTGATATCCGAAACATCTTCATTTTTCGCAGCTAAGATAGCTCTTTCCCCCAACCAATCATGGTTTCTAAAATTTTGTGCAATAGCGGGAAATAAGTTTGTGACAAATTCTTGCTTTGATTGTGCAAAGTGTCAAATGTTATCTGGAAGCGTAATCATTTTTGTGGTGGGGTCAATTGGAATTGCGCCATTCCCAATATCTAACAATTGCTTTGAAAAACGTTCGGCTGATGGATCATTTTGGAATTGCGCATTAAACAACGACACAAACAAAAAAAGCGAACAACCATTACGAAGGTACTGTGAAAATTTGGTGGATATCCGATGGAACGTTGTGCCTTAAACGCTTTTCTCAAACGTTTTTCTCAAAGCATTTCAATTTCATTCTCATTCGTTCGTTTTCGTGTAATTTAAATATAATTTAATATAATTGAATATAGTTTGTGCCCAATCTGAAACCAATACAATATTAAATAGCACAATGCTTCTCATTCTTTCCGCTTTATTCTACTCACTACAAAGAGCAAGTCAAAACGAATGCAAGCGTGTCGTTTTGCTTAATTTCGTACCCTGAATAATGTAAACTTGTTATTGTTTTTTATAAATGAAATTATTACCGTATTATTATTATTATTACTTTTTTTTTTTGTTCATTTAATGATATTTTTCCTTTCACCTTTTATCACAATTTGTTATTTTATGCTAACAACATCACAATTAATGTCAAGTTTAAGGTTTTTATCTAATTAAAGCGGCACCTAATGTAAAATTTTTATGGCGATAATAAAGGATAATAAAGTTAACAAATTCTCTTTCTTAAAGCCGTCTGAAATGAAAGTTGATTGAAATACTTGTTTTTAATTAAAATATACAAATTTGTTTAAAACATTTTTCGTAAAACATTTCATTATCTAAATTTATAAATAAGTATTTTCCTCCATTAAAACCGAAAACAATATTAGTGAATTTATAAATCTTGCTGCTGTGTGATAAAAGAAGAAATTGTTTTTCTTATGTCATTTAATGTTGACAAAACTAGCATGATTGAGAAATACAGGTGACAAATTGCATTCAGAAAAATTTATTTTTTAAATTTTAAATTTATTTAGGCGAACCTTTGAACTAGAGAAACTAAAATTTATTTCTTAATTTCTTTAGGGTGCTGCACTCACTTTTTAACATTTATCATCATTATATTCTTGCCAACTATCATAAATGGGTTGTTGCCTCATACCGGTGTCGAATTACCCAGATCAACATCGAAAATCAACTCGTACAACTTATAAGACGACTTAGGAGAGTATAGAAGATCTTAACATATCAATTTGTCGTCGGTCGGAGGGATAGAAGCTGTACCTGTTAACTACATGGGAAATTTTACACACTGATCTTGGCCTACACCTATATAAAATATAGAGCCACAATAGCCACAGGCTATCGCCGCCCTTTTCGTAACAAGGTTCTAGAGCAGTTGCGAATTGATCTGATGTTTTATTGAAAAATAGACTCATTTCTATCTTTCTGTAATTTCTACCTTAGCAAACAAAATTATCGCATATTCAATGAAACGAGTCTACAAACCCTGACTCGCCGTAACTAATTGTTTTGCAAGAAGTTCAGCTTATAACTGTTCAAGATGGCGAACGATAATAGACCTTTAGATATGAAATGTCTCTGACAGGAAGTTGACTTAATTACGTAAAAAAAAAGAACTGGAAACCTGTCAACTCATAATTTCAATTCAGACTTACCCGCACATTGCAAGTTTAGAAAAAAAATCAAACATGACCTTAAGCGTCCGACAAAAATAGGCAAGGCAGCCTTTCAAAATGTGGAGGAGTAATACAGAAACCCGAAAGAGAAAAACAAGAGAGCTTTGAAAAATGCTGACGGACTAAGTACCTTAATTTGAAACTATTTGCTAAGTGAATTTTAGCTATTAAGGACTATGTGCTGAGTAGGAAGTTCGACAATTAATAGTCAGTCCACGCCAATATGATAAGTACAGGTCTTTCGTAGTAGTATATCAAAACCTAAGTTACCTGTCGAAACTTAGATTGCTGGTGTTAAACTAGATTTAAAAGCGTTTTCTTAAACAAATCATATTTGGGAGTGTGACCAACACAATTCTCTTCCACTGGATTCCTGTCAGAAATCATACCTTAAATTCAATGCATGAAATACACATTGTTTTATGGAGTAATAAGCAATTTTAAAGAATATTAGAAAGCTTTTGGGTCGCTTTCTAACTTTTATGCCGATTATTTTGCTGATATATATAGAGTGCCCCGAACGTTAATTAAACTTAATTAAATTAAAGATAGGATGTCAATAAATGTAAAATAAATAGGAATAGAACCAAAACACCCAAAGTTTAACTTTTATTAATAAGAGAAATAATTTCCAGTTTTTTTTGTTTTTTTTTATTAATGCGACAAATCGCTTTTTTTTCGCTAACGATCATTCGACATTGTGAAATAGGCTTATAATATTTTATAATTTTCAACTTTCGCTATTTAACATTTAATACACATGTTCATAATAAACTAATGGGTAAAATTTACCAAATTTTCTCAAGATTTAATTATTTATTATATAAAATTACAAAATGAAATTGTCTCTTGTCACTAGTAAGCAACATACATGCATACTCACACACAGACATCGACTTTTAAACACATTAAACACATCCATACATATTACTAAACAAATATTATTCAGTTCATTTAATTTAACTTATGTGAGATATTTCAACAGACTTCTTTCTACATTCTATTCATTGCATGAAAAGAAAGGGCGGAGTAAACTTCTTACAAGTTTCAATTGTTTCGATAAGTTTAATTCGATAAGTTGGGTTAAATAAGTCCGAGACTGTTAAATGTCAGGAGAGGGGCGGTGATTTGTTGTGAGAAGTATCCATATAGATAGATCTGATGACTAACCAGCTTTGGATTTTAATTTTTAAAGGGACATTTTTTTCAGCCCGATAGAACTTTAAAAATCAATACGTGGCATTCATCTGTATAATGCGCATTCTGATCATCCAACTTTGTACTTTTTCGTGCATTGTTGGCGGGTTTTCTCCAAGAACTTAGAATGCTGAGAATGATCACACGTCGCAATTCTGCCTATTACCAAAACTGTCAGGATAAAAATGAGTCGCACCCCCGAACAAAATTTCACAATAAAATATCAAATCAATTTCCAACTGCTCTAAAACCCGGTCAGAAAAAGAACGGCAGTTCAGTTGTATGGCTTTATTACATTTATCAACCGGATCTTAAACCTGGAAATTTATGCAAAATTTTCTACGTACTCATATCCTTTCGACGTGTTACACGTACATGTTATGATATCATCCAGAGTTCGAAGGATAAAAAAATATGACAGTTCATTTGAAAGTTTTAACTCTTCGTTTTATTATTTGTTATTGTAGCACCTTCACAATACACCTTCTAGGAATATTAAAAATTTTTAGCCATTGGCGTATTACACCCTACAACAAATTTATCAATATAACCCTAATAGCTTTTTTATGCTTATGCGATTTCTTATACATGGCACATTTTTCACTAGAAAATAGTTGGCCCTCCAGAAAATCCTCTGCTATCGCTAATATTAATGAATATTATGATTTGAAAGACAGAGGCATGTAACAAATGGACGTACACACATTCTAGCAATATTTTAGAGATATTTTCCCCTTTATGTAAACAACCTTAAAAGAATACTCGTAATGATGTAATAAAATATGGGAATATATTTATATTGGAAAAAATACCTTAATCTGTAACAGGTAAAAGTTTGTGAAACCTTAAAAAAATATTGAGTTGACTCCGGACTTAAACTTAAGAAATGGTGTCAATAAACCGACCATGACAAAGTTTCATTTTTGAGGATAAAAGTAAAAGTATTAACTTCCTGTCATTTTATTCAATACGTCAAATCACTCTTCTTCCAACCCCCAATTTTTTATACTTCGTCAAAGGGTGAAAAGATATTCAATGTTGCCAAATGCAGAGACGTTGTTTTGAATATTCTTCATTTATTTTTTTTTAGACAACGAAATTTAATTTTAAATCAATTTGTTGAGTTTGTTGACAGGTAAGTTATTAAGATTGCTGTTTATTATATAAGACATGTTAATTAAGGGAGTGTGCTTGCGTATTTTATGAAAATTAAAGGCCTCAAATAATATTTCTAATATGATTTATAAGTAAGAGCATTAATTTTAGTTATATTATGCCGAGTGGGAGTCTCTCGTAGTTTCCTTGGGCAGCTAGTACCAAAAATGGAGTGTCTAATATGTCTATAGTGCGGAAAACCAGCAAGTAAATGGTTGAATGGTTAGCGGTAAATTACACTTAAAACAGAAAAGCCGATAGTTCTCTGTTGATAATTTAGCCATGTGTAGCATATGTGTGCCCAAGCCAAAGAAGAGAGGTATTGCGGATGGGTGTAATTCTTGTTTAATTTCTTATAATGAGAATGATAGTAGTCGGCCCATAATGAAATTTGCTCCTGGAGTAAATTATTTTTTATTAACTTACGAAGACTTGCAGCGTCAGCATTTTTATTTCCACTTGCCTATACGAGAATGCGTTTGAATGAAAAAAAATTAATTTTGTTCCATTTATTAGAATTTGATTTTTATAATTAATTTGTTTTTGGATTCATGAATACGATTTTTCATTGATGGTAGTCCTAATTCGGCAAAAATATATTTTAGCGGTGTGGTTCTAAAGGCTTATATACTCAATAGAATAGCACGATGATAGATTCCTTTTGCTTGATTCAATATTGATTTGGTAGTGCAACCCGTTAAAAATAGTCCGCAATCAATTTTACTAAGAACCAGAATTCTGGCAAGATACGTCAGAGAATTGAAGTGAAATTCCGTTGTTCAATGGGTACATTGATAAATGAGTTCCATTTCTTTTAACACGAAATTTACGATTTTGGAAATATCATCTAACGTAGTTAAACACCTTTGATGCGATTATCCATTTTTCAAATAGGTTAAAAATTACGTGCGCTCCAATCCAGTCAAAGGCCTTCTCTAAGTCATTTAACAGTATTGATACAAGATTACGAGATGACAAAACGCGACTTGATTGCGAGCCATAAACTAATATAAACGTGTGTTGGACAAACAGTTTAATAAGGTAGTGAGCGTGACTTCAGTTGCGATTAGCAAAGGAAATTGCTGTTAAGTATGAATTAGTTAGCTTGTTCAATTAAGTAGCTAATATTTCCTTGTAACATGTTTATGAATTTTATTCCGTGTATCGTTAATTGGTTAATTTTTTCCTTATAGTAAATACTTATACTTCGAAACATTGAGTTTTCTGTTTTATATACTATGTATTTATTAACTAAAAATTGGTGGGTAATTTTTTAAAATTTGTCCATACCATGACGATGACCATGGCCTCTTTTAAAAGAGCATAACGAAATTTATGCATCAGCAGCGGCTTTAATAGACTTGGGACTGGGGGACTGATGATACATTTTTTATAAACAAATAATTGTCTTTGTGATTAGAATTAATTAATTGATCACTGTTGTACATTTCGTCTAGAATATCCCAAGATGTCAAAAATCATAAAAATGGAGAACATACGGACTAGTCTACTTGAGTCAAGGTTACATGTGTGGAAGGATGAGTTGGACGACCTTTATTTAAGACAAACAAACCTGATAAAATATTGAATTTTCTAATATACCTCTTATGGTGATAGTTAGAGAGCCCGAGGCAAAATTCAATAAATTGAAACCCCCGATAATCAGCTTTGAAGTCGAAACTGAGTTAAAGATATTGTAAAGTCTTGTTTGGAAAAATATTGACAAGGTGATATATATGTATAACGAAATCACCGCAAATGATTATGACTTTGAATATAGTTATGCGGATTATTGTTTTTCTTTTCATTTTCACTTTTTGGTGAGTTCTTAATTTCTGAGTGATACTTTGATTTTTTATAAATATATTTTTGCGATTGAATTTTCGTGAATTTTAGTGATATGCAGTACTTCTAATCTAACATTGACTTATGAGCAAAAGCTTATTATTTTTCCTATAAAATGTTTGTTATTAGTGTCATTTAATTTTTTAATAAATACGGTTTTTTGAATTTTCGTGAAATATAAATTTTATGGTGAAGGAAGTGGAGGAAGTGGTTCTTTCCATTAAAGTCAAAAAAAATTAATTTTATAAATCTAAATATATTTGATTTTGTTTGCCAAATGGAAAATTCAAATTTAAATCAAATAAAAAAGCGAGAAAATTACAGCAAGATTTCTGTTCGTAAAAACCCTAAAAGTTGAATAATTTTCTTCTCGAAGGATAGATAGATACAATTAATTCTTTAAGCAAAACTTGTGGTTTTTGTAAAAATCAATTGTTGTGAACTATTAATCTTTTGGCTTTTCGATTTTGGATAATTTTTATTTTTTTTTTTTGCGAAACATAAAATATTTGAAAATGTAAAATCTAATACATAATACGGTTTTACGGTTTTACGGTTTTACATTATAATACATGTCTTAATTTAAAATGAATAATTATTTTAAAAATGTACTTGCGTTATATAATCTCAAATGTCTTTTCGTTTTATTTTATATTTGCTTTCAGACTTTCCCATAATACTCAGTTATAGTGTTATAGTGTAAAAAAGGCTCTCCAATTATTCTGTCAAAAATTTCTTTTTTGAATCAAAGATGTGGAATTTAGAATTTAGTTCTTCCAAGAATTTTCCTTAAACGTGGCTGTGGATTCCGTCTAGACTTAATGATACATACATACATGCATGCATACGTACACAAGTTAAGTTGGTTTTTATTTAAATTATTAAAAAAAAACACAATTTTTAAATTTTTCAATCTTTATTGTTTCAAAGATAGAATATTAATTAATTAAAAATAATTTTACTTAGCTATTTATAATACATATTTGTTTAATTAGCATAATTGCAGCAACTTACTTTATTATTAAATTTTGCAACATTATTAGTAATCGATTCTTGCGCAATTCGTCGGTTATTCTGGTGACAATGCACTTGGATTTAAATTAGGTCAAATTTGTTGTTGTAGTTTAAGTGTCAGTGCGCTTAATGTCTTAAAGATATTTATTGTTTATAAAAGTAAAAAATGTGTGTTTAACTTTATTGTTATTAACTGACATATACATTTTTTACCAATGTCTTAAATTTAAGAAATGAAATTCCATTCGTATACATTTTTTAAAGTAAAACCGGTAAATTTTTAAAGAAGCAACAATCCGAGAAACATCATTTATTAAGGAGTATTGTAAAGGAGTATCCCCTGATTTCATTTAACAATATAAAATACATATACATACATATGTATATACATAAGTACTTATGTATAATGTGGTCACAATCTTTGGAAGTAATTTTTCGGCCTTGCACTATATAATACTTGGTTCTAATCGTACAAATGATCATTGCCGTACTCAACTGTAAAAGTTTTTTTAAATTTTTTAGAAAAATCATGACTGATTAAATTATTCAATAATAAAATGAAAACTGATGACATCGATTATCTTATGGAAGTATGTACATATGTGCCTTTAAAAAGTAAGTAAAACTCGTTGTTTATATCTGCTGATATAAGGTTTGTTCCCGTACTCTACTTTGGGAGCCCGTGGGTTCCCAAATTTGCCCAAAAGCGTTCCCGTACACAAAGTTTGGGCAAGTGAGAGAGAATTTGAGAGAATAATATTCTTCTTCTTTCTGCCCAAAACAGCCCGCACTTTTTCTTCGGGCTGTTTTGGTAAGATTGTAAATCAATCAGCTGTTGCATAAAATAAACAATAAAAATTGTCAACAACAAGTTTTCTTTAGAAAACTGAAATAAAACTTTTTATTGAAGAATGTTGAAAAATGCAAGTGAATGCTTGAATTTTTTATTTATGTATGTATGTACTTATATATCTTGTATAAAAAACATACTAATGAGATATATGTATATGTAGATATGCATAGATAACTACATACATATGTACATATTTCCATGGACATAAAACAAGTAAACAATTTTGACATTTTATTTCGGGCTAAAAATTTGGTTTTTAGTATTCCCGTACTTTTAAACGTTTTAGGCTCTAATTGAGAGTATTTATTCATTACTCTCATTTGCCCAAACTTTACCCAAAAAGTACGGGAACACAGATATAATAAAAGAAAACTTTGAAAATCATTAGAAAGCTTTTTATGTTTGTGTTAAGGGACACCCTAAAATTAATTGTCGTTTCCCTCTTCCAAGCATCTTTAAATGCATTAGTATTGAGGTTGCATCTAAAGTGGTGAGAATCATAATTTTGCAAAATCGTTATGTTAACGCTAAAATACAGAACGAGTAGTTCAATATTTGAAAAAGTTTAAACAACTCTGTAGAAGGATGACTTATTATGGGTTTTAAACATCCTTAGTTTTCGCGTTACTTGCCACAATCTTTAATAATTAGTTTCACCTTAAGTGAAAGCTAGTATCCAAGGGTATTCTTATAAAGACAGAGTTAGTGAAAAAATAGATTTAATGTGACAATTTGATAAAAACAGTGCTCGAATCGTCTACCAGGTGGTACCATATTTGCAGTCGCCTAAAAATCTACGTAAAAATTAATATCGTTGCCTTACTATAGTCGGCGGCACCTGAAGTGTGCTCTGTGGCCTAAAAACATGGTGTAATGTTAGGCTCAACTTCCGTCATGATATTCAAAAAGATGTGAAAGTAAGAACCCTATATTTTGAAACTCTGTGGAATAACTTCAATTTTTGTTTCCTATTTTTTGGTAAATTGTCAAAAAATTATCTACATTCAAACAAATATATTTTTAGAATTTTATTCCTTGAGCATGTCTTCCAAATTTAATTGTTTCGGATTCCTAATAGATCCTGTTATTGAAACAAAGGAGACTAAATTCCAAAAATATTTAAAAGAAAGAAATGCCAAACTTTTGGAAAAATGTTTTAATTTACGAAAGGAAGAACCAATAATAGAGAACCGAAAGAAAGTGCACGAAATTAAAAAAGAAGAAGAAACGCCATCAAAGCAAAAAAGTAATGAGACGTTATATCAACAGTCAAGTAATTCCATTGCAATAACAGCTAATAGTGAAGAAATAGATCTTCAACAAACTACCAGTCGGACAATAGTGCCAGTGAAACAATCAAAAACGAAAACAACTAAAAATAACTTACCGACCTCGACAAACACGAACAAAAATCGTTTCAATTCAGGCCGTTTAATAAATTTAAGAACTTTAAATACAAAAAAACCAACTCGCTTAGATTCGTCAACGAAGTGGAAATCACCTTTCACCTCCTTGACAACAAATGGCACAAGAAGTCGTTTACAGCGCAACATGGAATCTTTGGAATTTTCCTATGACCTCTCACGTGATGAGCTTAAATTTGCTAATCGATTTTGTTTTCCAATGAAACCGGCATCAAGTGCGGAACGACAATTACTTAACAGTGGCCAAAGGAAAGAGTATCTTCTGCAAAGATATGAGCATTCACCTGTTGATAAATACAACTATCCCGAAGCCACATCTTGGCGCATTGGTTGGTTGCATCATAAGAAATAATTGTTCTGCGAACTAATCTAAGGTAAAAATTTTTAAAAAATAAATTCCTATAATAATAAATTTCATTTTGAAAAAAGTGGTTCTTTTCGTTTTGAGTACAGCTTCGAAAGACAGTGACATTTTAAATTAAAGATATTTGTATTGGTCAAAAAAGCATGAAAATAGGATATAATCGCAAGGAGACAAAAATTGCAGAATTTATGAATTTTGACAAAGGCATCCCATTCAGCCTGTGCGTCAGTGTGTTGTTAAGAGGAAAAGCAAAATTTAATAATTGTTTGCAAAATCTTTTCCAGCTTTCGGTGACAGGTTTCTTTAACATCAAAAATAAAGCCTTTTAGCAGATGGCAATCAAGAATAGTAGCTTAATTCTTTATAGGATTAAGGAAAAACAACGAAATCAGCTTTCGGAAAGTTGAAATCCGATTTTTCTCTAGGTTGGTCAATGGTTTAAGTAATGTTCCACCATTTCGTTCCATTCCACGCAATCCATGAGTTTGTTATCCTCTTCAAGTACTTTAGAATAATTAACACTTGCAATTAAAATTAAAAAGCTGTTATTCGGTTTGGCAATTGATTTGAGTTATATATCACAGCGGTCTCCTTTCTTAACACACATTTTCGCAGCAAAATAATACATAAAATTACTATACCAGATTCAAACTATAGGTGCATTACCATCATAGGTGCTGCAAAAATTATCGTGAATACATCTTATCACCACCTTTCAACTTTACACTCATTCCTTTCATTTTTATCACAATTATTCTTTGACGAAAATTATTTTATTTTCAATTTTTTTATTTATCCACAGGTAAACTGAAATAGCTTCAATTAATATTTAACATCTAACTTGAATATAATATTAATATGCTTCTTAATTGAATTTTAAACATTTTATTGAAAATAATTATATTTTGTGTTTGTTTAATTATAAAAATACTTTATTAAATAACTTATTTTACATTATTTTCATTTATACAATTTTTATTTGTGCAAATAATTAAAACAGATTAAGTTTTCCGAAAAAGTCTGTTAATTAATTTTAATAAAAATAATTACTTTAATTCCAAAATTAAAGTAAAAGTTACAAAAATATTAAAATAATAAAGGACATGGTAACAATGGTAAATTCATTAATTTTTGTCTTGACTCCAAACGTCAAGCACCAAAAATAATTTTTTCATGGCTATAATTTCACCGTTTCGACCAGAGAGAGATATATTCGCCTTGACTAAAGACTATTGAAATCTATGTCTCAATTCGCTATGTGTTATTACGTATCGCATAAATCCTATTTAGTGCGCTGTAAGTTTTGTATAGTTTGATAATTCGACCAAGGTTGCCATTGCCATCACAATGTCTAAATAGCAATTTTTAATTTTTGTTTCTTTTTTTTAATTCTTTCTATTTTTCTATTTATTATGTAAATTTCTTGAAATTTTAAAAAATATTAGGACATTAGTATATCAGATCACCAATAAAAACAATGAAGTTTATTTTCAAAATAAATCAAAATTGCAGAAATTAGATTCCTTTGAAATCAATTTATTTTTAATTAAATTAAGTTATTTTTATTAAATTATTTTAATTTTGCAAGATGCAATTATGTAATATAAATAACTATAAGAAAAATATAAAATGAAATTGGAAAATATACAAACTTAACATGACAATTATTTAAAGAATAAAAACAAAAATTATAAAAAAATGAGGCAGTTACATGAATTGTTGCACTGCTGCAAGGTTATTTTTACTTTTTATTAAATTTAAAGAGAAAAAATCCTAAGAAAATACACCTAATTAAGCACGCTGTTACAAGAAGACACACGCAAACGAATACCAACAAAGTTAAGGAATAACTTTACAAATTATATAAGACTCTTATAGTTTAAATTGTGGCATTTACGGTGTCCATTTTTTCTTGGAATTTTTGTCCTATTTTTTAGCAAAAAAGAGGAATCTTTTTTATTAGAAATTTTTGTCTAAGCTTAAGGAATTTATATCATTTTATCTTTTGATGAATTGCTTGGCGTTGGTTTCGAAGTTGGCGGCAGTGTAGGAGTTGGTGTTTTTGGCAGAAGCATCACGCTTTCTGATTTGGACTGTAAAAAATCAAAATAGTTTACTTTTTAATTTTAACGAAATTTTTTTTAACATACATCTGCCTTAAGCATATTCTTCTTGTCAACCTCGTCCAGATCTAAGGCATTATCCTTAAAAGGTTTGGCGTTATCCTTAAGATCGTCTGAATATTTGTTCAACGCATTTGATTGCTGTTTATCGTTATTACTGTTCATCTCATCTAATTGTATTTTTTCTGCCACTTTTTTTGTTTCATCCGCTTGTTTTATGCTTTTTGCAATTGCTTTTTCTATTTTTTCTTCAGCTTCAATTACTTCTTCTTTGTTTAGTAGAATGATAAGTTCTTCCAACTGCTTCTCATTCAGTTTGACATTTTCACGGCCAAGAGCTTCAATGACCTTTAAACATAATGAAAAATTAAAGTTTTTAATTAAATTTACAGAAGAAACTCTAACTCTACATTGATTTAAAAAATTTAATAAATTTACTGCTTGTTGTCCTACGATGTCAATTTTTACTTTTGTAAAAATAATTTTTAAATATTTCAAATCCATGGCAGTGAAGTATCTTACACCCCGTTATGGAAAAAATGTATTGTGTTAACGAAGATCCCCTCTTACTTGAAATTTGTTCCCCTTTCCAATTGATTTGTTAGCTTTATTTTAGTTAGTTAACAGTTCAAATACATAAGGACATTATATAAGAACTTCTTTTTTTTTATTAAAATATTTGTGTGTGTTTGAAAATGTTGCAGTGGTTGCAGTGTTAAAAGACGCCGGCCCTTCAGTAAATAATGTAAGTGAACGGAAAACGTAAAAGTATATCAATTGCGGTCACAAGCTAAGGTAGGAACCTTGAACAGCTCTAAAATTTTTAATTCTCAAAATGTTACGTTAATGTTGAAAAAGGAAAATGAAACATTGACGCTGACAATTCAGAGTGCAACAATTGCAGCAATTTACCAATTTTCGTTGTTTTGAACGAAAACTATAAACTTTTCAATAAGAGAATGAGTGGAATCACTAGAAAAGCTAGCCAGAGCCAAATATATTATTGTATTATTTAATATTTTCCTCTTGTGGTAAAATATTAATTTGATTGTAATCATTTTTTTTTTTTTTTTTGCTTTTATAATTCTTAATATATTTTTGTTTTGTGTTTACCTATTAGTGCACGGATGCAATAATGTTTAATAATGTCTTGGATAGCCGTTAAAAATTTTATGGGAAATAATAATTCCATTGTTATTCATGATATAGGTAATGTAACAATCATTTAATTTACGCGTTAGGTTCTATAATTTGGTGCTTTTTATTATTTTTTAGGTCCACTGTCAAACAATGCATACTTTACTACAACAAAAATTATTTTTCTCTTCATTAGTTTGCATAAAATTGTCAGGCAAGTGCGATTTCTAATTATAGACGAGATAAAACGTCTGGATTCCTGAATGCTACTTTTTTTTAGGAATTTTTTGTTCTGCAGTAACAACAACGGAAAGAAACTAGCTGAGAAGAAGCGAAGAGGATGGATTTTTGTTTAAATTTCATGAGAATATTAAATCTACTGTCGTAACAATAATTAACTTATTTTGAAAGTATCACGGTATACTGAAATAGAATTTATTTATAAAATACCAGCATATGAAGCTTAAAGAGTCGCAAAAAAAATAATTTGTACTTTAAATATATTATAGCTGCTAAGGGTAATTCTATTTGCAATAATATTTTGAAATCGCATCTGAAGTTTTCAGTTAAATTTCAGCAATTGTTATATTTTAGTGCAATTTTCCTATTGTGTGAATTAGGTATTAGACAATTTGAGTGGTTTGTCTGGAATAATTTTTTGTTGCAAAGTATGTGTTTTATTTTAAGTAGCGGTGCGTTTTCCTAATTCATTGGTTAAGAATGTACCATAATTTTACTTAATTAAAAGAATGAAAATTGTTCAATGTGAGTTTTTAAACTACACAAGTAGATTAAATTAAAAGGTTCTCTCACATACCTTGAGCACATCATCAACCGATATTGCGCCATCTTTGTCATCATCCAATTTACTTAAGATGTTTTCTATTTGTTTAAGTCTTGACTCCTTAGAGGTTTGTTTCAACTGCAAGGAGAAAAAATGAAATAGTTATTTTGTTTTTCTTTACATACTTAACCTCAAATTATATAAAGCACGAATACCTTTTTAACAGTCTCCATTAAATCTTCGATTTGAAGAGTATCATCTTGATATTGGTATGCTTCCTGTTGCTCGCCTCTTGTCTTGCATAAATGCTGTTTCTTTTCCATATCTTTAACAATATTATCCAATTGACCAATCATACTATTAACTGTTTGGAAAAGCTTCTTTGCAGCTTGACTTTCTTGGACAGGCTCCCTTACAACTTTACGTACTTCGCGCAGTTCTTCTACATCCTCTTTATACTCTTCTAATTCGGTTTTAAGATCTTTTATGGTTTCTTTTTCCAGCACCATTTTTTTGTCTGTAGAAAGAGTTTTCAACGCTTCCGATATAAGTTCTACATCCTTTGAAGAAATACATTTTTCTTCAGCATCTTTTGCTCTGGCCATTTCAATCTGCTTGGCAGCATCACAAGGCTTGAGTATGTTTGGTAGCATCGGTCTTTCCTCAATACTTTTTTCGTCGGTTATGACATTAGTGCGATAAATTCTTTCAAGAGTAACATCTTCTAAATCAGCCCTTTTTTGCGCCTTGGATTTAGAAGCTTCTTGCTTCTCCTCTTCATGTTCTTCTTCAATTTTACGTACTTCTTCCTGCATAATTTCTAGTTTAACTTTGTTATCAATTTTTCCTTCGCGTTCACCAATTGCAGCCTTAGTTTGATTGGCCAACGAATCAGGTATTACCCTAAGGGTTTCCTTAAGCTTGTCAGTGGTAATCGTATCGTCCGAAATCGATACAGCTCTCGAAAGCAACAGTAAAGTTGGAGGAACTTTTTCGTTTAAAGACAAATCTATCCATTCTTTTAGTTGGTGTTGCATACGTTCCTTAGTTAAACCGTAGGCGGGCATGCCACGAGCTTTGCATGCCTGTTGCAGTTCCCACAAATCCAATGAGTTAACACCCTCGCGATCAATAGCCCGATCATCAGTCGCCAATGAACGCAACTTTAAACGCAGCTGGAACCTCAGCATATTCGAAGTGCCTACCGTATTTAATTCTAAAACCCTACACAAGGCCGCCAATTGTTTTCCGTTCAAAGAATCTAAAGTAATTTCGTCTTCAAAACGTTTGGCAAACTTTATTATTTCTTCGTTAGAAACGTGTTCATTGGGATTCTTAATCTTTTCAATGAACATTTCAAATTCTTTTGCCTCTCCACTTTCCTTCCCACCCTTGTGTTCTACAGTCATTTCATCTAAAGTCTTTTGCAAAAACTTAGCCACTTCCAAGCGCACTTGTAGAGCCTGTTTTAGTTTATCCTCCCTATCTTTGGTAGTTTGGAATGTCGATGGCAACATGCCGGGAAAAAATTTTATAAAAAAGGGCAACGTAAATTCCAAAAAGGGAACTATTATAAATACGGAGAAGGGTATCAAACGAAAAAGATCCGAAGTAGTGCGCACCAACAATCTATTTTCTCGCCTTGTTAAAGTTTTGCCATTAAGGACGCGCCACAATAACTTGTTGCAAATACGAATATCAATAAATAAAAGACGGAAGCCATGATAGTAATGCAGGCATTCGTCCCAAATACGAGTTTTCAAAGGCTTCTTAACAGCGACCGCTTTCTTAGTCTCCTGGTCCAATTTTTGGACTGCGGTTTTACCTGCGGCAGCTTCTTTTATAATTTCTTCCACTTTTTCTTTTTGCTTATTTTTCATACTCTGTACAGTCGCTTCGACTTTTGAAGATGGCTGATCATAGAGACCTTGTCCTAAATGAAAATACCGCCCAGGAATACAGCTATGGGACGATATAAACTTCACATGATATTGTTTTTTTTGAAGAGTGTGGAAATCTTGTTGAACAGTTATAGTGACAGCTGTCAGATATTTATTAGTTAATAACAATGTACGTGGATTGCAATATAGGTTAGATCCATCTAATTTTATAAGACGATTCAGGCTAAACCCCGTCCGACTGCATTTAGTTGTGTCTAGAAATTGTATGGGAGATAACAAAATTATTTCATAATTCTTATTTTATATTAAATTCATTATAAAAAGGAAAAAAAATTAATTTGTGAATGCCGCAATTTATATGATTTAAATAAATTTTTAAAAATTTCAGAGAAGTATTTATATGAAAAACAATTGTACAAGTATTTAAAATTTTTTATGAAGACCTTAGCTATTGGCTAAATTTCAAATTTTATTAGCTTTTAGTTGCGTCTTAACAGTCTTAACAGTATTTGTAGAATTATCAAAAAAACCTTATACATCTTGCCAAGATCAAACACCGTATACCCACTGGTGTGTAGCATTGCTAATCAGGTAAAACAATATCTGGAGAAAGTAAAATCAATAATCCGTTTCTTTTTCTAACTTTTCTCTTCCTATTGTACTTTTAATTTTTCTAGTGGCATTCTCTATAATCTAAAAAATAACTGCAGATTAGAGCAACATTTCACATTGTCTCTTTATGCAACAAAATATTTATGATATGAAAAATTGTACATGGTGGAGTTGCCACCAGTTTTACGTTAAAACTCACATTTCATGTTCAAATTAAAATTTGTTAAATAGATTAAAAATTCGCGGTTTTGTTTTTCAAATTACTTTTCATTGCTAAAGGATATTTTTGACATTTTTTTCATTCCATCCTTTCAGAGATCATCTTTGTTTCTTGGATAAATTAATTGATTCTCTTTAATAATAAAAAATAAACTTTGTAAATGATACCTTTGGTCAGTGAAATTTATTGATTAAAGAAGGCACATTTTCCAATTATATTTTGATAAAAATGTTATTGATAATTTTAATATATTTCTACCGCTCTGACTTTTAAGGCCCAACTATAATATGCATAAGCTGACTTAAGCTAACGTCAAAAATTTAACGAAAAGTCTATCAAATTCTTACGGCCCAACTATAATATGCATAGGTTGGCTTAAGCTAACGTCAAAAATTGAACGAAAAGTCTGTCAAATGCTAAAGCGAATCATTGAAGACTTTTACGTGGCTATATTGTACTTACATGAATATAGAAATTATTATGCACAGTTTTATTTGTACTTTTGCAAACAAATAATTTCGTTCTAAATAAATAAAATTTATTAGCTAAAAGACGTTTAATAATCATATTTTGTATACTTGATACTATTCTTATACAAATTTATAATTTTTTGTTAATAGTTTTAAGAAAATTACGAAAGAAAAATTACACATATAAATCGCTATATATCGCTTATGTATTATTTGGGCCAAAAGTACTAAAAAGTGCAACTGTGTGCATCATTGAATTTGTAAACAATACAAAATTAAATTTTATTGCAAATTGTGTGTTAAAAAATGGAAAAGAAAATAAAATGTTAAAGGCCCTCGGTCCTTTGAATTGCCGTTATAATAAAACGCATCTCTTTTGTCATATAAGCTATTTTTTCTTTGTACATTTTCTATTAAATTCAGATAAAATATTTTTTGCCCTCCATTGGAATTTGTTTACTAATGTATCTATAATACAATGAAAAACAGCTGTTTCCGTACGGAATTTGCGATCAGTTTCGTACTTTGCTCAAACTAATGACATTTGACAAAAAGTTTTGTTAAGTACATTATAGTTTGCCACATATGAATATTAGGTATTTGCACAGTTGCTTAAGTTGGCTAAGTCAGTATACGCATAATATAGTTGGGCCTCTACACTTGTTTATAGACTAATTCTTTGTCACGTCTTTTATTTTTGGTGTAAATATCCTACAAAGGTTTTTTCTATACTTTAAAAACACCACTATCAAATCAAACTCAATAATTTTATCTTATTCCCAATAAAACTTTTAAAGAAGTTATACATTTTTATTTTTGAAAAGATAAATTTTATAATTATTGAACAAATATATCGATTAAGTACAGTACATTAGGATAAAATAATAATTTTTTTGTCTACACAAGTTTGAGAGTTAATCTGATTGTTATTTTTTCTTTTACTTATTTTTGTGCTTAAAATCGCCAAAAAGTTTTGAATTGATTAGTTATTTTTTTCATTAGTGGTAGTAATATTTATTAGGTAGTTTTCATAATACTTTGAATATTTATATTAAGTCCCAGTTTACATTGGACGATTTTTGTCGCTGCAACTCGTAGTTTGTTGTTGTAAATAATGTGTGTAAAGGAATAGTGGTAGAGTTACTCTCTTCCCCTATTCTCTTTACTCACATTATTTACAACAACAAACTACGAGTTGCAGCGACAAAAGTCGTCAAATGTAAATCGGGACTAATTTGCATTCAATGCAATTGACATTTTTACACACATATTTTGTTCGTGGGCACTGCTGTTAGGCAATGTTGTCAGCTAATGCCATTATGGGGTTTTTGTTTGAAAATGGGGACAAAAACTGAAAGATTGTGGATTTTTTTGGTAGAAATTTCAAAACTTTAGAAATTTGTTTCATGAGGTGTTTTTCTAACAGATTCTAAGGATCGATGTTTTAATTATTATTTAAGTTGTTCAAGGTATTCTTCTAATTGATTTTTAACCCACTATTTCTTATTTAGCTGTTTACTTGACGAAAATCTTCACATATGTTGGCTTAGTTAAATAAAACATGTCGACTTTATACCTTTGTACTTAAAGAAAAAAAAACAATAAATAAGTGTGATGCACACTTATCAAGATGGTATGAATGTATGTAATCTGAAGTGAACCTGGTTTAATGGTTTACCAGGGATTGAACCCATCTAATGGTTAAATGGTTATCTTTTGTTAGTAATTAGTTTTTGGGTAATTTTGTAAAATTTTACTTGTACTGTTTTTTGCCAAATTTTATTCTTTTCATAAAATCTTGGCGAAAATATGATATTTTAGTAAAATTGAACAAATTTAGTGAAATACCGATGTGTGTGTATGACAATATTGAATTTTGTTGGTACAACTTTGTTTAAATATTTTGATTTGAAATTGAAATTGGCATTTGACAAAAACAATTTTAAAAAGCTTTAAGAAACCAAACTCCTTTGTCTACTTTTGTCCATTTCTCTAGAATTTACAACGTTTAATGTTTTCAAGTAAAAAAAAAGGTGAAAACGTTTTTGACATATGTATGTTTGATTTTTAAACGTTTAAAACGTACTAGTTCGGTATTGCAGACGACCAATTCACACAGAAAGTTTACATGAGAAACATTCTTTTACTTAAGTAAAGAGATACTTCCTTATCTTAAAAATTATCTCTGTATGAATTTGTCTTTACATGAGCAAGAATAAAAATAAAATCAAAAAAATTCCGCTGAAACCCAGGCGAAAATTTGCCTTAAACTGTGTCGTTGAATTTGAGTAGACAGGCTCGATACAAAATGTGTGAACACAAATGGCAAATTTGCGAAAAGATTCGACTTTAAAGCCGTACAAGGCTCAACTGGTGCAGAAATTGAAACCGATCGACCATTCACATCGCCGTAGATTCGCTCAATTCATTCAGAAACAAACGATTGGTTTTTCTGTAAAAATCATTTTTTCAGACGAAGCCCACTTTCACTTGTCAGGGTATATCAACAAGCAAAATTGCATTTGGACTTCTGAAAAGCTTAGAGCGTGTATTGAGGAGCCTTGAGAAGCATACTCAACGTGTCACTGTATGATGTTGTTTGGGGCTGGAAATGCGGTAACGGTCAATGGATCACGCTATCTTGAGATGTTAACAACTCAATTTTGACCTATTATTGACGACGTTGATATCACTGACATGTGTTTTCAACAGGACGGTGCCATATGTTACACAGCCAACGATTTGACCAGCCAGATCATGTTATTTAACACCACTGGATTATTTTTTGTGGGGCTATGTTAAGGACAGAGTCTATACAGAGCCAATCGATTCGATTTTCACCCTTAAAACTCAAAATCCGTCATGTAATTAACAAATAGGACCGTCATTTTGCCAAAAAGTGGTTAAAAACTTTGATGAAAGGGTCGACATCTGTCACCGTGGCCGTGTCGAACTTTTCTCTTTGTAATACAACACAAATTTGAATCATCTTATTCTATATTTTTTGTTTTGTTTTGTTTCAGAAAACAATGTATGGATGTCAAAACATTTGCACGCATGTATGTAAAAACGCCAGGGATGGCCAAGTTGATACCCATTTGCGAACCTGAAAACTACAATCGACACATTTTCCCAATAGATATTTTGTAAAATATTCAATTTCTATTTTCATTCCCGATTTAATAAATTTTATGTGCAGATGTAAACTACAGAATGACGAATAATGTGTAATATTGTGTTATATATAGAATTATAGGTTATTACTTTAAAAATTGCAATAGAAAGAAATATTTTATTTTATTTAACACAAATTTATTTAACAAAAATTATAACAATTTTTTTTTTCAAATTGTTATAATTTTTGTTTTTGAAAAATATAAAAAAATAATTTCCTGAAGAAGCTTTCCACAGGAAAGCGAAATATCGAGAAAAAAAATAAATCGTTATAATTTAAAGGACCGTTTAAAAGATGAAGATTAATATTTAATAAAAATAAAAAAAGGTCGAATAAAACTGAAAATAATAAAATAAATTAAATAAATTCTAAATGCTAAATGTAATTTTAATTGAAAATCTCATATACTTTCCCTGACGAAACAAAAGAAAAATTTAAAAATATTTATTGTATTAAAATCAAATATATTAATATTATAAAAATTCCATTGAAATAAAAAGAGAATATTAAATCTAAAACTTAATTATTATTGCTTACAATAAACTTTATTGCAAAATTTTCATAACATATTTTGGTTGTCAGCGTACAAAATGTACTTTTTTGTTTAATAAAGAAAATGGCGCTATAAAATACAAACAAAATTTAACATAAATGTACCATGATAAAAAACGCAATGCTATAATGATTACAATCGCAATAGCTTAATCTTGATACTTTTTCACTTGGTTATCTACAACTTTACCCTGAATCTACTTTTTTAAAAGTAGATATTTTGAGAAGTTGATTTTTTATATAACAAATAATCAAAAGAGTGCTACTGTTTTAGGTTATTTAAATCAGAAAGCAAGTTACGGCGTTCAATACCAACAAAAATGATAGTTTAATTACATTAAATTAAAATGGAATTAGATTTTTAATGTGAGAAAAAAATTAATTGACAATAAATTTCTAATTAAAAAGTAGGACCTCTCTTCTTTAAAAAGATTTTTAACGTATTTAGTAAATATTTATATGAATTTAAGTTGATTGTCAATAGGTTCAGTTTTTCATTCGAATTTCAATAATAACCATTGCAAACAAAATCAATTGAAAAAATGTTTCTCATCACCATCATTACTTCAACCGATACTATTAAAAAAAAAGCCGCCAAAATTATAAGGGATATAATGTTTTACAGATACAGTGTGCGCATATAAAGCTTATTATGTTTTACAGATAAGCCTTATATGCACACAAGATTGGCAAATTTAGTTGTGACCTCAGCCTACACTTAACAAGTGAATTAATTACTTACTAAAACGTAAAAGTTAAAGCAAAATCTAAAATCCTGGGATATAGGACCAACTATGTTAAATTTTATCAAAGCCTTTTTGGCAAATAGGCGATATAAAGTGAAAATCAATGGCTATTTATCAAGATATTTTCCACTGAGAAATGGCATCCCACAGGACTCGCCACTCTCAGTGGTACTGTTTCAAATTGCGTTTAATGGAATAAGCAAAATAATAAACGGAAACCGCTTTGTAGACCATATTTTATACGCCGACAATCTATATATACTCTGCAAAAAAAGGACAACAGAGAAACAAAGAACATTTTACTGAAAATTCTTGTGGTTATCAAAAACTGGTCCGAAAACTCTGGCGCCAAAATCTCCCTACAAAATACAGAAAATTGCATATCTGCAGAAAGCACAACTGCGACTCAGACAGTCACACTATTTAGACCGATGGCATACCCATTGAGAATGTCAAAAAAATAAAAATTCTTGGATTAATATTTTCACACAATTACAATTGGAAAGATGTATGGCAACAGCTGCAAAACCAATCTCAAAATAATTAAATCTGTTTGCCACCAAGCTGCCAGGTCCGGCGCATATGCATTTAGGACAACACCTATCGACAATATACTCTACGAGGCCTATCTCCCATCTTTAGACGAGAGAATACATGAAACAAATCTCAAAATTCTACCCAAACTCCTCAACAGCACTAACTCTGTTCTGGACAAAGACATATCCTCAATTATTAGTGCAAAACGGCCCAAACGCATGAAGTCAGCAATGGCTTTGTCTTTATCGTTACACAATTTACTCAATATTCCACTCAGCGTAACAAAAAAACTAACAAAAGAACCACCATTGGAATTTAAAACATCATCAATCAATATTTCGCTGGCAAAATACAACAAGAACAACACTAGCAAAAACATCTTCCTCAAACTATTAGCAGCAAAAAAAAATATTTCAAAACGAAAAATTGGCACTTCGTATATTCAGATGGAACCAAGTCACAAAGCAACATACCAGCGTTCGCTGTAGTAAATGAAGAAGGTGAAAATCTCATCTTAGGCACTCTTTATGAACAGTCCTCCGGCTTTACAGCGGAATCATACGCGATTTACATGCAATTCGTGTAGCACTAGCAGAAAAAAAGACCCACTGGATTGAGAATTTGAAACGCTACTTATCACACAAACACATAATTTACTTAAACTTAATTAATTAATACTTGAATTATTAGTATATAAATGCAAATATCGTAAACTAGAGCTGATGACCATGTAGCCAGTGCTCGTCAAATTAATTTAGCCTCAGAATTTAATAACGCAGGTTAAATAAATAAAATAAATAAATAAAAACGATTAATATCGCTGGAAATCGTTTTTATAATAAAAAAAATTTATAAAAAAATTTGGCAACTTTGATCTGCTTTGTTTTGACGTTGTGACGTAACTCTTAACTCACCATCATACTTTGCCATAATTTTTGGGGCAGTCGTTTAAAGAATTTTAGGAAACCATGAAAACACAAACTAATCATCAAAAGTTGTTAAAAAACAGAACTGTAAAAGCATTATCCATTCTTGAATTAATTCGTGAATCATTTATGCACTGAATTAGCAAATTTTGAATAAATATTTTCACACATAAAAATGAATTGACTGAAATCTGAGTTAATTCAAATGAATTTGGTAAAAATTAATTACAATTCATTTCGAATTCAATCAAATGAGTTTGTAAAATGAATTACAATTCATTTGAATTGAATTGATTGAGATTTAAATTGATTTAGTAAGAAAATTTGGGGTAAGCATCACTGTCGCTTTGTTATTCAATTAAACGCAGCAAACAATACTTTCGTTTTGTATGTTTTGAAATTCCCATGATATATTGGTTTAGAGAGTTAAATTACTCTGTATTAAATTACTTCGATTGTTCTATTTATATTAATTATCTAATTGATAACAATTCAAACAAATTTTTAATGTATATTTTCATTTTGGCAGGAGAAATTTCCATTTTTCGCTCATCCTAATTTGAAAACGAATTGCAACCAACTTATTCTACAAATTCATTTAAATTGGAAACGAATTAAAATTCATTTCTGATTAATTCGTTTGAATTTATTCAAATTTCATTCAAATCTTTTTTGTTGTAAAAAATAATTAAATAAAAATGTAGCTAATTCGTAACGAAGTAAAATCAAAAAAGAATGATTCATTTACAGCTCTGTTAAAAAGTATCAAAATCAATTTTTACAAGGAAAATCTATAAATTTCCATTACAGCCATAAAAAAATGTGATAAAAATAACTTGTATACTTACAACTTTTTGATGGCAAACCAATCTGTGAATTGGTTCCTCTTTTTTTGAATATCTTTAAGAAAGCAATCATTTCGTTAGGGTTAAAAACTCTGTGAATTTTTCAATAGCTGTCTGTAATTAACAAGTTGTTGTTAGCCGATACAATTAAGTTAAAAAAATTAAACGTTGACAAATGCAAAATTGAAATTTTCTGGCTGAGCCTTAAAAGAAAAAAACATTTAAAACATTATTTTTTTAGTAGTTGGGGTGAAACACGTTTAAAGCCTTTATATAGTTATTACAATAATAGCAAAAAAGTTCAAAATATTATGTGTTTTACACTTTACTCATTTTTTATTATTACACAATTCTGCTTAAAACTTGCGAAAAGTATGACTCGTCTATATGATAGATATATTTTCCTAAGTTTTGTTTCTTATACACCCTGTAATCTTCATTTACTACGCACTTAGGCATATGTGTCCTTGTAAAGAAATGTTCGCTTTTCATTCGCTACTTTATTACCTTATTATTTAATTTTTTTAAACTTTTATTCTAGTTATTTTTATGTAATTTCGTTAGCACTTTATATTTGTAGAAATTTTTAAGTCGTTTTCGTAGAAACTTCGTGATTTTTTTGGTGTTCGTTCTCTTTGAGGAGACTACTTTTTCAAAAACGTTTGTCCGAATGAAAAATAATAGAATAAACTGTTTCTGACCGTCCGACGTGCTTTCAGATTTTATTTTTCTTCCCGTTTGCCTTTATGCATAAATGACAACAAGTTTTAGCAGGTGCTGCCATACTTTTTGTCAGCAAGAAGATTTAAAATAAAATTTTAGTACAAATATACATATATCATAATTTTTTGATATTACCTGACATATGTCTTAAAGTATAACTAGCCCTTCTCTGCAGTTGACAAATTGGCCGTTTTTGCCGAAGCTGCAGAATGTTGCACGTCTTTCAGTATTCGATGGTTCTGAGGTAACCTCGTTTAGTCAGGCTTTTGAATGGTTCGACAAAGGTCTAGTGTTTAAATATATTCAAATTTCGCAGACTGCGCAATATATTTATATGACGAAAATGTTAAATACAATTATAAAACATAAAGTAACTAATGTAGTAACTATTTATATACATATTTTAAACTAATTCAGACTGCCAATAACCTTATTAAAAAGATTAACTTTTTTGCGCAATTTTTCCGTTCTGTGATTTTCTGCACATTTTACCTAATGTTTATGCTTATATTTGTTGTGTTAATTAACTTTTAAATATTATAGGGTACAAATTTATAAGGTTTAGACTTTTTCGTGTCAATGTTATTGCAACGACATATATGTCAAACCACCAGCTCAGACAACTTTGTCTTAATAATAAAGCGAAATAAAGTCAAAATAAATAAAACTTACTTTAACGAGGAAAAAAAATTATAATATAACTAAAAAACTAGCAGCTGCCAGCATTTTACCAAATGCTTCCTTTTAGCTCTGGACAAATATTAAAATAAAATTGCAATTAATTTATTCCAATAAATTTACAAAGTATTATACTTTAATTTTATTCTTTTTTCTCTATATTTACTTACAATAAAAGAGTAAATTCGAAATCTGTTTAATTTTTCGTTATGAAAATTGTAGATTTGTCAGTGAGTCCCAACTTACATTGTGCGATTTTTGTCGTTGCAATTTTCGTCGTTCTTTCTTTAAAGTTCCATTCGCGTATACTTTTGACGATTTTGTATTCATATACACACACACTTCACATTTAAAATTACGAATCGTACAATGTAAATTGGCACTGAATTGCAACACGTTCATTTTCTACATGTAATCATTTAATCTTCTTTGGTTCTTTATTCGTAACAAGAACAATATTTATTTCACTTTGTTGCATTTATAATATTCTGTGCCACAAGCCTTGCGAAACCACAGGGTGTACTTGTAATAAAATCCCTAATAAAATTAAAGTAAAATGGATGAAAATGCCAATGAATATCTTATGGATGTTACTGAACTGGCCGTTGAAACATTAAAATTGGACGAAGCCGAAGATCTCGAAATCATTTTGCGTTTGCTAGAATCGTGCGAGGATTTAACTTATTTATCAAATAAAAGAAAAAAACGGGAGTGGGTAAAGCAAGGGCGGGTAGAGCGAGGCACGTTTTCCTCTCATGAATGATCTTTTAAGTGACACAGCATCATTTTTAAATCAAATTGGAATACAACACCAAATATTTGACTACATTCTTTCGAAAATTGAAAACGACATAAAAAGAAAAGATACAGTGATGAGAAAATCAATAACACCAGCTGAAAGATTAGCTGTTACACTTCGATATCTTGCTACTGGAGAATCATATAAGAGCACAAATATGCAAACGAATATTTCGGACTCATTTCTTTGCACTGCAATCCCCGAAGTCTGTGAGGCTATATGTAAACATTTTGCAGATGAGTATTTGAAGGTAATTTTTATTCAAGTTATAAAAGTTAAAATGCAATAAGTTTTTAATTCTTAAAATTAAAGTGTATTTCATAAAAACTTACTGAATAGAAAAAATATAAGCTCTTATCGCATTTGTGGTGTTTGTTTTATAATACATATATGTATGTATAATTTCATATCAACAGTTTCCTGCAACAAAACATGACTGGGAAATTATTGAGGATCATTTCGCAAAAAAATGGCAGTTTCCTAATTGTTTGGGAGCATTGAATATCAAGCACATTGATTTTCAACCACTGCGGAAAGACAGTTCACTGTTCAATAATTATAAGGGCACTTGTAGCATTGTCTTGTTGGCTCTAGTGGATGCAAATTGTCGCTTTATTTATGTAGATGTAGGGTGCAATGGAAGCACTCGCCATGCAGACGTTTTATTAAAAAGCGAATTACAAAATATTATAAATACTGCCAAAGAAACTTTTCCGGCAGATAAAGTCATTGGAAGCCAAAGAAGACTACCATATGTTATAATTAGTGGTAATGATTTTCCGCTTCGAAGGCATATAATGAAGCCGTATACCCACAACACAAAACGAAGGGAAAGACGTATATTTAATTATCGTCTTGTGCGTGCTAGACATGTCGTTGATCGAGCCTTTTTAATTTTGTCTAGCCGATTCAGAATTTTTCAAAAGAAAATTAATTTATCCGTTAAAAAGGTTGAACTGGTTACTAAAACTTGTTGCGTTCTGCACAATTTACTCAGTTTTAAAAATGAAGAATACTTAAATGAACCACTACAATCGGATTCTTCTATTCCGGCTTCAAATAGTACAGAAGATAAAACTATACCAGATTATGACGCAGAGTCTATTAGGCAAGAATTTCAAGAATACTTTAACAATGAAGGAAAACTAAATTGATGCAGCTATGATATAGTAGTATATCATATTATAATGAATTATGCAATAAAAATAGCGAAAAGCAAATGTATTTATGTTTTTTCCCCTCAATCTGTTGGGCACCGACTTTTTTGTAAAAAAAGTAATGTCTCTTTTTGAGATAATTTAATTTAAAATCATAGTTACTCAAAGGTAAAACGTTCAGTAGTACACCAATAGAAAAAATGTGTGAATATAAAATGTTACTAAATCGTCTAAAGTTTTTAATAAAAAGGCTTTATAAAATAGAACAGTAAGTGGTAATTTAAGCTTTTTCGTCGGCTGTAGGTTCAGGTTCACAAAGGGCACTTTTAGTTGCCCAACTCTTGAGTTTTTAGGAGAGAAAGTTAAAAGGAATGCTCGTACTCGTTTATTTCTTTTTGTATGCCATTCGCAGTTTTCATTTGTTGTTCGCGTTGTGGGAAAGTACATTTTAAATCATTTTGTAAAACAGTAAGACTGTGGTTTTAGAATACGCTGTGTGTGTTAATATCAACAAATCAAGAAATTTAAATATAAAGAGGGAACAAGAATTGATGGGCCAAATTATTAGTGTCTGAACACTGTAGCAATTTTAAGAGAAAATTGATGAGTTGAACAACTAAAATTGCCCTGTCTGAACCTGGTCTAGTAGCACAAAATTTTAAAATGCAACACTGTTTCCATGTATTTTTGTTTTGTTAGAATTTTTCGTGATTATTGTTTGTATTGTTCCGTACGCATAATATTAAAAAATGATTTGAGTAATATACATATGTATATTATTCCAAAAAATTGTTTACGCTACACAAAAAAAATTATAAATTGAAATTAGACTTTATTCCTTGCTTCAAATAAAAATAATGGATGATTTAAATCCCTTAGCTGGAACCGCTCATCTGTTAGAAGAGGTGGACAGTAAGTATTCCCATAATTTCAGGAATGTGTAATACCGAAAATCCTTTAATTTTAATAGAAAAGTTAATGGTTTTATTAAGAGATGGTCGGACTCTAATTGGCTACTTGAGGTCAGTGGATCAATTCGCTAATCTGGTGTTGCACCGTACAATAGAGCGTATACATGTTGGCAATGATTATGGTGACATACCCCGTGGAGTTTTCATTATACGGGGAGAAAATGTCGTACTTTTAGGAGAAATAGTAATTTTTTGCTTTTTGATGAAATTGCATAAAAATTTCTTCTATATTTGTTTTTGGCAGGATTGTGAAAAGGAATCAAAGTTACCTTTAAAAGAAATATCGGTGGACGAAATTTTAGATGCCCAGAGAAGGGAACAGGAACAGCGTCAAGAAAAGCATCGTTTAATATCAAAAGCATTAAAAGAGCGTGGTTTGGCTGTTAATGCCGATATAATAAATGAAGATTTTTGCTAATTGTGAACATTTTTGGTTTTTCAAAAATAATAATAAAAAATTTTCTTATTTGCATTCTTAGGACTAAATTAAAAACTAGGAATTATTGTATGGTTTACAATTTACTTTCTTCTAAATCTATAAATTTCTCAATTATTTGCATTATTTCTACTTTAGCTTTGATTTTATAGCGAGGAGAAAGTTGCCTTAAATATGATGCTATTGTTTTTGAGAAATATTCTTCTGTATCAATTGGTAAGCTGGGTGAAGCAGTTTCTGTACAAATGTGTGTTATAATTGGGCGCTGTTGTAATTGCGGCAAAGACATTTTTTTCTCGCCTACAGTTGTAATACTAAAATTATCAGCTACTTTTGTGTTCTCAGGCTTTATTTCTAAGTCTCCGCTACTATTCATTGAAGATAACAGATAATTATCGGAATCATCATTGGTAACAGCTTCGTGTTCCTGCTCAACAGGTTCGTATACTGCAGAAGCGTCTGAATGTTTTAAAAGGCAAAACCGTTTAATATTTAAATCGGCCTTAAAAACCTTTGCACATATTAAAAATATCGTTTACCTTCTTCATAATCGTGATATTCCTGATCGCCGCATGAATGATCCATGTTATTGGCGTGCTCATGATGCTCGCATTGTTCAGAGGGATCCTGTGACATTTGCTCCACATAGTTATAATTTCCAGTTAATGAATCTCGACTGTCATCAATTGTGAAAGATTTTCCTTGTTGAAATACTTTGTCTTCTGATGAAAACTTACTCCCATCAAAATCAATTTTATATAATTTTAAGGGTCTTGCCTTTTCCTCATTTCTGTTGTCTGGTCCCTGGAAACTGCAACGTTTACGTTTTACTTCTCGTTTTTTAACAAAATTTCTTATAAAATCCATACGACGGAAAAAATCATTTTTACCATACTCGGAGCTATCGGGGTGCAATATTAACTGCTTCAATTCACGAGCATATCGGTCTCTTAGAACTGTCCAACGTTTACGTGCCTCCCAATGTGACATTGCTAGACCATCAGCAATAGATTGCCACTCTTGTTCTTTTTTGTACACCAAACGAAAATTAGGATCTTTGGTATCATATAGACAGGGCGAAGCGCGTACAAGATCTATTAGCTCAATGTCGCCTTCCTCCAAGGGCCTATGGTGGGCTGTCATGTTTGTTTTGAAAAATTTTCAAATTTTTTTTAATAAAACTGTATCTTTTTACGTTTCGTATGTTCTATTTACGTATTACTTTATAAAAAAAATTTACGTCATTCCTTTAGAAAAATGGCGTTAAATTTTATTTTTAGTGCTGCCACCTTCCTAAAATTATTAAAATGTTTGCCTCGCAAGGACTTCTTAAACCAGTTTTTAAATTATTTTAGTTATTGAAAAATTGTTCTACTAAATAAGCACGAAATTTAACTAAAAGTATTTATACATCTTGGGAGACCATATATCATACTATTGCACTAGTATTATCGGTTATAACCAAAACGTACTATCGTATTATGTTTAGTGCAACGCTGTTAGAAATCGCCATTTTGCCTTATTCTTTTGCTTTTCCTTCTTGTGAGTGCTTTAACAGAAAAATTACACGACTGAAAGATAAAAATTACTTGTGAAAAGTTTTTCATAAAAGAAGTGTTAAAGATAAGAAAGTATTTGCTAAGTTAACGAAAAGCGCAAACTTAAAGTGTGCAATTTATGAGAACATAAAAAAGAATGATGTTTTAAGTGCAAAAAATACAAGACTGCTGCTTATAGAGTGGAAAGGTGAAAAATTGCTTAATTTAGGCTGCTTCAATATTTCTTCAAAACGAACAAAAAAAAAATTGAGAAAAAAAGATAATGGAAAACGTTGTAGCGTTTAATACTGAGGTGAGTTAATAAATTTATATAAAGTCCGATGCTTATTTCTGCAAACTTTTATTACATAAAAACTTATGCTAAAAAAGAAGGAAGCAGTCGGCGTTTATGGAATTTCAGTAAAACATGCTACGTTTGTGAGTGTGTATGTCCGGTGGCCTTATATTCTCAGAGAATCCCTTTTTCAGTTTTCCTTTTTGTTTCCCTTGTTTATTTGTTGCATCAATCAATTTATATGTTATAGCAAAAATTATACTGAACATTTTTTATCTTAATATTTTTGTTTTGTTTAATTGTTCGTTTCATATTCATTCTAATTTCACGGTTTGTTTAGTGTTTCATATTTTTATAGCATATACGTAGGAGCCACATAATATTATAAATCCAGAAACATGTCTCATCATTAAAACTGAACTTAATGCTTCTGCTTTGATCTTTTTAAAATAAAGATTAAAGCAATATCTGGTATCTGATTCATTTATACAAAACTAAGTATTTTAGCTAGACTTTCTAAGCTCTAGGCTTTTCAAAGAATTAGTTTTTAGTACATCAACATTGATATATGAATTTTTCCTGAACCCGTTACGTTTTACAAAGCATTTATGGTTATTAGTTGTCTATTGAGTTTTTCAAAAAAATTTGTTATTAAATTTGATTCCCGAAATATTTGTTTACATTTTACATACTTTCGAACAACAGTTTAGCGGAGTTGCTTCAATCACTTGAAAATAGAAAAACAAAATAAATTTGAAATTATCGGGGCTCTGAATTTTTAATTTAATATTTTTCCTATTTGTCATATAATATGGTTTCTTACCTTCATAATACTTTTTCGCTACTTTTTAAAAATGAAAAAGTGATAAAGTACGAAAAAAAGTCGTTCTCTAATACATGTCAATTCGATACGTATAAGTTTTACATAGTTCATAGTTTTATTTTTTTTATAGTTTTAATTTATCTAGTCAAACATCTCTCCAACGTTTAAATTAATTACACAAATTCATCATGTGAAATGGCCAATGGCAAAGTTTAAAAAGCATAAAATGCTTTAAATAAATTATATTATTGTTTTTAAACCATATTTAAAACAAATAGTACCATTTAAAAAATGAATGAAGGAAATATGTGAAAGTAATGATCAATAAAAATTTACAAGACGATATTGGCAGAAAAAAATATATAAAAAAAACTATAAAAATAATATTTTCATAATTTATCGTTCTCACGAAGAAATGTATTTACTGAGAGTTTCTTCAAGATCGCAGAAAATTTTCATTTCTTGTAAATGATTTTAATAATGCTATTTCAAATGCTATCACGTCTATACTTTTAACACTGTCCATTTTTTCCAAGCATTTCTTTACTTTTTTAAATTTGTTACTTAGTTAAATTTTAAATATTAGATCTGAGTAAAATATGAGAAGGAAATAAATTTACAAAATTGTATATAATAGTTATAATTTTTTGACCTTTTTTAATATTTTTTAGTAATTAATTTAAAGCACTAGGTCAATTTTAATAAAAAATGTTAAAAAAACTTTTATTTTTTATTAATTTTTCGATATTTCGCCACACCGTTGGTTGGCATCATCAGGAAAAACAAAAATTAAAATAATTAATTATTAATTAATTATTGACCTAGTGCTTTAAATTAATTACTAAAAAAATTTACAAAATTGTATTAGAATTTAATGCCTGACCTTGAATATCTTTATAATGAACCTTTAAAAAAGAGAGTTTGACTGACAAATAACATTTTTGATATCTCTCAAAATACTTCATCAAAAAAATAAGATTTATTAAAGAAACTTTTTATAATTGAAATTATTTTCGTGGATATTGATATAGTAAATTGATTTAAACAAAAAATTATTTTAAATAATCACCTTTAACAAATATGAAAAATTCCATCACACACTGTTTGCTGGGAATTTCTTAATCCTTAATGTATGCTAAATAAACATGTGATAATGTTAATTTCCTTTTTATTATAAAAATAACGAATTTTTTTTCATTTTCCTTACAGCTTTCCGGTCTCTATGAGAGTAAACCGCCTATTTCGAAGGCAAAAATGGCAGCCATAACTAGGGCTGCCATGAGGGCCATTAAATTTTATAAACATGTTGTACAAAGTGTTGAAAAATTTATACTGAAATGTAAGCCCGAATATAAAGTACCAGGTCTATATGTTATCGACTCAATCGTGCGACAGTCTCGTCATCAATATGGTCCCGACAAGGACGTATTTGCACCGCGTTTTGCGAGAAATATGAAAGATACATTTGCAAATTTATTTCGTTGTGCTCCTGAAGATAAAAGTCGTATCATTCGTGTATTAAATTTATGGCAAAAGAATAATGTCTTTGCTCCTGACGTTATACAGCCAATTTTTGATCTTGCTGATCCTAATCATCCGATTTACTCAATGCAACCATCAGGTGTCACATCAAGCTCTGCAGTTCCCAGCGGTTCTACCAATGTCAATATAGGGGATATGTCAGCTTCTCAAGCAAACGGTAGTTTAAATACCTCAGGTGGATCCTTGGATATAAGTTTAGGCGGTGTAGGCGGGGGGCCACAACAGGATGATAAGTTGCCGGCAAGTAGTTTGGCCGATTTATCGGTAAGTTTAAATAAGAGATTATTAAATTCTATACTTTTTATATTGTTCCTCATATCTAAAATCGTGTACACTGTATTTTCTATACTTTTTAAATGCTTTCTACGGAATTTTTACTTTTTGTAATTATTTTTGTATTTTTAAACTTGCATTTTAAAATTATAGTCTGCAAGTCCTCACGAAAGGACACGCAATACTAACAATGTTATGAGACAATTAGAACATAAACAACACAATAAACGATCGAACAATAATGCCCCCAATATGGCCTCAACTTCAAAAACACGTGAGAATTCTTCAAAATCAACTTTGGAATCGATTAAAATTCATCATCCCGAGACGTATAGCAAATATCAACGTAGTTCTCATGATTATGATTACGATGATGGCGGCGGTCATCATATGGTAGATGGTGATGTCAGCAGTGATGAATGTGGCGATTCGCCTAAAAATTCAAATAATCTTTTGGATGTAATGATATGATTTTTATTATTGTTTTTTTATTTTTTGTTTTAGTATTAACGATTGTATTCCTTTGCATTGCGTTGCGCTATGTTGTAGTTTCTTTTGAAAGTTGTTTACATATATTTTAAACAATGTGAAAATTTCATACATTTTCAAGAATAATTTAAAATATTTGTTGTTATTTTGGTTTTCCGTGGATTACCGCGTTCAAATAATATTTCACCAACCCAAAAAGTTTAAATTGCAGTTCTTTTCTCTTTTTGGAAGTATATTATATTATTGTTATAAATTTCTCAGATACTGTTGTATTATATAACTCTTGCTACAACGCATAGTGCATAAAAACGAATAAGATTAATTTAATCGCTCAATCGTCCGCTTTTTTGACAGACAGGCTTTCATTCTTTCCTTGACTTGTTAACTTTAAACTTTGAATTCAATACTACTGACACTATAAGAACAGGGTTTGAAGTAAATGTAATATTCTAATATTAGTTAGAATTATGGTATTTTTCTTCAGTTATTAAATAAATCAAATCTTTATTTTGAAGTTTTGGGATCTGTTTTGTTCATCACTTTTGCTTTTTTTTATCGTTTATTTGTTTTATTTAAAGACACTTTTGTTATAAAAGCCGAAGGGTTGCAGGATTTGTTGTTAAAAGTTGAATTTTTTTTTATTAATTTTTCCTTTTAATTTTGTATTGTGCATTTTATCCCAATTTAATGTACTTTTCTTTTATAGAATAATAATCTTAAACAATTATTAAACGATCCAAATGTTTTACGTCAGTTGCAAACATTGCAAAATTTTACAAAATTCAAACAGGACGATAAGCAACACAATTTACGTATGCAGGAAGAGGCTTTTGAAAAACATCTGCAAAATGTTTTAAAGGTAATAAAAGTCAATTTATATTTTTTGCATTTGTAATTGATTTTTATAAATAATGAAAACGTTGTTTGCGTATTTTTTTTGTTTTTATCTACTTTTCGTTTACAGAATTCAGCCTCTGGTTCCGGTATTCAAGATGGCACCGATTTCAATAAAGAAGTAGAATTTGTATCGGAGGAACAAAAAATTGAGGTATTAAATTTTATACATTTTATATTTATAAAAAAAAAACTATATATTTGTTGTCAATTATTATAAAAAAGCATTAAAAGTTAGGATCGTTTTTTTATTTTAAATATTTCTGAACAATAGTATTATTAATAACTAAAAGGACATAAGGTAATTATGGTTGAAAGAAAACAAAAAGCAAGTTATATTCGCAATATTTACTATGTGTTCTGAAAATTTCTGGTTGAAAACTTTTTAAATAAGTATTGTTATGTGGGTAGTGTCATTATCATTATTTTAAAAAGTATCGAAAATTATAAAATAAGTTTTTAAATAGTGCTTAAAGCATTGAGTTGAAAAGGCGGGTGCATATGTTTTGACCATCTAGTTTAGATAGAAAGAAAATGATTATCATTTTGTTATAGCAGTTAGTCGCCACAGGAAATTACACAGATTCTGTCAAAAGTTAATCATCTCATCCTCATATAGTTTCACGAAGATTATCAGGCCCAGTTGTAACTGAAAGAATTAATGGCCTACCATAAAAAAAAAAAAAACGGCACCCAACGATGTTTTTCGGTCAACGAAGCAGCGTATCTTCTGTGAATTGCATAGACACGTTTTCCTTTTTTTTTCAATAAATTTTATAAAGAACATGATGCATACATATATGTATATCCAAACTTAAAATTTAATACGACAAATTATAAGTCAATAAGTTGGAACCTTCTCTGAAACTTTTACCAGTAAAACTAAAATTTTTTTATGGTAATGCTGTGCTATAAACTAAACATTTTATTTTACAAGCAACTCAATTTTCTTTAGAACTATTTAAATTTGCCAGCTGTTATTCGTTAGGGAATTTTTTTGTATTATAATACAAGACATCGTCGAATTTTATAAGCGATTATTTCAACGTCAAGTATTCATTACCAGTTTTGACCGAGTTGTATATGTGTAGTGTTAATCCAGCAATAGCGTGTGGAATGTTGCTATTGAGCCTTTCTAAATTTGTTGTTGTTTAAAGTAATAAAAGGGTACTTCGAGTTTTAGATCAGCTTAGATAATTCAAAGTTGGTTGACCTCTGTGTTTCGTTTTTATAATTAGAAACATACTTGTTTTATATTACACAGTGTAGCTAAATAATGTGTAATTTTTTTTATTATTTAACAATGTAAACAATTTTAGATTGCAAATTGTTTTTTTTATTATTGCTTAAAGATTGGCCGACATATTTGAAACTTTTAATGCTTTTTTTTAGAATTGATTAAAACGAAAATTGATATTTACACACACAATTTAAAAAGAAATTATCGGTAAACTTCTTTCAGATTTAAAGGTATTTATTTTTTAATTCCAAAAATTAAATAAAATAAAACTTATAATTTCTATTTATTTGTGCTGACGTGCAGTTGTTAAAATTACAAAATGTAAATCAAAAACTAAAACTAAAATAAAATCAGCATTAATACCTTATGTTGTTATACGTTTAAATTCAAACAACAAATTTCCATCATTAAGTAAAATCAAAAAAGAAAGGAAAAAGTAGAAATGATATGACTACTAAACTAGAGAATGAAAATGAAAAATGTTAATTAAGCATTTTGAGTGCCATTTTAAAATTTAAGTTTTAAAAAGAAACATTCTATAATGATTTATCTTGTGTTCGACTTCATTAGATTTTTTGATGTTCGAATTATTTTTTATGAATTAATTTCTTTATTCGAACAGTTTTCGTGGTCAATTGTTTTCAGTAAATTAGTGATTTTCATTTTTGTAGAGATTAAACTAAGGTTATAAATAGCTATTGAAAAAAAAAACAAAACTATATTTCTACTTATCAAAAATGATTTCAAAATTTATCAATAAATTAATGGATTCAAATATTTCATTTAAAAAAGCAATTAAAAGTTAAAACAAATAAATCAGTTATAAAGTTTTCTAATTAAGTAGAATCGACGATCTTTCAATTAACCATTTATTTCATATTGTATTAAATTCGACAAATGGGCCCAACTAACTGAATTTAAACGACAGTCCGGTGCAGTAAAAAAGTAGGTAGGAAGCAGTATATCACACGATAATAAACCGTCCATGATTAATATCTTATTCGTTCGGCAATCTTAACAATCCAAAGATGCTCCTGTCTATAACGGTTGATTAACTATTATGTTTAGTAACTAGATCTCTCTTAAATTATGTGTGTGTGATGAAAATTTATGAAACGTCTCACCGATTTTATCCTAAATAAAAAAGATAATTTTAGAATCCTAATTTTTATAGTTTGACAGCGGGTAAGTTCAAGATACAATATTTCTTTCATAAATTTGGCAATTCTGTCAGCTTTTTTGCGGCAATAATTAATGCATGATTTATATTGGGAGCTTGTGCAATCTTGAATATAATCTCGCTATAAATCGGTATAAATTATTCTTGTCGATGACACAGTCAAGTTAGGTCTATTCTCTGCCGCTCCCCAATAATTAAGCATAGAATCTACAAGTTTTTTTAAACGTGGTGTTTCTACAAAATAATCGCATTTTGTTTTCATAAGGGATAGCAAATTGCATTAAATTCCATCTACATGAAGAAATCACCGAGCGGAACCAAGGTTAGATGTTCAACCTAATGTTGATTAATTTTAATTATTAGAGCTATTTATTGTTATTCCTTGTTCAAAATCCAACTATAACTATGAGTCATTATTCGGTTGATAAAGATTTAATTTAGAAAATTTTAAGAGATTTTGGTTACATCCCTGTTTACCTGTTTTTTCTTGTGAATCAAACAGATTAAATAAATAATCCAAAAACAAGTGGTGGTGTGCATCAGAGAACTTCACTTATTGGTTAAAAAACCGTTCAACAGTAACAAAGGCACAAAAATCTTGTCTTTTATTTGCAACTGATCAAACTTACCCACACACTCTCTTTTGTTGTTCATTTTAAGGCAACCGAACAACTTGCAGTTTGAACACTGCCTTATTTTTATCATAGGTAGGTAGAATCATACTTGTCAACTCGTTTACTTGCCTTTTTCATTCAACACACACAATTTTGAATAACATTGAAGTACAAAAAGCATTGTGTATGAATTTGTTCATTCCTATCAACAACAGCCTCGTGAACTTGCCTCAGCACACACAATTTGAATAACATTTGAACAACATTTAAATAACAAAAAGCACGAAATCAAACATTGAAGTACAAAAAGCAAGAAATCATTGTGTATGAATTTGTTTATTTGTTCAAACATGTTGTATGAATTAATGAGTATAAGAACGTTTGGATGCAATGAATTTACTGCAAGCTTTTCTCTTGCCTGTGCGAACGTGTTCATAATTTGATGTGTTCAGCAGAATTAATATGATTTTTAATCATCATTGAATTTTTCTTTATTCTTTAAAATGAACAACATTTTTGTGCTGAATAAAATCAAGAAAATCGTGATTTTGAAGTTCTCTGGTGTGCATTGTGCAGTTCTCTGAGTTTCAGTTTTGAACAACTGCTATTTTATATTTTTATAAGTTTTAAATTTGCTTTTAAAATTTTTTTGATTTCGTACTAAGTAAACGATTAGTAGAATATATGCCGAACCACAAAAGAATATCTCCCTTAAGCCAAAAGCCTCAAGTTTTAAAGTAAATTGAACGGTAATCTAAATTCGAACCAGTAAGCTGGATTAATTATAATAATTGAAAAAATTTGAATGAAGTCAAGCACAAGTTAAACATAAAACATATGTATACTTAGGAAAGAATTCCAACGAAAATAGCCTTGCAAGTGACCTTAATGCTTAGAGTTAAATGATGTTTTAGAAGAAAATAAGTATTTATAAACAAGAAAAATAAAAAAATAAAGTGTCGGATAATTTTCTTAACAATTAAAAAAATTAAACAAACGCGTAAAATTATTAAAAAAAAAAAAAAAAATCAACCACAAAAGGTAAGGTCAAAGGCAAGAGAAATTCCATACGGATCTGAAGGTATAACAACGTTTGAGTAGACAGCTGGTAAGTTTTAAATTAGTAATTTTTTTAAACTGTTTAAAAATATTTTTGATCAACTAATTCAACAACAAAGAAAATTTAAAAAAGGGAAGCATTTAAATAATAATTTAACAAAGAAAAATTGCTCAATTATTGTAAAGGAAGCCAATAAAGTGTGATGAAAATTGATATCACACCAAATACCAAAATTTTAAAAATAAGTTAGAAAAAGTATTTTTTTTTGTAATTGATTTAAAACAAAGCAAGCACACACACGTCAACACCTCTTCAACGTCTATCAAAGAGCAACTACTCTGTTGGAAAAATCTTTTGTTTTTCGATCGTAACCTGAAGCTTTAAGAAATATTTTCTAAATAAGTTAATCATTTAAAAAATGATAGGAATATTATTACCATTTGTTAATTTCCTACATACTTTTTTCTTATTAATTGTTTCCTCCTTACCTTATATCCTTTATTCTGTACAATATTCTTATGAATCAGAAAACTTTTATTTTATTTTTATATTTTTCTTTTTTTCGCAATCTATTTTAAATATCTTTTTAAACACATATAGGTTATCAATTTGGATGGCAACGATTCTCGTAGCCCCACACCAGATCGTGATCGCTATAAGAGACGTCGCAGCCGCAGTCGTTCTCGTTCAAGAGATCGTGGTGGCCGCAGTCGCCGGGGTCGCAGCCGTTCTCGCTCTCGCAGTCGTTCACCGCGCTCTAATCGACGCCGCACTTCAAGGGAACGTGAGCGTAATAATCGTGACAAAGAAAGGGACCGTGAACATGAACGGGATCGTCGTAAAAAAGGTCTTCCAGATATAAAAAAGGATCATTTAAGTGGTAAATTTGTCGATTAATTAAAAAAAAAAACTCGGAGGATTGTAAGATTTTTTTTTTATTTTTTATTTTTTTGAGCAAAAACTATATAATAAATGTTTCTTAGTAAAGTTTATAATCCTCTTTGTTTTGGTGTTCTATAAATTTTTAATCATAAATATTTTTTTTTATTTATATTTCAGATTGTTGCTTTGTCTTTGCAAACATAAATTCAGTTAAATTTATTCTTTAAACTATTTAATCGGAAGCGATTTCAAGTTTTAAATTTCATACATCTTAAGCATTTTCTCAAGTTAATTAATTAATTTCTACTTCTTTTACACAATTTTTGTTATCGAAATTTTCATTTATTTTTTTTTTATTGGAATTTGTTCAAATTCCAATTGGTTTCAATGAAGCTTTTAAATTAATTCGTGTTATCAAAAAAAAAAAAATTAAACTCCTAGCTCCTAACTCAATTAAAAAGTTATCGTCATAAGCTATATGAGATGACTTAACATGAGAGACACATATGGATTTAATGTTTTTAAATGATACTCCTGGCTTAACTCTTGTTTCGTTTAGCGAAAAGCAGGGTTTTCAAAAAACACTACAAGATGAGAAATTACATGAGCTTTATTTTATAGTGTTAGTTACTGTAGTTCAAGATCTCTAAAATCTCTGACATTAGTTTAAAAATTTTAAGCCGGCTTTTCAGCATTTAATCAGGAATTTTAAACTAAAAAAACTAGAGGTTATTCAACTTCATTTACCTAAAAACATTTAAAACCAAGGATCTTGAAAGGCATTAGTTCAAATATCTACAAAACAAAGTAGGACATTTAAGAATAGTTAAAAGTCAGGTGATTGTTGTTGCAAGGAAAATGTATGAACAAGCCAGGAGATCATAACAAATATGGTAAAATAAAGTTGATAAAAATTTGATTTCTCTCCATTAACACAAATTAATTGTCACACTTCCATATTTCACTTGAAATCAGAATGTTTCGAAATTCAAATGAATTGTTTTAAAAAATACACTGCTTTGAAATTATTGATCGGTTTGAAAAATTTTATTAATTTTCATTTCTTTTTTTCTTTTACAGAAAGTTACTCTTTGGAATGACGTGTGTGTTGTTGATGTTGATAATGTGGTTGTGCTTTTTTGTAACTTACAAATCTTAAGAATTATGCTTGAAATACCTGCAGTTTGTAGCCAAGCTGTGACTTTAGGTGACTTTAGGGGTAACAGTCAAGTTTACCGTAGAATAGATGCAATAGCTTCAAAACACTACATATAAAAATCTTAGGCAAATTTATTACGCTTGATCTATAACTGAAATGGAAAAAGCTTCCTTTTTAATATAAGATAAGATGAGAAGGTTCATCGTAGTGTCATGCTGGCACAACTGTATCCGGTAGGAGTTGTCGAGTTCAGTCTTAACTAAACCGATCAAATATTTACATTGAAACTTTTTAAGCATTAACAATATAAACTGTCTTTATAACATAACTTTGCTGATCACGGCTTGATTTTCCGTTCTAGAGGCCTTCAATACGAAGTTTAAGATGCGGTTATTTCGCTGAGATAGTTTACGTCAAGTTTTCTTGCTCGGAAATTTCATTTCATTTAGCCGGTTAGTACAGAGCATCTTTCTGTCGTGACTTTCGTTGTTGCTCCTATTTAAAATATATCCCATTTATATGATTTGTTAACATTTCCCTATAAAAACAAAAGTTTTGAAATTTCGGGTAACTACTGTAATCTCCAGTTCTATAAGTGTAAACACATGAATTTAAAAAAAAAAATCTATCGTTTAATTATTGAGCACACGTTTCTTTTTGTGTATTTTCGTATTTTCTAATAGTATATTTCTCTTTGATCAACACAATCGTTTTAGTATTTAAACTAAAGTTAAGCGCGATTTGAAGAACAATTCCAACGTGAAAAAAATAATAATTTAGATTTTTCAGATTATATTTTTTGATAATCGTTACTTGCCGTTCAATGCATTAAAAAACAAGTTTTAAAAAGAAAGAATTTTGTGGTGCGTTTATTTATGCTCTCTACTAAATCGTTGTTTACAGTCTATTTATAAACTGTGTTGAGTGTTCGCAGGTGTATTATTAAGATAAAATGAAATTATGAATTAAATGGTGTTTCCATAGAGAAGTTAGTCTCGCGTATATGGTTTAATTTTTCACACCATTATATGCAGATTTCAAACTTGAACATGTATGTTCGCTATAAATGCAATTTATAAAAAAATATAATTAAAAGCTGTAACTGTTTTAAAAATATTCGTGTTTAATCCCTCCGACACCATTTGCTTCGGCTTGTAGGGACCAAACTGGTAGACAATAAATTGTTGAAGTTTGACCAGTGGTTGAAGTAAACCGATATCATACAGGCATTAGACCTCCGCACCGGTTATTGATGATGCCCTTGAAGCAGGATAAATTAGTGGCTGTGGTTTGTGTGCTGTTGCCATCTCAACATATACCACCAATAGCGTTGCGATGTCAAGTTTTTTTTTTCATGCATTAAAATTTCCAAAAAAAAAATCAAAAATTTATAAAAAAAAATGGTATTTACAAAACATTTCGATGTATGGGCAAATCAAGAATTCACACAGAAATTAAAATCAACATGATTTTAATACAATAAATCAAATACACAATAAAAACTAAAAAAAAAAACTAAGAAGATCAAAAAATCATAAAAAAGTAATCGAAAACTTCATTAAAAAACGGTCTTTGTAATCCCTTACCGTTTAAAATTTTATGCTCTTTAGAAAGGTCCCTTTTTAAAATTTGTCGATCTGATAAAAAATTTTTTAAATTAAACAATAGAAAAATATTTTTTTATTAACGAAGTTTGTAAAATGTTAGTGCCTGCATGGAAGCGTTTTCGTATATATCTAGTAGTCTGTTTAGAACTATATCACTGCACTGTATCGTAATACAATAACCTTGAAAGCGAAATCTTTTTGCTCAAAATTAGGAGCTATTTTCAATTTGAATTCCATCGAGAAAATAAAACGAATGGTGAATTACTTCTGAAGCGAATTAAACAATTATTAGTAATAATAGTGACATTTTTTTGTGGTAAATTGTAAGCAAATGAGTTCTATGAAGTACCTTACAATTTAACTTAAAAACTACATATAACAAAGCCACTTGATTTCCTATGCCATGTCTGGATTTTTTTTCTTGTCTTTTTGTAGTCCAAAGCATTTACTAGTAAAATTGCTAATGCGTTCTTTCTCCTCAAAAAGTTTAAGTAAACCTTTCAAAACAATGAAATGTCGAGTTTACTACACTGGTAAAGTGGCTTTCGCGAGTTGTTTCAATTTTCAATTACTCACGGCCCAACTAAAGAGCGAACTGCTGGTTGGCTCAAAACATAGATCAATTCGTTTTTTGTTGCGTGGGACAATACTTTGTTTTGTTCACTCACTTCTTACAAGAGATATATTTAGTTTCAATGATGACTTATAGAAGCTTGCTATGCTTGCTTAGAATTGCTGCTGACCTAGAACAAATGACGAAGGTAGCTAGAAAATTGACAGATGTCTATTAATAGATGGTAGTTAAAGGATGAAGTTGATCCGCTCAAGAATGCTTTTCATCCAAGGTAATACAGACTTTGAATATTTTATTTTGCACAATTTCGGTCTAAATATTCAGAGAGTTGTTTTTCTGGTTCGTTTGCTCTTCTCTAAATGTTATGAGGTGCCTTAAGAAATAAAAATCATTTACTGTATTTTTTAATAACGATGGAAGTGACTTCTAAAGTTGAATTTATCAATTCTTCTTATATAATAGATCGAGCTAGGTCCTTTATAATCGTCTAAAAATTTTAATAGTAGAACGAATGATCTTGGACTTTACAATAATTGCAAGCGCAAACAAAAAAATATTAAGTGCAATTTTTTTATTGAGTAAGAACATGAACCGACGAAAGAAATTTATTTCAAAATAAAATTCTGAATTTCATTTAATAATAAAAACACGTGAATCGTGAAATTGGCTGTATCTTTTTTGTTAAGATAACCAGCCTTATGCAATATTTGTGGTTAGTGCCTTAATTATGATGATTAAAATAAAAAAGTTTATTTGCTTGTGATTGCTAGTGCACACAATTCTCAAATATATGGAATAACGAAATGAGGCTCTTTTATACAAAAAACTAGAAAAATCAAACGTCATTGTTGATCTTGTGACTGAAGTTATTTGTACGTTTGCTGCTACTGCTAACGAAAAACGAGAAAATTTCATTGCATTCATTGCACCCAAATGTAAAAGAAATTGAAGACCAACAAAAATTGCTGCATGTAAACTTCGGCTATGTGAGGAAGCTGTTTCCATAATTTAATTTGCTGAAAGAAATACAAACTAAGAAAAACTAAAATTTCCCAGGATTTTCCAGATTAAAGATACAATCATGAGGTTGCGTTTATTAAAGGTTTAGTAGCGATTTTTTTAAAATATCGCATAAATTTTAGGCCTAGTTCAAACCACTATTTTTTTTTACTTACATCCAGCTAGCAACTGCACGTCAATTCAAAAGAGAAATTCTGTTTATTTTTCTTAATTTTTCATTTTCCTGCGTCAAAAATGTTTTCACTAAGTTTTAATATTTCTTGAATTTGTTTTTTAGTTTGTAGTACAACACTTTGGGTTGGCCATTTATCTAAACTGGTCTATCAGGAGGAATTATCGGATACTTTCGGTGAATATGGCGATATTGTGAGCATCGATCAAATTGTACCACGCGGGTGCGCTTTTATAGTTATGAATCGTCGTCAAGATGCCTACAAGGCCATGCAGGGGTTAAAGAATCATAAATTACAAGGCAGAGCCATAACTATATCATGGGCCGCCGGTAAGGGTGTAAAGAGTAAGGAATGGAAAGATTTCTGGGACTTGGAGCTCGGTGTAACATATATACCATGGAGTAAACTTGATGAAAGTACGGACTTTGATACCCTTGAAGAGGGTGGCATGTTTGACGAAGATTCTATGCCGGGCTGGATGAAGGAAAAGATAAGCAAAATGAAGATTTTAAAAGAAAGTGCCAGTGAGCAATCGAAGTCGGCTAGTGTTAGTGGCATTTCAGGACATCCACCAACCTTACCGCCTAGTGGAAATCCGAGCTTGATTTTTGGTATAGATACAACGCAGCCTCCACCCGGTCCACCTCCGAGTAGTGGTCCACCCCCAATTTTACCAATTGTACCGGGTCAATTTTCAATGGCTCCTCCTATGGCTGGGCCTCCAAGAATGTTGGCACCTCCTCACATAGGTATGCCAATATCTGGAATGCATATGCCGCCTAATATGTTGCCTCCTCATGCAATGATGATGATGCCTGGCTTTGGTATGGGTGGTCCTGGTGGAGGCCCACCTATGGGCCCACCACATATGCCGCCTATGGGTGGACCTCATAGTACACATCCAGCTCAATTTCCACCACCACCAGGAGGTCCTCCAGTTCCAGCAATGCCATCCAACGTTACCAGCGATGATCAAATGGATATCGAAATGGAAGACGAAGAGGCAGCTAATTTACCTTCAGGAAATACTCAAACTGGTGGAAGTGGTACCGCCTTAAATTTCTCACAACCCCCACCATCTTTTGTGGGTGGAAGTTCCGGCGGCACTGAAAAGCCTGCTGTAGTAACTGTAGAACCCTTTTCACGTGATCGTAATCGTGGTGGCAGTGGTGCTGGTTCTAGATGGGGAGGTCGCGGTGCCGGCGCTGGTTCAGATGATGATGTCAATGAAGGTAGATGGCATGAAAACGGTGGTCAACCACCACAAGGTGGACCACACAATTACCCAGATGGGGGACCACGGAATGCCAGTGGTCCACCGCACAGAGCTGATTTTTTAAACGGTAACGGTGCTATTAAAAAATAATGTGGTTTTTTTATTGCGGTTTTGTTATAGATTTTGAGAAACGAGGAGGACCAGGTCCTCGAGGTCCTAATTTTAATGGAGGTAGCAATGATTTTCATCCTGGTATGCAAAATCGATTTAATCAACCTACAAATTTAATGCAAATGCGTATACCTCCTCCAAATGCATTTAATCAAAGAGCAGGACCTGGAGGTGGACCACCAATGTTTATGCGTGGTGGCCAAGGTGGCCCAGGCGGCGGTGGTGGTCGCCAACAGGGTCCTGGTAAGTTTCAAAGATAATGCCAGTCCTCTTTTATTTTACTAATCCATAGAATATTTTTCTCTGATTATATTTCAGGCTTTTTTAATAGAAACAATCCATTTGACCGAGACATCAACGAAGGTTTTGGAGGACGTGGTAGAGGGCGCGCAGGTGGCCGAGGAGGTAGTCGTGGCGGTAGAGGTGGAGTATTTGGCGGTGGTCGTGACCACATGCCAGTAGGTGGTCCACATTTTGGCAATTGGAGTGATGAAGAAGGCGATGATGGGGGTTTTAAGAGGCGTGGCGGTAATCGTTTTCGTGATCGCGAGGGCAGTGCCGATCGCTTTAACGTGCGCGATAATAACAGAGGCGGTCGTCGTGGTGCTGGTGGTCCACCGCGTGAACGCAATGACAGTGAACGTGACCTTCGTGGTGGAAGGGATCTACCAGCAGGGTTAGGCGGTGGCATCGATCGTCATATATCGCGAGATGATATTAATAAAAAGAAGCCACGTTTTTGCGATACGGAAGAAGATTGGGATCGAGAACTAGAAGATTATGATGGCAAAAATGATAGGAATGATCAAATACAAGCATTAAAAACAAACGAAGGCTTAAATAGTAACGCGAAAAACACTGTCGATAATGAAAAAGCAGCAAATAATGAGGTAAATAAATCTGAAATGGCAGAAACGAAGGAATGCAGGGAAGACTTTGATTCTATTTCTGCAAACGTGGCAAATACAGAAATATTGGATGATGATGATAATGGTAAGTATGCAAAGTCCACACCGCTTTATGACGAACTGCCGCCTCCAAAGACCAGTGTAGAAACTACTGCAATAAATAAATCACATTGCGAAGCGATGGTGCCACCCACAGCTGTTCAAACAGCATTAATTGAATCTGCAGAAAACATTAAGCCAGTGGCTATAGAATCTTCCACTGACACACCACCCCAGACAGTTAACCAGCCATTAGTCAACACCAGCAATAAACAACAGGATTCTATTATGCAAAGTAGCAGCCAAGAAGTTAGTGCAGTTGCTGCTATAGACAGTATATCTAACGATGCTTCTACTCCAAACGATGTTGCTGATATTACTGCTGAGGCTTAAAATTTTCTAAAGTCTGCCTTATCAGTGTCATGGCACCATGTTTAAAAACAACAAATAGAATAATTTATAAACAAAAATTCTCGCAACTGAAAGAATAAGAGATTTTCAATTTATATTAATTTAAATTTAAAATAAAATATAATTTATATTCTTTATAATTCACTAATGAAGAGAATTTTTGGGATGTAAAGAGTATTTATTTGAAAAAAATTAATGTTAAATTTAAATTTGCAAATTAGTTTTTCTTAAAACCAAATTCGATTTCCGTTTTTAAAGATATATTAATATATAATATTTAGTGTAGAAATTCTACATACACAATTTTATGTTTTCACATAATAAATTTCTGTATGTATGTATATGCATAATTTAAGTGTTATGAAATATTTTAATTTGAAGAAGCCACCCAAAATATAAAAACGTGCTAAATGTAGAATCAATTTGTTTTTAAAATAACTTGAGAACAAATTAAATATTTTAAATATGTTTCATTAGTTTAACTATTATTATTATTATCACTTTATTCCTTTATAACTTAAGTTTGATTTCTCCTCCCTTTTTATCTTTCCTATTTCCTTCTTTAAAAGTAAATAAAAAATCCCCGTCATTTTCAAAATTTAAGCTAACCTTAATTTTAAAATAAAAACCACGAAGCTAAATTTTTTCAAGCTATCATAATTAATTAAAAAAATAGAGATTTCTCTTAAAAGCATTAAATATTATTCACATATAAAGAAGACAAAAAATCAAAGCTCTAATAAAAATAAAAAACAAAGGAACACATATTTTTCTGTATGTTTGCATGATACACTTTAAAGCGTAAGTAAAGTATTGTTTTCACTGTAACATATCTGGAACCGTAAAAGGTAGGCTCTATTACAAACAATTTTTTAATTAAAAATTTTGTTGTTTTTTGAACTGCGAGAGGAGACATATCAACTTGTGTACTATAGCACAAATAAAATTTGACATCACAAGGCCTGATAGAAACGTTTGAACAGCAATGGGCACTTTGAGAGGAGTGACAGATAATCTATATGAAGATTAGTATGTTCAGTTAATCTAAAGTCTTGTAGAAAATGTCCCTATTTATCTTATTGGCCATTTGAAAAATAAGTGCTTATCAGAAAGTATAACAATACATTTCTGGAAAGCTCAGAAACAGGAGAATTGAAATTGTTACTCAAACTACTGAACATGTTTTTCAACTGTTTAAAACCACAATATAATATTAATCTATGCTTCAAACTATCAGTCTAAGTAACCTAACCTCAACTAAAAATTTAGAAGAGGATATGTGGTTTTTAGAGACAAAGATTGTATAAAAAAATTTTAGTTTTAAATTAATTTATTTTTTTATGTGTATGTGCATACATATGTATTAAGAAAACAAGCATCCGGTTGATGATCACCAAACTTTATCGTTTACTTATTGAAAATACATATGTAGTTATTTCCACTAAAAGCTCTCTCGGGTTTTGAGCTTGGCAACTCTTGCTTAAAAAATATCCATCCAAGGCGAATAAATTGTAAATAATGAACACAAATTATTAACTAAGAAAGAATGGAGGAGTATAAAAGGCGAATTAATTTTCCGATTAAGTAAAATACGCAGAAAAACAATAGTGAATTGTAGCTATGCATATGTTGGAATCAAACTATGAAGTGAAGAAAGCTGATAGTATCAAATTTACATGCAAAAGGGCCATGCACTGGATAATAAATTACTTTGGTAAATTAATTTCTTTTTTTGTGGAATGATTATCTGAACTATTGCTTTTTAGAAGAAAGCTTCAAAATAGTGACTGTGGTAGCAGTAGCTGAAATTGCAAGACGCATTTTTCGGATTTTCTATGAATATATAAAATATACAAACCACTATGAACCAGAAGGAAAAATTTTCACTATAATTAAAAGATCATTTAGTATGAAATTAGCTCCCTTTATTATGATTATATTATACTTGTTTGTAGCTTTTGTATATATGACTAGCCATTGTAGTTGGCCATCGGCGTATTATTTCCATTTTATGCCTATATATTGGACGTTTATGGCATTTGGCATGGGCAATTCACATTTATACTATGCAGATTTAATTCGAGAGCCACATGGGTTAGACTACGCTGAGGGCATGGCATCGAATTATTTTCACGGATATTTAAAACTAATTTTACCAGCTCAAACCGGTGACACTGGCCTCAGCGATCGCATGGAACATTATGAAAACAAACATCAAGTTAACTTTGCAGTAAAACGTTTGTTCATTCTGGTGCCAAATACAATGTTTATCGGTTCGAAAATTGAAAGTATAATATTAAAAAAGGATGGAGTAATGGTAAGTTTCTGCTTATAAGAATAAAGGTACATAAGTAGCTGTCAGTATGAATGTAGATTATGGTATGTTGGAAGTAAACATATGTCACAAAATAAGTATATAATTTCTTTTAAGAAGTGGACAATATTTTGTATCCAGATCAGAACAAAAGCGTACTGTACAAAAAGTTCTTGCTTATACGTAAATAATCTCTGGAATGTGAAATTTGATGGACACAATTCTTGATCCGAAACCATAAAACATGAAGGTTTAAGCATAATTTTGTGTTCCTACCATTTATATTGCGTAGTGGAAGAAATTTATTTTACATTGGCAAAAGTAAATTTCTATGCTACTTTAAACACAATACATTGAATCTGGTCTGTCACATCGCTTGAGGTTTTACTAATTAATTCCAAGTTCTTTTTTCATTTAACAGTTAATTTTTATTTATCTGTAACTTTTAGATGTGTTTTTATGGGACACCATATTTTAGTAAAATGCATATATAAATAATATAAGTAATAACATGCTTAATACATATTTTAAGCCTTTAGAAACTATTACAAAATGTCGTGCTGGTGTTGAAAGAGTCTTTAAAAACGATGTTTATCGCTTTAATATTCCGATAAATAGAACTTACTACTATATAGCCTTGGAAGGTGCAACTCCATTGTTATCGTTTTTTGAAGCTTCAAGTTCTCAACCATCCATGACGTGGCAAATGAAAGAGATGAGCCGAGAAATTTGGATTAAATTTTATAAACATTTGAAATATCTTCTAAACAATTGGCCTGAAACGCAGAGAAAAGCTGAGCTGGTACTCTATAGTAGTAAGTTGTTCAATAATTACATATTGCTTCTTTTAAAGAAATTGTTCAGTAAAAAGTGGCCTTCAAAGTCTAATTTTAATTTAATGCCAAATTTTAGGCCATGTGGAGTTCAATTTTATATTAAAAACAATTAGCATATTCATATATTAAATAGAATAGCTTTTTGCATTAAAAAGTTGGAAAAAATGTTATTTCAATTTAAAGTTACAAGCTGTAAAAAAAAATTTGTAGTAATAATTTCATTGTATAGTTATCTATTGGATAGTCATTAAAGAGTAAAAAGTAAACAAAAAGTTTTATAACTACTAAATTATATCAATTATATAAAAACCCGGTTACTGCCTATTTCGTTTCGGAAATAAATCTTACACGTCGAAATGTACAATAATCCTCAGAAAACAATTTTTAATAAATTGTTTTTTTTTTAACTTCAACAAGTTATATACATATATGTATATATTAAAAATGTATTATTAATAAGCACATGTAAACGTATACGAACATAAGTACTTAATATACTTTTAGGTTATAAATCTGATGGTCGTCCTCAAGATGTAGGAGAAGTTTTGCTAAGTTATATAACTAACATGTGGAAAGAAGGGGAAATCTAATAAATACCGCCAATTTTACAAATAGTTTAAACTTATTTCATATTTTTAATTTATTTAAGCCTTCGTTTTAAAAAATTGAGTATCTTAACTAAGCGAAGCTTTTTATTTTTTATTTGTCATTCATTCTGTATTATTAAACCAAAAACATAGGAATTATCAATAGGCAATATCAATCAATTCCTATATAAATTTAAATAAATTTTATTTTAAAATCTTATTTAAAAATTAAAATTTACTTTTTTCCTTTTTATACTGTTTATTACAATAACACAATATGCTGTGTTTATTGGGTTATTTTACAAAATATATTGTTTTAAATTAATACGCTCTTATAGCGGCGGCTGATTTAAGCAACAGCCTTTACGATGTACCCTTATTGTTATTTAATTTAAAATTATTAACAACATGCGCACCTCTAAACCCCTATGAAAACATTTAAGGAAGTTTACTTAACGTGACTCGAAATAACATTTTGGCAGGATTATTCCTTCAATTTGAAATTCGAATCGCAAATTAAGCCCATAGAGCCAAATAGGTATACAAAACTACTCGCTTTACGTAAACTAATAATTAATAAAATAATTGTGCCCATATGCATAATAAATAAAATATATTTTAAATCTAAAATGTATATTGTATGAAAAAGTTAAAATCATCAAAATGATTATAACTTTTATAAAAAACAAAATTAATCCTCAAATATCTTCAAATTACTACTAGGTTAAAAGCAAACTTAACAACGAACTTGTATAAAATCGTTGATATCATTCTCAGAAACCAACAACATATTCAGAAACATGACCATGTAATTTAATACACAGTCCTCATAATTTTATTAAAGACCATATAAGCGCATTTCACCTGTACATTACTTTTTACAAATTTCTGCACAGTGTAATTAGTATTTTAGGCACTTACAAATCATAAGCAATATTTCTCTTGATTGTTACTATTATAAATATGCAATGCGTACAATCTACACAAAGCATAATTATTATTTTTGTCAAAAGAAACTGGTAATCACTTAAGATACCAAGCTATTCATTTAATATATTCTACAAATTCAAAATGGTAAGATTAATTTCACTCCAAAGTGAAAAATCATGAAATTTTCGAGAATTATAGCAAAAGATGCTATTTAGCAGCCAATATCCGGTAGCAACACTTTTATAACCCTTTTTATGATTTTTATACATTCTTATCTATTTATATGGATTATGACAATAACCAACTTAAGATTTTATTTCTTTATTTTTGTTATTCTTAAAAAAAACTGATTTCTATGAAGTATAAATAATTACAAAATTACCTATTTAGTAAGGGTAACATAGAAATAAAGGTGAGTAACAAAAAAACACGCTTCACTAAAAGGTTTGCTAAAGAAATTTTATGAAAACTAATTTTATAGTATATTAATTTATAAAGTTGCTTTTTCTAGTATCTGCTAAACTGTTTAAAGTATAAAACAGAGAAAAGTAACAAATGAACTGGGAGACGGTTTCACCATAAACACAATTTCCACAAGTTTACAAAATATGTTTTATTTAACAACCTAATATCATTTTATCTATAACATCTGTAAAGTCCAAATCTATGGGGTCACCTGCATTATTCGCACGCCCACTTTCACATTTTTGTTTCCTCAGCTTTGCTTCAGCCATAGCTAGCATACGCCTTTTCCAATTATCATAGTTTTCAGTTGCTATCTGTATTTTCTTATCGTTTTTATTTGGACTATCTTTGTTCTTGACCGCTGTCGGTTGATTTTTGGAATTTTGCTGTTTTAGTTTCTTATCAATGCTGTCATCATAATGCTTAGTAATAAATTTTTCCCATCTTTGTTCCAACTGCAGCCACTGAGCGGGTTTTAAATTACTAAATGGTATAAGTTTGGATTTGGAAACTTTTTGCTTGCACAGTTTACAAGCCATAAATACCGCCATCGCCGCATATTGTGGATGACTTATGTCTACATCTACTGACTGTTCACTAGTCATGATCTCGCGATATAGATTCAAAAGTTCTACCGCTTTTTTGTTTACCTGACTAAGGTTTAGTTGCAGGCAGATATCATTAACTTCCACAAGTTTGTTTAAATCTAGAAGTTTTTGAAACATTCTTTTGCTGTTGCCGTATTGGGATTTTCGTAGTCCTGAAATTTTTAAGGCCTGTTCCTATGAAAACGCCGTGTTATTATAGTTGCCTGATAAATATCTAAAGTTAAATATTTACCTTATCAAATGGTATACCAATTAAGGAAGCTGCTATATCAGCACACAACACAATTTTACCATATTCACTTATTTGCAAGGGCACATTAGTTGAACGTAATTCCAATAATCTGATTAGCTCAAAAGTTTTTCTAAACGAATACCTTCATTAAACTTTATTTCGTTTGTTTTCACTTACTTACTCTAGCACATTTGGCTCATCTATAAAACCCAATTTATTTAATAATTGTTCTATTAAAGTATTCATGATGACTTTTTGAAGTTAATGTCAAGGTTGAATAACTATTTTTGCTAAACTTTTGTTCTATCTAAAAATGTGTAATAAGCAAAATGTTTGTTTGCACACAACGTAACAGAACAAATGGCGCCAAATTAATCTGTTAATTAATAAAATCTGTTAAATCAGAGAACTGTTATGCGGTCTGTTAGTTATATTATGTTAAAATTTAATGCCAGCTAAAATACAGTATGTGGAAATAAAACGTGATATAGCGGTGGAATTTTGCTATTATAAATAAAACTTTAAATTTCCTAAATATTTATTTAAGAATAAAAATATATAATATTTGAGCATAAAAGTAGTTTTTGAGCATAAAAGTAGTTTTTGAAAATTTTTGATAATCCAATTTTTGGAAAGTTTGATTTTAATTTCACTGCTTTTCCTTCAAATTATTTTTTAAATGGAAATTACCAAACGAAAGACAGCTAAAGCCAAAAATTAGTATTAAAATTAAGTTGCATAAATATAAATTATAAATTTCTTTGTTAAAGCCTATTAAGGAGACTTTGAGTTTTAACGAGCTAGGAAATACCTCTGTTTCTACAAAAGGTTACTTTCTACACGAGTTGAAAATTTTTTAAAAATCTACGCATTAAAAAACTGAAAAAGAGTTTTAGTCTTCATAAAATCGTACTAACTGTAAATATTTTTCTAAAAGTTTATTGAACTGTTCATAAGCGCGAATCGCGATCTATGTACTGTTATATTTTCGGGTATATGACCATAATCCGATAACGAAAGAGTTCAAGGTTGGATAATTTCTCTTAGAGACATTTGTCGTTCTGGGACTAACTTGAGTAACATGTGATGCGACAAGTTTAGATATATCTTTTTGATTTGTCCTTTGCTAACTAATGTCAGAAATTTTATTCTAACTTTTTTGATCTAGCAACTTCTACTTTATTATTCATTGAAATTGAAGGATAAATTCGCACCTCTTCCATTGCTCGTATAATCAGTGCTTTTTAAAAATGTCTAAAAAAAAAAAATAATAATATTATTTATCAGCATCTTGTGTCATTAAACCAAGCTTGAAATTTGTCTTAAATTGCACATTCATTTCTTTACACAGAAGCAACTCATAAGGTTTTCAAGAAGATCGTAAACATCACAAATAATTATCTATGGTAAATATCACAGAAAAAAGTTATTAAAATAGTTTTCTCTAATTTTGGAATTTGTGGATTTATTAAGAATGTAAATCAAAGTTTTTTCTGAACAGTGGGTCTTTTTTCTTGAATTTTTCGGGTAAAAAATTATCTGGTAACCCTTGCAAGATACTTGATGTGGGCCCAAAAAAATTATGGTGGTATTGTACGGAAAATATTTTCAAGTAAGCTAATCAGCACAAATAATCTATGCTAATCATTCTGATTCAGATAAATGGAAAGAATTTAAATCTATAACAAGAAAAATAATATTTCAGTGTAAGATGAAACGAAGAGTGGTTGTAAAAAAGGTAAAAAATGTTATTTAAACAAAGTGGGGTATTATCAAAATTACTAAAAAATATTTTGATTAATTATAAAAATGATTGAGTATAAAGGCAATAAATAATATTATTAACATAATGTTTTTGTTTTAAATAATTCATTTATTTCTTAATCGCAGTGTAATTTAACTTTTTTAATTAATTCCTTTCTGGCAGATTACGTATAAGGTGTAAAGAAGTATTTTTTTCCTTGTGTTTTGTTGCTTGTGTGTAAAAAACAATGAAGGCAATAGAGGAAGTGGTAAGTTCATCTATTGGGAATTATGTACTAGTGCATTTTATTGGATATAAATAGCTAAACACACTGACAAGAAAAGTGAAACGCATATTAAATATATTCTATCATAACTATACACTTATGTGCACTATTTCAGTGATTTACAACTTATGGCAGAAATGACCTTTACCTTTCTACTTTTTTATTAATAGTATTAACGATAAGATTTCGTAATAATAAACTAAGTAGTTTTAATATATTATTATTTTTAGCAATCTTAAACTAATTAGACAAAAGCTTTATTTTGGCCCACCACTTTTCAAGGAAAATAAATTAATTTTTACGTAAAACTTATTTGAAAACGCTTTTGTCCATTATATTCCTTGAGTATGCTTAGAGGTCAACTTTTATTTTTTTATTATCTTTTATTTTATTTATTTACAGTAATACAGAAGCCTCCGTAGGAAAATTAATCTATATACGTATTAAACATAATTAATCATAAATACTAGTTTGATAGTCAATTCAAATTTGAATGGTTACTGACCGATAAAAAATATAGACAAGAAGCAACAATATACTATTTCAAGTTTTATTGAGTTTTTCATGTAATTACTTTATGTATACTAATACTTTATATAATTTATAATTATATATAGTTAATTGATTTTTATATAAAAGGTCTTTTTATAAAAATTGTTTAATACATTTTATTTTCAATATTTCGCCGCACCATTGGGCCGCATCTTCAATAATTAGAAATGTTTATATAATTTTTTACCTAATGGTGTGACGAAATAATAAAAATAAAATTAAAAATGTGTGCTCAAATAAAATTAAAAAATGTGTTTAAAAATTAATTATAAAATCTTGAATATTAATTTTGCAATCAACCCAAGATTGTTTTATTTTCTTCCCGATCCAAACTTCCCTACATCGTTTAATGTTTCATACATTCATAAGAAAATAATTCATGAACACAACTGACTGAATGAAGGTCAACTAAATTATATGGGTAAGATTTATTATAATTTAAAATTACTAATAATTCTAATATGTTTTTAACCATTTCAATCCGCATTTTTGTTAAATCTGCCGTATATAATAAAAAATAACAATTGTTATTATTAGTTATTATTGGTCAAACCTAATTAATTTAAATTAATAGTATGTAGAAAATAATTTCTCCTAAATTTTTAGCAAAACGTTATCCAATCACAACAAAATGATTTTGCAAACGTTTTACAATATTGTAGGGCAGGAATTTTAGGTAGAAATTAAAATGTAGCGCAAAAAAAGAAAAAAATTATCTTTTCCTGAGTTAAATTGTGCGAATCGTAACTTGATAGGCTTCTTTGTGACTCCGAAAATAAATGTAGTCTTTTAATGCTCTGTAAAACGAAAATTTATTAAGTGCTAAACATTATTGAAGCATGTAAGGACTAAATTATTAAGTTTAGTCCTTGTTTCAAAAAACAAAATTTTTCGAAAAAAATTTAATTTGTAGCCAAGAAATATTATACAGTTCAAAGGACATTCGAAAGTTTTTCAAGCATAATCCATAGTGTATTATAATGCGATATACACTATTACATATCGAGCCTTTGCGTCCAAGAGACTCCGGCAGAATGCTTTTTAGTAATAAACTTCTCTAAGCAGAATACTGTGGAGATTCTACGGGTTTAGCCTAATGATTGAAATAAATTTTTGAACTATAAACTCATTTATCTCAGTTTGAGTAGCCGTCTTATTAAAAGAAACCAACTGTATCGTACTTATATTAATTAAACGGAGCTCGTAAGGTCCCAGCGCTATAGAAAGGGATATCAGAATTGTATTTCTACACAATGTAGGAATCATACTTATTTACACATGTCAGTAGTTTACATTACTTCCATATAAAATATTTTACGGTTTTACTTTTACTTTTCATAAGTATTTAGTACATCCTCACTAATAAAAGTAAAATAATAATAATAAAATTTAATATTAAATCTAAGCATACGCGTAGTTTATTATTTTTCGTAAATTTCGTATTTTTTTTTTTTTAATAAGAATGAGTTTCCTTATTAAATTATTTAGAAAAAACCTGCAACCAAACGATCCATTGACAATGGCTCATCATCGCTGGCATTTTACAATTACACTGGCCGTATGCGAGAACTAATTGAAGCCTACAATGCAGCTGTATCTATACTCTATCCAAAATACGACTGGTATATTTATCCTGGATATTTGCAATATGCTATTTATCAACGTTACATGAAATATTTTAAAGATAAATATCGTCTGGTTCCCATACCCAATACTCTCTATGAACATTTAATTAAAAATGAATCGATTAAATCCGAACATATTATTTTTGCTTCAGAAGACTTATACGAAGAATATGCTGAATGGGAAGAAGTTAATTTCGTGAATTTAATTGTAAGTTGTGGAAAACAGGCGGACACTCTACAGTGCATAACAGTAAATGTTGAGGAGAAAAAAGAAGGTGAAACGCTTTTGAAACAGATACTTAATCCAGCACCCCATACATTAGTGGCACAAATAAGACCATTGAAATTATGTCAAAGTAATTGTTTATTTGTACAGGTAACAAAAAAAAAAAATATTTCCATTTTATATGTTATAATAAATTAATTTTAGGAAAATTTGTTTTCAAATTTAATGGACCGCTTTCATATATCAAATGCTAATTTAAACAAAACAAAACTCTGGGCTAAATTAGATCATCTCAATGAAGAACAAACAATACCAAATATGGCCATTAAGGCACATATCTACCTTTTTAATAATCCCTATGAACTGCCACCCGATGTTTCAGAGTTAATATTGAGTAATTATTTCAATACGCCACGTATTTTGCATCGTGGTCACACTTATCGCATTGAAATAAATACCGATCTAATAGGAACATCGCAATATGCTCATTATTATTTGATATTTGCCTACATGAAATTTGTACACTTTCGCTGTGTTCATCTTGAGGTTAGGGGTAGTGAATTTGAACTACAAGCAGTTGTGGCTAAGGGTTTCACCAATCTTGTACAAGTAGCTCATACGCATCAATTTTTACCACGCCAATATTTAGATGAACTTGCAATTGTGGAGGGTTATCCTTCGGGTTTGCAAACAGTTTACGAATGTTTATGTTCATCCATTGATGCCTTCTTGCCAAGAAAAACAACCTGTTTGTCGTCGAAACATATCTTTCCCATGTTTATTCTGCAAGGGGAACGCGGTGCTGGTAAAACGAAATTAATAAATGCTGTAGCCCGCGACTTGGGTATGCATTTGTTTGGAGTAGATTGCGCGGAAATCGTGTCGCAGATACCTTCGCATACAGAAATGAAGTTGAAAGCAGTGTTGGCAAAGAGCCAAATTAGTGAGCCGTTACTGATATGTTTTCATAATTTTGAGGTAAATGAAGTCTGGTTGTTAGAAAAGTAACAAACATAAATAATGTTTTTTTTTATAGATTTTTGGTATTGACAACGAGGGAAACGAAGATTTGCGACTTCTAGCAGCTTTTCAAGTCCAGACACAGGAGCTTTTTTCGCATAATCGTAAACATCCAATTGTTGTTGTGGCATTAACCAGCGACAAACACATAAAACCAATGATACAGCGCATGTTTTTGGAAATTGTACGTATGGAAACACCAACTTCCGATGAAAGATATGAAATTTTGAAGTGGCTCCATAAAAAGGAATTATTCAAAAACAAACTGTACAATTTAAGAGACTTGGAACATTTGCCCCTATACGAACTAGAAATGCAAGAAAAATATATAAATGAATTATATACCGATTGGCAAAATACAAAAAAAGTTTTGCGTGAAGTGGCTGAAAAGTCGAAAGGTTTCCTTTTGGGCGATTTGCAACTATTACACAATAATGCAATTAGACAGCAAAGGGAGGAAATGGATAAAGAGTTAAGCTTTAAACACTTTGCTTATAACCTTAGTCTCATGCAGTCATCTTTTGCTGATAGTTTGGGTGCACCCAAAGTGCCTAAGGTATTGTGGTCGGATATTGGAGGTTTGGCAAAATTGAAAGATGAAATACAGTCGAGTATAGGTTTGCCCCTGAAACATGTTCATTTAATGGGTAAAAACCTAAGGCGTTCAGGTATTCTATTATATGGGCCACCTGGTACGGGCAAAACCCTTGTGGCGAAGGCTGTGGCCACAGAAAGCAATGTAAGTTTTCTTTCTGTACAGGGTCCGGAATTACTCAACATGTATGTGGGTCAAAGTGAACAAAATGTTAGAGAGGTGTTTGCTCGGGCCCGCTCTGCTGCACCTTGTGTTTTATTTTTAGATGAGTTAGATTCTTTAGCACCGAATCGTGGAGTAGCTGGTGATTCGGGTGGTGTAATGGATAGGGTTGTTTCTCAACTTTTGGCAGAAATGGATGGTATGTGTGGTGATGCTCGGAAGCCAATATTTATTTTAGCCGCCACAAATCGACCCGATTTAATAGATCCCGCCCTCTTACGACCAGGTCGCTTTGATAAACTGTTTTATGTGGGTCCCTGCTCTACGGCTGATGAAAAGGCTTCGGTATTGCTGGCTCAAACGAAACGTTTCAAATTGGCTAATAATTGTAATATGCAAGACATCGCTCAAAAACTTAAAGGAGAAATGTCGGGCGCTGATTTATATTCAATATGTTCGAATGCTTGGTTGTCTGCTGTCCGTAGGACTATTGATCGCCATTTAAAAGGTAAGCAGACTCGATTTTTATTTGTTAAAGCTAAATATTTTTGTTTATTATTTCCATTGCTTTTTTAGGTGATCTAAAAAATGAAGATTTAAGAACCGATAACATTTTCGTAGAAGTTAAAGATTTTACAAATTCATTTGGGAAATTTATACCATCAATTAGTAGACAAGACTTGGAGTATTTTAATAAATTAAAATCTTCTTATAGTGTGTAAATAAAAGTTGATAAACGATTGCATTTCAAAATATGAAATGGCCAGAAAGAATATTAAAAAGTTTCCTTAGACACTGTCAAATGTTTAAATATAAAAAATTTCAAGTTATATTCGCCAGAGATTCGAAAAAGGTAATCTAAGTTACTTATTATTATTTATGTTTTCTAAGTTTGTTAGCTTAACAATTATATTTAGTTTAACAATTAAATTTTCTTTGAGTTTGATGATCAAAGCTTTATTTAAAAGTTGTTCTAAAACGTTAACCTTTTTTACTTCTATTTATTTATTTTATTTTTCTTTTATTAAAAGTTTTTTCTAATGTATTAAAAGTATTTAACATTATTTTGCAACTCAATATCAATACATTTTGATAAACAAAAATTAATTATAGAAATAAAAAATGAGAAAAAAAATAGTAATACTTATTATTTTTAAATATAATGGTAACGAATTAAACAAATGTATGTTATAAAGAACCAAGCATTGGCTTACGACCAGGCCAAGCCTCTTTGGCGTATTTTTTCTTTTGTGGACCAGAATTATTTGAACCCTCGCCAATTATATGATTATGATCCTCATAGCGAACTATAATTAAAAAAAGAGTAAAATGGCGTAAAATTATAAAGTGCTATTTTTTGCTATTCCGAATATCTCTGTAAAAAACACGTTTATACGAGTTAAACAAAGCTTTTATCAAAAACCCATCAAATTGGAGCCATATCGCAATACTCTCAATTCTTCTGGTATTTATTATAACATCAGTATTATAATATTTAGTTATTAACAGAAATTCGATTACTGTAACTTTTAAAATTTTAGAAGAATTTTCGATTATATAATAAATAATGAAAAAGTTTTATTGCCCACATATGATACTGAAACACCATATATGTGCAAAGGATATTTATCTTACCGTTTGCATTTGCCAAAGCTAACTTATGGGCAACAGCATTGTTTGCTGACAATGAATTTTCTAACTCAGTGATGGGTGATACATCTGGTGCTGGATTTGGCAATAACAATCCAAATTTCGCCCCAATAGCTAAGGGTCCTGAAACATCAAATTCTGTTGTAGATCTTAAGACATGTGCATCATGTGTGTTCGCTGCTGGTAAACCTTGATACAAAGAAGTTGGCGATGATGGCGTAGCATTCGGTGTCGAGTTCAGATTGTTCCCTAAATTTTTTATGTGCTCCTGAAAATTTTGATGGAATAACTGATGAGAACTTGAATGTGCAGCACTACTGTGGCTTGTTGTGGAGGAAGCTGATATGCCCATATTGGAGCCATCGTAACGAGCTCGTTTAGCGGGCACAACAGTAGTTTGTATTAAATTACGAAAACGTCCAACATTGGGATCAACATCTTCGGGATTAATTATAATTTCTTCATCATTAAAAGTAACACTGCGACGTTTGCGTGGGCCTTTCTGTAATGCAACATATAAATTTGCATGTTTATATTTAAAAAAAACTATTTGAACTTACTTTTCTTATATCATCAGCTATGCCCAACATAGAAATTCTTCGATTATGAGCTGTATTGTATTCCGTGAGATTCTGTAATATGTTTATTTGTTTTATACATTCCTAACACATAATCAGTGGCTTAATTAGCTTACATCCAATTCTGTTTGCGTTTCGGGAAGGCCTAATAAAGCACCATCGCTGGTTTCGCTCAATGGTATATCTTCCATTATGCTATTTCTCTGTCCAGCGGATGGCCTTTCTCTTAAAATATACCGCCTGGTAGAGGCACCGAAATGAAATGTGCTATTAACATGTAACTGGGTAGGCTTGTGAGCTTCCAATCTTAGCGTTCCGATGTAGGTTCCATGAGCTTAATAAAATAATGAAAAAATCATTCATCATTAAGTTATTAGAATACTTCATTTAATTTCACGTACTAGAACCCAAGTCAACTAAATATGCTATATTTAAATGTTTATGATAAACAAAAGCAGCATGTACTCTTGAGCAGGAAGCATGGTCTATACAAAAGTCATTCATTTGTGCATTGCGTCCAAATAAATAGCATTTCTTTTCATCAACCATTAGTTTTTGAACTAGTTTATCATCCTTAAGAACATCCAAATGAAGACCTGTCGGTGGCTTACCGGCCCTTTTTAGGAAAAAAAGAAATCTTGGAAATTTCTTGTTTATACTTAAAATAAATAAATTACCAATTAGGTATTTCATAACTATTAGCCATTTTAAGTTAAATTCTATTCAGCACAAGCCGAAAATAATTTGGCACTTGAAAAATTCCAATAAATTTGCTATTTTCAAACTTTTTTTATAAATAAATGGTACTGTTTAATAACTCTGCTTCAGTGCAAGAGATGCCAGATGAGATAGTTTAATTGTTTTTCTTAAAAGATTTGTGCCCATGTTTTTTTAAAGTGAAAAATTTTTTACAACAAAGTGTAGAAATATACTCATGTCGAATTAACCAAATTCGCCTTGTTGGGACAAATATTTGGGTTGCCAGAAGCTTATTATTTCCTCAAGAACCATATCATAGATAATGACAACCATATTCTTTTATTTGCTTGGGCAACTTTTTAGTTTTGTTTTTATTAAAATTCCTTTGAAATAAAACAAACAATTCTGCAAGTTTTCATCATAGGTTATATTTGTTTTATTCAGGTACAATTTTATAAATTAAAAGAAATATTAAAAAAAGCATAAAATTATTTTTCAAATGAATTTTTGTCAAATCCAACACATCTTTTTTGTTACAGAATCTGTTTGTAAATACTTATACGTAAGTATATGCATATTTTTAAAAAGATAAAATAACTTTTTTTTAATGACTATTATTAATTTATAATTATTCGGAATCTTTTTCAATATAAGCGCAATTTTATTTCGTGCTTGATTCCTTTAAATAAATATATCATGATATTCTCATAAAATATTTATTACAAAATTTTTTATTAAAAATAAACATTTTATGATATTCTCATAAAACATTTATCCAAATAAAAAATAAATTTGAAATGCATTGTAACGGGGGAGAGCATTATCCATATTGCTCACATAGCTCATCAGTGAATTTTACCCCAATATTGTATTGAAAAAACCTTAGAGTCTTATATCTAAAGCCAAACTGATTTTATGAGAATTTTTCATAAAATCAACATAGCATAGACAGCAAGACTCAAAGACACTTCCATACAAACACTACAAAACATTTCAAAAACAACAAAAAACATTGTTTATTTTCAACCACTCTACATAAGGGTTGCCATTGGAAACCATTCATATGCAATTTGAAAATTCCAGAAAATAAAAAAACATTTGTAAATAATTTTACAAAATTCCAAAAAAGCAACGAGCACATGCACGAAATAAAATTGCGCTTATAATGACTATTATTGTTATAAAATAAAACAACTTTTATTTCCTGTTGAACATGTTCATTTTGGTAACTGAATGTGTTGCAAAACATGCGAAGAAATTTACTGAGTATTCACATTTTGCAACTATGCGGATATCGTGGAAAAGAAATTACATCTCTTATATTTTTCATTCCAGTCAAGATCTGCAAATAACGTTCAAAACCCATACCAAAGCCACCAGTAGGTATACCTCCAAACTTCCTTAACTCCAAGTACCATTCTAAGTCCTGTGGCAGTTGCGGATGATTTCTTAAAATTTGTTCATCACTTTCTCGTAAGCTTCCCCCACATAATTCTCCTACAGAAGGCATTAGCAGATCTAAGGCGTGTACTAATGAAGAATTTTCACGTGATTGTTTCATGTAAAAAGGCTTCTGATCCGCAGGCCAATCAACTACGAATACTGGACTTTCGAAATGTTCTACCAAAAACAGTTCCTGCTCCTTCGAAAAACCTTCATGTGGTGTGACAGCAGTTTTAAACTTGTTTTTATTATTTACTATTATATTGAAAGCTTCTCGATAGCTTACAATGGGCCAGGAATTATTTAACCAACCGAATGATATAGGTGCACCTAAATTCCTTTTCTGACAAAAAGTGATTTCTTCAATATTTTTATCCAATAATTGTTTAGTTGTTTCTTTAAGCATGTGTTCTATAAATGTGCAAAGCTGTTGAATATTATCTAGATAGACTATCTCAGCTTCGAGCATATAAAACTCGGATAAATGCAATGGAGATTTACAATTTTCAGCTCTAAATGCTGGTGCTAAGCAATAACTATTGCCTAATCCGTAAGACATTGATTCTAAATGAAACTGACCAGAGACACTTAAATAAACTTTGGAGTCGAAATAACTATTTTCCATAGCGATATCTGGGCGCGACATCTGCTTTAAAAGTTTTGTAGATTCTGGACGCACTATGAAGACCTGATAATTAAGAAATAGAAAACCAAACACAGATTTATTTAAAATTCTTGTTAGTTACTTACTTCTCCTGCGCCTTCGCAATCATTTGTTGTCAAAACCGGCGTATTTATTTGTACAAATCCATTGTGGTCCATAAAATCATGTAGAGCCTTTTGTGCCTTATGCCTCAAACGTATAGTGGCTGCCACAACATCAATGCGTGAACGTAAATGCAAATATTCCCGAATGTATTCGGGAGCATATTGTTGCTTGGGCGTAAAAGGAAACCCCTCAGTTAAATGTCCATCAGCTTAAATGTGCAATAAAAATATAAATTATGTATTTTTTAATAAATCTTAAATTTTGGAATATTTACACCTATCATATCCACTTCTTGGGCATGTAACTCATAATGGCCATGAGGAGCTATTTGTACATTTCCTATCGCTTTTATTAAACTACCCGCGGTTATTGTTTTGGTAGCTTCATTTTTGGGTAAAACTATTTGGAATTTTTGAGTAGACGTGCCATCATTAATGTCCAAAAATATGTTATTTTTTAATTTTCTAATACCCTTTATCCATCCCTTTGTAAGATAAATGAACAGAGTTTTATTATAATCTAACATTATAAGAGCTAATGGAAACTTACGCGTACTCCTAAAATATCCCCCGGCTTCTTGGTTTTAGGTATCGTATCAATGCGCACAAAGTAACTGCAACTTCTTTTAATTAATAACATTATTAAATTATTATTTCTAATGAAAAGTTGTTACTACAGCTGATAAATAACAGTGCTGTAAAAGTTTTAAAAACTCAAGTACTAAGTAATCAATATCTGAAAGTAGCTACACGGGGCTTGCTTCATAGGATAGAATAAAATAAGACCCCTTTCAGACAGGCAAATTTTACTTTGCAAAGTTTTGATTTTATGTGAGAGCGAGGGAGAAAGCATGATTGAGAGTACAGACTTTGATATACTCGCAAAGTTGCTTTGTTTTTCTTTCGTCGCTTATACACAGTTGTACTTATACACAGATTACATTACAGATTACATTGACTAAAACAAAATTTGTAAAAGAAAACTTTTTGTGTGTGAACACCAAAGAAAGTTTAAAAGAAAATTAAAAAAACTTTGTCAAAGTAAAATTTGCCTGTCTGAAAGCGGTCTAACTAAACTTAAAAGTACTAATAATATATTGGTACGTTTATTTCTTCAATAAACAATAATAACAGAACACCTTAGACTTTTGAAATTAAAAAACACCATTTATTCACTTTAATACACACAAAAACACACAATGGTACCTTTACTGACTCCACTCGGCATACATACATGTATGGCGCACATTTAGTGTAATGAAGGCTTTCTGTGTACAAAAATTGAATTTTCTGCGGATGTTGGTTAAATGACGTCACGAAACAGTCTGACATTTAAGTTATTATTTATTTCCCTTAAATAAGTTTATGAGATAATTGTTCTGCTTTGTTTTTATTTATTAATAACGTATTAAAATAGTAAAATATTCAAACAATTTATAAAATTAAATAATAAATTTTCTTTTTATCTTTTAGTAGTTTATTATTAAGCACTAGATCATTTTTTTAATAAAAAATTTTTGAAATCTATATACTTTTTTTCTTATTCTTAAGTGCATTATGCATCTAAAAAAATTGTTTTATTTACTTTTTCGCTTGCTTTAACGACCTTTGGTTCCACTAAATGTTTTTTAAGTATTTATTTGTAGCGAGTAATTTTTCCCATTTTTTCGCATAAAAACTTCATCAAAATCTCCGCTAGTGTGCTTGATGGCTTTTTTAAGCCAAACTTACTTGAGTGATTAACCCATTAGCATGATGAGTGCTCAAAAGTTTTAATGCAATACTAGCGTAATTCATAATTTTTAATTTATGACAAATTCATCCGAACACATTCTCTAAACTATTACAGGTTTTTCGCTAATTTGTGTGATTTTCTTGTTCTATGTTGGTATTAATACTATTAAGAATTTTATCTGCAAAAAGTTTTAAAGCATTATTGAATGAATACTGCCCGTGTAGTAAAGGGATTTCATTTAAATCAAATAAATTTTTAATTTAAATTATTTTAATTCATTCCTCCCAATTAGACGTACATCTGACATAATTTTTAAGCGTCAATTTATATTTCATTTCGTATTTACAGTGGTAAACCGTATGCGTATAATCGTTACCTTTTATCCTGTCTTGGAACTCTTGAATTCTTAACATCAAATCAGTCATTTGAAATAATTTTTTTTATTCATTTTAAAAATGAAAAAGTTTAAAAAATTGGGTACACTCACTCCTGTTTTCAATACTCAAATGTGCTAAACAGACTGCTCGAGCAGTTAATTGAGCAACTGTATGTGATTACATTTTAACCTTTTGCCTTTCAGCTCCAGCAACACTTAAGTAATGTGTTGATATTTTATGAATTTTATTTATCATTAGTTTGAAATGATAAGAGATTTAAAATTATACATATATTTTTTATATTCTTTTTTATTAATGATAAATCCACCGTCCAAGTTATAAAGCCAGTTATAAGGCCACAAAGCCATAATATTATTTTTCTCATTTGAAAATAATAACAAGTTGCCTGTTTCTGTTTTACATAAAACCTGTTGATTGAATAATTATTTAAATATAAATTATTTATATATATATACATATGTACCTTCCAAAAAACCAGCCTGGAGATAAATAATTGGTTCCAACAAAGAGTTCATTGGCTGTACTGTTTTACCTGCATATCATCAAAACTTTGAGCATATGACTTTTGTGTTTCTGTCATTTCATTAGCTGCAGACAATATTTTTACGACAGGCTTTAAAACATCTACCGAAACATTTGCTATCGTTATTTTGAGTTATCGTTGTTTTTTCTTTTCGTTTGCTCTTTAGCAATAGCCTCCATGTCGGGACTGCTTCAGGTCTCAATTTAAGAGTTGCTCTATTACTAATATCCTATATTATATCTTAAATTTCTTTCTAAATCGTCCTGTTTAAAATGCAATGAGCAAATTCTCTTCTACTGTATCTTAATGATAATGTTCATTGTATTTTGGAAAATTTTAAAGGACACATCTAAAGTCAAATTTATTAAAAACACGCATAAAATTATTTTTTAGCACAAATTCTCATTTGAATTTTTCCATCCTTTTGCATGCATTTGCCCACTGCACACTTCACGTTTACAATTTGCTTTAAATATTTAAACAATTTTTTTTTTTGCATTTCAAGCTTTTAAACTCACTTCACAATTTTTTTACAGTATATTTTATAAATTTAAACCCAAAAATCTGAATCTGTAACGAAACCCGATAAATAAGTTTTTGAGGAACTGTTAAAGTTATTTTTTTTATTGGAAGATTGCTAACTCTCACATCATATATAGACTTTTGGGACAAAATTAAGAATTAATATAGAATATGTATATTTTTTAAAGTGCATTTCACCGAAGATATATTTAAAAGTGCTTTTACGAAACGCATAATTTTTTTGTCAGAATCCTAAAAGAGAAAAAAATCATTGCTAGTTCCGTCAACTAATGCTAATTTTTTGTTAATTTACTATTTTATCTTAAATTTTTTATCGCGAAAGCGATAAGATACAGATTTTTATTTTTAAAATATTCTTTAGCTAGAAATATAAAACTAAAATTAGGGATTCTTAGTACATGGAAGTACGATAAGTTTCATTGGCCTTCATTTGCTTTCTTAAAAGCATTTGTGCTTTTATTGATAATAAAATTTTTAAAAAAACATTTACGTAGAAATTTTTTATTAACGAAAAAAAAACAGTTATATGTATATAGATACAGTAATCTAAAGTTTGCTGGTTTGCTATTTACACACACAGAAAAAAATATGTGAATTGTTTTAGTTCTTTTGGTTTATTGTGTCGTTTAATATGTTTAGCATATAGTAGTGCATTGGATGCATTACTAAAACCAAATATTATTAAAAACGCAATGTTCCGGTTTCAGTGCTTTTTGATTTCATTTTTAATTATTTCAATGTGAGAATAGGAGGCGATTCCTCACTACAGCTACGTTTCATAACACTTTTATAAGGGTAACACTTTTATAAGGGTTTTTTTCATGGTAATAATATAAATTTTTAATATATTTTTAAAATTTTTATTACATATGAACATAGAAAATGTATTTATAAGGGTTGTCCTTTTATATACATAGTTGGCGTTTTGTCTTGATTTATTAAATGCAAAGGAAGATATTTATAAATTCAACACACTATAGATTATGAAATTCATATACATCTTCCAAATGCAAAATGTTCTAATTAAGGATAATTAATATTAATCATACATATTGTTACGTTTATTCCTTCTTAATAAACGCTTTATTATTTTGAGTTCTTTTATTGCAAAATAAGAGCACAGTTCTTTAGAGTTTTAAATTAAGTTAAACGATTCATTTACTTTCAATACATACAAAATAAATACGATGGTAAATTTGTTGTCTTTACTTACTGTTGACTCAACTTGAATTAATTCACTTGCCCAGCAAGTGGTGCTTATATATGCAGATGTTTTAAGCAGTTCTCGCACAAGAATATTCTACTTTAACATTACTCCATATTGTTGTTGTTATTATCATTCAGTTTAAGCGCCTGCTTGGCTGTGTGTTTTGTTCTGCGTTAGTTGTTTTTGTTTTCGGTTGTTTATCTTATTTCGTAATAATTCTTATAAGAGTGTTGTTGTCGTTTTGCATGTATAAGACTTCTTAGAAAGCTAGACAGTTTGTAAAATGCACAGTGGGCAATTTCGTTTATTTTTTTTTGCTGATAATTATTTTCTTTTAGAACTTCAAAAATCATCTTCGTAACAGTATCATAGTTTTCAATACAAGCGCAGTCTTAACTGATTTGGAAATACAAAAACCCTTGCATAGGTCAATCTATGTCATCTAACGGGAAATCATGTGCATGACGTAATCTGTAGTTTAATCATTCTTGTATGGAATTGTTTGCGATAAAATAAGCCCCAAAATAAATTTTGAGTTTGTATTCTTAAACATAGTTGCTTTTTCAAACACTGGATAAAAGAATTTAAACGACCATATGCTAAGCTATTTGTAAGGCTTCTGCAAGTGGTAGATGTTTATATCAAATCTTATCATAACTATAAAATTTATTATATTTTTTAAATTGGTATTTAAGAGTTTACAAACTGTTTGAAAGAAGTCTATCGGCTTTGTGACGGACCCAGTATTTTTTCCAGACCATAAGAAAGAACAGGAATCTTCAATTTTTCTTATAATATTTAATTAGAGTTTATTATTTATTAATTCATTTTTATAAGCGCAAGTGTATATTTCTTTTCTTTCTGTATTGCAGTTCTAAGATTTTTGCTATTGACTCTAAAGAATGTATTAACCGAAATCATAACTTGGAATCCCAAAATTCAGAAGTAATATGCCGAACATATTGCAACTAGTTACGCTCTACACACAGACTAGAAAACAATAAAGAAACAAAAAGAAAAAAAAAACGAAACTACCAAACGTATTTATCAGAGTATAAAAGTTTTAGTGAATCAACACTGGGACGGACAACAGTACTACCGGTAATATGAAAATAATATTCTGTTTTTTAAATTTAAATTTTTTTTAATTCTTGGTTATTTATATAATTAACCAATTAGTTTTTGCAAATATAAATATAACATTTTTATTTTTTTATTATCAGATTCATTACCAGCACTACAGAGAATTCTAAAATTAATTTATAGCTTTTTCTTGCACTTTGTATAAAACTTATATTTGTACAACGTAAAGGTATAAAAAAACAATTATTCTTTTAAATTAGGATCCTTGATTAATTTGCATAACATTGAGTAGTTGTGTCATGCCGTGTTGCTTTTATACTAATTGACTAGATAAAACTGAGCTATCGCTTAAAAAGCTTTGTAAAGGGAAAGTCGAATAAAAAAATAATGAAAATTTAGTTAATATTTAAAAGAAAATTTAATGGTAAATTTTAAATAATTTTTATTAAAAAAACTTCTTTAGCACAAAAGTTTCCAGTTTTATTTGCGGGCTAAATTGTTTAAGATCTTATTTACAATTTTGAATAAACCGTTTCATGAACCACCATATTCGGTTTGATGGCACTTAAATTTTTACAACCGGTCAATGCCATTGTTATATCAAAATCCTTTTTTAACACCTTTAGCATATCTCTGACTCCAGCTTCCCCGTCACATCCTAAGCCCCATATAGCTGGCCGACCAACGAATACCATTTTAGCTCCCAAAGCTAGGGCCTTAAAGATATCAATACCATGTCGAATACCTCCGTCTAACATCACAACTAAATCGTCACCAACGGCCCTAACAATTTCTGGTAAAACTTCAATAGGTGAAGGTACACCATCCAATTGCCGAGCCCCATGATTCGAAACTATAATACCAGAACAGCCAAATTCACGAGCTAAAACTGCATCTTCTGCCGTAAGAATACCTTTAACAATTACTGGAAGATAGGTTTGCGCAATCAACCACTTGACATCTTTCCACGTTAGGGTGGGATCGAACTGACTAGAAACATATTCATTGATTCCAGAGGTACCTTCCTCACTATGTACACCATCTGATTGTGATGACTGAAGTTCAAAATTGGCAAGACGTAAGTAAGGTGGTAAACAAAAGTTGTTACGTACGTCTGACCATCTTTGGCCAAAAACTGGAGCATCTACTGTAAGAACCAAAGCTTTATAATTATTTTTTTCTGCTCGACGTATAAGTTGCTCTGTTAATGAACTACAATGAGATTGAGAGAAAAAAATTAAATAAATGCATGAATATACAAAGCAGAATAACATTGACGAAAATAGGAATTTTTCTGGAGAGGTCTGTAGCTCTTCACCAAGGAGAATAAATGTGTACAATAGTAGAAGTTTGTCTGGAATGAACAAGTTCCCTTTAAATTAAGCCTTTCCTCTGCACAAACCTATCTAAGTGTAAGTGCATGAAATTGACAGCCTGTTCTATTGTTTTATATTTGACATTTCTGAAAAACAATCTGTCAAAGTGATAGCCACTGACAGTTAATATGTAGAGATTGCTAGTTCACACACAAGCACACACATACTTTATGATGATGACATTTTAGATTAAATGAGTTCAACTGATTTCAAAATTATTGTTCACTTTGAAAAAGCCTAAAATAAAGTGGGATTAAACGGGCCTCGGTGTAAGGTTATTCCTTATACTTAAAATATTTTATTAGCTGTTTCCTTTTATCAGCGTATACTTCAAGTAACAGTTTACTCGGACCCAGTTTCGATTCCTACTTTCTAATAAGCTTTATAAACTTAACACTTACCGATCCTTATACACATAAAGTTGAAACCATTTTTGAGTATATGGAGCAACTTTTGCGACATCTTCAACAGACATTGTTGCTAACGTACTTAGAATAAAAATGGAACCCATTTCACCAGCAGCCTTAGCATTGCCACCTTCGCCATCGGGATGAGCCATTTTTTGCATGGCCGTGGGTGCAATACCTAATGGCCATTTCAGATCGCAACCTAATATGCAACAGGAAGTATTGACGTGAGAAACATTCCTCAAACAACGTGGACGTATACGTAATCTAAAATAAGTTTTTATATATTTTATATTTTAATAATGCACATTCGCATCATAGTTTATTTATAAAAGTTGATAAAACAAAATATGCACAACGTAAAATTTCCCAAAGATTACCAACAAAGGCCATTTAATATTTTTACAAGATCTGTTCGCCTATCACAGGACAACATCTCTTGAACTTTGAAATGTTCAATGAATAAAATGTAGGAAGTAGACAAAAACAGAAGCATAATTTGCTCTCAACATATTTTTCATTTAACTAGTGCTGCAATTCGCGAAAGAGAGATCCAAATGTTGTCCATTCAAGTATTCTTAGAAGTTGAATTTAAATACAAAAAATGCGTATTTTATCTCACTTGAAAAAAATTGACTAATACAAGCGACGAGACTCAAAAACAATTTCAACTTTTTCAAAGCACGTACACTAAAAGGACCCTAACGTGCACTAAAGAAAAAATAATTATATATGTATATTGTTATGAATATGTCTTGCTTAAGTTTTAAAATAAAATTATTAAGCAATAAAGCAAACCACTGGTTATAAACTGCGTAGAAGTTTATACACATACACACCAACAACTGGATATGCTGTTTACTAACTGTCTGGCATGCAAGAAAAAAAATACAAGTATGCTGTTTACCATCTAAACGCGCAAGACAAAAACTAATTTTACAACAACACACATACATGATGTGTACCATCTGCGCAGTTTTCTAAGAAACCCTTTTCTACAAATAACAGCAACAAATGTATTGAAATAAATCTCAAGCAGAAATCGTATCAGCATAAAAACAAAAACAACTATACATACAGCCATACAGGGGCCTATACATCGAATAAACAACATACAACAACAAAATGCGATACAAAGGGGGTAGAAGATTCTTAAATCTTCTAGACTTTAAATGGACAAGTATAAATAGGGAAACGTCTGAGTGGATAATCAATCAGTGTAAAATTAAACTTCATCGAGTAAAGGCGTGCATTTTAAGTAAATTGTTCTGTGTCAACTTTGTGTAGTTAAAGTAAATAAAATTGTTATTAATTTAAAAATTCTAAAAACTGGTGTTATTTATTTTGCAATAAAGAACTCACAACAAAACGTTTATAAAAGGTATAAACGTAATAATATTGTCGTAGTTTTTATGCTCATTAGTTTTCAATCGCAATATTCAGTTTGCGTTTATCTATGTTGGTATACTGTTTATTTTTTTCAAACATTTAGAAGTTTGCGGCAATTATCACTTATACGGTGATGGCTGCTAATTCTAACGACAACAACATTGAAATCCACTGATATTTTGTAGCGAAAAATGTATTAGTGCCGCCACTCATAAATATTTATGTTCTTTAAGACGCTTATTTATGAATAATGCACATGCATGTTATTGTAACTATTAGTAATTAGATTATTTTGATTTAAAAGCTAAAGCAAGTGTTTAATAAATATGAATATTTTCTGTTTCATATAATTGTTAATTGAATAATTGATTACTTACCTCCAAAAATAACCTTCGATTATTAACAACAACAACTCAAATTTAGAAATTAACGTTTATTTTTATATTGAAGCAATTAAAATTGGTTATTTGGTGCAATGCCAAATTAAATCAAGGCTGCAATTCGTTTTCGAGATACACATTAGTATTAAAAAATAAGGAAGTATGTGCACATATTTATGTATGTATGCATAGATGCCAAATTTATAAAGTTACCACCTCTGGCGGAAACTATATTTCGGGCACGTGTAGAGGCAGATTATGTGGACAACCGGTTGTAGGTCATAGAACCAGAAGACGTAAGGAATGATATGATAACATCAAGATATCCAAGATGCACTATGCGAAAATCCGTTTCAAAATTGCCTCAGGGTTATTTTTGTTTTCGAATTTGTTGGATTAGAAAAGAAAATAATTTTGAAAGGCAGACCATGTTTGTTTTTTCTGATTAGTGGAAGTATGTATGTATTTGTGTTTATATTTTCTGTACACCTAATCAACACATATAAACCCTGTATTAGCACATCTTTGTTTATTTTAATTTAAAACTTAACATTAGGAAGCTTTTATTGTATTTTCTTGATATACTTTTGTACCATATATAAATATAAACAATTTTATCTGTCTTATTTTTTTTAAGCACGTAGCGTTATATCATGTCCATAAGTTTTAATGTTCCGAGGAAAATATATTCGATATTTTTCTTTGTTTTAGCAACTTTTATAAAGTAAATTATGGATTAGCAATAAGCAATGGAGGTTAAAAAAATAAATCAAAAGTATAAGATTCCACTAAATGCTTGTTTAAATCTTATTTAAAAGGTATTCCGTTTTAACATAATAACACAATTAATTGCACTTACTTCTTAAAAGCTTCTCGATTTAAATTTAAACTAAATTCTTCACCGGCCCCAGCACGAAAGTAATCCAACGCCTTCTTTTCTATAACTTGATGAGCCCTTTCTTCAAAATCTGCAACACTTACATACGGCGGAACCATACTTCTGTTAAAAACAGATGCTTACGAGCGTTTAACCAAAAAGCTGAAATAAGACTAACAATGAAAATATTTATTATTAAAATCATGGATAGATTGTACTGCTAGTAGTTTGAAAAACAAACAAACAAACAAAACATAATAAAAGTGATAAGCTTGGTTATCAGCAAAAACATACTTACGAAATAAATATTATTTATTTGTGAAGTAGGGTGATTGGCTCGAATTTATAATCGGGTTTTTTTCGAATTTTCCGAATGACGAATAGAACGCTTTTAATTTATTAAACAAAACCTGTATTTGTTAAATCTACTGTATTTCTTGTATCTACTTTTTTAACCCTGTATAAATGAAATCCTTATTTATTTATTTAAAGAACGGAAAAGTTCAGTGATTTATAATTCAGTAACATATTAAGATTTGCAAAAAAAAAAATGCCTAAGAATCGATATTCCTATTATTTCAATAAAAATGTTTGAAATTAAGCACCCTATGCTTCCTTAAACATGATGGCAAATGTTTCATAATCAAAATAAGTTTTCAAGTTTGTTTGAAAATTAATTATCATAACTAAGTATGTAGATAAGAAATCTATTTCAAATAAATAGAAAAAACAATGTTATAACTTTTGTTGCCACTATCAATAAATATAGTGATAACAAATCTTTTTTGGTGATGGACATTTTAGAATCGTATTGACGACATACATGCCGATTTTCAAAATCTTTGCTAATTTTTTATAATTTTCCTACAATAACATTGCCTCTCAAAAAAGTTTAGGTGGACTAAAAATGACTCTTCCCCACTTACTTATGCACATAACTCATTAGTCTGCTTTAGCTAATACAAAAAATACTCGTACAGTAATGGTCTCTTAAAAATGTAACTGATAACTGAATTTGTAAAGATTTTCTTTTTTATATATAAGAAAGTTACTAAAAGAAATGAGAATTTGACGGCGGTTCTGATTGTGTTGGATTTTCAATCACTACTTGTGTGGAAAAAAATTTTTCTGTAATGTAAAATACACGGGCATGTTCTCAAAAACGGAAAACGCTTAATATTTGCGATTTCAACTCGCAAGCATTTACTGAAGTGAACTGATTGAATTTGCTTATACAAAATATTCAAGACAAAATAAAATGGTTCACAATTAAATTTTAATGTTTTCTTTTTATTTCAATAAAAATTTTAAAAAATTTTACACTATTTAAATTAAAAATACCAATTTTAAAATTGCTCTTTTTTTTGTTAAGTTCCTGTGTCAATTGTTTACTTCGAAATTGCGATTTGAACAAACAGCTGATCAAAAAATTCTTCGAAAAAAACAAATCGCCAGCAAGACGTACGATTTACAGAACATCTAAAATTGAAATTGGCGTTTTTAAGTCGCCTGGCGATTGTGAGAACATGCCCGACAATCTTTTAAAAATTAAAAAAAAACAGCACAACCTTTTTTAGGTAAGCAAATAATCCGTAATCAAAAATTTCTAAGCTAATTTACCTTCGAATTACTTTAAGAAAATCTTACAGAATTTCTTAAAGTAGAATCAATAAAACCAATTGTGTTTAATAAAATGAGTTCTGTTTAATTATAATCTGCCATAAACATTATATAAAATTATATTTCATTATCACTATCATCTTCATTTTTAAACGTTTCACCAGCTTCAATAGCAATTTTATGCCAGGGTAAAGGATTAATGCGATGCACGCCATTTGTTTCTTTACCCACTAAACTCATTTCATAGCGAAAGTCTTTGTCTTTTAACTCATCGTGGACTTGATAAATGCTAAAAAGAAATTATTAAAAAATACAGCACTAGCTATAAAGGAAAACTTACATCTTGCCAGCATTTTGTACTAATTCTTCCGTAGACATTTCGGTAAAATTGAATTTCTCCATTTCAGTTTTAGCCTGCTGTTTAGCTTTGCCACTAGCGCAGGCGAAGTAACCAAAGGATGAACCAGAGGGTTCTATTTTATATAATTGTGGTCCTTGGTCTTCATCCCAAGCTGAGAGCAGAACTGAAACTCCAAACGGCCGTACCGCGCTGTACAAAGTGTAAGCATGCAAATAAGCAGCTATGCGTTCCGTTAAATGTTTCAATGGTATAGTTCTTTCAAACTGCTGACGATAGTTGGTTGCCTCTTGCCGGGCTATGTCGACAATATAACGACCATCAGCCAATAAACCTGCTATAGCTAAGCCAATATTCTTATCTACTGTGAAGATACGTACTCCAGCATCTTCCTCATACAAAGCACTTGTCACGATTTTTTCTACAGCCAATATTACTCCGTCTTTTCCACGTAAACCAATAACAGTACCACTTTTCTCGACAGCTTTACCAGCATAATCAATTTGGAAAACCCGTCCATCCGGAGAAAATTGTGAAGCTGATAGATCATACTTGATACAGACACGGTTTTTTAAAATTTTTATTTTTTTTTATTTATTATGCTAACTACTTACCCCTGTACCAATTGAACTCATTATATATTGTTTTGATAAAAATTTAGTGGATTTCACTAGGCGTGTTTATTTTTGCAGATGACTGTTCTTAAATTTTTTGCAAGTTGTTTAAATGATGATTTGACGGCTTTTTGTTTAGTTTATTTCGAGGTTACGTTATAAAATTTGACAGTTTACGCTCGGATTTGGGCTTTTCATTGTACAGATGTTACCAGATAGCTATATATAAGTATAGAGATGAATATTTTAAAAATGTTACATTAAAAATACAGAATTGATTCATTTTCAAAAAACGATGTCATATAATATCGCCTTGTAACATTGTGTACTCTTTTTTGAGTTCGGCCTGTTAAAAGTTAACAAAAGGACGATGTTTTTTAGGGATTTCTAAATTTCTTTCATTGCGTGGAAAAAATTTGAAATTAAATTGTTATTGAAATTTGTATGTGCCTGTTTACACGCTTCAACTTTTGTTGCTCAACTTTTGATTTTTCCGTTAGAAAGAAAGAGAAGGGGTATAAAACCATATGTTTATATAAGGAACACAGGCTTAACAGTGTAATTTTGCGAATACTAACGGATGTGAGACACGTTTGTAACTGCACCGATTTTTCTTAATATTCTTAATATACAAATTTAGGACATAATTAAGTTTTCAGAAATTTCAATTAAATGAAAAAATTATAAAAGCGTAGTCATTAAAAGAATTTCAAGAAACATATGCACTTGCAAATAAGGGATATTGATAATTTAATTTTTTTTCCAAAGTGGAAAAGTTAAAAAAAAAATTCAAAACAAAGTTGCTGCACGATTATGGCAGTTTCCCTTTTTTGAGAATGCTGTCAGAAAATCAGTTGTATTGCTCGACGACGTTCTCCTAAAGTTAATCCCAGGTGATACCACTTTGTTAACTCAGCCATAAATATTTGTGTATCGACGTGAGCTCAGCGACACTAATAGTAAGTTCACACTTGTGTTTTTGAACGTGTTTAAGCAAAATGTTTTAAAATTTAAACACAGCCGTTCACACAATAATTGAGATGTTTAAGGCTGACATTTTATCTACTTTTTTTACCTTAAAAATGAGTTTTTGTAGTGAAAACATCCATTTTAGTTTGGAATCAAACCCAAACCCCAGACAAATTAGTTAATTACATTACCTACTAGCATAAAGGGGCAAAAACGCACTTAGCACATCCCAAAATTAAATGAAATTCCGAGTTGTATTTAAAATTTACGTGTTTAACGACGTGTTTAAATCAAAAACAACGCATTTGAGATGTTTAACAAAACACGTCAATGTATGGTAAAACACCTCAAATTCGCCGTGTTTAATGCTTAAACACGATTGAGATGTTAAACACGCTAGGTGTGAACTTAGTATAACATATGTTTTAACACAGATTTGTGTGTTTTAATTAGTAAATATAGCCAATCTGGTAACTCTTTACCTAGCACGTGTGCTTTTATTTACATTATTTCTAAATGCAGGGTGATAATTAACTGCAGTTAAATAAAGTTAACTAAATAACAGTAAATATGATGTCGTTGAATAATAATGAAAAGAGGTAAAATGAACGGGTTTTATTATTTCTATTAAGGTTAATTTTTTGGTCTCTGCAGTTACTCAGCGGAAGCACGTTATGCGAATTTCTTTGCTGGCGGAGATGTAGCATGGAGTAAAGATGGCAAATGGATTTATTGCCTAAATGGAAGCGAAATCACAAAGGTAGAAGTTGAAACCGGTTTCGTATCACGATCATATGGTTTAAACTACAACGAGCAAGGAGAAAAACTTCCTGTTGGTGAAGGGGAAGATAGCAATGATCAAATATATTCTTTTGATTTATCGCCATCGCAAGATTACTTGGTTACAGTACACCGTAGCAGCTTAGTGAGACTTTGGCATTTGTCTTCAGGAAAAGTTGAAAAGTTGTGGAAGAGCCAACACCGTGGACCAGTTGTAAAAGTGATTTTCAATGCAGACGGAAGGCTAATATGTACTAGTGGGGCCGATTCCACTTTAAGAATATGGGATTATGAACACAGTAAATGTTCATCAGTTTTAAAAGATTTTACAGGACCTTCGACCGTTTTACATTTCCATTCTAATCCATCGAAATTGGAAATTTTTGCAGCTGGTTCAGACAATTGCTTATATAAATGGAATTATGGATCTAAAATATTGCAAACAAAAATGAAGGGACATTTGTCGCCAGTTACAGCATTTGCATTTGCAGATACAACAGCGAATTGTGAATTTATAGCTAGCGTAGGTCGGGATAAGGTGCTGATTGTTTGGTGTTTGCAAGATGGCAAACAATTGAAAGTCATACCTTTGTATGAAGAATTAGTTGGAGTTGTTTACAAAAACGCGGAATCTATTATTGTTGCAGGCGTTAAAGGAAACTTAAAGCAAATTTCTACTAAAACTAGTCAAATAATCTCTTTCTTAGGTTGCCAAGAGGAGGAATATGAGGTAACCGCTTTAATGTTAAACGGAAGTAAACAACAATTGGCAACTGTCACCGCAGATCATAACATTTTAATTTTCAACATAGTTTCCGACGAAAAAGTGAAATGCATTAAAGAATTAATAGGTTTTAATGACGAAATACTTGATATATGTTTTTTAGGAGAATCGGAAGAGTTCCTGGCCATGGCTACTAATAGCAAACATATAAAGTTATATGATATTGCTAACAATATGAACTGTACCATAGTTACGGGACATAAAGATACAATAATGTCGTTATCTACCCCAGGTTTTAGTACTTTGCTATTATCGGCTGGTAAGGATTTTACCATACTCCTGTGGCAGTTGCATAAAGAAAATGCTGATTTATTGTGTTTGGCAAAACACTTGAACAGTCATACTGCCCCTGTTGGTTGTATAAGCTTTGCTTTCAACTGCTCCAGCTCATTTGCCTCTGTTTGCCAGAATGGAAGCTTAAAAGTGTGGTCTTTAAAAGGCCACAATGAAAATTATACCTTTTCTTTGAAATATGCAGCTATGGCTCATGACAAAGAAGTCAATTGTGTGGCTTATTCTCCAAATAACAAGATAATTGCCACAGCGTCACAAGATAAATCAGCGAAATTATGGTCTGCCGAAAATCATAGCTTATTAGGTTTATTAAAGGGCCATACCCGGGGTGTTTGGTGTGTACGCTTTTCACCTACAGATCAAATCGTTTTGACTACTTCCTCCGACTGCAGTATGCGCCTGTGGTCATTATCGAATTTAACTTGTCTTAAACGTTTAGAACAGTCAGCTACTGTATTGAAGGCAGAATTCATCGATCATGGCAGATACATTTTATCTTCTAGTTCGGATGGTCTTCTCAAACTTTGGAATATTAAAACAAACACCTGTATACAAACCTTAGACGAGCACGATGATCGAGTTTGGTCTTTAGCTGTTTCAGCAAAAACACAAAAATACTTCTTTAGTGCTGCAGCCGACTCTAAATTAATTAAATGGAAAGATACAACGGAAGAATGTAGAAGTAGTGAAATTGATAAAAGACAAGAAATTTTACAGCAGGAGCAAACTTTACAATTACTACTTTATCAAAATAAGCAATTAAAAAAGGCTTTTATATTGGCTTTAAATTTAGGCAAACCTAAGGTTTCCTATAATATACTTAATCAATATATTAGACAACGAGATATGAATGCAATAGAGCAAATGATTTCAGATTTAAATAATGATCAGAAAATAATACTTCTGGATCATGTTAAAGTGTGGAGTTGCAATTCTCGTCACTCGCAAGTGTCTAGTGTAGTATTGCAGCAGTTGTTAAGTGAAATGTTGGTAGACCCAAAAATGAAACGTACCTTGAATTCTAAAAATTTAATTGAAGTTATCACACCGTATGTCCAACGGCACTTTAAACGTATTACAGAACTAAGTAAGGAACTAAACTTTTTGGACTTTATTGTCGAAATTATGTAATAATCCTTCTATTTCCTGTATGTCCGGGAGGCATTTTGTAAACCTAAGCAAAAACATATTTTTATACTAAAAGCTGTGTTTGCTGTGTTTCAAACAGGGACTGTATAGTGTATATTTTAGTAAAATGAAAGAAAAGCTGTTTTTCGATTTTAGTTATATAAAATCAGTTTATATTTGCAAAAGTTGTAAGTTTTTAAAATTTTTTACAAACGCGATTATTAATTGACATCGTTTGTAACTATTTGGCAATAAAAAGCGATTTGAAAGAAAACACTTTTAAAACACAATGATAAGTGATAGAAATTCGAATGATTTTTTTGGAATCAATAAATAGGGGTCTTCTGCGGACCAAAATTTGTTTATACAAATTCTGTATTTACGACTGCTTAATTATTTTACGCCACTATGCAATTGTTTTAGGTACTGTGAAAGCAAAATGATAATATTTACAATAAAAATATTTACTAAAAAACATTTCTAAATATTTAGTCGACAAAATTTTAAAATTGGTTTGTTAAGCATCCATATTAAGATTTAGATCGTAGAAAACTCTTCACAATATATTTCGTATTACCAATTCTATTTTGTTCATGTGCCAAATTGCGATTTTACCGAAATTAGTGTGGCAGTAGGAAATGGCATCATTTGGTCAATTTCGTCTTAACGATGTGATAAAATATCATTTTGATTTTTATCTCCTTTGCATGAAGCCTGGAACCGGAACACACGTTTTCCTTCCATTTTTCCTAGTACAATAAAGTTGCATTTTATTTCTTTTCTAATAAGCAAAGTATGGTTCAACAAATAGAAAAAAGGGTTGTTGGAAGAAGAGAATAAAGGAAGTTCTATTTGTTAATTCGTCCATTTATGTAGAATTGCGAATCACGACATTTAATTATTAATTACAACATTTTAATATTTTTTTTCAATTACATTTTATTTAATATAATAAGGCATAATTTTTAAGTAAATTTTTTCACAAAAACGAAAACGATCATAAATATTTTTACTAAAACATTATTTAAAAAATTAGGATATAAAAGTAATTTTTAAGCTTAAGAATCAAACAAATACAAATTTAAATTGCTAGCAAATATATTAAATTAATAGGGTATAAATTACAAAACTTACAGCCATAATGTGCGTTGAAAGCAGGTCAAAAGAAATTTAATTGCTAACATTAAACCAAAAATAAGATAAAGGAAGGATAATAAAATTAAGAATATAACTACATTAATTCATTTTTGTTTATTAAAGCTTAAATATACGATTATAAACGTAGCCATGATGACATTTATTTTGAACTCTCAAATGGCCATTAAATATTATCGCTTTTTACTTTGATGTTTATTTTTTATGTAAATAAATTTAATTATTGTGTTTTTAGTGTAAAGACTTCTAAAATCGTTTTTAATTTTTCTTTTTGTTTAACTGTAAATTCTTATACATCTAAACTTAATGAGGATTAGACAGAAAAGTGAATTTGAGAAATATAAGATCACATACATATACATGACCGATTAAAAAGTTGTTGGTTTAAAATTATTCTATAGTCATGATTAAGTCATCACCTTCTATCTTCATACCATTAATAATTTCTAATTTCTTAACAATACCAGCTTTTGGTGCTTGAACAACCATTTCCATTTTCATGGCCGACAAGACAACTAATGGTTGACCCTTTTCAACTTTGTCACCTTCCTTAACACGAACATCGATTACAGTACCAGGCATTGGAGCGCCAACTTCATTTTTGTTCGTCTTGGAAGCCTTAGGATGAATGTGTAATTCCTAAAAATAAAGAAAATATATATTGGCATTTAGGGAATCAAATACAAACTATGCAATTATTAAATGACTATGAGGAGCTTCCTTTCAAGTACAGAAAGGGGCTCATTTAATATATAATTAATTGTATTACCACACTTGTGACAGTAAGTATAGAAGGAGTGACGTTATTTAATTTATAATTTTACATTCTCGTACATTATAATTTAGTGATGTTCGCCATAGGAACATCAGCAATGATCATTCCGCTGGACAAATAAGAAACATTTTTAAATTTCCAACAACACCGTTTGTTAAATAATTTATTTTTAAGCAATTTTATTTCGTGCTTGATTCCTTTAAATAAACAACATGTTATGATATTCTCACAAAATATGATATTCTCATATGATATGATATTCTAATAAGATGTTTATTTTTTAATAAATATTTTTGTAATAAATATTTTGTGAGAATATCATAAAATATTTATTTAAAGGAATCAAGCACGAAATAAAATTGCTTAGATTGAAAATGATTCCGATGAATTTTAAATTACTTATAGTTTATTTTTAAAAACAGTGCTAGAGTTTGATACTTTACTACGTCAACTACTCATCCTCGTCAAATAGTTTCAATAAATATAATTTTCTACCATATACGTAGGACATATTGGATTTGTGCCTCTATCGCAATTAAAATTTTTAAAATACATATTTTTTTTTGTAAGGCTTAATGTGCTTTAATTATTCTAGTTGTAGATGGTATTTCAACGAAATTTAACCCATTTAAATCCAAATGTGAATTATTACACCTAAACACTCAAAACAAATTTCTTAATTCACCTAAATTGCAATATCGTAGTTTTTAGTATTTTCGAAAATCAAAGTCAATTTCGAACTTAAAACAAATAGCTTGAAATTGACAATGGATCATCATTGCTTTTATCATTCGTTTAAAGCGGTGCAATTTAAAAAAAATTTTTTTGAATATGATACAACGAACTCACCTTTGAAGCTTCTTTGTCAAGAATCAAAACAGAACGTAATTGTCCATTCATTTCAAAGAACACTTCACGTTCACCGTTCGGTGTTAAATCTTCAGACATAGCCAATGTTTTTAAGCTGAGTGTTTTACCCCTTTCTAGATTTACCTCAAACTCCTCACCTACTTTGGGGCCAATTAAAAAGATACGGGTATTTAATTTGTCAACCGGACCATATTTTTCGCGGAAATGCAAGTGTTCTTCAGTTACAGCAGGGTATAGCGCTGCTGACATAACATCACGATCGTTTATATTAGGGTGGGCAGCTTTGAGTTCTTTTTTCAACTTGTTAAAGTCCAAGGGCTCCAACTTCTCACCAGGGCGGCCCTCTATGCGAGCCATGTCTTTCAAGACACGTGAACGCAATGGCTCGGGAAAGCCACCATGAGGTGTACCAATAGAACCCTGTAAAAATTCGACAACCGACTTGGGGAATGACAATTCTTCGGCCTTTTCTAATACTTGTTCGGGTGTCAATTTATTTTGAACCATAAATTGAGCTAAGTCACCTACGACCTTTGAAGAAGGAGTAACCTTTATAATGTCCCCCAGCAACAAATTAGCTTGTCTGTAGGCCTTCTTGACATCCTCGAAGAAATCTCCCAAGCCCAAAGAGAACGCTTGGAATTGTAAGTTGGTGTATTGACCGCCTGGAATTTCATTTATATAGACATCAGCGTTACCAGACTTCATGGTGGTGGTACATTCGAATGGTGCATATAAGGTACGAGTTTGTTCCCAGTAAGCAGAATACTCCGAAACATCACTTAAAGCGAAATTAGTATCTAAGGGAGTGCCTTGCAATGAAGCTACCACAGCACCCATACTAGGTTGAGAGGTCATACCAGACATAGAGTCTACGGCCACATCAATAACATCGGCACCAGCTTCAGCACAAGCCAACATAGAAGCAACACCAGCACCAGAGGTATCGTGGGTATGTATATGAATCGGTACATCGGGATGTTTATCACGAATGGCAGAAATCAAAAGCCTTTATTAAAATTAAATATATTTTTTTTAAACAATCATTATTATTATTTTGTTATTTACGTGGCAGCTTGTGGCTTCAATAATCCAGCCATATCCTTGATAGACAAAACATGTGTACCAGCCTTAACCAGCTCATCAGCTAAATTGGTATAGTATTTAAGATCGTATTTTGTGCGCGTAGGATTGCTTACATCACCGGTATAGGAAATAGCAGCTTCAACAACACCGCCAGCCTTGCCGGCTGCTTCCATGCCCAAAATTAAGTTTGGCAAATAGTTCAGGGAATCGAAAACACGGAAAATATCCATACCAGTTTGAACCTAAAATAAAAAAAAAAACAAAAAAACAATTTTGAAGCAAATAGCAGAAGCAAAATGGGTTAACTGTTGAAATAATTAAAGCTGGCCGCCTTTCTTACCGCTAACTCGCAGAATTTAAAAACCACGTTATCCGGATAGTTAGTATAACCAACAGCATTAGCACCTCTCAGTAACATTTGGAATGGAATGTTTGGAATTAATTTACGCATCTCTTCTAAACGTTCCCAAGGACATTCGTGCAAGAAACGTAGAGCGACATCAAAGGTGGCACCACCCCAATTTTCCAAAGCATACAAGTTGTTAAATTTATTAGCCACAAAAGGAGAAATCTTCAAAAGATCATGTGAGCGAACACGCGTAGCCAACAGCGATTGGTGAGCATCTCTGTAGGTAGTGTCCATCAGCATTAAATTTTTGCGGGAGCGCACCTCTTTGGCAAAGGCTTCGGGCCCCTCTGTTGTCAAAATATGGCGCAAACCTTTTGGTGGTTCGGTCACTACAGATTTTAATAAAAGTAGAGTGAAAAGAAAATGTTTTATTATTATAATTATATGATAGGGAGCGAAAGTGGGAGAGGAAGGAAAAAGACAAGGGCGTGTGTTAGTGAATAAAGGCATGAGAGAGCATAAGTTTTAGTTGGTAAAAAAAAAATACTTTAATATGCTTAAAATTTAATTTGATTAGAAAATTAGTATTTTAAATTTAACAAAGCAAAGTTATAAACAACTAAAAAAGCAAAATTGAAAAATTAAAGAGAAGTTTAAATTATTATTGTAAATTTGTTAATAGTTTTTTCATATGGATAAAAATTTTGTAGAATAAAATAGATTTTATATTTGTGGACAACAAAATATTTGATTTTGTAAGATTTTGTTGCTAATACATCCACTCTTTTAATAAACAAAGAAATTCATTGGTGCCTCCAGGAAATATGTACATGAACAAAAATTATCTCAAGCAGAACAAGAAATATTTGTTGAGCTTTGCGGCGTATCGTATAGCCTTTTGAAACCACATGTCATCCACATCAATATTTTTCATCATGGACAGACACAGCTCAAGTATAATACCACAAATTCGGTCATCATTAAAAGTCATTGTACAATTATACTCGTTTTCAGAGCAGTACATTCCAGTAACTCCTTCAGTTCCCTATGTAATTTGTTTAATCGCAATATAGAAATTTGGTGCGGCAACAAACATCACAGAAAACAGAAGAGTCACAGAAAACAGCCTATACAAACAGGCCAATCAACAAATAATTTTTAAATGAATTTACATTTCCCAAGAAGCCATAATTAATATTTTCACTTGGTTTGTTGTTGATTTTTGGATCTTAGTATAGTGAAAAGAGTTGTCATGGTTTAGTGGCGTTTTTTGAACAAGCGAGCGGAGAGTCCGACCACTTACTAATTTAATGACATTCGATATCAATAAAAATTTGGCAATTCTGGTTATATAAATCAGATTTGCATACTAATTAAGACGGAGTTATTTTTCTTTTGCCTCGATATATCTGCTATCCCTGCGGCGTATCCACAGGTGGCTGTGGTTATTGATAAGTGCATAAATGCATCAGAGGTTTACATTTGCTATTATCTATTTTCCTACTTGAATAAAGCGCTCTTTCTTACCGCTACTTTTGGCCTTGAGGTATCTAAAAGTGACTCTTACAGGTCCTGCCGATCCGATTTATTAGTTATAGACCACTAACCCGACATCTAAGCGAAGGAAGTAACGGTTCCTAACATGCACTCCTGGAACTTGTGATACCCACCTCTACCAAGTCAATTTAAAAAAAATGAGGTTCAAATTACATTATTGATTTATAACAAGAATAACAAAAAAGTGCTAAATTAAAGGAATTTGTTTATTACCTTTTAAAAAATTTTTCTTTTTCAATTCTTTGGTAAAGCCAGAATTTACTATCAGATTTAGTTATTAGATCTGTTAACAAATTCTTGTGTATGATTCGAAAAGTTCAAAAGAAAAATAATAAAATTTGCGATCACTTTTGAATTTAGCGATTTTTCTAAATTTGGTAAAATTTTATTTGATTTCCTTGTGAATGAATTGTACCACTAGGCAAGGCAGGACATATATAAATCTTCGTCTACTTTTTATCCATATTTTAATTTTGAATTTAAAGTAATAATTGTTTGTGCATGTGTGTAACAAATATAATGTGGGTACTTTATTTTCTGAAGTTATCACAACATATAATGATGAACTATTAACATACCTTTAGCTTCACCACGTTCTTCACGTTCTATGGCTTCGCGAGATAAGTCTTCATAGTTTGAATTAATAAATTTTGTGTTTTTTTTTTTTTTTTTGGTTTTTTGAAGTGGCCACATTTATTTATTTTTTGTTAATTGGCAACAATTGCAATGATGTTTTTTTTTTTAATTATTTTGAGTGATTGATGATGGTTTTTATTGTTTTTTTAAGTTATGTTTTGCAGTGTATTAATAACAAAATGAAACATATAAAAGAAAATAAATTAAAAATTAGGAAATTAATTAAAGAAATAAAAAGCTTGAATAAAAATGTAATAATTAAGGATTCAAAAAAATCTGAGGAGATTAGAGCACAAGGGCCGCAAGAGTATTATTATTATTGGTTAAATTGATTTAACATGGAAACTAAGTAAATGAAAATTAAAATAATTTAGATCACAAGACACCTAAAAGCGATTCCTTTCAAATGCTACAAATTCATTTTTTTTCAAATAATATTTGCTTTGTATTTGTATTATTTGTGATTAAGTCCCTCAAAGTAACTGAAGGACCTTTAAATAACGGGTGCTTCAAACACAAGCATCTTGAAAGAACTTTATTTCATTTGGTTTTTAGTGAGTGGCCTTACTAGAAGTAACAAATATTTCCATTATTTACGAAAAACAATTTCAGTCGTGATGGCGCTGGTTTGCTTTATTAAATCAATTTTATAAAAGTATGTTGACGGATTTTGGTTGGATGTGAATCGTTTCTGGTTTATTCACGAAGCATCATTCTAACGGTACTCCACACAAACCGTCTAGTATCACATCTACCAAATTGATTTTCCAAAAGATGGATTGTTTGCTATGCACCATCCTGCTCACTATAAAGATAATCCAAGGTAATTTCTTCATAATCATTGCTGATTATGAATCATTGCTTGTAGTGCCAGTCGTTGTTGCAATAGATTTTCCAGCAGCATTTTTGAAAAGAAATGGAACAATAATAATTCCACCACTCTAAAATCCGTATTATATAGCCACTCTCTGCGGAGGCATTAACTTCTCGACACTGGTGTGCAGTTTTTATGATCCTCAGATCTAAATGTTAACATAACCGAGTTCCGTCGAATTTAAAGAGTTCCGCCAAATTTGATGTCCAATAGGGACGTCAGTTAGCAAAAAATTCGACATCTTTGTGCAAAATTCTTATCACGCTGATGTATTAAATGCGGAATTGCAGCGATAGATTGTCATTCTGTTTACATCCATTCGGTAAAAGCAGGAATATACTTGTCGGTAGGCACCGTACGGCCGGCGACAATTGGTGGACAACGCTAGAAAACATGGGCACCGTTTGCAATATTTCTGAACGTTGCTTAAGCAACTTAGTTCTGGTACAATGAACTGCATGAGTAGGGGTCATCCCCTGAGTACTGGTCCGAGCGGAAAAAAAAACTTATCGATATTCGGACAAAAAAGTTCATCAGTGTCAAAATATATGATATTAAAAGATACTTGTTTTGCACCATACGCCAGCATCTAGCCGAGTTAACAGTGCTTTCTTGATGAAGGCAACATAATGAAGAAGCTGAGGCAAAAATCATTGATAAGAAGAATGAAATGTACACCAAATATTTAGTTTATTTTTTAATATTTAAAAATGTTGCAAATTAAATGTTTGATAAAAATGGGAATAAACTTTATAAAAAAGCTTTAAATGGCTGCCAATGTATAAAATAGTTTTAGAAATAACAAAGTTCAAAGTGAAAAAATTGTGAAAATGATTAAAATTTAAAAAATGTTTTACTTTAGACAACAAAAAATTCAAAAGCAAAAGTTGGCAACAAAGGTGTTCTTCCGAAAACGGACTGAATGCACTTTGAACTGTAGCATCCCTTGAATGCCGCACAAAGTTTGAAGGGCTTTTTTTTTAATTTTAAATGTTTGCTTTTTCATTAAATATATAGCAGGCCGAACCTTGTTCGAAAGCTTGGATATTTTGTACGCAAGATAAAACATTTTTTATTTGCTGATATGTTTTTTTTTAATAATTAGTGTTTCTGTGCAAATATTTGAATTAAATTGTTTATCTTGCAGTAGATATAACCTAAAAAACCTCTTTTAATTACTAGAGGAAAAGTTATTTAATTTTGGAATCGGCAGATAAAACGTGCACTTTTGAAGCCAGACTTCTTGACAAACTAAGTGAATCAATTACATTTTTAACAACAAGATAAAACACAATACAATCGAATAACAATTTTCTTTAATACTTACCCAAAGGAACAACGGGTACATGGGGTTTAATATCTGCGGGTTTCAAAGTTGTAGCCAAAGGGGTTTGAGGTCCATTAACTAAAACTTCACCCAGATAGCTGAGCAATTTTTGAGCACGATTTTGAGAGTGACGGAATTTAAATAATTGTGGATGTTCATCAATAAAATAGGTATCGAGGACGCCATGAAGGAATTTTTGATTTTCTAAAACATTTAACAGGAAGGGAATATTTGTTTTAACGCCACGAATACGGAATTCGCGTAATGCACGATTCATTTTTGAGGCGGAGCTTTGTAAATCGGTGGCATGAGAGATAATTTTGACTAGTAATGAATCGTAATAGGGTGAGATAATGGCGCCAGCAAAAGCTGAAGCACTATCCAAGCGTATACCCATGCCCTCACCGGAACGAAAAACCTCGATACGACCGGTGCTGGGTTGAAAATCGTTGGCAGGATCTTCAGTAGTGACACGACATTGGATGGCGTAACCACGTGGTTGTATCTTTTCTTGGGTATAGCCGAGTTCGGGTAGTGTCATGCCTTCAGCTACACGAATTTGTGACTGTACCAAATCAATGCCGGTTATTTCTTCTGTTACAGTATGCTCTACTTGCAGGCGAGCATTGACCTCAATGAAATAAAAGTTACCCGATTCATCGCACAAGAATTCCACGGTACCGGCGTTTTCATAGCCCACATGCTTGGCCAAACGTACTGCAGCTTCGGTCATTTTATTACGCACATCTTTGGGTAAACGAGGTGCTGGAGCAATTTCCACCACCTTTTGATGACGACGTTGTACTGAACAATCACGTTCGTATAAGTGCACCACATTACCAGCCTTATCACCCAACAATTGTACTTCAATATGACGCGGACGTTCAATAAACTTTTCAATAAACATAGCACCATTACCAAAAGCAGCCTTAGCCTCTGAACTAGCACGTTCAAACATTTCACCGACTTCATCCATTTTGCGCACCACACGCATGCCACGGCCACCACCACCATAGGCAGCCTTAAAGATAACGGGGAGACCGTGTTTCTTACAGAATTCCAACGCCTCTTCTTTGGTTGTTACGGGACCATCGGTGCCGGGTACAATGGGAACGCCTGCCTCAATAGCAGCAACACGGGCGGCAACTTTGTCACCCATCTGTTGTACTACCTTTGGTGTGGGTCCAATAAATCGAAGCCCAGCATCAATAACAGCCTGGGCAAAATCACTACGTTCTGAGAGAAAACCATAACCGGGATGCACGGCATCCACATCGTTTTCCTTGCAAACACGAATAATTTCTGGAATGTTTAAATATGCCTGAACGGGTGGCAGACCCTTGCCCACCAAATAGGCTTCGTCAGCTTTTTGACGATGCATGTGCATTTTATCTTGTTCGGAATATATAGCCACCGATTTAATACCCAGCTCGGTACAGGCACGAAAAACACGAATAGCAATTTCACCACGATTTGCCACCAGTACCGAACGAATGGGTTTGTATTCAACCTATGAAAAAATTAACAATAAATTTAAATCTTATTTAGTGTCGTTCTGCAAAAAAAAAAAACAAAAACCGACAAATGACGATGTAGACTTATTGAGGCTTTGGGTTTATGTCTTTTTGTCAAATAAATATATTTTACTCCATTTTACCTGTGTGGAGTAGGCATTTCTATTGTATAAATAGACACGGACTCTGGGAGTAGTCTGCCGTAGAGATTTGAAAGCCGTTTGGGCAACTCCGAACAACATTGCTATACCTTGTTAGAATCTAAAAATATTTGATATAAAAAATAAATAAATATAAAAAAATCGTGGCCAAATATTTTTATAACAAAGACTATTTATTTAAATAACGAAAAAGAATAATTTTTTTCAAGTGCGAAATATTTATATTCCATGGAACCAAGCTAATTTGAACTAGTTTGCGTTACTCTATGAAACCATTATTGTTAACTCCTATGAAAATATTTTGTGGGCATGTTTTGCAGGTATTGCCCTTGCAAACAGTTGCATAATAAAGTGAAAATAATGATGATCAGGAAGCTAGTGTTATGCTAATAAAACAATATCTTTTAAGATGTTACCGGACTGGGCAATCGATGCACCATCAAAACATTGCTCCGAGGAAAGTATGAAGAAATCGGATTATGCGACATGATGGCAATTTATACAATTGCTTCAGAGTCCGCACCAAAAGAGGTGGGAAAGGTATGGGGGAAAACTAACAAATTTATACGAATCAATCGATGTTAATGATGTTTTATATTCCGAAATTGCCTAATGGATGTCAATGAAACAGGTCTTTATTTACTTGGACTCATGTCTTTGATCTTAAATCTGTATCTCTAAAATAAATCTTTCCATTAAAAAAACTGAAAGCACAATTGCAATTGATAACGATATTGCGTTAACAACGTTAAAACGTGATTTGAAAAAAATAATAAATGAAAAATAAATATCCATATTAAAGATTAACAAAGAACAAGAACACATCTACACATCACAATAAAAATAATGTTTTTCCTAAAAATAAACAAAATAGCAACTCTGGCTTTAAGTAAAATTTATGGAGAGTTTAAAACCCACGGGGAAAAAGTTATTTCTGGAGGTCGGCCCTCACTTCACACAGACCACAAACTGAATTTATAATATAGAACCAGAGTAGTATCGACCTAAATTCGTTCTGGTCTAGAATTAATGACAATATTACATACAAATCTTTAACCCACGATTTAGCTCCAATACAAATAGAATTCAGAAATCTTTTGACTCACCCTGTAAAACTGATGCAATCAACGTACATTTCCTGGGCCAGTTTTGTTGATTTTTCTTATCTTGAAGTCTTGGGACGCTTGGTACTTATTTAATTAAGATGAATAAATTACCAGGTAATAGCGCCGACGAATTCAGTTTTTTTTCGCAGCTGCTCAAAACCTCAAACTGCATTCATTTAAAAAAATATGGCCCTGATTTATTTAAATACGGATCCTAGAATTCTGGTCAATAGTGAATATCAATATGTTAGGCACTGCTATCGCCCGGTGATTGATTTGCCTTGCTTTTCATAAACTACCTTTTTGTTTTGGATTTGTTTCGTTCGTAAACAAAATACTGTTGTCATTCCTTGCGGTGAAAATCGCCGTTACTGGCTGTTTGTTTGGTACGATCGGCGACCGCTGTCGATGCGATGTCATTATAATCAAGCCGCGTTTTTAAGTAAAGTCTGCAGTCTCACTTCACGCAAATAGTTTTCTTCTTGAGCTTAACTAATAGTTATTTTATACAAAATTATCATTTCTGTATGCGAAAATACATGGTCCATTATGCCTTTTTGATTTTGATTTTCATAACTTATATACGTAGATTAGATTAAGTTAATCGTAAAGCAATTTTATTATTCAAGCAGATGCATGTTTAATAAAAAGTTTTAAACAGCTTTTCATTTTTTTGATCGCAAAAAAAAAAAAACGAATAAAATGGAATGGCTGTCACATGATCACTTGATAAAAACGTGTTTGCAACATTTTTCGTGTTGAAATTAAGGTTTTGTTCTAAGACTACATTTCATTTGACTTGAACTTGAAAACATGTTTAGAATTTAAATGACAAATAATTTTAATAAATACAAACTTAAATATATAAATAATTTAACATGATCATTTACACGTTCATACGTATTTATGGATGTATGTAAATTTGTTTGAATTTTTTACTGGTCATCAAAAATTTACATAAATTTTAACTCAAATACAGGATACAGATAGGAGAAGAGTAACCTACCACGAATCACTCAACAGATCCTCATTGACCAAAGAATTGAGCTTAGAAAAGCTGACTTAATTTTTCAACTTAATATCACAAATTGTACACCTTCAAATAAACAAAAGGGTAATAAATTCACAATGTATTATGATATCACATATAAAAATGAACTTAGGCTTAATAAAAAATTATGCATTATAATTATGTAAGCAGTTTAAACAAAATACTACTTAAAATATTACACTGGAATGTTTTTTGTAAGACAAGACAAAACAATGCAGCATTTTGTTTCAACCGTGTTTATTAAATCGATTTTATCATATTGTGCCCTTGAAAAACGTTCAACGAACTCTTAAATGTGTGACATACTTGAAATATATAAACATTATTTACTTATTCATTTATTTACCTATTTTAATTATTTATATATTTAAATATTTTGAATTATCTTTTTTACACATTTTCAAGACATCAGCGCAAATAAATTAATGTTGTATAAATACCGGCAAATAAGTTACGTATGCACATACTCGTATGTGCTGTTTTTGTATTCCAAGTGAGCAAATCGTCTACAATATAATTTATAGAAAAAACCGAGTACTTTTCACACAAACTTTTAAAACAAATTGCTTGCTTGCAATACGAAATAAGAAAACAAAAAGTACTCATCCTTAATTCACGTTATTATAAATTTCGTATTTATAAACAATTAAAATTGTAACTATTTTTTCATCAGATTTCATTTTTACGCTCCACCGATACGTTTCAAAATGTATCAAAATTATAAAGCTGCAGATTTTATTATTTGTTAAAAATCAAAAAATTACCCATCATTTGAGCACAATTTAGTAGCCTTTATAACGAGGCAACATTTTTTAATCACATTAGTCGGTGAATCTATATGACGGTATACGCAAATGTATTTGCTAATTAATCTAGAAGAAGATGAAGTTAAAAAAGTAAATAAATCAGTATTATATAACAGGGAAGCCGGTCATTTGGTCACCAATCCGAACATTACTATAGCGACCTAGACAGGATCAGTTCCTTTATAGTGGAATGGATGATAAACAAAATCTGTATTAATGGGATACAGCCCAACTGCACTCTCTATCCCATTCTGCCAAAATGGTTTAGTGATTGACTGTGGATTACCATTCTTTCTCTCCTTTTCTTATTTTTCCTCTATAGAGTTCGTCCGGCGAACGGGCTTTTATTTAAAATCAAATGCTATGGATAAATTATGGATTTGTTGCAACTAGCCAAAGACCAAACAAAAGTGTTTAAGCAGTGTATTTCGGCTGACGTCATCGCTGCAAATATTCTAGATTTAAGCAACCTTTTTCTTAATTTTTGCCAATATTGTACTTGCACAAGTGCTCTGAAAGCGAGACTGTTTTTAAAAATGTAAATATGTAATCCAAGAATTTATTTAAAGTAGAATATAATTTTCGCATTAATTTAAGCTACAATTCAAATGGAAGAGAAAACACAACGAGGATGTCGCCATTTAGTAAATTATTTTTTTATTTTTCAGACAGTGTTTAATCATTATTTGGTTGATAACCTGTTTGTGTAAGCATATAAAGAAGTTCATGGAAAAATAATTAAATATTCTTAAAGTTTCAATAAGTAAATACTTGACATAGAAAAGAGAGCACACAAAGGTTGCAACTCCCAACTCCACATGATAAGGCAACAGTATTAATGTGCAATATTATCAACAGACACATAAATAAAATAATAAAAAAAATGATTTTTTTGTGCATTCATTGGCATATGTATATTATAATTTTGTTAATAAGACGATCCCTCTTGATAAAAGTATTGGCCTTCAAAATTTTATATTTTTTCAATGTTTTGCTCTCGTTGTTCAAGATTAAAAAAAAAATTTTTAATAACAAGTTTTTTGTTTTTATTTTTTAAAATTAAATATTTAAAGGCTAGACGACGATAATGTAGATATTTTTGCTTTCATTTATTGAACAAAAAAACCTGTGTTTATTTAATACCAGCACATAGATACAGATAAAAATAAGTGTTTATATGTATAGGTACAAAGATGTGCATGTATATTCTTCATTGTATGTATAAAGACGAGCCCCCATATGTTATTGTAGAGAAGAATTCGTTAGCATGTTTTTTGTATAGTTTTGGTTTCTTTCATGACCCTGTCTTTCGGTTTAATAATTTAATTTTTCAATAAATTGTATGTAAACACATACATATGTATGAACACATTTTTTTTGTGAACTTTCGACTTGCAAAAATTTTGTTTATTATTTTTTTCTTAAATGGCGCGTGTTGAAATAAAGAAACGAAGAATACGACGCATTTAGATAATTTTAAAAGAATTATAAATTTGACAGGCACTAAAAATACATTTTATTATTTTTTATTTTTATTGCATAAAAGTTCAAAAATGTTAAAATTTGTTATATTATTTAAGCGGAAAATGGTCAAATTTTAATAAGTTTTAAATACAATAAGAACAATTATAAGTCCCAGCAAATCATTGCCAACTTTTTGCTAAGTTTTTATCAAGGAATGTTCTTGTAGCTATCAAAAGTAATGATATATATCAGCAGTTTAATTAGGTTATCGTAAAATTATCTATTGTTTATATAATTTGTTTTAAATAATAATCTGTAAAGAATTTTTTTTTAGAAATAATTTGTATAAAATTCTTAAGAATTATTTTTAAAAAATAAATAGCAGGAACTAAAACTATTTTCTTAGCATAGCTAATATTGCAGTTAAAAGAACACTGTTGATTTGTTTTTTGAAGTAAGAACAATCAATTATGGATAATGAAAACTATCTTAGACAAAAACATAAAAATTCAATCGATAGAAAATAGTCAAGCAAGACAAGCGTATGCTAACACAATTTTTTAATAACGAAAAGTTATTAAGAACAAAACTTTTGTGAAAGTTATTTTCATTACATTCAAAAAAATTTTAAAAATCATATTTAAAATAAAATCATTAAACTGAATATTTTAGAAAAGCTAAAGCTGCTTATTATATGTATTTAAAAACTTTTTTTGACTAACTGACACGAAATCAATAGCGATTTTATTTTTTCTTACATTTCTTTATAAATTTGGGTTACTAGTACACTTAAAAGTTAACTAATACAAAAGAATTACTTACAAAAAACTATTTTAAAAGTTAACAAACCGTGGCAGACATACGTTTTTTCTAAACATTTTAAAAATTGTTTGCTGGGATGCAACTTAAAATTTGTTTAATGCCTATTCATTAATTTACTCATATTTTATTATGCAATTAACAATAATAAAACTTATTGCAAATAGCCATGAGTGGGCGGCGTTCTGTAGTTTGAAATGTTTGTTTGTTTGTTTGTTTTTTTTTTTAGAAAATAAAAAATAAATAAAACTGCTTTAATATTGCAAAAATTTTGGTAAGATAACAATTTAGGATATAATATTCTATGCTTAAATTATATATATATATTTTATATATATAATGTCTAGAGTTTGTATTCAAATTACATTTTTTTTAGTTTTTAATTATGTTTTTTCATATCGACACCTGTTTGTGTTTGATTTACTTTTAATGTAAATAATCATTTTAACGAAATTAATGAAAAATAATTACGAAAATTTCAGCCAAAAGTGAAAATGTTATCAAATTAATAATCAAAAAGTAAAAAAAATACTCTAAAGGGAACTCAACAGATTAAAATTAAGTATTATGTATTGTACTTTAACAATTTTACTATTAATATAGCGTGATGTTTAAGCTTTTTGCTTTTAAATTATAAGAAAAGTGAGTGTTGAAAAAATTACTTTAAATTAATCGGTATCACTTTTTTATTTTATTTCATCAAAAACTTGTTTAAAAGGTTTTTATTTTTTTGGATCGAAACACTTTTTGTGGTAATTTTTTTTTCGAATGCTATAAAAACAAAAAATTAAAAAATAAAATTTGTTGGGAATTGTTTTAACATTTGCTGTAATGCTAGCTAATTTACTGATCCGAAACGTTAAATTATTGCCCAATTTGTATTTTACAACTTTTGTATTAATTGTTTTTAATTATTTCTAGTGTTTTATAAATATTTTTTGGTGTTAAAGCTGTTGTCATGTTAACTAGTACGTGATTGTCTTAATGGCCTGGGCTCGAATCCCCGACATTACCAATTATCAACTTCTCAATTTCAAAGATAATCTAGATAATTAAGGAGGGCTTTACAAGGGTCAATTAATTCATGACAATGTGTCGGGATATAGTTATCATAAATGTCCAATCATTAGTGCACTATTAAAATTCGCCAATTTTTTGGGGCTTTAAATCAAGTAATTCTATCATATTTAGTTGAAAACCAAACAGTAAAACGATTTATTACAAGACGAAAAAACTTTTGCTGGTCTTTATTCTTAGCAAAAAAAAAAAAATTGCGATTAAAATCTGGAATCTGGACTTTGGCAATTGATATAATGTTTTATGTATTTTTTTAATTTATACAAATAAATAAAAAAATTATACTGTCTAGTGGCTATTGAAAAAAATTGGATGTGTGTGAGTGCGTGAGCTATTTATGTTTTTTTTTATATTTAAATTAAATAATGATAACATGTATTTTTTAAAAGAAAACATTTTAAATTACAGAGATAAGATTGTTTTTTTGAGAAGTGTTTAGTTCAGGGCAAAAATTTAGGAAGTTTACAATTTTATTATTTTAGCAGAAAGTTGACTCAAAAAATCAGAACTTTAGATATAAATCTATAATATTGTTCTTCAAATCTTAAGATGTTTATTCCATTAACAATAAGAAAGTTTAAGTATTTTCTTCTACCTTCAAAGGCAACATAAAAGATTTAAAATAGTTCTTAGAGATGTCAAATCATAATTATATATTCAGCTAAAAGTTATTCTCAGATAACAAATTGTAATAAAAATATGAACTTTCTGTTAAAAAAAAAACAACTTATGGTTGACGAAAATCAAAATACATCTCGTTTACGTTACCTGATCTACAAAAAATTATAGGCCGTTTTATGTATTTGCGCGTAAGTTCTTCCTTATAGAATGTGGTATTGTGAAAGCAAACGTTGTGCAAATGTTAACACTATTTGTAAAAAATTTTCGAAACTGTAACAGCCAAGCCATAATTCGTGTTCTCAGTGCAATCTGTATGTCAAAAATTCTCATGTTCAGAGTGTTAAGTGTTAAGCAATTGTTGGAAAATCGGATTTTTACAATGCGTTTTGTTGAACAGTAATGACAATTTAGTTATTTTAAATACAATCTAATGAATTTATCTCTTTTTTATTTCTATATAATGAGTTTTGTAAAACAAAATTGGTTAACGCATGTAAACTGTAAGATTTTTCTTTGTATCAGAACTGTTTTTCCAAATCTATGTACATATGTATCTATGTGCTAATTAAGTTTAAGAGCGAAAAATCCGGATGGGCAACATTTTTAACGCAGCAGCTGAATGTACACTTAGTCTCAATGTTAATAAAACAAATAAAAGAAGTAACAAGTTATCTTCCCTTTTTCATCTCCAAATAAGTAATCTAAATTCGTAGTCCGTTTTCAACTTGTTAGATAAAGGTCAAAGTCTATTTAGCACGTGTATGTTTATGTGTACGTGTGAGTAGCGCAACGTATATGTATGATGATGATGATGTATTTATTCGCTCATGTGTCGTTAATTGATTGAATGAAATAAGAAAATTGATTTTCCTTAAATGGAATAAAAAATAAAAAAAAAAAAACAAAAAGCCCTAGAAAGAAAATATTCGCACAGTCTACAATTTTAACAGAAAATATTTTTTTTTTACAAAAACTTCTCTGACTTTATTTTGTTATTTAAATTTCATTATTTAACTTACAAAAACACACAACATTATGTACATCCATACAAATATATGTGAACAAAATAATAGAGTATTTTGAATGTCTGTTTGTAACAAAAATAGAAGAAATCAAATTGAAAGCACATGTTCTATTTGCAAGAATAAATATTTTAATAACGAAAGTGTTTGATTAATACTAACAGAACATTTTAGCCAGTTAGAATTCACATCTAGCGGCTGGCAATGCATACAATAGATAAGAAAGTTACACACAAGAGTCATTGTATGGTCAAAGTCGTTTTGCTTATCTTTTAATTCAACGAAATGATAAACTCTTCTTTACATCAAAGCAATAATCTAGTTGAGATATGTTCCGAAGGAGCAAATGTTTAATATATAAACGTAATCATGTTATTTTTTTTAATATTATTTTAATTCCTGCAAATAAGATTCTTTCAGTCGCAAATATTTTAAAAGCATGTTATTCGCAACAGATATGCCTTTATCTGCATTTCTGGGCGTGCTGCTGCACTTTGGCAGATATCAACTGCTTTTTTTTATGTATAAGACTTTTTAATAATTTATCCCACTGCGGTTGCTCAAAATTATTTTTCTTTATACTTAATTTGATATTGGGATATGAACTCATGATGTCGTTATGTTCCTTTTATTAAACAACTCCAGATTTACCTCCAGATTTAGAGCTGCTGGGACTGCTCGCTATGCGCACGCTTTATTTTCTTTTTAATCTATTCATATGTATTATTATTAATATTATTATTATTTGTTAGCGGTGTGTGTAATTTATTACGTTTTGTTTACATCATTGTAAAGCGGCCCTCTATAGCATTTTTACCTGTTTTTTTTTTTTTTAATTTTAAGTTAATACAAGTCTTATGTGATATTCAATGCCACGCTTACCAACTTGAAAGACCTTTTTTTACTGAGCTCTTTATAACTTTGTATAGGAAGTGTCATTTTTTATGGTAAATGTCAATTGACGAAAATAATATTTTTAATTTAATGTTTTCGATAACCCGTCTTCAAATGAACTATTCGTTAAAGCAGAGAAATCTGGTACTAATTTTCCGAAAATTATTTTGGTCGAAGGCAAATTATGGAGAAATCTCAACAAAAGTCGTTGTGTTTTTAATAGTAAAGAATAAAAAAAAATTTTAAGCCGCTTTTCACTAACCTAAAAAATCGTAGGAATCACTCAAAGCTGCCACACATGTGCACATTGTTTATTTTATATAAAATTTAAAAAAAAACAAGTCAACTCTGAAAACACAATTCTAAATTTCAATCAAACCGCTTTCAATTTTGCTCTGACAAAGCATCTGAGATTAGCTGTTTTCAATGTAAAACAGGATATGTCAGATGTATATATATATATACATGTATGTTTGAACATTTGAAAAATGATAAGTTATCTGTAAATAAAAAATCACATATGTATTTTGGAACTAGCAAGCCATATGCAAAATACATTTCGTGTGAAAGCAGCTTTAACAACTTTGCGAAAACGTAAAACAGAAACAGTTTTGCACTTTATCACTTTTTCTCTAACCCTAGAAAACCATATTTGTTGATGATCCGCTCTATAATAGATGTGTGTCGAATTAATTAAATTATTAAATAAGATGAATTACAAACAGGTTATAAATAATGTAGCAAAATACATCAATCATGCTGTATTAAGTTACAAATAGCTGGAAAGTCACATTTGCCGTCTTTTGTTTAAAATAATTTTACCACAAAACAAATTTGTTATTTTTTTCTTAACTAATATTATGTTACAAAATATCTTTATTAAATAGTTAAAATGTAAATTTATTTAAGAATTAATTTTCGGTTTAGCTTCAATACTTTTAACTCTCATTAAAAATTGTAAGTCCCTAACATTTAAAAACATTTTTTTTGTTTCTATTTTATAAAATATTTAAAAAAATTTCTTTAAAACAAACAATTAACAGACATTATGCGTGTTTTAAGTGTAAATGTGCAAAATAATAGAATAAATCAAATGCTTTGCATAAGTCAACATTGTGAGTGTGTTTTATAAGATTATAATACTGAACAAATCATTGTCAGTGAATTTTAAAATCTTAAAAAATTATGCCGAACTGATATTTTTTATTGATTCATAAAACAGATATGGCCAGGCGATAAGGGCATTAGAAGGTACAATCGATTTTTTCATCGATAATTACAAATTAAACTTTTTCCTTATTAAAATATTTACGGAGATGGAGACTTGTAAAAGTTTTAATTAATTTTTTTATAAAATATAATATATAGATACAGTTAATCGTTAAGAATGCATCACTACATCGTCAGATGTGTTAAGCAAGTAAAGACTTGATTTGTAATTATTTTTCAAGATTTTAAACCCGTTTTATTTTTTAGTTTGCATAATTTTGTTATTATTGATTTGTAGTATTAATGATTTTGTACGCATACAAAAATTTCTTTTATAAATAATTTACCTTTTTTGTTTATTTTCGTCTTAAAAATGAAATATTTTCTTTGTTTATCAGTATCACAAAATAATCATGTTTGGACATTAGGTCAAAAAATTGTTCCAGAAAATGAAATACAATTATGATAATCAAGCGAATTACAGGATAAGCTCTGTCAATAATTTAAGAAGTATTTCAGTAGAGTTTTAAGTTCCACAATTCGCACCAAATAGTGACAAAGAAAAAGGTGTTCAGTGTAGGAAATCGTTAATAGGAGGAGCCAGTGTTAGTCACGAAGTACAGAAGAGAAGGCAGTTTTGTATATTAATAATACTAATATTGGCAGGATCCTTTTATATAAATAAATCTAGTTTAATGGCAATGCTCCAATAAAACAAAAAATTGTCAAAGGGGTGCACAATACAGTTTTAAGTTGGGATCAACCCTGTGTCAGCATTACGGGCGTTCAAATTTTAACCCAGAGCAAGGATTTTGTTTTCCATGATATAATTAACAAGCTTGTATTAATAAATATTTTCTGCATAGTTGCCGTTCGGCCGGGTGCAAGATTTTTCGTCTCTGTGGTATAACACCGGCTTGATTACTTCAAATTTCCAAACCAAACTTTCTTAGGGCACAATTCCGGTAAAATAAAGCTTGAGATATCACAATTCCTACATTAAAACTTCTCGGGTCTGTAACAGCAGAAATATAGGTTAAAGCCTTTTTTTACTTTACATTTTCGTATTTAAATTCCTTTTTATACCTCCTAGATATTATTTTCTTTTTTATTTCCAACACTTGCTACACACTTGTATACATACATATGTATGTATAAAGGGTAAAAGGGTAAAAGCAAAATCTTATATTAGTTTGTGCACAGGTGAATAAATAGGGATAAAGTTATTTTAAATTTTCCAAAATTGTAATTTATTTATTTCGTGTTATTTTCTTTTGCATTAAAACTACACGAGTTCTCCGGGCACTTACCTTTTATTTAATAATCAAAAAAACTGTTTGACGTAACGTTTTCTTTTAGTGTACTCGTGTACTTGAGGTTTTCGTTTGGCTTTATATTTAATTTTGTTGCTTAAATCCACATATGAAAGAAACGTCTTATTTTTGCACAGCAATGAAAATTGCTAATTTTTTTTATTGAAAAAAAAAGTTTAAAATGGTATAAGAAAAATTAAACGACTGTGCATAAGGAAAAATCAACAAAACAAAGGATTGAAGCATTTAGACATTATTTATACACGCAATAAAAAGCACATTTTTTATAAATAAATCAGAAAAAGGTTGAACTAACCAAATTTAAGAAACAATTTTTAAATTCAGAATAAAGAGAAACTCCCCTAAATCTCAAAAATGACCCACTCGCTCTAAAGTCTCACGACCGACTAAATAAATGAAAAATATACAAGCAGAACTCTCTAAAAGTATTTCATATGCAAACAGCTTTGCCAGAAAATCCAAATAAAAACCGTAATTTTACGAAGAAAAAAAAACAATGTTCTACCGCAAATACTGCTTTTATAAACCTAATTACGTTGAAAGGGGTTTGGATATCAAAAAGTTCAAATTTATTTAACAAGTAACAGTTCAGCAAAATTGCTTTGTGTAACATAGTATGATTTCAGTTCGATTTTATTTACATTTGGATGCTTAATGAACGAAATAGAAATAGAAAATGAATGAGTAATAAAAATTAAATACGAATAATAAGTTGGTTTATTATGGAAAGAGTGATGTTCACGAAAAATGTACGTTTTATGGAGAAAATCTAAATTTTTTATTGAAAATCTTAACACAAACAGTAAGGTATTCAAAACGCAAATATTACAGATCAACGCAATTAGCCAAAAGAGTTGGTTGTTGGAAAAAAGCCAACTTTTATGTTTAACTAGTTCATCATTGCTTAAAACAAAAGTTTTTGTTAATTTATGTGTTTTCTAATATTTGTTTATGACAATTTTGACAAGACTTTTGTTAATTCTCTTCAGTAAATTCCGGTGTTGTTAACTTTGGGTAGATGGTTTAAAGACGTGTATAATTGTCCTAGCAATTTATAAAAAAATATTTAACGATCAGTTTGGCAACGCTGTATAAATAAAATAAGCAAACAAACACAACAACTAAGTATATGTAAAAGAGATAATGTAAACAACTTAGGTTAAACCAGAGATGTTAAACGACATAAATTGTTATATATATAAAACACATTTTTATATATTTTGGTCATTATGTTATTATATGACATTATAGCTTTATTAATAGGATTTAAAATTAAAACATTTTTAGAAATTTAAGTATAGAAAAACATATATTAATTTAAATAATTGTCTCACATAATAGGAAACATTAAGAAATTGTGTCAAATGAGTACTTAGTTAACGATTGTACTCTTTGTGGTTTTAATACTAGAAATATTCGGAAGTCGTTACCATCCCTGTGAGGAACATATGGAAAAAAGCTCTATAAAAGCAACCATAGCTCCACAAAGAAAGAGAGAATAATAGCAAGCTCCACAATGATATTGCTTATTATTATTGTTGCCGGTTGTTGGGAGAAGGGAATTTAGTAAAGCTTTTTACGCTCTACGCTTTCGTATGTGTGTGCTTTATGCATGAATTATTATTATTACTATTAACGATAAGAATTTTTATAAACATGCCAAAATAACATTGATTTTATTTACATTTATTAATTATGTATTTGTATGAATGCATTTACTTATATACATCCATACATGTATGCAATTGCCTGCAAAATAAAGGTAGCTAGAAGAAATAATAAGGTACATCAAAGCTTTACATATCTACTATACATGTGTAAATATGTATGTATTGTATGTTTATATTTAATTTATATGCCTTTAAGTTACACAACACGTCTTGTAGACTCTTTTTTTAACACTTCCTAATTTTTTGAAAATGAACAACAAAACAGTTTATATTAAGCTTTTATATATGAGAAATAAATGTCAGCTGATTAGTAGTCAACTGAGATGTATAAGGTCAATAGTCAAATGCCGAAATTGCTTACTTGTGTTGCAATTGCTTAACAATCGAACTAAATATCGTAAGGACGAATTGCGAATCTGTGTGAAATTTTTTTTACAAGTTCGGGCAAAAATCAATGAATTTGCCACTATGTTAATCTTTGAATTTCATTTAAAACTCTAAAGTGCTGTGTTTTTATTACTTTATTATTTTGCATAAAAAACAACATAACAAAATGTTAATTAAAAGGAATAAACGTAACAGTATATACATATATATATAATTATAGAGCTAAAACGTAGTAAAATATAGAAACGTTCATGTAAAATGAATAGAAAGAGTATAAAAAAATCTATTATTGCCGTTTTACACTCTAGTTCAAACGAGCATAAAACCACTTGTGATAATTTAGTTCACGGTTTTTACGAGGGTATAGAAAGGTGCCTTATAAAATTATGTGTTGGTTGGAGTGATTTTTACATTTGGAAGTTTATAACAAAGATATTTTAATTCTTGTGTAATAATGTATATACACAGCTTTGTTTATTTTTATTTTAATTCAATCTATATTTTATTTATATGCACACACAATTTTCATAACAGCTTGTACGAAATAATACAATTTAATATTCATTATATTTCGTTAAATTTTCATGGTATTTTTCAACATAGAGGGAAGTTCCTCAGGTCCCCAATATACATATATGTATAGATATTTATATATATATATATATATATATATATATATATATATATATATATATGTATATATGTATTTAATTTTTCATGTCGCTTCTAAAAAAGTAAGAAACTGTTTGTCCTGAAATGACAGCTTGTGCAGACACTCTGAATGAATTCTGACTGAAGTCGGCACAAATTATGTAATGATTGTAGTGAAGAGTTATGTAATTTTAAATAAAACCGTTTTACGAAAACTTTTGCGCAATTTAAAAAACTTGTGCAATGCTTACGCAATATTGCTTGCGCATAATGGAATTTCCGCACCTGGCCGTAAGCCTTAATCTGATGGTGGTCAAATCACTGGGAATGAAAAGCAACGTCATTCACGCCCTGCTGAAGAGCTGGAGACTATCCAACTCCTGGTCCAGAACACATGACTAGCATGCTCACTGGATCCGCATCATTCACCCGTTGGTGTTATTAAAGGCAAGATGATCCTGGCCCACTTAAATAAGTTCATGCTGGGGCCGCAAAACCACAACAACCACGATACTCTCGAAGGGCCAACCTTAATAATCAGTCAGAGAAGAGCTAAAAGCCTAAAGAGATAATTAGCGGAACTCTGGGGCTTACTGATTCCCGTGGAAATAAAGTGGAGCTTCCAGTTGACTCCCTGCTTGCCTTCAGGAGACTGGGCTCTCTTATACCTCCAGCAGCACAGGTCTAGATGATCAAGTATTGCGCAAAGACCGATAAATGTGCCCCCGAGGGGGGGGGGGGGACGCATAATGGAATGCTTGAAGAGCGAAAAAGTTTTGCAATTTTTTTTATTTATGGGTTTTATTGTAGAGCAACACTTTTTAAATTATATGAAAATTGCGCCAAATGTCATTTGGCTTTGTAAACAGATAGAAAACTAGTTAACAATAAGCATTAATATGGTGTTTCCACGGCACCTGCTTCGCTCTCTATTCTTGCTTCACACCCCAATCATAAGCGAATCAACCTGCTTCGCCATACAAAATTTTGAGAGCGAAGCTGGTAGATTCATATTGAAGCTAGTTGCGAAGCAAGTAAAAATCCTCTCTTCCCTAATTTTTATCGTAAGTTTATCTGCACTAGTTATCAAAATTAAACGTTTTTGTAAACAAAGAAAATTTACAAACAAAATAAAGTTAAAACTTAATTAATTAATTTTAATTTTATAAAATTAAAAAAAAAATGGATAGGAAAAAAAATTATACTTAATGCTATCGCGGCAAGAAGGATATCTTCTGTTGTTTTTCAACTGTTGTTGTTGTTTTTCAACTGTTGTTGTTGTTTTTCAACTTATGTTTTTCTGTTTAATAACAACAGCCAAATCGAAGCAGATAAATGAGTCGTGTAAACAGCATGATTCACAAACTTGCTTCAGAGAGCGAAGCACGAGACTCAAACTGTCGTGGAAACAGGATATAAAGCTGTACAAACCTGAAGATCGAAAAATTTCGATAACTTAAGATAACTTCTTGTTTACATGCGAATAATGGCGCCGAAATATTAATACTAAAATTTTTTGGTCTGCGAACACAGAAAATGAACGAATGGTAAATTTATGATCACACTGATTAAACAAACTAAAAATTTTTAATAAAATAAATTTAAAAAGTGTATGTTAATTGTTATCTATCGGATTTTAAATAATAAAACTTAATTTATTTTTATCGTGGTTTATTTCTCTTATTATTCTGTCTGAAGTGCACAAATAACAACTACAAAAACTCTTTTCCCACTTCTAAAATTTTATATAAAAAATTGTACATAGTTTCACTGTGTTATCTTTTAATAAATAACTGTTCATGAATAGATTCTATTTTAACATTCGTTTTGATATTTTTCAAACACTTTCTATTGGAAATTTTAGAAGCGGGTAAAACAAAAAAAAAAGTAAACTTTATTTAGACTGGCGTTAATCGGATGATAGAATTTAGGATGTGGAGTATCTTTTATCGTTCGACTTAGGTTTTTATTATTAGTATTTTATTTTTATTTTGATTAAATAAATATACATAATTTTAAACTACTCAAGCAAAAATCAATATTCCTTTTTGGTAAAAAAGCCTTTAGCTGCATCTAAGAATGGAAATACTACGCTGGATTTCTTTTAATTTTAATGACAATTGAAATCAATTAAAGATACAACTTATTTCTAATAAAAGTGGTCTGTCATAGACAACGATATCACAGATATGGATTTTTCTAAAAAATACTACTATAGCACTTAATTTTGTTTTGCTTTTGGAAAGTCTTGACTGGCTTCTGCACTCGATTTTGTTGTAAAATGTACGAAAGTATATTTAAATTTTTAATTTTAAAACATTCAATTATAACGTTGACTTCTACATATCAAAGCTTTACTGGAAGTGTACTATACAGAAACTGGAATGCGAGAAAAAAGAGTTTACATTTAAAAATGCTTAAAGTTTTTATTAAAATTTGTTCATGTTCACCTCAAAAGTTAAAAATCATAATCGGTATTCTTCAAAAAGTATTCTGTGTGTTTACCTTCGTAAATATGCATGTACATGTTGTTATAACTTTAAATGGAATAATGTCGGCAACAAACTTCAGTCAAATGAAAATTGTTATATAAAATATTCAATTAAAAAATCTTACATTGGAGATATTTCTACAATTCTAGTTTTGCTTAGCGACTTTTTTCTAAATTGTGATAATATTTTACAAGTAAATGAAGCAATTGCGATTACAACTTGTCTTTAACAAAGGTTGGTATCACTTTTATTTGAGAAAAGCTTTTTAGCTTTATTTTTATAGTTCCCTATTCAAACTTGTATAAAATAATATATTGGTATAACAGTTTTATTCTAAAATATTTTCAATTTTATTAATAATTACTTAAAAGCTTTTGGTTATACCGATTCTGGTTTAGGTAAACTGTGTGGTCCTGTGGCGCAATGGATAACGCGTCTGACTACGGATCAGAAGATTCCAGGTTCGACTCCTGGCAGGATCGAAAACCTTTTTTTATTTTTTTCCGATCTTTTTTGGATTAGCAATTTTAAATTTAATAAATTATAACAAAGTTTATGTTGTGGTAATAAGTTTTTACCTGGAAACTCTTTTTAAACATTCCACATTATTTATATAAAATGTAAAATAAGTTAGCGAAAATAAAAAAATTTTAACTCTCTACTATGTAAATTAATTATAGTTAATATGAAATGTAAAATGATAATGTAAATACAGAAATTGAATTGATAGGAAAAAAATAGATTCAATAAAACGACTTATCACAGATAGACATCACAATACAAGGAAGTAATATCATAATTTCATCTTTTGGAATAATTCTCTAATTTAATCCACGTTAATCTGTGCCCGATTCCCCCAATAAATACTTTATGAGAATATCGAAATATATTACTGTCATGGAAAGCATATCCTTATGACCATTTCACCACTGCCCATATACATAGACCCCCAGCTGATCCTACCCCAAATTTTGTATAGAAAATTCAAGAGTCGTACATTGTAAGCCAACTTGATTAAATGAGTGAGTGTTCTCTTTGAAACAGTATAAAAAAAAAAAAAAAACTCAAAAACACTTCTATACAAACACACAGCAAACATTACGAAAACGAAAACACTTTTCATTTTCAATCTTTCTTTTCTGCCTTTCCTCGCAGCAATACATTTTGAATATATTTTTTTAATAATAATCGGAGGGGAATCGGGCACAGATTAACGTGGATTAGATTATTATATCACCTTATTTTTCTCACAACTTATTAATGTTAAAAACGTTTTTAAGAGTGGATATTTTTATATGGAAAAGTCAAAAAATTAAAGGCACATTTATTAATTTACATTTTAAAATTGTTCATTCAAAACTGAATATTCGAAAGTTCACTAAAAAAATTTTAAGTTTCGCTAAAAAAAGAAATATTTCACTTCTTTTAATTAAATAATTCATTACGTCCTTAATTTTACATTAATGTTTAGCTTTCTGAAAGCAATAACAGGAAACTAAAATATCGACTATTAAACTATTTTCAGGGATTTATACTAAAAGGATAAAAAAATTATCCGACTGTTTTCACTGCAATTTCTGTCCGTTTTTCACAGCCCTCTGTATCTATTTTCGCTATAACAATTAATACTGAAAATTACAGGATGTTCCGAAGTGACGTAATGTTTATAATTTATAATTTTTTGATAAGTAGAAACGTTAAATTCGCATAGTGTGTGTGTGTGTGTGTGCGAAACATGTGCACTATGGCATGTTACGAATTCTCTGTGGCCAGTGATTGCTTTACTCCTGTTTGTGTTAACGCATGAGCCGGCTCTGTTGGAAAAAAAGGTGATAACATGAAGCACATAGGTCTAGCTTGCAAACATTACTATTGCCAAGGACTAATTATGGATGGCCTTGCAGCAGACTCTGTTGTAAATGCATTTTTTCGATAGTGGTGTTATCTCCCTAAGCAGCTTGATGTTTCTTTGACTGTAAAAATTTCAATTTAAAAGAAGTTGTCACTTAAAACTGATAATACTCTGCTTCCTAATCTATTATCCCGCCATCAAAGTAAAACTAGTTAGTGAAAAATGATTAAAACATATTTGTGTTGATTTTTATTAAAATAGTTTTAACCACTACTGTAAGTAAGTAGCTAACAAGAAAGCAGGTAAGTGTGTGAGTAAATAAGTATTATGTTGCCTTTTGTTGTACATCCAACTTGTTTGTTTTAAAATTCATAAATTATGCATAACAGAGAGTCTATAAATAGTACCAGTATGTATGTATGTACGTATGTATGTATTTAGCTAATTTACACATTTATGTGGACAAATGTGTACGCAGGATTGAATACAGTCTTTTGTTGCTTTCATTAAATTGTAATTGAATTTGCATTTAATATTGGCGGCAATATTTTTTGTTTCTTTTTTAAAATAATAATTATAATTTCCTTAGTTTATTTGATAGATTTTATTTTGAAGACTATATTTGCGTTTTACAGTGATGTTGAAAACTGTTCTTCGTTTAAATAATTATAATAAAGTTTATTTTATATTATGAAAGTCGATTAGTTTTAGATGGAATATAAGTAGTTCGACATTTTCTTTACATAGTGGAATAGTAGGTCCAAAAGGGATTTTAGAATATTAATCCATATTTTAGAACTGTATTTCCCCTTCGGTTGCTTTTTATGAGTATCTAGATGAAACAACATCCATATATAACTGGATGGATGAATGCTTACTAACTATCTTGTGCGAAGAAAAGAAAGTTCTTAAAAATAACACTCTACTCAACGCTGGAAGAGCCAGAAATGCATGTCCAATGAGGCCTAATCAGAGAGAGGGAAACGTAATAGTCGTACAATGTTCGTACTTTATAGTTCCGGTGAGAGGCATTCATATGAGCAGTTTTAATTAAGATACAGAGAATATTGTGTCCCAATATATGACATTGAATAGTGTTTAATTGAGGTTCAGAGGAAATATTTGTAATTACGCGGGAATGAAAATTGAAGCTGACAATCATAGTGCGTCCTACCACATTGGGCTTATTCTCGTAATTTTTTTTAATTTAATATCGACAAAAAGTTACTCCCACACTGTTGTGACATCTTGGCAGTTTTATATTAAACGATTATAAAGTATACAGTAAGCACTTAATTCATTAACATTTAATTGTTGTTTTTTTGTTTTTTTTGTTTTAATTTATAACATAAAACCCGTTACACTTGGCAATTGTACTGTCACCCAAGCCCAATAAACACTTACTCACATGCTCTCACTTATTTTCAACAGAACAAGCCTATTTATTGTTTTAGTTACTGTTGTTGTTTTCGTTGTTTATGTAGAGTGTTGTTGAATTGACCAACAAAAACCATTAATTCGTATATCGAACGTTCATCCATAATTCAGTTGCACAGTAGATGTTACTCTAAATGGAAGCAAAAACAATTAAAAAGAAAAAAATTAAAAAACAAAAACAACAAAATTTAGAAAAATTTATAAATTTCAAAAATGTTTAATAATAAAATAATTAAAGAATGTTAAGTTGCTTCATAATCAAATTACGTAATATATTAAACTTGAATGTTAATAATTTTGGAAGTGCGAAATAATAAAACAAACACTTTTTAAACACAAATTATAAAAAAAAAAAACAAACAAAAAAGAAATAATTAAAAAAAGGAAGTAGAAATTTAGTAAAAAAAGCAAACACAAAAAGAAATCATTGATCAATATCTGATATTGAAAATATTTAAATTGAAGTCCGTAATATCTTTTCTGTTCCTTTGCTATCAATACAATGGTGGCCAAAATAGTATATCTGATTTTTAATGAAATAATTTGTCATTATAAATGAAAATTTATAAATCTACTAAGAGTTGAAATATGTGATCAGTATAGTACAGTGGAGCATTGTTTAAATATTTTGGAACTGATCAGAGCCGGATTGACGACCGTATTTAAGCATTGTAGCGTAGCAGGGTTGTATTTGAGTTAAATTTATTGAAAGAGCTCTCCATTATATTTTTTCAAAGATATACTATTTTGTTTTTAAGTAGAAATATATGGGTGTGAAACAATATTCCCTTAATTTAACGGTGCTCCTTATCACTGGAAATGACATTGCGAGACTGATCTATTCATTTATTAATTCAAGACAATTTGTTGCAGGGCAATCTTATGAATTTTAAATTGAAACTCTGAAGAGGCTAGAAATTTACTTTTGTAAAAAGTAATAAAAAAGACTTTAAGCAATTCTTTTACTGTTTTGTGATAAATATTTTTGTTTATCTTTTCGGTTACTAAATAGTAATCCTTTGCAATTCTCTATAGATAATTAGACTAGCCTTGAAATATTCAAGCGGTGAAAACTGTTCCTTCAATTTCTGAGAGTAACTCCTGAGAGTATAAAACTGTCTCCTTGTTTTTATACAGATAAATATTTAAAATTGGGATTACAAATAAAATAATTTTTTTAATTGATCAAAACTTTAAAAAAATACAAACGCTTAGATGGAAAAATCATAATGTTTTTTTATTCCAAATTTCAAAAACTATTAAAACAAATAAATTCAATTAAATGAAAATAAAGACTAAACAAAAAATTCATTCAATTAAAAGAAACAGCAACTCAGTGCAATTTATGAACTGTTTTGCCGCCAACAAATGCAAATACAAATACAAATTCAATTATAAATTATTTATTTTCTATTCATTCACATACAATTAAGTAAAATGTTCCTAAAACGCCCCGTATTGTCGTTTGATATAATTATTTTAAGTTTTTCCGCTTTTTATGTGAATTCGGATATAACCATAGAAAATAATAAATGGAGCAACGTAAGTAGTCATCATAAATTTACTGATAACTCGTACAATGCCAAGGACAACGAGCAGAATATAAAAAACAATGAAAGCAGAGACAACATGAGCGACAGCAACCAAAGTCCCACTACCGAAAAAAACCCCTCTGAGAAATGTCAAACTTCTCCGCACATTATTTTTATTTTAGCTGATGATTTGGTAAGTTTTTTTAAAACTAAATACATAGTTTTTTTTTAATTATGTATAGAATTAAGTTGTAAATATTTATTTAAGAATTTTGATTTTATTGATTTTTAAATGTTAATTAACAATTTTTCAAAAACTCAATAAAATGAAGTATTTTACAAAAATAATCAGCCCTAAATGATACAAATATAGTGAGTTTGAATGTAAAATTTCGAAAATTTTTAAAATTTAAATTTTGATTTTAAGGCCACTTTCGAATTTATACTTCCAATAATTATTTAAATAACTTATTGTAAAAATTCGACTTTTTGGAGAATTGAAAAATATGTTAAAAATTTAATTAAACGAATTTTAATTTTTACTTTTAGTAAATTTATAACTTTTGGCAACAATTTCGATTTTTTTTATGAATTTCTTACTCTTAAATAAATTTTTTCGTACATTTTTACTGAATTAATTTTTTGTATTTTTTTTTTCGAATAAAAGGGTTTCAATGATTTAAGCTTTCGTGGTTCTTCTCAAATACCAACACCAAATATTGATTCTTTGGCTTTTTCGGGCATTATTCTGAATCGATATTATGTAAATCCAATATGTACACCTTCACGATCCGCTTTAATGACTGGAAAGTATCCAATACATACAGGTTAGTCATACATACATATATAAAATTGCGCCGTGTTAATTGAAACAGGTACTTGTACTTGTCAAGGCAATAAAGTCGAATAAAATTTCAGATTCTTATGTTTTGAGCAGTTACTTTAGGGTATTATTCAAATTTGTATTTTTGGAAGGCCAAAATTTAGCTCCGGAACACTTTCAAATGCTTACTTGTGACGAAGATAATTTGCGATATTAAATGATATATGGTATCACCAGAAACTTCATAAAGGGAAATTTACAATGAATATTTTGCGTAAATTGCACAACATGATTTGACAATTATCTGTCTTAGCTTTTTATTACGCTTCATGACTGTGCCAACATAAGTCCAACCAAGTCCAACCCGTGAATACCACCGGATATTTGCAACAAAAACATTAAAAATAAAAATTGATCTTTGACGGACATAATACGAGTAAATATGTATGTAGAATGAAATAGTCTATACAAACATACAATTATGGATCTTTTAAATAATAAACGTAATGAACCTTTGCCGAGTTGAACACAAAATTTTCTTTTTGGTTTAAGTCTGGGTTTCAACAGAAAGAAAGAAAGAAAAGATAGAAGTCGAAATCGATAGATAGGAAATCTTAAACACAGCTTATTTTACTTCATTCAAAGTAAATATCTCCAATTGGAAAACTCATTGAATATCCTCGAGAATGCTTTCTCGAAAATTAATAAAAAAAAGTTATCTCTTTGAAGACATGTTATGAAAATATTTATTTGTTTTTTCTATGTGATTTTTCAACTAGGCATGCAGCATACAGTGCTCTATGGAGCTGAACCGAGAGGATTGCCACTTAATGAGAAAATAATGGCTCAATACTTTAATGAACTTGGGTATGTTGAATTTTGTATATGAAAACTATAGAAATGTATTTTTCTTTCAATGCCCTTGCAGTTACTCCTCTCATATAGCGGGCAAATGGCATTTGGGCCATTACAAACGCGTCTACACGCCACTATTTCGAGGTTTTCGTACTCATCTGGGTTATTGGACTGGCCATCATGATTACTTCGATCACACAGCGGTGGAATCACAACAATGGGGCTTAGATTTACGAGATGGTATTTTAAATGGAACAATAAATTTCCTAGAAAAATGTTTTAATACAAATAAATTTTATTGAAGGCTTAGATATCAGTTATGATTTACATGGTGTTTATACTACGGATTTAATAACACAAGAATCTTTGCGCGTCATACAAAATCATAATGTTACGCAACCGCTGTTTTTATATGTTTCCCATGCTGCTGTACATTCGAGTAATCCGTATAGTCCACTGCCTGCACCAGATGATGCGGTGTCAAAAATGCAGCATATTAAAAATTATAATAGACGAAAGTACGCAGGTGAGCTAACGAAAAGATCTGTTTGAAAATAAATCCGCCAATTTTTCAGTTTTATGAATTGAAATTTGTATCATTCGTTATTGAAAATTTATGGTGTCTAATTATCACGTTTCAAAAGACAATGTACGTTAAAATAAGATTTCATGCCGGGGCATCCATCCGTACATTCCGAATAGCGGGCACACTCCGTTACAACATTTGTATGTACCTATAATTCGCTTCGGTTTCCACTTCTAACGGTCTTTGTGAAATATGTGAGATCAACGCATGGCTTGCTTTTCTCTTCTAAATTTCAGATTATTCGTCCTAAGTTGCGTTAGTGTACTCAGTAAATTTTTCTAGAGGGGTTTTAGCCTTTTACGGAGAGGAAACTTGTGTCCTCTATAAGAATTTCACAGCGAAAAATTTTAGTTGTTAAGTTCTTTCTAGAGACAAGAGATTAATTTTTGGTATGTCATATTTCTAGGTATTTGGAAGTCTTTTTGGGGATTTATCGTTGGTTGCAGTTTTCTCATGCAGTTACATTACAAATTTCAAAGCCGTTAGACGCCAAAATTCTGAGAAAGTCTCTTATACTTTTTCATTTAACAAAAATGTCTGTTTTCATTTCCGTATTAAAGCTGAATAGCCGATTCACATACAAAATCGTTAGCGTCTTCTCTGTTAACCAAAGAGACCTTGTGAAAATAGCTCTAATATGATCACAAGAATATTTTAAACGACAGATTAAAGCAAGAGTAGCCATTGCACAGCAGCTGTTGTTCATTTTTAATTTAATCAAACGAGGAATTTGTTTTTATTCTAAATATCAGCACATTTTATTCTAGTTTTTTTTTCTTAGCAACCTCATCAGCTATTTTTATATATACAAAGGCACAGCAACCATTTATTTCGGTTTCGTTGATGTATCGATGTTCTAGTGCGCGGCTACTATATACGGAAGGCTGCTCTGGGAAGTGAACCTCTGCTTAAATAAATGCGTACTTATCTCTACTAAACTGCTGCTCGACATGTGCAAACTTGCACGAAGCAATTACTCATGAAAGTAGTTGCATAAAAGTATTTTTGTAGGCGAGGGGCATAGTCGGGAAGTAATCGGGGTAATAATTATGGTGTGATATAAATTTAGATGGTTTTCTTTTTCTGCTACTGTATTATTTAAAGTAATACAAAAACTACAGTGACGAATATCAAACTGAAACGTACAATGAAATTCGCTTTAATGAAAATAATGGCATCGAATAAGTCCATTCATAGTTTTCTTAAACTATGAATTTCTCTTCATTCATTTTACACACTTTAAATTTTGTTCATGTTTTTTTGTTTGTTGCTAAGAGACAATAGGTGCGATCCCGTACTCAACTTTGGGATCCTGCGGGTTCCCAATTATACCAAAAACTGTTTCTGCACTGCAGGATTGGTTAAGAGAAAGTAATTTTGAGAGAATAACATTCTTCTTCTTTTTCTGGCACGAAACAGCCCAAACTTTTTCTTTGTGTAGATTGGTGAAATTGTCTACAATCAGCTGTTTCTAAGAAACCAACAAATCATTTGTTTAACAAAAGTTGAAAACAATTTCAATTAAGAAAAAAATATTAATAATTTAAACCAAAATGTTCAAAAATGATGTAAGTACTTTCATACATACATATGTCCTTTCTGCATAGTTAATTTGTATATATATACAGACTAATTATAGCAGCAAAACTTTACCGTTTTATTTTGGGATAAAATTTTGACTTTTAGTGTTTCCCTACTTTTGTGATTTTTGTCAATAATTGAGAGTAATTTTTGTTTTCTCTCATTTTACCAAAGTTTACCCAAAAAGTACAGAATCGCACCTAATCCAACATTTTTAACGCACTGTATTAACTAAAGGCTGCCAGATCTTATTTTCTATGCTAAAGTAATTAAAATAGGGTCTTTGATTACCCGAAAATCACTTTACATCGCGACGATCTTTATTTGGTAGAAGCCGCGGGCCTCTTTCTCAATACAGCTTTTTTTTCTCCAGTTTTCATTGTCTCATAGATTTGGTAAAGGTTTTCGGGCAGTGAAGCACTAGGCGAAATCCTTGGATTGCATGTACCATTTATTTGGTTGCCTCCATTAGATTAATGCAATTGCAGATACGCTTGAATGTATACATTACTTTACTTATTACATTACCTAAAGTAAAATTTCGTAAATAAGTTCCTACATGGACAACTTAATTTACCCGTTATTCCATATTAGCAAAGGTTGAGGGTATAAAATGAGAAGAAACGAAATTTGGAAAATAAAAAACTACTGTTATAATTCAACAATAAAAGAAAAAAAAACTTGACGTTATTTCATTTTGTTGCAAGCAATTGTATCATATTTTTGCAATGCAATATTCATACAGTCTTTCATATGTTGTTCCCACAAAAACAAAATTATCATGACACAGTAGAGAAGTTGCAAGAAAAAATTTTCACTAATTACTAAATTCACATTGACATCACTGGAAAAAAAGCTATCTTTGTTTCGTCTTTATGTGTTATAATTATGGCTATAAAAAAAAAAAAAAAAAAAACTAAATGTTAACTGCTTCATTAATTAAATTTAGTTTTTTTCCCATAGCGATGGTTACAAAACTAGATGAATCAGTGGGACTTATCGTGCAAGAATTACAAAGACAAAAAATGCTTAACGATTCAATTATTATATTTAGTACGGATAATGGAGGGCCAGCGGAAGGTTTTAATCTAAATCAAGCTTCTAATTGGCCCTTGCGAGGTGTTAAGAACACTTTGTGGGAGGGGGGCATAAGAGGAGCTGGTTTGATATGGTCTCCACGTTTAAAAAAAACCCGACGAGTGGCTAATCAAACTATGCACATAGTCGATTGGATACCCACTCTTTTAACGGCAATAAAAGGAGATGAGGCACTAGAGTAGGTCTTTTACAAACAAAATTTTAAAAGGCAGCATTGATACCTTTCAAATATCTTTTAGAAATATCTCCACTCACTTGGATGGTCTAAGCATTTGGCAAGCATTGTCAAATGATAAAATATCCCCTCGCAGATCCACTTTACATAATATAGATGATATTTGGGGTAGTTCTGCCTTAACTAGAGGAGATTGGAAATTAGTAAAAGGTACTAATTACAAAGGTGCCTGGGATGGCTGGTATGGTCCGGCTGGCGATCGTGATGCTCGCTCTTATGACTACAAGGCAATACGTTCCTGTTATGCCGGACGCTCTCTAGCTACTCTTAATATGTTGCCTTCCACAGCTGATATAACACGCCTGCGTAATCAATCAAATATAGACTGTTCAGTTCCCATGACCTATGTTAAACAGGGAGCTGTATGTAAACCATTAGTGGCACCATGCTTATTTAATGTTAAAGATGATCCATGTGAGAAATTTAACTTAGCTCAAATGTAAGTAAAAGATAAGTAATATTTTTTTTAACTGTACACTAGTAATAAATACATCAATTTTCAAAAAAAAGTATAAAAAAACTCGAATCCAAAAAATATTTAGGCGGTAGACGGTCTATGCCAGGCTATGATACTTGAGTACCCCTTTATATCACAACATGCGTTTTTCATCGTCAGTTTTATTTGACAGCGTTTAATTGTCGTAAAAATAGAAATGGCGGTACCAGCTGCAAAACTTGAACTTACCTTCAGAGACGTTCTAACAGTTTTCCATAAACATAAAGTCTTTTCCATAAACTATTTTGAAATTGTGAAATAAAGTTCCAAAATGTTTCACTGAACGTTATCTTTTACAATAAGTTATTCTCTTTGTAATTATGCAGTCCCAGTTCATGACCTCTAACTTATGGATACGATTTCACACAGTCCAAATTATGTATTCGGATTAGTAACCAGTAGTGTTAAAGCGACCAACCCATGTAAAACATTTACACAGGGACGGTTCAATATTCCGAATATCCGAAACTATATTCCATATCGCGGTCATATCTGCTCAAAAATCTCCACTAACCTCAACATTGCAATTTCAAATAATTTATGCCATTTTTTACAGGAATAACGTAAAAAAAAATAAAATATATCTTAAGGATGCACATAAAATACAAGCTGTTTTAGGTTTTCGGACTATACCATTGGTTATGAAGGTTTTCTGACAGCAATATAACAAAATAACTATATTTCAATGTCCTTAGCGCAAATTGACTTGGATGCTAACTGTCGTTGTCGATATTCAACAATTTTCGTCGAGTTTTTATCTTGCGATACGGGCATTCGATATCGTTCGAAAACATTCAGAAGATAATGAAGATACATCAGCTTTTGTGAACAAATACAAATTTTTAATTGCACTTTGAAGTCCCCCGCGGGGGCACATTTATGGTCTTTACGGTACGTAACAGCTGTCTAGATCTGTGCAACTGGGGGAAAAAGGGAGCCCAGTCCCCTGAAGTCAGACAGGGAGACAACTGGAAACTCCACTTTATTTCCACGGGGATCAGTGACCCGCAGAGTTCATTATTTGTCTCTTCAGACATTTAATAGTTCTCTGGCTGATCATTGAGGTTGGCCTCTATATGGGAGCATCGTGGTGGTTGTGGTTTTGCGGCCCCATAACAGTATAATGGTTATTATGGTGGCCAGGATCATCTCACTGATAATGACACGCAAAGTGAATGATCCAGTCCAGTGAGCATGCTTGACATGTGTTCTGGACAGGAGTTAGAAAGTCTCCAACTCTTTAGCAAGGTGTGATAGTTTGCAGACCTGCCCTGGAATTATTCAAGTTGCAACTAGGTGGTTCTGTTGCTTAGAATTATGTCTTCGGCTATCTATGACGTATGTATAACGTTCCAAATTATACAAAGTGGTTTGTCCACCATCTGATTAAGGCGCGGATGTAAAACAAATCACACTCTGTACTTATGAAGTAAAGGAGAATATTGTAGAGTTTATTAAAATAAACTCTGTGGTTAAAGTACAGTTTTTTAATTGAAATGCGGTAGTACCAGCAAAACCTCTTGCCAAGTTGTGAGAAAGGAAGGATGAGAAACATTGACAGTATGTCTAGACGTCTACGCATCTGGTGCCATCATAATCCTCCGATAACGAAGATATATTTCCTGGTTTTCTTTATATTTTTTATATATTCGATTACACTACCAATAAATTGAAGGTATTCAATCGAACACACAATTTGATAGCCGCCTATCAAAATTATCCTTTGCACAACTCATTCGATATCGACAGCGTTTGGATCCCTTGTATTATCTATTTCTTGACTGTTATTTAAATGTTGAACATTTCGGCAATGCTGCTTAAAAGTTTTCAAGTTAAGTTAAACTTTAGTTAGGGAAAGAAAAAATGTTGTGAAATAGAAAAATTAAAATTGTGGCAGTTTTAGTGCAAAAGGAGGTTTATCTTTAAATCTTTCCTTAGTCAAGTACCGTGCCACATTCTTTGGGAAAGGGATAGAGAAAAGATGAAACAGGTAGTGAAAGTAGAAGGATAGTCGGAAATTAACTGCCGTATAAAGACAGCACAGCGACCAGTGATTATGCCTTCATCGCTGACCAGCCCCATCGACAGTCAATTTTTATTTTTGTAGTGAAAAAAAAACCAAGGTCTTCGAACCCACAACCCCCATACTGATAAGCTAGTACACTATCTACTAGCCTACAGGGGCACCTTTCTATCCCTTTCCTAAAGAATGTAGCACGGTACTTGACTAAATAGGCATTGAAAAAAAAACAAAAAAAAATCGTTCCTTAGTTTTTTACAAGTATTCTATAATTTTTAATACCTTCTTTACTTTTTTTTCTAACACAGATATCCGAATATTTTAAATGCTTTATTAGAGGAATTAGCCTTTTATAACTCTACAGTTGTGCCTCCATCAAATCAACCTCTTGATCCGCGTGGCTATCCTAGCCATTGGAATCATACTTGGACTAATTTTGGTGACTATGAAGAATATCAAAAACCCTTAATGATTATTGGTGATTTTTGAAATCGTTTAGTTTATACATTTTTGTTTTTAAATTTAATAAAATTTTCATTTTAAAAAGTTCATTTTATTTAAGAAATATTATTTTATTTCAATATCGTTTGTTACATTTCCAGTTCACAGTTTTTTATTTCAATTCACAAACTTAATACAATTCTAAGTAGACTTATTATTATTTAATGCAGCTTCATTTTTTTTTTTTTTTTTTTGGAGGCCCTTAAGAAAAGGACCGAATTTTTCTTTTAACTACAATAAAATTAATGATAAAACGATGAAAAGTACCAGAGAGATAAATAGTACGAAAGAAATGCTGGACGCTAAAAATAGAAGATGAATGATTTTTTTTCTAACTAAAACAATGAAAAATACATTTAAATTAAAAAATGTTGTTACTTAAATATGCCACATCATGCTTTTGTTGGTAAATTATTATAAAAAAAAAACTCTTAAAATTATTTAGTTGTAAAAATAAACTAGAATATTGAAGAAAGTGTAGAAAGTATAAAGGCTTACGCTGAGAATGAAAAAAGCATTCAACAGCTTACATAATTCCTAGTTAAGTCCTTTGAGTAGTGATCCATTATCCGTAAAGCATTTAGCTCCAAAAATCGTAACCATTTAATTAAGTTTTCAGACAGATGTCAATAGGTAAATTAATAACGATAACCACTGCCATCATTGTCCCCATTTTGTCCTCCTGAGCCGAAACCATTTGAGCCTTGTTGTTCATAACTATAGCCATTGGCTCCGCCACTGTTTCCTCCTCCGCTACGATAACCACCATTTCCATTGCGTTCACCACCATTACCACCCCCATTACCACCTCCATTAGGACGTCCACTAGAATAACCTTGACCATTGTTATTGTATTGTCCGGCATTACCGCCATTTTGACCATTGCTATAACCTCCATTGCCGCCATTAGGTTTTCCATTTGAATAACCATTGGAGCCTAAATCTTGGCCGGCTGATTTGCTATTACTGTATCCACCACCACTGCGACCACCATTAGAGTAACCATTACCACCACCATTGCCTTTTCCATTTGGACGACCACTGGAGTAACCATTGGCACCTAAATCTTGTCCCGAGCTATATCCACCGTTACGATTGCCGTCTCCATTTTGTTGATAATCATAACCATTATCACCAGCTCCACCAGCTCCACCAGTTCCACCTTGACCATTTTCAATTGCATCACCTTCATAACTGATTTGAGGACGATAACCCTCCTGGTCGGCTTCATATTCGACAATCTGAGAAGTAAGAAAATAAGTAATCAAAAATATTTTCATTTTATTTGTTTTTTTAAATACAGCCAATATAATCTCATTCGGTTTAATATTAAATATGAAGAATCTCGTATATAAATATTAACTTTAATTTGCTTAAAAAAAAGTGTGCTTAATTGCACTGGGGGCATCTGACCATCTTGAGCGATAATTATATGCATGCATACATACATCGCAGCGTACATGGCCTTTTAACATAAATCTGAGATTAAATTAAAATTTATAAGCGATATCTGTGTGTATTTTAGTCATTTCACCATTTACTTAAATGAATAAAAGTTTGTTAGAGCTTTAAGCTATTGTTATGCTATTCCTCTGGGGAAGCATCTGGGATCACCTGGCTTATAAATTCTGTTCAAAACAAATTAAAATGTAGTAAATAAATAAAGAGATTTTTAATTTCCTCTTTAATTAAATTAAATTTAATTCTATTTAGTGACTTACTGGGCTTTGAAAAGGAAGAATTTTAAAAATTACAGATGATTTAATGATGACTACAATAGTAGTAGAAATTGAACATACTATATCGGAGAACACTATATCGGAACAAGCTTCCAAAATTTCAGTGTGTTCAATAAAGTTTGCCCTTTGGAGGGGTATAATAACTGAAGTACAAATTCATTATCTCAACTCATAAAATGTAGATTTTTTAAAAAATTCTTTGAAATCTTGGTCTATAAACAAAAAAAAAGTTTTTTTCTTAAATTCTTACTTGCTTTCTGCCATCGGGTAATAAAACATTATATTGACCAGTGGTAAAATCACCATCACGCATTTCAGAATGGCCAAACGATAAACCACTTGGGGCATCTTCCACTTGATAACTAAATTCATATTTAGCTGGTTCCTATTAAAAAAAGCGTGCCAAAAATCCAATTATATAATAAATAAATTTATGTATTAAAAACAGCAAGAGTTTTGCAATTGTAGCATTAAATTATTTTAAAAGCGTTTTTGTTTGTTTTATCTTCTTCCCCTGAAAGCTTTAGCTTGTTTAAGAGCCCAAGTGATTTTTGTGTTAATTTTTTGTTAATATTGTGTGTAAGTTATTACAGGATTCCGATAGGAATCCTTTTTAAAGTGATGCTGCATGTGGTGCTGATTTATTCCCAAAACTGGTGTGTTTTTAAGCAAGAAAGCTTTGTTTGTTTGTTTTTTCTATGTCTCTATAAATGTTTAACAAGGTCAAATTGATTTTTAAATTATGGCTCTTAGTTGAGATTAAAACTTTTGTGTTTAGCAAATTTTAAAGTGTTTTTTTTTTTTAAATAAATTGAGATAAAGCTTAAGTTTAAGCTTTAAGCTATTAATGATTCCAATTCAATTAATGACTGGTGATTGTACAATTTCTAAAGAAAAACTGTACTTACATTACTTCCATCATTCCCACCGTAATTACCACCAGCTCCAATGTCATTTCCACGACCACCCGCACCATTGCCATTTTGACTATATTCATAACCATTAGCGCCAGCATTTCCACTATTACGTCCACCACCTTGATTAGGAGGTAAATAGTCTTGATTGGGTTGACCAAGGCGACCACCACCATTGCGTCCAGCTGAACCTGAAGCGGGAGGACCATAACTATCAGAAGGACGACCAGCAATACCGAAACCCGAACCTGAATCAGGAGCTCCATAGCTTGAAGACGGTTTACCATTACCACCACTATTTCCATTGTTATTGGGAGCACCATAACTGGAGGAAGGTCTGCGTCCATTGCCATTAGAACCGCCAGCACCAGGCGCTCCATAAGTAGAAGACGGTCTGCCACCATTGCCATTTGAGCCACCGCCAACACCGGGAGCACCATAGGAAGAAGAAGGTCTGCCACTATTGCCGTTACCATTAGCTGGTGCACCATATGTAGAGGAGGGTCTGCCACCAGCACCGCCATTGCCGTTAGAGCCAGGTGCACCATAGTTAGAAGAAGGTTTGCCGCCATTGCCCAAACCAGGAGCACCATATGAAGTCGAAGGTCTGCCACCGGCACCAATGCCGCCGTTTCCATTTGCACCAGGGGCTCCGTAGGTAGAAGATGGTTTGCCTCCAGCACCTAAGCCAGGAGCTCCATATGTTGAGGAGGGTGAACCTCCATCTAAGCCCGGTGCTCCATAAGTATCTGATGGTGCCAAAGGTGAATTACCTCCACCACTACCCGGTGCTCCATAAGTATCTGAAGGAGGCAAATATGAGTTAACGGGTGGTTCAGGTCTTGCCACTACAGTTGTTAGTACTAAACACAAGCACACTAATTTAAACATTTTGAATTTAAATTCTATTCTATTTTTTTATTTTTAGTTTCGAAGAAGATGATCAAATTCTGAAAATTTTTCCAGGAGGTGGGTTACCCGAAAAAACAGGAATCTTCTATAGATCCTGCTTCTGAACACTCTAAAACGAATTTCTTATATACTTTAGTATTCAAGAAAATATATCTTAAAGTCTTTTTTATTTTACTCTTGTTTCATTAACTGTTGTAATGAAAATCTAAATCGAAACTGATGTTTTAAACAAAAATTTTCTAATATTTATATAAATCGCTTTTGTTGGCGCAAAATAAAAAAAAATACTTTAAATTACATTTATGCAGCCATCCGTCTATCCATCTGTTGAGCTGAACAATCTATTCATTCATCCTCTCATTACTACAATAAAAAACTGTTACAAATACAACATAAAAAATTGTTACTAACAGATAGTTTAGTTGACTGCCTAGCTGACTACATAACTTACAACAAATCTTAACGCTTACTTGCATGTCCGTCCCAACCCTATAACTGTTAAATAAGTTAAACACAGCGAGAGGATCTTTCAAGCAAAATTATGAATTTTTGAATTGCTCGATAGATAAAGAAGCAGAAAATAAAAACAGATAGTCAGAGATGCGGAGATGCAACAGCGTAAGTAGAATGAAGAGCAAAAACAAAATAAAAGGTAGTCATATCTTTGACAACTAAGTCACCTTAGATTAGTTTGTGTCTAAACAATACAATCACTCGTGCCACATGCTAAACTTTATATCTTAAGAAACCGCCAAACAACCACCAATGCCAACCATCATCCATCAACCAAATAAAACAGAGTTTTAAAATATTTAATCGTTAAATTCAAAAAATTCCTTCTAGTTCTAGATTAGAAATGGACCTGACGTAAAGTATTTGCAGTGAAAAGAAAGAGACGACCTTGGAAACGTCAGGTGATCTCACAGGCTCACACGAGTGCAAAAGTTAACCTTAGAGATAAACACTATGGAAATCTTGGAAGGGATCGAGAGAAAATTCATAATCCACACATATTTAAAGCACAAAACTTTTATAGGTTACCCGAGATCAAAATCGATGGAGTCATTGAGCATTGTATCTAAGTGACGAGTACTGTCTTAAATTTCCCTTCGAATGCCAGTTGGTTATCAATAAGATCGGTAGTTGACCTATTTAAAGTAGAGTAAGTTCCAAGACTGTTTCATAAACCGCTTCAGCGGTAAACCACCAATAAAGGCTTTCTTGATAAGGAAAAGAGAAGACAAGAGTAAAGTTAGCGTGGCCCGTTACACCATTCTTTTGAAAAACGAAATCACATGAATTTTGATAATATAACTTTGTCATTTGCGCACTTTGTTCAAAGCCGCAATTTGCCATTAGTGAGTCGTCATTGCTGATTGGAAAATCAAATGTATAAAGCGAAAGAGATGATGTGACATTTATTGCCTAATAATTCTATCATCCTGAATTAGAGTTGGCATTAAACAAGTCACAACAGCGACATAAACTACAAGCTAAATATGACAGTAATTGTTCTATATATAAATAAATATGTATCTATTTGATTGATTTAGAATTACCAAAAGCAACTTACATATATATATTTTTTTATCATTAATTTTGACCAAAAGAAAAAGTGGCAATTATTTCAAAACTCTGTCTTTTGATGAAGTTTAAAAAAAGAATCAGCCATCTATGATGAACTGCAAATCATCCAAAAGGTACATTAACTAATGCATGCTCACTCGTCGCATGCATTCTGCTTTACTGTTTGTGTTTTTCTTTTTTGTTGATAACTTTCGTATTGAAATGATCGCAGCATCTTCATTGCTTATTTGTCGTCATATGCATCGTCGTGTTATTCATTCATACAGTTGAGCAATTGTTGTTGTTGTTGCTGTTAAGTTGCTACCTCCGTTCCTTCTTCTGTTCTTTTTGCTCTTGTTCTTAACTCTTGTTAGCTGATGTTCATAAACGTATTTATATGGAGTCTATGTGCTTGCAAACCTGAATGCTATCAAAAACTGATCATCTTCATAATAATGATGATGATGATGATGATGACGATGATTTTATAACCCTTTGTATATAAGAACTTGCAAGATTGTACAGTACATGCGAAAAGTTAAATAATAATATTTATATCGTAGTCACCCTTCAGTATGCGATTGCACATAAAGTGTCATTTGGGCAAAAAAGTAAAAATGAAATAATATAAGAAAGAGATGAGTCGAGAGTGATATGAGATGCGTCCATAAAATACTATGTATTAAATCTCATATGCCATGCCATCGGTTTAACTCTTTGACGAAAAATTGTTTTGAAATATACAAATTATTTCACTGCGACAACTATTAATAAAAAAAATTATATAACTATGTATGTATACCTATTTGGGCAGTTCATAAACGAAACTGGTTTAATTTAACGACTCCTTTGATTGATCCCAAAAAACAAGTTCAAATTTCACGTCTTCCTAATTTAGATTTTAGTCATGCTTTGAGTTTGAGCTCCTAAAGAAAATGAACAAAAATTTACACATGTAAGTATGGATGTGTGTGCTATTAATAACGTTAAATTTTGCCCATGTGCATCTTGTGCAGAGACGTGATTTGATTTACATCCGCACCTGGCTATGGAGCCTTAATCAGATGGTGGTCAAGCCACTTTGCATAATTTGGAACGTCATGCTCGTCCTAGATAGCCGAAGCTATAAGTCTATGCAACAGAAACCTTCTAGTTGCAACTTTATTGATTCCAGAGCAGGGCTGCAAATCATCACACCTTGCTAAAGAGTTGGAGACTTTCCAACTCCTGTCCAGAACACATGTCTAGCATGCTTACTGGACTGGATCATTCACTTTGCGTGTCACTATCAGTGAGATGATCCTGGCCACCATAAGAACCATTATAACTTTTATGGGGCCGCGAATCCACAACCACCACGATGCTCCCATATAGGGGCCAACCTCAATAATCAGCCAGAGAACTATTAAATGTCTAAAGAGACAAATAATGAACTCTGCGAGCTTACTGATTACCGTGGAAATAAAGTGGATAGTGGAATTCTATAAAGACCATATTTATGTGCCCCCGGAGGGGTGTGCACCCTGTACAATTATGAATGTTGCCAGATTTGAATAAAACTCCGAACTAAAGCAATGTTTGCACTAAAATAACTTTAAATTAAAGAAAGCCATTAAACTAAAAATTGGAAATAGTTAATTTTTTAACTTTGATCTAAAATGAGCCGGCACTAAAATGAGCTGTATGGCACAAGATTAATTATAACGAGTTAGTTTAAATGAAAAAAGTTACTTAACGGGTAGAAATGTATACTATTCGCTTGCGTAAATATATTTAGCTGCTTGTTGTATTGAAACCACGAATACGACTTTTTTTTAATATTTCAAATTTTACTATCCAGTGCAAAAAGTTATAGTTAGAGTTTTGCGTATTTTGAAAGTACTAGCAGAATTAAGAACGATACATCCGTCATCAGAACTTTATTATTAACATCACCTAACTAATAATATCAAAAATTAAAAATATTAATAAACAATTTGATTATTATTATTATTATTTATTCTTGATCCCTTCAACATAAATATTTTACATTTATACATTTTTTAAATAATAAATACTTGGTCAGGATATCATAAAATTTTTATGTTTTGGAAATCAAGCACAAATTAACGTAAATTAAGTAAAAATATTAATTTTTATTTAAAAATTGTAGCATCTTTATTTTTGTCCTACTAAAATCTTAAATGCAATTTTGCAGTTTTCATCTTAAAAATATTTTAAAATTTAATAAAAATCGTAAAATCGTTTAATATTAAAAATCGTCAAATCTGGCAATTGTAGATAAGCGTGTGAATTGGGCTCACAAAAATTGTACTATTCTTTTGAAGCCAGAGCTACTTAGGTGAATTAGTTTTGAAGTTAATTTTAAAATTAATTTCTTTTGGCACACAGCATTAGCTGAACCGAGTGATAAACTTAAAAGCGTGTCATTTATTGTCAAACTTAAAAAGGACAAAAGGCGTTGTCTTTCTCTCAAAAAAGAAAGTTAATGATCATGACAAATGTATGAAGCAACCCGAAATATGGCGGCGATAATGCTCTACAACTAGAATGTCTCATTTTGATAGTGCGTTAAATAGTGAAGTTGGTTATTTGTGTGTTTGTTTTTTTTAAATTTCTTTTGTTATTGTTGAAAAGCAATAGGATTTAAGTTACGAATATTTTTATCGATTCAAAATACGAATAAGTTTGCGTGTCAACTCTATTAATAAATAAACAATAAATAGTAGACTTTGATACTACACATGAAAACATCCCCTCTCTTATTAACTCGATAATGAAAGTATTTATTTGTCTACTTTTTCCCTGTACTGTAATTAAATTGGAGTGTTGATCTTAAGTGATTGTTTGTAAAGGCAATTTTTTTAAAAATATTTTTTTTCATGGTGATTTCTAAGTTTCCTTGAAAATGAGGAAAAAATAATGAAAATGTTTGGCTTCTTTTGTCATTGTTGTTGTTGTTGTTGTTGTTGTTTTACTTCATCGTCTTTTTTTTTTAATTTTAATGCCTTTTGTTGTAGCAACAATTTTTATTGTTATTTGCGAATGTACTCAAAGATGTGTAATAAAGCGCATATCAATCCACTTGGTAACTTTTCATACGTATAAAAGGTGATTTAAAAGTGTTGTGGCTTTTAAGTTAAAAATTACAGTTTTTCAAAGCAAATTATTATCGTTTGAGTCCTTATGCAGCAATATTTTTAAGATGTGTATTTTTGAAATATAATTTTACTAAAACAGAACTTTCGATGACACCATTGTTAAACATTTAATAAACGTTTCATCTCGAAAACTACTCACACCTCAAACATACATACTGTTATGCTACACGGATTTAAAGTTTTATCATCTTTAACTATGACAGAAGTTACTGTCAGATGCTGTCAAAGTTTTGACATTTAAAACCAAACAATCAAAAATCACCCGTTGCTTGTACCTTTTTATAATGCTGTTAAAAATTAATTTTTTCATATGTAGTGGGTGGGGTATGTCCCCTCTTAGTCACTGTAGGAGCTGTAAAATGAGCTTTATTCTCTCTTCTTTCATATTTATTTTTTATGTTTTTTTATAACTTTAACTTAAAAATACATATGTATATAGTATAGTTTATATTTTCAGTTGTTGTTAATTCTGGGAGATTGTTTTGCAAATGCATAACTAAAAAGTCGTGAAATCCTATAAAAAAAAAGAAAAATTAGAAAAAAATTAATAAAAATAGCAAGCGACTCATATTCATTTCGTACACTATATTGTGCTAAATTTTTAGACACAATTCACGTAGGCTTTTGTGTCTTTCTGTCACTATTTTATTTTAGATTTTAATTGCGTTTATTCCTAATGGCAATTTATATTTACACATCTGTGTACATATATTTGTTCAATAATTATTTATAAAATTGTTCACACTATAATTTAATAAGATTTTGATCGAAAGGATTTTGATTAATAAAATTTAAATGTGATAGCTGAAGAAAACAAAAGAAAAGTTTACATGTTAAGTTATTAATACAAATTTTACCTTTCTGTTATATGTTTTTGGTAAATAAGCCATTGGATCAAATCCGTTAAAATTTAATTCAGCTAAAATTCCATTGCAAAAAATCACAAATTATAATAACGGACAAAGAGCGTGTATCGACCTAATTTTTAAGCAAAAGCTCTTTAAAAGCTCATATTTCTACTAACTGAAGTTTCAAGATTAAAGCAGAGGCAAAGCAACTTTGATATTCGCTATTAATAGGAGGTAATTATTATTTGTCAATAACAAAAAAAACTTAAGAACTGTGTTACTACGTATGTTTAAAGTTCTCTGCGTTATCTTGTCCAATTTATTGTTTAAAGAAAAGATATAGATTTCTTGTAAATAAGCATAAGATTGCAGCAATAATTTTAAAACAAGGAAAGTTAAAAATCCCGGGACTTTGATAATGTTAAGATAAGTTAAATAACTCATCAAATCATAATATTGCCATTTCCTGTCGTAACTGGCCGGTTTGTATTCGATAGCGAGCGCTTTCGATGCGTATGCATCATTTTCAAGCCACGGTTTAGTTTGTACTAAACTAAACCGTTGTCCTCCGCCATCTACTGGCGGACAACCAAATCATAAAATCATCCCCAGCAACACAAAACGCAGCAATCAGGCAGTTAATTAGAAGACTCGAGAGAACACCACTAACACCGCAAATGTATATGAAGGAAATGGAAACAATATACACCATAGCGGAAAACAACGGATACAAAAAGCGCCACGTAGATAACATCAGGAAACAAATTAGAACGAACAAAGAACAGGAGAATGAAAGGAAAAAATCGGCTACATTAACATATATGGGAAAATCAACATACAAACTGGCAAAATTCTTTAGAAAACACAACATCAATACCGCATTCAGAACAAGAAACAACCTAGGCAGAATACTACAGAATAAAACAACCGAGACAAATATACTAGACAAACAAGGAGTGTACAAATTAACTTGTACATGCCATTATAGCTATATCGAGCAAACAGGACGAAAAGTTATGGAACACATTAGAGACTATAACAAAAAACTACGGGAACCAAAATCAACTCCAGAATCAAATTTTGCGAACCATATATTCAACAACAAACGTACACCAGGACATATGAAGACAACGGTTAAACTGCTCATACACAGCACAAAGGAAGGAGACTAAATGTATTAGAAAACATGAAAATATACAAACAGAAAATATTTGACGGACGAATAATAAATGAACAAATAAACACTGCTTCGGACACAATATTTGGACCATTGAAACATTTTTACAAGAAAACAAACATAACACCAACACAAATGCGTTACGCGGGTGCACAAGACCAGAGCAATAAGGAACATCATAAACGTACAATTAGACCCCTTTCAGACAGGCAAATTTTACTTTGCAAAGTTTTGATTTTATGTGAGAGCGAGGGAGAAAGCATGATTGAGAGTACAGACTTTGATATACTCGCAAAGTTGCTTTGTTTTTCTTTCGTCGCTTATACACAGTTGTACTTATACACAGATTACATTACAGATTACATTGACTAAAACAAAATTTGTAAAAGAAAACTTTTTGTGTTTGAACACCAAAGAAAGTTTAAAAGAAAATTAAAAAAACTTTGTCAAAGTAAAATTTGCCTGTCTGAAAGCGGTCTTACAGATTATTATATCACATTAAACAAAAAAAAACCCAATAGGTTCACACATAAACACAAGCGGACATTAAGCATGATCGTAAAAGGATTTAGTTACGAGGAAAGACGAATGAAAATGGGAGCGACAAACTAGGTAAAAAGAGACAAACGAAAAAGGAGTGAGATATAGAGATACAGGCAGAGAAGGGGGAAAGTGACGAACGCAATAAAACGAAGGGAAACACGAACAAGACGAACTATATAAACGCAGCTGACACTAGAACGCAACTAGTACGAAAGGAACACTGAAGATGGCAAACAGCCGAAGCCGGTTTGTTCACAAACCAAATTTGACGAGGGTCGACGGAAAACCGTACCCAAATAAAAGTAATTTTAGCCCCGTCGGAAAATAACTGCAGGCAATCTCAACAATTCAGATGAAAAGGAAAAAACATAAATTCATTTGCTGAAAAAACATACAAAACAAGAGATGCAAAGCGTATAGGTAGTCCATAATAAAACGTGCAGATTGAAATCATACATAAGATCCCGGTTATTATTATCAGTCTGAGACTGTAAGCATTTTAGCTAAACAGAACAAATAAATGCTTAACATATTAAAGGAAAGTTTAGAAATGTTCCACTGGAATGTAAAGGCATCTGAACCAATTTGGAGAACCATGTATTATTACCATTAAAAAATTAAAAATTTATTCAAAATAGGATAAATATCATATAAAATCTTCTTTAACAATTTCTTCACCTCATCAGGAAGAGTTTGGATCTTCCGTCAACGTAAAAATTTGTTTAAAAATCTTGAAGTACAATAGTTCCTAGTTTTAAAATCGTCTAAACATAATAAATCTGGTAGCTCTAATTTTCACACAAAACTAGAAAATATGGAATAAACAAACACACATGATTTAGTTATAATAAAAAAGTGGTTATTGTGGGTACAGAGTGACAGCAAAAAAAACCTCCAAAGTATAATTAGTTCATTTTTTTTAAATATATAGAACATAATGAAAACTTAATTTTAGGACAGCTGTAGCTCTGCTGCGGCAAACAAAACTGATTTGTCACACCTCAAAATTATTTGTCGACTAAAAACTTTAGTTTTTACATGTGCACGCATACTTCGCATGTTCTCACATATTACTAGATATCTGATGTTTCGCATAAGAACAATGTCGGATGGAAAGTAAATTGAGAAGGATAAACGACCACTCGAAGCAGAAATTTTAATGTTGTCACAAAAGACCAACTATTATGATGCTACTCATCATAGAAATAAAACATTATAGTTTTAAAGTGTTCAAATCTGTGTAACACATTTACTGGAAATCTGGAAACGCATTTACTGTTTGAAGCGTAAAGTTTTGACAAGTTTTTATCTTGCAAAATATCCACGTAAAAACACAACAAATTATTGATTTTTTGGAAAACATAAATAATTGCTAAATTGTATTTGGAATATTTTTTTTGTTATCGTAAATACCAAGTTTGATAAATTAGTTTTGGTTCCCTTAAACAGTTGCCACACTGTAGTATAAAAACAAAATTCTAATGCGCCTGTCCTTAAGGGTTGCTATATTATATAAATAACGCAACTGTTATACTTTATCTTAAATTTATGTATGTAGAAGAAACTTCAACTGGGAAACTCTTACGATACCACCATTTCAAAAAAGGTTTTGCACAAATTCTTTTCAAATGGTGGCTGCAATATTATTTAGTTATTTGTAAATAAAACGTTAAACGTTAAAAAAAATCAATTTCAATTTAAAAATTTAAATAAAAACAAAACGGAAACGAAAAAGAAAAAGAGAGAAAATAATGATAAATAACAAATTACGAATTTGGTGCCTTTTGGGTTTCATTTTATCCCTCTATGCCACGTATGTTGAAATCAAATTAATTGTAAACAAGGAATACATGGCTCTATGTGATTTGACACCAAAGATAAGCTGCACAGCTGTTTTTAATTCACCGTAAGTTAAACAACAAAAATTTATCATCATATAAATTAAATATAATAACAAAAAAAAAAAAAATAGTACTTTAATACGCTTGTTATATTTTTTTATATTTATTTCTTTTAGATACGGTAAAAGTTTTGGTTTTTTCAATATGATTTTCAATGAAAAAACTACAAAATGGAATCCACCAAATGGCATATTTGGTATTGTATATTATTTAGTGCTTTTAATGACAAGTAAGTAGTTTAAGAAAACAAGTAGTTAAAGGACTTGTATGTATGTACATTTATTCGAACAGACTGTTTATAGAACAGACATATCCCTCATACATGCAAAAAAGTTACCACTTTTTGTTTTTGCATTTTTAAAGCCGTCAGAAGTAACAAATCTACACATCAGACAATTAGAAAATATACACTGTGATAAAAATAATAATAATAATAATAATAATAATTATATATGTATGTACATATGTAATAAAAAATTAAAACATGACAATTTATAATAATGTAATTTGATGCAACATTGTTATATAAATTACAGAATGTGAATAAAATGAAATGAAAAAACCGGGTAAAATACTATGAACCTGTCCATATGCATTCTTCCATATAGTTTCTTTCCCGTACTAGATATTAATTAAAGGCACTAAGTTGCGTTACGGTAGTAAAGTCAATTGTATGCCATTTCCATTTTGAGTGAGTATACGCCATAGGTGTGTGACCAGCCTAAATTCACTTTTCCAGGTGATACTATTTTTTCACAGCTGTTTAATTTGTAGAATTCGATCATCTCATCATTTTGCCAGAAAGTATCTCAAATGTTTACAAGTTTTGTGTATTTTTGTACAAACCAGAGGAATATTGAATTAGGTCTACACCTGCCATCTTTTTGTTAAGACAATAATTCAAGCAATATTTGATGATTCTTGATATAAAAATAAACAAGTTTTTTTAGTTAATGAATTATTTTTATAAATTTAAGAAAGAAAGAGATAAACTATTATTTATTTTTAATTATCAAATCACTAAAGGATTAAATTAAGGTACTAAAACTAAGTACCAGTTTCTTGCATAATGAGTTTGTTGTTATTTAAGCCATATGGAATTGTAATTCAGGATAGGAAGATTATCACTGATGATTTTTTTATAGACATGTGTTTTTTTAATAAAAAAAATTTCTAATTGATGATATTTGTGTAGAAAAATTATTACTGATGAAATTTTATTATAGAAAATTTGCATCCTTTCAGAATTATATTAAATTTAATACCTTGGCGAAATCACGAATTACCCGGAATATCACAATCGGTGTGTAAAAACACTTTTTTATTTTTTTATATAAAATTTGAAATTGTTATTGCCATCACTTAGTACAATATTTCGCCGTGTTTAGCAACATATTTAATCATGTCATATAATTATCAAAAGTAAATTATGTCAAATTAAATAGGAATACAAAGTCGTGTAGAAAATAATAACGGCGACAATTAAAAAAAAAAATAAATGTGGATTTTGAAACTAATAAATAATGCAAGCAGCAGTTACAAAATAATTGCGAATTTAAAAAAGAAAAAAAAAAACGAATAAAATCGTTACTATATACTATGCACCCACTGTACATATTTAATAATAAGGGATTGTTACATTCATATTGTTTATTGTTACTCTGTCAAATAATTTTTATTTAAAGTCCATATTTTTGAATGTACAAATTATTAATTAAAAAATGTGTTTTTAGATACCGACTAATGATTACGATAGTTGAACAATAAATTATTTTATTTTTATTAAAACTTTTATTTTCTTGTACGCTTTCTTTTTAGCATTTCTACACCATCCTGGCCTTGCAAAATACCAAATAATCTTTTGTATTATGTCGAATCTACTGTCTATTTATTTAGCATATTTACTATTTGTTTTGAAAAATATATGTGTTATTTGCGTTGCGATTTATGTTGTAAACTTCTTATGTCTTTGGGAGATGCTGAGAGGGTTCAACAAATTGTGGTTGCAAAACGCTAAAAAAATAAAAACTGAAAGTAACAAAAAGGAATAAAACTTCCCATAAAATAACATCATTTTGCACCGACGTTTATATTCGAAATAAAGTTTTTATGAAAAAAAAAACAAAAAAACAAAAAACAAAAAAAAAAAAACGGTATTTAAACGACGATATTTGTTGTATTGCGATTTAAAAACTAATTTTCAACTTGGTGGGTATTAATTTTTGTTTTTAATGGAAAACTAACATAAATATAAAACTCACGTCATGAATAACAGATGAAATCAATTTGTTGATGTGATTTAATTAAATTGTGTGAGAATTATCATTTAATTTAAACAATAAACATTTAACAATAAACAAAAACAATGCTTTTTAGGTAAGAAGAGTAGCCAAAATGTTGTGCATTTTCTTTTGTTTGTTACCCATCAGTGAATAAAATAAATAATGAACAAATCACAAAATAATTATCATCATCATCATCATCAGCATCATTCGTTTTAGTTTAAGTACATTAAACAATGAAAAGTAAAACAGCCCAACACTTTAAAATTCAAATGATGCCAAACACTGACAAACAACGTCTTTTCAGACGACTTACTAGGAAAATACAATCTAAATTATACCATACACTCGAAAATAATAACGAGTTAAAAAGCTTTTTGGGTCATAGATCGTGAGTTTAAAACTCATCACACTTTGTTATCTAACCGCTGTGGAACAGAATCGGCTTCGGAGTTAGATTTCCCCAGAGCAACAAATTTGTACAGTTGGAGAGACGCATTGATTTAGGCCACTGTTTTATAATTATTAATAATCGTCCGTTTTAATTTCGAAGCTGCGAAAGACGGTTGCCGTAAATACGAACGGGTTTGTTAAAGTACAAGATGAGTTTCTTTAGAACTAAAAATTATAGAATAGATGCGTTCGTTATGGCACTTCTATTGCCAGTTTAAATTTCGCTGTAGCGTTATTTATAACCAACAAGCGTGTACAAAGCATTGTGGCTAAGACGGAACCATAAGGCAAATGTTTCGTTTAGAAAAACAACACTCTAAAGTTATAAAGAGAACGCCTATACGCCTATACGAAATTAAATAAACAATAGTCAATCTCTGCTTTCCTTCGATTATTTTTAATAAATATTTTTTTTAATTTTAAAGGAGTTATAAATTTCACCCGCCAGGGTAAATCACCTATATACGTTGTTTAATCTGTGGATTAAACTAAGCCATTCTACGCTTTACAAAAATGTATAAAATAAATTAAAGAATTGATTGATTGAGTGACTGCAAAATAATATCTCACAATGTATCGCCGGACTATTTTAATTAAATTATTCTTCGAGTGTCTTAAGACGGTTCTGTTATATTAATATACCCAAACTAAAAAGAAAATCCTCATGTGTCTTGTCGAAAATTTAATAAAAATATCCCCTCATCCATCCATCCAGCCATGAAAGCAGTAAAATAAGAGATAAAAAAGTTAACATCTTCTTTTTTAACCACTAATAACATGTGGCAATATGTTTTAAAAGGTGGTCGGTTGCTTGCCTGAACTGAACGAATACAGTGACTGGATGGATGGATGAATGGATGAACGGATTGACGCTGTTCGTTTGGTTGATAATTCTTTAGATTTTTTTTCTAACTGCAGTTTTTTTATTTGTGCTGTTTGTTCGATTTTTGTTGTTGTTTTGATTTGCTTTTCTTAAAATTTAATTTATGAGATCACGAATTACAGTGACAATTTACATAAAAATAAATTTAACAAATTTCATAAGCGAAACTTTAAATGCTTTTGTTTTCCTTTTATTCATATTTAAGCACAAAACTACATACAGACAGATTGGGAAATCTGCATTGAATAAATAGAATTTGACAAAATTTTCTGCAACACGTTTTAAAGGGTGAATAAGCAAATCTTCTATGCAAATTGAAGCTTAATTTGCCTTTTTAAAATAGAAAAAATAAAAAAAACAAGTTTGTATGATTTACAATTGTTACCTCATTATGATACGTGTTTGTTTGATATACCACATGAATTTAGGGAGAATATTTCATATAAACGTGTTTCGAGTTAAGTAGGAAGTGTTTCTTTAAATTGTATCAGGACCTCCTTAAGACTTATTTAAACCCGCTTTTAATTTTATGGCAATAAAAAAATAAAATCATTTCTAAATTTTGTTCATCCTAAAATATATTTGATAGAACCTTCTTCTCTTTATATTTACATCTCTCTTCCTCTTTCTTTCTTTCTCTCTCATCAGTTTTAAAACGTAATGCAAAGTTATTTTCGATTATTTGATTTTCGGTATTTTTTTAGTGTTTCTTTCTCTTTTGCTCTCTAACTAGAATCGTATTGACGATCTTTAGCTTAACAAACATTCGCTTTAACTGATGTGGTCACCTTGACTACAATTGCCTGTGGCTCGAATACCGATCTAATCTCGTATTTCTCTAAGTGTTTTTCTTTAGCACAGATCATCAAAGGATTTTTAAGTATAACCTCGTACATGCTTATGAATAATACGTTAAGATATACATAGTTTATACGAGATTACAAAGATTCAGTTCAAACAAAGTTTCAAGTTTTGAAAGGTTTTTAGCGGATCCTGTTCTTTTTTCCGTTGAATTCATAAATAATAATTCATAAATAAACTAATAACCTTGAGTTATAGTTTTCTATTGAATTAATCAAAACAAATTATAAAATAATTAAATCAAATATAATTTTATTGAGTTTCATAACGTTCTTAGAAGAAAAAAATTAGGTCAATTATTTTTATTTCAAATTGATGTGAAAAATATGTTTTTGAAATAGTTATGAATAAAATATAACATTAACATTTATATCACGTAACTTTAGTTTTATTAACTATTCATTTAGTCGTTAGTCAGTAATGCAAGGAGCTGCTAGTTTTGCTATAATAAATTTTTTTCTAAAAGTCAAAATTAAAACTTTACCAATTTTTCTGCAATATGTCTCGTAAGGCAAAATTAATAAATTAAAAAACAAAAAAAAAATAATAATATACAAAGAATTGTAAATTTTATTTTTATTGTTTTGTAAAAGTACCAAAAATTATTCTTTTTGAGATAACCCATTTGTCAGTGAGTAGTGTGTAAGTGTAACGATTACTATTGTTAAAGCTGTTGCACTCAATTTAAAAGTTCGACCGTTTTAGTCGACTAGTGTTTCTAAATAACAATTAAAATAATTATTATTTTTATATGTTTAAAAGCGTAGAGAAGTAAACTAAATATTCTCGCATTAATAAAAAAACCGATCACCATGAACAAAGCATGAAAGTAAAAATTTCTTTTATTTATCTGGGTTGCTAGATTTTTCAGAACGTATTCCTTAATTAAAAGTTTTTATTCCCAAAAAATACCACAGTAAATATTATTGTTTTAATCAAAAATTTTTTTTTACAAAATCAAAATAACGCGTATTCCCGACCTCAAAGTATAACAATATCTGAAAGTGGATTAAGTGCGTTCCAACAAAAAAATCCTCAGTTTGTTTGTTAATTCGTTGACGAAAGATAAAAGCTTCAAGAAATTATTTTAATCGAAAAGTACAGTTTGGTCAAATACTTTTGAAAAATGCTTAATGTTTCGAATGAAGCATTTATTTATCTATTCAAGTCTCAAACGAGTACGGCGATTGGAACTGCAATAGATTTTTATCTGAAGCATTGCTTTTATTGCCCTAGATTACATAATTCGAAATTAGTATTATTAGTAAGTTGCAATAATGTTCAAAATAATTCAAATTACAAATTCCCGTCAATCTCGGCAACACCGTAAAGTAGAATCTTTTTAACACAGCGCTACTATTTATTAAAATAATTATTTTTTTTTTTTAATTTTCATTTGAAATTCTATTTTTGCAATATTCTACATATTACATACATGTAAAAGTTTGACGTAAGTATACACGTCTGTTTTTGCACATGAAATCAAAAAAAAAAAAAAATAAATAAATAAATAAAAAACACGTTCTCTTACACATTTTCGGATTAAATGTATGTCAAGTGTCAAATAAACATTACAAAAACAATAACACAAATTACAAAAATCCCTTCTAAAAAATCAACATTTTCAATTTAAAACATTAAAAATTGTTTAAAAACGTGCATATTTAGATTTTCGTAGCGTTTTTTCTTAGTTACGTAAGTAAAAATTAATAAAAAAAATATGGCAAAAAATATTGTTCAAATTTCTTATAATTTAACAACAGTGGGTTGCAAATGTGAGGGCACAGCATAAATATAATAAATAAAATAAAAAAAAACTGCTAGCCCAACGAATTAAAATAAAGTTCAATTACAAAAGGGAGCAGATGAAAAAATTATAGTGACCTTCAACACAATTTATTTAACTTATAATTGACAGCGCCTGCAGAAGGCATTATGATGTATGGATCCATTATGTACGTTCATATAAGTATGATAGTTCGATTCAGTAAGTCTGGCCGTATTAAACTATTCTAAATATGTTAGCCCCTGTCAATGCCATCGAAAGATGCTGTGCATTAAACTCTCCTTTCTAGGACAAATCTTTAATTTTACATATCGCACAAATTTGTTTATTTTATGCAATATGTATTTATATATTTACAATATCCTTTTTCTTATAAATATATATATATAAATTATTCAGAAATCATTGGTCTTAGAGATCTGATTAGATTTGCTGCATCGAAGTGAATTGACAGGACTGGCCACTACCAGATTTTCCTTATGTGCATTTATAATGACTTGTACCCAGTTTCCGAGGTTACCCATAAGAGGTCCCAATATTTTTATTTAAGACATTAATTACACAGTAAATAAAGAAATTACGTATTTAGTTTAAAATATGTTTTTTTTGAGGATAAAAACTCTTGATTTAGGGATTCGAATCGCCAAAAATCTGGTAGCCTTGGCATACCATAATGTTATGAGACAACTTGACATCCGATTGGTGGTAAATGTGGCCTGACTTTCTGATTCCTAGAAATGTGTTAGCAAATAAAAGTACAATACTGTTACTGATTTCCGCAGCATCATTATAATTTATTTTAAATGCTTAACAAAAAATATCAACAATTTATTTTAAAGATTATCACCAAAAAGAAAAAATTCTTGTGGTTGCACAAATCAAAAACATGTTGTAAATCCGCAATGACACGTGAACTGCGGCAGCAGATTCTTCACCGTGATAACATGCAAACTTCAAATGGTTAAATAAATACTTGCACGTTTATATAAGGTTAAGTGCACACAAAAATAATATTTAGAGAAACAATTAAAAAACAAATACATACATACATACATATGTACATACAAAAGTTCTCATTTTTTGTTTTTGTTTAATAAATCCATACAAGCACTTATCTCTTACATACGGACATACTATTATACTATTATAAATATGGATGATTTAAAAATGATTCACAACATTTGCAACTTTAAACATCCGTTGAACAAACAAACACAACATGCCATTACGCAATTTAATAACAAATTTATCTGCTGCGATCGTTACATTTACATTAAATTTTGACTATCAAGTCACAGCAAGTCACATCAATAGAAGATGAAGAATCAAAATTTAAATTTTAATACGTTTAGTTAGTGGAAACAAAACGTAAATCCAAATTAAGCACGTGATAAATTAACTTATTCGAAAGTCGAAAGGACAGACTGTCAATCAGATAAATTTAAAAAAAGTTTTTTTTTTGGTTTCTGTGACGATGTAAAATATAAATATTTTTTTTTTTAAAAGATAAAAATCTTTTTTTTTAAGATTTTTATTTTTCTTAATTTTGTTAACACTGTGGTTAATTACAACTCTCCATTATGATAAAAATGAAAGAGTTTCTTTTCTTAATTTTTAATAAAACTTTGAAAAGAAAAACGAAAAACAATTTCACCACAAATTTCGAAAGGGCCCCCAAAGATTAAATGACACAATAAATTCCTTATCCCTGCCACCTATTAATTGATTTGCTTCGATTTAATATTGATTTGAGTTCACATTTATTGGCTTTTGAAAAATTTAGATTTTGAACAACAAATAAATTTCTGAGCCACTGCGACGAACGTAAATTTTCAAATTATGAAAATAAAAGAACTTGAAAAATGTTTCAAAGGGTGACTGTCTCTACAAAAAATAAAAATTGCAATATTAATGGAAATGTATTTTTGTTTCCAAGAAGTATTGGTGGTAGTAAGTATCATCCGTTCGCTTGTTCATTTTACTTGCTGGACAAATGATAGGATAGTACTATCTTAATGGAATGTTAGCGCAAATCTTTAAAGGCAGCACAAAAATGTTGTGAATCGAAGAGAAAGGTAATTTTAATTTAAAAACAATTTAAAAAAGTTAATTCGTATTATTCTATAAAAATGTAAATATTCCAAAAGAAACCCATTTAAAAAACAACAGAACGAGAAAGGAAATGTGCGAGCAACTCTTTACAATCTCTCTGAATTATCTTGCTAATAGAAATACGATTTTAAATCAACTGAAACAAGAGTGCGAGCGATGAAACTTAAAAAAAAAAAACTGAAGGACTTTGAGTGGTACACTATGGACTAGAAGTAAATGTGAAAAAAGATAAAATAACATTTTACCATGGCAAATATTCAATAATATAGAATAACCTCCTGTAGCATGCAAAGTTACCTCAGTTAAAATTTGTCCTTCAATTGATATTACGCTACATAATCATATACATACATCCATATGCATGTTTGTATGTATGTATGTGCATAAACAGATGCATTCATAATAACTTACATTTGTATTAAAAACAGCGCGGGTGTGCACTTTACATGAGTGTTGAAAATATATCGTGTTTGAATTCAGTTATTTTGTTTTACAGGAATTCCAACATTTATTATCAAAGTAATAGAGTTTGATTTTATACGTACAAATAAGTTTTCTTGGACCATTTTTTAAATTCTGTTTTGAAATTTGCATTCGTGTTTACACATTGAAGTTTTGTGTCTGTATTTGTTTCATTCCTTGATTACCTGGAAGAATTTTTGTGTTTGGTTCCTCTCTAGAAACTGAGAATTAGTGCAAGAAAAGTTGCTGTGTATTAACGGGCTTCTAAACAAGTGAATACATGTGTGATTTAAATTGTTACGCAATTATTTTGCACCTGGATACGTTTGTCATTGAGCCAGTTCACATTGGATTAGTTGTGCTGGCAGTTTGTAGGCATTTTCGGTGAGGGGGGTAGTTTTTGGTTGAAACAATTTTTCTAGCAGCTTCAAAGCCGCACAACGAAAACAAAACTAATACACATGCATTTATGAAAACACAGGTCTTGTGTGTTTTTTTGCAGAGCGATTTTTAGTCTTCAGTTGGCTATTGCCTTGTCATTTAAGTATGAATGCAAAAGTAGAAGGTGGTTGGTCGCGGCAACTAACATTAAAGTTGATAAATCTGTATAGACAACAAGTGGCGTTGTTTATGCTATTTGTTTTTATCATTTTTACCTGTAACCTGAACAAATCACATGAAAATTAAATACTTGCGATTTTATTATTATTGAATTCAAGTTTTTGTTATAATATTTTTATATTTTACAGAAAATTAAATATGTGTTAAACTTTTAAACGGTATTTTTAATTAAATTTTAACGATATATTTTTTCAATATTTTGCTTTCCTATAGAAAGCTTCTTCAGGAAAAATTAATTTTTAATAACAAAAATTATTAACAAATTGAAAAAAATTTTTTTATTTAATTAAAATAAAAAAAGTTCGAATAAGAATAAAAATAATTTTACAGAAAATAAAATTAGAAACAAACTTTTCATCATCACTTACAGCCATGTTTATTTTGTAATGCGTATACTGTGGTGTATACCGAACGAAAAACAAACATGAAATGAATAAAAAACACTAATCCACACAAAGATGTGTATACGTATAGAATTTTGTGCTAAAATAATTAGTATAGTTTGTTTTGGAAAGAACTAAAGTTGTGCAAAACAAATATTAATCCAATGTGAACTGGCTCATTGACATTAAACGTATTTGCAACTGCTTCGTGTTTATTAATGACCATTCACATCAACCATTCCTTAATTAATAAACAGCAATCAATAATGATTTGCTTTTGCATCAAATATTTACTTATTTTTTTATTTTTCTAACTTCTGCCATCATATGCGATCAATGTCACTGGTTTACGAGCACAATAATTGCCAGTTCGCTAGTTTTTAGTTCGAACGCACACATGCATGTATTTATGTGAATGTGAATGGAAGCAGTAAAATGTGATCGTCTTCTTTTTAGTCAAACATAAATTAACGGTTAATTATGAATTTTATATTAGGACTTTGTGCACAACTAGTTTCTAGTTATAAAAAAAAAATAAATAAATAAAAATCAAAATGGAGATAATTTATTTTAATTTTGATTGCAACTTGCTGGTTGAAATTAAAATTAAAAAGGCATAATTGAGACAACAATCATAAAGATTTCAAAGTTGAACTGAGTTGACAAAAAAATGTCTCCGTTTTTTTAAGGTTTCGCACGTTCTTGGTTGCCAAATCACAGGTTGGAAATGTGAAATTATGCGGTTACCAAACATTTATTCAATAAATCAATTGTTCACGAGATGCGTGACATGTTGCGCCGTCTTGTTAAAACTGTTTTGGAGGAATTTCACTCAAAAAATAAAAGTTTCATCAAAATATTACACTAACATCAAAATGCACAAAACTAAAATTTTCCTAAAATTCCAAAATAAAAGTTGTCAAGACTGAAATGTTTAGGAAAAATAAAAAATATTTAACATTTTTCAGAAATATTCTATTCAAAATTAAATTACAAAAACAACAAAAAAATTAATCCATAAAAAACGTTATATAAAATAATCTTGAGATTCGAATTTTTATCAAAAATTGGAAATTATACCGTATTATATATATTTAAAAAAAAAATTTAATTTTAAAATTACAATAAATATTAATTTCTTAAAAAAAAAACGAAATATAAAAATAAATAAACGTTACTCAGAATCAAAAGTTCGATAAAAAGAAAAAACTCAATTTTTAATTGTTTTGGGCGATAATATTTAAAATGTAGTTTTCAATTTCTTTTAGAACAAACGAAATATCAAAACTAAACAAGGTAAAAAGAGTTAAAAGAAGAAACTTTAAATCTAAAAAGTTTAAAAAGTTTCAAAAGAAAATTTATTGCTTGGATTGATGCATAAAAATTAAATTTTTAAAACAGGGTAGTTAGTTTTTTTGTTTTAATTTTTAATACGGTGCTTCTGGCAACTCTACTTCAGATTTGGTGTAAATCCGGCCTAAATACAGCATTTTTGACACTTCTTTTCAGCTCTGGCGAAAAAACGACGGTACAATTAACACGAAACTAAAAAATCAATTTCAAATAATTCTGCAATCGATTGAATCAACAATCGATTCGTTGTAGATTTTTATAACAATTGTTAGTATCTAACTAACAAAAATCATTCATCAAAATGTTTGCCTTCAGTCGTAAAATCAACAATGCAGTCAAGTAAGTTAATTAAAATGATTATATAAAATAAGCGCTGCGGCTACAGAAAGAAAATGTATACATTAACTTATAAGAGAATTAATTATGACTTTTCAGGAGTGCAGTACGTGGTAAACATACTCTTCCCAAATTGCCTTACGACTATGCTTGCTTGGAACCCATTATTAGCGGTGAGATTATGAATTTGCATCATACCAAACATCATCAGACATACGTCAACAATTTAAATGCTGCCGAGGAACAATTGGCCGAGGCTCAAAGTAAAAATGATATTAACAAGATAATAAGTTTAGCGCCTGCTTTGCGCTTTAATGGTGGCGGCCACATTAACCATACAATTTTCTGGCAAAATCTCAGTCCTTCAAAATCCGAGCCTTCTGCTGATTTAAAAAAAGCTATTGAGGAGCAATTCAAAAGTTTTGACCAGTTTAAAAAGGACATGACTGCATTGACCGTAGCGGTACAGGGTTCGGGCTGGGGTTGGTTGGGTTATAATAAAAAAAGCAAGAAGTTGCAAATTGTTGCCATGCCTAATCAAGATCCTTTGGAGGCTAGTACTGGTAAGTAAATCAGGTAAATTCAAGCAATAAAGTTAAATGCTCCATTTCATTATAGGCCTAGTTCCTCTTTTTGGTATTGATGTATGGGAACATGCTTACTACTTACAATATAAAAATGTACGTGCTTCTTACGTTGAAGCCATTTGGGAAATTGCTAATTGGAATGATATATCAAAACGTTTCGCCGATGCTCGCTGTTAATACGCTTCTAACAAACCAAATACTCTGTAAAACGTTTCCAAGAAGAAGCTAATTACAGTCTTTTAAAAAAATATACAAAAAATCCTAAAATAATCTGTTTCTTTCATTTGGGGAAAAAACTATCACTTCCAAAAGTAGTAGTGAATCAATTGGAATAATTATTCGTTTACCACCCTTCGCATGGTTTATGAACATAGCTCATATCACCTAAGGAATTTTCGCTATTTCCTAATCTAAAAAACTTTTTTATTTCTTTAATTTCGTTTTATTTTGGTAAATTGATTAAACTTGAAAACAAACCTGAAGTCCAAGTAATTATTGTCTATTATATTTCTCATATATTTCTTTTTATATACAAATTTTCCTAGATATTTCTTTTCGCATTTATTTACCTAATTTGTTTAAACAAAGAAAATAAGCTTAGTCATAGATATTTATATCAAAGTATATTTTTCTATTAGTGATTTATAATATAATTCAGTGTAAATGTTCATTTTATGCTTTGTAAGTATACTTCCTTTGAAATTATTTACTTTTGTCTTTTTTTACACGCTGGTAGCACTAACTCAATGCCTGGCTAATTTTTTAATCTGGCAGCCCTTCGCATACCAAAACAAAACTGTATCAAAACGAAACATTGATAACAAAAAACAGCTGCTCAGCCCCAAACACGGGCTGGTTTGTTTAATTTTTGTTTGTTTGAAGGAAAATCTTCCAAAAAAGCATAACAATAATTTTCTTATTCCAAAAGTTTAGGACCATGCGCAATTTGTATCAATAAACTATCTAACAAAAAAGAGCATGGATTAAAGTGGAAATTTAAAACACTGACAGATATACGCACTTGCTACAATCCTCTTGGACTAAGGAAAAACTGTTGGAAGTCATGGTTACAAAGAAGTAGTTTAAATCGTATATTTCATGTATTTTTTAAATTCCATTAGAAAAGCTGAAAGGATACGACGAATTCTAAATACAAAATAGATTGGCAGAACTACGTTGCTTGGCTGTGAAAACGATACACGGTTGCTAACGGTTCTAAACGAATGATTAATTAAACGAATAAAACAATTTTTTATTCTTTAAAATGAATAAAGAAATTAGTGAATTTAATTTCAATAAATAAATATTTTTAACAATTACAAAAATAAAGTGTTTAAAAGTGCAGTGAACCTTCGGTTTGTGAAAACTAGTTAAATTTTCGAGCATAAACTTTATTATTGGTAAATTAAATTTTAACTTGACAGTAAATTTTGAAGTTTTTGACTTAACTACAACTTTGAAAAACGCAAATTTATTAAAAGAAACGTTTATTCGGTATGTAAAAATTGTAAATGCATATTTTTAAGACGAATTACTTAAATTTTAGTCAGAGAACAAATTTTTCAGACACTGGTGAAAAATCAATTTTCCTTTAGTTTTTGAAATTCCATCCACATTCCACTGCAAGTGGTATGTAATTGCTCTCTATTTAGTTACTTAACGTCCAATTTTCTACCCTTGGATGTTAAGTTGTAACCAAAAAACTTTGTTAAAAATTTATATTATTTAAATGATTTATTAAGAATTCTTTATTTTAAAAGCAACAAAGTCACCAGAAAAAGAATGTTATTATAAACCACTGGTTTTCTAATTTTCAAATGAACATCACAGTATTCATCATCGCTTAAAAAAGATGACTAATAAACACAAAGAAATTATATGTTTTTCGTTTGGCTTGTTTTGCTTCTTTCTATTTGATTATTGAACTTGAAATTAGATAATACGTCATATCGGAAAGTTCTGTGGGATGCAATACCACGAAGTCATAAATTTAATTACTTTCTTTTAGTTATTATAAAATGAAATTTACTTCGAGAGCCATCTGAAGAAGAGTGATACGTTTTTAGGCCTTCAATTAAATGCTTGATGTCTGTGCATAATTTTCTATTTTGAGCGTCCCCCACATTAATCATTATTATAATTTTTTAAAAAAAATTTCGTAATATGTTATATTTATATTTTTATTTTCAATTCAATTCTCTCTTTTTTTACTGGCTACTGAGGAGGCTATATAAGAAACAAATAAATTATCTTGTCGCAATAAAATTTACTAAAAATAATAACAAATAACAATATTAATTGATTTCGGATAGCAAATTTGAAATTTAAATAATAATTAAAATATTTTTCCTTATTATTATTCAGTGTTGGCTGAAGACAAATCAACATTAACACGAGTTAAGTTAGAAGTTATGTTTTGTGTTGATTTTTAAAGAGATTAGAATATCATGCAGCACTTACTGGACCTCAATATCGGCTATCAGCATCTTGCATTGTTGTCTACTCTGCAACGATCTGTTTTTTTTTTTTACAATTGATCTTCGATTGAAAATATATTTTTTTATGTAAACTTTCAATTCATTTTTGAGATAAACGCTCAGAGTGAATTTTTGCTTTGACGTACATCTTCGTTTTGTGTTTTTAGCTCAAGTTTAGAGTTTCAGTTTCCAGAACTTTCATAAGCTTCGAAGTATGACCAGAGAGCTTCTCTAAATGAAAAACATCCATGTTTAAAAGCCAATGTGCCAATCGCAAATTTGTAATTTATAGCTAAGGAGTTATTTGCATTTTAAAATCAAAAAGCCTGGCTTTTTATGTACCAGTTCAGTTTTTTTTTCAAAATATTGTATTCTATAAATATTTTTAGCAATTGTTATTTCGTAAAGTTTTTTCCGAAAAATCAGTTTAGTCTAGTTGAAACCTGTCAGGAATTTACCGCAACCTCCTTTATCCTGTGGCTTAACAGGCCTTTAATAACTAAAGCATGGTCCTAATTTTCTTCGTGCTAATATCCCAAATGCCATTTTAAATGAAATCAATCAAATTGATCATTTCCCTGTTGTTGCCTATTATACCTATTTAAATTAATTTTTGAACAACTAAGCAGTTGAGAAAAAATCAGTAAACACATGCATCAAGCTTAAAAAAAAATACCAATAACCAATAATAAGTTTGATTTTGCTTATATTTCTTCATACACATGTTATGAATTATCGTCAGCATTGGAATTCTAGAGCATTATTAAGTGTTCTCCAGCAGGAGGATATTTGTCAAACGTATTGTACAGACTTGAATTTATGGTGAGAATTTGATATCTCATTAGAAAATTATGAAATTTAAACTAAAAGCTATAACATTTTTTTTTAAGCAGCTTTGCAAAAACCTGTTACATATTAAATTTAAATACACACTATTCTACTTTTTGGACATACATACATACATACATACCATTTTTGATAGATCTAAAGAATAAATTTTACATTGCATTATGATCTTAAGAGAGATAAATGCGGCGATTTCTCATGACGAATGAAGCGATTCAGAAAATGCTGCATTACATTCTATTAGTGTTAAGTTTCTTTACATACGCACTTTATTCTTGCCAATTGCTTAACAATGTTATTACGTTTAATTATAATGTTTGATCTAAATTATAGTTGTTGTTTCGTATGTTGTTTTCCTGCACTCTCTCAATGAGATATAACATTAATTCATGATATTCCGAATGAAAAACGTATTAAAATCACGAAAAAATAGCAATAAATTTAAATAAAACAAATAACGAAAACAATATCCTTAAGCATTTTGCTTGTTTAAAAATGCCATACAAATGAATTGAACTGAAATATCTTTAATGTTGATAATACAGTCGTAATCATACTCGTGTATGTACACATATGTACATATGTACACAAGTATCTCCTACATACACTCATTTACGCACAGTCAGTTGTTAAAATAAGAAATTAAGAAAACGAATTCAGAAATGGAAAAAAAGAAAAAGAAAAAAAACTTTTTTAAGCTTTTCCCTTCGTTCAACGGTAAATAAATAAGAAAAATCGTAATTTCAAAATAGAAAGGGTGATTTTTCAAACTCGTTTCTTTTTAAATTCATGTCGCAAGTTTTATATGGATGTAAATTTGAAATACATAATTTTATTTTCTTTCCAATAAAGTTAGGTGGATGTTAAAGTAGATTATTTTTTGCTTCGCAAACTTAAAAGACTTCATTATTATTTTTATTTTACTCCTTTGGTATTCTGTATTTCTTGTATTTCTGACTTGCGGTTATGGCTCTTGAGTGCTACATACACACACTTTTAAAAATGCACGCCTTTACTCACTCCGAGGAGATTTATCTAAGATATATCTTAATCATCTTATCTGTTCTAATAAACAGACAAGCACTTTTGTTGACTCATCTACGGCGGCTACCCACAATAATTGTATTAATTTTTAATCTAAATTCCAGAAGGTGTGCACTTCTTCTTTTAACCAATCCGTCATTTAAAACAGCCAAGCTTAGCATAATGGTTTCTATGTTCATGGGAGTTGAATTCCTAACCTTCTATTTTTAACAAACACGCAGAAACATGTGCCAGTGCAATCACCGAGATTTATCTACATTTTCTGGCTAAATTTTCTTTTTTATTCTGTTATTCTGTTGTTCTGATACACACTTTACTTTTTTTATTTTTATTTTTTATTCCTCTTTAAGTCGTTTTTTGACTAAGATGTTGATGCTCACAGATTTAGTAAATTATTTAAGCAGCCATTACGTGTTATTTTCCTAGCTTTATATTGTACCCGAAAATTTCATTCATAAAGGATCTTCATCATAGGCAGGCAACTTTATCGGTATTCTTAAAGGGACGTTATACTCTTTGAGTTTTTTTTTCCTGAGATCGAACTGTAATTTTACGGGAAATGCGCATGGTTGAGGCATAACTTAATCTATTCAAAAAACTTTTTCGGCGCAGGTTTCGTTGTTGGTACTTAGATAGGTTAGTGGGGTCTGGATTTTATTCACTGTAGCAAACCATATTTCTTTGTCATCAGTCCGGATCTCTTTTATTTCCATTTAAAAACGTTTTCTGCTGGTGACTTTGAATCCATTTTTTATTATATTGTACAAAGCTCTTTCTATTAAGTTGCTTGGATTTGTTTCGCCAGTAAATGAAATACTGTTGTCATATTTTGCGTTGAAAATGATCGATTGTCGAGTTTTAGATAGTACTAGCTGAATAATGATGTCAGCGTTCTCCAGTCGTACCAAAGAAACGCCAGTAACGACGGTTTTCACCGGAAGATATGACAACTCTTCTTATGTTTAAATTTTTAAAAAGTTTAAATATATTAAATTATAACTCCTTCTGATGGTAACTTGAACAAGAATTAATTCTATCTTTTAACGCCTGAAGATATGCTTGGATTTTATTTATAATAATTTGATAGCTGTTCCTTAATGAAATTAAACTTAAAAGACAAAAAATTGTTTAAAAGACGCAATTTAAAAAGCTACTTAATTGTGGTCCTCTCCGCTGCTCTTTAAACATAAACTTTTCTAACCCATCCACAAGTAAATGTTTGACTATTTCTAATTGCAAGAGTTTCTATATGATTATTTTTATTTTCTTATTTGTGCTTGTGCCCGAGTAAAAAGTGCGTGTGTACACGAATGAGTCATCATGAAATTTAAAGCAAATACAACAACTATAACTATTGGAATAATTTCAGTTAGTTGTATTTTTAAAATTGTGACTGGGAAAAATATGTAAAAAAAAAAAGAAAGTTGATTCGGTATCCGACGAAGGCAACAACTATTTGAGCAAAGCAAAAAAGGATACAAAGAAAAAATTTAACAACATGAAAGGATAAAAACGGTCGATTATATGCTCTCTTTCTTCCTCTGTCGTTGACTAAAGAAAAACAAGCAAAAACAATATTAACAAAACCCTCTTAAAAGTCGAGAGACATCAACGTCATTTTATTACATGTTCGTGGTATTCACTTTTAACTCCAAGAAATTTAAATCACATCAAGACTTTATTTTTATTTAAACCGTTCGCTCTCTGTGGAATTCTAATTTAAAGTTAAAGGAATTCAAATACGTACATATAAGATGGGAGGAGTTTTACTGAAATCTATGTGCAAATTTAGAAGAATTTTCGTTAAGAATAAATAAATTTAAAAACGCAGTCATTAGTTTAAATTTGTTTAATAAGACCACGACTAATGGTTCACTAATTAAACTAAACGATCGTACGAAATCTCTTGTGCTTTTACTCAGAAAAGTCGCAACAAAATATATATTTAGGTGCCGCTCAACAACATTTTTCTTGAGCACCATTAAGTTAGATTACTCGGTAAAAGCTGGCGTCTATGAATCTTCTATATTGTTGATTTACGTTAATATCAACTAAATAATAGTTGCTTTTCATATTACTAAAATAAGGTTTGGTCGATTTTCAAACAACTAAGTTGAATGTTGAGAACTGCGATAGAATCGTAAACTTGCCCTACTTTCCGTCTCCACCTATATAGCATGGGAAATGTCATTCCTCGTTGTCCACTTTATAATGTATGAAAAAGAAAATTTACTTTCGATGAAAATTTACTTGCTAAGTAAAAAATTCTCAAAGAACATATGTACGTATGTGTCGCCATGCTTTTGGAAGAAATACTGAACTATCAAAACCAATAAAAATTATTTAAATCTACTCAAAAATAAAAAAAAAATTCTGTCGGTTTAAATTTTCCACCACCCGAAAGGGAGGGAGCGAAATTCTGCTTCAGGTCAAAGTGTCGGTAGCTCCAAAAGACTAAGCTTGAATTCTAGTTCTAAGTAAAAAAAAATAAAAAACTTTAGAATGTGTCAATGAAAACAAATTTTCAAATCAAAAAGTATTGTTGATTGCGAATAATTTTTTTTTAAAAGATCATTGGTTTAACAAAGCAGCGCCCCTTTGAGGAAATTATTTTCTATCGCATTCTAGAGGACCTAAAACACACATTTCTAACATCTCTAAGATGTGGCTTTCTTCTCGCGAAACGGTACTTATTTATTCACAAGAATTGAGCAATTTTCATTTGGATTTGTTATAAAAAATATTCTTGAAATCTTGTCAATAGTTTGGGTTTGATTCTCTAAAATGTTGTTTGTTTCCCTAAAAGTTTGCGAAAAAATCGTTAAAGAAGTATAACGCTTGCTTAAAGATTTTCATATGATTCAATTTAATTTTACCTTTCCTCTGATGTAAAATGTTAAACCTAAAACTAATAATACTAATAATACATAAGTATGTAAGTATTTGTAGAATGCAGCGACAACATAAATAACAATGAGAATACCATATGCAACTCATATGTTTTAAAGTGCACTGGTAATTGAAAAATGAATAAAAAAGACAAAAACAATAAAAGTAACAAGAATAACAAAGAAATGAATCGAATGACTGGCACTTGGCCTACACGCCAGCCATAAAACACTAAATAGTGTCGCCACTTGTCTTTATCGTAGCTAACAATGTTCGAAACAAGAACATAAAAATAAACCTACGCTCCCTCTTGGAACTCCTAGAACACAAATAGCGCCTAACCATACTGCAAGAGCTTATGCTTGCGTTTTGGGGTTGTTGCTGTTAAACTGCTAGAGACCTGTGTATTTTATTTGATTTAAATCAAGCTGGAAAGAGCTCCTGCACTCAGTAAGGAAATACAAAGAGCAAAAATTATTGAAGAAAAAAAAAAACAAACCTGTAATATACTTGAAGCAGGGTGGCCAGATTTTAACATAATGTCAAGCTAAATCAATTTTTAAATCAAGCTGAAAACATCAAAACCCTTTTTTTAAGTTATACAAGTTATATTTTTAAACTAATCAAAATTTGTGTATGAACTTATAATAAAACACAAATTTATTTTCACTAATTTGATAGTTTAAATAACATTTCAGAAAGGAATTCGTTTCGTAATTAAGAAAAAGACGCCGGAAACTCTGCTTAATTTATTTACTTTCAGATAAGTAGAATCAAAGTCGAAAGAATTGAAATAGCTTTTTATAGTGCTGCCAAAAAAATAAACCATTAAAAACATTTAATTATTAAAAAACTAAATGTATCCTATCCTTTATAAAATCTCCTCAAACAAAGAAAATGTTTTCATTTATATTTAACACAGAATATCTTGTTTAGAGTAAATTATTTTTAATTGGTTTTAAGAAAAATAAAAATCTTTACATTTGGTAAAATTGTTTACATATGATGCTTTTCTAGTGATTTATCTTAATTTTTCAAATTTTTTAAAAACGAACAGACATACTACATACCTAAATGTTATCGCCCAAATGTCACATCTAAATGAGACAAATAGCAAAAGAAATTAAAAAAAGGAAACAAAACAAACAAGCAGTTAATTTCATTACCAATTTTTTAATTGCTAAACGATATCGCCGCGTTATCTTGGCTTTATACATTTCATATATGTAGGTATAAATGGAAATTTTTGACATATATTGCGCTTAGCACATTAATTTCGGTTTAACTGAAAGTTACCACGCGCTTGCCAAACTTCTAACTATATTTGCTCTCCGTTTTAATAAATTTTTCAGCTCCATTCATTACAATTTGTTTTGTTAAAACACTTTTCTATTTTTATCATTCGACAAAATGTATGAATTTGCAAATACAAACATAATGTTCTCTGTTATATTATTTAATAAAATAAACTATGTATATGCATTATGTACTTTTAGCTGATTATATAGGAAGAACTAAATGTATTTTTTGTAAAAGCTAAAAGTCAAATACTCGTATAATTGTTCAAGCTAAATTAAAACAAACAGAAAACAAAAAGCTAAATGGTGAAAAAAACTAGTATGGTCACACTGATTTAAAAAGTAAATGAAGCGGTTAAATCATATACAGTTAAAGGGGACGTGGAGAAGAATTTATTTTTAGTTGGGTCATTGGGAACAAGTGTAGAATGGGTAAAACTATTTGATGATTCATACTATTGCTATTATTGTGCTGCATGTGTAACTTGTGTTTGTGTCTCTATCTCTCTCTCTATCTTTCTGTTTTACTTTCTCTATTTCTTACAGTTTTAAAAAAAGGAAATTCTCTGTCTGAATTGAGCCACGAAGTAGATAAAAATGTATTAAAATAAGTATGAGTTTAAAACATTAACTAAACACATACATACGTATGTATAAAAAAAAAATTAAAAAGAAAATAAATATAAAAACATGTTGTATGAAAATTGAAGACGTCAACAGCAGCGATGGTAAAATTAAATATTAATTTTATTGCACTAATTCGAACTTGAAAAATATTCTAGTATACTAACAGCCAAACCTAAATCAGAGCGGAAAAGCGTAGTCGTAACTGTCAAAAATTTTGTATGCTCATACAAAATGTATAAAGCCACCACAAATAGCACGGCGCTATTGCTAAGCATCTGCTGTTAAAGCTAGATTCAGAATGATTTAAAGTGCGTAAAGAAAGAAAGAAAGAAAAAGCTGTTAAAAAATTATTCACATATGGGCAGTTCCCTGAATATGTCTAATGAAATATAAACCCCAGAAACTCTTTTCAAAATGAGTTAAAGAGTAATAGGATGGTCTTACAATAATTAAGAGCAAAAATAACATTTTAAAGTAAGATAATCAATTTAATTAATCAATCGGGTAAAACGGTGATTTTTTTTAATATTTAAAGTTCAGTTTATAAAAGCAATATATCGAATTTATGACCTCACGACGGTCATACAATATAAAAATTCAGTGCTAAAGTTTTACTCTGCGTTTTATTTTTTTTTTAAGAGAAGTAGCACTTGAGGCAACAATGCCTATTTAGTCAAGTACCGTGCTACATTCTTTAGGAGTGGTGAAAGTAGAAGAATAGTCGGAAATTAACTGCCGTATAAAGACAGCACAGTGACCAGTGACTATGCCTTCATCGCTGAGCAGCCCTACCGATAGTCAATTTTTATTTTTGTAGTGAAGAAAAACCAAGGTCTTTGTTGGGAATCGAAACCAACCCACCACCCCCATACTGACAAGCTAGTACACTACCTACTAGCCTACGGGGCATTATATTATTATTGCGGTGAACTGAGTAAAAATTAAATGCACAAATACTGTAATTTGTCTATATTACTTGCATTTGGCTGGTTGCAAAAATTATAATATTATCACAAGATTGTTTTTATTTGAGAGGACGAATTGCTACACTTGGAAGAATCAGAATAACCACAATTTCATATATGTTAATTGTACCTCCTTATTTTGATTATATTTTGTGTCACTCCTTTGAATGTGTTAAATTTCTGTTTTAAATATAGTAAACTCCTTTTTTTCAGGTACTTCTATATTTAAAGTATTTATTCCAGTCTATAGGCTTATAAATTTAACGTATACAGCTTTAAATTATCCCCGGCTTATTCGCCTTAACCATATCACCGTCTTTTCCAACTCATCTAATCTCCTTTTTCAACAGAATGCCCGGAAATTTTTTGCACACTCTCCTTAGGAATTTTTATTTGAAATTAAGCGGAATGTTGTTCAATAGCACATCTTCCTATATACGTCAGCACTAATTGCATGCAACCTTTGATGAAAGAGTCAAATATATTTATTTTGAAATTTGAGGGCTAAGGTTGGCTTCTTTCGAGCTCCTGCCAAAATCTTATGTTGCAAAGAGCAAAAATTCATCCAAAAAATATGAGCATACGAAAAATGTTTTTTCTATTTATTAAAAAACTTATTATCAACTTTAACCGAGCTAGCTTAACATTAAAAACATAAAAGTTTTTATTTATTTAATCAGGGCAAGCTCCTTATAAGCTGTAAGGAGCTGTTTGCCTTACAGCTATTAAAAAAATTGCAAAAGCACAACTCATTTTATTTTAAAACACGTAAACAAATATCCTATAAAGAAACCCAGAAAAAAGCAAATGTGATCTACGGCATAAACTTTTATTGAAAAATATCTGCAAAATACAAATATGGGTTGTCCTAAAAAAATATAAAAAGAAAAACAAAGGCCTTAATGCACAAATGCATGCATTATTTCCCTCAGTCACACATTGTTCATTCTCTTACAAATACACTGGCACATACAGACAGTGAGAGCCAAACAAACAAACAAACAAACAAATATTTGTAACTAGATACTTATGCCCAAATGGCTATGGATACAAATTTGTGTTAAATAAGAAAAGTTTGTCATAATAATGAGGAATCAAAGGAACAATTTATACTCATAGTTTTTAATAATGAGAGAATGAGTGCAAGCAATAATAGAATATTTTATAGATACTAAAAGTAAATATATCTAGATAAATAGACACTCGAATTCTTACAGGTCTACAGGTTAAAAACAGAAAAATAAGTGCTGCAGTTTTATGACACCCCAATTTTCTATTGTAACTTTGAGCCGATGCACACTAGTCTGCTCTGAAACTTATTTGGGTATTAGCTTTTATACTGCTGAAATAGTGTGTTGCTCCTTAAGGTGTAAAGTGTTTAAGCTTCAGTTCATTCCACTATTTCGAGCTGCGGGAATTAAGTTTTCTTCTTTAATTTAGTTAAGTTTTTTTTTGTTTAAATTTTTTATTAACTTTATTTCTTTTGAACCGAAGATGCGGAAATTTCATTAACAGTGTTTATTAAAGTTCATTTATCTATTTGTCATCATCATAATTATCTATACATATTAGCCTTAGATGTAACTCGGGCGTCAAGGATGGCTTTGGCGTCCCTTCCGCGATACATCTTCATTTCCAGCCGTCGAAGTCTAAAATGATTATTTTATACAAAAATGATAACATTATGCGGTTCTAAATGATTCCAAACTTTAATGCCTTTCAAGAAGTAACTTTATTTGCATCTTTAAAGTTCAATTCTTAAAAGAACTACGTACGTTGGGATTACCCAGTGCTGTTATAGATACATAGTCGTCTACTTGCTTTTCTGATGTGAGTTAGCGACGTTCGATAGAAATAATAAACATATTTTCTTTTAGTAACAAGTAAACAATATTAAAGTTGAAAATTAGGATATCAGTACAGTGATAAAATTAAACTAAACTAAAGATAAAAAGAGCACCCAACCAAACAAACAATAGGTCTACCTAACTAAAAATAACTAAGTAAGCAATAGTTAAGAAAGATCAATACATATATTGTTATTTATTTTTTAGCATACAAGATAAAATATAATAAAGTAAATAACACGCATAAGCGTTGAAAAAAAAAATTGTTTAATTCCGGTAAAACAATAATTAGCGCGTTTTCAAACGTAGTTCTAGTGGTTCAGAATCCATTCAAATAAGTGTAGTAAATGAATGGGGTATATCTGCCGGTGAAAATTATTTGGGTCGTAATAATTATTTGGGTCGTATTTAAACTTTTTATTCAAAATACGTATAATTATTGACAACAATTTTTAAGTTCTTAAATTTAGTCCACAAAAAACTTGAAACTAAAACTACTGTGCAAAGTATCGTGTTGGTGTCAGCAGTAAAAAAGGAGGCCCGAAAGCAAATACTTATTGCAAAAGCAATAATAATAGTAATAATACATATAGAGAGAATAAAAATTATATGAAAAAAGAGGACGAAATTGAACTGCTTGAAAAACATCTTGGCACCAAATCACCGAAATAATTACACATTAAAAAAACTCATTACAAATCATCGTACGAACTATTTTAGCTTCGTAGAAAAAGATAAAAAAAAGAACATGTGCTTGGAATAAATAAGTCACTACTTTGTGTGTGTTTAATAGTTTTGTATCTATAATAAAAAGATGGGATCTCATTGAACCAACTATCTGCTAATACGCTTTCCCACATCTAATTTATAAATTAATATGGTACCGCTTAAAGAGGGAAATTATATTTTTATTAACATTCAAATAAAAATTTTGCAATTTTATTATGGACAAAATGGAAAAGATAATGCAAATTAACTTAGATGGTTCAGATGGCCCGCTTTGATGGATATAGATGCTGGTAATGACAAGTTACAAAAAAAAAAAATATGTTAACCGGCATACTTGCACGACTTAATTTAGCCAGCCTCCTATTAAAAACAAGGGCTACTAGGAGGAGCCTGTTACGATTTTAATAGTAATTTCCGACTCCCTGGAACATTAATGACAACATGGTCATATGAAAAACTAATCCTCTAAAGACTATGATGGTAGTGAAGTTAGCACAAATTTTCTTGTCAGCTGTTGTCTTGCGTATTAAACGTTCTCCTATTGCTCTAACTGGGCGAACATCTTCAAATCGAATAATTAAGACTAACTTGCTTTCAATTTTTAAAAATCCATGACTCAATAATTATAACAATTTTTATTGTCGCAGATACTAAAGTTAGGAAAGTGCAGCGCACATGGCGCTTTAATGCCAAAGTTTTCGAACCTCGGATTTAGGTCTGGGATTGTGCTCAGGCCGCCCAAAATTTTGCTAAAAAAAAAGGAAATTGTTTTATGTTGTTTTTAGTTGCTTATTTTATTTCTATAGTTTTTCGCTTCTTTCTCATTAGAGGTAAGTTGAAAGTATTTCATTTAATATTTAAAAAATTGCTTAGCAGCCTTTCTTAACACTTGTTCTCTTGCTTGAAAGAAAGAAACAGAGTTTTGCTCCCATGACAAGTCATGGACAAGTCAAGTTGAGTTGAGCAAATCGAGATTGTTGAATCTATTGGTTAGAAGCATGTTGGGAATTACTTACATTTGCAACAATTTTTTATCGATATATTTTTTTAAAGAGTCTAAAATAAAACTACCCCTAAAGACAATGAAACTTGATTTTCTATTTTGGGAGAATTAACCACAAAAGAACACCTAAAAGTGTTTTAAGTTCACAATCGTCCTTTTTTATTTTTTTTTAAGGGCATTGCTTTTTGTATTAAAGAAATAAATAAATTGCAATAAAAAAACGGAAGACCTACTTGTCTGTCTGTACGTGTGTCATTCATAAATAAGTGCTGCCAATATTCCCAAATAGGCTCAAAGTTAAAAATTAAATCCACTTGTTACACATTTCTTGTAATTTAAAAGTTTTATGATCAGCAGTAATTTGTTGGAGTTTGTTAAGAAAAATACAAAAAGAAATTCATTGTAATAAATATAATAGAGGGTGACAGAGACATAGAGAGAGTGAGAGATAGACAGAGATAAAGAGGGAGTGAATATTAAAGTTTAAACATATTTAAAAGCAAATTAAGTTATAATTCTTGTTTGATTTGAATTTAATTTGAATTAAATTTGTTCAAATCAATTTATCTGAAACAGCGAGACAAAATTGAAATTAAATGAACCTTTAATAAACTTCCATAAACATCAACGTCATCATCATCATATTTGCCATCTAGAGTTCTTCTGGAAGGCGTGAAAAAGTTTATTCAATTTTAGCAGAAAATGTAAAGTAGTAGTTACTTTGGAAACTGGCGAATGCCTGTCGGTGACTAGAAATCACTTTTTCAAGAAAAATAAGTATTTTTTGCGAGGACTTTTGTTTTGGCGAGGATCTTTGATATTCTTGATCAAAGGGAAAAATGATTTTGAACAAGATATCGAAACAATAGTGGCTTGCAGTTTTCCCTTACACAATTATGGAACGTTAGTACTCAGATACATATTTCAAATTATGTATTTTATTTGCTTAACACTCTCTCTCTCTCTCTCTCTCTTTCTCTAACTTTTATATAAAAACCATTATTTTTTAAACTTTCTATTTTTTGAAGATTATTGTAGGCAAAAAAGTGTAACTTGAGGCTAAAAACATCAAAAATATTCAATTTGTTTTTTTTTTTTACATTTCAATAGAGACACGCATTTACTACATTATTAAGGTCTACATAAATGCTTCTTTCTTTATTCCTTCAAAAGGAGCAGGTATGAGTTTGAATAAATGTGTACGTATAAAAAAAGTTGTTAAGTGCATCATAAGCAGTTTAAAAAATGACAACACAAATAAAAGGAAACAGCCGCATGTATAACAACAACATTCTAAAAGCAGAGATAAGAGATTGGGGTTTAAGCTGTCTCTACAAATAGAAATCGAGTGTTAATCGAAAAATTCTACTACCAAAAGAGCCCTTCTACAAACTCTACCGAACACCTCCTTCCCTTGTCATCGGTGAAATTATAATTTAAAATATAACTTTAAATGATTCATAGATTTCAGTAGCAAAAATCAACGTGGAATGAGGCCGACACCATGTTTGAGTAAATTAAGAAAGACATAAAAATAATTTCATTGATGGTGAATGGCGGTTGATTAAGATTTGCATTTTTGTTGCTTTTTGTTCATTTAGAGAAGCTTGGTTGGATACCTGTCTGATTGATTGTTTGAATGACATCTTACTAATTTAAATGATGGGTATTCGAATTTAATTTGTACTTACCTTTCTTAATCTTTGAAGAGAATAATGCTTAAAGTTGATATTATTTTTCTATAATGTGTGCATATTTAAGTTTACTTCACAAAAGCCCTTAAAAATGGAGAAGAGCTAAAACGCAAAAAACAAATTGTCATAATGCATACAAATATACTTGTTGAAGCCATTGTGGAACAAAGTAGTAGCTTTAAAGATTAAAAGTACATGCTTTAGTGTAAATGTGTCCTCTCTAATTAAATTCTTTCATTAATAATTTTCATGAGATTAGTTAAATTTTGTTAATGAATTTTAGAGTAGAACGTCTCTTCTTGGTGACAAAATCTTTAATAAGAAGACGTTAAAATATTTACAAGTGTGTTTTTTAGTTGGAAATATAATTTTTTGTTTACTCGATACATTGGTATCCAAACAATCTTTAAGTTTTTCATTTCTCTAAAAATGAGATTTTAAAAAACAAGACTGACTCATTTCCCGGAAGACTCTGCTGCGAATTGTGAAGAAATTCATCCCAGCAATTTGACTACTAAAAGAAATTAACCTTACTGCTCCTAGCTCGTGGTGGCAAAGCTTTTAACAAGCGCTCCATTTTGCTGAGAGGTCTCCAAACAATCTTTAAGTTTTTCATTTCTATAAAAATGAGATTTTAAACAACAAGACTGACTCATTTCCCGGAAGACTCTGCTGCGAATTGTGAAGAAATTCATCCCAGCAATTTGACTACTAAAAGAAATTAACCTTACTGCTCCTAGCTCGTGGTGGCAAAGCTTTTAACAAGCGCTCCATTTTGCTGAGAGGATTTTGAAACTCTAATTCTATGCACAATTTCAATCGCTTAAATATATTGAACACCCTTCGTCTTCAGTCATTTCGCTCTTCAATAACTTAAATGCTCTTCGTTTAAAGTTTCTGTAATAGTTTTAGTTCCAGATTACCATGGTCACCAAGTCACGTTGTCTTCTTATCCTGAATGTATCTTCACTAGTTCTACTAATTTATTCCGATCCTTAATACATTTAGAGAGTTGAAGAGATTCGAAGGTTTTTATGGGAAATATCTCATTTCGATTTTAAATTTCTTTTCAGATACTATTTGGGAAAAGTGCGAAATTACCAAAACAATATTAATTCCAATATGCAAATAAAAAAAAGAGTGGACCGTATAAAGAGGTTACGAAATTAATGACTTTTCAATGCTGAAGGGGTAAATGGAAAGAATTATTATTGTGAGATTAGCTGTGCCATAAGTAAAACTCTTTGTTGATATTTTACGCTCAGATTATTAATGTGTGATTGAGAAAATATACACTTCACTGCAAATTTTTGTTTGCCTGGTGTGGATTTGGAGCTGAGATTATTAGAAAACTTTTCAATCAATTTGATTACTGCATCAAAATCTATAGCTTAAAAAATTATAACTTCTCCTATAGATTAGATTTTTAGAGCTATTTAAAGTTACAAGACAATTTCAAGAAGCCTAAAACTATCCATACATTATTACCGAAACCCAGTCCGATTTACGTATGTAAAAAGGCTTTTAGATCAGCAAAGTCATTTGATTGGTAATCTTTTACGTTCCTCTTTCATTCTCTCATTCTTTAATTCAATAAAGCTTCCATCAAATCCAATTTTCTCTGATAAACTTAAATTAAAAAATTTTTGGTAAATTGAAGAAGTCGATAAATATTTTGTAATAAAACTCTAGTAAATATGTCATGCACTGTTAACATTAATGCACTTTCTGGAAATACAACTACAATATGGCTCTGGTAATATTCATCCTTGACCTTTTTTTTTTGCTTTTAAAACAAATCTTCTGTTCTCATTTAACGTAAAACGCATTTACAAGTGTGGCAAAACATTAGTATTTTTATTTATTGTGAAAGTTTTACGTTGTTGGGTTGTAATATTGTGCTGCCTGCAGTTTTAGATGACGGCAAAACAACAAAAATTGTAAATGAATGAAACTTGAAATCAAAGTTTTTTATCTCTTTTTCATTTGTTTCAATATTAAGTTGGCAAACACATGAATACATATTTGGTTTTGAACATATTGTTAAAAGAACAATAGAATATTAAATACTTTACGGGAAATTATCGAACGCTATAAAAACTAAATTTTACAAGAGAGAATTTTTATACTTTTTATACAAAAAATTTTTTTTACTCAAACTTCCAATAAAAGGAAGCAACGACTGTCATTTCATTATTATTCGTTTAAAAAATTGATAAAGCTAACGGTAAAAACAAATAAAAATGTGATAAGCAGAACAAAGTAAAAGAGAAACATTTAATTTTAACCACAAGGTAAATAAGACATTAACATACAGTGAAATGCGCTTAGTGGTGATTTTGTGAATTGCTGTTGGAAACCTCCAGATGATCCAAACTTATTAAAACTGATATATTGCCAGTTGCAACATTATAGCAAATAAATATAAACAAGAGTTTTATTACATCTTAACGCATTTTCAGTATCGAAAACTATTGCAGATTTTTAGTTGCAAATATGTACAACTAAAACAACTTAGTTTTTTTTTAAGTAAAATCGATTAACAATCCTTGAACCGAACTTTAAATTTGTAAAAAAAGTATTTTTAACCAATAAATAAAAAATGAACACAAATTCCAAACACCAAAAGATGAACCGAAGTAGAAATGTAGTAAATTTTGTAGTTTTTGTAAGAAAAATAATGAAATTGTACTCAACTGTTATAATAAATTATTTAACGCATGTTAAAAAAGCCACTCACATTTCATAGCAGAAAAATAATTACATGCAATGCTTGTAACGCACCTACAGAAAAGCTGCGCAGTGTAAGTTTTGCTATAATTGAAATCTGAAGTTCTCCAAAGGATATTTAAATTGAGTCTTTTTATAAAAAAATAAATTTGTTTAAGGATCTTTTAAGAACTTTTTTATTTCATAAGATCCAAATTAAAAAAGAGAGAAAAAAAATATAAAATCCAAACCATATTACAATATTATTTTGCAAGTGTATGAATTCTGATTAAATTTTAAGGATGAGTATATGAATAGTTTATAGATCTCACGGATCTGCTATGAAGCCGTTGAAATACGGTACCACTATATCAGCATCTCTACTATAACATCACGATATCGAAGATTATTAATAGTAACTGCTAGACCAGACTAGTTAAATTTTTGCCCAAATCTACAGCAGTTAATGGCACATTTTAGCTGCTATTGTTTGTCGATAATTCAATAAATATTATTCCCTGTTATGCTAAAGTTGTAATTGCACTAAACTTTCAGCTAGTTGTCCTTACTTTTTCGAGTGTTGCCAACAAATACTGCAAAACAAAAGTAAATTTGCAGCAGAGAACTTCTCAACATATGGCATCTTAAAGCCCTCATACATATACTGCGTACATGCGTCATAAAAACAATCATTATAAGCTATTGACAATATCTAATTGACGGCAGTGTGCACTAAAGAACTCTTTTTGTATAATAAAAGAAAAAAGCAATTATAATCAAAAACGAACACAAATTTTATGTTGAAAAAGTTGAGCGATTACATGTTATTTCAAAATTAATATTTAATACAATAAATTATATATTTTTTCGAGTTTTTTACCATAGTATTAAAAGTTATTTTACTAACTTAAAAAACCACTTAAAATTTTATAAAAATAATTTTTGGACAAAACAAATTATTTTTTTAATAAAAAACTTTCAACTCAATTTATTCGTAAATAAGCGTCGCAGAGCTTAAATAACAAAATTCTGCGAACACTTACAAAATTTACAAAAATAAATTTTTTCGATTTTTATTATTAATTTACTTTAAAAATAGATTTTTTCTGTTTTATTACATCTAAAATATCTAGAAAGAGGTCATAATGTTTTTTTAACAGAAAATGACAGAAGCATGTTTTTAAACTGAGAACAGTATTAATAATACTTGGTTAATCCATTTGGTCTGCTTAATCTGCTTTATCAAATTGTTTATGTGCAGAAAAGAGATTTTTTTCATATTAAAATTTATTTTAGGACAAAAGAATTACTTTTGTTAACCTAAGTTGAAACTCCAGTTCTTGGGAATTGTAAAAAATTCAAAGCTTAAGCTTATTTTTATTACAGGATTTAGCGGTACTCTATTAAAAATATTATGCTCTTATTTCAAGCGAATAATCTTAATTCCTTCTGAATGAGAGCATTTTTTAAATATTTTAATAATAATTTCTAATAAAAGTAATTTAAATGTGATGTATTTTACAGATTCAGTATGTCTTTGAATACCTTCCCTAAAAAATCATTTTGCCACTTGTTCCTTAAATCCCTTTTAAAGTATTATTTTTTCATTTCTTTAACAATTGTGTCTGTATTAGTCGATGCATTCGAGGTCCTTTTCATTCTTTTGCAAGTGTTCCCATTTTTACCGTTTTTGTTTGTACATTTTAAAAATTATATTTGATGATACTTTTCTGTAATTTATTTGTGCTGAATTAAAATAATGAAGTTTCATTGTCTAAAAGCTAACCAAAGTTAGAGTGGGGTGCTGCAAGTTTTTTTTTTTTTTTTTTTTGATTCTTTAAATCAATGAAATATTCCATTTATCTTTATTATCATTTTTACTTAAAGGCTGACAAATCAATGTAAAACAAAACGTCATTCTAAACTCGACGCTTTGTAAAGTACAAAAAAGTGTGTAATAATGTTTGTAGAATAAAATTCTTTTATTTCAAAAGTAATTAAATTCTTAAATTTCAAAGAAAAAAAATAATTGTTGGATAGTGGGAAAGTGTTCATTTAAAGTGTATGTTTAAATAAATTAGCGAGAGAATATTATTTTCTTTTCCCAGATTTTTCAATATCATTTAAAATATTGTAGTCCAATATACGTTTTACAAGTTTTAAAACCGTTTACGATTACTCGATTTAAGGCCATATACTTAAGTGAAAACCAGTATCGAGATACAGACCATTTTAAATATTTTATTTCAATTTTGTGTACTTGGCGTTATAGCAGCACATAGTCTGTGAATATTGGAAACGTCTGCATATAACAGTTTAAGAGATACTATCATATTTATTAACGACAGACGGACAGGTTGTAAAAAGTCTATATTTCTGCAGTATTACGCTGTTGAGCGACAGTTATTTCGCATTTGTTGAATGACATCAGCCGTCTGTTCAAAGTTGCTAATGCTGTATTACTTTTTTCTATTTTCTTTCCGTATTCATTTCTTTGGGGACTAATATTTTCGTCTATTGTGAAGTCAGTCACGTTCGGTACGCTAACATCCGATGTAGAGAGAAAATAAAAAAAGATCCAGAATGCACAAATCTTCACATTACGCAAGTATGCAATTTCGATCAGTTAACCTCGAGCGATAAAGAACGAAAAATAGCGAAAATTCTGCCTTAACATACTAATTTTCCCATTTTCTGTGCAAATTTTGCTATGCAAAAATCAGCTTCATACAGATAAGACTATATTACAAATAGGGATCAGTATGTCTTTATACCACTGACAAATCCTTTTGGACAAACCTCCTTCTCATTTTGTTTCAAAATTGTACTCACTGACGCATATGATATGTATGTGCCTTAAGCTAGTGAACTCATTTGAACTTTATCGGAGAATTTGTCAGTGACTTGAAAAGAAACTGTCCTAACCTCTGTTACTGGTGCAGGTGTGTAGGTTTGTGGGTGTGAGTGGACTGTCGTCTTCTAGTATTCTTAAGCAATTATTTCATATAACTTTTATTTGTAGTGTATTATGTTGGATTAAAATTCTTTTAAGCTGTGGTTACCACTTTACATTTTTTCTTCAATAAAACCAGTTTGTCAAGTTTAATTCAATCTTCAAGTACACAAAAAAATGTTCAGTTTTTTCGGTTTTGTAAATCATTTTTAAGCTGTTAATCTCAATACTGCTGCTTAACGCCTGCGCGTTGAAAGGGTGTTTGCCAAAATGACAACTATTTTTTACCCTCAACAGTACAAATGTACGGTGGCAAATGTAACTGATGTATTTTGAGTACTCAAAACGAATTCTACCCTTAATGGGTATACAACGGTCGTGGGATATTAAAAGCAAAAAACTAAAATAGTGAATCATTTAACGAAAATGGCTAATAATCGATTTTAAACCAAAAACTCTACAAAAAAGTAAAATATTTTTTTATGAAAACAAAATAAATTCAACAAGATTGCTTTGACAACTTTGGATAAAATTATTAATTATTTGCAGAAAAAATCAAAATAAAAGAAGAAATACAATTTTAGTTTTGGAAAAAAGCAAACAAATTCAACTTTTCTTTGTGAGAACAAGAAACTTTTTTCTGTATAATAAAGAAATGAAAAAGTTCAAATTATTGTATATATATGTATGTGTGTGTGTTAATATATGTGTTTTGTGCAAATAAGAGTTTTCAGAAAAAGTTAAAAATAAAATAAGAAAAAAGTAAAAAAAAAAGAATTTTTTAAAAATTTTCTTTCATTTTTGTCATGTGCTGCTTTGGATATTTTTTAATATTTTCTCTAATTTTATCAATAATTATAATTTTATTACTTCTTTGTGCAACAACACAAAAAACTTTAATACAATTATTTGATGATTTTCCGTTAACAACAAATTTCGTTAATTTAACAAATATTTTTATTGATAATGCTGTACAACAACAGCAGCAGCAACAAGGACAACAACAATATCAAAATACTATAATTCTTAAAAAACAACGAATATTTTTGCCAACTTATTCCAATAAATGAATTTTTTTTCAGAATATTAAATAACAACCAATTGGTAAAATTTTTTCAAAATCCACCACAAAAATCATGATACAATTCATTAAATTAAATTTGTTTAATTTTAATAAAAAAAATTTGTTTAATTTAAATAAATTAATTTCATTATTTTTTCTTCTGCATGTGCTGTAATTCATTTAGAATTTTTAAAAGTTTTTAGTGTTTAAATTTTTTAAACTAAAATTCAAGCCTTTGATAAAGAAAGTCTTCTAGCAATTGACATGACAGAATATATTCCAACAGTTTATGTAAATTGATAAAGTCTTGCAATCATATTCTTTCTGAAAAATTGATCACTAGTTTGAAAACAATTAGAACTTAAGGTGCCACCAGAAGGAGAGGAGTTATCTTAAACTGACAAGTAGTTCTGCATACAGAAGTTGTTCTGCATAGAGAAGTTATTGGGAAAGTGAAATTAGCAAAGCTTCCAGCTTGTACTCCCTCACTCTCATTTAATTATATCTATAGAAAGAATAGATGCTTAATGTGAACACAGATTTTTCGCAAAATATAAAATTAAATTAAAATTTAAAACCAAGCCTTGGCCAAATTTTAAAATCGTCCTTTGATTATGTTTAAAGTCAAATGCGAAAACTCTTATTTGAACGAGAAATATATTTTTATTAAGTTGAACAAAATATCAGTTGAGTGATACGCATTTGTGTTTGCTTTTTGTCTTTACAAATTACAGATTTTTATTGGATCAAAATTTTTGATCTCTTCTTCAATGTTGACTTTCTGAAGGAGCAGGATTTTTTTCAACAGCAAAGCAAAAATATGATAGCGGGTAACGCAAATCTCCCAATACGGTAAATCATTGTTCTGAAAATATCTACTTTGAAAATTCCGAACTGTTACAAACTGTATGTTGGAAATCATTTGCTCAATCCTGCTGGTACTTATTGTTCATAGTACATGGACAAATTATGCACGAAACAGTAATTCAAATGGATTTTAATCGATATTTATATAACAGTCTTAAGAGAGGTTTAGTTAGCTTCACTGTATGCTAACAACAGATTTTTATAAATCTACGTTTGAATTTTCAAAAAGTGCACAATGCAGCAGTCCCCTTGTTATTTTTCTTGATTCACTTTATTTACAGAATTTCGTGTAATTACAATTTTGTTTCGAAACTATTAACTGACATAATGTGTACTAACTACTTAATACTGCCAATTTATATTTCGGCGATTTAAAACATCTACAATGTCCTAATGTGGATCGATCTTGTAGCTTTTTCCTCCTTGTTTCTTTTATAATTGTAGTAATAACGTAAAGGTTTCACTAAAAAAGAGTTGCAACGACTAGGAAAAGAAAGTTTTCTTTGTGTGTTGCATGTAGAATTTATGTTGTTGTAAAACGTTAAGGATTTTTTTTCTTAATTGCAGAAGTGAAGAAGTATGAAATATAATTTTGTAACCAAATCAAATAAAAAACATATTTTTTAAAGAATTAAATAGTAAAGGAACTTATAACCTAAATTAATATTTATTTTGCGATTGGATGCTTTAGTGACTTACCTGCTTGTTGATTTCTAAAGCGTGAACACGATATCCTACTGTTGTTTAGCTGCGAAGACTTCGTGTTAAAATAAAATTCAAAACTAAGGGGTGGTGTATCTACAGAAGAATTGACAAATACTATCAGTCAATTTATATTTTTAACAAGTGAAACAAACGTGTACATGGTACGGAACTGTCCGTGTGTTAGCTTAAGTCGCACTTTGCTGATTTATTCAATCTTATTCTAATTTCCTGCTATTTCATTCTTTGTTGTTGACCTAATGGATAATTTTTTTGTTTTAATAGAAACTTTCAATATGCAAAATTTTCAGTTTCAAAAAAAACTTTTCGTATCGTTTGTGAAATTAAAATTCTATAGAAATTCCAATATTTTAAGTAAAGCTTTTCCTTGAAATACCTAATAAATGCAATTACCAGGAAAGGAAGAATGAGAGATAGATAGAGAGAGCGAGAGCAACTTAGCGAGAGCTTGAGAGATAAGAAAATAAACTACAATTAAGAGATAAACAATGCTAAGAGCTATTTTCATCATTTTTTTTTAACATACAATTTAGTATAGATAATATAAAAATTTATTAATAAAGGTCAAGATAAAAGACACAAAGAGTGTCTGTCAAAAAGTGTGGCATCCGTGCATAAAAATCACAACACAAATAAATACCCACTACTTTGACATTTACACGTCAAAAACAAAATATAAGAAAAAAAAAACAAAACGAAAACAATAACAAAAAAGGATAATCCTAAGAATTTGTTCTCCCTCTTTTTTATAAACTATGACTAATAGTAGTCAAATCATGTGTTAAGAAGGTACTTTTCCATCTTGTAATTATAACTCTTCTTTATGTTGTTATATAAATTAGAGTGGGCGACTTATGTCATTTTAAAGCACTTTATTAAAATATAAAGGACATGACGCATTTTGTTGATTTGGATAATTTTGTTTATGTTACACAATATTGTGTGATAGTATTTGTTACTATACAGTAGTGCATGCTACGGTTGATACCCCGATCTCAAATGTCAACTCGTTTATAAGGGCTGTATGTTTTTTAACTTGTCAGGACTTTGGAATGAAAAAAAAGTACATTCAAGATAAAAAAATTACATTAACTAGTGAAAATGATTTCGGGAATATTGTTACAGCAATCATTCTTGGCGAAGTGCATCTTAAAAGACCCATTTTTGGAAACACTTTCGGGGTTTGCTGGCCTTATGTCACGAATAACACTAACAATGTTGGTCTTCTGGTTTATTAGCAGTGACTTCGCGTGAATCCAAAATTGTTCCTTACAGAAAATTTAAACGATTGTACGTGTAACGAATGGTTAAACGGAAATTTTACTGATAATCGAAGCAATTCTAAAAGTTGATTCTGAATGTCTTTTTTTTTATTTAAACTTTTAAAATCATATGGTAAAACGTATTGAATACCTCTCGCAGTTAAATTTTTAATGGAAAATGATATTTTATTTTTATATATCGTAAATTTTAAATTTGTCTCGTTTTTATAATTTTTTATTTTGCCTAAGATGCTTTTGTTCATTTTTACAGTCAAATTTTTACTAAAAACGATAAATAGAGCAAATAAGAGATACATTTTGAAAAAATCTTATTAATGAGACAAAACTTTTACTTTAATTAATGAAAAGTGTAAAGAATGTTGCGTTCACGGAAAGACTGAAATTTCCAGAGTTATTTATAAAAATTATAAAATAGATAAATAAAAGATTTGCGGTAATTTTTAGGTTAAGTCAAAAATTGGTCCCAACTTTTTTTAATATGTATATATATATATATATATATATACTGTTCTTCGTTACGCCACTCAATTTTCGCGCTAAAGAACAAAATGAAAATAGAAACACTTAAATAATTTTGCAACCATTGTCTTTTAAATTTGTCTGTTCCTTCGACTGAAAGGGACGACGTAATCGCCGAAGAAAATAAACTATTTGCTGATTTATTTTGAAAATTGATTAAATTTTTATCCGAAAACTGTTATACAAATTTAAAATTGAATTACTTGTTATTTTTTAAATGTAGATCGCTCTTTTACTTTAAAGTCCAAACTGAACTTTGAAGTGCCGGTTCATTTATAAAAGATGTATTCCAGCAGTATATAGCTGCTTAAGATTTCAAATACCACAAATAATTTCTTGTGTTTGAGTTGTTGTTGAAATAATAATTTTAATATTCTTTTCGAGGAAGGTGCTTTCTCTGTCTCTTACTTTTTCTTTAAATTTTAATGTTTTCTTTAAAATAACAGTTCACCTGTCATAATTTTAACAAAGAATAAAACAAGTGTATTTTATATTGTGAAATCTCAAGATTTTGATTTAATAGTTAATAAGACGACTTTTTAGAATTGAGAGGGGATACAATGTTTGTTATGTTCATGCTAAATCAAATCAAAATCTATGTAAAAACTTAAAAGCAATATACAAATTAAACCAAAAAAGGGATGAATAAAAGAAGAATAAATGAAAAAAAGTGGAGCCTCTTACTATTTTTGATTGTCACTTTTAGATATAAACAAATTATGCATTTATTTTAGTAAAACTTACTTTTCGAAAATAGTTGGCTAATTTAAAAAATTATTTGAAAATAGAAAATATGTACGTGTGGAGACACACACACATATAGACGTACTTAAATACATGCATACGTACATATGTATGTGTGTCGTAGGTATATTTAAAGTTTTTGATTTAGAACTTTTTCTTTTTTAATAATCAATCAATCGTTTTTCTTATTTTATTCTTGTACGAGAGGTTTGTGGGCTGGATCCTTTAAAAAACTATGACTCATGCAACAAATTTTGGAATTTTGTGTAGTTGTTATTGTTTTGAATTGCTTCTTCTTCTGCTTCTTCTTCTTCTAAAACGCAAAACTCTTATTGGATTTTATGCGAATTTTGTGTGCGCATTGGAACGTAAAATATTTGTGTGGATGTTATACTCTTCTCTACTACAAAAATTGTTGTGGTTTAATTTCTTTTTATCGTATTTTATTTCATTTTTAGCGAGGCTTTTTTCAGAGGCTCTGAGTGTTGCATTTTTATAATATTTTTTTAAGATTGTGCTTTAATTAGATACTTTATTTAAAATTTATTTAATAGCAATTTTGTTAAAATTTAAGGTACTCTTTTAAATGCGTAATTATTTTCAAAATAACTTTTAGAAAAATGGGTTAATCAGGTACTTTTTTTTTTAACTGAATTAAAAATATATTTCCTTTCTTCATTTTCAAGTGTTTATTATTTAGAGTTACTTCGTGAATAATTTTTTTTGAAAAGAGTGATAAAAAGGCAGTAATTTTATCCTTTGTGCCACTCATAAATACCCCTTGCCTAGGTACTTACTAAAAGGTACATTTTCTATAAGTTCTTGTTGTACGGGGATTTTAAACATTTCTTTTACTGTTTTCTCTTCAATATTTTTTAACGAAAAATTATTTTATTTTATTGAAAGAGTTATTTTAAAAGTTATATTTTGAATTTTTCTTTTGAACTCCTTTCGCTTAAGGAGTTCATAAAGGTTTCTTTAAAGTTAAGTTGAAATAAAACAGTTAAAAATACTTTTAAAAAGTACTTTCAAAAAGAACTTGTTTTATTTTGAAATGCTTTTATAAAAAGGTAATTTTTTAAAGACAATTTCATAAAATGTGCTTGAGTAGGTTTTTTTTTTTTAAATTAGCTTTTCAATAAATAAATAAAATAAATTATTTTTACAAATTTATTACTAAAGTCGCTTTTTTGTTAATCGTTTTTTAAAGATATTTTGTTCATGTGTCTTTTCATCAGAAGCCTTTTAAAATGTACCTCCAATTAAAAGGGTTTCCTTTTTAAGATTTTTTAAGATTGTAAAATTGTCTTTATTAATATTTGTTTCTGTCTATTTTTTAGGTCTAAATTTTATTTTAAAAGCAATTAAGGCCTAACTGTCTTGGCCCACTCACCGCCAACATGTCGTCCGTTAAAGTGGCGGTTAGAGTGCGACCCTTTAATTCAAGGGAAATCAGTCGAGAATCAAAATGTATCATAGAAATGTTTGATGGTACCACAACCGGTAATTAAAGAAATTCATTTTAAAGAAAAATATTTAAATAAATTTTAATTTTGCAAAAATCTTTTTCACAGCCATAACTAACCCAAAAGTACCACCCAATTCCAGTGAGGCCATTAAACGTTTCAATTTTGATTATTCCTATTGGTCACATAATGTAAATTCAAATTTTATAATCTTTTTGATTTATTGATTTTTCTGATTTATTCTTTTATTTTTTTTTTTTAGCCAAGAGATGAGGATTTTTCTACACAAGCCATGGTATACAAGGACATTGGTGAGGAAATGTTACAACATTCCTTTGATGGTTATAATGTGTGCATATTTGCGTATGGGCAAACTGGTGCCGGTAAATCTTATACCATGATGGGTAAACAAGAAGAACATCAGGAGGGCATAATACCAATGATATGTAAAGATCTTTTTAATCGTATACGTTCTACAGAATCGGAAGAATTAAAATATTCGGTGGGCATTTATAATTGTTGTTGGTTGTATTATAATGTGGGTGTTATTCCAGGTCGAAGTATCTTACATGGAAATCTATTGTGAACGTGTTCGTGATTTATTAAATCCCAAAAATAAAGGCAACTTACGTGTACGTGAACATCCTTTGTTAGGTCCCTATGTAGAAGATCTTTCTAAATTGGCTGTAACCAGCTATGAAGATATTCATGACCTTATTGATGAGGGAAATAAAGCCCGTACTGTAGCTGCTACCAATATGAATGAGACCAGTTCTCGATCTCATGCTGTATTCACTATATTCTTTACCCAACGCCGTCATGATACTATGACCGATTTGATAACCGAAAAGGTATCAAAAATTAGTTTGGTCGATCTAGCTGGGTCGGAAAGAGCTGATTCGACTGGTGCCAAGGGTACGCGTCTTAAGGAGGGTGCAAACATCAATAAGTCTTTAACTACTTTGGGCAAAGTTATTTCTGCTTTAGCTGAAATTGTAAGTTATGATAAAATGATTGGTTATTACTAAAAGCTGTCGTTAAAAGGGATTCATATTTAGCAAGCGTTCAGCCAAATATTTTGAAAACTCGAAAGTTTGAAAAGAAATATTATTTTCGAATAAAATCCATTTAAACGATAGCATATAAAATATCGAAACGATTTACTTATCATTTTTTTAATAGTTTTCACTTTACATAACAGTTTTAATTATTTATTTTATTCTTTATTATATTTTTTTTTTTTTTATTTTGAAACTCGTGTAACAATTTTTGTTACACTAAAAAAACTCTTAAACAATTAATTTTTATCACAATAATTTTTCTAAAATTCCCAAAAATTTCACTTTATTTTTCTTTCGCCAATAATTTATGGTCTTATTTTTGAAAACGTTAAATGTGTATCTGTGTTAATTAAACAGTCTGTAAGTATAAAAATTGACCTGTAAAGCAATATTATTAAATTATTCCTTAAAATTTTTTAGAAACTTTTAAATTTTGTTTCATCATTAAACATCAAATATCATTTTATGCATGATGACTTCGGACAGACTTAACATTCGAATTGAAATAGTTGGGTAATGCTATTAATATCAGACTTTTTCAAAAATGTTTTTCTTTTTTGTTCGAATTTATTAAACTCAAAAATAAAAATTACTATAGTAATTTTGATCTTTGATCTGATTTATTGTCTGAAGCAAAAAACCAAGGAAAAAAACACATGTGATATAAGATTATTTTGGACAGTTCATAATATTTTGAGTTGTAGGAAGCATGTTTTTTTAAATTTTGTATATCTTAAGTTACAGAATCCTTTCTTGAATACTTTACAAATTTTAATTAAATTAAAAAATTTACCTCCTGCCACCACAGGCTTCCAAGAATAAAAAATCGAAAAAAGCTGACTTTATACCCTACCGTGATTCGGTTTTAACTTGGTTGCTACGTGAAAATTTGGGTGGTAATTCGAAAACTGCTATGATTGCGGCAATATCACCAGCCGATATTAATTATGATGAGACATTAAGCACCTTAAGGCGAGTTTTGCTTTACTTTCTAATATTATAAAAAATGTCAAGTTATTTTCAAATTCCATTAATAGATATGCCGATCGTGCTAAACAAATTGTTTGTAAGGCTGTGGTTAATGAGGATGCAAATGCTAAACTTATACGCGAACTTAAAGAAGAGATACAAAAGTTACGTGATCTTTTAAAAGCTGAGGGCATTGAAGTGCAAGAAGGTAAATTGCTTAAAAAACTATTTAGTTGAAAAAATATCTTTTTAAGTTTCGAAGTGAAATCAATTTCAAGTAAATTATCGATTGTATTTCATGTACATGCAATAGACGTTATAGTTTTGAAATTAATAATAAAATAAACATTGATTTTTTTCAATAAATTCACAAAGATTTCTCCAACTCTGCACTTTCTTACCTGTATGTATGAATGTATATGGATATAATTAATAACTTTCTAATATAACATTTGAGGTTATAAAAATGTTTGATAAATTTAAAGGTGAATTGATTTCTCACCGAGTAAATTAGCGTTAACCTGTTTTTGCTGGTTTAAAATAAGCAATTTTATATAATGTATTCTGACATTAACAAAAACGAAATATTCTGCAATCTTCAGGGTCCTATCGGTTTTACTAGTTACAATATTGTACTAAAATAGAAACATAGAAAAAATATTTTTATGTTGCAAGAAGAATTGTAAAAATATTATTACTGTCTGCTTGTTGGTACTTTTGTTAAATCTATAATATTTTGTAGTAGGCTTCTTACAAAATTCTCATTTTGTTCTCAAAACTCTTTAAGTGTACATATACAATTTTTTGCTTATGCGAATAAAGCTTGTCTGATAATCTGGCTTGGGATATACTCAAAAAGATCAGCTTATCCTGTGAAAAAACAGTTAATTAATATTACTCATAAAAGTAAGAAATTAAATTACGAATAGAAGAAAGATTAAAGAAATAAAGCTTGTTTGTTGCTAAACCTTTAAATTAGCAGAAAACTAACGACAATTAAAAAGATAATAATGAAAAAAACCTTCAGGTTCTAACTACATTAATATTGTTTGATTACAAATATTTACGACAGCGTACACAAGTATAGGTATATAGATGGAGTGCCGATATCGATCGGATATTACAATTCAGAAAATGGTTTCTTTAAAAGTTAACACAAAAGCTTGCAAATCATTTTTCTGTTTTAACTAAATAAACGTAAATTAGAGCCGAACAAAAATTATTTATTTAGAAATTTTATAAAAACATTTTTATGGTTTTTAACTAATTGTCAGAAGAACTTTTTTCTAAAATAAAAAATTAAATTATAAAAATAAAAAAATCAATGTTTATTAATGGAGAAAAGAGTGCATTCAAAATAATTTATTTCCTTATTATATAAATATAGATTTATTAAATTGAAAAGATACATTTTTTGAAAAAGCAATTTGTACATAAATATATAAAACTCTGCATAAAAATACGTTCATATTTAAAAAGCTAAATATAAAAAACACTTCATTTCACAGTATGGTAACTATTTCATCATTATTATTTACAATATATTTAGGGCCTGATGGCAAAGTGGTTTGTGAAAAACGTGATTCAAATAGTAAGTAGTTCTATTTACTTAGTACTATAATAAAAAAGTATATAATACATCGATACAAATTCAATTTATATACAGTCTAATTTTGGCACGCTTTGCTTTGCTATTACATACCAAATAATTATATATACTTACATACATATACTCGTATAATGATTTATAAACAATCTAAAATAGTTTACAATAGATACACAATATTACAGCTGCTTACTTTGTTTATTCATTTGATTTCTTTTTATCCATATAAATTTTCCTTTAAATGGTAACAAAAGTTTGTATGTACTCGTATGTATGTATGTGTATAACACTAAATACAATTTCGTAGGATATAAGATAGCTTTTAGTACCCGGCTTTGTCCAGCTAATAATTAATTTTCGGTGGAATGTAAAATTTTAAGTGCATGGTTTGCATCGCATTCCATATTATTTGTGAATCATTCGCGATTGTAATGCAGGACTTGTTAAAATGAAAAATCAAACTGCTGGTAGGATACTCACCTTCATTTTTTTAGTTTCTGATGCTTCCTGCCTATATAACAAAATATTTGCTAGCCGCTTAAGACCAGCGAATATTAAATATGTAAAGAGCTTGTTTGCAGGTTAAAACTCGACTTTTCTGAGGATCAAATATTCGTAAATTTTAATATCTTTAAGCAGATAGCTACTTTCTATTGAACATGAATGAGTATTTTTAATGCTTAAAATTAATTTTAGATCTGATGCTTAAAACTATAGTTCAATTTTTGAACACAATAAAGTTTAAAAGTTTATCGAATTTTCCAAAATTCTATATGAGGTCAATATTTCATCAAAATTTGTTAAGCTGTTTAGCCCTGATTGAGTGTCTTTCACATTTTAATATTAACAGGATATAGAAACACACAAGTTTGTAAAGAAATAGATTTTCCTTTTGTAAGTTTTACAATTTTGTTCAAAATAATTTTGAGAGTTTCATATTGATTGCGACCAGAAATATTGAGACAAGAAATATTGAAGGTTTTAGTAAAGAAGAAGAAAAACAATACGATTTATTTGCATTGGTCTCCAAATGCTTTGAAGTTTTCATTCAGCAGCTTTCATCGCTTACACATGCTACGCAGATTGCTATATATCAAGTAATGATTAATAGCAATTTAATTGAAGATATATAGAAATAGCTTGTGTGCCAAACATTATCTCGACCATAAATGCCTATCCGGAATTAATTTCTAATTTTATTATTTCTAAACTATAAATGAAAATTAAACCACTAACTGAAGAATTTAGTTGTTTACCGACTTGCGCAATAGTCCTTTTGAAACAAGCCTAGTCTACTGGCATGGGCGACTGTTGCAACTTAACTTAGTTCATTTGTAAAAAATTTAGGTGTCCTTATTCTCTCGTTGTTTCTGCCTCTCTCTCTCCCTCTCGCTCTTTTTCTTTGTTCCAAAAAACCTCAAATTCCCTTTTATGTTATTGTTAAGTGCAATAAAATGTTTAAAGAACTTAATATTGCTCGCTTTATGTTTTTTAACTTTTTCAAAATCTAAATGTTGTGCTTTATAATATGTCGAAATAAGAAAGAGCAATTCAACAAATAATAAAATTTTATTTTTGTTTTTGTGAAAAAAAAAAAAAATTGGTAACGCTTAATTCAGTGTTTGGAAACGTATGAAACTTTTCTTTTTACAAAACTTTGTAATCGCATTTATTTGCATCGAATCTAAAATCTTTTATATGAAAGTTTTTTTAAATATTTAAAAATTTTTGCAGAAGATGAAATCAAGGCAGGTGGAGGAGGAATTGGTAACGTTGGAGGTGGTGGTGTTGGTAATATAAAGTCACCAACTAATGCCCGCAATCGGAATGGCTCTACGACTGAAATGGCTGTAGATCAATTGCAAGCTAGTGAAAAATTGATAGCTGGTAAGTGCTATGTGCTCACTATATATAAATAATTTTTAATTTATTAGAATCAAGCATGAATTCAATCAATTTTAATTCAGGCTTGATTCCTTCAAATAAATATTTCATGATATTCTCACAAAATATTTATTCGAAAATAAACATTTTATGATATTCTGATATTCATATTGCAATTTCACCATTTTACCCCCACCACTTATGTATATCTAAAGTCAAACTGATTAAATGAGCATTTTTATAAAATCAACATAGCATAGACGTAGATAAAACATTTCAAAACAACAAAAAACATTGTTCGTAAAATTATTTACAAATATGTTTTATTTTCTGCATTTTTCAAATTACATATAAATGGTTTCCAAAGGAAACCGTTATGTAGAAATTATTGAAAATTGCAATATGAATATACGCCCCCCGTAGTAATGCATTTCAAATATTTATGTATATTTGAATAAAGGCCGTGTCAGATAAAATTTTGTTGCTTTGCGTGACATTTGAAACTTTAAAGCAAAAGCGTAAAGCAAAAGCGTAAAGCAAAACGTGTGTGTCACAATGAAAACTTTGACAACACTCATAATATATTTGTTTACATACGAAAAAGGTACACATGTAGAATTATTGAAGTTTTTCTTTTAATTAAAACATTGAAATTATTTGGAATTGTACAAGTATTTCGTTTAAGTAAAACATTGAAGTGATTTGGAATTGTAGAAGTGTTTGTTTTGTGTAAAAAAATTCAACTGATTTCGAATTGAAGCGCAAAGCACACAAAAAGTTGAATGTTGGTTAACTTTTCGCTTTGCTTTGCGTCAGAAGTGCTTTATGTGGCAACTTTCATACATTTACGTACATTTTAACTCAAATATCAAAGCGAAACTCTGACGCAACGCAAATCAAAAGTTTTATCTGACACGGCCTTAAATGTTTTATGAGAATATCGTAAAATGTTTATTTTTTAATAAATATTTTGTGAGAATGTCATGAAATATTTATTTGAAGGAATCAAGCACGAATTAAAATTAATTGCTCATTATATATTTAATATGTATGTTAAAGAATTAAATGAAACCTGGGAGGAGAAACTTAAACGTACCGAAGAAATCCGCTTGCAGCGTGAGGCTGTTTTTGCTGAAATGGGCGTGGCCGTTAAAGAAGATGGCATAACTGTGGGTGTTTTCTCACCAAAGAAAACTCCTCATTTAGTTAATTTGAATGAAGATCCCAATTTATCTGAATGTCTACTCTACTACATCAAAGATGGAATTACACGTTTGGGTACTCATGAAGCTAATGTTCCACAGGATATACAACTTTCAGGCTCTCATATACTCAAAGAGCATTGCACATTTGAAAATCGTAACAACTCCGTTACTTTAATACCCCACAAGGATGCTTTAGTATATTTGAACGGTCGGAAACTGGTGGAACCAGAAATTTTACGTACCGGTTCCCGTGTTATTTTAGGTAAAAATCATGTATTTCGTTTTACCAATCCAGAGCAGGCACGTGAAATACGTGAGAAATTGACCGAAAGTGCAGAGAATGAAAATGAGAAATGTGATACTCAAGAAGTTGATTGGAATTTTGCTCAATGTGAATTGCTGGAAAAGCAGGGCATCGATTTGAAAGCAGAAATGCAAAAACGTTTGGACGTTTTAGAAGAGCAATATAAAAGGGAGAAGTTGCAAGCTGATCAAGAATTTGAAGAGCAGCGTAAGGTGAGTTGACGCCAACAAGTAGATACTTAATTATTCTTTAACGAATTAGTAACAAACTCTTTTTTTATTTTAGTCCTATGAGGCCCGTATTGATGCTTTACAAAAGCAGGTAGAAGAGCAATCCATGACCATGTCCATGTATAGCAGCTATACTCCAGAAGATTTGCAAGATGAAGAAGTATATTGTAAGTTTGAATCTACTTTCTTAAAAATGATAAATTCGAGGTATACTTACTCTTAACTCTTTCTTCAGCAAATCCACCCTATGAATCCTGTTGGACTGCTCGTGAGGCTGGCTTAGCTGCTTGGGCATTTCGAAAATGGCGCTATCATCAATTCACTTCTTTACGTGATGACCTCTGGGGCAATGCTATATTCCTTAAGGAAGCTAATGCAATTTCGGTTGAGTTGAAAAAGAAAGTACAGTTTCAATTTACTCTACTAACTGATACATTGTATTCACCTTTGCCACCTGAGCTGGCCTCTGCTGCTTCCCCTTTGCAAGCTGAAGATGAATTCGGTTCGCCTCCAGTCTCCAAGACTTTAGTGGCTGTTGAGGTAACTGATACCAAAAATGGAGCAACTCACTATTGGTCTTTGGAGAAATTGCGGTAAGTTTGGGCTTAAAAGTTACTTTAAATTAGTTTTGTTTCAAGTTTGTTTTGTTTTTTGTTTTTGGTTTAAGTTGTTTCTCACATTCATTGTTTTTACTTTAAAAGAGCAACTATTTTCTTAAAAGTTCAGTTTAATGTTTTAAAGTTTAATTTGATTAAAATTGTTTTTTAACCTCAAAGGCTTTTTTAAGTTTTATTTTAGAAAAATTTTTTCAGCTTTCTAGTTTTATGGCCATTGAAATTTATATTATAATTTATATTATAGCGTGCATGGTGGTTTATTTTTAGTTTGTTTTATATAAAAACAATAAAAAAATTATTTAGAATTAAATATACTAAGGCGTCTATTATAAGTTTTGAATTATTTTTTCGTCTCTTATCGATGTTTTAACCCCTCCCAATCTTTTTTAGTTTTTAATTGAACTTAATTTAAAAATTAAATTATTTATCAAATCACTGATTGAAAAATAAAGCGTGAATGATTTATGCTCTTCTGTAGGTATTAGTAACATTATGTGCTTTCGACTTTGTTTGGTAATAATAAATTCCATTGTAAATTCAAACCATTCAGTTACTAATTAGATAACAAATCTGTTTTTCAATATTGCATATTCCGTCTTCTCTTTCCGAAACCAGCAATTTACGAGGGAAGCTATTTCGAAGGTTGCAGCCATATTTACCTTGGCCAGGTTTTCACTACTGCTGTGCTAAAACTACAGATTTTCTTTCTTCAGTATTAAATATGTTGATTGATTAAATTATGGCACTTAAACTACTTTTTTTTTACTGTGGTTAAACTCCCAGAAGTAATAGAAATTCAAGACTCTGCTTAAATTTCGACACCGCAATTTGCTTCCTACTCTAATCAAATTTATAGACATAAAGCCTCGAAAAGCAAATTACAAAAATAAAAAAAATAGCTAGGATGGTATACATTTTCTAGCACATTCCCTTTGGATCATTTAGGTGATCTTAAAAAGTTTCATTATTTTTTTTTATAAAAAATTACATATCTACCATATCTCGATATCACATCCATAAGGCGCTCATGTAAGCGCTTATACAAATAAAAACAATAATGAAGATGATGAATTAGGCTCTAGGCCTAGACGCTCTATATACACTCACTAAAAACTGCCAACTCCACAACAGTAACCGAAATTTTTTTCCAGGAAAAAGTGTCGATCTGGGCACTAAAAAAATAAAATGTTACCGAAATCATTTATTATTCTTAAATAAATTGATCAAAACGTGAGATTAAAAACGAACAGATGTGTTGATTAGAAAAACGATCGAAAAGGGTTCATGAGGCTATCATTATTGTAATTCATTTCATTAAATAACGCAAGAGTATACCATTTGCAGGCTTAAAACAAAAATCAGGAAGAAACTAAGAATTACTTTACGACTACATATCATGAAAGCGAGGATTTGAAAAGTTAGAACTTTGCCTATTTGTAGCTTCTGAAACCATGAACATAATTGAAATTAAAAAGAAAATAATTTAGAATTTTTATTAAATAAACAAAAAATTGCGTTGTCTAAGGATTTATGCTCTGCCGGCGAAGTTTTTGGAGCTTAAACTATTAAAAATGTCTGTCCTTCTGATAAAAAGTGTTTGTTTATGTTCGTTTTTGGCAAATTTTTGAGCTTCTCATTAATAAATTGGTGAAACATTTAAATGAATCTTGTTATTTTTAAGCCACCATTACACGTTCCATTTTTTAAATTTATTTCTATCGTTCATTATATTTTTACTGATTATTACTTAAACTTTATTTAAAACCATAAATTCTGTCTTTTCAACTTAAATTAATTAAAAATATTTGGTTTAAACATTTTATTTATTTAATTTAATTTAAATTTTTATCTTAACATTCACATTTACATACCGAATAGTTATCGTTTGGAATTGATGCGACAAATTTATAATGTGGAATCACCACCATCATCAATGCTCTTTGATACATCAGCTTTAAATGATGGTCAATCATTACAAAAATCCTCTACTTCTCTGACTTCTTCCAATAATTCGAACATCATCTCAACTAATACAACTTCTGTCACTACTTTGACTACTAACAATGGCATTAGTGCTTTTACATCAGATTCTTGTAATTTGAATGAATTTACTAAAAATTGCAATATGGGACAAATTGTGGTGCCAATGGGACAACAACAATCCACAAAATCCACATTTTCGAAATCAAACAACAGTTCACCATCCCGTTTATCATTGGCAAATCTTATGCCCTCTAGGTTGGCTTTCATTTTTTCGAGGTTTCTTTATTTTTTATATACTATACTTACATATACATATACGTTTATATATAATTTATTTATAACTATTGGAATGCGTTTAATACTGCCTATGCGTCTCTCTTCAGAGGAAAAAGGAAATTTTAAAATATTGTCACATTAAAATGGTATTTAATTTAACTTGTTTTGAAATTAGAAATTAAATTCTAATTTAATACGACTGACACATATTAGATACAAACCGGCCGGCAATATTCAATTTATCCGATTATTATTTTTGTTGGCGACTTGTTTAAATGAATTTGTTTGTCATAATTCGATTTTATTTCTTTAAACTTGGCGTTTCTCTTCATTTTGCTAATGCAGAAAAAGTAACTTTGAAATTTCCTTTTTTTCTCATCTTAAAAACATTTGCATGCCAACAATTTTTTTTTATATTTTAAATGTTGTATATATTATCATACATTAGTAAATATTACTTTTTTTTCGTTTACATTTGGTTATTATAAGCAACTGATGCCTTTGAGGTGCCTTCTAGTTTGTGTAGTATTGATATATTAATTTTTTCCATTTAACCCCGAACTATCACTTTTTAATCTAAATAAACAATGTGATAAACGACGACAAAATTTAATATTCTTTATTCTTTATTGGCTAAGCCATACATAGATATATTGGTTTCTTGCAGCGAGTTCCTGTCATAGAGTTCCTTTATCGACTTTACACTGTTTAACGGCTGGACATCATTGTATTTTTTTGCTTTGAATAGTAAAGTATAAAAGGTTTCTTAAACTTAGATGACAAGCACGGTTCGATGTTCTGGGTTCACATCCCAGCCATCGCTTAGTTAAAATCAAATTTTATCGGCATTATTCTGCAGCATTATATTATCGGCGAAGTAAAATTTCTTTACTATCTTCAACAAATATTATGCGCCTAATTAACTACACCACAGTACGTTTCTAAAAATAAATAAAACTACTCAATTGCAGGGCTGTAAAATCTAATCATTAGCATTAATAAGGTGGTGATTCGATTTAGGATTTAAAGTAAGATTAATTTGTAGTTTTATCACTCTACACTAAAAAGAGCATTTTAAAGATTTCGGCAAAGGTCTACTCTACCGTCTCGGCAATTTTCAGGTACAGCGTAAACACATCGTCCGTCTACTTTGATATTCAGCATAGATAGATAAAATATGAAAACAGGATGTACCTCCGCTGGATGTACAGCTTTTGAGCTGAAGGTCACATTTTAGCATCAGGCTAGCTCAGTGTGCGGATAATTGTCAGGTGCAGGTGCTTAAGCATTTTACAAATAAAAGGACAAATATTTCCTCAAATATAAAGAGCAAAAGAACTTTAAATCTGTGAATTATATGCCTGAACATTCTCTTTATTGTAAATTCTCTTGACTGTGCTCCTCCTAGAATTTTTAGAGTAGTCTGAAGTTGAGCCGAAGTATTAAAACATTAAAAAATATTTATAAACACAACAAATGATTAAAAAGTGGTCACAATAGCTGATAAAAATTTATATTAAGCATCAGATTGATAGCGTTTTTAAAATACCTGCTTCACTGTAAAAGAAGTTCCCCTTTTTTTATAAATTTTTGTTTTCATTTTCTCTATAAAGTTTTTGTTAATGATAATTAAAGCACCTGCATATTTCTCATTTTAATTTTCGGCTTCGAATGTATTTCTGTTTAAGTAGTTTTGTATATATCCTATATATTCAGGATAATCTGACTTTGAATATGTTGATTATTTATTTCTTGTAGACAACGTCTGGAACTAATGCGTGAAATGTATCATAATGAAGCCGAACTAAGTCCCACATCACCTGATTATAATGTCGAATCGTTAACTGGTGGTGACCCATTTTATGATCGTTTTCCCTGGTTTCGTATGGTTGGTCGTTCTTTTGTTTACCTCAGCAATTTATTGTATCCCGTACCTTTGGTGCACAAAGTGGCCATTGTTAATGAGCGCGGCGATGTGCGTGGATATTTGCGTATTGCTGTGCAACCCGTACTGGTATGTTCGTCATTATTAAAATGTTTTCAAATTTGTTTGGTTTTTTAATTTTAATTTATTATTTTCTTATTTTTCAAGGATGAGGAGTCTCTCGATTTTAATAATGGTGTTAAACAATCGGCCCGTTTAATATTTAATGAAGATGATGCTAAACCGAAATATCGCGCTTTAAATGAGAAGGATGATGTTCAACGTTATATAGATAACGGTGGCTTGGATTCGAAATTGGAAGGTAGGAAAGTATCATAAATTATTTAAATAATATTGCCAAATCTTAAAACTCCTTTATTTAAATTATTGTTGGAAATTCCAATTTGATAACTTTAATCAAGAAGGAGTTAACATTTTTTTTTTAAAAACGGACTCAAAATTGATTTTCGAAACTAAAACTTTTTTGGCATTTAGGTCGTGCTTGGATTGATACCTAAAATTATTAATTATTTTTTTTATACGAATAACATGATGTTGCTCGTAATAGCTTTTACAGTTCAGTTAAAATTTTAAAACTTTCTTATCGAAGTGAGAATTTTTAGAGAAAACATATGATTTTCTAAAGATTATTTTAATGGGCACATTTTTTCCAAAGTTACATTGAGACCTAGAAACTATTCCTGCTTAAAATTAAACAAACGTTCTGAAACTTGTGTCAATATTGTTAACTCAGCAGAAGTACTAAACAAAAGTTTCCTCAGGGAAAAAGTCTCAATAACAAGAGATCTCTTTTAAAGTTTTAAAATGACTCAGGACACCTGTTTTCCAAAGCATAAGCAGCGAGGAAGAAAAGTAAAACCTACCAATGACTTAATTTATTATTACTTTAAATCAAAAATAGCTCTATGATGTAGACGTAATGCGGCCTAAGTTCGGATGATTATGAGAGCAAATACTCAAAAACAAAAAAAAAAAAAAAACTAATTGGAAAGGAAGTACGATCGTTATTTTATATTTTACAGCTCCACAATATTGTATAATAGACAGCAACAATACCTTGCCTTAGACCAAGTAGGACCATAGAAAGGATTTATGTTAGATTGTATCACAAGTCACAATTAAAAAATTGGAATAAATAAAAAGAAGAAGATCTAAAAAAGCAATTTTGAATTAAACATTTCGAGAATTTTAAAAATCCCTTTCAAATTAAATATGTTTTCAACATGGGTTTCCTTTCGATTTTATTTTTATTTCTGTAAATTAAATTCTTGTAATTAAATTTAAATCCAAAAAAATTAATAATCAGAACTTGGAGATGCAGATTCGGGACGTGGCATTGATTCAAATTCAGCATCTGAGTGTCAGGAAGCGCAAGATGAGCCTGGAGAACATTTGCAAATTGGCAAAGAGTTTACATTCCGTGTGACTGTATTACAGGCAACTGGTATAGGAGCTGAATATGCCGATATATTCTGTCAGTTCAAGTAAGTTCGCTTAAATATTTATTCGACTAGAAATAATCTCATTTTGCACTTAAACAAAAAGTTTTTTGCATCGTCATGAGGAGGCGTTTTCTACTGAACCGGTAAAGAATTCAGCTGGTGACCGTTTGGGCTTTTATCATGTGCAGAACGTATGTTGTGGATCTTTTTTTCAATTTTACAATTAAATGAACTATCTGAGTATTTTAATTTTTAGATCACTGTACCAGTTACGAAATCATTTATTGAATATTTAAAAACTCAACCCATTATGTTTAAAGTATTTGGTCATTATCAAACACATCCTTTGCATAAGGATGCTAAACAAGAGTTTGTTTCACGGCCACCACCAAGACGCATGTTACCACCAAGCATACCGATATCTCAACCAGTACGTAGTCCTAAATTTGGTCCACTACCTTGTCCTCCATCGTCTACAGTCTTGGCGAAACATGATGTTTTGGTGTGGTTCGAAATATGTGAGTTAGCTCCCAATGGTGAATATGTGCCAGCGGTAAATATCTCTTGTGTAACAATTTTGAAAACATAAAACTTATTTTAAAATTAAATTATTATTTTCATTAAGGTTGTTGAACATAGTGATGATCTTCCTTGTCGTGGTCTTTTCCTTTTGCATCAAGGTATTCAAAGGCGTATACGTATTACCATTGTCCATGAACCCACACCCGAGGTTAAGTGGAAAGACATCCGTGAATTGGTAGTGGGTCGAATCCGTAATACTCCCGAATCATCAGAGGATGATGAAGATTCCTGTGTTTTATCTTTGGGTCTATTTCCTGGTGAGGCTCTTGAGGTGCCCGGTGATGATCGTTCTTTCTTTAGGTTTGAAGCCGCCTGGGATTCTAGTCTTCACAATTCGGCTCTTTTGAATCGTATTTCACAGGGCGGGGAAACGGTTTATATAACTTTGAGCGCTTACTTAGAGGTAAAGGAATTTAAACGCAGATCATGTCCAATTGAGCCAATAAATTTTTAATTTTTTTTTTATTATTTTTTACATTTTAGTTGGAAAACTGTGCTCGTCCTGCTATTATAACGAAAGATTTAAGCATGATTATATATGGTCGCGATGCTCGTACTGGTCCTCGTTCTTTGAAACATCTCTTCTCTGGTCAATATCGTAATCCCGAGGCAAATCGTCTGTCGGGCGTTTATGAATTGTCCTTGAGAAGAGCATCTGATGCAGGTAGTCCAGGTAGAAATTTTTAAAATGTAGTGATTGTTTTTATAGTTTTACATCTTTGTTATTTTTGTGCTATTTTGTTTTTTACCCTTCAAATATTTAAATATTACAATTGCGCCATGTAATTGGTGGTGAAGTTTTATAATTTTCTCTATAAAATCATGGAACTGTTTCTATTTTAAAAGACCACTGGTTTTATCAATAAATTTTAGCAACGATTTTTTTTTTAAGTTTTAAACGTATTAAAAGAAATTTTGCTGTTTTTGTAGCTTTTTCAAATAAATGCTGTTCAAAAAGTAGTTTCCTAAATTTTTTCAAAGACTAAAATGTGCACACAAGCACTATCATCATAGTCAAATTCATCTAGATAAAATCATAGTACCCTTCTCCGGCAGTATTATACTACGGTGAAATAAATAATGACTAAAATGTGGACATACCAACTTAAAAAAAGGCCACAATGCACCTACTTAATCCCAGTAGCCTACATGCATATGTAGGTTTGTAAAATGTAAAGCTTTCCAACGCAGGTTTAACAAGTAATAAGCATAGGCTATTGCCTGAGTGTATAAAAAGCAAAAATATCTTTTAGAAAATTGTGTTAATTTGATGTTACTGAAAACTCAAAGCATATCTGATGGCTCTTCGGATTCAGTGACAATGATCTGTTGTGCTAAAGCTGTTGAACACCTATATTAGCTATGTGATAGCAGCTATTGTATACTTCGTGCTAGCTATTTCGTTAGCTTGTTTTTTGCAATTAAATTAGGCTGCATTTATATATATATGTATATATATATGTATAAGACTATTTTTAGGGTGAACATAATTTAGTGAATAAACTTTAATTATTTACTGCTTTGCTTTTATATCGAAGTGTCTTATTTTGTTTTCTAAAACGAGTAAAATTGTTAAATCATTTTTTATTCTTCTTATTCTTAAATGTTAAAACAATTTTTACTTGTTTACGTTTTCAAATAAAGGCGTGCAACGTCGTCAACGTCGTGTTCTTGACACTAGCTCAACTTATGTACGTGGTGAGGAAAATCTTCACGGCTGGCGCCCACGTGGCGATTCTCTTATATTCGATCATCAATGGGAATTGGAAAAATTAACACGTCTTGAAGAAGTTGGTCGCGTACGTCATTTGTTATTGTTACGTGAACGTTTGGGCATGGATACAAATCCAAATCCAACAACAAAAACAGAAAAAGATGTCTGTAATTTGGCTGCAAAGGCCGCTACATCGCCAGTACACATGGTTATACCACCATCACCACAGACCCCGGTAAAAGATTCACAACAATTAATGCCAGAACGTGAATATAGTGAACATGAAAAGGAGTTAATGGCAAAATGTTTAAAACTGATTCAAGGTTAATTTGAATAAATCAAATATGAAAAGATTTGTGTTGCATTGCATTTGAATTTTTTAATTTTTGCTTTTTTTAAGGACGTTATCAAAAATCTGAAAATTCTGATAATCAAACTCATTCGGATGTTTCACCCAGCGATGAGGGCTGCGCTGATATGACAGTTAGTTGTATATCCAGCAATTCAATGGAGTAAGTGCTGCATATATTAAACCATTGAAAATATTACATTAAATATATAGAAAATTAAAACACAAAAACTTTACATTAAAGAAAATAAAAAAAAAGAAAGAAAGAAGAAGTAAAATTTTTAGTTACTCAACAATTCAAAAAATTTGTCAGACAAATATAAGTTTTGTAGTCAATATTTTATTAATTTTTTTAATTTAATCTTAAAATAGATTTATTTTGGTTTTCTATAAAAATGGCTAATTTGACGCAGCATAGTCTTCTGAAAAATGGAAATTTTAATTCGTAATAAAACCAAATGAGCTTCGCTGCCAAGCGGGGTACTAGTGAGCGAGAGAAATGGTTTTTCATTTCAACAATTTTAATATAAGTTCGCACACATCAAAAATACTTTATACGGTTTTCCATTCTATTTTAGCGTTTTTGTAGAAATAGTCTCATTAACTGATTTCGATTAAGATCAAAGAAGTTATAAGCGAAATATCAGTATGATTTTCTGCTTTAAGAATTCTCACGTTTTTCATTTTAGTTGCGAATTTGTAAATTTAAAGTTTCAAAGCACTAGATGACATGACCATAAACATGACATGATAGGGACAGCGAAGATTGCTGTATGATTCTTGCGCGAACAAGAAATTTTTCTATGGTTGTACATATCGATAATGATTCTTCTACGTTTTCATGTTTTAGCCATTTTCTGGTTAGTGGCAGAAAACATACTTTTTGTTAAAATATCAAAAAATACAGAGTGAGAACAAGGCGATAGCAGTAAAAAATTCATTCATTTTCTGAATGTTAAACTCCATATAAAAATTTTTTATATGTGGAGTTCGACATCAAGTAAAAAGGCGGAAATGAAACATATATGCTCAAGCTTAATGAGAAAAAATATTTAAGAAAAGCTTTTTCTATTTCAATGGTCGTGGGCAGATCTTATCTTATTTTGTAAATTATACTTTGCTTCTCTTCTTTAGACACCTGCTTTCCCAACAGCTTTTTTTACAGTGAAATAACATGCGAAATTTTAGGAAGCACCAACAATAAAAAATGTTTCATTTATCTTTAAAAGTTCTTCTTAAAAAAAAAAAACAAAAACACCACAAAAATCTTTTTATAAAAACCAATAAAAAAAAAAAAAAATTAACTCAAATAAAAACGATTTTATCTTTATCTTTGTTTTAACTTTTGTAAATTTTGTTCTTTTTCCATATTTGTATGTATTTTTAATAATAAAAAAAACACTTATTTGGTTACTACGTATTAGAAGAAGGTAAAATTTTGTCTTTTTTTATTTTTTTCTTTCTCATTATTTCTTTATCTTCTTACTTATTCAATTCATTACCTATTTTATGTTTAAGCTTTTGTTGTTGTAAGTAATTAGATTTTTTTTTGTAAAACTTGAAGCGAATTTGTCTAAAACTAATTGCTTTTTTATCATTCTTTCAAAAATATCAATCACAGTTAATACCACATAAAACATATTCATCATTTTGTTAAATTGTTTATTTGTGAATGAAACGTGTGGCATAAAGATTTTGTTAATTACAGTTTTATTTGGTTTTTATTTTCTTTTTTTATTTCGATTTATATTTAGGTTATGTTCTCCTGATCGTGCTGATGCCCCAAATGGTTGGGAAGCTCCTGCACCGGCTACACAACCAGCTCTCCCTCTTCGTTTATATGTACCCGAATTGGAAGAGATTCGTGTTAGTCCAGTGGTGGCACGTAAAGGTCTTTTGAATGTCTTGGAACATGGTGGTTCCGGTTGGAAGAAACGTTGGGTGGTATGTGCTTCTTTTCTTTTTTTCTTTAATTTGTTTTTAACTCAAATTGTATTCATATCGTATTTTACTTTAACTTGATTGTTCTTGTTATTCTACTTTTAGATTGTACGTCGTCCATACGTTTTCATTTACCGATCTGAAAAAGATCCCGTCGAGCGAGCTATTTTAAATTTGGGCACAGCACAAGTGGAATGTAGTGAAGATCAAGCAGCAATGGTGAAAATACCCAATACATTTAGGTAAGAAATTGCTTTATAAGCCGGGCTTAATTAATCATATACTTTTTCAAAAAATAAAAATATGTTTCACAAAAGAGCTTTTATTCTTTTTTGGTGGCTTTGAAATGCTTTCCATATATTCGAAAAAAAAAAACTAAAACTAAAAAAAAGATTTCACATTAATACTGCAACTGCAAAAAATATTTGACAAAAACTTCGCTGCAATTAAGAGTCATAACTCAAAATTTTTAATTCTAGAATTGATCATAAAAAAACTGTGATTTTATTTTCAACCGTGTGAAGTCTATGGATAAAAATGACTGCAAAGAGTTAAAAAAATAGACTTTAAATCAAATTCCTTGCACCATCTTAAAGGCGCGTTGTTTTAAGCCTTTTCGAAAAGAACTCTTACTTAACTAAAATATCATCAACTTTTATGTAAAATTTCACAAAAAAATTTAAAATTTTATTTTTTGTTTAGAAATCAAAATCATTCCGGTAGCTGCAATATCGGAAAAAACTATTAACTTGAATTTTGTTTCGAACTCGTAAAATTATAATCGAACTTTTAATTTCGGTAAAATGCCAAACTTAAAATTTATAAAAGAAATCTTTAAATAAAAATCTTAATATAAAAATATGCTCAAAATCATCTTATCTTCGTGCTAATTATAAATCACACAGTATACATTTTCGTAAACTCTAATTTCGAATGAATTTAAATAAATTAAAAGCTAAGAGATTGCAGAAGAAATAATTAGAGTTTTTTTTTCAATATTCGAGCAAATTTTGGAAAATCAGAAAAAAATATTTCAACCAATAGGGGAAAAATACGATAAGATTGAATAATAAAGAAAAACTTTAAAATCATAAATTTTTGAAAATTCGAACTTTCGAAATTGATCTTCAGCATCTCTTACAAAAACAACTTCAAATCCTTTTTTAATAATCATTGTGGAATTTTCACTTAAAAATAATTAATGAAAAGTTTCCTAAATTCTTTCATTGACAAAAAGTGTCTTAAGTAAAGCTTTATAGATTCGATTAATGATAAAAAGATGTGCTTAATTTAATCTTAATGCTTTAAATTTATATTTAAATTTGAACTAGAATTTATTTCATGTGTACACCTTGAAAAATGTCAAACCAAATAAAAATTTATGTAATTTTACGTTCTACATTCTACAGTGTGGTGACTAAACATCGTGGTTATCTCCTGCAAACTTTGGGCGACAAGGAAGTTCACGATTGGTTATACGCCATCAATCCCTTATTAGCTGGACAAATAAGGTATAAAATTAATAGTTTTTCTATTTCAAACCGAAAACAATTAATTTTTCCCCTTAAAGATCTCGTTTAGCAAGACGCACACAAGAAACGGCTTCACAGACAGCCTCACAAATTCAAGCTACAACCGCCACAAATCCTGGCTCGAATAATAAATGAGATACAATAACGATGGAATCCGTTCTAGTATACTGAAACAACAATACGAAATAACAACACAAATATTTAAAAATAAAACTTTTCAAAGCAAAAAAAAAAAAAAATGATGCAAACTTAAATTAAATAAAACACTTATCAAAGCAAACGCTACAAAAAAGATGAACTGATGAAATGATGATGATTTTGAACAAATTTTAAGACAACAACAAACATAATGTTTATAACAAGTGCAATATTCTTTTTTATTTTTAATGGCTAAAGAAAAGATGCAAAGAAATGGTTTGAGTTTTTGTTAGCAACGGATTCCATCGATAAATTATTAACAAACTTAAGGAGACGAATGCAGGCATTAAATTAAATTACATTTATATAAGAAAAAAAAAAAAACAAAAAAAAATTAATTATATATACACTCACATATAAAAAAAATTAAATTAAGCAAAAAAATTAAACAAATAATAATTATGTATTTTAAAAAAACCCCCTCTTACTTTGTACACCAACGGCTAAGAGGAAGTAAGAACTTCTGGTTCGTATATTCTAACCCATAAATGTTTCTATCTATCTACACAGAAAAAAAGAACAACAACAATAACTTTATAATTATATTGATGTATAACTTTTCACCTTTTTTTTCTTTAATAAAAATACATTTTTGTTTTTTTTTTTTTGAAATTCAATTATTAAAAAGTAAATCAAAAAATCACATGCTTTATTTTTGATTATCTGCTATCACTTTGAATAAAAGCATAAAGAAAAGAAATACTTTCAAAAAATGTGGAAAAGAAATTTTATTATTATATTTCAAAATTGATATTAAATTTAAAAAAAAGCAAAGTAAAAAATGTAAGCAGTTGTAGATAGAATCGTATTTTTAAAAAATGTTTTTTTTTTTTTTTTTTAGTTTAGAACTTGGGTTATTTTGAACTGCCTGAAAGATTATTGTCCAGAAAAAAACAACACTTTAATTTATTTTTAATTTATTATATTTTTTGTTCTTGTTAAATCTAACGAAGAAGTTTTTGTGTAAAAATATATGGATTTCGAAAGGCACTTAATGCGTTCGCAAAATGAATAAAAAATAGTTTCAGTTTTATTGGCTTTTCTAAAAGCGTATAGAGCAGCTTAAAAAGTCTGTTATTAATATAGGAATTTAAACAATAGTGCATTAATTAAATCATAACCCTTCGTATGAGCCGTAACGCGTAGAATTAGTTTAAGTGAAAACGCATTTTCTGTAACTTTCTTAAAATATGTTTTGACAATTAAAAATATTTCATAAATATTATTTATTGTGCAATTAATATAAAATTAGTTTATCCAAGACTCATACAAGTAGATGTATTTTATATAATTGTACAAGCAATCTTAACAATTCCACCTACAACTGCTTTGCAATTTCTTTCGTATACACAGTTTGTTAAATATTTTAATTGTACATAGTTTTAAATTTTCTTAATTTAAATTGAAAAAGAATATAAGAAAAATATTTTTCCATTAATTTTAAAAAGCAGTATTTATTATAGATTTTTAATTTCCCAAGGATTTTGCTTGTTATATAGATTTTTATTTGAGAAAAAATGAACGGATAATAATTTATTGAAAATACATTACTTTGCATATAAGTAAAAATATTATATATAATTAAGTTTCCCCAAATCAAGAATAGTATTATTAACAATAAACAATTCAAATAAAAACACTACATAACTGCATATATAAATATATTTATTATCTAATTCTTTATATAAAAACAATTACAATAATTATTACGAATGTCATGAATATCTCAAAAAATGAAATGTTTATTTTAAATCAACACTGAAAAGAGAAGGAGAACAAAGGAAGAATCTTTTAAAAAGCAAACATTTAAATAAATAAAAATAATGTGTATGTAGAATTAGTAAAATGAAAATGGCAACAAATGAAAAATAAGAGCAAAATATATAATATAATTCGAATATTAACTATAGACCAGTGAAGAAACAAAACAAATTTAATGAAAAACTGTATAATCATTATAATTAATTAAATAAATGAATAAATAAACAAATTGAGTAAAAATACGCAAAATAAAATCTTGAACAAATAACACACTTTGGATGTTTTGAATTAACAAAAAAACATTTTCGAAATAGTTTTTCATTTCACTCCGAATGGACATTAGTATCACAAAGATCTCGGGACACTTCTTCCATAACAAAGCAAGCTTTCAATGTAAATTGCATATAAAGAAGAAGAATAAGATTTGTATTATCGAAGTTCGAAGTAATATTTTTACTGTTAGAAGAACAAACCAGACAAGGTAAAATGAATCGTTAGAACTTTAAGGAAAAAATATTCACGATAGTGGTGAAGGTTTTCTGGTCAATTTTGAATCAGTTATCAAGTCGAGTTATACCCTGGTAGGTTTCAAGGCTTCTCGTGTTACTTTGATGTTAACATTGGAGTTTAAGAAAATCTTATCTTCATAGTTAGAACTTGTTCTTATAGTGTCTACGGGCAAAAACCCGGCTTATAGGAAACTCTGGAAATAATTTTCGTCCAGGGCCCAAAAAAGATACAGAAAACACATACACGCAGATTCGAAAGAGAGGCATATGCAATTCACCAAAATTACTTTACAAAAGGTGGAGATGTGACCAAAAAAAGACGAGTGTCTATATTTTCTTTAGTTTTCCAGTTTTGAAATCCTTTGTTTTTATTGAAAAATTCCAGATAACAAAGAAAAAGGTTCGAAACTTCCCTTTTCTTATATGATTTTATTTTATTACTTTTATGTGAACTTTAGAGGAATGGGAACAAATCTCACATGTGATTAGAAAACTGGCCTGATAATGCACTGAGCCCGATAGTTAAGAAGGAAAGTGCAGGAAACAAAAAAGTTCTTCTTCACACTAAAAGTCTGGGGTTTCGTATGTACAAAGAGATACGAAAGTAATATCATGACATTTTGTGAATTGGCTATGACTTAAGTAATAGCAAAAAATGATTCACTTTCACAAAAAGATTATTTGAACACATACAATTAATAAGATTTAATTGGAGAAGTTAAATTATTGAAACGACCATGACCCGAAATGGTGAATATTTATGATCGTTTAGGGTTTTGATTTGTTGATCATAAAATCTACTTTGACAACATTATATTACTTTGGAGCCACTATGTCTGTCTTTCCAGCTTAATTTAAATTATAAAACATCCTTCGACTTTTACTTGTTTAATTATTTAAATTTATTAAATTAATCCATTTAACGGTATAATGTTTACATGAGTTTTATTTTTTATTGCCTGCTACAGTATTGACACGTTCCTGCACTTTGGACATCTGTTTGTTAATGATTTCAAGGTTTTGTGCAAAAGTTTCTTGTACGGAATTTAAAAGTTCTTTATTGTTTACCAATGATGTGGTGATTGTTGTTTGTTTTTCTTCGATTTCAGCTATAATTTTTGCGAAATTCATGGCTGCAAAAAACAGAAAATTTATAACGAATATTAAATAAAGACATTTATAATTGCAAAAAGTAAAAAAGTAGATGCACGATGATATAAAACTAACTTTACAACAAACAAGACTGTACAGCCAGGCGACTTAATGGGGAATTTAAAGTACATTTCCATTAAGAAATTTTGAAAACTGCGTCCAGTTTAACGCTTTGCAGAGAAAGTGTGTGTACATTATATACTGTGTTATGACTATACTTTTAGTCTAAATGATGCTGATTCCAGGATTAAAACCACTGCCCCTAAATTCAGCATCCTTCTTTGCTCTGCCTGTTTCAAATGTGTCCGACATGTGGGTGAGTCTGGACATTAGTAAAATCATTTAATTTTTCTGTAACTACAAAATCAATTTCTCAAAAGAAAAAAAGATAATGACTGTCTGAGAAATTATAGCTATGAAATAAAACGGAAAATAATTTTCATCTACATGGAAGGATATTATTATGTGAATTATATTTCCTTATATATGAATGATTTTTATTAATTACGGTGCTTGTTTTTTCTTTTCTTGGTAGCTAAAAGTATTCTCATATAGTATTGGCTATTTCGTGCAATGCAACAACTTAGCAAATTCTTCTTACCATATTTATGAAGAGCCTCTAATGCCTGCATTCTTTCAATGATATCGGGTAAAATTTCGGCAACAGGTTCAGTTCTTTTTGCGATATCATATAAATCGATAACTTTTTGATCTCGTTTAGCTTCATCTGTTGATCCACTAGATTTTTCGGCAATAGCATCCATTTTAGTGGTCAAAGAACTCAAACGTTCTTCAATGGAATCGATTTTCTCGGGCTGCAATAGAGCTGCTTTCGTGCTCAATTGACGTACAGCATCCATAATATTAGTACTTTGTGTTAAAGAATTTAAACGACTTAATTTTTCCGGATGGCCACCTACAGCCTGTTCTAATTGATGTAAACGATGCTCTAATTTGGCAATGCGAGCCGATGCAACTAAATCCGTTCCTGGTGTGGGTATGGCTGTTAAAACGCCAGATTTTTTATATTCTTCAACTTGATTTATAAGGGCTCTGACTTCTTTGTCAGTTTTGTTAGGGGCCTGCTCCTTGCCTAAAACTTGTTCAAGTCTTAGAGAATCTAAAACCTTCTTGGCGGTCGCTATAACCGTGGCCACAGCATCATAAGATTCTTTTTCCTCTTGCACTAATTTGCGATCATTTTGTAAGGACGACACCTCTTCCAATAGTTTATTCATTTCACATTGCAAACGTCGGCACTTTTGCACGGGTGTTTCACGCTCACCTAAACCAACCAATTCAAAATCACCTGAAATTGCCTCATACCCCCGGCACAGACGTCGTCCTATACGTTCTGAGAAATCTACATCACCCTGCAAGGTGGCACCACGAAAACGATGATATGAATCTCTAGTTGAAATATGCAAGCGTTCAATGGATTCATTTTCCGGCTCCTCCTCGTAGTAGTCAGAAGTTTCTTGCTCAGGATTATCCGGAGTTTCGTAAATATCGGGTTGGTCATAAGCCTAGTGCAAGAAAGAGCAAATTAGAATAAAAATATACACAGGAGCAAAAAATAAGGCTGGTCCAAGGATGACTAATCAAAGATGTGTGTGTTTTAAACCAACTTTATTTCTTTTGTTTCCCATCACTTACAATGCCTGGTAAATTTTCGAATTTCGGATCTGCCATTATTAGGGGCACTGTTAACGTTTTGAATAAATAAAATTTTTAACAAATATAATTTCACAAAAATTGCTTTAAAATAATTTTGAAGCAATTAAGATAAAGCACTCCTGCTTAATGTTTGCAAAAATGTTACAGCAATAACAACAAATGTTGTGATGTCACTTACTTTAACAGGGTGTTTAACTTATATTTTAAAGTGTGTAGATGCGGATTTATGCTATTTACCGTTAGACTGCGCACCAGTATTCTACTAAAGGTTAGTACTATATAATTAATTATTTAAAAGTTATCTGGAATAGTTTATTTACTAACATACTATGCTTTAGACATGTTTAAAGAGTAAACTATGTTCTCTTCCTTTTCGTTGTTCTATTTCTTTCTTTATAACCATATTTATTTTTTATTACTATATTTATTTGAAAAAGACGAGGGAGAGAGAGAGAGAGAGTATGTATATACATACATACGTATATAATTTTAAATTATTTACAGGGTGAGTACCATAAAGTAACTAATATAATTGAACAATATAATAGTAATAGCGAACAGCAAGTGTTAACCGAAACATCTTGTTCAGGTTCCGGAATAAGATAGCTTAGATATTAATATCGCAATAAAGATTTTCTTAATTTTAAAGGTAAATAATTAAACGAATAAGTAAAATTGAAAAGTGGAAGTGAAGATTATTAAAAGTAAAACTTAATCCTTTATACCAATTTATCCTTTCATACCATTTTAGTTTATTGGAAAAAGAAAAGTGTACGCTAAAGTTAATGATTCACGCTTTAGGTCATAAAGGTCGGCGAAAAATTGTGTTTATATAAGAGAAATTGTAGCGCTTAAAGACGCAATGAGACCAAGGAAGTACATAAATATGAGAGGATGGTATTTGCCTTTTGGACATTATTATTATTATTGGCTTAATGCTTTGTTAATTTCTGTTTTTTGCTAAAGCTACATTAAGTAATATTTGAAGCCTCTTATTTATTTTATGGTTCTCACAAGGGTTCAACAATAGCTGTGCAATTTTTCGCATTTTCTTATTATTTTTAGTAGTTAGATTGTAAGCAAAACTAAAGAAAAAGAACAATTTAAAGAAAAGTTTAGAAACAAATTTCAAATACTAGTATTTGTGCATAAAATTTTTGAACATACATATGTATGTATGTGCTAATATTTTGGTCAAAAATGCGCCAAATTTATCATAATTTCTTATTTACAACACATTGATAAATACGTATGTATGTACGTTTATGTGAATTATTTTCGCAAATGGCGTGCACTTTGACGTAACGCAAAAAACTGTATAATAATTTCTAGCACTATGATTGTAAGAGATGAGACTTTTGCTTGATTATTATTTTATTTTATTTTTGTAAGGAGACTTCAATATTTTTATAAATATTAATAAGCTATTTAACGAAATACAAATTATTTTCACTGAAACCAATTTTCATTTCGCCTTGTATGATTGTTACGTTCTAAGAGGGGCTATAGCTACCTTTAATTACTTTAATAAACACTGTAACGCAAAATAAATGTATTTTGGTGATCGCTGGCGAAAAAAATATTTAAATTTAATAAAATAATTTGGAAAAATGTAAAAATGATTAGAAGAGATTTGAACTTATCTTATGAACAAGAGTTAATAAGTAAATCTTTTCTATATAAGTAAGTAGTTGAAAAATTATTCTTAACTGAGTTTCTATCATGCAACTTGGTGCACAAAGTGAACAAAAAATCACTTTTACCAAATTAAATTAAAAAATGAGATTATTAGATTAGTTTATTAGTTTTCGTGAAAGCATAGTTTGTAGCAAAATATTAAAGAGAAAAAAGGCGCTGTTTTTGTTAATGAACTTTAATTAAAAACAGAACAGCAATACGTGGGAGCATGCAATAAAGAACATCATTGTACAAATAAATGTGCCGGAGTAGACCAATATTCAGCAAAGGTTTTGGGGGCCAACAACTATGTGCGCTTTTTATGCGATGACTGCCTGCAATATATCCAAAATGTGGATTTAGTGCTTAAAGGTATTCAAGAGGATGTTAATAAGCATAAACAAAACTTAACGGAGTATAAACATGAGTTCAAAATGTCGCTGAAAGAAAATGAAATAAAGCAACTACTAAAGGCTATTGAAAAATGATATGTATGAAGAGAGATTAAGGAAAATAGATAATGCCCAAACATCATTTGAAAAAACTACAATACAGAATGAATTAAGTGATAATTATGAAATTAAGGTGCCCAACCTAACAGAATTAACTGACATAACAGACATAACTGACATTTCTTTGAAATATTCGGAACAAGAAATTATTGAAAAAATAAAGACATAAAATCCAATTATAAACAATTCTGAAATTAAAGTGAATAACTATATGAATGTAAAAGAAACAACAAAACAATATACAATGTTAAAATAAAAACAGATAATGAATCATATGCAAAACTAATAAGTACACAAAGATTAAATATATGGATGGGAAAGATGCAAAGTTTTTGATGGTACTGATGTAAGGAGATGCTTTAAATTCAAGGAATTTAATCATGTGGCAAATGAGTGTAGAATTTAGGAAATGTATATTAAATGCCATGGCGAACATAGATCCAAGGAATGTAATAGAGAACCAATAAATAAATGTATAAATTGTATAATTACGAATCAAAAATTAAACATGGCATTGGATAAAAATCATGGGACTTACAGTAAAGAGTGTAAAGTATATAAGAATAAAATTAAAATAAAAAAGAGAAAAATGGGTTTATCGTTTTAACAATTAAAGAATATATATACTATATACAAATGTACAAGGCCTTACAAATAATTTTAATCTGGTAGAAATAATAGCTGCAACAGAACACCAGATTTTTTATATTTTCGGAAACACATATGACAGAACATATTGCCGAAGACGAAATAAATCTAAAAGATTCTATTCAACTAGTATTGTTATCAAATTCTTCAGGAACTGGGGGAGTAATCATATATTTCAAAAAAGAATGAAAAGTCACAAAAAAATTCGAAAAAAGGCAAATTCAAAATACTGGATTATGGCTTGTAGTAGTGTACAGATCACCCAATGATTCTGAACCACAATTGTGGAGAATTTTCCAGGAAACCTTGGAAGATTTATGTGAAGAAAATAATAATATAATTATGACTGGAGACTTTAACATAGATTGAGCAACAAATAATTTTTACAAAAAGAGATTCGAAAATTCATTAAACTAGAATGGTGTTAAACAAATAGTAAATGAATATCCTCGTGTAACAAATACATACATCCAGAACTATAATTGGTTATGTTATGACAAATAGCCTTGAGACAACTGTTCAAAATTGTAACCAAAATAAAATATCAGATCACGAAATGAACAAAATATTAATAAAGGAAAAAAAATACGAAAAATGAAAAGAAAACCATTGACTTTTTAAAATATAACAAAAACCAATTTGCAAAGGAACTAAATGGAAGAATGTGCTTTGCAAGAAATATGAATCTTAATCAAAATGTACTAATTAATGTTTGATAATTGCCTGAAGGAGAAGTACAAAAGTTAACTTACAAAAAAACAATAAATAAACAAAATAAAGTTAATAAATGGTTTAATGATGAACTACGACGTATTAAACAAGAAAATATAGACAAACAACAAATTGCTATATTTGAAAACACTGCCGAAGCATGGGCAAATTACAAATCAGTTAGGAACATTTATAAGACAAAAGTCGAAAATGAAAAATTCAAAAGACCAAAAGCAAATGTGGAGGGAAATGAAGGACTTAGTGATGAAGAAAAACCATCCTGAGATAAAAGCTGTGATATTTAACAACGTAGAATTTAAGGAGAATACTGAAATAGCTAATAAATTCAATGAATATTTTGTGGATAGTATTAGGATGATAACAGACTCAATTGAAGATGTGCAATATACCAATCAAGTACTAATGGCCAACCAAAGATTCAATTTTAATACAATTACGTTGTCACTTCTTAAAAATATTAATTCGGAAATTACATATGTATGGCATCCAGTACAAACAACTCAAATAGTTTGAATCATACCTAAAGGATAGAAAACAAATTACTAAAGTTAAAGGAATAAAATCTAATATAATCATTAATAACTTCGGTGTCCCACAAGGCTCAATATTAGGTACTTTACTTTTTGTTATATACATTAATGATAAGCCGAATATACTGGGTGAATGGGATGGTGTTTATGCGGATGATACATTCAGAGTGTCGAGACAAGTTGATGAATGGCATAAATAATGTTAACACCTGGTTAAAAATAAACAGATTAAAATTAAACGAAAAAAGACCAAACTGCTAGAAAAAGATATGAAAAGCGAAGAATCATTCAAAATTAATGATGAAGTTATAGAGAAGGTAAAAAATATAAAGTATCATGGATTCATAATAGATCAAGAAGTGAAATTTAAGGATTATATAGAGTACATATGCAAGAAAATTGGTAAAAACAATGTTTTTTTCGGGAGAGTTAGAAATAAAGTGTCTATAATAACGGCGATAAATATTTACAATACGATAATAAAACCGAACTTTGAATACGGATCAACAATATTATAAACATGCTGCAATCAAAACAATTTGGAAAGGCTACGAAAGTTATAAAATAAAGCAATAGGGATTATCTAAAGTGCAACAGATATACATCAATAAGAGCTATGATCGATACACTTAAATGGCTAAATATTCAACAACGTCTTGAACTCATTTTATTATGATCTTAGTATCATACACAAAGTTAAACATGGTAATGCGAGCAAATCGCATTACCATGCGGCTAATTTCAGGCTAAGGAGAGCTTCAATTATTTAATACGCTTACAAACGATATTAGAACGGAACGAAATCATATTGTATTTAAAAGAAAATGTGTGAATTTTGTAAGACATAATAATCAAAATGCTTTTAACAATTTTTTGTGAATAATAATGTCAATGAGAATTTTAAAGTATTATTAATACTAATAAATGCTAAATAAATAAATAAATAAAATGAAAATAAACAGAATCCTAAATAGTTTACCAGTAAAAACGGTTTTTGTCTTTTTGCCTTCTAAGGTTTATTTAGAGAACAGCAGTCATTTTTTCTTTTACACTTCATCAATTTCGATATCATCGTTCATTATTTTTTTTTTAGTCGATATTAACATTCGGTACGCCTTCCTTCATTTCTTATTTAAATTTTTTTTATCTCAATTCACAATTATCAATCTCTTGTTTTTCCTCCTTGCCATTCTTATTTAAGATTTCGTCTTCATTTTTTCCTTCTCTATCTCTACATTTTACAGTATTCACCTCAATATTGATGGTGTTTTCGTTGCTACAGTTTATAATAAAAACTGAATGCTTTCCAATTTAGTGGAAAACAAATTTGAAACATTTTCAACGAATATTAATCAAACTAACAACAATTTCTTGGCTGATGAAATGCATTTAGAACGAATTCTAAGAACAATTCTTTACACGTAACATTTCATTAGATGGAAGTACAACATCATCTTAAATGGTAACGACAAAACAATATTTAAAAAAACTTAAAACTTTTTGCCGTTTGCTGCCAGTAATTAACAAAAATTATTTCAAAAGGATTTTAAACAATAGACAGTGTTTATGGAGACTAAAATTTGTTTTTGTTGGTTGTTTGCATTGAATGTTTTAATCATCGTTTGTTAAGTATTACGTCATAATAGAGTACAGTGGGTTAAAATAACTAAATTTATAGGAACCTGCCAGTTGTTTGTATAATAGAAAAATCTAGACGTTTTCACTCGACTATTAACAGAAATCGCAGTTGCTAACGGTACGGAAACATAAACTAAACCGTCAATAAGAAGAAATTGGCTTTGAATAGTAGTAACACACTTGTTAACACAATTGCACAGAGATAATTACATAATATGACATCAGCGAAATAAGTTCTTGGCAAATTTAATTTTGCAATCAAAATTAAGACTTTTTCTTATTATTGCAATTTAGATAATGCTGTTTCTTCCCTCCAAATAAAATAAAATAAATCGTTTATTAGGTAGTGTTCTTTTGTGTTTGTAAATTTTTAAAGTTGTTTTAGCAATAATATAAAATATTCAATAAAAAATGTATCCATATTTGGGTCACAGGTGCAGGTGAACAAGTTTAAATCGTTTGAAGGAAGTTTTTTAAAGAAATAAAATAATTGCGGAACCAATTAAGGGGCAATTAAAATTGCTTCGCAAAATATGAAGGATATGTGACTGCTTTCGGTGAAATTTGTAGGCTTATTTGCACTTTCCAAGTGCGCATTGAAGTTCGAGTGTATATTGGAATTTTCCACATAAAATTATAACTGAAGGCAATCTTATGGATGCTCCTCATAAGAAGTAAATTAAATAATAATAATAAAAAAAATAATTCGTAGGCTAAAACTTTGTTTCATAAGACGAATTCGTTTCTATTTTTCCTGCCTACAACCAGTCAGATTGTATTCAACATTAAGTCGTTTAGCGAAACTAATTCATGCTCAAACAATTAGACAGTCGTTTTCTTTTAGTTTATTTATTTATTCATTTATTTATTTAATCGTCATCTAGTACATCCCCGCAAACGAAAACTGGAGAAACTACACTGCTTAACATCAACATGTCAAACAAATTTATCATGATGGTGATGAGGATGAAAATGCGAATTAATAAATTATTGTTGCCTTTTCGTTTTGTATCCTAGATACTTAATTTACAGATTTCCTATGCTTGTTAACGATGATGGAAATGAGATGTGAATTTATGACATGCAACCATGTAATATGACATCGAATACTATTATGGATCATATTCAGTTTAAGGTCAGTCATACTGTCACAAATAAATGACATGTAAGACCCACCGCTAATTAATCACAAAAATAATTGTTTAAAAATAAAACCACCTTAACGTGAGAACATAAAGACTGCAATTGGAATATGCTTCGTTGGTTTTAAGTCGCCGTATTTTTTAAATGCTTTAAAATAAGGAATTGATTGTGATAAATGAAATAAAAATGTGTGTTCACTTCTGTTGCAAAAAATGAGTAAAATTAAAAAGATTTTATTACATTTTTTTGTTCGAATCTTCCTTGTTCCTTGTCTAATATGACTGATGTCGAAATTCTTACACATTTTGCAGCCGTCTGCAAAACAAATCTTTTGAAACTCATTTGTGTTAGAAGCGCGAGCTTCTTCTATAAATCAACGAGAAAAAAGTCAAAACGAGAAAAGAGCCAACTTAAGGATTAATTGTCTATATTAATGGATTTTGACTGCGTGGAAGTTTTCTTTTTTATTTTTTTTTAGAAATAGGAAAAATTTTATTGAAACGAATTCTGTATAATAAAGGTAACTTACTCGACACGAAAAGGTGAGAGATTGACTCCTTTTTGCGATTATCCTTAGAGCGACGGCACTATTTAGTAAGAGCAAGTCCAAGATAACGCAGTCTATGCTCCTCTTGGATAACAAATCTCTTAGCCTGCAATTCACTTCTTTTCTGTATGCTGATAAAAGACACTTGTGAAAAGTTCGTTCTACAAGATGCTAGATTTGAAACCCTAGCCGAGTGCACATACCCTGGTGTCATATCTCTCCACAATGCTGCCCTTACAATATGCACATTTCTGTAGCATGTGGCAACTTTCCCACATGACAACATCATGCGTAAATAATAGTAATATTTTTAGACAAATGATAAAGTTTAGTACAGAAAGACAATATACGATTTTCTATCGTTTCTTGAACTAATTTTTTCTTTATATGAAAGCACACGCTGCTTATTATCTTTCATTTTTCCTAAAATTATTTGCTAAACTAGTCTTCAGTGTTTGGATGAACAATTTTAATAGAAACCCATTTTTTAAAAGCTACGACTGCTAAAATAAACTATTCGTTATAGCGAGATTTTGCTGTATTACATTTTATTATTATGTTTAGATGACAAAGTCTTATTTCCCAAGAATTCAAGTATATTCACATTAAAGACTTTAACAGCCCCATTTTTCATACAGAAAAAATCGTTGTTCTTTATTAAACGTTAAAAATTTAAGAAAAAAATGTTTTTAATTTAATTTTGTTTGAATTCAGTTTTACGGAGGATTTCACTGAAAGGATTTTGTGTTTTTTGATATTTGTTTTATAAAATTAAATCTCTACAGAATCTATTTTTATCTTGATTATTTATCGCTAAAACATTTTTATCCAGTTTTCTTATTGTTATTGTTGATTTTTGGTTGAGGTTTCTTGTCTTGTTAATATTAAACGCTGCATGTTTTGTTTAATTTCTTTAGTCTTCCTAATGAGTTGTTTTTGTTGTTGCTGTTGTTGTTTTTCTTGTTATTTTATTGTTAAACACATTCACTCTGACTGACATTCAAGATTACAATAAAGGATAAAATTACAATAAATAAATTTTTACGCTGAAGTACCAACGCACAACTTCATTGTCATACATGCTTTTGAATATTGTTTTATGCGAAAACCCTTAACGAAATAGCATGATTTTAGTCAAGATAATGCATGATGCATAATGATGATGCAACTATAAAAATTTAAGAAATAGCTGAAGTATACGACATCCACAAAATGATTCTAGCAGTACGTACTTATGTGTACATACGATTATTAAGGCAAACGTGGGAACACATGTTTAGTGTTGAACTTGTTTCTGGGAAAGTTCTTTTTTTAAAAGTTAAACATTTTTGCTGGACAACACACTACAACATTTTCGACAACTGATTAAAGAGCGTACAAAACCTTTGTTTGTAAAAAATTGCGGTTTTCTTTTCTTACAGAAATAAACAGACGAGCAAACGGTCATAAAATTTTAAACGAAAAGTTATATTGGAGTGCAGATATTCAGATCTCTAAAATAGACTTCCAATAGTTAGACTTCCAAAGTTTGACTTGCATCGCGCTGACTTGCATTGCTGATTGAGGACACCCAATTCGTTAGTGTTTTCCCAAAATAGTAAAGATAGATAAGAAAACAAAAGGATTAATTAAATATAGCGTCTTAGCGTCTCATCTTTCGATAGACTTTTTTACAATAACTCTTCTTTAATTTTCCTTTTCAATAATTGTAAGAACTATTAGGAGTTATTAATTAAATAATGACGCCGTTTATAGTTTTATTCCTATTTAAACATATTTTATGAATAAAATAAGCCTATAATTAGTCTTATAATTCGTGTATTTGTAAAAGTTGTTTTCGAAAAATTGCACTTGTATTCGAATAAAATTTATTCGTATGCGATTATATTTAGATTCTTATTACTATCATTATTATTATTCATTAACAGCTTTTTTCTTGATATTCGATATTAATTTTCACTTGTATTCGAATAAATTTTAATTCAACAAAATTTATCTGAAATTTAAAAAATTATTAATGACAATTACTATGTTGTTAATACTTTCAATAAATTATATTCTTATTCGAATAAATTTTATTCGTACAAAAAAAAATTAATAAAAGTTTTACAACATATCATCTCCTTTTCCAAAAAAAATTAAATTCGTATTCGTATAATTTAATAAATTTCAATTATTTAAGATTATCATCATTATCATTTTATCCAATAAATTGTAATTTTGTTAGTGTTACGACACGGTTTAACTGCAGTGGTTGTAAAATTAAACAAAATTTTTAAGAGCACCTTTTCAACTTTATTATTTTATTTAAATTCACAGCGATATCAAAGAGCTTTAAAAGAATTTTGTTTTTTACTCGTGTCTTTCTAAATTACCACTAACTCAAGTTCTTTTTTAACATTGCTCGCTGCACCAGTGTCTACGTGACAATTTGCAGAGGACAGTTATGTTTTTTAACAGATTAAGAAACAATAACAACAATAGCTTATAATCAGTACATAATCAAAGAACATGAGTAAAAGGATTATTTAACACATAGTAGAATATGCAAAGTTGGAAATATTAAGTAAAATTAAAATTATAAGGGAAAGTATCCCAATAAACATAGAAAAGTATTGTAATGATATATTTGTTGAATATAGAAATTTTTGGCGGCAACATTCTTCCCCTCGTAAACGAACCTGTGTTGAGTTTACCCTTAAGTATTGACGACGTCTAATTTTGCTATTTTAACTGATGGTCTCTGGAAGACGGCATGTTGTGTTTTCACGGTGACTTGGCGCACTTGTCCGTCTTTCGCTTTTATCGTGTCGATAATTCTGCCTTTTGGCCAGCAGTGACGTGGTAGATTTTCATCTACAATAACAACAATATCACCGATTTGGAGTGGGGATGCCCTTATATGCCACTTGGTTCTCTTGGTTAACGTTGGTAGATATTCTCTGACCCACCTATGCCAGAACTGATCAGCGAATCGTTGTATATGATGCCAACGTTGTCGTAAGTCCCCCATTTCACAATCAATTGGTTTGTAACCGTTTGCGGATCCCAGTAGAAGGTGGTTAGGCGTTAGTGCTTCATCATCGCAGGAGTCCAACGATACGAATGTAAGTGGCCTAGAGTTAATTATAAATTCGGCTTCTCCTAAGGCGTTTCTCAGAGTCTCATCGTTGAATTTCATATTTGGACAGATCTTGTAGAGCGCAGTTTTGACAGAGCGAACAAGTCTCTCCCAGGCGCCACCCATGTGAGGAGCTGCTGGTGGATTAAATTTCCATTTTATACCATCGAACTTGGGTGCAATCATTTTATGGTCTGGAATTTTATCCGTTGTTCCAATTATTTTGGCGGTTGCTCGAAAATTTGTGCCATTATCGGTGTAAATCTCGAGAGGAGTTCCTCTTCGAGCCATAAAGTTTTTAATGCACATAATGCATGAGCTGGTATCTAAACTGTATGCAATTTCAATGTGTACTGCACGTACGGTGAGGCAAGTAAAGAGAACTCCCCACCTTTTTTCCTTTCTTCTTCCCACAGTGACGTATAATGGCCCAAAATAGTCAATGCCAACATATGAAAAGGGTCGCTCGAAGCTTGCTAATCTGATGCGAGGCAAAGTTGACATTTGTGGTACGTTGGGTACAGCGGAAATATTTTTGCAATGTTGACACGATCTTCGTATGCTTTTGTAGACCACTCGCAATTTGGGGATATAAAATTGACCTTTGATGTTATTTATAACCGTCTCATGTGATATATGGTGAAAGCTTACGTGTACATAACGAACTAGCAGATCGGTCACATGGTGTACTGTAGGCAATATTATTACATCATTGTGACTAAGATATGATGCTCGTCCCTTAGCCCTTAATATGCCTTCGTCATCTAAAAATATATTTAAACTTATTAGTTTGCTATTCTTTTCAATAGGCTTACTCTCTCTTAAGCAGTTTATCTCGTGTAGAAATGTAGTTTCTTGAGCTTTTCGGAATATATAGTTCTTTGCGTGTTGCAACATCTCATATGAAACTTCTTTTGGTAGCGGTGTTTTCTCAGTACGCGCTTTAAGTTTTTTAATGTAAAGTAAAAATGTAGCAACGGCACGGTATAGGCGTCTCCAATTAGAAAAATATTCTAAATTTAGAGTTGGTAATGTATACGCTTTATTTATAACCAGCGTGTGATGTTTTATTTCTTCTTGATTTAGTTTGCCAAATTTAAAACATATTGGCCACTCTAATTTATCATTGTATAGAAACGTAGGTCCAGAAAACCAGGTTGATACGTCCCAATGGGATTGGATTTTAGTCGCAAGATCTGCAGGATTAACCTTGGAAGGAACCCATCGCCATTGAGTTACGTTGGTAGTCTCCAAGATTTCGCCCACACGGTGCATAACAAATTGTTTAAACTTTTTTGGCTCCATTCGCAGCCATTGCAAAACGGTTTTTGAGTCAGACCAGAAAAATTTAGATTTTATATTTAGTCGGCGGACGTTTGCAATTACGTTGGCTAGCCTTACTCCTAGAACGGCAGCTTGTAGCTCGAGTCTTGGTATCGACATCGGTTTTAATGGAGCAACCTTCGATTTTCCGGCTACGATTGTTACTGTGCAGTTGTTGTTATGAATCACTCGAAGATAGCAAACAGCAGCATAGGCGTCCTCGCCAGCGTCTACGAAGGTATGAAGTTCAATTTCGGTAGCCTTGTATAAATATTGAGAATAAAATCGTGAGATTTCGATAGAAGATATATAATCCATGGCCGTTTTCCATTTTAACCATTTGTTGACCAGTGGTTCAAAGAGCTCTGTATCCCAATCTATACCAGATCGCCAAATTTCTTGTAGAAGAATTTTCAGTGTGGTCGTGTAGCAAGATAGAAATCCCAATGGATCAAAGATCGACATAAGCACTTGAAGAAGCTCTCTTTTTGTGGGGGTGATCGCGTCCATAAACAGGTTACGCCGAAGTTTGGCGAATCTAAAAATATAGATAAAAGAGTCTTTATTAGGGTCCCAATACATGCCAAGAACCTTTTCAGCAGCAGAGAGATCTTTTGGCTTCTGCTCTTTACGATGTTCATCTTGAAGATGGTCACGAACAGCAGCATTGTTGGAGCACCAATTACGCATGTGGAATCCACCAGCGGCATGAATTAATTTCACCTGTGACGCTAACTCGATTGCTTGACATTCGTCATCGACACAATCGATAAAATCGTCCACATAATGATATTGTTGAATGGCTTCTACGGCGCGTGGATATTGACTCTTGAATTGGTCCGCGTTGAAGTCCCTTACATAATGAGCAATGCATGGGGCACATGAGATGCCAAAGGTTAAAGCTTGCATTACATAAATACTAGGCTGCTCTGCATAGTTGTTTTTGTCCCACCACAAAAATCGTTGGGAATTCATATCCTCTTTTCTTACATTGATCTGGTGGAACATCTCCGCGATGTCACCACACACTGCAACTTTACCTATTCGGAAATTTAACAAGATTCCAACCAAAGATTTCAATAGATCGGGTCCACTAAGCATAAAGTCGTTGAGACAAAACCCATTAGATTTGGCGGCAGCATCCCATACCAATCGTATTTTTTCGGGCTTGTTGGGGTTTTTTATGACAAAAATTGGAAGATACCATGTTCGATCACAAGTTCTTGCACATTCTCCATTAGATAATTTTCTGGCGTATCCCTTTGATAACAGATTGTTTATTTGGTTTTGAAGCATATCTCTTAAATTGTCATCTTTCAGAAATTTTTGCTTGAGACACATTAGTCGCTTGTACGCATTGTTATAGCTCTCTGGTAACTTGCTTACATTATTTCTCCACAAAAGACCCACCTCGTAATGTTTGTCTACCTTTTGACATGTAGTTTTCAAAATGTCCATTGCTTTGGCATCTTCCGCTGAGACAAGTGATTTGACAGTTGTTTCCTCTAAGCTTAAATAGTCTTTAAACATTTGTTGTAATTCGCTGTACTCTTGTTCACAATCACAATTGTGAATGTTAAGAAAGGCGTGTTGCTGGTTGGAACCGTTGCAGCCTTGAATTGTCCAGCCTAAGCGCGTTTTCGTGGCAATAGGTTGATCCCACAATCCTTCTCTTATTTTTAGCGGCACGGCAATCTTCCAGTTATTTACTCCAATTAAAATTGCTGGCCTTACATCTTTATAGGATTGAATCGGTATACCAGACAAATAGGGATATGCTTTGGTAACTTCTGCCATGTTTAAAGACTGTGATGGTAAATTCAAGCTCTGAACAGTATGAACATCTTTTAGTACGAATCTTGTTCCATTTTGTGTATTAGATACGGTAAGTGACGACTTCACTGATAAGTCCTCTCGACGAGTAGTATCGCCCGTCCATTTTAAGCAGAGGGGCTCTTCAACCCCTTTAAGATCGAGGAGATCGAACACATTTTTCTCAATCAATGTTACTGATGACCCTTCATCTAGAAATGCAAAAATATCAATATAGCCATTTTTTTTGTAAATACGTACAGGTAAAATTCTAAAGAGTGAACGTGGGTTGCGTTGCTCATCTGAATGTGAATTGACGTTGACATTATTTTGCTGTGAAGACAAAGGTTCGCTGGAGTGTTTGTGTAACAAGTGATGATGTTTGGAATTGCAACCGTCAATTCCGCAGACATTGCTGTGAAAACACTTGCGGCGATGTTTATTCAAGCACAGTTGGCAGAGCTTATTTGATTTTACTATATCCCATTTTTCATCCAAAGAAAGTGTTTTGAATTCTGCGCAAGCAGACATTTTATGCTCAGTACTATCACACACGTAGCATTGTATAAAGGCATGTGGCCTGTCCCCTGTGTGAGTATTTACAGCTGCACTTCTTGATATCACTGGCGCTGATACAACACTACTAGCCGCCTCAGCAATTTGAAAAATCCAATCACTAAAAGACTTCACTATAGGCACTTTGTCGTCTTTTGGATGCATGGCCCAATTTAGCTTGTATTGGCTGGATAATTTTTCTATTAACTCCCTTACCAACGTGGGGTTGTTTAAGTGAGCATCCATTCTACAAACCTCCATGGTTGAGCATATATTTTTTACACAAAGTGCAAATTCGATTATTGACTCCAGTTTATCTTTTGGTGGGGGTAATTTCCTCGCCTTGTCAATAACTCGATCTAAAATATGCTCCGGACGTCCAAAGCACATCCTAAGAGTTTGAATAATTTCTGGCACCATAGCCGGCATCATCAACTTACTCTTTACCAGCTCCTTTGCTTTACCCTTAAGACATGACTGTAAGCGCATTAGATTTTCTGTTTCTGAATAACCTGCAACCGATGTGCTTGTCTCAAAGCTACTAATGAAAAGTGGCCACTCTTCGGGATCTCCATTAAAATGAGGCAAATCCCTAGGAATAGCTTGTCTAGCCGCAAGCTGTGATTGCGTGGGGCCTAGCACAGAATTCCAATTTTGCAACGTATTGCTGAAACGAATTGGTTGGGACTGCTCTGCTTGACCAAACTGAGATAATATCTGATATTTTTTTTCTATAAATTCTTGTTGAATACGTTGCTGTTCTTCCAGCATTTTAAGCTGAAGTTCACATTGTGCAGTCGCATTAATATTTTGTTGGTTTTGACAGAGTTTTGACGTTGGGTCATTACTGAAGGGAGATGTATGTGAAGCAGCATAAGAGGTTGTAGCAAATGCGCGACTATTTGCTGTCGTGAAGATGGGTATGTTCGATCTGTTGATACCTCTTTCCGATGATGTCACATGCGAGGCCGTAGTTGCCGGAGACGCATTTGCCTGCGGCACATGTGATAAATCTATAAACTGCAGTGGTTGCTTTTTGCCTGTAGGAGCAATACCACATTGCTCACAAGCCCAGCTTTCATCAACTATGTTGCTATTTACACCAGCACACTCATAGTGATACCACACATCGCATTTATCACATTGTACCATGTCGTCATTGTCTTCGCGACTACACTTTTGACAACTAACAATTTTGTCTCCGGCCATTATTATGACTAATCCGTACGATTAATTAGTATGTATAAAATTTTTTCCTTTTTTTGAAAAAATTCTTTAAAAAAATTCTTTTAAAGAATGTTACGACACGGTTTAACTGCAGTGGTTGTAAAATTAAACAAAATTTTTAAGAGCACCTTTTCAACTTTATTATTTTATTTAAATTCACAGCGATATCAAAGAGCTTTAAAAGAATTTTGTTTTTTACTCGTGTCTTTCTAAATTACCACTAACTCAAGTTCTTTTTTAACATTGCTCGCTGCACCAGTGTCTACGTGACAATTTGCAGAGGACAGTTATGTTTTTTAACAGATTAAGAAACAATAACAACAATAGCTTATAATCAGTACATAATCAAAGAACATGAGTAAAAGGATTATTTAACACATAGTAGAATATGCAAAGTTGGAAATATTAAGTAAAATTAAAATTATAAGGGAAAGTATCCCAATAAACATAGAAAAGTATTGTAATGATATATTTGTTGAATATAGAAATTTTTGGCGGCAACAGTTAGAATAAATGCTGGAGTCAAACTAAAATATAATTAATAATTAGTTTGACACTTGTTCATCAAACATACTTTTATTCGAATTTGCGTAACTTTTAATCAGGTCATTAAAAAGATTTAATTTAGACTTATTATGTCACCGCCTTTATAACAATTAAAGTCACATTTTCTCTAGCATTTAGATAATAAAATAAAAAAAAACAGCTGACTGAAACGCTACAAAGTGTTTAAGGAGCCAACGACCTTTTCGTTAAGTGTTTCTTTTAATTTAAACAAAAAAAAAAAAAAACGCTGAAGATACATAAACGAGAAACATTAAACTTTTCAAGCCATTTGTCATATGGCCTGCTTAAAAGCATCTCCTCCTTAAGGAAAGAAGAAAACAAAATAAAATAAAGTATTTTCAGCTAAATGTTGTTGAAGATGATAGTAGAAGCTCAAAAGACCGAAGACCGAAAACAAACACATTAATTAACCATGAAATGATCTTGACAATTTGCCCAATAGGCCTTTGGATACTCAATCGTACAATTTGGAGGATGATGCAAAAGAAAACGAGAGTTGCCTTTGACTTAAAAATGTGTTATTATGATAATAGCATTCATTTAAAATATGACGGAAATATAAAATATGACAAACATTTAAAATTTATGGAAGAGGAATAACTGAAACCAGTTAAGAAATAAAGTGGCTCTTTAAAAATGCCATTATTTGAATTTGTGGCCATTAATAACAGAGAAAAAGGAAGCAGGAGAAGTATATAAAGCTAATTAAAGTTAACGAATTTGTGATTAAAAAAAGAACTAGTGCAGTTTAAGTACAATTTTGAAAAGTATAGGAAATCGTTATTGTCAAATGGTTCTAAATAGTTTCTCTAAAAAAATCGACAACAAAAAAGAAAATAAAATGAAAATCAGGATTATAAATTACTAACGACTAACTTGTTGTTATCAAAGTATCTTATTTGACTGGATTGCCATTCTTATCTGGTCTCAAAAAGTAAAAAGTTATCGATTTATTAATATACTCGCATATTTTTCACAATAGAAATCTTTCATTTCGGAATAGATTTTGATTTTTGTTTTTCTATTTGCAAGCTTTAACTCATCACTCCGGGATACTTTTAACTATATTTTGGATTTGCTAAAGCTGTCTATTATTTAAAAAAAAATTTTGTTTTCAACCAAAATACCAATAACCAGTAGTGAAAAACTGAAGAAGAAGAAATATAAGTAAAAATAAAGTTATTATTACTAAATTCTCTTGGAAAATATTTCAAAGCACGCTGGAGACTTATTTTTTATTTTGTCAAAATCAAAATTTGTAAAGTTTGATTTCTTTAACTATAAAACTTAATTTTATAAAACTTCATTACGACCGAATGAACCGAATTTGAAGAGTAAGATTTTTTTTACCTTAAATAAATTCACATAATTAATAGGCATTCAGTTAGTAACAGGCATTTAGTTGTGCATCCAACCATTGTACTTGACCACTTGTACCAAATGCCAAAAAGAACCCAACTTTCAACCACTTGGTTTTAACTATCAAAAATTTCAAGCACGTAATCAGAGTTTCACACTTTTTCTTTTACTCTATCAACCATATTTCATTTTATTTTATTGTGTCCCACTTTTTTATTTCTTCTTATTTGCTTCTTAAAGCACTAATGACACTTCATTTGAGCATTAAAGTGCGCGGCACAAAAGTATCATTAAGGGCAATTTTGTATGTGTTCGCTTGTTTATTCGATTGTTCCTTCGTTTCGTCTTGAGAAGAAATTTACATTTTGTACTATTTAATATAAAACTGAAATAGAAGAAAGAAAGCGGACTATGCGGGTAGACGGGAAACATATTTAATGTGGCATATTGCATTAAAGCAGCACGTTATTTTTATATCACTCCTTGTCTTAATAAATAAGTTGCACGAAAAAGGTTCTAGTAAAAGTTACACTGTACTGCAAAAGCTTTTAGAACAAACAAATAAAAAGTGTCTTTTGACTACTTTAGTACTATTTATGTTAAAGTTAGATCTTGACCATTCCGTACTATTATTAAGATAGAAAACCAAATAATCCCAAGCAAAATGTTATGATATTGAAACAAAATTTGTTTTGTTAAATAAAGAATCAATTAGAAAATAAATCTTAAGCAATTATTAATTTTAACTTGGCTTAAGTTTATAAATATTTTATTTTTGAAATTATTAAAAAAAATATTTGCATATTTTCTTACTTTTAAAAAAGCATGGAAAAATTTTGGGACAGAACTAATGTTCTTGCCTTCTGCTACCCGTCTATATTTTTATTTTTTTATAAAGATTGTTAAGAACGAAGGATGTCTGAATACGCAATGCATTGCGTGTAATTTAATATTGTCAATGCACTTGCAATTACTTGCAGATAATTTCAATTGTAATTCGAAATAATTTGAAAATATTAAACAGATTTGATCGACGAAAGATTTTTCGTACTCAAATTTAAATTTTTGCAATGAGGACGACAATTATTGATAATCAAACATGGAAAGTTTCAGTAATTGGTAATAAAATATTGTATGTAGAATAAATAATAATAATAATCTATAACAAAATGTTGTCGGCAAGAAATTTAATTAGACTTTTAAAATATTTTGTTTGATAAAATTTAAATAACCGATAACAACAATATGCTACGTTTAAAGATTGAGGGAAAATAATGTGTAGAAAATTTTATTAATCGATAACTGACAAGTTCAATAATTGATCTCTATAATAATAATAATAATATCTATATATCGATAGATTTTTTTTAATGATCTAAGCATTACAACAACAACACTTAAATTTTTTAAATACGTCAAGAAGCTGCCGGCCGAATAGAGCGGAAAAAAGTGGGTAAAAAATAAAATTATTTTTGAAGTCAAAACAAACGTAAAAATCTATTGAAAAACCGTATGTTGAGGAATAATCATTTAAAGTCAAGAGATAGATTTTTTAGTTAATTTTTTGCTTTCGCTATGTTTGTTCAAAGATTACATTGCGCCATATTTTTATGTACAACTGGAAAAACACTTTTTATAGCAGGCGGTCCATATCTATTTTGTAGTTGTTATTTTTCGATTTTTCGATTTTTTTACTCATTTTCTACTTTGAATGGTTATATTTATAACTCGCGGTGGGATGTCGTTAATATGGCGTAGAGATAAATTTCGCACTCATGTGTTTTCTTCTCCCAAAATATGAATTTTGAATTTATTAGGATGTTTCGTTTCTGTGTTTGTATGGGTACGTGCGTGTATATGCGTGATTTTTGCAAGATAAATTTTGTTTTAGAAACAAAAACATTTTCTAAATAATACACTTGTGGGTTGGATACTTTAAAGTTAAAGAAACAAATACACATTTTGCTTTCTTAAGTTTGGTACTCTGTAACTTGGTTAGTAATATTGTGATTCATATTCAATTAAATTCTCTCAAAATTTTCTCAGTACAAAAATCTCTGCAGAAATGGTGATGGTGGTAATTGAAAATATTTTTTTTTTAGACAGCAATGTAATTTCTGTTATATATTACTTGAATTTACTACAGTTAAGATTGTTTTCAAAAAACTTAAGTTTTTTCAATAGTCTAAGTGGAAATTAAAAACGAATGTTAACAATAAAAGAAATCACCGAAAACTAACTTATTTGCTAACAATTTCTTAAAAATTAATGCAAAACAAATATTTTGTTTATTTTTTTTTGTCTTGGGGAGTCTTTTTTTTTTGCTGTAGTGCCTTTAATAAGGATTTAGGTAAAATCCCACTTGTTTCAAGTTTTATTTCGTTTTAGTTTTGCTTAAAAACTACGCCATTTAATCGCTTTTATACAGTTTCACACCAAGTTGCTTGCTAACGGCAACAAAGTGTGAAAGCGAGCAAAAAGCATGAAAGCAACAAACGACTTAAGAAGTTGTTAAACACTTGCCAGGGATTGTTTTTCTGTTCACAAATCCGCCTTAATTGTAGCTTATTCGAAAAAGTTATTATTCTTAAGACAGTCAAGAAAAAATCTGCATAATAAGAGTGAGGTTAGATTAAATAGGAACAAAAGCGTCACTTATTTGCCGCATCCTCCTCTGCCTAAGTAATTTGAATATCGCCAAATTAGGTAAAATATTCACACCTTGCAGAGTTGTTGCCGCTGGTCATGAGTCACAATCTAAAGAAAGTCATTCGTTTCTAATTAATTCAGTATGGGCCCAACGTGCTTAAATATTTCATCTTAAGAAACGCGAATACGCAGAGCATAGAGCTCACATTTTTTCCGACTTTTTGATAATTTCGATTTTTCTAATAATTTAACGAAGTAATAACTTTCTTGGTGATTTTTATTTTCGGCCTATTTTCGATACATGGTATTTTGCGAATTTTTTTTGGTCTATTTGAATATTTTTCGTCATATTTGGCTAAAAGGTAAAACGAGTTTCCCGCATACCGTTTTACAGAAGATCTAGAGCTTTACAGAAAAACTCCTAGATGTCCTGAGCTACCTGTAACTACGACGGCAATTGAGCTGCAAAAAAGCTGCGGTACCACCAGCTGCGACCACTTGTAGTAAACGCCAAATGTGGTAAAATAAGTATAAACATGGCTTTGTGGCATGGCCTCGAAACGAGTAAATCAATTTGAGTAAAATTTTACATATAGAAATGTGATGTGATAAAATAAATTGTCTGAATTTAGATACCATTTAATTAAGGGAAAAGCCACCAGAACACGGCAAATTTGGTCATCATCTTAAAGGCAAGCTTTCGAGAACTCTTAAGCAGTTTATATGGCTCTTACTGCCTCAGTATTGGCATGCAAACTACCACAAAATATCTTAAAACTACAATTTTTGGGAAAACTATTGAATAATTCTACATTTTTCCTCGAGTGTCTTCAACTTTAATAATAAAAATTTGAAGTTTCGTAGATTATTTTCATAATTTTGTTTTAACATTAAGGTTCTGTTGTTTCCTCAGCATTCCCTCACCTGCCTTTTCATTCCTGGCACTGTAGTTGCAGCAACAGTTGCTGGAATATTAAAAAGAAATCATAAAAGTGGAGATTGAAAAAAGTTTTTAGGAGCCCTAAAAATATTTCTCAAAAATAATTTTCTTTTCAAACAAAACTACAAAATCTCAACCATAAACAAAAAAAAAACGTAGAAACTAGGATTTTGTAACAGAAACGACAATAGATTTTTATTTCAGTAAATATTCATATTTATTTTCATTACACTAATTACTGTTGACATTTATATTACATTGTTGCTTTACATAAACACGAAACACACACACAAACACACACAGACTCGAGGCAAAAATACGAAAAATAGTTTCAGTATGTTTTTTACAATTTTAAATAGTTACTACATTCAAATTATCCTTAATTACGATAATTTATTCTTAGGGGTGTCTAATTAAATTTTATGACCCATATGTAAGCGAGGTGACATTAAGATACATATCACTGAAAACGAACCATAACAGAATTTGTAGAAAGACAAACAGACTTTCGCACCAAAGATGGAAATTTTGCTGACGATAAGTATTTCCTAAGCCTGAATGACACTCACTTAGGCATGGTGGATGGTGCTTTGTATAAAAGACTAAACGCTCACTATCACGTCTAACTTTAGTAAGAGTTGTTCAAATGACGGCAAAACTTCTAGGTAATTGTTGCGTTTACATAATATTTACTTGAATTTTCGTGATAAGTAGAAGAAGAATATTGCGGCCATCCGGTTTTACATAGGGTGTTATAGTTCTTCATAAACTCTTTGTTTGTGTTATAACTACGATTTGCAGAATATAACTTTTGGCGAAAAGTTTCTCACTTAAGTTACAGAGAGGAGACAAAGAACTTCCCTTTTCTGTAGTAGGAAAGGATCAAATCTTAGAAAATATTTTATAACATAGAAATCTGCTACAGCTTTTGTTAATATGTGTATATGTAACATATACATACGTATAACTATAATTTGATCTGGCTGTAGTCATACTATTTTCATTATTGTAACCATCTTTTTTCTCTATATACAGGCAAGTTAATTAAGACAATAGCATTTTATGCATTTATATTGTTTTTTCTTTACGTTCTTTATTATAATTAAATGAAATATTTGTGCTAGAAAATGTAACAATATCCTAATTAAGTCACAATTAATTAAGAATATTTTTTTTTTAACACTTGTTTTTCGTTTCATCCCCCAAAGGTATGCTACATTTTTCATTACTTTTACTTTTTGGTTGTAAATTTGTATCTTGTGAATTTGTATTCTATTAACGTAGATCAGCGGTACCACTGAAAAATTGTATGCTACCAGTTTTGTATAAAAAATCTATTGAAATTTCTCTAATTCTGCTAATTTTCAAATCCTTTCAAATACGTTTAAATGTTTTCTGTTATAATGGATTGTTTTATTGTCATAGCAAAAGTTGGGGGAAAAAAACAACTTATTTAATAATGTATTTAGAATTTATATATATAAAAATGAACGTGAGTCTGTGAGCATGTAAATATGAGAAATATCGCATACGTTGAAAAATGCAACCTTTATTTTGGATTCCTTAATGGTCTTGTCTTCAGAAAGTAGGCAGGTGTCTCTGATACATATTAAATATTTTTTACTGAAAGTTAAGAAATTATACGAACCATGTTTTAATTAATGTGTTTTTTAATCCTATAAAATGATACAAATTACGAAATGGATGGTAGGCAGCATATAAAAATGGTAACGCCAATGTAGATGAAAGAATTTAGATATACATGAATGTGTATGAGGGCTTCCTTTTCTTAAATTTCCTTCGTATTAATTACAGCTCATATCAATTCGAAATACCATGATTTAACAAGTAATTAGGCGATTGTTTATTGTATTTTTTATTTTCTGACAATTGCTTTTAATTTTTTTTTATTTTGCTCTTGATTTAAATTAAAGCAAATAAGCAAGGTCCTTGATTTGCTTAATTTTATTTTGTTTTAAGCAAATTTTACATATAATATATATAATAATATATAATAATAATATATATATACATTTTTAGCTCAATACATTCTCATATCTGCCACAAAATTTTAAATGTGTTTCTTATTTTTTTATATAAAAATATACACATTTTTTGTTAGACATTTTAGACTACAACTCCCCCAAAGTGTCGCATAAAGCTCTCGTGTAAATGTCATATTAAAAATTCAATAGGTTTTAATTCTATTTATTTGGATATTTACAGCAATTTGAGTTATATTTCAAATTATTTGCCATTTCGTTGTTGCAAAAAAACTCAGACAGAATGGTTGAATAATGTATATGAAATAAATTTCCAGTTTCTAAATGCATTCACAAGGATTACGACGTGAATGCAGGTATAAAGAGAATCATAATTGCTTGAGTATGGACACTTTAAAAAAAATTGTTTGTTTTTCTTCACGTTTGAGTGGACAGTGAATGTGTGTTAGTATGGGCTTGCATGTTAGGCGCAAAATGAAGTATTAAAAATATATTAGTATTCGCTTTAGATATTTTTTTAATGTGGAAAATTATTATTCACATGAACCATTAAAAGAGTAAAACTGTTTTTACATGTAACGATTGTAATAGAAAGTAAAAATAAAATATGCTCTATATTACAATTGTATATGTAAGGGGATGAATTTGTAGTTAGTTTTAAATGAAAATGTCGCAAGTGCTCATGTAAGCAGAATCACTTTTTTCATGCTACTAAATGGGTTGTAGAAAGAGAAAGTTTGACGAAATTAGCAAATATTTCTTCAATTTGTGTTTTATTATTAATATTTCTTAAGCAAGAAAACTCTCATTAAAGTATGATTATTATAACCAACCACTCTGGTTCAGAAATTTTTGTACATGTACACATCCTTTTCTTAATTTTGTGAAATCTTTATTTCTATTAGAAATCAAAGATCTTTTCTTTGGTTTTCGCAGCTGGAAATAAATGTTCCGCAACATTTGTTTGTTTGTGTTAAATTGCGGCCAGAATCATTTCTTTACTTTTAACAAATAGAACAGGAAATAATTGCCTTTTTACAGTATTTAACAAGCATAAAATGATAGCGCGTCATAAATAAAATATACTATTTCCGCAAAGTTAATCGAAATGTTGCTAGAAATAATTTTTACGACATTTTTCGTATGAAGAGGTGAGTTTTTCGAGTAAACCAAAATGCACTTAATGTATAGGGACCAGTGTTGTCAACAAGTAGATTAAAAAATTTATATTTACATTTTCCCCTTCCCAAACATGGCGATTTCTTTTATTTGTTCTTCCTACCAGCAAGGCATTTTGTTTTTACTGTTATATTTCCTGACTTCACCTTGACTCTAACAATGTTTTGATGTCTCTTTTTTTTTTTGGCAAACATACACCGATACACCGGTACACCGATGTGTACTATTTTTTATTTTTTCTATTAGCTGATCATAAGTCTTTTCCATGCAACCAGCTAAGTCATAGAACAGTAATAAAGCCAACTTGAAATGATATCAACCTCATATTTCTTTATAGAAAGCTTGAAGTTAACTTTAACTTGACTTTGATTATTTTTGTAATTGACTTTATTAATAAGGTTGTTGAGTTTTTTATGTTTACATGCTTATGAAAATTACTTTTCTCTAATTAAATATTTACAAATTTGTGTACTTATTTTACTTAAAGTTATTTTAGCTTGTAAATTTAGTAATTAAATACGTATTTTTTTTTTGTTCAGTATTTCAAAACTTTAATAAATGGTATTGAGCGAATATAAAATTGGTAATGGGGATCAAAGTTGTGAGAACATTTTCGAAGCACTAACATTCCGTTAGAAATTTCGCAACAGATTTGAAAAAAGACCAATAATGGCACGCCTGAAAACACAAGATAATTATTTCCATTCAGATGCCTTAAAACTGTTTAAACGGCACTGACTTGAAAGAACCTACTATCGCTTTTTTATCACTTTTTATTAAAAAGTTGTCAATGCCTTTGACTATGCACTAGTTGAGGTTTTAAATCAGTGTGTTCAAGTTTTAATCTCCCATGCACAAATGTGTCGGTTTAACTGAACACACGTTTCACAAATGCAACTTTATAACATTTTTTTACTATTTGAAATTTGATTACAAATGCAGTATTTTTGTTATAAAATGAACGAGTATTTAGTTCTATATATTTGTCTGGGTGCTTTTATATGCAGTATATAACGTGCGTTGGATACAAAAAGGTCACAACTCAAAAAGTTTAAATAATTTAACATTAATACTTTTCTCAATTAAAAATTTCTAAGATCTTTTTTTTATTGTAACAGCTTATTTAAAAAAATCTTGTTTGAAGTAAGCATTATGTGAGAGCAACTTGTAAAGACGGTAATAATAAAAAATGTAGTAAAACCACCCTAATACAAATTGTAAATTTTCACACCTAACTCAAATTTCTCGAAGTACAATGCACTAGCAGTGCATACACGTTTACTATTGTTATGCATACGGCAATTAAACGGCCTTCAACTAATATAGACTTTGATTGTGTTGTTGTTGTACTGATCGGTGCGTTTCAGGTGACACATTTATTTTGTGGGAAAACAATCCCAAAATAAATGCAGTAACATTTAGATCACATTACACTTTTCGTCAAAATTATAATACTAATACTACTTAAGGATATTAATATTAATAGTATTTTTACATAATTATTTTAATATATTGGAGAATCAAGCAATCACTAATTTTGGGATACTGTCTAAATTTATGATTGCTTGGTTAAACCAATACTGATTATATAGTGGATATAGTAAGAATAACTTTTAAGTATGAGTGAGTTTCGATTGATTTTTAAAAAAAAAATTCGTTTTTACCTTTCTCTCCGTTATTATTCAATTAATAAAATAATTAATAAATTTTTAGCTTTTCATTTGTTTTTGGCGAAATTTAGTTGAGCAATTTTTATTTCTCAAATTTAAGTTCTCGTTGGAGCAGTACAAAAGTAAAAAATACAAAAAATACAAAAACAAAAAACAACAACATCCGAAAAAGCTGAGGAAAATAAACAAGCTCTACTTTTTTGAATATATCTTCGCTATTGGACAATCAATATTACTAAATTTTGCTGGTATCTATTTAAATTATCTGCAAATCTTCTGCGTCGTTTGCGACTTCAGATAGATAAAATCGCAAAATCAAATTCATGGGACCGGAAATGAATGTTGTAGAAATTACAAATGGAATGATTAACTCGTATACAATCTAACCACCTGCGATGAATCCTAAAACAATTGCTAAATGAGATTGATTAGTTAAAACAGACTTGAATTGATAGCTTTTGGGTTACCTAAAAAAGCGTATTCGGCTAATTTTGAAACATATGGTTACACTCGAAGAAATATAGAATATTATGGTTATTAATAACATATTTTGATTGCGCACATTATGATGCATTTGAGTAGTAATAAAATTTTTGCAAAAGGTCTTTTATACCGGCTAATCATTTTTGATCTTTTGCTCATTAAACACAATTAACTATCTGGGGTTGTGGGTTATTTCATTTAAGAATTAGTGCCTTTTTCTATGCAATTTAATTCTAAAAAAATTGTTGAGCTGTGACACTTTAGTCGCAAAACAAACTCCTACGTATACGTACACATTCACAGTTCTTTGCAAATATGTATGCACATGCATCTGCACATATATATCTGTGTTCGGCACTGAAAAGGTACAAATTTAATCCAGCAATATGTGATTAAAATATAAATGAGAGTTTATTTAATTTGTTTCAAAAAATTTTAATATTTTATTACCTGACTTGTTTTGAACAAAATAAAACTACATGGAAAATAGAAACAATATTTGAATAATAAAAGTGTCACAGAATTTAAAAGATAATTAAAGAACTAAGTTTTAGGTAGGGCTCAGGTTCGTTTTTTTAAACATTTTGCGAAAATTAAATAAAATAATAAATAAAACAAAAGTTTTCTTCTAAGTAATTTACATACTTATATATTAGAGTTTCAAGGAGAATGTCTAGAAATTGTTATGCTTGATAGGGATAAGAGTATAAGAGTTTTGAGAGCGTTTAGAGACAGTGTCTTAGATAGTTTGAATAAAAAAATACTTGATTTGGCCCATCCGTTTAGGCGCAATGAGATTTAGCCATAAATAGAATAAGATTTCTTATATGCCGACATGAGGACGTTTGCATCAAATTTAAGTTTTGGTAGCAGGAATTAGTTTTTTTTTTTTTTAGAAATATTGTATTTTCTTGAAAACCTCCCAATATTTTCTTTTCGTATTTTGTTAAGATTTTCAAGCGATGGTCCGAAGTTATGAAATAGAATAAATTTGGAATATAAATTTATTAATTAAACATACTTCACCTGTAGAAGGACAATTTCTTTAAATATTTCATTTTTAGGGCATTTATGGTTGTATGCGTAAATAGAGTAGGGGGAACTATATGTGATAACTGAAAGAAGAGGACAATCACATCACGCAGTAGAATTCTACACAATTCTACACAATTAGCTAAATTTTCACCACCGTTTGTGGCCTTAAATAAAATATTGAATTTATACATACATGCGCCTTTTTACTCCCTCATACTCTTAAATAAATATCAAATTATAAATTTGCTTTCCTTTTTATTTCCAGTTCTCCAAGTCTTATTCATTCTTTGCAAAATATAAAATTTTCACTTCAAAGTTTTCTGTGATACTAATTAAGCTTTCGAAATATTCAACAATATGTTCATTACCTTCATTTAGAAATTGCCTTGAAATATTCTTGTTTATTTGTATTTAAGTCATGATATATTCTTTAGAATTAAATAGATGAGTTGATTGTGCAGAGAAAGTTTTATATGCGTACATGCTTGCTTATCATGCTGGGTGTGTATATGTTCTTTTGCACGTAGCTGTGTGAGTTCTCTAATCTTTATATTTAATTACTTACACATATTATAAACATTCCAAGGTATTTTTGATCGAATAATAAAAAATCATTCCCAAAAATAGTTGAATTTTAATAAATTTAATTTTTAATTTTCAGTCTTTCCCAAATCCTGTAACAGGATTTGTTTTTTATGTGTTTTACTGTTTAAGTTCAGTACCTTTTTTTAATGTTCGTGATTTTTGAATACCGACTTCAAGTAGTTGGCTCTTTTCTCCTTCGTCTCGCATGGTATCAGTCAATCCTCGGTTCTAAATCTAATATGACTTCAAATATCTATTTGCATGAATCAGGTACCAGCTGCTGGGTAAATTTCGTAGAGTAGATCCTTCAATTTGATGATTTCAAGACCTTAACTCCTATTATCGTCTCATATATAGAAAATTTTTTAGAGATTCCGTTTCCTTGATGAACTTAGCAAGAGGTGGTTCTGCCCACGAACATACTAAAAGTTGCAATTCGGTATTTCGCTATGTGGTCAGGTACAAGCGTTAATCTTGAATATGTTTGTTATCTTCAATAACCGAAATGAGTATAAAATTCTAAAATTTAATATTATCTTAAATAGTTTTTCCGCAACGCTCCATTTTTGAAGTCTTATTGTTGCTTTGCTTTTTGAGCATTTTTCAATTCTCGGGGGCCTAAGACTCTTGAATTGTAATTTGTATTATGTACGAAAACCAGTTGGTTGCTTAGGACTTGGAACTTGAAGAAATTCTTATTTAAGATTTCGTTAATAAAATTATCTACCACTCTGATAGCAGCCGATCAAAAAGCGTGCAGTTGCTTTAAGTGCCTTAAGTCTTTTCTTACTCTTTGGAAGAGAAGTGAAACAATATCCTTCAGCATACCTAATCATTTTCAATATTTTAAAAATGCTCATTTCTGTTCATTTACAAGCCGTAATTTAAATTTTTGCTTTAACACAAAATAAAAAATGGTTATCCTATTAGTAAATGATACAACAACAAATCTGGGGCATATGAATTCTTGTATGTAATTTGACATAATAAATCGAATGAAAACTCTCGTTAGAGAGAATATATTTTATTATGATATTGTTTGTTCTTATTCTTTCATAATGAGATATGTCTTCTCTTAACAATGTTGGCCTTGTATTTTTCTCTTTTATAACTTAAATTTACTTAGTATTTATGCAGTTTTTCTTCGAAAATATAAATTCTTACTTAAGAATCATACAAACCTTTTGTTGCATTTACAAATTAATACATTTTTTATTTCAAATTAATGACTTAATGCACATGTTAAATAGAGTATGAGAAAGATGTTGCATAAACAATGATAACAATTAACTAACAACAGATACATACAAAAATAAATTCTACACCAATTACAAACAATTCTTGATCACAAAGAAACAAGCCTTAATTCCTATAACAAATATTTTATATCCGTTTTCTAAAGCAACCACACATACACACACACACACACACCCGCACACACAACCATGCAAAAACACAGATGGCAACAAATATATTTTCTCACATATAAACAAACTTTGAGTCTATATAAATGTAAATAACTTGAATTTAAATTTTGTTTATAATTTGTTAGAAATTTTATCGTATTAAAACTTAAAGTTATAAAGTTTTTTTCAAAATTATTTTGCATTTAAATTTAATTTATGCAATAAAAATCTCTTTTATCTTAATGAACTAAGAACTTGTGTTACTAAGCAACATCTGTGACCTGATATCTTTCAAAAGAATTGCATTTAAATAAAAGAAATTAAATTGTGTCATGAAAAAATTGGAAAGTTTTTATTTTTCAAACTCATTCCTTGCTGCTGAAAAAGTTCTTTCAAAAACTAAATGAAGTATGGACTGTAATGCAAAGTATGCATTTGGTTATGTGTAAAGCAAACCCCTAGAAATAGAGATTGAAATATTGTCTAATGTGTGCTCCAGCTTCAACCTATTCTAGCTACTGTTGTAGTTCAATAATTTCGTGAAAATTTTAAAATGGCTACCGCATACATAGAGCACAGTCCTGTACTAAAACTAAAAAAAACTAATGTCTTATACTGGCACAATTGCCTTATACTGATACTTTATTATAATTTTAAATATAATAGATGATAAAATAAATAAAAATATTTTTCGCTTGACTCAAAAAAGTCATAAGGACTGTGCTTACCTATATTCTACGATAGTCTTGTTATAGTCAAACATTATCTTATAAAAACTGAAGAGTATTTAAATTTTACAATAGTATTTCGCTAAGCTTCTCGCTTTAATACCACTTTCAGCTTTTTTGTCGCTATTGTTGTAGTGTTTTTATTTTGTTAGTCTTCTCAATATCCTTTCGTTGTGTTTTCTTAACATCACCATTGTTAACAATAACAACATGCTGTCAGTGTTGTTTGCATGAGTTTTCAAGTTCTTATATATAAATAAATAAACACATATTTACATACACTAATACATACATATGTGTGCATTTTATCTAAGTCGAACTGCATTTACTCTGGTACTTAAAAGTACAGATTCAATTTATGTGTTCATAATGTACGTTGACATCAATGCATGTACAAACTAAACTAAAGTTTAAAAGTGTCAAGTTGAGAGTGTCATTTTACACAATGTAAACAGGACAAAAAAGATAAAGTGATTTTTACTATTTTTTTATTTACTTTTCCTTTTCGTTTTAGCATTTTATTTGTGTCTAGATACATAATGAAACAACATAATGAAACATAGACACACTACACAGACGCATGTAAAAGTTATATAAAATAAACATGTGAATAATTATTTTGAGCGCAAAATGGAAATGTTTTTAAATTTAAGATTAATTGAAGAAATTCAATTCGTAGAATCTTTAGCAGTTAAAACAATTTTTGTGCAATCCGATTTTATATTTCTTAAATTTTATCCTGCAGACTAAACAGTTTCACTAAGTTATTTGCTTCTTTTGAAACTCGAATGCTTTTTTCACATATCTTATTCTATATTTGAGCTATCCCGAGCTTCAAAAACTACTTCTAACTTTGCCGATATAGTAGCGAAAGTAAACTTTTTCTTCTTTTTTCTGAATGTTTTTTAAACGGTTTAAAAAAATGGTGATGCATTTTGTTTATTATTTAACGATTTTTAGCTTTAGTCCTTTCAGTTTATTAGTATAATGTTGTCGTCCTCTTTTCAAAATAATGGCGATTATTTTATAACTTTATTAGTATTAAATGTTTTGTTTTTAAGTTCAATTTTAAGGTATTTTATATTTTACAAAATAAGCGATTTTCAGCTCTAAAGTTATTTTTTAAATTTTGGTAGACTATCGTGATTTTAGAAAAATTATACCTCACCTTTATTAAAAAATATCTTTTCAATTATTTCTTTTTGGCTTTATTTTATTTCGATGTTTTTAAAAGATTTATTCGAATTTACTTTCTAGTTTCCCTAATTTTATTTTTCATTAAATTTTTGAATAAGGTTTTCACAATGTTAGTTTCCTTAAATTTAGTTATACTTTACTTAAAAAAATCTGGTGACATCGATTTTTATTTATTTTGCTGAAATTGAGCGATTTTAATTATTTAGAAAGTTGCCATTGCCTTGAGTTGCCATTTTTTATTTTTCTTTTCCATTACGATTTTTATTAAATCTTATAGGTTTTGTGCAGCTTTTCGAAGGTAAAAACTTATCGATTATTCGTTATTTTTTTTTTTTGTCTTTAAACAACCTAATAAAGAAAAGTAATAACAGAAACGAACTGCTTACCCTTGGCAACTTTGTTAAAAATATACACCCACAACCTCTGCGTTCACAGAGCTCAATGTTCTGTTATAGAATAAATACTTTGATGACCGGATTTGTGATTGACCACCCGACAGTTCGGGGTATTGTATTCATAGATGCTGTTTTATTTTTAATTAAGCTCACATGACAGTATAATCAGCCAAAACTGTGGGGCATAAATATATTTATTTGTGGGTCTTTACTTGTGTCTTTATTCATTTATATTGATATTAAATAAAGACATTTCCCAGAATTGAACAACATAAAAATGCACGGAGAGAAATCAAATTTTAATTATACTAGATTTTATAAGTAGAGCAAACGATATCGATGTGGATTCAACAATACCGTAAAGCTCTTTTTAAATTATGTTGTTTATTCCTACTCCGCCAGTAAATGAAATAATATTGCCATTTTTCGTCCTAACTGGCTGGTTAGTATTCGACGGCGAGCGCTTTCGAATGCGTTTTAGTTTGTACTGGTGAGGCAGTGTTGGCGTTCAGGCTGTTCTGTTGTTAGGTTCGTATATATTCAGGTAAGCAGAATGCCAGCCATCTGGCATTTGTATGCAAAGTGAATTTATCGATACCTCCGTCTTTTACTATTATGTAGGTATGTGTGTCCGTCTGAGGGTGTTTTTCGTTTGCACGTTTGCATCAGTAGTTTCAATAATGTGAAAATTGTGTCTGAGATCGTGTTTAGTAGATTTACATGTTTTCAAAAATGTCTAGTCTTCGTCCTTTTTTGCTAGGTTGTAGTAATGTCACACATTCATCTATTTCCCTATGTGTGTGTCCTTGAGTGTCAAGGTGTAATGCAAAGTTTGAATCTTCTCTTTTCCGTTTATATGAGCGTATGTATTCTGTAAACCTTGTTTTTAGTGTTTGTCGAGTTTACTCTATATAAGCTTGTCTTCAGGTACAGGGAAGTCTGTATACCTTGCTGGAACTAAATTTGTCAGTTGTAACTGTTGTTGTTCTGAAATTATGTGTCAGGGTGCTTCCACTTTTTAATGCTGCAAGTATTCCTTCTTTGTGAAAAAGGTTAGTTAGTCTGTATATTTCTGGTGCTGTGTAAGTAAAGGTGTGCCGTCGTGTTGAATCGGCTGTCTCTTTGTCTTCTTTATTTCTATTCTTAGTGTTGTATTGTCTAAGAAGTTTATCGATGGTAGTGGTCTTGTAGCCGTTATTTATAGCTATGGCGTAGATTGTTTCGAGTTCTTTGTTGTACTTATCTGGAGTAAGTGGAATTATCTTAAGTCTGTGTATCATATGTCTAAACGCCGCTAGTTTATGTTGGGTAGGGTGGTTTGAGGTGTTGTGGATGGTAGTGTCCGTCGTAGTTGGTTCTCTATAGATGTCAAATGTTAAATAGACAGTTCCGCGTGTTATAGTGATGTTAAGACAATGCAAACTTCTGTCTTGTCCTTTTTCCATTGTGCATGTAATCTTATTATGAATTGTGTTTAAGTTTTCTACAATTTGTTCGCCGTTGTCTTGTTCGAGGATGCATATAATGTAATGTAATGTAATGAGTTATTTTGTGTTTTTTCATTAGTGTTCAAGCTGAAGAGTATTGCAGGGAAGACTTAAGTATCCCCCTTCATGTCCAAAGTGAAAGGAAGCTCAGCAATTTCAAGTTATGGAAATGCAGCTTGCGACCTTTATTTTCATCGATAAATACATATAATCCTAACTGCTTATCTGAATGACAGTACTAAATTTTCCATACAATGTGTGCTGCTATCTCAGCCGCAGTGTACGTAGATCATCATTTGTAACCATAAACATCAGTCAGTTAATTTGAAAGCCCTTTGCAAATAGTACTAAGACGAAATACTTTTTTCGCTTGACAAAGATTCTTCTTCAATGAAAAGTTTTCCATGATCTGATCTTCCCATTTCCGAGGTGGACACCTCGCACATCTCATTAAAAATTATTTCAGAGCTTACGTTCTTTACTACTTGGAAGAATCCCTTGTCATATTTGTTTCTTTATATTAACTTCACTTACATCAGAGTCAAAACTGTATTGTATTGTTAATTTGTTTGTACATGTATCTACCAATACAGATGTATTTAAATGAACAGTTGCACAATATTCATTATAATATTGCATCAGTAGGATGCGACAACGGAACGAAACATAATTAAATAAAGTAAAATAAAAATGAATTATGAATTAAAAATAAACTAATAGAAGTTGTAAGAAATATAATACAAAAGCTCCTGTATTCATTAAAACTCGTATATCTGTTATAACAATTATATGGATCAATAATTTTCATTTACTTAATTTACAACCTATTGAAAATTATTTGTTCCATAAATTATAGAGAAGATTGTTTTGAATATGCTGGTGTATCTTTCTGCAGTGTTATTTTTAAAAGGCAAATAATAGATATAAAAATTCAGGCTTTTTAAATGAAACTTTATTAAATCTGTTTTTTTCATAAAAACCTTTTACAAAATTTGATTTTACAACTAAAAAAAAAAAAACTACCAAAATATTCAAAGAAAAATGAATTTATTTTTTTATGTAAATAATAATAATCATTTTCCTCTTACGATATTAAATAAATATTTGAAATAAAATATATATTGTAGGTTACGTTAAGTTCAAGACTTTGCCTCTGCGTCTCTAAATGGAGGGGTTCCCCTTAGAATATATAAAATATTATAGCAAATATTTGTACAACTATTATAGAATCTGATAACTGAGCACACACATATATATAAATTCATACTTAAATTTACAAATTTTGTTATGAGAGATAACACTGTGTTCCTTTATTATAATAGTACAGAAAAAACGAATTAAAAACATTGTAGTAGTAGTCATTTCATATGGCTTGTATTTTAAAAGTTTGTTAAACAAGAACTTTAAATTATAAATAACAAAAATTGCAAAAACATGACAGCAAAAATTTAAACACAATACGAATTTAAAACTAATCCTTTTTGCTGTTTTAACAATCCGATAAAGAGGGCTGTACATATTGGAGGTGTGTGTGTGTGTGTTTTATGAAGAAAGTACCATTACAAAAGGACTGAAATTTATTTAAAGTTTGCTTAAAAATAATCGTTGCTAGTAGACCAGTAGGCGGAAGTATTTTGAATCGGCCTAACAGACATCATCATGACTCATATGATTTAGTGATCTAAAAATTTTAACAATGTAATTACTATACAAGTAATTAAAGAGCCCTAAAATGATATCAAATTTATTTTAATGGTACTTATACATGCGTACAAGATTATCTCCAAAAATCGCCTTAAAAGTAGTACCATTTTAGCTGAAGTCAGTTAAAGCGTAGCTGTAGGTATACTATAATATTTAATTTGCAAGAATATAACAATTTTTTATATAATTTTTAAAACTTTTTTTAAAATTTATTTTGATTAAGAAAATCGAAAAGTTCGCATTCAATATAAGCGTAACTAGAGAGGTTTTCTGGAGCAATTTTTCTGCGGAGATGAAAATATAAACTGTGTATTTAAACATTCCTTAAAAAAAACAACAAATTGGATATCCCCTTAATTTCGTCTTGAGTTTCTTAGCTCCCCTTTTGGTCATAACTAAGACAAAAGAATAAAAAATTTAAATTGTGTTGTTTAAATGATAATGACAAATAAAAAATCGGCGGAAGTTTTAATATGGTTTCTTGTGCGTGTCTTTGATTTGAATATTTTTTTTGGATGTTTTTAATAAATTCGCACTATGTTGGAATTCGTACAAGGAATATTGCTATGAAAAGTTGTAAAGCGAATAAAAAAATTATATAAAATCACATTTATTTTAAACTAAAATCGCATAAGAAAAAAAAAACGAATATTAGGAACAACTATAGCAGCAGGCCATCACTAACAACGTGTATAATTTTATTCGTTGTGTACAAACGATTTTTTTGCAAAAGAAAATAAAAGCGAAGCAATTTTTTATGCATGAGTACTTATGAGGTACAATGTGAAACAGAGTATAAATAAATACTCCTGGGTATCCATACTCCACCTTCTGGATATAAATAACATGAATGTCTAAAAAAATATATTTATACTTACGTAACAGTTTTGAGAGCTGCAAAAGTGTGTGCTAGTGATCGTAAATCTATTTATTCCCTTTGCTTACTTTAACATATTTTAAGGTACCTAAATAATAGTGACCCAAAATTAATGGAAGAGAAAAATTATTTACTTTATCCAAGATTATTTTAGAGTCAGACAGAGATCGAAAAAGTTATTTAATCAATTGTTTAATAAGATTTGGCCACTGAGATGACATTTTTTAATCTATAGAGTGTCAAAGGTAAACGTCTCAACGTTAACATATTGTTATCTGTATAAATATAATTCGTTTGTATAGGCACAATTTGTATCAGCTTCGTTTTACTCTGCATCAACAGCTATTTCCTCTGTACAATAATACCTTTCCAAAGACGGCAACATAATTAATCAACATAATTAATCAGTTTAAAAGCAATATTTTTAGCGATAATTATGAATTTTTTAATAAAGAATTTCAAACTTTATGTAGTCTTTTTTAAATTAACTGTTGCCAATTTCTCTTCATTTAGTTCTTGCTATTGTATATAGTTATAGTTTCTGAACAAAATGTGAGCGGATACCACTGATAAGCTAATTGAATAGTAGCGAAATGGTCGTTTAGATATATTTTTCTTAAAGACATCGTGTTTTTTTGTTTTCGAACAATTTAGATTTATTGAGAATATTACGAAATTGTTTGTTGTTAGAAAATCAACATTTTAAAGAAATCAAGCAATAATGGGAAAGTAATTTAAATGTTTTAATATACAATTTGGGAAATTAATAACATTAATTTACTTTTTAATAACTTTTCATTTTGGCTTCCTTAATTTAGATATTTGCGTTAACAACATTATGTATCTTATACAAGTTGAACTCACTCCTTCATTTCATATCACACATGGATTTATTGTTGGATTAAGGCACTAGATGCGTGTGCAACTATAGAAACAATCAAGCAAAATACACAAAAATTAAAAAACGCAACAAAACGAAATGAAAAGTTTAAATACATTTTTAGATTTCATGTTGCGATATTTTCTTGCCAAATAAATACGCTTTTAGTTTTATTTAATTTTATTATACAAATATAGAATATGGCTGCTCTATGCGTTAAAGATGTTATGAAATTACAATGAAAGATTTTTCTTTTATAATTTATAGGGTGCACCATCAAACATATGTATAATTTAAAAATTTAAGTTAATATTTTAATATTAAATGTGTGCTTGGATTCTCCGACGGGGTAAAAATTTCTTTTGTTTGGGTACGGTTTTCCGTCGACCCTCGTCAAATTTGGTTTGTTCACAAACTTTGTGAAGTATTTGGGTAAAAAATTATTTCAGGCGTTTAACTAGGAAACTGTGGCAGTAGATGAGCTTAAGTCTAACTTAGCCTTGGTATAGTGCGTAGTGAAATCAAAACTACGATTTATAGTGACAGAAAGGAGTTTCCGCTTTGAATTAGGATACACGAATTAATTCTATTAAAAATATTTATTAAAGTTTTAATTAAAGTCAAAAATAAAAGATTTTGGTTATCAAAGAAAATATTAAATTTATTCTTCTTCCTTTTACACACCACTCTTATTATTTTATCTCACATATGATCCATAGAGGACTACATTTACTCATATGGTTTTATGTAAAAATAGTTATTTTTTTGTGTTGGTGTTTTTATTTTCTTTATTTTATTTTTCTATAAAATCTCTATTGTTCTTTTGTGTGGTAACACAAAATGGTTGAATCCAGTGTCTAAATGCAGGCTGTTCTTTTATACTTTTATACTTTTACTTAGACAGTGTTTACACTCGGTAATACCTTATTTTTGAAGCAAGTTTTAAAGAGCAGAAGGAATAATAATTATGGGTACATATTTGCTTGCTTAAGGAAGTAAGATTTCATTGTGGAAAAATATTAAGAGGAATATTAAAATCCCAATTTTTTTTTTTTTTTGCTTAATGTGAACTGGGTTTTTTGTAACAAAAATCAAGTGAATGTGTTTTTACTGTATCTTCATCTCTTCTATAGTTCAAGAAATGTAAAAATTCACAAAAAAAAAACTATTAAAAATACAAAAATTAAATTTGTTGGCGTAGATATTTTGCACCTAGAATTTTTAAGGTTTTCGTGTTGAAGAAAAAATTGCAACATTTTTAAGAAAACAGAAAAATTAAGTAAAGTTAAAACGTAAAATTTATAATAAAAAAGTCAACATTGTTTCTAACAATTGATTTCAATTTTTGTCTTTACTTTATTCTATAAACAATTTCATCAATTGTATTTTTCTATAAAGAAACTCTATGGGACACATTTTTCTATAAAAAAATATTCACTCATAATTTTACTGTAGAAAAATTTCATCAATCATAATTTTTCTATAAAAACATATTCCATTCGTTAAGATTTTATTCTATAAAAATACATTAGTCATACTTTTTGCATAAGATTTTCATCAGTTATATTTTTAGTATGAGAATTTTCATCAGTCATAACTTTTCTGTAGAAAAATTTCATGTCATATTTAAAGAAAAAAATATGTCATAAGTTACAATTTTTTATGGAAAATTTATTCAGTCATAAATTTTTTATAAAAAAATCATCCGTCATAATTTTTGCATACGAATTTTCATCAGTCATAGTTTTTGTATAAGAATTTTCATCACTCATAATTTTTGTATACGAATTTTTATCAGTAATAACTTTTCTGTAGTCAAATTTCGTCAGTCATAACTTTTCTTTAGAAAAAATTTCATCAGTCATAATTTTTCTATAGAAAAACTTCGTCACTTACAATTTTTCCCAAAATAAACATTTTATCATCATAATTTATCACACCCTCCGGAGAGTACAATGTGGTTTCGAATATTTTTTAACGCATAGTTTGAAAATTTGGTTTCCTGCATCGAAATTAGCTTACTCATTGTTACACATGGTTAATATTTATTATTCCTTAGAAAAAAGAATTTTTAGTGGTTAATTTCAGAAATAGGGAATGATTTTTAGTAAATTTACTATTGTTTTATTTTACATAAAATGAAAACGGTAGAACTTTAAAAGATGATGCCAATCTTCTGGTCATCATATTTTGGATCGAAATCGTATATTTTTGTTCTTTTTACTTTGATTTTTATATTTCTTTTCACTTGATCCATCTTCCAAGTCTGCAAGGCAAGAGGTGTTTAAGTTTGAACAGTAACAGTTTCCACCACTGACCAACAATTAAAGCTAATGACCGACGTCTGGAGGTTACTCTAAGTATCAATGTGTTCTTATAAGAATCATTTGGTTAAAAAAATAGAGTTCAGGTTTTTCATCACTGTTAATGTGCGCTGTATTAAATTGTACATTTTACTTGAGCAAGTTATTCATGAAATTTTTCAGGTTGTTTATTTAATATTTTAAAAATTTTCGCGTTTTTTTAAAGAGGAAAGTTCAGTTTAACTTAGCGCGTTTTATTTATTCATGTCTTGCTTAAAACAGCCGTTTAAAAGTCCTCACCATTGCAACCCCCATTTTTTTTCAATACAGGTATTTACTAAAATTTTCCACTTTCCAGTATTATCTTTAATAAAAAATGTCTTTTGAAATTAAAAAATAAAATTTAAATCTCATTTAAATTTCTTTTATTTATAAAGTCAAAAAAAGCTCTTTTTCAATAATGGTAAATATTAAAGTACAAAATAAATAACTAAATTTAAAAGTTATTTTCCTGCATGACTATGCATTTTAATATTTTTTCCTTATCAATAGACATAACAATATTATGAAAATGTTATTTATTAAATAATTAATATCCCAAAATGCCTTAAAACGCAAAAAATAAAAAGAGCGCCAAATAAAACCCAAAACCCAAAATCCAAAACATAAAACTTTGATTGCATCATCATGCATTTAAAAACTTCCAATTCGTGATTTTAGCAATAAATAAAAAAAGGAAATGGAAAAAGTAAAATAAGAAACATCCATTTGGTTACAATACGATATGCATGCGGCACAATTTATACAAAATCAAAAGGACAGATAGTTCTACAAATAAATGAATGGTGCATGTATGGGATGGCGTACAAACAAGTAATCATAGCAACAATAAACCAAAGGCCTCATCAATATTGCAAGACAAATTTCAGTTGTATATATTGTAGACTAATGCCTTAAGTTACTTTTCTACTAAGGCATCCCAATAGGGTGGTGCAGCATGGAGGAGATAGTTCAACAGTTACATACACCTAAGTCGAAAGGAACGTGTTGTGGACTCCTATGAAAATATTACCTAAAACTCAAAACTTATAGGATTTCTGTTGTCAAGCCATCAACAGTTTCAATTAAAACCCGCTCCAATTTTTTTTCATTATTAAGATTTTATAAATCTGCAGTCACTCCCAGAATTTTTCTTACTTATACGTTACTGAGAAAGTAATAATAAGTTTATTGAGTTTAACACGGATTTTAATATTCATCAGCTTCAATCAATTTTCTTTCTTTCTTTTTGTGAAGCCTACACCCATCCTTTTATTCTCGCTTTCTAATTATTCATTTCTTTCGCGACTTCACTAGACTTAATAGTCTTGAGATTGGTGCCCTTTGACTGATAATTACAGATTTCGTTTTTCATTACAGAGTCAAGCGCCAATATTTGCTCTAGACTTAAGTCCTCTATTGTGTTCACATCTAAGCTACAGCATCATTATTCATCTGTTGCTAGACGGTGCTGGAAAAATGATGGTTGCTACAATATTAGTCAGACCATATCTAGAATATTTATGTATGTTCAGTCATGAAGGCATCCAGTTTAGAATGTTTTGCTCCTTGCGATATACTTGGAACTACCAGTCTAAAGTTGTGTTTTGCAATCTTTCTCTATTCGTTGTTGGTGACTTTATATTAGCATGAAAATAACAAAATCCAAGTGATTTTCTTAATAACATAGGCGAGTTTTTTTACTTCTGAAATTATTTACCTCCCTATTTGAGTCTAAAGAGATGTTACCATATCTATCTGTAAAGTATTCGTAGTCGTATAAATCTTCTTGATTTTAAAATATGTAATTAAGTGCGAAACCTTTGAAATGAATGTTTTTGCTCAGCAGAGCTTGCCTGTGTGCCTACCTTTTTCTTAGTGAAATTTCCACTCCACTTGAAGTTATTCATTCAGTACACAGTAACGTAAACAAATCGAAGAACAAGCATAAGAAGCTGGTAGATGTTTGTAAATACCAACAATCGATTTAACGCGCTATACCCTACTGTACTCATGTGTGATTAAAGATTGAAGATTTATAATAAAAAAATCTGGAGTCTGGAGGCAGACTAATCAAGCGGTAACATCACTACCGGATAAGTGTAAGGTGTCTACCAAGTTCTTATTATAACTTGTTATCATTTGTTATATAACAGTTTCACTAATAACAAGGGGGAGCCTTCAGGTCTTCTGTTTTGCCACAATGATGTCTTTTAAACAGAAAAACTGTGCGAATATATTCAATAATAGCGACCACTGAGAAGAATTCGGAAAAAGGAAAGCAGAGTTACCACGGTGAATGTTTTACTTAAACGATTTACGACCTTCTTCAACGATAGTTCCTATAGCAGGCTGTGTAAATTTTGAACGGACTTTAAAAATGAAGAAGGTTATTAATTCATCTTTACTTTTTTCTCATTTCTGAATTGGTTGTGAAATTTTTTAAATTAAAAATTGATGTGCACAGATTGGTGCCGTTAAAAAAGAAAAGAAGTTATAGAGTTATACCTGTCTGTTAAAACGTAACGGAGATCCCTTTAAAATTTTAAACAAGTCAGAATCACTTTAGTTCACAATAACTGAGGGTAATGCAACATAAACTTTTATACTGAAGGGTGTCCCCAGAGGTGACATGATTTAAAATAAATGTCTCAATGTGTATTTATATTTTCGATATATAATTCGAGTATACAATTGAAATAAAAGGGTGTGACCATAGTTGCAATATATATTTGTACAAAATAAAAGTAATAGCATGTTGGCAATTACATTGATAAGAAATCTAAAGGGTGTCGTCACAGCTGACTCAATATAACTTATATGGCTTTACTTTAAAAGCGTTAAGTTTAAATATTAGAATAGTACAAATTATCAACATTTATGAAAATTGTCATATGCGGACTTTTCTGTGAATCGTATAGATAGAAAATTGATATTTTAGCAAAACGGCCACTTATTTTTTTTAAAGTCAGCTGTTTTTTTTGCGGGAATTATATGCATCGCTATAAGTCAATTATTTTAGTTGAAAATACGGCTTTAAATAGCACCTTAGCAAAGACAATGAAATATTCTTTTAATACACTATTAGGGAAATCAAATCAAATCAAAAATAATTTACAAGTAGAGGATAATGAAGCCGTTATTCACAAACTTAATGCTTCCGTATGGCTTGTTAAAAGCCATGCCAGCAATTTCGATTGTTTTTTTCGTTTTGCTACTAACCCACAATACAGAGCTAGAGAAAGGCATTAAGAAACACTAGTAAAAGATGCCTAAACACAATGAGATGCACACATTCATATATACATATAGACACACAGCAAAAAGGGTTAAAAGCAGTAGCTTTTCAAAACTATTAGTTTTGTTGTTTTTGTTGGAAAGGCCTTCTTCTCTTTAAAACTTAAAATATGCTTACAATGCAATTTAACACAAAATGCATCATCATTTTTAAACTAAAGATTGTTACTTATCTGATTCTTAGCACATATTCATACATATTCTTACAATTCCTTCTATTTGTTGTTGTTGTTCTTGTTGTTTTTGTTGTTGCTTGTTGTCGTTGTAGCATTGTTAAATGTTAAATATATTGTTATAGTGGTATGCTCATAAATACTTGCACGTAAGTTAAGCTGCAGCATTGCATCTTGCCACTGCAGTCTAGACTAAATCGCAAACTTTAGCCAAAATGGTAGAGAGTCTATGGCATATTGACACCAGGGGTTCGTTTTTTTTTTTTTTTTGTACTTTTTTCCAAGTCCTCCCTCTCTTTTTGAAATTTTGCACGTATTGTAGTTCATTTTGGCAAAAATTTATGGACCTGTCAGTGATGGCATGTTAAGAATTTTAAGGAATTTATTTTAATGACTCTATTTAATAAATTAATAAAATGAAGTCGACAGAAATATTTATTCAGGAGAGAAGGTATAAAATAAAGTGCATATGAAAACGACATTTAGCCTAATTTTTGTCTTAACAAATTAACGTCTGAGATAAATAACTGTTCATTTGAAATCCGCATATATAAGAGTACTGAAAGAGAATGTGAAATTCTTAGTTTTATAAATGAATCATTTATTAAGAACTTTTGTTTTAGTTATTTCAATATCTAAAAAAAATATACTTCAAACCAACATTTTCTTGCTCTTGGAACTTCTTTCACTATCAATTTTGCTGCGGGCTTGACAACTGTTCTTAATTTATTAATAAACAGTGTGCAATATTTAAGAAAACAAAAAAAAAAAAACAAACAAAAGATATTTTAAGTGATTTTTTGAGTGATTTTTTGAGTTTTTTTTACTCCCTGCAGTTGCTACCTCTTCTAATTAAAATCGTACAGATATAAATCATTGAACCAATCGTTCCAATGCTATATTTTCTTTTCCGCTTTTTATTGTTAACTAATTGTTTATTTGTTTTGCTCGTTTGTACATGATCTGGGTTTTTTGTGTTTGGTAATAAAATAATTTATGTCTTAAACAAGAAAAGTAAAACCACAATCCGTAGAATGACGAACGGACAAGAAAATTTGAGTGTCGATACGCTTTAATAAAAAAGTGACTTGACAGAAAATTGGTACAACTAAACACAAAAATAATTAGTTGCAATTATAGTTATAGAGATTAATGCTGATGATAACATTATTTAAAATCACTTAGTGTTTCTTGCAAAGGTTGTTAATTGTATTTGTTCATGGTATTCTTTCTCTCGCTCTTTCATTCTGTGTCGCTCAATCTCTGACCGAAACAGTGAGAATAAAAAGAAGTACAACTGAAGTCGAAATTTCGCTGTTATGAGCTTTGTCCACCCTCCATCTTCTAGAAGAGAACCAGTTTTTTACATTAATTTCTAGCAGTGTGTTTTAAGTTTTTTTCTAAAAAACATAGAGTAAGCGAAGCTTATCTTAAGCTTTCGTATGATGATTGATTCCTGTGAGTTTTAGCCGTGTATATGAATAAAAGACGCTATTGTTACAGTGATGGGGAAGTTTGTGAAAACTTCTCAATTTTGTTAGTACAACTTAACATAAAGCGATTAGGAAACAAAAGAAGAATAATCCGGTGCTTCAGAGATTATTTTGATATTACTCGAAGTCGTTCCGGCATAAGCTCTATTGAGTCTATTTAATACAATAATAATAATAATAATATCGTTTAATCGTATTATATGCTACCAATTTAAGAAAATTAATTTTCTGTTGTTTTAATAAATACTGACTTTGGAAAACTTTATAGCCAGCAATTCTGATATCACGTTAGGCATGTCATTCACTTTCTTATTTATCCTTCAATATTAAAAATAAAATTAGAAGAAAACAAGAATAGAAAAGACGTAATCTCCTGCTTATGGCAATATGTAAGTTTGCAAATACTGATTTATGAGTGTAAATTTTTTATTGTAACCATTTGTGCGACTACTTTATGTTTTTTGGCGGAAAATGAAAAACGTTTATACATTCAACTTAAAATAACGTTCCCTTTTATCAGCCTTATTGGGTTTGATGAGCCTCTTGCATGTGTCGAAGCTGCAAGAGAATATGTGTGTAAAAGGGAATTCGTTGATTTGATTAATGTGGAAATGTTTTATCTTTTTATGAGTCTTCTTCTTGCCCACAATAAATTCATTATGTTATGTTTTGTTGTTGTTGTTGTTGTTATTATTGCTATTGTAGAAAAAAAGAATTAGGAGGAATACAATAAAAGGATTTCTCTAAAGGAAAAAAATAATTGCCTAAAATAAATTTTATTTTATGACCAACATTTGTGTACAACGAAATCAGCTTTAGTAGAGGTTTGGTTTTATTTTTTGTTGTAAATTTCATGTAACATGAAAATAGCTAAAATTCGTAACCTTTCATCAACTTGCAAAAAATGCCTTGATTCAGCTACATAAAAAATGTTTTGCTATTAAATAAATGATATTTTACAATTTAATTAACGACTCTTAAAACGAATGATAACCAGCAAGTAACCTCACAACTGACTACACCAATTCTTTGAAGTAGCCAATCATTAAAAATAAATTACAACAAAGAAACAACTTAATTTATATTGAGGAACTTTAATGATTATTTTATGGAATTTTAAAATTTATGCATTAACCATCATCTATCACTGTCGAGAATGCAGCAGAAACGCTTTTCTAGTTCAAGATAGAAAAGAAAAAATATAAAATTAATTTCTCAAGCTGCTAAATGTCAACGAGATAATAAATATGTAAGAAAATAATTCGTGTTTCTTTACTTCTGTTTTGCATTTTGACACATGTCAATTTGATTTAGTTGCAATCAGAGCCACATCACATTTAGAGCTATTAAATTAATTTACCCGTGAGTAGAACAAAGAGTGAAAGAAACACTGTAACACTTTATGAACCTTTCATTTGTTTGCATCTGAAAGATAAATTAAATTGAGGCCTGCAAGCACCACACAGAAACTGACACCTATTATTTGGCTAAGGCGAGATGCTCTGCGAGCCTAAGAGCGAAACCACGAAACCACAGTGCACTCATTAGAGTATTTAAAGAATAGACGGTTTCAGTTAAAGAGATGAGATGCTTTCAAGAATACGAATAACTTTTTGTTCATATGGCAGTAGATACACTAAACTCCCCCACAAATAAATAATTCTCTCCCTGCAGGCAAAAAAAAAAATTCTAAATATTTTTGTTTGCTATTATTCTGCAGCTGGATATATTTCCTGCAATAACAAGAAGTTAGAGTTCTTAAACATTTAAAATGTTGTAATTTGTTTTTGCGCTTTTGTCTTTATCATTATAAAATGATTTTAGCAGGAAACAATACTTTAATCACCCGCTGTGAAAATAATTTTATTCGCAATTTAGAGAAGCAAAACAAGAGCTTCTTGTGTTGTACTGCAAGGCAAGAATTTTTAATATTACAGGCTGTTATTATTGTTGTTGTTTTGTCGTGTTTATTTATAAAAAACATACGCTATGCATGTTTGTTCAACATGTTAAAGAAAATAATAGTTGCAACATTCTACACAGAATGTTGTATTGTATTTGTGTGTTGTAACATCAGAAAATCGTGAGTTGTATCCCGAGTATCATACTGAATGTGTTGCATCATTGTGTTTCTATTTGTTTTTGGGTTTTTATTTTTATTTTGAGCCCATTTAATTTGTCACCAAGAAAAAAAAGACAAGTGTCTAAAACACAGTGGGTTAAGACAGCTTCAACTATTTATTTGTTATTATTTTGTTTTTTTTTTTTTTGTTTTGATCTCTGAATAAATGACTCATATTTATTTTACCATTTTTGAATATTGAACCTTTTTTTGTAGTTATTAAGGTTTTTTAAACGAATTCTTAATTATTTATATCCTTAAAGTTTAAAAATTTATTGCCGTAAGGTTTCATGCTGAAGAAAACTATTAACAAGTATTTAAACGAGAATTTCCAATAGGCAAATACTAAACATAATGTAGCCTTATAGTAATATTTTTTAAGGGTGTTCCATGTCTAAAAATATTAAAGAAAAAATAAATTTATATGAAATTTGCAAATGTTATTTATTTATAGTAGTACGAATATCAATTTGATTTGGCCACTAAAACTAAATAAATCGATAAGGGCCACCTCTTAATTTTTACTCTCTTTGAAACAGAACTGCAGTCTCTCTTTCTCTAAATTTTAACTGTTTCATTTATATCACATATTCATGAAAAAAACGCCTCAGTGCAGTCATCTTTTGACTTCTTCTTCTTCTAAGAAAATTTTATATCCAGCTATTAGGGTTGCAGAGAGGCCCACGACAGATATTACAAGGGAAACGTTTCGTTATGTTAAGTACAGAGCCCAAAACATCAATTGAAATGGAATAAATGATTCAGAAAAAAAACTTAAAATAATTAAAAATTTTATTTAATTTTAAAAAAATCTCAAGAAAGCGCCTGTAATCTTTCTTAAGTTTTCAAAATGAATATCTCACTGTTCGGATTCGTTGCAAGCTATGACGAAACTTTTTCCTTAAATAGTGACTCCACGGTACATGTATTCACTGTATAAGAAATTTATTGTCACTGCAGTGTAAAGTAAAAAAATTTCATGGATTTTGCTGGTTTGTTGTACACATTACTTTTTATGTTCTATGGAATTGTATTTGCTTCTCGAATGTGCTAAAAGAAAATACAAAACAAACGTCTTCCAAGAAATAAAAAAAACACAAATTGCTACGATGATTTTAAATTTAAAAGGACTGTTTACTGCTGCTTGTTTGGTGATTTATGGACATCATTGCTTAAATGCGAAAACATTTAAATGTAACAAAAATTATTTTGTGTCCGAAAACGTATCCCAAACAATTTTTCTAGTTTAGTTATGGAAAAGGTTAATGTTTGGTTTATTATTTCTCAATCCCTCAATCAATATGTAATCCCTGCAATCAGCTCCGTCCCGGTTCATATTTAGTTTAGCTAAAAAACGAACATAAGAAATAGTTTTACATAACATATCAGTTTCAAGAACTTTCACTTCAAAATATCACCTTATTTACCGAACGAATCACTATCTAGATAGAATAATATATATAAAAGTTACTAAATAGATGGGTCAATCACTCATTAAGGTCTATTATCAATGCCACTTGTCACATTATTTTTAAAATATACTTTACTTTAAGTTTATCAGCACGTCCAGCTCTTCAAGGTGAATATTGTTGCGAATATGATTTGTTTATGTTTTAAAAGAAAATAATTGTCAGTAAAAAAGGAAACGAAATGACCTGTTGTGTCTTCTACAAAATGCTTAGTTTCTAAGAAATATTACACATATATGACAATAACAACATGCTTGTTAAAAATTCTAGGAAATTTAATTCACACCGAAAAAATTAAATTATTTTCATATTATCGATTCAATTATATATTTTACTAGCTGAACCCGGTGTGCTTCGCTACCCCCCACGTTATAAAATACAATTAAAAGTAATTTTATATTAACAAAAATTTATATATGTAATTGTAATTTAATTATTACAATGCTTTAGGATATGCACTATTTTTAGTTTGCCCATCAGGAGCATACACATATAAATCGGTGGGTTTTCCTACACGCGAGCATGCAACATAAAGCTGTCCATGCGAGAAACATGGATTTGCTTAATTTAAGCCGCAAACTTGCAGAGATTGACCTTGAGTTTTGTTAACAGTCATCGCAAACGCCAACCGAACAGGAAACTGCAATCGTTTAAAATCGAATGGTAAATCTGTTGGTATCATTGGAATGCGTGGCAAAAGTACATCTGTCCCTTTATATTTTCCTGTTATAATGGTCGCTTCTATTAAATTATTTCTAAGTTTTTTTACTGCAAGTCGAGTGCCATTGCAAAGCCGTGGTGGATCGATATTACGCAGTAAAATAATGGGCATTGTTTCGCGCTGAACAGCAGTATCGGAAGTCCTTGATGTTGAGGTTCGAGATCGCTGAATTTCTAGGCGTGCTTCCCGTTGCTGTAAATTTTCTGCAGCTCTAGAGGCTGAGGCTCGATACCGTTCAATTTCAAGGCGTCCTTCACGTTGCTGTAAATTCTCTGCAGCTCTAGAGGATGAGGCTCGATACCGTTCAATTTCAAGGCGTCCTTCACGTTGCTGTAAATTCTCTGCAGCTCTAGAGGTTGAGGCTCGAGACCGTTCAATTGCAAGGCATGCTTCACGTTCTTCATGAGTTGCGTTTTCTCTATTGGATTTTATTTTCATTGATTTTGGAGTACGTGCTGAAAGGGATGATTTTTTTGGAAGCATTTTTTTATTTATAATTAAGTTTTTAAGACAATCGTTTCTCACTTAATTTAAACTTTGATTATATTAACTTTTTAAAGTTTTTTTTTAATTTTTTGGTTATAAATTTAATAAAAATTTAGGTAAAAAAATAATTCACTATTGCAAATGCGTTAAGGCAAAAGTAAATATGCAGTAGGGTTATTGCTCCCCTTTTTTATTTTAAACCAATTAGAATTCAGTACTGAACCGCATGTAATTTGCTTCATGCTCCCCTTTTTTATTTTTAGACGAATCAAAAAGCAGCAATTACACAATCAGCTGTTTTCGCAGTCATTTTTAAGAGAATGAGAATGGGGTTAACCCACTCTCTGTTTTAATTAACATATATTACAAAGTCAGCTGTTTTGCAGACAGTTGTGGGAGAAAGAGAATGGGGCTACCCCACTATTTTAATTAATATGTATTTCAAATTTGAGGTAAAGCCGTTATTAAACGTAGTAGCAGTAGGTGCAGAAGTGTGCATGGTCGAAAAATATTATCATGTAATAAGTATTCCTGAGTCAAAGAATTTATTATTTCGTAAGAATATCCTATTGTGAAAATTTAATGACGATCGGTCCAGTAGTTAAGACTATATTAATATTTTTAATTGTTCTAAAAAGGGGCGTGGTCCCACCCACTTTTCTCCTGGTACGTATTCCTTATTATGCCAATACCATATGTACCAGACATCATCGACGTAGGTCAAAATATGCCCAAAATATGGCGATTTAATTTTTGGGTTATATGGGTGGTGCCACGCCCCTTTCTCCAAACAAAGCTTCATATAGCCTACTATTCCTTACAGAGTCACAGTAACATGCTGTGAAAATTTCAGGAAAATCGGCCCAAGGGTTTGGCCTCCTATAAAGCACAAACAAACAAAAAAACAAACAGACAGACAGACATTCATTTTTATATATATAGATAAAAAGTGTTATTCATATTTAAACATTTTTGTATTTTATTTAAATATATTTTTTATTTTAGTTATTGAATAAAAAATTGAGCCTTTTGAAAATGTAATTAAGTATCAATCTAAAAGTTAATTAAACCTTTAACTGCAGCAAATATTTTTGTATCTGCAATAATGTTTTTAATTAAATCGTTTTATTAGAATTTTCGCAACTGAAACTAATCCATGTGGCACATAAAATCAATATCCTCGACATGCATAGATTTAAATCACACAAGTGTTCAACAGTTTAATTATGTCATATTAGACTTTTGCCTCGTTTTGTTCATGGAGACAACTGAATTAAATCTCTTGTAACATTCAAGTGAGTTCTTATTATTTATTGTTCACTTGCACAAGTAAATTATTTAATTATTCATAAAATAGTGCATGTCAGCATTTGTGTTTGCCTTAATGCATCGCTATTTGCATTTGCATTTGTCATTTACCATTTTGAAGAGTCATCCAATCATAATTAATTACCTTCTCACTCTTCTCTGAACTCAGTTTATCTTCAATACTTTTGCACTACTTTTTTAACTCTCTTTGTTAATAACTGCAAAAGGATTATATAATATTGCGTTTAAATGAATTATGTAAAATTATTACTATCTTCGCCATTATTATAGTTCGTGTTATGCAACCCTACTGGGATGCGGTTGCTTAATGTGGTGATGACAACAAAGAACATAAAAAACAGAAGCCATGTATCTTCTATACAAAATGCAACGCGTACTAATTTTGTGCCACTAAAAAGGTAATAAAAAAGGCACAGCAATAAGCCAGTAGCTGACTGACAAGATGGAAAAAATTCTTTTTTAACTCCTCTTAATTTTCTGCATGAATAATACATAAAAAACTGAACAACAACTGAAAAAATGTGAAGACGATACACTGCTTCTTCCAAGCATCCTATCAATGTTGAGGTTGTTATGGATAATAACGGAATATTATTGATTGAATTATTTTTGTTGTTTGGATGCAGAAATACAGACAGAATTTTTGCATCTATTCAATATTTGCTTTTGGTTTCATATTTAAATTTAATTAAGTAGTTAATTGATTCAATTATTGTTTTAATTAGAAATTTGTTTTATTATTTCTTTATAAAAAAAATATAATTGTACCGATTATTTATTAAATTGCAATTTTTTTTAGATGTAATTTAATATTAATTACATTTGCTAATAATTTGATGAAATTTTGAATTAGTTAGAAATTTTAAAAGATGAAAACATCTTTTGGAGTAAAATTGAACTTTCTATCCTTTTAGAAAGCAGTTTTTTGAAGGGCACTTTTTTCTTTCAATAAGAAAACTTTTTATTTACTTTTTCATTGTTTATTCCTATATTGAATTTAAATTTTAAATTTAATTTAGTTTAATTTTGTTTTTTATGAATAAGCAGCAATTTTATTCGTGCTTGATTCCTTTTTAAATGAATATTAAGTGATGTTCTCACAAAATATTTATTACAAAACAATTTTCATTAAAAAAGAACATTTTATGATATTCTCATAAAACATTCTTTCAAATAAAAATATTTGAAATGCTTTGTAATGGGGAAGAGCACATTCATATTGCAATTTCACTTTCGCTCACAAAGCTCATCAGTGAATTTTACCCCAATATTGTATAGAAAAACCTAAAAGTCTTATATCTAAAGCCAAACTGATTTCATGAGAATTTTCCCATAAAAACTACATAGCCCAGACAACAAGACCCATTACAAAGCATTTCAAATATTTTTATTTGATAAATCTTTTATGAGAATATCATAAAATGTTCTTTTTTATATGAAAATTGTTTTGTAATAAATATTTTGTGAGAATATCACTTAATATTTATTTAAAAAGGAATCAAGCACGAATAAAATTGCTGCTTATATTGAAAATGATTCCGAATAATTATAGATAACTTAGTTTTTTATGAATAAAAAATTTTATAAATAAATTAGCATTTGCGATTGGAAGGACTTTTATTTTATTTTCGCTTATTTGTAGAGAAATGTTAATTTCATTAAAAAGTACTTTCACCGAAAATGTATGTTTTATATAAACAAATTTTACTATAAGAGGAAAGGTTTTCATAAAAAGGTAAAAAAAGTACTTTTTAATTAAATAAAAATAGAAAGGCAGTTGTTATAAAATCTAAAATCTACAAAGTACTCTTTACTAAAGAGTACTTTTTGTAATAAATACTTTCGAAAACATGTACTTTTATGAACATCGTGCTTTTTGTAAAAACAAAATTTTTATAAGAAAGAGACTGTTATATAAATAAAAATACTAAAATGTGAGCACTTTCAGGTAGCCTTTTGTCGGAACGCATATTTGCAAACATATCCCAGTTTGAAAACCGATCGCATAGGTTTTCAAACAGTTGCCTCGATATCCGTAAATGTCTTCGAAATTCCTCTTTGCTGTAACTGGGCACTATTTCCTCCATATACAGCTTTACGCCATTTCTTCCTTTTGCCTTCATAGCAAAAAAATGCTTTACACGGGAATCTATATTTTTGTCTACGATTCCATTTATTACTATAATTACAATTGGTTCTGACTCCTCTTCCTCACTCTCCGACGATGAAGAATCCACCACCATCATTGCCATAGCAATTATGTGCTTCCTCAACTCCACGTTTCCACAACGAACGCACTGTTTCTTTGCAGCATTCTACCATCGAAAATAAAGCACTGTTACCAATACTGTGGTTACAATAACATATAACAATTAAAAATACTCGTCTGTTCAGTTGCAAACTTTGTCCCAGAAACTTCTGCTGCTTCTATCACTTCTGCCATCTCCAATCCACTTACGCCACGGTCGCATTATATATTTGAACGTTTCTACCATGAAATAAAATGTTTTGTTTATTATAATTTATTATAAACATTAAAAATAAACACATTTGTAACTACTTACCTCTGCCATTGCTAAATTTCAATTTTTTTTTTTCACTTCACAACAATTATTTAATTCAAACAATATAAAAAAACAGCTGTTCAAAGTAGTTGCAAAATCTTGCAAGCAGAAATTTCTCCAGTAACATTTTGCAAGTTCTCTGACTTTCAACTGTCAAAAAATTATCTTTTTACCTCTCTTTTTGCAGGAGATTTCGAGTACGCAGACAACATCTTGCAAGATTTTGCAACATTTTGCACAAAATGATGCAAAATATGTGTACGCAGACAGACCTATTAATAAAAAGTTTTTTTTTTTTGTAATTCTTTTATTAAAACATACTTTTAGTAAAAATACTTGTGAGAAAAATGCTTTTATCGAAGTTAGTCAGGTCATCGCTACATAAGAGTATTTAAATATTTTTCAACAACCATTTAAGGATATTTCACACTCCTTTTGCTGCAATTTATATTCTATTAAAATTAATGAAATAGAAATCCTACACATCTTTTCGATATTTTTGTAGTTTTTATTTCGAAAATACCAGAAACAACAACAAAAAACTATTTAACACTTGCAAGTAAAATAAAACCATCTAAACAATAAAACTGAGAGGTTTTTCTTACTTCTGCAATTGTAAATGCTTAGAAGCGATGTGGACAAATACTCGCAATTGTGTTAAATATTCAAATAAAGAACTTAAATTGTTTTCATGGTAAATTGAGAAAATTCTATCTTTAGTGTTTCCTTCCGTCAGTGTTGATTTTTATTTTATTTACTACAATATGCTACAAAAGAGAAGTGGCATGCAACACCATCTTATATAGTCAATTTGTTGATACCGACGGGCAACTTTAACATCACCGTATCAACAGTGGTAAAAAGCCTGGCTTTTATTTAAATAGTTGCAACAGAAGCCAAAGTCTAATATTGTCTTGTTTGCTATTTTTTTATTGTTGCTTTTGCTGCTGATGCTGCTGCTGCTGTTGTTGTCGTTGCATATTTTTGCTTGTATTGCACTTTAGATGTTTACCTGAGTAAACACATGCACAATTATACTTCATCTGTGCATCTTCCTCACTGACTCCCCCTTATCATCAGTTCATTTATTTGAATATGGCTTCGAGGAGCGTTACCGTTTTTGTATTCACACATTTATGGCATTTTCACTGTTTGTTGTTGCAAGGCAAAAGCAAAAAAAAATATGTCAGCTATTTTCACTCTTGAGCGGATTCAGCTGGACCGCTGAGAAATTAATTTAAAAGCTTGAATATGTAAATCTTTAAGAACATTTAGTGTTTTGGATACGAAGTCGTAAAAACTATTTCCACATAATTCTTTCCTCTTTAATTAATTATGGTTTTACCTAATTTTAGGTTGCAATAACTTAATTAAACAGCTTGAGTGCGTAGCATCCTAAGTTGTTTTTTTTTTGTCTTTAAAACAAACGTGCTGCCACAAATTACTCTGCTTAATTATTCATTTTGTTGTACTGTTGATTTCCAAATTATCTTTCCTTATATTGTTTTTCTTCTTAATCCTCTTAATATTTTGTAGCAATTGTTTTTAGTTAAATCTTAATAATAACAGCTATTAAAAAGTTTTGAAATTTTTACAACAGCAAGAAGCACTGTAAGATTTATGAACTAAGAAAACACATAGCGCGCACACACACACACACACACACACTTCGGTAAACATATGCATAATAAAGTGTCAAAGCTAGAAACACGTGTGCTTTCCTTCCTTTTAACTTTCCGTTTTTGTTTCCTTGGCAATAATTGTTTGGAAAACTTAAAACATTAAATTCTCATTGTCAGAGGTCTAATGTGATTCTAACTACCAGCAATCGATACATAGAAGTGCGCAAGCAGCCAAAAGTTTGTTGGAGACTAAAATTTTATTTAATACAAAAATATTTTTGTCATCACTTGTTTTAACTCGCAACAATTTTTGAGCGTGTTGTTATGTTTTTGCTAACAACTTGTCTCCTGACTATAAAAGCATTATGCTTCATTGGTTTCTTTCTATTTAGATTGGTACTATATAAAATGTTGAAATATTACTAAATATTATTTGCATTATTATGTCCAAACTTTACCTAAGTTAAGTAAGTAACTTTGAAAATGCTGATTTTTAGAAACTAAGTAAGAAAAATAAATAAAAGCAATTTTGTAGAATAAACACGAAAAACAAAGAAAAAAAAACAAAAGACTAGAGAAACTAGGTAAAAGAAAAAGACAAGTCAAGAAAATGTATTTTGTTTATATTTAAAACATGTAAAACACACACATACATTAACACTTTCCCATGAGTCTGAATATCAGGAAGCCCGAAAATATATGGCTTTCAGCTAGACCCAATAAAACTAAAACTCTTTCAAAATTTATTTTTATTTTAGCTGATGCATTAGATAACGAAGGCTAATATTAATGCAAGAAATAAGATGTGATGAGAAAGATGTTGCACAAATGGGCACAACCAGCTTGTGGTAAGTGAAACTTATTTAGAAACACAGTGCAACAATACTTAAAACTGTTGTTAACCGGCCATTTTAATAAATATTAATAATATTTTTTCATTTTTTTAATCGACCTTTTTATATTTTAAATAAATATCTGTTATTCTTTTCAACGGTCTTTTTTAATTAACAATATATATATATTTTTTTTTCGTTATTTCGCTTTCCTGTGGAAAGCTTCTTCAGGAAATTATTTTTTATATTTTACAAAAACAAAAAATTATAACAATTTGAAAAGAAAAATTTTTTTTTCAAATTGCGAAATATCGAAAAAAAATATTGTCACATATAACCATAATTAGATTTCAAATTAGATGAACAAAGGCATAAGGGCCAGCCTTTAACATCTTTCAATGCGGAAACTAATAAAAATATTATATTTCTAAAAATAGGAGACATGAGCTGTATGTATGTGGGGTTGTAGGATTGTAAAAATTCTTTGAGGTTTCCGGCAGCATCAATCATTTGACCCTTGGAAATAATTCATGTCGATCGGGCGCCGACAATCTTTTCAAAACATGTTCACCGAAAACCAACCAATACAATGCTGACTAGTAAAACAGTATGTATTCACTTTCTACTTGATGGTTTTGTGCTTCATCCATATTTTTCGTGCTGCATTTTACTCTATCTTTAAGGATAATTTTCACGTTCAAGCTTCAAATATAAAAAACTAAAAAAATTTTATGGTTTCTTTTTTTATTGCTGCACAGTGTAAATTGAAAGTTTTTCAGTCCAATCAATCATTGTCAATACAAAAATTGTTTGCGTTAAAATTTGAGTGAGTGTAATATAATGTCTTAATTTGAAACTTATAGTTCGTAAAGGGTTTTCCAACAGTGTAATGTTGTATTTATTGTAAATCAATTTGAAGGCGTGTTTATGTGTCTATTACGGCTAAGCGGCCAAGTCGATTGGAAGAAAAATCGAAACACATGATTGAAGCTTACCTGAAGTATGCTACGCAATTTATATTTTCGAAACTTCAGAGGAGGAAGACGGATAGTTTTATGGATATGAAAGCCTTAATTTGTGATCATCTATATTTTTTCTGGAAAATACGATTTTGTATCAAAAAAATAAAGTTTCCCTTTCATAACAATTCCTCCAGGGATGGTAATTTTTAACTTTTTCTTCCTAAAAGACCAGAGCCATTGCAAAGCCGTAGTATTATAAGATTTTTGAATATAAATAGGACAAGTTCTGCAGCGGCTAATCAGCCAGTTATATTGAGTAATAAAGTTTTATCACAATGCTCATTTTTGCTTGAAGTTTCGAGCAGTTAACTGTTTTCGTTCAACCAATTATTTATTTTTATTTTGAACTACTTTTCAGACGCTGTATTTTTTTTTTTAACTTTATTCATGTTTAGTTTGTATTGTGGACGGCGTACCCTTTATATAATCACAAATTTAGCGTGGTTAAACCTAATGACATCTTTTAAAAAGTGAGAAATTTTCGACAATTCTAAACTTAAAAAACAAACTTTTTGATTTTGCATTTCATTTCCTATTTTATGAAGAAAATACAGACAACAACAACAATAAGTCTTTCAATTGCTTGCGTTCGTTATTAGTTTTTGTTATTAGTTGTGGTTGGTGGGGGCAACTATAGTATTGACTTAAAATAAAAAAAAATTATTGAGCTGCAAACTGGTTTATCTATGTCACAATTTCGTAATTATTATCCCAATATTTATGATATTTTGTGATACCATGCAGAACACTAAAAAAATTCTTAAATGCAGTTTCTATATCGCTACATATCAAAAAATACCAAGTTGATTTTTCAATTAAATATAAATTCTATTTCTATTGCTGGCAACCGAAACCTATTCGGACTCATTTAAAGGTTAAAATCTCTTCAAGAGTCTCATTTCATTTCACAGACGAAATAAAAACAGGAGTCGAAAGATGGAAACGAAGAAGTTAAAAATGACAGTCTTTAATGAGGCCAATTATTCAAGGTGTAACAAATTAAGCACGTTCATATACCTGAATGCATGTGGCTATGTATGTATGTGTTTATCTTTGTATTTTTATGTTGTAAGTGTGTTTATAAATGCAAAGGTATCATTCAGAGTATCGTTACGTCATGATATTCATGTCAATGTTATTTACAAGTCATTGATATTCATGTAACATTCTTAGAGACAATTTGTTGTTGCTGTTGTTCTTGTCGCTTTGTTTTTTCTTATTCTTTTGCTGCAATTACAATTCTGGTGAATAACCTGTAACTTGTCAAGTGGAGTTGTATATATTCTGTTCTTAAAAGGAATTTCTTCTTATTACGGCTATTTCTTTTCTTTTTTTTGTCGCTTGTTCTTGTTCTTTCTTGTACCGTATACAAGTTTATCACGTATGAGTATTAAGGGCTTTATTTTCCAAGAAAATTAAAAAATACTTTGTAAGAAAATTTTTTATATTATAAAATGTTAAGTTGGTTAAACAGGGAATAAAGTCTTTAATAACATTTGAAAGAAAATGCAAAACAGAAAATAGAACAATATCATACAATTGTATATAATAAGGAATTAAATGACTCTTTTTACTTTTATTATAAAGGAATTACTTAATCCTATTTTCAACTGATTTGCATTTTCTTTGCAACCACTTAATAATTATAAATGTTGTCTAACTCTGTAAAATAATTAAATAAATAGAACATCAGTCCCCCAAATCCAGTTCCTATTAAAAACTGAACAAAGAGTGGGAACTATTGGGTACCGCTATAGAAATTACTTTCTGGTTATTACTTAAACTAACCTGTATCGAATAAACCTGCCTAATCTGTTCCAAAAAAAAATATTCAAAATTTCCAAAATGGCCGAAATGTTACTTTTGAACAATTTAAAATTTTTTCTTGTACAAGAATTTTTAATCCATATTATTTTTTGTTGTTATATTCTGTCAAACTAGTGCATAAAATAGTTTATTAAAGTTTCCTCCAAAGTATATAAAAAATTTTAAATATTTGAATTATATAATTTATAATTTTGAATAAATTTTGGTCTTAAGGAGGATATATCTTTATTGTATAAAATACTATGAAATTAATTAAAAATAAATTGTCCTTTGCACCGTGCGATGTGATGTAATATTAATAAATTAATATTCTCATAAAATATTTATTACAAAATTTTTTATTAAAAATAAACATTTTATGATATTCTCATAAAACATTTATCCAAATAAAAATAAAAAATAAATTTGACATGTATTGTAATGGGGGAGAGCATATCCATATTGCAATTTCACTATTGCTCACATAGCTCATCAGTGAATTTTACCCCAATATTGTGTTGAAAACACCTAAATTGTTTTAATAAATATTTTATGAGAATATCATGAAATATTTATTTAAAGGAATCAAGCACGAAAAAAAAATTGCGCTTATAATATAATATAATATAATATAATATAATATAATATAATATAATATAAAAAATATTGTTTATTTATTTAGCTTGTCAAGTGTTACCCTCACTTTTTAATGAATTTTGCGTTTCTCTGCAGCTCTTTATTAGCTTGCAATTAGACCTCTTCCAATTTTCGTAATGTTGATAGCTTTTAGTTTACAACGATTTTTTTATTTTATGATATGAGACGAAAATGAAAAAATAAGATGAGCTTTAAAGGAGTATTGATTATATAGGCGGCTAATTCAAAAATCTCATTTTATGTTATGAATTTTAGATTTTAGAATTTTATATTAAATTATATTGCCTAAAAGTAAAATTACCTTGAATTTTTGCTATTTTGCACTTGCCAAATTTATTGTGACCTAGTATAGGCGAGAGCAGGTATATGTATAAGATATACAAAGTAATTGCCTGCAGCCTCCTTTAACATTAAGCAATGCATATTAACATTTCTTTAAACCTGGCAACATGTTGCTAAATATCGCATGATGACATCTTACAACATCAAACGTGTTTGAAGTTGATGAGATAAACTAAAATGTGTTTGCAATGCCTGTGGCAAAGAGAGATTGCAACATCGTTTTTTGATTTTTATTCTTGCAATTTTCGCCATAAAAAGAGCAATCAAAATAGGAAAGAAAACAAGATGCAACATTTGAATTTTCTTATTTTATTCCTATTATTTTTTTTTTGTTTTTAATATTTGGCATGTGCTGGCTGCTTGCTGCCTTAATAATGTTAATATTTTTTGTAGCTGAAATTTGCTGCGTTCTCTATTGTTTGCCGGTTGTTTTATTCTTATCTTGTAAAAGTTTTTGTTTCTTTTCTCAAGTTTTTGTTACAGCAGAATCAAAGGAAAAATACTTGAGCTGTCTTTTCGTTGTTAAATTTTCTATCTTATAAACTGCCCGACCAGCAATTTTATCTCTGTGTGTAAGAAAAAAAGATGACCAGAAAGGAAAAAAGCAACACACTTTCAATAGAGAAGGATAAACCTTCTTAGACATGAAAACAATCGAAAGTTTTAAACCATTAATTAGTCACGAATAAGTTGTGCTGTTGGATAAATGTATTTTAATTTTATCTACTTGTTTCAAACTTTGCTGACTGCCACAGTGTAAAAATGTCAATTAATTTGAAAAAAAATTGTAAACACGGTTGGCACTAGACATTTTCAGTAGCCTTTGGAAGGTCTTTAAGGAAAAGCTTTGTTAAGTGAGAAATTGTAAAAGTTGAGATTTTTTATAACATACTAGCGTACCCGTGACTGCTTTGCAAGTCATTTTTTTTCGTTTTTATGTTTTTTTAATAATTTTATGTTTTTCACAATTCAATATTTTTGTGTGCTTATATAATACGTCTTATTCTATTGCAATGCTTTTACATATACGACATTCTTCGATCGATTTTGGTTCGCGGTATAAGCAAACAGTTGGTTTATTAACACGTGAATATGATACATACATATAATTGACCGTGGGAAAATCAGGGATCGTTGCAAAAGTTACGCGTATGGGGAACTGAAGCCGTTTAAAATCAAACGGCAAATCTGGAGGAATCATAGAAATGTGTGACATCAGCCCTTCCTCGCCCTTATATTTTCCTTGTAAAATTTTTGCTTCAATCACATTTTGTATGATATTTTTGACTACTAAACGTGTCCCATTGCAAAGTCGTGACTGGCAGATATTTCTAAGCAAAATAATTTGTACACCAACTTTCACTTGTTGGCGGTGGGGCGACAGTCCAGGTGCATCTGCATTTTTCGCAGCTAAGATAGCTCTTTCCCCCAATCAAACATGGATTTTAAAATTTTCTGCAATACGGGGAAATACGTTTGTGACCAATTCTTGTTTTGATTGTGCAAAGTGGCAAAAAGTATCTAGAAGCGTAATCATTTTTGTGATGGGGTCAATTGGAATTGCGTCATTTCCAATATCTAACAATTGCTTTGAAAAACGTTCGACTGAACATGAAAACTACACACGCACACACAAAATGCAACAGAATATGGAAAACAAAATTCTGTACATATTTGTTTGCACATCCACTTGCAATGAACATGAGCATATTTCGATTTGTATTGCAGTCGCATTCTGTGCAAGCACTCACTCACAGCGACGTACAAACGAAAACACACATTTCATTTGATACAAAACATTGAGTCGAAGTATTCAATGGAAAAAAAATTTAGATTTTTTTTAAAAATTTGTCTTGTTTACGCACTATTGTGCGTAAACGCATGAAACAAAGATCCAGCGAACGATCATTATGAAGGTACTGTGAAAATTTAGTGGAAATCCAACGGCGCATCTCGCCAAGCACTGGCAACCAACAGACATCTATTTTGGGCTTAAATTTTATATATCTAGATATACACAATTTGTTAAGATGTCTTTGCTTGGACTCTATATTAGAGAAGTACTTTATTCTCTTCTTGCGTAAAAGGTCGGATTTTTTGTGGGGACTGTTCTTTATACAGACATTATAATGCGGCATTACTGCCTAGACTTGTATGATGTCAGTTTTTTGAAAAGAGGTAAAGCAGAACATATAGTTTCATCGTTCGAATTCTCTTCTTTTTGTAGTGTTTTCATCAGTCATAAGGTGTTGCCAGTTTGTTTTTATGATTTCTTCAACGTATATTCCGGTGGCTAGTTATCAGAACTATTACGAGAAATTTCCGGTTCATTAGCAGTTTTTTGTAATAAATTAATTTTTTAAGCACTGTATCGCATTTGATTTTGTCGTGCTGGAATCACATTCCGGAAAGATTAATTTTGCATGAGTTTAGTCGATATATAACGACAACCCAAACTCTTTTCAAACCAAATGTCAGCATTCTAATCGGCTGCCGTGCATTGTTGACAGTTTGAAAATGTCACGACATCCTACTTTACAAACATAATTTAAGCAGCAAGCACTTCAGAAGGTAGTTATGCTGTGTTCTACTTTGCGATTGTAGTTCTGCATTTAGTCAGGTAAATATAGAAAAAAGGTATTACATCGAAAATCGATTCTTAAGAAGATTTAGGAAGCCAGGTGTTTCACCGTAGAGCATAAGAAATAGAGACAGAAACACGCAATTTGCCAAATAAATAAATACTAATGGGACTTGGAGACTTATTAAACGAAAATAGCCAGAACATTCTATAAGGTACAACAAAAAAAAATATACAGACAAATCAAATAAAATGTGGAATGTACAGAATTCTAAAAATTTCAAACGAATCAGAAAGTGATTTTGCTAAACGAACATTCAAATCGAAATGAAAAATAGAGACGAATTTAGAGAACAAAAATCAAGTAACTTCACATCAATTAGTCGTTTATTCTTAATTTAATATCAAATCACAGATGTTACATCCTCATTAATATAGGTTTTCAAGGAGTTAAGTGTTGCAAACTGTTATTGAAATATTAAATATGAGCTCAGTTCCTGTTTCAGAAATAATCGTGTAAAAAAGTAAATACCAAATTTTTTAGTAAGCGTACAAAATATTAAAAAGTCCATTTAATTATTATTAATTAATTTCAGTGACTTGATTGTCTATTATTATTAATTTTTTACGTAATTTGTTTTGCTGGCTTTTATGATTAGGAATTGTAAGAGGGTTATTACACGTTTTATTTTCTCTCTATTATGTCATCTTGTTTATACAATTGTATAATTGAAAATATGTAAAAACTAATAATATTTAAGCTTTTGTGTTAAATTGCTTTATACTCTTTTTTTGATTTTTTGTTTATCTTTTGTTACGATGATGTCATATGTCAAGATATGCAACGATGCAGCACAATAAGTAACAACAATATAAAGTCAACTAACTTGGCTATGAACAGACTGCCAAAGTAAAAATCCAAACAAATAATTAAATCTTCCGATTATTTTCAACAACATCCCAGCAGAATAATACTTTTTAACGAAATATCTATTATATTCAGAAGGCACTATGTATGCTTGAAATAAAATTCGTGTGTGTTTTTTTTTTGCTGAAGTATATTTCGATTATGATAGAAATTTCATAAATTTTAAATAGGACATTTCTCAAGTTTGCTATCAGAACCAACCATAAAACTAGGAATAAATATTTTCCAGTGCGGCCGACAATAACAACCACTGGAACACACATATTCGTCAGCTTTAGAATCCTCCCGTTTAGAAAATAAATAAATTTGTATAACAAAAATTTCTTATCCAAATTAATTTTGAATTTCCGTGAAATCGTTATAATTATGGTTGACCACACCGCGAACCACTGAAAAATAATTATTGTTAAAACAAAAAGTATTTCATAAAATTTTTTTTTTAACTTAAAATGCCGAGTATAGAAAATTGAAAAATTTTACTTCACTTTCACATTTAAACATTTTAATTTTCCTATGAATGAATAATTTATTGACACACTTTATTCACAGACCCATACTTGCCATGCAACTGTAAAAGTGAGAATAAAGGTCGTCTTTTTCTGTAAATATTATTTGTTGTTAATGTGGCGGTTTTGCCAGATCCGAAACATTCAAAGTTAGCGATCATAAATTTATTTTCTACAACAGTAACAAGTTAAGTACGATGATTATGTTGCTTGGTTTAGCTGAAGCCTCGTTTTATATTGTGTTAGTTTCGTTGAAGCTATAAAAATATGCACATTGTTGAGGTTAGAATGCAATTATTGTTGTTGGTGTAAAATCACTTGGATTACACTGAAGCAAAATGGAAAAGATAAAATGGAAACATTGGTTGGAATTTATTAAAAATTAAGAAAAATAATTCAATTAAATAGAACTTTTTAACAAATTAAATAAATAAATAAATAAATAAATAAATAAATAAATAAATAAATAAATAAAAAGTTTTCAATTAATTGGGCGTAAATATGACAAAGTTTTAAATAAACAACAATTTACCATTTAACGAGTATTTAGCAATTTAAATTATAAACATTTTCGCAATATCTTAAATTGACGAAATTTATTTTAATTAAATAAAATTATAAATTGGGACCTAAAACTGTAATAATAATAATTGTAATAATTAATTTGTAATAACATTTATTTAAACAAAATAAAAAAAATTAATCGAAAATGTTTAATTCCATTTTATAATTTGGTAAAAAAACAAAATTTTCAGTGGATGTGACTAATGACTACGATCAATTTATCGTTCTATTTATTCTAAAACTGATGGCGGTTTACAAAATAAAAACAAAAATTCGTTCTTTTTTAAATATTAACTATTTTTTTTATTTGTGTTTTTATTTTGTCTGAATATTATGCTAAATAATTTTCCAATGAAGGGGAGGATGAAGCTACCAAAAATCTACCAAAATTCAAAAACCAATTAAATGTAAAAGTTTAGTCAGCAATTTAAAATTGCAAAAGATAAATAACTTAATTAATAATTTATAAAAAAAAATCACTAAATAATTTTATTTTTACGCAAAAATTGAATTTTTATAACAAATTTTTAGAGAAATTAAAAGTCTATATATGCAGCCTATATATTGGTGACCGGAATTTATGAAGATCTCACCAAAAAATCAAAAATCCAACGTAATTTTACAAAAATATACAGCTAAATCAAATTTTCAACTTACGAAATCTTACTCTACATGGGACAATATTTCAGTGAAAACCAAATATTTAAATTCTTAACATTTTTAAAATTAATTAAACTATTAAAAAAAATAAAAAAATATCAAAAATTTGCAGTAATTTTATAAAAATTATTTTTAGCAATTTATTTATATAAAAATAATGTAACTAATTTTTATAAGAATCTATTTATATCTAAAAAATGATTGCTATCCACAGAAAATATCTTTTTTTTAAGACTTTTTTATTCTGACAAACACTTGATCTGCGATTTAAATTCTTTAAAGTAAAATACTTTAAAGTATTGAAAATTGTTTAAAGTTTTGAAAATCTTTATTTTGTAAACGATTTAATATTAATTAAAAAGAAATGGAAATAAATAAAAGTAACTTTTGCTTGCATTACAAACTCTTGTACACTATTTTTATAGAAATATTCTATACAAATTTTCTTCAGTGTAATTATTATGTTTTTTACCTTATTTTAATATTGTTGTAATTGTTAAGTTGTTGTTAAAAACAAAAAGTTTTTACGTAAATTTATCACATTGTGGTTGTAAGGGAACACAAGCCAAATATGTTCGTTGGTAGTTGTTATAGATGTTTATGTGTGTTTGTTGTATACAGGTGAATATTTTAAAATACCAAATGATTATCGTATATAAGAAATGAACATGCTAACTACAAATGAATAATTTTTATTGGTTGCATCTTTTTAAACACATGCCACATTCTTTGTCATTTAACACTTGCCTTCGTTATATATAATGATGCATGAATTTAGATACTGGCTTTTATGTTAAAATTTATTCATCCTGCATTATTTATATTTATTATTTTTTTTTGGTTTTTTGAATCTTAATTGAATTTTTATTTTTAGCAAACACAAACTCAATGAAAGGTTTGAATATTTACAGACTTTTCTTAAAAAAATTGTTAATAAATAAATTTAACCTCTTAAGACTCTTAGTTGAGAATTTGATTTAAGTTTTATGAAAACTATATTTCGCATGATTAACTGCAAATTTAGAAAATGTTATTTTTTTTTTTTTTTAGTTTGGCATGCACACTTCTCTAGTAACTTATTTAAAAAAAATCTTTCGAATTTCATTTCTATAACCCCTTGCCCGAGTTTTGAGTAGTGGATCAAAATATGTTAATCCTTTTAAATGAAAAGCAACCAATTGCATGGTATTTAATGAATAGAAGCGTATTATATTTCGAATGTGCATGTTAATAACCACCTCTGTTTGGTGGTGCACCTCTTATTATTCCAGGTGGTGGACCTCCTCGACCAATTGGCCCTGGTATAGGTGGTATGCCACCCGGCAAGGGGTTATAGAAATGAAATTTGAAAGTTTTTTTAAAAAAATATGTTACTACAGAAGTGTGCATGCCAAACTAAAAAAAAATGTTATTATTTATAAGTAGTTTTAAGGTAATTATAAGACCTTAAACTTATTCTGAAAATGTCTTTTTAAATTTGTTTTTTTTTCCTGCTTGAACGGCTAAGTAAAAGTTTGTAAATGACGCTGCGTACAAAACATGGTAAATCTTGTCCACGAAGGTTTTTTAGGGCAGTTATTTCATAAATCTTTAATAACAATACAGTTGTAAGCGACTGAAGGCGCTTGCTTACTCTCGAGATAACATATTTCCCAAAAAAAAAAAAAAAAAATACTTTCATCCATTAAAAATTTTATTTTATATTGAAATTTAAATATTTAAGTCAACAAAAAATTAAGCGTTTTCCAATTAAATCAATTATACACAAATGCGTCTCCGCATAACTTTCTTTTTGGAGTACTAAGGGAAACTGCTGCAAAATTATTTTGTGTCAGTAAAAACTTTCACATAACGTTAACGAAACTAGTGTTCACGCCTTTGCATTCAGGCAGCATACGAGTTCTCCACTAAATCGTCACATATTCACTTGCCTGCAAAGTAGATGAACCTCATAAATTTTGTGAAATCGTTAAATGTCCAGCAGATTTTCATTCATTTAAATAATGTATCAATTAAGTGTAAGTGATCCAAATAATTTTCCAATTTCCTGCTTTCTATTTTAAATAAAGATGGTTATATTTATTTTTTTTTTCATCATCTTGTTGCACTTCACTCTGTCCTCAATAAACTGTAATTATTTTTGGTTTTAAAATATTTCCACACTTAATAGTGATTGCAGTTTAGTTTAGTTTAGTTAAGTTTTCAATGAGCTACACTTTTTTTATTGCTTCAACTTTTCCATTTGCTTGCTGCCTTTAATTTTAAAACAATTTTCAAACAGGTAATTTGTTGTTGTATTTGTTTTTTCTTTTATTTGCTGAAATTGTTAGCAAGTTTCATTTGAATGAGGTTAACAACCAAATGGTATTTGTGTGATATTCTTCACATTAAATACATTGAATATTAAACTGAAAAGACATCCTCTAGTGCATTTGGCAAAACTGAAAAAAAATAAATAAAATTAAATAAAAAGAAAACACAACGAACAAACTTTTGTTTGACAAAGAAACAAAAAAATTAAACAAAAAGTAAAATAAAAAAATAATAAAATGAAAAAGAAGAAAACATATTCGCAAGAAAACGGTACAATCTACTGGTTTAACCAGAAAAGAAAGTTTTATATTCTTCTATACCAGCATCAAGTTAAACATCCTCTTCTGGTTTTGGGAGATGTTGTTACCACGATTTTTGAATTGAAACAATTTAAAAACAAGAAAAAAAATGGAAGCAGCCTTACAAAAAGATGTGCAGAAATAAAATAAATGCACTTATTGAACACCTGGCAGAATTATAAAAGAATTTATTATTCCGTTCTGAAATTAAAACAATACTCTCAGCCCCCTTTGTTGCCGTATCCATGACTAGAAACCATGAAAAAAATATTCGAATCAGTGAATTTCGTAAACTAATGCAGTGTTTAATATTCAGCCAGATTGCACTACTGAAATATGAACACTGTGCATTTGTGAAAGTTTTCTGTTAAATATAAATAGACAAAAAACAAAAATCTTTGACTTATTTACACCTCTGATACTGAATAAAACAAGCAATTGATACAATAATTGTATTGTGCCAAATTCTAAGATCCCGTATCTGATGGTTCTTACGGTAAAATCTTGTTTCAAACTCCAATAAAAACAACTGCAACTACAACAAAAATTTTGCTCAATAGATTAAGGCAACAATAAAGAGAAGACTAACCGCAATAACAGCGATACGAAGAACAAAAAAAACAAATACATTCCAAAAGAAGAACAACTTGTTTTCTTTAAACAGCTATTGCAAGTATCACGAAGATGATCAGTTCAGGTTTCAGTTGACATTTACTCAAGACTTGTTGCAATCATCAGCCAGCAGCCAACAGCCAGCTGTAAGAATCATAAGAAGTTTAAGGCTGTCATGCGGAACACCTATAATTTTGCAAATGTTAAAAATAATACTAAACAAATGTTTTTCATGAAAGATTTAAAAGAAATTAGAAAGAAATGTATTTGTAAAAAAATCTATTGAATAAATGAAGCGGAAACTCAAATGGTAGCTTTGACTTAAACGTTGAGTTGCAAAGTTAAACACAAATCTTGTGTGATTAAATGAAAAGTCATGTTAATGATTACGTGGTCCATGACACAAAAAAGAAACACTTTGAAAAATACCTGGTCTAATTGTCGTTGATTAAGCTGAACAAATCGCTGGTTAATAAAAAGTGCAGAGAAAGCTGTTAGGAAAATGGGGAAAAATATAACAAAACAAACTAAGCCGAATTAAGTGCTAAACTATATTTATTAGTCCCATACCACTGTGCAATAACTGCGGTCTTGTTCTGCCAATCCTTCATTTGATCACATAACCCCCTTCGAAGCTTGATTCGTTTGATTATATGAAAAGCCTCTTCAAAATTTATAGGATTGCTAACAACAAACGGTAATTTTAACATGAATCATGAATCGATGCCCTCGGGGCACATCCTTTAACATTTAATTAGCAGGGCCATGCTCTTACACCTTGTTAAAGCGCTGTGAACCTTCCAAACTTGCACTGCAATATTCCCGTCCTTATATTGCAAAAATACAGAATAGTTCTTTCTATTTGGGCTTGTATCTCAGCGACAACGTTGTTCTTCAAAGGGTCTTACTCTAATTGGTATAGAAGTCGTAGTCCTTGCAGTCTACGGGCGTCCATAGTGCAAGTAGTTAGTTATTGGTAGGACCAAAACTCCAGATTTAGAGTTTTGCAAATCAATTCGTCCAGGGGACGAGGTCTTCAGGAAAACTATACGTCTAAGGACAATACTGCCATAAATAGTTTATTTTAAGAAGTAATTGAAAATGACGCAAGAAAGTGTCCATATATTTTATTGTCTCCTTATTTTAAGATATTCGTAAAATAGATACTCAGCATAACATTCCCTACTTTTATGCTGGATAGAAAAAGAGCAATAGTGTAGATATTAGACACGGAGCCACCATTTATTACTTCGTCTAACGAACTTATCTACTTGATTATTTTGCTGAAAATCTCTGGGCAATATCTATCAGGCCTTTGAAATCAAATGTACTCCAAGTTTACAGTCGATGCTAACGACAATATCTTTCCAAACGGTTATAAGTTTATCTTTTCTATGTGTTTTTTAAAAAACAATTGTACAAATTCTTTATTTATTTATGTGCCAAAAATCATTAATATTCGAATCATAAATTTCTTAGTTACTCGAAATATTAAATAAAAAAAGTGCAGCTAAATAATATTCACGCATCATCTAACAACAACAATAAAAAAATATTCAATTTTTTAAAATTCAATAATAATGGAAATATCATATAAAATATACAACAAAAAAAGCATTATAAGTAGATTGTTCTCCAAGATACAATCGCCGCACGATGATAAACTTCTCCAGAAACTAACGACGGACAAACACAACGACAATGACAGAAAGCAACAGGAGCATATTTTGATTTTAAATCCAATACCAAAACCAGAAACGGAATCTTTAAGTGCTTCCTTAAACATTTCTACCACCTCTTCTTCCCTTCATTTGACCACATACAAACCACGTACAACGTTCACTAAGATTAAAGTAAAAACGAACAAAACAAACAGCAAAAACAAATGTGGTCGCAAGATACCGATTGTTCTGAACCAGCATAGTAAGCGATACGCATTTTGTTAATTACACTGTCATTCACAGGCTTTGCCCTTCCCATACAGTTGTTTATATTGTTCTTATTCTTGTTGGTTTTAAAATTTAGTAGAAATAAGAGTTTATGCTTTTAGACGGTTAGGAAGACAACAACAACAACAAAATGCAAGTTCACTGTGGCGCTATGACGTCAAAACACAATACGCAGTTTAAATGACAAATTGTTTGGAATTATGACCGTCATTAGAGAAGAGTAAGAGGACTGTTTAATTGCTTAATGTTCTACACATGAATCCATTTGACTGCTTGTTTTGCAAACGCTTTGCATCAGCCTATATGCACAAGAGGTCCTTTGTTAGATATAAAAAAAAACTCCGCTGTTGGTAAGGGTGGGAAGCAACATAACGGAATTATGTTGCATTTGTGTTATTAGAGTAAAACAGAAAATAAATTGAAGTAAACACGAACAAATTTTGCATCACTTAAATGTTTTGCTTGCTTATGCAGTGATAATAATTAAGCTTTTAATTAATACGATTACATATTTATTTAGTTCAAAGATGACGATTTTCTTTTCATTGAGGCAAATTTGCAATATATTGCGTCAAATATTCATTTAATTAAAAAAAAAATTTGACTACTTTTTTTAAATTAAATGGAAATTGTTTTTTTTTTTTTGAAAAAGAGAAGTAGCACTTCAGGCAACAATGCCTATTTAGTCAAGTACCGTGCTACATTCTTTTAGGAAAGGGATAGAGAAGAGTGAAAAAAAACCAAGGTCTTCGTTGGGAATCGAACCCACAACCCCCACACTGAAAAGCTAGTACACTAGCTACTAGCCTACAGGGTTACGTAATTGAGACAATTAAAAATTTAATTAAATTTTAATCGAAAAACAAATAAAATTTTTAATAGCTGCAAATTCTCTATTACAAATATTTAATTTTTAACTTTGCTCCATTTAAAACAATGGAGAAAAAAATGGAAAATCCTGCAGGAAGTACAAGTAGGAAGATTTGGGTTTTCATTATTTATTTCAACCTTTAGGTTGAAGAATCTTTTTATGCCTGTAGCAACATAACTCAAATTTGTTAAAAATTTTTAATTATAAATTCATCTATATAATTTGTAACTTTTTATAACAAAAAGCTGTGGGGAGTGTGGTAAAAAGTATATAATAAAAAAAGCGTCTAAGTAATACCAAAGAAGTGAGCGTTCACAGCCTTAGTTAGAGAGGAAGGTGACAAGATAATACAGTCTGATTGGTAAACAGGAAAAGTTCCAAATTTGGATGTTTCCGATGTCACAGATAACTGTGGTCTGCATCGCTGCATGGGTTAAAGGCGCATGCTACCTAAAGATGGCGCCAAGGATGCCGCATAATTTTTTTAATGTTTGGTATAGCAGGGTTTAAAAAGTACAGGATACAAAAGTTAAATATGAATTAATAATAAGAAAAAGAAAATAAATCCATAAGTTTGAATAGTGCAAAATGCAACAATTTGTTGCTACGCTGCTCATCATAATCAGCAATAAACTTAGGTTGGAGTTTGCATAAACTTAACTTGGAATAATGTATAGGTGCTAAAGTATTGCCATCATTTAACTTAAACAAGCGACAGACAACACCAAATGGCAGGTAATATCGAATCGTATTCTAAATGTGTGTTAAAATTTGATCACGCTAAATGGTAAATTAAAGGCAAAATAAATAATCTCCACTAAAAATATATTTATCTTTTGCTTATCACGCGAATGTTTTCGGTGTTACATCGCCTTAATGCCACGATAGCTTTGGTTGGCGGTACCGTGTGAGTTTTATGTGTTTTTTTCTTTCTGTATTCCACAAATTATTTGCATAATTTATTTGCTACACATTGCTAAGGAGATTTATCCAGAAAACCTTTAAGCTTTAATAAGTTTTCTACAAGAAAAATTCAAAATTTATCGATTATTGGAATTGTTAGTTTTAAGAAGTATTTCAATTATTCTCATTGACTGTTTCTGAATTGCATTCCATATAAATATATACAAAATCATGGTTATGAAGGTGTTCGTTATCATGAGTCGATGTTGGTGGTTTCTTTGTTTTTATTCGTTTGTCAATTAAGACGATGTACGATGTTGTCTGTGTGCACATTTCTTCATAAGTAGTTGCCGAGGGTTACCAGAAGTTTTGAACAAACAGTAGTTAACTGCATCAAAAGTCGTTAAGCCTGCCAAGTATTTTTTTATTTTTTATTTTAAATATATTTTTCTATTATTAAAATTTTTTTTATAAATTGGCAAAAGAGAAATTTAAAGATTTTCCAATGAACGCATAAAAACGTATGAAATTGTTAAAAACTGCAGCAGTTCAATAAATTACAATAGCGCTTCTAACTTCATCTATAACTTTTCTACCTTCCTGCTGTTAATCATAAACACTATCTGCTGAAGCCAACTTTAAAGAGAATTAACTTCATTTCCCTATTTTAAAGTTTGTTTTTTTTTGTTTTCATCCAACCGAATGCGAGAAACGTATATGTGAAAAATAAGAACTCCCCAAAATTTAATCCAACGTAATTTGTTAAACCTATAAAATTTTTAAAATGGATGAAAACAAAAAAAATTATTGTAATTTCATTTATAAATAACAACATGCCACATTCAGCCAGCCAGTTTGTTGTTTGTGTTTACAGTATTGTATTGTATTCGATTCTAAAACTGGCGTTAAAAATAATGACATTTAACATTCTGGTTCATTGTTTAGTCGTAAATCAAATTACAAATATTAGAGTATTAAATAAATCCTCTGGCATTATTATCGATGATATCGAATATTTTACATAAATAGGGTTTGACCGACCGCCTCCGTACTCAGCAACAAAACAAAAAAACCCGAGATCAGAAACAAAACATACAAGTATTTATGACAAAGCATTTATTGGATTTTTTGGCTTAAATTTTATTTATTTTATTTGTTTTGTGAGTTTTTGTGGGTCAGTTTTAGCCAAATGAATTGAGTACAAAGCAAGTGCGTTTGCATGTGAGACAATGTTTGTGTGGGGTGGCTATTGTAAAGTTATACAATGCCACATTTTTAACTAAAAGAAGGGGCGTTTGTCGACAAACTTTGTTAACTGTGGCAGCAAACAGGTTTCTGTTTGCATGTTTTGTGGGGCAACATTTGTTTAAAACCATTTTGAATGCCAATTTTAAGATAAAACAGTTTTTTTTCATCGCTTTGCAAATTTCTGTTTTATACTTTGATTTCATTTGAGATGGTTACGTGAGAAGGTTGCATTCACGGTTTGCTCTCGTAAAGTGGGGACAAGACAAATTACTTTAATGCTCAATTGTATTTGAAAAATTCTTAATTCTTCTTCAATAACTTATTTGTGTGGAAAAGTAAATGTTTAAAATCTCGTTGATTGAGAAATATAAAATTAAACAAATGTGGATCTGAAAATAATTTATACTCCTATAAATGCTCACATATGTAAAAAATACTATTCCATCACGTGAACAATGCCCAGCTCTTGCTTAAAGGCCTAAATAATAAAATAATAGCAATAAAATTATAAACTGAATGGTGGCCACCCAACTTAACTTGAACTTGACATTGCAGTCAATTTGCTGGAAGGCAGGACGATGCAAAAAAAAAAACAAATAAAGAAACTGTGATTAGCGAACAATGTGTTTAATAAACGAAAAATAATAACTAAATGAAGGAAGTTGGAAATAATTATTTAATGTTTGAGTTTTACATTTCTTTTATTTAAGCATTTTTATAAGGAAATTGGGGATTTTACTGACACGTTGCTTACTTTCAGAAAAATTTGTAAATTTAGTTTAAAGTAGATAATTACTTTTCAAGATGTTTAAATTTGTTAGCTTATAGTATGATAACAATAAATAGTTTTGCATTGGCTTCAGCACAGACAAGAGTAAAAATATTTTAAAATTCTGCCTTTGCGCCGGAAAATATTGTAATTATTCTATTGCAATTTTTGATTATTTGGTGTTTAAAAAATATTTGCCATTTTGGTTTGGGACAGGAGAGGTCTAAGCTAATTTTTTTCTAGAAAAAAAAAACATGCTCTGTGACAGTTAATTTTCTCTTTCTAAAAAAAACATGGTCTATTGTAGCTCAAATCTTTTCTGAAAAAAAATCTGTGGCAACTTAATATTTTCTAAAAAAACTCTGTGATAGCTCTCATTTTTTGCCTAAAAAGCAAATTTTTTTCTACAATAATGTTATGTGGCAGTTCAATTGGTTTTCTAAGAAATATTCTGTGGCAGCTCAAATGTTTTATCTAAAAAAATGTTCTAGGGTAGCTTACATTAAAAAAAAAAAACATTGTCTCTGAGAGTCTACTTTTTTCCTATAATTATATAGGATCTACTATAGTTCATAGCTAATCATCCCATTCATTCATTTATTATTTAATTCTAAAACCTTCTGCCAGGGACAATGACCTGTACAATTGCCAATATTTTATTTTTGGCTTTTTACTAAATAAATTCCAAACAGATTTATTTAACGCACATTTTCCTTTAGCATATTTAATTTTCTCTTATACGAATGTATACTTTTAAATACCTTCCTGCAGTAGTCTGAGTAAAGCAGTTCAGTTCAGTTGAAAGGTGTAAGTTTATATTGAGCGCAAATGTCAATCACTGTATTGTGCTTTAAATTTAAATAGATCCTACATGTATGTGTATCCAATTTGATACTAGTTTATCTTTAAAATAAATACGAAATACATTCATGTCTGGAAACGGTTTAAAAAGCAAGAAAAGTTAAGGATAATAAGGATGTTAATAGAAGTGATGGACATTGTGACCTCTTCCGTTTGACAGCTATTTAACATATTTATTCGTTTTTTTAAAGAAGCTTTGTGTGGTTAAAAGAGGAATGAATTTATTATTTTATTTTATTTTATTATTTTATGTTTTACTGGGATCCATATTGTTTAGTTCATTTATTATATTGTTGTTTCTTTATACATGTGTGAGTTTATTAAAGGAATAAGTTCAATAGGTTTACCATTCATTCTCATTCTCGGGGCAATTTATATTAAGAATATATAAAAGCAATTGAAAATGAAGTAATAAAAATGAATAGCATAGTTTGAATGTGGCTTTAAATTTTTTAGTGTGCACTACAGAAATGGCGAACAATTTAGTTTATTTAATCAAGTTAGAAATTTGACTTCCGTGTTCAAAAAATGACTTACTAAAGTTCCTGGATAATTTCTAACATATTTTTCTGATTGCTTTTTCCATGTTTTTCCTTACGAATTGTCGCATAAGTTTGTAAATAATTTTGCGTTTTTAATAAATTTAGAAATAAAAATATGGGTGAGCTTAAGCTGAATCATTATCATTAGCATGATATATTGTTGCTGGATACCTATAACCTTTTTCCACATTCACTGCACTTTTTGCTTGCAGTTTTATCCATGTGCGTCCTCTTTTAATATCTTTTATAGGACTTTGATATTCATTTCAAAAACGTTACATAAATGCAGACTTATTCGTTATTCTTCATTTGTTCAAAGTGTTCTGCAGCACGATTTATTATTTTAAAAAAATTTGTGTGGCATTGTGTACTACCTAATGGCGCCTTTAATTAAAAATTGTTTAATTAAGAAATTTAGAAATTTAAAACCTATTCACTTGTTTGTCACGTTTTCTTTATCTAAATAATAAATAATTGGACCTTAAAATTTTTCAAGCAAAAACATATTCACCCTTATTCTGTTTGGCGACGGAAACATCGTCGTCGATTTTGAGGCAACATCACTTTAACACAACATCAATACTAATTTGGTATTCCCTAACAGTCTTATGACGACGTTGCCAGTTTATCGATTATTTTAATAATATATAACACACATACCTAAATTTGGGTCAGCTGAGTCATTTGTGTACTATTTTTGATAAAATTGTTGTGAGTAAAATATAAACTGTATGACAAAAAAAAAAATAAAATCTGTATTAAATTGAACCTAATATAAATTGAAAATCAAAATAAATTTAAATCAAAATGTTCAGCACATTGTTTTTTACCATCTTTTTTTTATTTAAATTTTAAGTCGCACCAAATCTGTGAAAAGAATTTTGTCAAACATGTGTTTGTAAAGAACTACATATTATATCTTACTCTATATTTGGTGGACCAAGGGCGTTTAGAGCATTCGTAACACTTTCCCATTGTTCCTTAAAATTAGTAGTAGATGCATTGTTCCTTTCACCTACGAAATCTCCTGGCAAGTCAAATTTTCTAACTTTTCTTCTTGTCAGTCAAATACGGATTTACAACAAATGATGAAAAGCGACGTCGTCTTGCATTGCCGTCGCCAAGCAAAATAAAGGTGATTAATCTAATTTTAAAATAAAATTAGTTTTCACTCTCACTAAGAGAATCCTAAATATGCTGCTGCTGGAATATAATTCTCTTTTTTTATAAAAAATTATGAATATTGTTACAAAAATGTATTTTAAAACAGCAACACGTAAATGCGACACATTCTCTATTTTATGAAAAATTCTTAAAAAATGATGTAAAAAATTATCTAGTCAATAGTATGTAGCAATTAAGGTAATAGCTTACATATTTAGCACAATTGTTAACATTTTCTATTCTGCATGTGCCAGGTAATTTATAAAAAAATAATTCTTTAGAAACCTTCGAACTAGTAAGAGCTTATAGGGCATATAATTTGTTTGCTATTACTTCAATTGAGTTTTGTTCTTTTAAATAAAATAAATTGTTATTTACTATATTTTTTATTGTAGCATTATTGGTTTCATTTCAATATTGTTGGCTAAAAACAGAAAAAGAAAATACAAAAAATAAATACGAGTAACCATTCCCAACAATTTCTCCCCATGTTCATGTCTGCGTGATGTTTAATGTTGTTCCTACAGCAGAAGTTGAATTTATTGAAAAATACACATAATTTTTTATTTGACTGATATGGAAAAATCGTTTAATACATTTTCACATGAAGACCTCAAAAACACGTCTTTGCTATCGTAAAACAATAATGAATTTCTATGTTTATACAGAAAACAAAAAATAACAACTTGGCAATGTATTTTTATTCTGACATTTGTGCTTTGAGATTTTAAAGTGTTTAACGATATCATATTTTTAAATAAACAGACTTCCTGATTGGAGATTTTTCTTTTACTTTAATTTAAGAGCTTTCCATTTTGATCGTAAAAAAAACAGTTAAAAATTGCGAATTCTTTTCAAATGTTGGCTTTTTACATCTTTTTAGACTCATCTTAGATGGATGGGTGAATTCTCATATAAAATCTCCTATGAAACCATAAAATAAAAGTTGGTCACTCTTCCACTCTTACAACACTCAGTACTAAATATATTTGTCAAAGCGTAATTTATTTATACACTTTCTTCATTCAGTATCTTAAATTTTCTCTATCATTAACATTCAAATACTCGATTTCCCACACGTTATTACTTGGGAGAATTTGAATTTAAAATTAGGTTCTAATCAAATCTGGATAAAAGAAAAAAAGGAAAAGAAAATCTACACAGTAAGAGAGAGATATTTTAAAATTTAAAGAATATAACAAGAAAAACGTATATATAATAATAAATAAATAAGAAACATTTAAAAGTTATACGGAAATGAATCCTTTAAAAGAGAAAATGTTCTTGTTTACTTAAAAATTAGATTATTTATTCTCAGTTGTTACCACAGTATACTTTTTGGTTATACTTCTAGGTGCTTAAAATAGCTGGTTGTCGATTTCCAAAGGCTTTCTTGAAACTAAAACATTAGTTTCAAATAAATTTGAAGAAATTGAGATTTGAGACCCTTACACATCTGTAATTTCAGTAAATCCTTTAATGCCAAAAATCTACCTCGTTCCATCTTAATCTTAATTTTATTTTTTCGAATAATCACTAATAAATATTAACAAACAGAAATTCTAGATATTATTACGAAGATGACTTGCTATGTTTTAATTTAGTTAAACTTATAGAACACGAAACAAAATGTTATATGATTTAAAAATCAATTTTTTTTCTTATGAACTGTATCGACATTCATCATATCACGTTACCAACTAATTAATTGAGAGTAACGCTAAACAAAAATTTTTGACTGCTGTATTTTCAACTACAACTTTGGTTGTAAATGCGAAAGTAATGACAAGTGGGGCCATTACTAAACAATTGGCTGCGTCCCTGAAATTTGATTTAATTGAGGTTAATAATTAGATAATATTTGTTCCGTGATATTTTTCACTTCTAAATATGACCGAAATAATTAAAAATTTTAAATTATATCGCCACGAAAATATTATAGAGTTGGAACGCGATGTTGTTTGTTCGGTGTTCAAAACGAAAGTGTTTATTTTTAAAAAATGGAGTCTTCATTACAAAGTATAACACTTACTACAAAAATTTCCCAAGCCATTTAATGCATAATATTAAGGGAGTTCAATTCATTTTAATTCAAATACATAAATTTAATATTATAATTTAGCAAAATTGTTAAAGCCAAACAATATTCTTACTATCAGCTTTATTATAAACTATTTATATGAAGCATTATTTGCAAATTGTTCTAATTAATATTGTTGCTAAAATGTTTTGGATATTTTATTATATAATTTGAATACTGAAGTTATGGGTGTTAAACCTATATATGTTTTTTATGTCTGTTTATTTGCTCCATCTGGCTTTTTTATTAACTTTTCCTTGTTTAAAAAAAAAATCAATTTATATTAAATTGAAATCTAAGTTGCATGTTTCAAGTATTTCATTGTATAAATAGTGTAGTAAATTTATAAAATACTCAAATGTAGCCATAATTAACGCAATAAAAAAATTTGCCAGGGGCGTATAATTGTTATTAATTGAAAGGTTTATTAAAAATTAAAAACTTTTAAACGGCCATCTTGATTTCTTTAAATTTCGGTTCATCTTTAGTTTTGTGAATTTTCATAATTTCTTAAGTTTATTATACTGCCTGTTGTAATAAGGCCAACAGACTGTAGGAATATTCACACAAAAAGAAAACAATAAAAAACCAATTTATTACCCGTATTTACTCTTTAATTGCACTGGGATAAATAGCAAAGTAAAACAAGAGTTGTAATTTGCCTTCAAACGCCTACTAATTTTACTTTGTGTCTTTGTCATTGTAAACTCTCTACATTATTGAGGTACTTATGCACATACTTAACATAATTACATAGATTTATACATGGATGTTGTTTTAGAATTATTTAGCTATAGCATATGCTTCTTTCTTATTGTTTCTCAATTCTACAATAATAATTTATTGCATTTTGTGAACGATTTTGTGAAAATGTTTCCAATTGTGCGTTTTTACGTTGGAAGATTTGCATTGTCTGCATATTGTTGTATATTATTTTTTGTTTTGTTTTTTTTTATTGTATTAATAGTCTTATACTGTTATCACTCTTTATTCATCAAGGTGTCAGTTATTTAAAATTGTTTATTACGTTAACAATGTTGACATAAACTTAATGCTGAAGTATAATTGAACGAATGAATAATTGAAGGAATGAGTGAACGAGTAATTGAATAAATAAATGTCATAATAATAAAATAATGGAAAATAAACTCGAATGTTTATAAATATTAAAAATTGATTTCATTTTCTTAATAGCGATTTATGCGATGTACATATGTAGAGATTGAAATTAATCAACTTTAATTCCTTCGTTGGCCATATCATCATGATATTCATTCTTGACATTCTTGAAATTTTAGTATAGTCGAAAGGGGCCATTTCCCCAAGTTTATAAAAACTTACAATAACAAGATTTAAGTTTATGGCAACGGTTGATTTTATGTTCATAAATGACTATAACCACTTTTTATTTTAATATTTCTTTGAAGGTTTTTAATTTAAAATTAAACTACTGGAAAGAGAAAAATATCACTTATTTGCAAAGTGAATTAGTGGCAAGACATGTAATTAAAATATAGCGTAAAGAATCAAAATCGATGTTTATCGTTTACAAGAGTGGGCCACTGAACGGTATAACACATTAAAGCTAAACTTGAAAATTTGAAAGCTATTGAAAATCATAAAAACTCCTACCAAAAGGAAAAAATAGTCACTTCTATTTCTACACAAAAAATCAAAGACTTCAAGTTGATAACCCGCCGAGTATATTAGCAGCAAAAGCAGAAATTGTCAGCTGTGAATAATGACTTTGATGTATGTATGTAACTGCCTATCACAGTTAAAAAATTACAATAGATATTTTTATGTATATCGAGCCATTTTTGGAACACCCATGTTTTTTTTTAATATTTTATTATAGCGGCTATAACAGCACAACTTCTTTCTGTGAATATTTCAGAAGCCTACATATCACGATTTCAGAGATAGACCGCTGTAGGAGACGTAGAGATACACATTTTAAAATTAACCTTTGCTTAAAAAAGCCACTGTATAAATTCGTCCTTTAAGAGCAAATATGAACAAAATTAGTAAGAAGTCCTTCATGGGCGAGCATCACATATTTCGCGGATTTATTAATGAATAATAGTTGTAAATTTTTTAAATTTCTTTTAAAATATAATTGGAAAGTCCCGTAATTTTTATGAACAAAAAAACAAGTTATGAAATGAATTGTTCTGAAAGCTAAAGATATTTTTTATTCTTTTCTCGATTTTTAAATAGTGTGGCGAAATTATGAAGTGTATTGAAACGATATATTTAATAAGCGAATTTCCTTTGTTTTAAATAAATGTCAAATTATACTTTAAACAACTGCAGGTTACAATAGAACAGTTCTACGACCTAACTGAAATTATCAACCGTAAGCAAAAATTTTAATCAGCTGCGAAAGTGCAAGTGCAACATCTCTTCAAATAGTTGCTACATTCTGAAGTCTAAATCCTCACGATTAAAAGCACGCAATAAAAGTATAACAAATATAGTGTGTGTTTATTCGTTTTTAATTTCAAATTTAACTTTTTTGTGGAAATGGAGACAAACGTATTTTTTAGTGGCTTTGACGATTTTTGATTTCTATTCTATTGAGACGATGAAGGTGGAAAAAATTCTAACAACCCTGACCGCAAGTGCACAAAATTGTTTTGTTATGTTAACAGAGATAATTTTTACTTTTATATTTACATATTTAAGTAATAAGGAAAACATTAATTATTTTTATACATTATCATTTTTCCGCAACTCACCACTACATTTATTTTTTGTTGCATATGACAGGCATTTGATTTTGACATGTGTCAGGATACAAAATTTATATTTTACAATAAACCACACACTTTCGCATGCACGCTTATAATGTTAATGAAACACATATATTGCTCATGTTTTTGTTTTTGGTTTCATAATATTTATGGATAATTAAGTTCTGGCGCACGCCAACGGGCTTATTATAGTTTTAAATAAAATATTAAAAAAAAAAGATCGCGTAAACATGGCATCTTCTTTCCTCCATATTTTGCAATTAAAAATTTATTCAAGTTTTTTTCGTTGCATATAAGTTGACAAACTCGAAAATTTATTTTTAATTGAAAATATGTTCCTCTATGGGGGAAAAATAACTTTTTTTGTACTTTTAAGTATTGTATTTAATAAAAACCTGTTTCGTATTTTATGAAATAATATGCGAGAACTAGAACGAAAGTACAGGCATATAAAAAACTATTATCTAAAACTAGTAACAGAAGCCTCAAAATTGTCAGCTGCTTACTCTCATCAATATAATAAATCAGCGTCATTATTAGCTTCATGATTTCATCATTCATTTCCTTTCTTGTGTCTATTAGTAACACTATAATTCTTTCGTGGATATTATTTAAAGATCCTAATATCGACTGTCGAATAAAATTAGCGCCATTGCGTATAGCAAAAACTCTTTCACATAATTAAAGGCTTTGCCACTGACTTTTCTTTACAAACTTTGTCTATTTTGTTTTATGTAAACTTATTATTTCATAATTCTGAAAAATCTAAGAAAATTATTTATATTAAAAACTGACTTATTTCAATCAATTTATACTTTCATTACAAATATTTATTTATCTTCCTTTAATAGTACAACTTTTATATTTAAATATTTATCTTTCAAAATGCTACATTTGCTCTACAAAAGTCTTATTTATGATTTTGCCTTTACAAAACGTACAAAATCCTTTTCATTTTCTTTGGCAACAAAACAAATAAGAAAACTTATTCCCAGTTGGTTAAGCAAGACATTAGTATTTACAAATCTTTAGCATAAATTTTCGACTTTCAAATGTAAACTGCAACAAAATGACTGCAAATAGCAGCTCGACAGTGAAAGGAAATGTAAGATGTAATGTAAAAATGTGCAAGTAGAAATTATTTTTTTAAATTTTCTTTTTGGATTTATTTCTGTTTCTAATTCAGTTAAAATGGAAGTAATTTTTGTGTTATAGAGAAATTTACAAGTTTGAAATTAAAAACTTTACAAACAAGATAAAATATAAAATTAAAATAGAGAAATTCTATAAAGATAAAATATTAATATTAAGGAGTTTGATATTTTATGCACGCATCACATTAAGCACATTTAACCAAAATTTCTTTTAATATAAACCAATTTTTGTGGGTAATATTATTATTGCTGGTAAAACTTATTAGAAAATTTAAACAGATTTGCAAAAAGAGCTGAGTTTATGACAAACGGGAAGAGGGGAATATGAAATAAAATTTTTAAAACACACTTTGTTTAAATAAATATAAATTTTGTGTCAAAAACAATGAATTGCAGGATCTATAGGAGACACTTCTTAGTTCTAACTTTAAATGCCCCTACTTCGTTAAATATTTAAAGGGTCTGCCTATTACGGTTTAAAAGACAACTTATTATACGCAATAATTCTGGCCGCTCTTATGGAATATGATTTCATCTTATTAACTGGTTTCTTTTACAGCAAAATCATCTTAGCTGTAACTTCTGTTTTTCTTTACAGCTGACTGCTAAAATTTGTAAAGATTGTTTTATTAGAATCTTTTTGAAACACTTTTTTATCTGTAAAAAATTTGCAGAAATAAATTGACACTTGTAAATACTAAAACTTACAACAAAATTTAGTATTATAGTGCTCTGAACTTATAATTTTCTAATTCTTTTTAACACATCATTTTTATGGCTCCATCGCAGTAAAATCTAATTGAACCCTGATAATTGACTACTAGTAATAAATCAAATTTCCTATTGAATATTTTATACCTGTTCAAAGAGTGCTTTGCAAAAATAAATATATAAATAGTTTATAATCTGTTTCTAAGTTACACGTATGCTACCCATAGCTGTTTCCCATAAAAAGAGTTTAGTAACATAAGTTGCCCAATATGCACGAAAGATTTGAATTTGTCATATGTTAGGCTTTAAATTTTAGTAAAATTTTCAATTTTATTTTTAGATTTTTATGCTTTAAAATAATTTGGCTATTTGGCAATTGCTATTAAATAAGATTTCAGCATAAGCCTGGAATAATGATAATGTGCTGATTAGTATTAAACTGCTTAACATTTGCAAAAACAATTATATGTGACGACATATAAAGAGAACAAAAACAATGAACACTTCGTCTAACCAAATTAATATTGATTGAGTAGAATTACTCGGCTCAGTCTTATATATAAAATTATTAGATATAATAGCCTGAGTAATAATTAGATAAATTTAAAATTAAAATTCATAATTATTAAATAGACAAATAAAATTTGCATTTTCTAAAGAAGTTTTATAAAATATTTTTTCTATAAATTCTTAAGACATATTGTCTAATAAAAAGTTTATTCGTGTTTGAACATCAAAAAACGCTTAAAATTTCAGTTTTTTAATGATAAGTATCTAACAACACTACAAAAATATAATAATTAATGCAGTCACTCATAAAATTTCTGCAATTTAAAGCCTCTTGAAATTATTTCAATATTAAATTTCTTACGACTATTTATGATGCGCAAACAGTCGTTATAGTTTTATGTATGAGTATTTATGTTTTTTAAACAAAATAATTTAACAAAAATTAATATTTATTTTCATATTATTATTACTATTATTATTATTATGAGAAGTACTCAGTGATTGTAAATTATTATGAAATATAAAATGGAAACTCAGGTAAATAAAAGGAAAAATAAAAGCAGGAAAAATAAATTGTGATTAAAATTTGCGTCTCTTGTTATTACTAAATTGTTAAAGTTTGCAAATTTTAAACTTTATGCTTTAAAATTTTAACGTTTTAACTATTTGCTTTTAAAAGGTCTTAAACCTTTTTTATAAACGTTAAAACTTTATAGTTTTAAAAATATATAACTACTAATTTATTTATTATAACAATATGATATTATAACTCATAAAAATGTGGTCAACTTTAATTTTTTTAAATTTTTTAGTTGAAATTTTTAATTTTATAATTATAAAATTTTGTAAGATTATAATAAACCTTAGTTTGAAATACCCTGTAATACCTTTTAAGCTTTTCCATATCATTTTCAATTAATTTATACTAAATGTGTTAACATTTTTGTTGTTGTTGTTGGTTTTTATACCTTGCAATTGACCACCAGCAGTGTTTTGCAACTGAATTTCACATGCAGTATAAAAAGATTGTAGCATAACATTACATACATTCAATGCTAAAAGCATTTAATATGTTTAAGTTACAAGCAAAGGTACGTTGTATAATGTAGAACTGAAGACTGTTCACTGTGCAGTCTACTCTAATCATCGTTCTTGTTATGTTATCGCGATGTTGTAGTTTTTAATTAATTAAGTAATTTTGTAGTAACAAAGTGGAATTTAGTTAAAATTCCTTAAATCACATGAATAAATCATGTGTGTGTGTGTGTGTGGCAGAATTTTGTTTCTTTTTTCTTATTTTGATGCATTTCGCAATGATGATGAGCTTATGTTGGGTCTGTTTATAAATGTGGTATTAAAAAAGGGTTGCCAAATATTTTACATAAAACATACACTAAAGATGCTATTTAAGGTATTTAGTTAGTTCTAACTAAATATCCTTTTAGTTAGAAGGATATTTTGAATCAAATCACTGCATCTAATTTCAATACTAAAACTACTATGGCAACCCTCTACGTTAACTGCGTTTCAAACAGCTGCCTCACCTTAGTTTCTTCACCTTTAACAATGTGATAATGACAAACGCTATTGAGTACAACAAAAAAAAAAAAAAAAACAAATCAAAAACGTAATTTTTAATGAGAGGACTATAACTACTGCTTGCATCTTCTTGTAATTAAAAATTGTAAATTATGTTATAGAACGAGCGTTGAAAAATAAAAGAATTCATGTTTACCGACGATGCAATGAATTGTTATTGAAAATGTTTACATTAAAACCAGGTTCGATATTGTAAAATTAATCCTTAAGAGATATTAAATACATCCCAATTAATAGAGTAGTGGGTGAGTCATTCATCAATCACTTATTATTCGATTAGCTTATCTTTGTTTGGAAGGTGGCAACAGTTTAACATAATTAAAACTACAGAAACATTTCTGTATTTAGGCGAATTTGTTGTCTTTTTTCAAAAGTCACATTTTATTTTATACTAAACTAAGGAAAGAAAGGATCAAGTTTTTTAAAGCCGAAAAATAAAATATACGAGGAATAAAATAAAGCAAACTTTGTTTTAATTTTGTTCCAAACTATAGAAGCTGTGGCGAAAGCCATAAAAAGTATCTTTCTTGCGAGAACTCCTTTTACCACTTTTCTTTCTTATTTCATTGCTGATTGTTATATTGATTGTTATTGCAGAAGTTATAAAATGAATCAACTAAATTATACTTTTAATTTAAGCCAAATGAAATTAGCTAAATTTTTTTTTTTTATAAAGAAAATAATAAAATAATAAGAAAGTACGAGGGTGGTGTACTTTGAATATTTACTGTACTCTACTGTATTGTACTGTATTTATATACTGTTGAATATTTCATTAGTTTGTATTCATTTTATATCCTCAAACAGCCGTTTAGTTTAATGCGATTAAAAGAAATGCGTGTATTTAATTATAAAAGTTTATCTTTAGCTATCGGATGGATAGAAAGCACTAGCAGCGATAATAGTACATATTTTAGAAAAGAATATTTTAAAAATAAATTCTTTAATCAGGTTATACTTGCTAGAAAGTGCCGAGTTGCGAGTAATAAAGTTTTTATCACAATCCTAAAAGCAAAATCAAAAAATCCCATAACTTTTGAATACATGTTTATGTCTCTTGCCAATCAGTGCTGACACTGACATTTTTTTCAATATTCTTTTTAAATTTAGCCTGATTTTTAACTTAGCTACATGAATGGCGTTAAGCTCTTTCCAAAAATAACATTTAAATTTTTTAATTTAAATTTCATACCAACGGTAACTTTGTTCGTTTTAAAAAAGTTTATTTGAAACTCTTATACTTTTATGGCTGTCTTTATAAGCACTTTTAGGTTATTCCTCTTAAGAAGATGTCACAATCGTCAACTTGTACTTATTAAGGATTAACGATCCGTGTTCGTAGAAGTCATCAACTTGGTTTAGGCTTCACTAACTATCAAATCCATTTTTTGTATTTTCCTATCGATATTTACGAATACGCCAGTAGCATATGTTTATACGAAATGTATTAATAATACCGATAAGGCTGTATCGTTTTGCTAAAAATATTTTTTGCTTTAACATTACGTAAAATCAATTTCTTTCTTACATCAACTTTTAGCTGCAATTATATTTGGTAATAAACTTCATCTGACCAAATAATGTCTGAATTAAAAAAAGGTGATGTTAAGACATCATGTTAAATACTAAAATAGTTAGAGATCACGGGCTTAATTTAGCGTTAAATTCATATTTAGCATTATAGAAAGATCTAGATCCAGCAGTCTTTTGAAAAGCAACTTAAAAATCCTTTGAAAGCTTCTCTAATATTAGATTGTGCACTATGGCGCAAAAGTTTTCAGTTAATGTGCTTAAGTCATTATTTGCTAATATCTTCACAAAGACACTCATTCCTGGGGCTGCGTAATAGCTGGCCAGTAATCAATATTTTCCTAAGTCTTGTTCATTGTAGACACACATCTTAAGAGAATAGCGATCAGTAATTATGCTTACAAATCCTCATAAAATCTTTTTCTTTGTCCAGTACTAATTATTTTCATGTTGAAAGTATGTCAAAGGAACTGGGGGAGCCTGTCGTGTCTTTTACTTCTCCATAAGAGAAAAAAATTCATCTGTGATAAATAAGCTTTCCAACTATTTGTTTTCGTCTCACAAATTTTCTTGCGGCTGCAGCGGAGTTATAATAATTTTTTTAATTAAGTTGCCTGTGTAGTATTTTATGTGTTAAGTATTAAAACGCACTAAAAAACATAATAATGATTTGCAACTTTAACGATTTTAATACTATTAGCAGGCAACACAAAGACAATGAGGGTGAAATGGTGCAATCCAAAGTATATTGGTAAGCACGATAATAAGAAATATAATTCAGAATTAATTTAGCTTCAAAAAATACTCCCCATGAAAGTATCACCCTAAAATGGAAATAAATAAAAGTTTCACTTTGATTAGCACTAAACCCGTTTACGTTCTCTGATAATTCTGGCAGGTGTTGAGACTTCTACTTTGTTTTTGTAATCGCTTTAGAAGAAACATGTTTAACAGTGTAACGCAGCCATCTACAACACTCTTTATGACTCCGACCATGCTCCATGTTTTGTTTAATAAATCTGTAGCTTTAACCTTGCAGCCATTCTTATCCATAAAACATATACTTGAACAAATTTTCATAATCATCTACGCTACAAATATTACTTTCTTAGTTACGTCGGTCCACCACAAAGGTATACTACTGCGTTTGATAAATGTTTTGCCTAATGTCGGCAATTGTGTATGGAATACAATATCAGATAAATGTCCGCCTCTGTTAGCCTCACATTCACACACATTTCACGCGGTATTTCATTAATTTCATCACGAAAATTTTGTTTGAGCTGCTCAAGCGTTTCTGGTTTGTTTACATAAACCTTGCTTTTCAGAAATCCCCACAAGAAGAAGTCCGGAGCAGTCAAATAAGGCGACTGAGGAGGCCAATAAACATCACCATATCTTGAAATAATTTGTGGTAAGAGGTCTCGCAGTAATTTTATTCTAATCCTGGCTGTGTGCGATGTGGCACCGTCTTGGTAATACCACATGATGGTCAAGCCCAAAGCATGCAGTTGTGGCGTTAAAAAGTATTCAATCATATCACGATATCACTTCCCCTTTACAGTTACCGTTACGCCGTTTTCATTTTCAAAGAACTAAGGTCCAATGATTTCTCATGACCAAATTACGCACCAGATTATTACTTTTAAAGGATGCAGAGGTGACTGTTAAATAATTTAAGGGTTTCATTCCTGAAAATTGGGTTTGTCATGGGCGAGCTTTAACATCCTATTGGCATATGTACGGCGGCGTAAATGGTTTTGTGGAAGGGGCTCTTGTGTCAACTGAATCTTATATGGAAACAAATTCAAATCCTTATGCAAAATTGTGGCCAAAGTTGTTCGTTAAAGACCGTGCTCCTGAGAACGGCGTCGAATTGAGGTTGATGGATTGCTTTGAACACTTTCTTGAGCAGCAGTGATGTTTTCAGCCTATCTCACAGTATGTTGTGCTTCATGCTTAGGCCTATCACCCACAGTACCCTCTTTGTTCGAAATCATTCACTACATGATAACCGATGATGACAGTAATCGATAATTGATTGATAAAATGTTTGAATGATTAAAACACGTTTGTTTATCAAATATTTTTCCTACTGTCTACTTTACGGCTGATAAACATGAACTGTGAAGACTAATGCTTACCAAAATGGCGGATACCCTGTACTTTCTTTCATTATTAGTTGTAGGCGTCTTAAACTCCTATCTCCTGCTGTTGTAAAATCAAACATTCTGGAAGCTGATACTACTATTTTCTATTAAGCAGCTTATATCTGACGAGCACTCAGCATTTTTTATACTCAAACGCTTTTTTTGGGATTCGAACTTGTGATTTGTTAGATAAACTCGTATAAACCATTGCAATACAGTCCGCTAAATTGTTCACAAATTATAAGCGTGCTTTATTTTAATAATGGAATATATAATGTGAGTAGCACAAATAGTAACATAAACTTATATCTTCTTTTCCTGATTATTTGCTTAACATTAATTAACTGAACCCTGTTTTCTATACAAAAAATTCTAGCTCTGCTATATAAATCCATAGTGGGAATTGCAGTATTGGTCAATGAATGTGTAAAACTTAAAATTGTGGATTTAAAACCTGAATATATTTACGGGCATGAAAGGGCGTGAATAATTTATACTTGGCGCAACGTAAAGGCAGAAGTTAAGTAAACATTTCCTAACCATCTTATTTCGGTACACAGAATTAGGATTCTGAGTGCTACTTTAATAGTATAGCTTTACGATTTTTAAGTTACTCAGCGAATGAAGTCTCTGTAGTAAGAAAACAGGCGAATTTTATTAATTATTCGTGTGATATAGCTTATGAGAATTGATAACGAAAAGCAATCAATTTAATTACTGGGATATAGAAAATAGTTTAAAGATAAAAAGGATTATGAAGCATTTTTCCACATTTTAAACAGATTCACTGTGTTATTCAGGTTTAAACAGTTCAAGGGTAGCTGCCTGGAACCGCTTTTATCAACGGCGACATAATGATAAAAGAGCTGACCAGTTCAAAGGAATAAGTGCAAAAAACGGCAATGGATTTCTGTTGGTGTTTGTCGAATATTTTTTAATCAATGAACATTTTTAATTTGGGGATTTTATTTCATTAAAAAGTGCTGCAGTTCAGCATATCAGTTGCCATTCTTAAGTAGAAATTTTTTCTTTAGAAAATGTAAACAACAACAGCTCAGTCTAAACTCCCCGCTTAAGTTTTTGAATATTTGAGGAAGTGTCGGTGTCTTAAGTTAAATGCTATTATTTATTATTATTAGTTCTTATTAGAAAGTATTCTTAACAGATTATATATTTGAGGATGGTATAAATTTATTATAAAAAATACATTTAATTTTAAGGTTTGTAAAAACTGAAATTACATAAAGAAAATCGAACGTGCGGTGAAAATTGTTATTATTTTGATTCAATTTTACTTTAATGGCCACTTTACTTTCTTATCGATATCTGCAACTAATTGCAATTGCTTTTTGTAGAACAAGCTACTTTATAAAAATTCTCGCGCGGAAAAAATCTGGCATATAAACACACATATCAATTTCAACATTATTAGAAATTTCAGACAAATATGTAATTTGTAATTACTTCTGCAACTACAACGTTTTAAAAAACATTACAACTTTTTGATTTTAAGGTTTGATAAGCCAATAATTAAAATCAATTACATGTCTTGTTGCATGTACCTCCCAAAGCCATGGGTGGGTTGTAAAGTGAAGATATACACTGTGTGTAACAAGATTCCCGGCTGGCTGGATGTCTTTTTTTCATTTTTAACTAATCAAAGCAGCAAGTGGTCTTCTTGCCAAGCGTCATATTTAAAATTAACGACAAAAAGAACGAAAGAAAGGCAAAAATGATTTACTTTAATTAATATGCTGCCTGCAAGGGCAACAATTTTATTGCCAATACTTTTTTTCCATTAAAATAAACAGCATGTTAAGCTGAGTTGCTTGAAGAAAAATTATGTTAAAGGTATCAACACGAGTTAATTGTTATTTGAAGCAACGTTGTTAGTTGAAGCAATATTTTCGCAAATGTATTGAAGTTATATTGAAGTTATTTTGACGACAACTAGGAATGGCGTTATATTCGTTGAGTTTAGAGGAACATTTTGACGGCAGAGATGAATGAATTTATTATAAAAAATACATTTAATTTTAAACTAATAACTTAAGCATTTTAAAAGCATTTCTTGTTTAGAACTTAATTGGTCTGCCTGTCGCTGTAAAGCGCTAAAGAATTGCATTTATCGAACAATTTTTCTTAAAATTTTTTATGAAAAAATTATTTACACAATTTTTAACTTAAAGAATAAATTTCATTACCTATTTTAAATTTCAGAAATTTGTTGTTTACGTCATCGGAAGGCAATCATGAAGTAAAATTTCAAAATTGTTAATTAATAAAAGTTGGTAGAAGATTCTGAAAAATAGAAATTCAATTTAATTTTGCACAAAAACAAAAATTAATAATCGAGTCTTTAAAAAGTATCATTTAAAGAATAATAAGAAACATTTCTATGAATCGAATAGCTTTAATTATAGTTAATTTCGTCATGTTTCAAAGGAGTTCTTCAGGTATTCATTCGTATTATGTCAAATTATTCAATAACTAAAAACTTGGTTTTTAAGTCTTGTTTTTTCATTTATGCGACAAAAATTGATCGAGTAAGTTTTCGTTGGTAACTAATATTATTCCAGAATTTCTGATTAGGCGTTAACAACTTACGTTAGGGGCTACGAAATTCATTTCTTGTTTTATTTTAGCACTTTGCTCTTAAGGGAAATCTAAAAGGAAAACCAAAATAAACAAAGCAAGACTAATTTCAAATATATTTTTTTTCACAATCTATATTTTTAAAATATATTTTATATAAATTTTCTTTTACAAAAACCACAAAGTTGTTGCATCGTATAGAAAATAGATTGTTGTTTATTTTATAATTATTTTTGTTTTCTAGTTTATTAAAACCCCAAAGACATTATTATTATTTTATTTTTCTATTTTTCCTTAAGATTTTAATTTTACAAAAATTAGGTCAAAAAATTTTTAAATGCTTGAGAAGATAAATGGCAAAGTGATATAAAAAGCTTTAAGATTCTAACACAAAGAAAACTTTCTGATAAAAAAGTTTGCAAAAGCTTAATTAATCAAGAATAAAAAAAAAAAATATTTTATATTGTTGAAAAGGTATTAAGTAGGTCATAACTAACCCTGCAAATTTAAGGAAAATTGGTTATTCGTTTCTATTAGAGTTTTATTTTTCACATAATCGATATTTGTAATGCAAAGTTTCAGGCAGATGTGAATGAGATAAAGCCAACGCTGTTAAAATACTTCCTGAGCAAATGTTTATATTAATTTAATATATATTTTCAGAAACGAGGTTTTATAGTATGGAATTTACTTAATGAAAGGAAATTTTCTTTATGCTTAAATAATTAATTTGCAAAAAGCAGGTTTACAGTAAAGAAAGATACTTTAAGAAGTAACTTTTTTAAAATAGTTTTTTCATTTTTACATTTTTTAAGTTACTTTAAACATTTAATTTGCTTTTTAATTAATTTTTTTGGTCAAGTAATTATTAAGGAATCTTTTTAAAGAATATTATTGCACCAGTTGCATTCTCTTTTTGAAAAATAATATCTTTTAAGATTATATTTTCAGGGTACCTTTCAAATAATATTTCTAAATGCGCTGCTTGGAATAAAGTTTCTAAAACTATTTTACTTAAACATTGTTTTGATAGGCTTTTTTTAAAATAACTTTTAATAGTTTTGTTTTTCTAACGTACTCAATTTTTAAGTTTTTCTTTTAAATGTTACTTTTTTTAATGGTACTAGTTCGCTAATTTTCCTCTCAAATGCTTGTTTATTTTAAAAACTTTTTTGAAATCATTAATTTTGTAAAGGTTGCTTTTCCAGTGGATTTTTTCAAAACACATTGCAAATTAATTGCTAAGCATGTGATAATGATTTTTAATGGCTGCAATTGTTGTTTGAAAATATTCCAGCACAATTAGTAAAGTGATTTTATTCAACATGAAATAAGCCACATCACTGTTTCACACATAATTATAAATTTCATGAGTGTTAAACATTAGGCTTTATATCACTCCTCTTCATCAGCTTTCATCCCTCTTTTCCAAACAGTTACCCCGTTTGGAAATGAACTAAAAGAACCTTTTTAAAAATCCCAAGGAATTTTTTAAGCGTGATTGTACTTTTTAAAGAAAGCACATTTTTCCAATGTACTTAATATAGTCTTATAGTATTTCAAATATGAATGCCAAATTTTATGACTTAGTAACATTAAAGCGTTTCTTAATAATATATCGCGTATGATTGATATTTAATTGCACTTTTCCAATTAATATTAGTCATACGCGATGTGTCTGAAATGTAGCCATGTATGAGGTTATTTCACATTGTAACCATTTTACAAGCATGTAACTACATTTTAATCATAGGAGATAGTGCTGTGGATATGCCTTTGTAATGTAGTTTTTGTTGACTTTTTTATAGGAACAGAGCTAAAGAATGCCGTGTTTGCTGTCGGTCAGATGTAGGAATCTATACTTTCATAAGTATATTTAAAAACAATGCTTAGAGAACATAGCGACCCACAAGGACACTGAGTGATTTTATTAATAATCATCTCTGCTTAATATTTCTTTAAAGCACTATTTCGTGCTTCTACCTTTAAAACATTTTTTAAACAAATTATGCTCTATTCCCGTCATAGGCATTTAGACTTAATTTATATTTCCAACAAATTGGTAAAATTGTCAAAAGAAATTTAGAAATATTTACAACACACAAATACTTTTGTAATGAAATAAAAATTGAAGCAGTTAATTAAGCAATTAATTAAGTCAGTTGTTCAGATTTTATGGAAATTTAGTTTTAAACCCCAATAGCTAAATTTAATATTTTATAGACTTTATGTTTTAAATTCTATAGATTTTTAAATTGTGTTGTAAACTAAAAAAGATAAAATTAGATAAAAAATCCTCACAAAGTTTTTAAGTGACATAAAAAAATATATTTGCATACGGTTGTTGCAAATATTTGTTTTGCATTCGATTCGGGCAATAACAAAATAAATTAAGTTAAACATTTTACTTACTTACTTACATTTTGATACAAGTGGGGATTAAAGAAAGAATTTAATGCAAATACCACAAATAAATGAACAAATTTAGAACGCAGTAAACTAAGATACTCTAACATAAAAGTAAAAATCGAAAGTGCGAATTACAGTGCAATATTTTTAAATATAAGAATAACCAAAACAAAACTAGCAATATCGAAGCACTATATCCCTTTACAGGCATTGAAAAAGTACTTAGAAAAACTAGAAAAGTACCTTAAAAAAAGTACTGCCATTAAGTGGTAATAACAATTTGCTTTAAAATTCATTTGAAAGGAATGCTTATTAATAGCATTTGAATTCCTGAAGCCAAATTCCAAATTTAACAATCGACTAAAACGAGTTTAAAGGTAGCAGGTGGGCACGTGGGCAAGTGGTAAATTTGTTTAAATAACAAATGTGTCATAAAATATCTGAACACAGATTTAAAATGTTTATTGATGAGAAAGGTACGTAAAATAATTACAATTTCAAGCTAAGTCGAAGTTTTGAGTTAAGAATTTTTGTTTTACTATTATTTCTTTTAACAGCTAAAACACTTTTTCATTCGTAGCAATAAAGCTATTTTACTTCTCAAAAGAAGAAATAATTGGATATTTAAATTACAATTACAACTCCTATTTTACACCTTATATTAATGAGGAGGAGGAGAGTATTCGAAAAGCAAACTATATTATTTAACAATTAGTACGTTTAAGCGACAAGACAACAATAAAATTTAGTTACCTCTGATTTCGATTGTAAAAGAGAAAAGAAAAAAAAAACTACAAAAAATACGTGTGCACATCATTAACCCTGCTGTTAGATTAAAAAAAATATACAAATCATTTATTAGGGACCATTTGGTCCATAGTACATTTTTTACTAAAACTAAGCATTTAACACTCACACACCATATTCTGTTCATTTAATTTTAATGTATTTATATTAAAATAAGGTTAGTTAAGTTTTAAAAGAGCATTGACATATTTTTCTTCTAGTCGGACACTCACATGTGCTTATGCAGATATGCATTTTTTTTTGTTTCCACACAAGCACAAAGTAAATTAAATTCGGGGACTCCCCATTTAGTATTTAGCGTGCAAATGTTCTCGTAATAACGTGTTGGCTTTAGTTTTTGATTTGCTTTCTAAACAAGTGCACGCATTTTTATATTCTGCAAATAAATGGAGAGACGAAGGTTTTTGAATGAAGATGAAATTTGCGAAATCTTAAATTCAGATAGTGATTCGGATATTTCAGATTTGGATAGTGATTTTATTTTAGAAAATAATGAGAGAGAATGTGAAAGTGAAATAGAAAATGATTTAGACGGTGAAGCAAACGAAAATGCAGTCAACTCTGATGCAATGTTTATAGCAAAAAACAAAATGGTATGGAGTGCTACACCACCACTACAAGTGATTGGAAATACTGCTGAGAATATTATTTCACGCAAGCCAGGTCCAACTAGGTTTTCTTTGTCCAGATGCAATGATATATTGTCAACATTCTTGTGTTTTTTTCCACCTCAAATTGAAAGGATTATTATTGAGAATACGAACAATTATGGCAAACTTAAATTTTATGATAAATGGACTGATATCGATGAAGACACATTGAGAGCTTATATTGCTGTACTTATTCTTGCTGGGGTTTATCGGTATGTAGTTTACTGCTCTATTTATTTCGGAATGTGGTCGTAATAAATGATATTTTAAACTGCAGTGGAAAAAACGAAGATGTTCACGGGTTATTTGACGCATCTTTTGGTCGTCCAATTTTTCGTGCAATTATGTCTGAAGGTACTTTTCACAAAATTACGAGTGCGCTCCGTTTCGATAATGTTTCAAGTCGAAGACAAATGTCTAGTACCGACAAATTCGCTCCTATCCGAGAACTGTGGGAAAGTTGGCATCAACTACTTCCAATGTTGTACAACTGTCACGAAAACGTCACTATTGACGAGCAACTTGTTGGATTTAGAGGACGATGTTCTTTTCGGCAGTATATGCCATCAAAACCTGCCAAATATGGGTTGAAGTTTTGGTTATCAGTAGACTCTAAGACGGGATACGTTTGGAAGATACAGCCATATCTGGGAAAAGCTAAAAATGCAAAACCTGAGCAAAATCAAGGACAACGCGTTGTTTTAGAGTTGACTGAGGGGCTAAAAGGGCATAATATAACAGCTGACAACTTTTTTTCAACATTCGAATTGACAAAAAAACTACTTGAGAAAAAACTAACGTATGTGGGCACAGTTCGGAAAAATAAAACCTTCATTCCACCAAAATTGCTAGATGTAAAAAAACTCCCATTGTACACGTCTACATTTGCCTTCTGTGCCATTGGAACGTTAGTATCATACGTCAGTCACAAAAATAAAGCAACCATTCTGATCAGTACAATGCACAAAAATTCTGAAGTCGATCATAGTGATCCAAAAAAAAAACCACAGATTGTATCTTATTACAACTCAACAAAAGGTGAGTTATTTGTTCGGTTTTATTGATTATATTTCACATTATCCTGCTTTTTTATAGGGGGCGTGGATACTGCTGATCAAATGATTGGCTCTTACACCACAAAACGAAAAACCAACCGATGGCCGAGTATTGTATTTGCCAATATGCTAGATATATCCGCTTTGAATTCATATATAATTTTCTCAGACATCGATGCCTCATGGGCACCAGCGGATCAAAATCGCAGAAGACCGGAGTTCTTGCGAAAATTGTCGCTTTCTTTAGCTAATGCGTATATGATGAAACGGAGCAGAGTACCTCAGCAGCATTTCTCAGCTAAGTTGCTGTCTGAAATGCGAGCCCCAGCTTCATTAGATTCTGCGAGCTGTAGTACTGTGTCCCATAAGACCGTAGCCAGGAAGCGTGGAATTTGTAGTTGTTGCAACTCTAAATCAGATATCAGGTGTTCCAAGTGCGGCAGTTTCATTTGCAAACCAGGCAGAAAAATTTACTGTCTAGCATGTAACAATAAGTACTTTCAATAAATGAGCTATTTCTTTCAACTAAATACAATAAATGCTTATTATTTTTCATTCAGTTATATAAAATAACTCACTGGACCAATTGGTCCTTAATCCAAGATAAGTAATTTTTGAATTTTTTCGGTTCACTGATACTTTATAGACTTGAAATTATGAACATAAAGTCTTTATAGAAAATAAACACGTGAGTCGAAACCTTCAAGCAATATATGATACCATTAAAAAGTTATTACGACAAAGAAAAGAAAATTGGACCAAATGGTCCTAATCTAACAGCAGGGTTAAAGAACGACTTCTTAATAATTTTAAAATTTTTTACTGTACTTGAGTTTGTTATTTAATCACAATTACAACTACTTAATTCATATCTACAGACTTTTAGCTGTTTTTGCTTTGAATACTAGGATTTTGACATGAAAGCAGAAAGTTTTCAGAAAGTAGTTAACTTGCCAGCCTGCCTAGAATATAACAATTTTGCAACATTTTAAATATATTTTAAAACATCGTATTGGGAGTACTTTTCTGAAATTTACTTTTTGCGCGAACATTTTTAAAGTACTTTGTTACATAAGTACGGTTATCTTACTTTTTAAAACACATATAAAAGAAACACATATAGTAAATACATATAAAAGATAATTTTTGCTGGTACTAAACTGATATTTATAAATTTTAGGGCTTCTTCTTCTTTATAATTATTTATCCAAATGTTGCTCTTTTATGATTTACTACCTCTAAAAATTCTATTTCCCTTATTATTGTTCTTTACGTTTATTAGATTGTATCAACAAAAAATAAATTAAAATGTTAATTTTTTAAAAGGATGATTTTCTAAATAGTGCTTTTTAGAAGCTGTCCTTTTTTTAGCACAGGTGCTTAGGAGGATATCTGATTGGTGTATGTGATCATTTTAAAAAATTACTCTTATTAAGATAAACTTTTTTTGTAATAAATAAGTACTTATCTTTATATAGATATTTTTAATTAAATTTATCTCATATAAACTCAATATTTAGCTTTCCCTTCAGGAAATTTATTTTTATAAAACAAAAATTATTAACAATTTAAAAAATTTATATTATTTTCTTAAGTCACTTTTTTGTACTTGAAGTGCTTTAAGCAAAATAGATAATTCCTGCAAAAGCAGACTTCAAAACTGTTGGAAATGGGGATGGTCCCACAGATCAGATTTACATATGTATGTGTGGTAGTTGTAAGACGAATCCCATTGAAGACGGTCGCGCACACGCAGTTATCAAATACATCAATTATAATTTACATACATATTTTTCAATTTTAAACTTTCATAATTTGTGAATTAATTAATTAATTTATTTAATCAATAAAATCATATATTTTATACCTATTAAAATGAATCCCACAGAATTTGGGGGCTCAGCCAGAATGTTTTAAATAATAAAATAATTTCATAACGCAGTGAAATTTCTAAAGTCAAAGAAAAACAAACGTTCGGGCGTAAACACGTGTAAAAATTAAAAACAATTTAAATAAAACCGTTTAAAAGTCAAAGAAAAAACAAAACTATGTCGTGTCTTGCATCGACAGCGAAGGAGACAGAAACAACCGAAAAAATTTACGCATGTTTGCAGGTTTTACGTTTAACGAGAATGACGAAGAGTATTAAAAGAAATATGAGTACGTTGAAAATAATTTAACAAAAGTCGATCTAACCGCAATATGCAACTTACTCATCATTGACAACAAAGAAGACGTTTTGGTGCTTCATATTTTCAAAAATTTAAAGAGGGGTAATTTGATGTGCTCTAATAGAATGGGAAAAAGCAACGACGAAGATGACCACGATTTTAATGATGACGTTGAGAAATCATATCAAAACAACTACGAAATAAATTCAAAAAATAAGAGAAGAGAAGAACGGCGAATGTCAGGGGAAAGTTTTGATACTGCAAAAGGAACGCCGAATTCAATGACGTCAAGATTTGCTTTGAGCTTCCGTGATATAGAGAATTCAGTGAGATCATTTGATGGCAGCGAAACATTTCCAGTTGAGGCATGGGTAAATGAATATGAAGAGACAGCTGTTATAATGTGTTGGGATGAATTCCAGAAATTTGTTTATGCAAAGAAATTGTTGAAGTGAATTGCAAAACATTTCACTTTAAGTAAAATGGGAATAACTTCGTGGTCAAAGCTAATACATGCTCTGCTTGATGAATTCGAAACGAAGGTGAACAGCGCTCAACTGCACAAGCAATTAGCGGACCGTAAAATGAGCAAAGAAGAGAAAATACAAGGATATTATTTCGAAATGAAAGATTTAGCTTCGCGGGGAAATATCGAAGACAGTTCGTTAATGCAATACGTCATAGACGGAATAAGAGATTTAAACGTAAATAAAGCTATTTTGTACGGTGCAAAAAATTTAAAAGAATTTAAAGACAAGCTAAAATGTTACGAAATCATGCGCGCAAGATCAGAACAATCCGTTGAGCAAAAATATAAAGTAAACAAAAATATTAAAGCCCATAAAAGTGAAATTTTGTGTTACAACTGTGGCAAAAGCGGTCATAAATCGTTGGACTGTAAGGACAAAGAAAAGGGCACAAAATGTTTTCAGTGTAACCACTTTGGACATACATCTAAAAATTGCACCAATAAAAAAGACGATAAGTCAAATACTCGTTGTTTAATACCGAAAAATAATATTATGAACAAAAATGTGAAAGTAGACGGAAAAAATTATATAGCCTTGTTTGATACGGGCAGTAAATTTAATATTTTAACAGACGTCGTTTACAAAAACTTAAAAGAACCAAAATTGAACAAAGTCAGTATAAGTTTAATCGGTTTCGGTCAAAACAAAGACAATAAAAAAAAAGACTCTTGGTAGTTTTAAATGCAATATCGAAATCGAAGATGAAAATTATAATATAAAATTTCTTGTTATTTCGCATGAGCACATGGACATTGATATCGTAATCGGTGAGGAATTTTGTAGTGAAGCCGAAATAAAAATAAATCGAGACGGAGTTTATTTCAAAAAGATTTTTGAAGACGAAACGGACGAAGTAGTTTCTTCAATGAAAATAAATACAGTTTCCGAAAACATTGAAATAAATATCCATAACGAAGCAAGTGAAGCTGTGAAACGTAAAGTTGGTGATCTCATTGATAATTATCGTCCGATTAAATGCAAATCAACGAACATCGAAATGAACATTGTGTTGAAGGATGAAACCCCAATTTGCTTGCGTCCAAGACGACTTCCTTTTTCAGAAAGATGCATTACGATTGAGATTTTCAATTCCGAGTTCAGCAGTCCCGTGGTATTATTCAAAAAACGTGATGGGTCGTTAAGAACTTGCATCGACTACAGAGCCATAAACAAAGTGATGGTGAAGGACAGATTTCCGTTGCCATTAATCGAAGACCAGTTGGATAGACTACAGAATACAAATGTGTTTAGCACAATTGATTTGAAGAATGGTTTCTTCCATGTTCCAGTCGCTGAACATTTAATTAAAAACTTAAAATGGCTGTATCTCCGTAACTAAGAGGAATTTCGCAAAAATAAGCCTAATTTGGGATCACCCACAAAAAATTAAAATTTTAATTTTAAAGCCTCTAATTTTTATTTCACATAGTTTTTATACATTGCACGATAATACAGTATATATGTTTAGTTTTAATTGATTGCCTATATTAGCTTAAGGGAAATTTGTCATCATGTCAATATCATATCTTTATTGCTTTAACAAAATCTCTTTGTATTACAAACTATAGTTTTTGGTGCGGCAGGCGGACAAAGTTTATTGAATTGTCTAAAAAGTTGTGAGAATCTTGAAAGTATACATAAAGAAATGGGGTTTTGTAATATTAAAATCAGGCTAATAACGCTTCCAGGCATTAGAGACGCTTAGAAATTTAATGTAATAATATTGATTATCATTACAATATCTTAAACACTCAAACAAAAAATATCAAATTTAAGCTAAAGTGTTTTTGATTGTATTTGTTTGAAAAATGTTAACATTGGAACCAAATTAAATCAGCTAATTTAAAATGTATTCAAAAAGTTTTGAATAAGTTTCTAAAATGATAATAATTTTGGCAACAATAGCAATCAGGACAATTGAAATAGCAGTTGAAAAACAATACAAAAAAAAAAAATAAATAAAAAAAAATGCAAAAACAATATTTTCTTGTTTTAATAAATCTTTTTAGACTCGTAGACTGGCGTTTGTTTACATTTATGGTATTGACAATACCATACTACACAGTCATACCTCCACGTTGACATTGTCATCAACAACTCTTATCGTTAATGTAAGTAGTGCTATTATAGCCAAAGTCTTCTTTTAAGTTTTAGTCATAGTCATCGTTGTAGTTATTGTAGTTATTGTTGATTGTTGCCATAATCTTGTAGAGCAAAAAAGAAAAAAATCACATTGAAAAATAATCTGTAACAGATTAAATATATAAAATCGACAACTGCAACTGCAATAAAATGAAATAAGAAATACACTTTAGCAGCAACAGCACAAGCAGCAGCCTGTTTAAGCCAAAAAATAAAATTGCAAGCACAGCAGGAATACAACACAATGAATTATCTTGAAAAGCAAAATACAACAGAAAAAACAAAAAACAAAAAAAAAAAAACACATAAAAACATCTTAAATACTAAAACATTTTATTTCGTCTTCTATTAAAAATGCTGTTGAAATTGCTTTTAACATTAATGCTGGTACAGTTCCTAAAGGAATGTTTTATTTACTTCTAACTAAAAGTTAAAAATTTTAAAAAACTTGAAAAGCTTTCGAAAATGTGTTTTTTTATATAAGAAAATAAATTGAAGTGTCATTTATGCATTTTTCAGATCCACAAACAATGAATATTTCTCTTAAATATATTTTTCATATATGAACAGGAAGCTTATACGTGAATCACATGTTTCAATTATAGCTGGATGATTAAAAATAAATTTGGCACTAGCGTCAAGGAGGCGGGATGGTTTTGAAGTCGTGTTAGTCTTCAGTAAATAATGTGCCACCTCCAACAATGGGAGATTTTCGGAGTTTCTGCAGTAAGATTTTATTTGCCAAGTCATCGACTAGTGGTGTTTAAAACTTTTAGAAATATTGAAATATCTCCTGTCTGACGTTATTAAACTTTGAATTAATGAAGAATTTACGATGGTGATGAAGTCCCTGCCAGAAGTGGTTAGCTTAACAGTAAAGCCAATAAAGAAGGTGAATATTATTTCTTTGACTGGTGCATTTATTGGTTGCATAAGGACAAAACTAACTTCAGTAAAGAGTGAAAGGTTTTCTTGCCTTTAATAGGATTTATATGGGCTCACGTGACTTAAGCATTTAATTACAATCTTTATTTCGTTATTAGTCCCATAAGTTTCTCTCTTCAAATTAAAAAGACCATAAAATATTTCCGGGAGGTTTAAACGAAGAATGAAACCATAAATACCTTTAATTTTGTGTACGAAGTGTTGAGACCAGGCATATAAGGTTTCGTCAATCGTGTTATAAAAACGTAGAGCTAGAAATTTATGACTCTCATGTCACAGAGAGATTAAAAGCCATCAGTCAGATTAAGCTGAAGAATATTACAGAAATGGTTATGGATAATACCCAACCATTAATTGTATTATGACATCTAGTAAAGTTAAATATTGAGGAGCCAATTCCGATATAAATATGCATATTGGCAATGGGTAAGAAATTGGTTAAAATTGTTAGTAGAAATTTCTTAAGGCCTTCTGTTGCCCTTGCAACGAATGATAATGTCGCAGTTCTATCATGTTTAAATCGTTCTTGAGAACATGTAAACTTTTTAGGGTTTCTGTTATGAGAATGAAAAAGAGATTAATACAAATAGGTCAGTGATGCACTTATTCGTATCCTTATTTGACGACCCGAATGCACATCTGTAGACTGTCTTCTTAAAATAATTTTCGTAGATCGTAGAGAATTCCGGATGGGTTAAGTTTCAGGCAAACATATTGGAAATATTATACTTTAAGCATGCAGCAGGAAAAGAGCATTTTATTTTAAAATTGTGTGTTTTTTTAAGTTTTGCTTTAGCATTTTTTATAAATTTACTATTTTTTATGTTTATTTTCTTTTTTTTTACCAAATAATCATAAAGATGTTATAAAAAAGAAAAAGCTTTGCTGTTTCTTTATGATTTTTAGCAGTGCTCATTTTTTATATTTTTGTCTGTCCATACAACTCAAACACTTTATTGGAATATTTTATGCTTAAAGTTTTTATACTTTTGCTATAAAATTTATAGCATCAATACATAATCATAAGAAAAGAAAAACATTATTTTTAATGGAATGCAATTTATGACAAAGTGTTTCAATCCTTTTGGAAATATTTTTTGAATAAAATTTGCTATTTTTACTTCTACTTTAAAAATTTAACGGTTAAATAGTTAAAGCTATTAGAGGTAGAGTTTGAAAAATTTAGTTTTCTACAAAAAGATCATAAAAATTTTAAGAAATTATAGACAAAAAATCTTAGGATATCAACAAGCGCTCGTGACAAGCAAATTAACGCACCTTCAATTTATACCTAGCATGATTTCTATTCTTATTGCATGCAATGATTAAACAAGTATACGGTGCCCTCATAGAAATAAGACGTGACGTCCTCATCTTTAAAAGCTTTAAAGGAAGATATTTGAGAGGGTATAAAGATTATGTGATAAAGAATAGGAAGTATAATAGGTGCCCCCAGGGCATGTAGTTTTTAACAACTTATTTTTGAAACGGTCATAGGTAGTGGCTTGAAATTTACTCTCTATAATAGCAAATATAAAAAATAAAAGCTCAAAGTGTGGTTTCACAAATAATATTATTATGGCATATATTGCTTTCTTAACAATAAAATAATTTAAAAGAGTGAATAGTGTCCCTTACACTGTGTGAGAGTGAAACTCGTAATTGGCTAAAGTATTAAAATGTGTCTATCTAGATGTCAGATTGAATACTCCTGGAATCATTGCTATTGTCGGATTATTTTTTTGTTACATAAACGAAAATATTCTAAAGCATGCCAAATGCTTTTACTAAAGTAACTATGAATTTGTTAAATTCAATTTAACAATAAACGTACTCTTGCGACATGTAATTAGAATTTTATAAAAAATCTTATGGAAAAAAAAATGTTTAAACTGTTTTAAATGAACATGTCACATTGTTTCCCTGTTTTTTATTTATGATTTTTGTTCGTAAGTTGATTGCACTTGAAAATTGCAGGAGGAACATAATTTGAAAGGACTTAAGAAAAACACGTACGCATACGCGTGCAAATAAAACTTTAATTGAGAATAAATAACACAAGAAAAAGCAAAAACGTTAAAACATACAATATGCTAAAAGATAAAGTGGCTTAGAGGAAGCACTGCCTGTTTTTATTGTTGTCGTTATTTAAACAAACCAAAATTTTGATGTACGAATTGTCTTCAACATCATCTGCATTATCATTGTTAAATGGCTGATGATTTTCCCAGCCGCGGCTACGTCTGGGTTTTAAAATTGTGTTTTGTTGTTTTTTTTTTTGTTAATTTTGTTTTCATTTTCTAAATTGGACTTACATTGTAGTCGGCTGAAAAGGAGTCGTTTCATTTTTTTCTTTCTTTCAGTTTATTATTTTAAATAATTTGTAACCACATCATTGTCATTTTTATGAGGTTATGAATTGAATAACCGAGAAATTTAATTAGATTCTGATTAATAAGTACGTAGTCTTGTTTTGATTAATTTTTATTTTAAGCTTATTTTTTTTTAACTAAAATTGTGTTCTTTTCAATTCAAAATCGCCTCATCTGTGAAACCATGCTACTATGTTCGCTGTAAGCAAAACTAAATTAAAAAATATATTATTGAAGTTTAAAAGGTGCCCTATTAGAAATGATTTACATGAATATCGTTTGATCTTTCAAATTGTTGCAGGGAGACACTTAAAATTTCCACAGTTCATAATCTATTTGTCTGATATAACCACAATTTAACTAATATAATTTGTTAAAAGAGTGCCCATATAAAGACGGGGATTGAACGTATCGATAATTGAATTGTATACAGGGTGAGTCCCTGCTAAATGTTAACTTAAAAACATAAAAGTTGTCTTCTTTATGCATTAAAAAATAAAAATTTTAATTAAAGGGTGATCCATACAATGTACTGGCTTGTCCGATTTTTTATGAAAACAATCACTGCAGTTCCTCTGTTTTTTATTCTAGTGTCTATCCCTATAATATATTTTAGTGCTAATTTAACAGGTACCACACTTTAGTTTGCTGGATGCTCTACTTTACTTTCAATGTATCCTGAGTTACTTGATCAATATGCTTTATTCTTTACTAGGTTTCTTTCAGAACAACTGTGTATAAATCTTTCGTCTTCAGTCGCTATTAATCTGATTCAGAACTGTTTTCACAATTCTTTTTATCATTTAATCATTCGACGCTACTTAAAAAATCATATACGATATAATTATAATAAAAATATGTTAATTTATTTACTTTGAATAAATAAATAAAAAAATGTGTTCTGTAGTCTTCGTCAATCGACTCTATTTAAGTTTCGCTTCTCGATTGTTATTTTCTTATTCTTATTCATTTCCGAAAGGTTCTATCTATATTCGCCCGTCTTAAATTGGCCCATCGCAACGCATATATATTGCGCCACTTAGTCTTACTCTTCTCTGTCTGCAATAACCAGCACTATCACACCATTCCTTGCACATTTTTTCTATATCTTTTGATGTCAGCATTATTCTGGTGTGAACCCACAAGGTAAGATAACACAATTTTTTCCTTTAAAATTTACTTATAAACATTTTTAATTTTCAAAATTAAGCATTAAGCAACTCTACAGCTTAAGTTCGCTGTTGAGTATTTTTTTCTAATATGCTGCAGCCGAATTTGCCTGATTGTGGGATTTAATCATTTAAATTATTTTGGCCAGTCAGCCTGTGCATTTAATCCTTCACAATTATCGTATAAAATTGTTTTTCTATTTTTTACTTCTTTTATTTTCTTAATCCTTTTTCAAGCTCCTGATGTGTTTTCGACATGTATGCTTTTGTGTTATTTGAACACGCATTCGAGTGTGTCTTTTACCTTAATTTTTGTTGTTGTCTTTCTGCTGTGGGTGATTTATTTGATAAATTTTAACATGTATAAATAAGATTTGAATTTTATTACTTTTACTTCATTCTTTTGTTGTTGTTTTTTTTATGTTGAAAGTCACATATGATTAATGCTGTTCTGGCATCAACGTAATCAAAATGTCATAAGGAGTCCAAATAGCATTTTAACATGGAAGCTCTATAATTGTCTTTTTGTACATATCAAATGTAAATAATTAATTATAAAATTACTTCCTTCAATAATATTGATTTGATGTATTTATTGTGGTGCTGATTATTTTACCTAGATTAATCTGGATTAATTCTTAGAGAATCGATAAGCAGTGGAGTGAGTAATAAGCCGTAGTGACTTTTATTCTATCTCAACATCGACTACTCTTTTCGTATCAATATTTTGGAAGAGCACATTGGAAAATAAACTTTCTGGAAATATTAATCTATTTAAAGTTTACAAACATTTTTTCATTGCAAAATGTTGCCATTTATTATCATCATTAAAATACCTTGTTGTCAAAGAATTGTTATGTTTCCTAATTTGAAAAAGAAGAAAATATATTTTAATAATTTAATAATTTTGTCTATGTTTTCGGTGACCAGTTATATGTAAATCTATATATATATATATAAAAATTAAACCCAAAATGGATTTCCGTTGGTTGCCAGTGTTTGACGAGATGCGCCGTCGGATTTCCACCAAATTTTCACAGCACCCTTGTAATGGTTGTTCGCTGGTTTGTATCTTTGTTTCCATTGAAATGAATTTTGTGTGTGTGTGTGTAATTGTTAGATATTGGGAATGGCGCAATTCCGAGTGACCCTACCACAAAAATGATTACGCTTCCAGATAATTTTTGCCACTTTGCACAATCAAAATAAGAATTGGTCATAAACGTATTTCCCCGTATTGCAGAAAATTTTAGAAACCATGATTGGTTGGGGGAAAGAGCTATCTTAGCTGCGAAAAATGCAGATGTTTCGGATATCAATGTGACAATTTTGAATGACATTTGGGGGGACATTGTTACCTACAAATCGGTTGAGTCTATTAGCAATCAGACGATGTTGTAAATTATCCAGTCGAATTTTAAAGTTAGCTTGATTTACCTAGACTGTCGCCCCACCGCCTACAAGTGAAATTGGTGAACCAATTATTTTGCTTAGAAATATCTGCCAGTAACGACTTTGCAATGGGACACTTGAAGCAAAAATTTTAAAAGGAAAATATAAGGGCGAGGAAGTGCTGATACCACGCATTCCTATGATTCCTCCAGATTTACCGTTTGATTTTAAACGGCTTCAGTTCCCCATACGTATTGCTTTTGCAATTATTCCTACTTTTCGCACGGTCAATTATATGTATCATGTTCACGTGTTAACAAACCGACTGCTTTGTTTGTCTATACCGCGAACCAAAATCGATCGAAGAATGTCGTATGCGTAAAAATTGCAATAGAAAAAGAATTATTATTTAAGCACACAGAAATATTGAATTGTGAAAAAGATAAAATTATTAAAAAAAAAAAGATAAAAACGAAAAAAAGCAATTGTGCTCTTTCTGATTAATTTTCTTAAATGGCGTACACAAAAAAGAACGCTGCAGAATAAAAACAAACCACAAATGACGTGCAAAGCAGTCACGGGCACGCTAGTATTTCTATATTTCTTTTCGATAACGCAAATAAAAACAATTTTTCTTCATCTTTTACTGAACGTTTTTCGTCGATAAGGTTGGCGACTTCATCAGGAGTGTTTTAATGTTATTAAATTGATATTTAGTTTACATCAACCATTATTAAATTCATCTATTATTATTAAATTAACAAACAACACGACGCAAAGTTTAAAATAATAAATAATATATAAAATAAATAATTTAAGTAAACATATCACAACATCAAACTGAAACTATATCACAGAACTTTTACTTTTTAAAGTTAATAAGTGGGATGGAACACAATATCAAAACAGCACAACACAAGGAGAGTTTTCCGTATTCCTCAAATTGGAAAAGAAAAGATTGGTAAATGCTACAGCAGATAAGTCTAGAAAATATATGAAAACTGGAGAAGATGAATAAAAAAGATTCTCTTGAATATAATTTAGATAATTGCATATTTATTTTAAAAACATGTATTAACTTCTATTCAAAATATATTTTATTTGACTGAAAAAGTAATTTACGTGTATGGCTCGGATGCACCTACACAAACATACTCGTGTACACTATCATCTCCGTGGATAAGCATGTGTGTTTTCACATGTGCAAATACACAAGTATTCTTGTATCTTGCAGTTATTAAAAGGATGAATTTTATTTATGTTTAATTTAGCGTATGAACGTAGTGCATAAGCACGATTTGATATCCCAAATAGTTTGAATAAAATTACTTGCTCTTTTCATTTTACACTTTTTGTAGTCAAAATATTTTATTGTATTTTTACATGTATTTTTACCTGCAAATTTTGAATGTTTTTACTAAAATATTCTCCAAGATTTCATTTAAAGACGTGGCAAATTTATACATTCAACCGCAAGCGTAAATAAATAACAGAGAAACAAGATAAAAGGATACGAGACAAGGGATTTTAAGGATAAGTTTTGCAAAGCAATAACGGTAAGTGCTTTTTGCTTAAGTTGGTCTACCACAAAAACTTTTAATTTAATAAAAATAAATGAAATTGTTTTTCTTTTTTGTGCTGATAATTATTACAATTTAAGCCGGCAGAAGATTTTACGAAAATTAATTTAGATCTACAAAAGAAAAGGAGCAAATTGCTGAAAAGCTTTTTATAACGCTATTTTGATGTTTATGTTTTCGAAATGAAAACATTCACCAGTACAAGTTGGTGTTATACACAAAGCCACCTTTTAAATAATAATTTTGAGGTTTTTCTTAATAAATTAAAGCATCTGTCTATTATGTTATTCGTCACAATCTAAACCTCTGTAGAAATGGCCTTTAATATTTTAATTTACTATTAACACTTATTTATAGCGGATTTTTACAAACTCTATGCAAATTTGAATGTAATCAAAATGAACAACTAAAGCCATATACTTTCGAATTGCTTCACTCTAGGTACACCCTATACGTTTTAGTTTTACAAAATACTTAGATTAAAAGTGGCCACGTACGTGAAAGTCACATTACTATTGGAACACCCTTTAAAATATTTTTATATTTTCTACCTGTTATACATAGTTAAATTAACCATTTAATGCTTATAGTGTTTAATACGCCTTCCATTTCAATTTTAAGGGTGTACCTAATATCGTTCCAGAAATAGTGAAAGCTGCGAGAGGCGCATCAACGTAGCGAAAATAATAGTGTTACATTACTCTTTGAATACTTATATAAGTTTTGACAATTATTGAGGCAATATTTCTGAATTATATTTTTATATATTTTATTTTTTTTTAAACATATTTTGACGTTTTATTTGCCTGTTGGTTTTTATTGCACTAAATTCAATCGTGCTCATAGCACATAAAAATTCTTCTTAACACTATGATTTAGGCGATTTATAATTCCAAAATTGTGCCAGTATCAAAAGATCTAGCAGTTTTATTTGTGTGAAAAGCATAAAAAATTTTTGCAGCATTATTAGGTATCAAGTCCATTTTGAGAGCAATACTTTGTAGGTGATTAAATTTCCTGCCATCTGTTCTCTAATTTATTTATGTTAAATAAAAATGAAAATAAATTGTGTTTTAAAAGATACAATGTGTAATCAACAGTTTAAAGTATCTTTTAAATCTGGCTGCAGAGGATGTCTAGTGGAGTATTAGTTTTAAATTTCTACACAATATGACCACCTTGTGATAGAATGGATTCAAGTTTTCAAGCAAACAAACTTTCTTAAATTCAATGCAAAGTTTTGTTATCAAATATTCTTTAAATCAAAGCGTATTGAAAATAAAAAATAAAAACTTTTCGATTTTTGGCAATACACGAAAAAAATACTGAGCCATTGCTGCAAGAGTGTCAGATCTCACAAAAAAGTCGATCTAAGATTAATGAGTACAAAGGTTCGAATTAAATTTATAAGATTTATTTTATAAAAATTTATTTTATAAGATAATTTTATTATTATTATTATTATTAAGTCTATTATTAAGATCATATTGGCATACGGAATTTAGAAATTTCAAATTTTGAGTAACGACATTCTTACAGAAAAGGCTCACAAAGGCCGCAGACGAACTTATTTTTTCGTTTAAGGCGAAATTAATTAAATTTCCTAGCTGTAGTCGAAAACTTCTAAATAGTGTTTGTTAGCTCTATATACTCGTAAGCGCTTTATTGCAATAAGTAAAAATACTCATAAGTCCCATTTAGGAAGTTCCGAAAAGATTTTTGGGAATAGAGTGGTTTGTATCATAAAAACTAAATTTTTATTAAATGTTTAAATTTTATTTTAAAATATTGACAATTTAAATGACTACAAAAAAGCGCAGGGTACACTTTCCTCCATTTTATTAACAGCAGCTCTTCCGTAAATCTTCTGTCAGCAACTCCAATTGCAGGAATGTAATTTTGCCGTAATTACGTTTTCTAAGTAATAAGCTTTTATTTCAACGATCAAAAATAAAAAACAACTATTTGAAAAATTTAATTGCTGTTTGTTCAATAGTAAAGAAAAAGGAAAATATGTCTGCTTCATCCATGTTTCATGTTTTAACTACAATTTCCATGGTTACAGAGTAACACAAACAACCAATTTTTCACACACTTCAGTGAAGCAATTTGCCAAAAACAAAATTTTCGTCGTTGTTGTTGTTTTTTTTTTCAAACATCACTCTCACACTCAGTAATACTCGCACATTTATTAGCAATTTTCTTTTTTCATTTCACTTTCTATCGTCTAATAAAAATAAAAATAAAACCAAACGTAAAATTTCAGAGCCATTTGCCATCTTTTGTGTTTTTTTTTGTTTTTTTATTTTTTCTTGTTGACAACATAAAATTAAATGTCAAAGTGGGCACACAATTCGGCTGTGACGCATGTTATGTACATTTAAAATAGGAAAACACTTTAGATTTTTTGTAAGAACTGCAGATTTTCAACCAAAAATGTTTTTGCTTCTTTTTTATTTTTAATTTTTTAAATTTAGGCAACTCTAATGTCGAAGGAAATTGAAGATAGTCATTGGTGACAGTGTGTGTTGCATACAATTTTGGATGTTTCTGTTTTTTACTTTCTTGCCTTTATGTAATTCTTATTTAGTCAATAGAAGAATCTGGAGTTTCTATACATAATATGGCTGATGCCCATTGAGGAGTTATTTATTGTCAATTTGTGCATTAATATTTATACAAAAAAATACAAGAGGAAAGATATAAGGTAAGTTAAGTTAATTCTATTGAAAATTTAAATTTTAGAATTTAGAATTTTAATTTTGTTATTTTTGTGGATTTAAAAAAAATCGATTTAATATTTTTCTTTTATTTATTTCAATTTCGAATTAATTTAGATTTCCTTTTGTTTCATGTTTACACAAAATGTTTAATAGTTTGTTTAGTTTTGACGTTTTCCACGTTGTTTTCTAAATTTTACTTATTTTTATTTGTTACTGAATCATTAAATATTTGAAAAATATTTGTGTGGAAAGCAAAGAATGGAAGAAAATTGTCAGTGTGTGAAATATATCATAAACATGATTAATATTTATTTCTTTTTGTAACTTAAGTTTCTTTAGGATTTTTTACTTCTAGTTTGGCTGATTTTAAGCCGTTTTAGTAAAATTTTCACTTTTAAATATTTTTTAGGGCATTTTTGAATTTTTTGTAAATTTTAGTCCTTTGGAAAATGTTAAATTTTTGTTTATTTGAAACCAAGAATAAGCAGCACTTTAATGAGAGAAACAACAAAATAAAAAAGGTAAAATAAAGTATTTTTACAAAAAGGTCCAATAGTGCGATGTAAAAGGCCTTCTTCTTTTTTTTATTACACGAAAGGTATGACAAGCTAAAATGCCCAAATATGAAACGTAAAATATATTTGCATTTTCAAAAAACTGTCGAGTACCGAAGTGCATTCGACACGTACAGTATCTGTTGTAACTTTTTATTAAGCGAATTTGAACATAAATATATATTTTAAACAGTTTACTCAATAACTTTTGGCTGCCTATTCTCTAAAAAAAAACGCAAATGTTAAATAATCCCTGGCTTTCTAAAGGATTTTTATATCCTTTTATCTACAACATCCAATATAATATATCAATAGAATTTTTAGTTTGCATGGAATTTTCGAAAGAAAGCTTGCCGGTATAGTTCTGCGGGAGCGGGTACTTTCCATTCCATTCAAAATATTTATGTATTAAAATTATGTATAGTGAAGTAAAAAAAATTTTGATTTTTAAGTAATCACTTCGTGATGTAGGATTGACAGAAAACTTCCATAAAAAGTAAATGTTCGTTATTCTATATTCTATCCTGAGAACTAAATATTGGCGTAGTGCCAATTATATGTAAACATGTTTACTTATGGAATAAAAAAAATTAAGGTATAACTTTTTGTTAGCCTTAATAACTATTATTATAATAATTAAGAGCATTAGGAAAACAAGACTTTCGGGAGATACTGTGATTAGATACGTATGAAATTAGTACTTATGCATCACACTCTTATTGTTTCCCTTTTATTTCTACAAACTTTTTTTACTCTGTGTCTGGGTGTGTGTGTGTATTTTACTTTGTTCGTCAACATCAACAGTTTTGATCTCTTAAGATTTTTTTTTTAATCATAGATGAAAAAATTTCAATAAGTGGAAAAAAATCGGATCCAAGGAATGCATTCATGCATAAAGAAAGCACAATTTTCAATACACAACATTGAAGAGAAACATTTAGAAAAGCCAAAAATATCCTTTCGAATCGTCTGTTATGTTTTTTTTTTATTTTTTTATAGATTGAAATAGAAACAAGTCATTGAAAAAATTCTTTTTGGGCATGTAAAAAGTGTAACAAAGGAAATATTTCAATTGAAACTTGAGGGTTTTGTATAAATTTAAATATTTTTTTTAACTCAACAACCTGTCAATTGATAGAAAAGATCCTCTAAGTACTTTTGTTTCTGAATATTTAATTTTTTTAGCAATAAATTAAATATAAGAATCTAAGTTATTATAATTCTTTGAAGTTGAAAAACAATTTTTGCAACTCTTAACAAAATTGTTTGTTCAGGTATTAAAATTTTATTAAATTTTTAATGGATTCTTATTTAATTAAACAATTGTTTTATTTAACTATTGAATTAGAAAATGTTGTATTTATGTTGCAATTAATTAAATAATTCAGAATTGAAAATTTAAATAAATTTCAATGAATTCCGCAAATTTTAAATAAAGTCTGCGTTTTTGTCCCGTAATACATTTATGAAGAGATTTAAGCTCTGGCTTGCATATGCTGTGAATTTGCTCTCACTTATCTGTGTCTCTCAATTATGAATGTGTGATTACATCAGAAAATGATAATTTTTCAAAAAAATTAAAAAAATTATAAAAAATATAACAAATATTTGCCTAAGTGTCGGGGGTTTTAAATATGGCATTTTTTTGTATTTGTGACCCTCAATTTAATGAAAAATATCAATATCATTATGCAGAGTTAATATTTAAAGAAATATAAATACTGAACTTTATGTTAACACTCTGTAGATCCTAACTAACGCAAGCTACCACCCTGTTATAATTTAACTTTTAATAGTTAAAGTTTTATTTATACAGTTTCCCGTTTCTTCTAGATTTTATATAGAAAATAAAAGATATTAAAGAAATAGAAGTAAATAACACGTGTTAGAATAAAATGAGCAAATAAAAACAAATTACAATTTTACAATTTCAATTTTCAGGATATGAAACAGTTTATTGGTGGTATTTTTAAGTCATTGAAAATACATTCAAATAGAAAAAATTCCTAAAATTAAATTTAAAATAATTGATATGAAATGAATGCATTTACAGACATTTTACATACTCGCAAATTTATCATACAATAACCAAGGCGCCCTTCTTAGCAAGTTTCTTATAAGCAATTTACGAAGTTTTGCAAGGTTACTCGTGTCGTTCATATGAATTCAATTTGAATCATTGTTGCATATCATAAATATTAAGTGACATGGACAACAAAGTCATCATTATATTTGCGTTCTTCAACAAGCTGTCAGCCAGTTATGTTAAAATATATCATTTTTGCCAGCCAGTCAATCAATTGTTTTGTGTTTCTTTTGCAGTTGAAACATTATTTTATTTTGGAGGGGCTTCTAAGTGACCGGAACTGACAGCAGTGCTGAGATTCTTACGACATAAGTGAAGATTTTAATATATTAAATATTGGTGTTTTGGGGAAATGTAATTGCAAAATGGAAATGGGAAAAAGGGTTGCTTTTTTCAATTAACTATACGCCTTTAAAAGGGTTTAAATTTCAATAGAAATTCTACAACCAAATAAGAATTCAATCAAAGATTAATTTTGAGCTTTTATTACCCAGTGATTATTGAGCCAGTGATTGTAACGTCTTTTTCACTCGTATATTATTTTTTTTCATAACTGCAATTAAATAACATTTTAAACCTTTTTATATGCATATGTTTTATTAACTAAAATTTTAAATAGCGCTTTCCAAACTATAAAAGAACACTTGTTGTTTTATACTTATCAGCATGTGTATCAACATTGCACAAAAAATAAATATAAATTCCAAAAAAAAGCTAGCAACATCTGTGACTTAGCTGATAACTGTAGCAACATCATACATGTTGTAAAAGCACGATAAGTATGCAACCAGCAACAAAGAAAAGGTTCGACCAACTAAACTGGTAACTAGCAAAGAGCCAAATAATAATTAGAGGTTAAAACCAAAACAGTCTTCGTTGCGCCGTTATACGCGTTGGTTCAAATTCTTTTCGAAATGTATGCGTAGTGTTTTAGCGCTTAAACGCATAATAAAAACGTTAGAAAAAACATGCAGATGCGTAAAAAATGGTGAAGCGTTAAAGAAACAAAAAAAAAAAATTTGAGAAAATAGGTATTAAAAGAAAACAAAAAATAAAAGTGATTTACAAATTAAAGGTGGTAAAATATATTTATAAAAGTAAATTTTAAAAATACAAGAAATAAAGATACAAAAAATTATCGTCCTTTTAATAAAAAAAAATATTTTTCAAGGAAAGGTAAATTCCCTTTATTAAAAATGAAAAATATCAGTTTGTATATATGTAAATCAGAAATTAAATAATATATGCTGAAGCTTTGTCGTGAAATGAAAATGGTTGTTTTTTGTTTCTAGTTTTTAATGTGTTATAAATATTAAACACCAACCACTTAACTTATTTCTTACTTTGCGACACCAACATGTCTTAGCAGACACAACTATACTCAGAAGACAAACACACGCACAAACAAACTCACGTTCTAAATATTTGTGACATATTGTCAAAACTGACAAGTAGCGTTGCTTCAATTCAATGATATCGCTTCCCCAAAAAAATAATCGAAACACCACACAAAAACAGTAATAAAAACATTCTATCTGACAAGTGCAAACGACAACAACAAGTATAAGCAAGAAAAAAAAGTTGAAAGAAAAATGTCAAAATACAACAACCAAAAAAACCCTTCAACAATTTCATTTCATATCCATCCTTGGTTTAGCGCATGCGACTTATGAAATTCAACTTATAGCAAAAACAACAACAACTGACATGATTTTTATTTTTTTACCACCAAATTTATTAGTTAAAGGCGCCTTTTTATGCACCTGCTTTTTTATAACACTAATCAAAAAAGAAATCAAAGAAAAAAAATAAATAAAAATTCTTGGTCTAAAAAACTATAAAAACACATACAAACATAAATTCTGACTTAACAACAATAATTGTTTGTCAGTGTTTTTCATATTATTAAGGTGAATAAGATATTGTTGGTGTTATTATTATTGCTGCCATTTCATATTTTTTTATTTGTTATTTTAGCCGGTTTCTTTACTTATGTGTTTGTTTGTTTGTTTGCTTGTTTGTAGTTGCGGTTGCTTTCGTTACAACTGATTTATATTTTGATATTTTTTGTTGTAATTTCTTTTTTCTCCCAGAATAGTAAGAGAGCAGAGAGAAAGCAAATTCCATAATAATTGTATTTAAGACAGTAATGTCAACTTATCACTTAAAACATTTAAATGTTAAAAATGTTGCATCAGGTAAAAAAGTTATCACTGCCACAAAAAACATTTCGAAGCATAAAAACTCTTATGACTTTTTCCTAATTATGCTCGTGGAATTAGTTAATAAAAAAGTTCAGCTGTATTTGAGCTCTTTTATAAAGATTTATCGTTTATTAGTGATTACCGGCTGTCAATAATTTTTGGCCAATGTTTTTGTTGCAGTGCGCCTTTTATTCCGGAAAAAGAAAACGATAAGCATATAGACCATGACGACAAGCTGTCGTCTCTTTGAGTTCCTTAAATAAATTTAACTAATTATAGTCAAGTCCCTGATCTCTGTTCCATATAATGAATCAAGTTTGCACCATATTTTTTTGTTTTTTTATATATAAAGAGAAGTAGCACTTCAGGCACCTATGCCTATTTAGTCAAGTGAAACAGATGGTGAAAGTAGAAGAATAGTCGGAAATTAACTGCCGTATATAAGACAGCACAGCGACCAGTGACCATGCCTTCATCGCTGAGCAGCCCCACAGACAGCCAATTTTTATTTTTGTAGTGAAAAAAAACCAAGGTCTTGGTTGGTAATCGAACCCACAACCCCCATACTGACAAGCTAGTACACTACCTACTAGCCTACAGGGGCACCTAATAGATTGTATTACATTTGAAACCTTTAAGCTATTATGCTTAACTTATTATTCAATTTAATTAAAAGCTAAAGTGTACGGATTCCATTTAATTCAAGTTAAAGTCACTTAAACAAGATTAACAAATTGACGATTGCTTTTATTCAACATTTCTCTACAATAATTTATCGAATCACTATATTGGCAATGTTGTTGACATTATAAAATTACTCTCTCACGAATATGACTTTTGCGCTTTCGACAAAAATATGCGGGATTTTATACATCAGTATCTTCACATGCATATGAGAGTGTGTGGGAGTATGTGTGTAATAATAAAAATGCACTGAAGACGAATGCAGTGTATTAAAGTACCGTTTTGTCTTTGCAGCTGAATATCGATGGCATAGTTGTTCTTATAAAATTATTTCTCTTTGCTTCTTTTTTTGTTTTTTTTTTTTGGCTAAGAATGTGGGTTTATTTTCCTTTTTTTTTGCTTACAAATTCTCTCGTTTAATTTGTTGTGTGTTTCTGCATACTTCGTGGCTTTGTGCTTTTTTTATATGAATTTATTTTATTATATATGTTTTCTGTTTTTTTTAATTGTGGCTTAAAAATATGCATACATATGTACATACATATGTATATACGTTCATTGACTTTTTGAATGAAAAAGAGAAAAAAAGATGACATTTAAACAAATATTTTTTGTAACTGTCACTGTGCCTCCATAAAGCTGCAATTAAAATGCTTTGTTAAAAATCAATAAACTGTATTTATATGTATGTATGTATGCACTACCATATCATAGTTTTGATTTCTGTAATTTCAAGCACGTGAAATTTCCAACGGTAATAAAAACAAGTGCTGCAAAAGGCAAATACGAATACATTTTCGAATGTTAATAAAATGCCATACTAATTATTTTTGTCATTATAAAGGTCATATATGTATGTATGTATGTAGATAAACAGATATAACCATTCGTGGTTGCTTGAGAGCTGCTCAAATCTGTTTTATTAATATCTCAATCATAAAAGTTTATTATCAATTAGTACAGTTATTGGGCAAAAAATTCAATTTATTGGCGATACGAACTTTTAGCAACAGAAGTAACGATAATGATAGAGGATCAATCCTATTAAGATTTGGTAACCCCTACCCAGCAACAAAAGCTAACGCTGTTAGTTAGTAATGTGGTATTAGTTGAGTAAGAGTACGCTGATTAAGTTTCCACTCCAACCACTAACCGGCTGATGTGGAGCAATTACGATGGTTGCGATGGTAGGGGCAGGTGTCTGCATGTTTGTACAATAGAAGATAATGATTAAAATCTTACGATACCGCTACGAATAAAGAAATAGGAAATAATTGCTGTGGAATTAGAAAAGAAACACTATTTTTATGAAGCTGCCATATTAAATATAAGAGACTATATAAACAGAGTAATTGTTAGGAAGCGCAACAAGCAACAAGGGAGTTACCGAGTTTCAAGCTTTTCTAAGTTCCGGTTAGAGAAGCAAAACGAATCTGAAATGAAAAGTACTTCGAGCTTTGAATAGGAAAATATTATATTATTTATTTTACACTTTGCACTTTTTTATATGTAAAATCCCGCTGTTTTGGGGTTTGGAATTTTTCGTTTCCGGGGCAGCATAGTGGTATAGTGTAGATGGGTTAGTAAGTTTGTAAAAGCCCACATTTAATAAATAAGACCCCATGGAACAAATAAAATAGCCAGACCCGTATACGGCCATTTGAAAGAAGGAAATAGAGAATCAATAAAGTAAGAGCAGAAGAGTAAAATAAAAATAAACGGGCTGATAAAATGTATGCAAATTATTTTTTTATTTATTCTCTTTACTTAAGATCAATAACCGAGTAGTTAAGCAATATGCACAGCGCATTGTTTAATTAATGCACAAATAGTTTTTGTACAAACTGTAAAAAAAACAAATAATACTACCACCCTACTGTAACGGTTTTAAAGATTTTAAGCCGTGTTAATTGTAGAAAGGTGTAAATAAAAAGCCTAATAACATCATCTTTACGAGTCCTCTTCAAAACTATAAAAAAACTCAAAATTTTACACTTAGGGAAAATAATCAAATTTGTTAACAGTACATAAAAAATACCCAGTGTACTTCTTTAGTAAAAAGTGTATTTTTTATATTTGATTTTTATTTCAAAGTTTTTTTTTTATTTTCTCATTTTTATTTTTCAATAAATTTTTTGAAACTGTGCTGTTGTTAATAAAAATAGTTTTCTCCCTCATAATGCCGTTAAATTAAATAGCAAAATATTGCATATAAAATTCAAAGGGAAATACAAACGTCGAAGCTCTATTATTTTCATTGTATAGATAAAGTTGAAGAAGAATTAAAATAGCACGTAATTGAGTTTTTTTTTTTAATTTTTTATTCTTATCTAAATAATAGAAAGAAATTGTTTTTAAAACATGTAAATAATTTTATGAAATTTTAATGGCTTTGACTTTAAAGTGTGATGAAAAACATATGCGACGAGATACAAATTTTAATATGGGCTATATTTTTCTTATCGCTACGATTTTGGCACTTATACTTTCAAAATTCTCTTCGCAGCTCTTGACTATTTCTTCTCTTAGGGGTCATTTCTCCAGTTCTGTCCTTCAAAATCATACTATCATTACTAAATATGGGATTTGAACCTTGAATTTCTGCTTTGACAATTGTATTGACTCCTACTAATGGGAATTACATTGTTTTTGGTTTTAAATTGTTTTTGAGTGTTTTCGATACAAGTGTAGAAATTAAAAAAATAAACATTAATTAAACCATTATTTTTATTTTTACTCATAGATTGATATGGCCACTTTTTCAAGCATTTCATGTTAGTTTCCGAGTAGACAACTATTACTGGTTTATCAAGGATCTTTATGCGGCCATACGTAAAAACTTTCGCTGTTCCAGATATTTAAATAGAATTTAACACTATAAGAAAAGCCCCTTAACTTGATGTAACGGTAGCCTCGTCTCTTAATTTCAAAAATATATATTAACATAGGTGCCCCTGTAGGCTAGTAGGTAGTGTACTAGCTTGTCAGTATGGGGGTTGTGGGTTCGATTCCCAACGAAGACCTTGATTTTTTTCACTTCAAAAATAAAAATTGACTGTCGGTGGGGCTGCTCAGCGATGAAGGCATGGTCACTGGTCGCTGTACTTGTCTTATATACGACAGTTAATTTCCGACTATCCTTCTACTTTCACCACCTGTTTCATCTTTTCTCTATCCCTTTCCTAAAGAATGTGGCACGGTACTTAACTAAATAGGCATTGTTGCCTGAAGTGCTACTTTTCTTAAAAAAAAAAAAATATTAATTTATTGTATTATTAAATCGTTTTCGGAAAACATTTTTAACTACATTGTTATGATAAAATTGTTTGATTGATTGTTAGAATATTATTGATGGTGGATACACAGATGTTCGTTTTACCACTTTTTCGTTATTCTTTTTAATTGTATTATATGACTCTGTAAAATGTCATAGCTTCATTAATTTATGCCTCAAATATTTATGGAATAAATAGTAAACAAAAAACTAATTTCAATAAATTATCTTCATATAAAAGGTTTTGTTGCCGTTGTTAAAATTTTATTTTAATAATAATATCATAAATAATATTCATACAATAATTGTTATACTTCCGCAATAAATTTAATCAATATAATATTAAGCACCATTGCTATACCTACATGTATAGCAATTTTGTTTAAGATAATTTCAACAAAAGCCAGCCACTGTGCTGCTGAAAATAGTTAATAAAATCGTAAATAATGTTGTATTGAATGCAATTTAGGTGAGAAATATTATAACAAGAGCATTTCTTGTGTTAATATATTTTGAAATTTTAATAACAATTATTTTTTCATTATTTAGAAATATAAATTATTTCGTAGAATTTTTGGAATGATGTGATTTGAACACACTTAATAATAAAGTGCGTATAATAAAATGTAAAGCTGTGAAGTATTCAGATGTGATAAAATGCTTTTAGATATCTATAACAAGAAACATTTTTTTGTACTTCCACAACTAACAATGTGTGGTGTGTGTGTGTGACTAATATTATTTGAATGGATGGCATTTTGTATGAAACTGTTTCAGGCATAATGTTAAAATTAGCGGCATGATTTGAAAACAAAATATAAATATGTGTTCAGAGTGTGATTTGTTTTACATCCGAGCCTGGCTATGTAGCCTTAATCAGATGGTGGACAAACCACCATACATAATTTTGAACGTCATGCTCGTCTTAGATAGCCGAAGGCATAATTCTAAGCAACAGAACCACCTAGTTGCAACTTTAATGATTCCAGGACAGGTCTGCAAACCATCACACCTTGCTAAAGAGCTGGAGACTTTCTAACTCCTGTCCAGAACACATGTCAGGCATGCTCACTAGACTGGATCATTCACTTTGCGTGTCATTATCAGTGAGATGATCCTGGCCACCATAATAACCGTTATACTGTTATGGGGCCGCAAAACCACAACCACCACGATACTCCCATATAGGGGCCATTCTCAATGATCAGTCGGAGAACTATTATAAGTCTAAAGAGACAAATAATGAACTCTGCGGGTTCAATGATCCCCGTGGAAATAAAGTGGAGCTTCCAGTTGTCTCCCTGTCTGACTTCAGGGGACTGGGCTCCCTTTTTCCCCAGTTGCACTGAGTCTAGATAGTGGAATATTCTATAAAGACCATATTTATATGCTCCTGGGGGAAAAAATATGTGCTCAAATACCAACAGAGCGTTTTGAGTAGTCGTAGTGGATTGGTAAGCTGTTTAAAAAGTAAATAATAGATCACAGCGAAAAAATATCCGCCTTCAAAACTACAACTTTACTTATAGGGCTTCCTGTAATACTAACTGCAGTTTTCATTATTCTGTATGAATTGTGAATATTTATCTATAACATTAATATAGAAATACCTATAAGAAAAACCTTAATTTTTGCTAATTTGTTATTGAGAATGAAGCCGTTAGACGCTGTTTGATAATTTAAAGTTTCTGAACGTAACCAAAATTTTTAAAAATCATTTCCAAGTAAGCCTTATCTATAACTTGAAAAATGTAACAAAATTACTGGAGAGCGTGATAGTCGAGGTCGAATTGATTAAATAGCCAAATATCTAGTGCTCAAAATCATAGTGACTCTTGGTCAAAATGGCTGACCACACCGTTTAAAACGCATACTTGCTTCACAAGAAGGAGTCACGATGCATGCAAATCAAACAACAGACTGTGGAATAACCCCAGCCAGAGCAATCGAGTATGAAGTAGAAAAAAAGTAGGAAATTAATAACGTGCCTTACAAAAGACTAAATAAAAACTGCAATCAAGAGAACGTAAATTCACTTTCTCCATTTTCTGGGGGAACGTAAAAATGATTTTTTGTGATCATAAGACCTATATAACAAATATATTGTAATAATACACTGAACTCGCAGAAACGTGAAGACCCAGCAACATGAATGTCCAAAAACATTAACATTTTTTTTTACATTGACTACTCTAAAACGTGAACAAAGGTTGAAGGCTATAAAACTTGAACTTTTTATCGAACGTTAAAATTCAATTTTGTAAGCTTATTTACATTTTGGGAATCCCCGCAGAAGAATCTCGTGGTTTGTTTGTTGTAAACAACTTTTGTTGCATGATAAGTAGTTTTGGTATTACCGCGGCAGTTATATTGGAAGCACCTCTCTGTGCTGACTATACATATAAACAAGTGATCTCTAAAAATATTTTTATTGAAAATATGTCGAAAAAAATATAATGTCAACTCGACGATTTGTTCAATAAGAAACAAAAAAGATGCAATTTCGAAATTTGTTTTTAATTTTTTGGTTCCTGGAAAACGGGAAACACTGCATTCTTTGGAGCTTTCAAAAATGGAAATATCTCTGTACTAATTTAAAAATTAGTATCTTAGAAACCCTTTTGTAACCCATAGTACATATATTAAAATATGGAAGAAACTTACAGAAAGTAGAATCAAAACATGTTTCGTAGGTAAAAAATAACATACTTTATTTTAAATTAAATAAAAGATAAAAAGAGACTAAAATATGTTATAAAAAAATGCAATCTAAAGCGTGAACAATATCGAAAACGTGAACACCCTCGGTAAAAATTAGTTCACGTTTCTGCGAGATCACTGTAAATGTATAAAAAACTCCTTCCATCCTTTTAAGAGAACTGCAAAATAATTATTAATAATAAAAGTCATGAAATGTTATTGAAAACTTATTTCATTTACATTTTTGCCATGAAAGTGGAAACGACTGAATAATGCTAACTACTAAATAATACTAATAATAGATAAATAAAGCACATCTTGCAGTCAATACATATTATTCAATCAGTCAGATATTCATAAATATGTTGAAGCGTAAATATATTTTTTCTAAAATTAAATGCATAAATGTAAATGTATTTACAATAGTGATAATAAAACTAAAACTAAAACAAACACAAAGACAATTACAATTACAATTACAACTAAACTGCAACTGCAACTACAGTAAAATAAAAAGCGAGAATATGATTTTTTTTAATAGAACAATTAATAACATGTAATTAAATCTCCACACAACAATTAAATAGCGTTCTAAAAGAATAAATTTCGGAAACGAAAAAAAAAATATAAAGACAGAACGAAAAATACTTTCCAGCAGAATGAAAAAAACGAACTAAAAGATACAATTTGTTTTATAGAAAAATTCAAATACAAAAACAATTTAAGTACTTTGAATTCGTAAGTGTTGGAATGATAAAAACAGAACGACAATTAAATAAAATATTAAAAATACAACAATAAAACGATAATAATATTGTAAGGAAACGGAGCAAATATAAAAAACACTTATTTGTGTTTATAAAACAAAAATAATAACGATGATAGCTGTGCATTAAATAAAACATTAAGAAAGAAAGAATTTATTTTATACACAACAAATATGAAATAAAATAACTTCCGCTTAAATACTCATGCAACAAAGACAGAATCATTAAACTGGGGAAATTTAGTTGGAATTGGATAATATTATACTCTGGTTAAATGGGAGTGGGTTAACACTTTGGCGACTGCTTTAAGTTGAAAAAATACTTTACTTGATTAGCACTCAAGAACAATAGATTTTGAACTAAAACAATAAAACAATTAAACAAATTTTCTAGAGAAGAATATTTATTTTCGGCTTTTCCTCAATTTCTTGCTACTCCACAGAACTAAGAACGAGTTCCTCATAAATTTCTCAAAAATTTCAGATTTTTCTTAAAAATATTTAGTTTTATTCATACTTGCTTAGTCTTTTACGAAAGTTCAGATTTTTATCTTTCACAAAAATGCCCTTTTTCTCAAAATTCCAGATTGTTTCACAAAATAAAATATTTTACTATAAAAGAACGGGTTTTTTTAAAACAAAAATCAAGTTAAACTATTTTATTAACAAGAACTTCTTCTTCTGCTTTTTCGCAATAAAAATACACTCTGCAACTAAAGCCCATATCCGCTCATTTTTAGAATGCTTTAAATTACATCATCTCCACAATTAAAATTTTATACTTTTGAATGGGTTTTTTGCCGAAGGTAATATTTTTTAATAAAGGCCTGTGTGCGCTCGAAAAACATTTAATATCTTATATAATGAGCTCCACATATTTTCAAATGGTTTAGAAGTTTTACCCTCTGCAGCAAATATTTAAATGACAACCCTTTAAGGAAATAACTTTAACAAGAACAACAACAGCAGATTATTTAATTTAGATAGACAATTGTGTGGTGTTCGAAGCTACTTAATTTTCTCTTTATAATGTGCCCAAAATATTATTAAGAATTAAAAACCGATGGTATTTATTTCTCTTTTTTTAACAAAAAATAATGAAATTAAATATTTTGTGGTTAAAATAATTAAAAACAAAAATGATATCTATTTTGAAATAGAATACTTGAAAGGAAATACAATTATTTTTGATAAGAAGAAGTTTATTCTGCAAGTTTTGGTTTCTTTAGTAGAGATAAGCACCAAATTAATAAATTTATAACTTAAGAAATACTGGCTTTGAAAAAGACATAAAATATTTTATCTTTTAATTTATTGGAATGCAAAATGGACAAGTGGCGAAAAATTCGTTATAAAAACGAACAATTTGTTTTAATAATTTTATTATTGTAATGTCGTTCAAAGTGTTCGTTGGTGTGGATAACATAGACATTTTTTTCTTTGTTTTTCTATTTAAAACTATTGCCAAAAACTAAAATATGGAAAGCTTTTTTATAAAAACAAACAAATATCTGCAGTAATTTCTCTTTTCAAACATTTGGATTAAAACTTGATATATTGTTTTGCCGTTAAGAACATGAATACTCTGTATTCTTGAGAATATTAACAATTGCTTATACTAAAAACTTTTCTTCTTAAGTTTATTAAAAGAAAACTCAACTTTGTTATTTCAGTAATAAAAATTGAATCGAACATTTTTTTAACAAACTAAAAATTTTAATTATGATTATTTAATTTATTCTTTTTTCTTTTTCTTTTAGTGTGAAGCTATGAAAACAAATAAAATAAATAATTCATTTCTTTGGCTTGCCACAGTTTTACAAACGGCTCTTAAGTGAATAAATATATTTTCCTGTGCTTAGCAAATGTAATGGAGTAATAAAAAGGTAAGTTCAAGGCTACAAATTTTTAAGATTTAGTTAAACTTTTAATAATAAAGGGCGGTTTCAAAAGCCAGTCCAACAAAAATCTCTACTTCGAGATTTTGCTTATTCTATGTTCTGCCGATGCCATCTCGTGAATTTTTTAAATATTTTCCACTTATAGATCTATTTTTCATACTTTGGAATGACTATTAAAATTTCTATTTGGTTTTTAATTTCCATATTTACTGATTCAATTATATAGTGTATTAAAGGAGCTGACACTAATTGGTAATAAAATAAATAATTGATCGATTCAATTATTTATGAATTTACAAAATTGTTTGTTACTTTTTAAAATTAACTTTATATTGAAATCATTTAATAACATAATTAAACTTTTAATTGATTTAATTACATTGTTAATTCAAATAGAGGAAAATTTTGTTTGTAATTTGTTAAATAATAATAAATAAATAAATTATTAAATAAAAATAATAAACATGTTACAAAAATGTAATTACTTTCCACTTGATTCAGTTATATTTTTAGTTGATATAGAATTTTTTAACCAATTCAGTTTAGAAAACAATTTCAAACGTAATTAAATTAGTTAAATTTTTAATTGATTCTGTTACATTTTTAATTAAAGCAGTCGAAAATTTTTTGTACTTAATTAAATACTAAAAATAATAAAACATGTAAATTAATTTAATTATTACTTTAATTGCCTCAACTAAAATGTAAGACAAGTATTTTCGTAATTAATTCACAGAAATAGAAAAACCCATAATTAAATTTTGTTTTACTACTCAGCACCTCAGACATAGATTTGTTTGCACTTTTTATCAGATTTAAAAAAATTTCCTCAGAACTAACTGTAAACAGTTTTGGCGCTATAGCTAAGCAGTTATTTACAATAGAAAAGTTGAATCTTCGAAGACCCACGTTCAGTTTTAGACTCTGTTTTCAATCACTAAGTTATAGGATTGTATTAGAAATGTTTAGTATAACTGATATAACTACCCGAAAAATACTCATGCCGTGGTCGTCATAATGTGAATGTTTTTAATTTCTGACAATCGTGTTAATCGTATTGTATAAACACGTCAATGACAAATTTACATTTATTTCACAACAAGCACTGGATGCTTCATACTAAAAAACGTGACTGTTCGATTAACTCCCTGTTTGTTATTTTAACACAGTATGAAATTGATTTCATTGTTTTCCTTTTAAACAAAGGACATTACAAATTATATCGTAAGAATTTTTAACCGTATGATTGAAATATAATTTAACAATTTGGGTCAGGTGCTTTGCGACAAAAAATCAAGATTGCTATTAAATGAATATCAAGTCGAAAGATCTTTTGCTTGGCAAAATTATTCCAACTTTATATTAATTATATAACATTTTTTTAATTTGATTAATGCTTTCAAAACTCAAGAAGTTTGCCAGTAGTTACTTCATGCAATCTACCATTTACAAAAGATTGTAAATTAACCAACAAAAAATAGCTTAAACATTAATGGCTGTTTAATGTTACTTTACATAATTTCATAAAACCTAAACTCATTCAACTGAATAATAAATTTCTGATGACTTAAGAGTTCTTCACAACAAAAATCTTAAATGTCATCCAGTATAAATATAATTTAAAGAAACCTTTTAGGCAAAATTTGTTGAGTAAACAACGGCTTTCGAAACATGCCAAAGAAGTAAACATATTAATAAAAGATATAAACTCACTTTAATTTTGCAGTTTTTTATATTTTTGGTTATAAAATACCATCAAACAAAAAAACACAAAGTTGAAAAATATTTTCAAATGCTTTTCAAATGATGATACCAACGTGCCAACTGAAGGCAAAATAGAAAGAAGATGATTATTGTAAACGAGTTTAAAACAAGTTTTCGTTTTTTGTTTGAAAAAACATTTATTTATTTATATTTTATTTTTTTTATTTTTGTTTTTTTTTTTGCTTTTGCATTCACTTTCAATAATAGTTTTTATTTCTTTAAAGCAGCTATTTCTTAAACAAATTATTATATTAATCATTATTATCGTGTTTGATCTTTAGCACTTGTACTTGTGTTTGCCTTAATATTTTGTAAATCTTTAATCGTAAGTCGGGAGATGTACTGGTTTGCCATCTATTAAGTAATTTTAGAAATAATAATTTGTTTATCTTAAGAAAAAGATGTCTTGGAACTTTGCAGTTGATGTATTGGAATATTTGGCTGTGATTTAGCCAGATACCCTTAACAGTAAACTATACTACAGACTTTTATTTTATTTATTTTTTATCTTATTCTTGCATGATCTCGACAATTGACTTACCACTAAGATGCTTAAAATGGGCACTTTTCGTAGTAGCGCTTTGGACAACTTTAATTTTAATTTAACTTTAATTTTGAACACAAAATGATAAAAGTGAAAATAATGAGGTTAAAAATAAACAACTTTAGTTTTTTGTCCTCCAAAAAATGATTTTAAAATTAATCGATAATAAATATTTTTTTTTTCTTTTTAACGATCTTTTTTTATATATTTTTTTCTTTTCGATATTTCGCTTTCCTTTGGAAAGCTTCTTCAGGAAAAAATTTTTATTTTTGAAAACTAAAAAAGATCGTTAAAAAGAAAAAAAGATATTTATTAAAGATAAATAAAAAAAGATCGTTTAAAAAAACTATAAAAATTAATCGATGTTAATTGTGCCAGATTCAATTAAACATAAATATTTTTTGATATTCTTATAAAGCATAAGTTATTCGAAAATTTAATTGCGTTACTGTTGCGTACGCATATCCATTTGGCCATTTCACTACTGCTCATAAAGCTTGATTTAGCCTTTCTTTTTTTGTATGGAAAACTCAAGTCTTATATCTGCAGGAAAATTGATTAAATAAGAATTATATACAACCAATACAGCAAAAAGGTAACAAACGCAAAAAAACCTTTGCACAAAAACACAGTGACCATTAGGAAACAATGTTTTTCTAGCACAATTAACTTAGATTAACTTAAAAGTGAGTCCAATAACAAATTAAATATTATTTTAAAACATGTAAAGAAAAATATTATCACTTTATTTGTATCGTTCTATATACAGAAAGTCAACTGTTCCTTCAACAGACTAAAACATTTTGGAGTGACCTCGTACTGTAATTATTATGATCAAGCCGAAAAAATGCACTATTTTTGAATTCACATTCAAACTAATTTAAATTTTTTTTTGGCAACTCTGTTTTCCTGAACGTCTTAAAGGTGAAATTAGCGACGCCTTTTCTCTCCAAAGTGATTTTTTTTACAACCTTGACATTTAACTATAATATAAACATAAAACTATTTTACAGTTTCTTTAATCGTGCCATCGCTATAGTTTTACTTACAAGAACAACTTTCCCGTCTATTAAACTGTCAGCATTATCAAGGTTCGATGACTTGAACAAAATTTTTCTTCTTTAAAATAAAAGAAAGAAAAAGCAGATATTGAATTACCAAACATTCGAATTAAAAAGAAAAATGATAACTCCAGCAGTTTTCCCAGAATAATAATAAAGTTCAATTTACATACTAAAGTAAAAGTCAACAACGGAAAAAATACAATCCATGTTATCATCCGTGTTCTTGCGGCTTTTACAAAATGTTGTGCTGCTGCTCAAACATTTGACCACCAACAACCAACTCAAAGACCACTTTAACCAGCTTGGAAGACAGATAGTCAGACAGATGTATAAATAGACGCACACACACACACACACACACACTTTGAAATGTTTAAAAGAAAAACGAAAATGAAAATAAATTAAACCGAGAAAATAGCGTTAATGCTTGAAGTAAAGAAAATATCAAAAACGAACTTATCTCAAAATGATTATATTTAATTAAAATTCCTAAAAAAATAAAATAAAAATAAAAAATCTGAAAGAAATTAAAATGAATTTAATACAAAACGAAGTGATTTCGACAGCCAACTTTTAATTTTTAAAATTCGCACACAACTCCAGTCATTTGTAGAAGCTTGTTCTCTCTCCACAAAATTTCATAAATTTATGTCACTACCGATCTGTCTTAAATCTTGCGCATACGGAAACACCTGAATGTAATTAACTAGATTTTAAATACTTAAATTATATAAACTCAAATTTATAAGATTTGAGCCAAGCCACACTTAGCTTTGATTATATCTGCTAAAAAATTATTTGATCATTTTTAAAATGAATTCAATTTTTAAGTGAAAATTAAACAAAGAACACCTACAAAAATCGATTTTTGTATGAAAATTTCAGTAAAAACTTAAAATGGCTGTATCTCCGTAAATAAGAGAAATTTCGCAAAAATAAATCTAACTTGTTATCACCTATAAAAAATCGATTTTTATTGAAAAATTAACTAAAAACTTACGAAATCATCTTCAAAAGCAAGGTGAGGTGGCCACTTAGTGCATAAAGTACCTTTGATCGACAAGTTATAATTTTACATCTCTGACTGACTTGAGCTAGCGCTTCTTTGTCGACGTCATGCATTTTTACAAATCGTTGGGTTGAGTTCCTTAAACCTAATTCGTCCGATCGATGTAAGCTGCTTAATTCCCTGTGAATCCAAAAGTTTTATATATTGTTATGAGCAGCAATGAAAAAAACACATCATTAAATATTTATACGGCACCTTGACAAACAGGTTCTTCTCTTAACTGACAACAAAAATATATTTTTCAGAACAAAACAAAAGAAAATTCAGAATATTAGCTCGCAACCGCTTTAATTCCTTCAACTGATTCATTTTTGTCAAAATGTTATTTTTATTTTAGGCCGTAATTATAATGGTTAAAAATAAACATTTCTATATTATTTTTCGGTGTATGTGTGTTTGGGTTTGTGTGTTTGTTAGTGATCTCGTAAAATACATACAATGTTAAAAAATGTTAAAAAGCTGAACACAAAAAGTTCTTCACCCAACCAAAATGAAATTAAAATATGTAAATTTATAAATAAATGAAAAACAATTTAATTATAGAAGATCTAGATAAAATTAAAAGAATGTCATATTACGCCACATATTTAAGGTTTCTAAATAAGAATCTAATGAATTAACGCAGAGAAGCAAACAAAATGTAAAGACAACGTGCAAGTGCTCAGCAAAAAAAATTTTTTTTTGCCGTTACAATAATAACCCAAATGTTATTCTCTATGTTATTCTCTATGTATTCTACGTAAGGAATAGAATATAAATTAACAAATTTTGCATATGTTCCCTTGGGATATAGAAACAGATATGTAGTCCAATTTGCTCAAACTTTAATTACAAGACGCTAATAAATGTAGTGTTCAAGCGTAACGAATAAAAATAAAATATATTTGAAATTCTCAGGAGTTTCTTTCGAATCATATCTTTCCCTATCTTTCTCTCCCTCTATCTCTCTCTCTTTCTCTCTCGATACTTCGCATGTTGCTGCCGTGTAAAAAGCAAACCTTTAGATACTGTCATGATGCACCTACCAAAACGAGATTCATAGCTGCAACATCATTCTTTAGATTATGCGTCTTGTACTTTTTAGGAATTTTTACAAACTGTTTTTAACACTTAAAAGTAAAAATGAGTATTCGCATTTTTTTGCCATATTCATGAAGTTGGCTGTTAAAATACCTAAGATCTCTAGCCATTTATTGTCACAATAATTCTTAGACTATTGTCAGTTGGTTTAATTCCATCTTAGAACTGTTTTCTGTTTGTGTCTTTTATTTTTTGCCTTTGCTTACTAATTCCAGTTAAGAAAGCGTGTTATGCTTGACTTAGCCTGGGGAATTGTTGTCTATTTGTGAACATCCTCCGAGCTTAAATAACATTAGAAAATGCAATCAACTTAGGAACAAGAAATATAAAAGACGACTTGACTGAGGGAATCCAAATAGAAAAACTTGACAGTCATTGCATTCTGTTGTTATAAAAACTATAGATTAAAGAAAAAAAGTGTTGTGCAATGACAATGAATTGATACTTCAAACTATACAAACATACGAGAAGTGTGTACAAAGTTTTCGTGTGAAGATACATAAATAATTCGACTAAAATAATAATAATGAACAAGCCCTAAATTGGAAAAGAAATAAATTGAACGTTATGCGATAAAAATAAACCATCCACTACTGCAAGGTTCACAGATTATTATTTTTTTTTGTAAATCCCCCAATGTAAAAATATTTCGAGAACGGAGAGTTTTAAGTGGAAAAACCGCCGAAAACTAATGCTATTTTAATGACAATTAATTCGCGGCAACATGTAACTAAAATTAAATAAATTTAAGCGTCTTCTGACTAAATAATGTAAATTCAGTAAAATTGTGTGTTAATGGTAAAAGCACGTCTCCTTGGATGCTTTTCTACCGTTTACTTAGTTCCTCACTAATATATGTGGTTTGATCTTCAAATAAGTAAAATCCCCAAGATTAACATATTATTTCCAAAAATGTCTAGAAACTACGCTACTAATCCCAAATACAGCCCATAAATATAAAAATATTCTTATCTTATCTATCTTATCTTGTAGTATTAGGTGGCTGCAGCAATAGCTTATACGAAAGTTCTGTAGTAAATAAGAGGAGACTGAAGGAAAGAATAATTGTCTCGTAAATGATTAATAGATGAAGTTAACTCCCGTATAAAATTAAATCAAAAATCCTAACCAGCGATTAAAGAAAAAACACTTAGACGTAGGGCGAGCGAGAAAAATATACAAGCGCAAAGTAGCACAATGATCACTACATATTTTCATTGATTTGACTCCAAAAGCTAGATGACTGAGATAACTTATTGGCACCCCCCGGGGGCACATTTATCGGTCTTTATAGAATACTTGACTATCTAGACCTGTGCAACTGGGGGAAAAATGGAGTCCAGTCCCCTGAAGGCTGCAGGGGTCAACTGGGAACTCCACGTCATTTCCACGGGAATCAGTAAGCCCCAGAGTTCCGCTATTTGCCTCTTTAGACATTTAACTGTTTTCTGGCTGATTATTGAGGTTGGCCCTATATGGGAGTATCGTGGTGGTTGTGGTTTCGCGGCCCCATATCATATATGTTGTTTAATATGGTGGCCAGGATCATTTCGCCGTTAATGACACCCTAGGTGAATGATCCAGTCCAGTGAGCATGCTAGACATGTGTTCTGGAGAGGAGTTGGAAAGTCTCCAACTCTTCAGCAAGGAGTGATGATCTGCAGCCCTGCTCTGGAATCATTAAAGTTGCAACTAGGAAAAACCTGTTGCTAGAATTAGTCTTCGGCTTCCTAGGACGAGCATGACGTTCCTATTTATGCAAAGTGATTTGACCACCATCTGATTAAAGCTCCATAGCCAGGCGCAGATGTTAACCATATCACGCAATAAATTATTGGCTCCCCCGGGGGAACATGATAGTCATTTTGGAGTCTACTATTCCTCTAGACTGGAGTCTTGCGGAGTAAAAGGAAGGGAGCCCAGGCCCCTTAAAGGCTAGTAGGAGTCACCTGGACAATCCACTATATTTCCACGGGAATCAGTTGCCCGCAGAGTTCCGCTATTTGTCTTTTTAGGCATTTAGCTGTTCTCTGGCTGATTAATTGAGGTTGACCCTTTTGGAAGTATCGTGGTGGCTGTGTGTTTCGAGGCCCTCGTGAGAGTTTGTGGGTCGGATCATTCACAATGAACACAATGAATGGTTCAGGTCCAGTGAGTATGAATGCCGTCGTGTTCTTAATTATATTAAGCTGCATGCGTTCTGGACCAGGAGTTGGATAGTCTCCAACTCTTTAGCAAGGAGAAAAGGCTGCGACCTACTTCGAGCTTTTGAAGTTGCAACTAGGACTGACCGGAGAATGCACGGATTCGAAAGTCTTCTAGGGCGAGAATGGCGCTACATACCATTCACAGTGGTAATGGCCACCATCTGATTATGACTCACTGCCGGTGCAGATGTAAACCTTATCACGTTATAACTTATTGGCAGAGTTATTGCTTGAAATGCTTTGAATAGACTACGATGGAGAAGTTCTTAAAGTATAAATGCCTCATACTTCATGGCATTAAAATCTAGATCACAGGCAAACATATACTTGATATCGGTGCTCAGTTTGAGAATTAAATGTTATTATTTATTTTTAAATTGTAATTCTATTAATTGTCATTCTACAAATATACCAGCAGAATAAAATGCTCTTTCTCCTACTCTATAATTTTTGTCAGCTTTTTTGTATCTTTAGCTACGAAAAGAAGAATATTTTACTATGCTGATATATAGCTTTTGCTACTTTCTTTATAGGTGATCACAATTAGAAACGAACTTGTATGCCAAACTTGCATCACATTTTCAATTATATCCCATGTAATTGAGTAAATTCTAAACTTAATAGCCAACCCCAAACGCTGTTTGCTTTTTTGTTAAAAACTGCAGTCTGCATTTCAGCATTTCAGCATTTATTTCAAACTTCTTTATATTTTTTGCAAGATTTTACACTCGAACCTCGTATGATTTGATTTTAATACATTTGATGGCACAAAGAAATATAACAACAATAAAAATAAATGAAACCATAATAAGAAATCCTAACCGAAGACAGCGGCTGGAGTTCATTGAATTCATGTTACGCTAAGATCGTAAATTATTTCCAAAACAGGTTCTTTTTCCTGATTCCATACTCTCTCAAACTTTTATGATTTTTTTTATTTCCATCTGCAGCTTGTAATTCTAACCATAATTCTTGCTGCTCCTATTGCTGCTTTTGTTTTTGTTGTTGTTATTTCGAAGCATAAAACAATGAACAGAACAGAACAGCAACAACAACAACAACAGTAAGAAAACGAAAAAAAGCTACAAAATTTATACCAACTGGAGGCTGTTGACTTTTTGTGCAGTAGCCATGTTATTCCTCCTCACGTTGTAAAGGTCTTCTTGGCTGACCAGCTTGCTGACTCGGTGGCTGCCTGGCTGGCTGGCAATTGTTTCGCTTTCTTTTTTCAAAACAAAAAATAAAAAAATTCCCTTAAGTTTTTTGGGTTTCTTCTGTCTCTGTTTATATGAGTATGTGTGAGTATGTGTGTTCAATGCATTTCAAATACTTTGTACTGGGTGCACTATAAAAAATGATTCAACAGTCATAATGTCGTGATTATGATGCTCATTATAATGTCTTCTTTTGTTAATACTGCTGCCAATAATGCGATAATAATGATGTTTGATTATAATAACGTGTACAAATAGAAAAGATTATTGCCCCTCAAAAAAGTTAACGAAAATTTAACAATACGAAAATTTAAAGGAATCATTAAAAGTCTAACGTCATTGAGATTAAAATCAACACAATTCAAATTCAATAGAGCGAGGCAAACATACAGTGGGCCGAAAAAGTTTTTTAAGAAAAAAAATCGGTTATAGGAAAAAAGTTTCTTATAAACGACAATTTCTTATATCGGAAAACCGAATATTTCTGGCGTATCAAGTACTACAAGTGAACAAATTTAAAATATAATAAATAAGAAATATCCATCAAGCATTTAAATGTTATTGATGAATTTATTTTCTGAGCCACTACTGTTGGCGCTAACAAATTTATTTTTACGAAATCAAATTGGAGGATTATATTGCTTTAAAAATTAAAAATGAACAGTTTATCTTTAATTACAAATTTAGAAAATCTATTCTCATGCAAATTAAAATTAGGGGTGACAACTATATAACTCCTGGTAGTTACAAATGTTAAGTTAGAAAAAAAATCTGCAGTATTAAAGTGAATAAAATTTGAAGCAATGTTATAACTTGCTTAATCCACTGTGCCATATCATACAGCATTAGCAGCCAAACAGAAACGTCATCATTAATATCATTATCATCACCATTAACATCATGCTGTTTACTGTCCCCATCGATTGTACAATGTGCGTTACTCTAAAGTGTAAATTTTATAGTTTCTGTCTGTTATTCAGGCAGTCAGTTCATTTACCATTTGGAAATTTTGCCGTCCTTTTAGTTAATAGTTCTTATTATTTGTTGTTATCGTCGCTTGTTATTATTTCTAATAGATGATTGGATTTTGAAGATGTCTTTTATGTTGGCTTGAATTCATATTGAAAATTTCTAGATAAATGAAGCTGTATGGGATTTTATTTCTTTGATATTCAATATTTGATATGTTTGATGGAAATCACTTTTATTCTTTTACAACAACATTCGTTGCATGTTTGTGTGAACTTGATTATATTGATTTTATTTTGAATTTTAAGAGTAAAAATTCGATGTTTTTATTGCTGAAGCAATTAGATAAATATTTTTATTTCATGAGAAATTTTATTATTACCGATAAATATTTTTAGTAACTATTTTTAACGGTTAAAAGTTTCCTTGAATTATTTACCTTAATCGAGCAGGAGTTCTTTTATAAAAACTTTATTTAACAAAGGATAATTGTGTGCGATGACTCACACAATAAAATAAACTGAATGATGGATTATTATACAGTTCATTAGTTAATTTTTCCCTAACTTTTTACTAAATGAGAATTATAATCATTCGATAATGTTTACATAGAACGTTTGCTACTTATAAAGGCAAACTTGCAAATTAAAATTAATTTTTATTTGCTGCATTTAATTACTTATTTACCCTTTAACTAATAATATTATTAAATCAATTAAAGGGTGAACTAAATTTCAATCACAAACAAAATAAAATCAATAATAACTATAAATTTGCAAAAACTCCGACAAAGTTGTTATCATACCACTGGTAATAGTGATTTTTATTTATAAGTGGGTCTCTATTAGTCTGCCATAAAAAGATCTAGCTGAAAAATCGGGGTGCTCTTTCTTCTAGCTTTTAATAGTTGTGATTTTAAAATAAAACTGTAAGTAAAATATTAAGCTAACGACTTTCATCTGAATGAAAAAATAACACATTTTAAATAACTGAACTGCATATGTGAAAATGCACAATTGAAAAGTACAAATGCTAGACAGAACAAGTGAGTCGCAAAAAATTTAATTGTGAGTGAAATAGTAGTTTAATCCTCCTTAATAACAGTCAAAGTCGACAGGTAGAGCAGGATTGTGATTAAAGGCTGTTCGCGCATAGGCTTGTGTATCACACTTTTTATTAATAATGAAATTTAGCAAATGGGTTACACCATTAATTGGAATTGGGTTTTAAAGCACCACACTTTCTGACGTAGCAAGTCACAGCAATTACGCAAGTTCACAGTAGTGATTGAACAGTCATCATTCGGTACAATAAAAATTTATTTTTCTATTTATTTATTGGTTATTTTTATTTATTATAAAATTTTATTATTAAATCTTTATGAAATTTTATCAAAAATAAACAAATTGCCTTAAAATGTATACCCACATTCAAATACATAATTGTTTTTGCTTCTTTAATAATATAAAAGTCAGTTAAATGTTAGAAATTTATTTGTTATCAATTTTAGCAGATTTCATTTACTCATCTTCTAAAAACAAGCAATAAGTTTTGGAAAAAAAAATATTTATTAATAAATCGAAAAGTAACTAAAAATAAAAAAGGTCACAGATACAAGAAGCTCGTTTAAAAACAAAATTTTAAATAATGTTACAACGAATTTGAAATGCCTTACTTTCGATCGTTAAACAATCATTTCGTTTGAAATGACAAAAGTGAAAAAGGTTGACGCTTAAGATAATCTTAACTAAGGAGGAATTTTGTGATGCTATAAATATTTTTTTATTTAATTCGTCTTAATACACAATTTTTGAAAAGGTTGCTCACATGAGCCAGCGACCAGCCAAATTTATTTAAGATTTTTTTTACATTGCGACTTGAAAATACGGTGCCATGTAGCACTAAAGTTGGGCCTAGGGTCCAACAAGAAAAAGTCGAGGTAAACTGCAGCAGGTGCCCTTATTGAGCGGATAGCTATGGATGTCGCAGGCTCATTACCAGTCAGTAATGCTGCAAACCGGTATGTAGTAATGGTAATCGATTATTTTAGCAAATAGCCCGAAGTGCATCCCATTCCAAACCAAGAATCCAAAATACTGATGGCTGCATTTGTGAATAACTGGGTGTGTCTATATTGTGTTCCAATTGAATTGCATTCTGATCGTGGACGAAATTTCGAGTCGGCCACATTCAAACAGATGTGCGATAAATGTGGCATCAAAAATACGAGAACGACCTCACTGCATTTATAGCCTGATGGCATGATAGAAAGATTTAATCGTACACTAGAGGAATAACTCAGAAAAATGATCAGATCAGAAAAATGAGCTCGCACCAAAGTTTCCACTGGCATGCCGACCAGCTGTGCACGATTCAAAGTCACGTAGTCCAGCGAAAATTGTGTTTGGAACAGAATTAGAACTGTCGTTTAGACGAATAAATAAATCGTGTAATTTAATTTAAAACTCTGAAGTGCTGTGTAATGATTAATATAACGAAAGGTTTTTTAAAAGGAATAAACGTAACAATATTTCCTATAAATTTAAAACCCTTATATCACCTTATTGTCACCTTAAAATGACATGTTCTTTGAACAACAAAGTACAAATTTGATTTTTTGAATTTCTGAAAATACTCAGAAGAAGACAGATATATATATTAAAACTCTTCTAACTTGTATTTTTTCTTCACCCTTATTATATTGCGGTTTTCTTGTTTTTGTTCTTTTTTCTCTTTTTGAAGAAATAATTTAATTATTATTAAATACTTATTTAATTAATTATTTATGAAAACCACCCAAAATTGTTGAAAACAAATAATTTTATTTAATTTTATACATTTGAGTAACTGTGGTTAAAATGTCTTAACATTTCGCTTAACGTATTTTAAATAATAGAGTTATGCAAAATTGGTTGCGGCAAAGATTTAAATTAAGTAGTAGTGAATACGTATTAATCTTCACTGTGTAAAAATGAGACTAATTTTGTAGTAACTGTGTTGTTGAGCATAACAATTTCGTTATGATTAAGCTCATATAGGTCTTCAAAATAGTAAAACAAAGCTAACCTTGAAGATTGAAAATAAAAATTTGTATTGAACAATAAGAGCATGCAGCTGTATGATTATGATTAACCAAAACTGTATAACATTTTAATTTAAGATCTTAACATATTTTAAATTCAGGATGACACAATTTTTAATTATTTATCACCGTGACTACGAGCAGGTGGCGCTTGGTATACATAAAAACTGAAGCTTAAATCATAAGGAACAAGTACATCGTGTTTAACAAGACTTTTAAACTCACTTTTTAAGCAAGAATCTGAACGGGTATAATCCTTAATAATTTCGAATAGAGAATAGAATAGTGATAATAATTATAATCGTAATTATAATTATGTGATTCTATTTTTATTTATTTAACTGATTTCACTGCAGAATAAATCTGATAATTCTGATAATGAATATGATTGCGAATATATTTATCGAGATGCCTACAACGTTGATTGTTATTATGATTGTCGTTCTGTTTATGCCATTCGTCACCCTAAGTAATATATTTTTTTAATTAAGATGAAACAACATTCGTCAATAATATTTCCGAACCAATAAATTTCTCTAACGGTTTGTCATAAAAATGTTACACATTTGCTTATATATACTTTTACAGTAGTAGGAGTCACAGTGTACAGTAAATGTGAAAGCTGTTACTAACTTATGTCTTCTAGTTCTTCTTGTTATTGTTTTGTAATTGTAAGTCGAACAGGTGTTTAACTTTAAATGTATAAATTAATTTATATTTTCTACAAAGAATTCACTCCTTTATATCTTCTATTTTACATGTTATTCCTATAAATTTTTCGTTTTCTTTTTTTATGCCTTCTTCAAAGCTAAACGCCTTTTCTCAATTACAATTTAATTTAACTGTCAAAATATATAAAATATTATGGCGCTTTTTTCGCCCAGCTTAAATCAACATAAATTTCAGTATCAATAAACGTTCAAGGATATGAAGCACGGATTTAGAAAGAGGCTTTTTATATTTTGTTGTTTATAAAATAAAACATTTTAATAAATAAAATCAATAAAAGGAGGAATGTATGTGGATGAGAAATATGTGAATTTTTTATATATTGAGACAGTAAAGCAGACAACTTTGTTGTTTATACAAGGATTGAATACACAATGCGTCTTACGAAGAAGGGATACACAGCGTAAAGGGCAAAGAAAAACATAATAATCACCTGTTAGTTTTCAATAATCTATAAATCATGTGGTGCAGACAAAGTGTCTGCAAATTATAATTGATTTATAAAATAAACTTAAACGATATTTATGTTCTTCATTTTTTTCTTTTAATTTTTATAAACATTTTGCAGCTAAATATAGTAATTAGAAATATAAATTGTGTGCTTTTGATGGTTTTTAAGCTTGAAATTTGTTACTGGGAGACCAAATGTGAATTTACATAGAAATTTGAGATGTTGTAGCGAAGTGTGGCAAAAAATGGGGTTCTCAAAATTCCCTAAATATTGTTATTAAAGTATAAAAAACAGTAAAAATGTTTGTGAAAATTATTTTAATAGAGCATATATTAATTAAGTACCTTTAGAAAACGAAGTTTTATCATAATAGTAGCATTTGAAAAATGTCCTTTTAAAGAAACCTAAGAAACCTAAAAATTGCTTTTAAAACAGTTTGTTTTTTGGAAAATGAATATACATAATAAGAATTCCACTCAAAAATTATGTTCCTAAAAAAAACTCATCTTCTGGTGAAAACACAATCTGTTGATGTTTTAGTATATTAATTGGGTATGATTTTACGTCATAAAAATTAAATTCATAAAAAATATTACAATGATATAGTACATTTAAAAAAAGACATACTTTATTATTTGAGTGCATTCAACAAAAATCTTTTAAAAAAGATCAGCTTTCAAAATAATTGATTTTAAAGCAATTTGTAAAAATTATCTTTATAAATATTCATTTATAAGAGCACCATTTCAAAAAGTACATTTAAAAAACATTAATTCACTTGATTTTTAAAACAAACAAAAAATAAGAGCACCTTGTTTCGGTAAAATGCCGATAAAATCAATTTTTAGAAAAAGGTCAAAAACTTTTATAAAAATTTGCCAAAAAATATATTTTAAAACTCCAAAATTATTTTTGTTTCAAAACGTCTTTTTTAAATACTTGCAAAAAGGACCGAACGAATTTTGATATCGTTATACAAAACCAATTAAAGTTTAAGAGTTTCATATCCTAAAATATTTATATTTACACCTACGAAATATATATTTTTTAAATTGTTTTTAAACTAATTATTTTTTGTTCATTAACAAATGACCGCTAATTTAGTTTAATTTATTCTACAGAATTATTTAGCTCTAATTAAAATTTAGTTTTTATTCAAACTAAAAAATTAATTTACCGTTATTAATGCTTTGCACACAAAAACCCATATGCAGCAATAACGTTGTCTGTGTATTTTTTGATATTTGTATTAAATTTTGACAAAAATTATTTTAAAAATTTTGTGGATGAAAAATTTCTATTTTCATTTGAAAATCATAAAAATAAATATAGTTTTTCAATGATGGCTCTTTTTTTAATCATGTAAATTAGTTCAAACACAAATAAAAAAATTTTAATAAATTAAAAGGATGTGTATAACTTTGATCGTGATTGAAAATCGAATTGCTGTTTAGCCTTCGGTGTTGATAGGTGCAAAATGACAGTTAAAATTAGTGCCGTTAACTTAATTAACCGTTGCTCAATAAGCGATAATTATGTGGAATCGATAAAAGCATTCGTGTCAAATATTTTGGGTAAAGTATTCATTAAGATAGCTTTGTATTGTGGCATTAATTTCTTTTAGCTCTTCGGAGCCAAACGATAAAAATTTGCTTTCGCTAAAAGTTACACATAGACTCTGGAAAATTTTGCAGAAGGTGTAAAAAAGTACCAACATGTACTTAAAAAAAAGTCTTAGAAACGCCATATTCAGACACTAAGAATTTGTATGTCAACTATCAAAACTAAAGCGATTCCTAAAATGATGCGAAAAAAACATTAAAGTTAAGAATTTACACAGACCTAATTCTTTATCATATATTTTGTTATCTTATCAGCCGCAACTATAACAAAATTGAACATTTTGATATTGAGAATGTCCCAAATTGTACAGAACTCTTCGTGTATGAGTCCTCGTTCTTATCGTAATTTATTTTAAAATTTATCTGACCTTATTGACATCACTCGGAGCTTAAGCGAATATTTTTGTTTATAATAATAAAAGCGGTATTATTACATCAATATACACACCCTCATTCTTTTGCTCTTTTTGCTTTTCCTTTGTTGATTTTTATTGTCATTAAAACGGTGTTTTGTTTTTAAATTTTTTTCTGTGCGGGAATGCGAGCATTATTTGTTTGTTGTAATTATAAATGCATTTTTTATATTAAATTATTCTCCTTTCAGCTTTGCAATCACAAATATTAAGAAAAAAACACGTTGTACTGATATTTTAATTACACAATTTCATACAAATGCGTCCGTGGGTTTGTTTAAGTTACTTTTTAATATCAGGTGACACAAATACACAGCGATTATTTTGTTACTTATATAACCGGTGTTGTTACAAACTTTTTGTCGTAACATGACATAACGTAACAGCTCTCTGAAATTCTGTAAATTCCATTAAATATGATTGCGCTTTCACGTCTATGCATTTTTGTTGTAGACAAATATAGAATAAAATTACAAAATGCCATCCTGCTGGTAGACTTTATGCCTTAAAGATTTCTGAAATTTTACGTTGAATGTAGATGCTTTACCAGTAAAAATTAATAACGTCCTAGAACCTGCACAAATATACATCAAGTAATAGTCAATTTGTAGTACTTGCAGTTAAAAATAATTGGTATAATAAAAAAAAGTTAAAAAGAATAAAGAGAATGAAAAAAACTCTGAAAAAAGTAGTTTTAATCATAACGTTGCATTTTGTTCGTTTTTAAAAAGTTGTTAATCTTCCCTGTTGCACGTGAATGCGGGTGTGAAAAGTTTATACAGATAACGTTATTATAACCATAGTTTCATATTATTATATAATTATGATTTCTAATTATAATTATATACTGATGCTGCTCTGAGAGTAGCGTCAGCATACCGCACGGTATCGGAGCCCGCAGTCCTCGTCATAAACGGAACTGTGCCAATTGAGCTCTTGGCCGGGGAACGTAGAGCCCTCTGGACCAGACAGAGGCAACTAGGAAGGGCAATCAGGGAGACAGAAAAAAGGGAGATACGTTCGCAGACCATGCAAAGATAGCAGAAAAATTGGAACAACGAATCGCGTGGAAGATGGACGGCTAGATTGATTACCGACTTGAATAAGTGGGTGAATCGAAGACATGGTGAAATTAACTATTTTATAACGCAGATGCTGTCTGGGCACGGTTACTTCCAGCAGTACCTACACAGGATGGGAAAGGCAGATGGTGTTACATGTATCTATGGAGATAATTGTCTGGATGATGCGGAGCACGCTTTCTTTAAGTGCGACAGATGGAGAATGGAACGGCAGTCCCGGGGTGGTAGACATGGCTCGAAAAAAGGGGAGGTTTTTAGTGGATGCAATCTCCACATACCAGAGCTGTGACGACAGCATCTGAGATGCCTTTTTGGCATTTTCCTCCCCTCCCGCAAAAAAAAAATTATAATTATATACAATTACTTTTATAAATAAAGTTTTAATTACATTTACGATAATTTTATACTTTATTAGAAAAATTCTACTTGTAATTACAGTTATATTTATAATTTAATGTGACAAATTTATATAAATTAGAATTATGAATACAATTGCATAATTAGTACATAAAAATTCACTAATTATAAATTTAAATGTAATTATACAAAAACCTATTATTTAGGTTACACTAATAATTTTAGTGATAGAAAAATTATTTTTTTCTAAAATTATTAGAGAATCCCTGTAAATTTGCATTAGATATGCAAAAACTAATACTGCCATATTAAAATTTATAAGTGAAGATTATAATTATAATTATTAAATATAATATTCAATATTCTATAATATTTATATTTTTTTATTGTTATAATATCAATTGTCTTATATAATTGTAAATATAATTAAATGTGAAACGGTATTGGTGCCTACAATGGTTGTTTTCGGAACATAATTTTTTTCCAAATGGTATTTAAAAAATTATTAAAAAAATTACTTTAGCACTTTTTTTTATAAAACGGTGTGTGTGTTTAAACAATCAGTTTGGAGAGTTTATTTTTTTAAACAATTTTATTGCTGATTTATAGTCCATTTTTCTCAACGATCATTATTTAATATTTTTGTTTCTATTTTTTATTGCTTTATACATTATTCTCTGGTGTAGTTGGTGGTATCATTATGGGATTGTTTGCTAGAAGTTTTTTGCCGCCTATTTTTGTATAAAATTTGATATCCGCTTATAGTTTTATTTACTGGTTTTTATGGTTCTTGATAGTCAGTTTATACATTTGACGTTTGCTTAATAATATTTATAAAATTTCATAAAGTAATGACAATGAGAATTTTTATTGAGCTTAAATGTGTTACAGTTGACAACCATTTGAATAAAATTAAATATTTAAATAAATAATTAAATGAAATGAATGTAATTGAATGACGAAAGTGAAATGTGAACCAGTTGTTTTTAAATACATGTTTTTATAGTTACAATCTTTGTCTTAATGAGTGACAGTTCTCTATCATCGCAAAGCAAAAAAATTGGATTTTGTTTATTGTTGTTGATTCTGTCAAAAAACTCAATAAATAAAATAAATAAATGATAATGATAAATAAATAAAAAAATAAGTTTTGTCGAATGGTACTTTGTAACAAAAACACGTTTTGTTGCTTTGACTTTGCAATTGGTTAGCCGTTTCGAGTGTTTGAGAATGAGGGTGGTCAGGCAGTGGTGTCCGATATCGTATTATCTTTCTTTTGTATTATATTGCAGTCAATGACAAATCACCTGTCATGTTGGGCAAATAAATACTCGTTCATTAATAGTGTGATTTAAGAACACATATACTATAATTTATAATTTATACAAATGTGCTCAGCCGTAGGCTCGATAGCAACATTTTCAAAAATTATTATTATTTTATTAAGGTGCTTTACATTCCAAACTATAATTGAAACTTTAAAGTTAATCCATGGAAAAATTATCATGAAAAGAGCACCTTTTGAAAAAAGCCAATCGTGAAAAACAAACTGCAATTTGGCTTCTTCAAAAAACAGTATATATTAATAATTTACTTTTTCTTTGAACATGAATTTAAAATGAGTAGCTCATGAAACAATATTTTTCAAAACTCAAAATTGTTTGAAAGTACCTCAAAAATATATATTTATTTACTGTACCTTATTTATTATTTATTTATGATTTAGAAAATCGGAAATGCCTCTAGAATCTACTTGATAAAATATTTTTGTCAAAAGTACATCAACTTAATATATGTCAATTCAAAACAACCCTTCCTTCACAAATCAAAGCGTTGAAGAATAGTACTAGAAACTACAGATACCTTTTCAAATTGGTATTAAATTAATATTTCTATTTAAATAGCGCTTTTTTAAATACAAAAACTTAAATTAACCTAAACTTAGACTTGTATCAATATGGTTTTTTTAAATATTTTGTTCTTGTAAAAAAGTAAATTTCATATATTAATAAGAAACTCTTTTAATGAAATTTTAGAAAAATTGCAAATTAACAACAAATTAATGGATTGTGGTTTAATACAAACTCTGTTGCCCATATCGCAGGGTAAAATGTCTGTTTACTTTAAATTTACATATTTGCTTATATTGTTTTTTTTTTTCGTTCAAATACATTTAAACTTATAGCACGCGTTTTTTGAATGAGAAACCCACTGTCATGTAAAATACGTTAATTTATTTACAACAAACTGATAAAATAATCAAATTTTATAAAGTAATGAAATTAATTAACACCATTTTGGTTTTTTTTTATTTTGTTGGACACACTTATGCGTTCACGCTAGTTGTGGTTACAGGTCAAAATGAAAAATTTAACAAAAAACTGGCTAACAGGTAACAAGCATTCTGTTTTTGTAGCAATGAAACCATATCCATACTTTTCTATGTATACAGCGGGCTGAAAAACAACTAGATGAGGGTTTTATTTTATATTTTTTGTTTATTTGCAAAAAACTAAAAAAACTAGAATATTTTATAAAATAAATGTTCTTGTTTATATAAAAACCGGTAACTGAAGGTTTTTAATGAAATAAATCAAACTTTATGTTATCGACATGAAACTTTATAAAAGTGTTCGAAATATATTTTATTATGTTCTGTTTAATATAACTGTAAATATGAACAATCTTTTGGATACAATTTTTTTAAAAAGGAGTCATAAGCTGTGTTTTTGTGGGGAAACGCATACATAATTAATATTTTGATTTTTTTTAGCCTGTTAATTAGTTAAGGATGGTCAGACGTTTCAGGTACTCAACTGAGCTAAAACATACTCGCCGAAAAAATATTTGATTAACGTCTTCCAATTTTCAATATAGCTAATGACAATTATTGTGGCTTCCCCATAATACCAAGGCTCTATCCATGGGTTAAAAAAAAAATTTACCAAATTAAATTAGAAAACTTAAAAATATATAATAGGCGAAAATATATCAAAACTGTAGAATGTTTTCTAAAACGAAGCAAATTAAATATGTTTCAGCTTTCTTTATGAAAAGGTTCCTTCATTTGCCTTAATGGTGTGGATCCAGCCAACTTCGCACTTAAGTTATCATCCAGCATAAAATTTTCTGTGGCGTCGTCTAGATTCGAACACATATTCTCTTGTTTGTTTACAAAGCGAATATTTTTGTCACATACTGTTGTATACAATCTTCTACAAGGCCGCCACATTTATAAATGCAACTACAAAAATTGTTCTCACTGCATTTTTTAAGTATCTTAGTAACTAAAGAATCTTATTATTAATATAATTAAAAGCAAGTTTTGTTTAGCTTTTTTTGTAATTATTTTACTCCCAAATAAATTAAATTTGAAGTAAATAAAATTTAACCATTTTTCGCATTTAATAATGATCTTTGAAAAACACTTGTCCTATATAAATTGTTTACTCTCCTTATATATGTTACTACCTGTATTTTGCATTTCATGTTAAAATTATTTACACAACCTGTTTTCCGACTAATTTTTTTTATAACCTCGTTTATTAAAACTTTGGGCAAAAACTTTTAAAATATTATTTTAATGATCTTCAAGATTATTTTGCTCTGCTAATTTTTGTTATTTTCCATTGCCAAAACAAGATAATTAAATGTATGTCTAATTATTACCTTACTAAGTTGGAAATAAAAACTAATTTATATTTTTTTGTTTTAAAGACTTTATTAACGCCATTTTCGCCTGACAATTGACGCACTAAATATTTATCTGACAGCATTTAGAATTTTTTTATTATTTAATTATTTGCACAAGTGTCTTCAAATTATTTTGCTTATGAAATAATAGTAAAAATACATTTTTCTACATTTGTTTTCTTTCTATATCCAGGTAAACTATTTTTTTAAAACTTTGGCAAATATTGACATTGGCATTAATATGTTATTCAAATGAGTTAAGTTTTTCATTGAAGCCAGTACGATTAGTTCAAACTTATTAATTATGCATTTTTCTCCTAAGCAATAATTCCAAAGCCCTTCTAAAAGTGATATTTGTAACTAAAGAATTTGAATTGAAATCTAGTTCCAGTAGTATCTCAAGTTATATAACATACAAATCTCATCCAAAATACCCTTTAACGATTTAAAATTTCCTTAAATAAATCCACAATTCCTAACAAAGTTTTTTAATTCCCATTTTTAACAAAAAATCCTTTTTTTGGGAATAGATTTACTTAAATAGCAGCATAGTAAAATATTATGCGTAAAAATTTTATTTTAATATCTCTAAAATTCTAAATTCTTGTTATAACAATCGAACTCATAATAATAATAATAATGAAAACAGTTTAATTGGATCTTCTAATGAGCAGAATAGATTTTAGTAAATGCACAAATCTAAAGATTTGTATTTACTAAAATTTAGATTTCTAAAAAGCTGCAACTCAACTAGCAAATATCGTTTGTTTGTTTGTTTTAAATGTCAAAAAATATATAAAGGTTATATTTTATTTATAATAAAAGTCAAATTATGTCATACGTAGTAAAATTTTGAAGATTTGAAACAAATTTTAACAATACGCAAGATAAGCGTATCTCAGAGTTGTTTAATAACAATATCAATAGTCAGAGTTATTCCACCTTATTTTAATCATTTAGTTAATAAAAAATAAAACTATTATGTTAGTCGATTCGTTTTGAAATGCCCTTCCTTATGTCACAAGTATACACTCTTTCAATTTCGTCCATAGAAAAATCTATGACATACCCACGTTTTATATTATCCAAAACAGCGACGATTTGTGTGACGTAATAGTCCCGGCCGCATTTCACATGATCCGTGGCCCATAGTACCATCTTGCTGGCTTCTTTTCATAAACAAGTTTCGAAGCTGACAGTTGCTGGCATACGAATTGAGACCAACAAACCATTTAAAGTTAAACCATTCAACAACGTGCTAACTATTTGTGCTGCAGCACTCTTACTTAATTAACTTAGAAACAAGGAAATTGCTTTATTTTTCCTTCTTCTTCGTTGTCGCATTCAATTACAGATAAAACTTATCAGAATTTAACGTCGTTTAAGAAACTAGAGAAAAATCGAGGTGGTCAGAAAATTTCATTTCATTTCTTATCGCCAGTTGAATGTTGTTTGTTCTTGATTTTTTACAAAGTCTGTTTTAATTTGAGTTTCAAGAAACCAATTTATGTTTCTTTTTAATAATTTTAGTTTCTTTTAACTACGGCGAAATTCAATTTTTCTTATCTAATCTTATCACAAAAGTAACAACTCAAACAAAATTACGAACAAGAAGAACAGCAATGAATAACACTGAGACTCACATATGCAATAAAGAAAACACACCATACGCGAAAATGATTGTGTGGCACCACACACAAGCAACCAACCAACTAACCGACATTGTAAATTGTGTAGCAGCACTCAGTCACTTCTTTAGTTCTTTTTCCTCACTTTCTCGTGCAAAATTTTCAGATTATTACTGCGATTAATGCGGGTGGTTAGTGTTGTAAAGCAGCAGCAATATGAATATGACGATGTTTTGGTATTTTGTACTTAATTGAAGAAATACTTTGTAGTATTTCTAGGTTATCTCTTTAAAAAAAATACTGATGAATCAGGTTGTGCAGAGTTTTCGGTAAAACAACTGTCAGTAGCAGAAACTTTCGACATTCGAACACTTCACAAGAAAAAGTCATTAGTGAAAAAATAGTCGAGACAGTAGTGACTAATTCACGCTATCCCAGCGGCTGGCGATCTATGTGGTTAGATTGAAGTAGAAGGTCATTAATATTCAGATAATATTTATCTTAATACAATTAAATTTTTGTTTTTACAGTCACTTTTTATTTATTTTTTTTTAATTTGGACTTAATTCCAAATAATCGCTGATTGCCATGCCCTACGAGTAACATAATAATTGGAAACTGGAGACGTGTAGGTTTATCATCGAAATTCCACAAGTGATTTGATTTATTCACTTTATTTCGTGAATATTACAGAAAATAATTTAGTTTTGATCCTTTTTCAGCTACAAGTTTATATGTTTTTTGCGCCTTTTTGCATAGAATTAAATATATTGCCTGTCCGCCTGGAAAGGTTCCAGTACCGTAAAAACTAGTTTTTCATGCCATTTTTCGACTCTTTTTTAAAAAGAGAAATTTTTGGGCCATCACAGGCTTTTTGTAATTTTGTCTTTAATTTAGCATTCATTTATTTTTCAGTACATCTTTCCTTAAATTTTCTATACACCAGTTTATATTAGTTTCTTAATTCTTAAACTATTTGAGAGTTAGTAAAGCACCAGGCCAGAATTTTACAAAACAACACGTTCTGTCGTGACATTAATTTTCAAAATGACCTGAATGCTGCAGCAATATTGCAATTTTTCACACCTACTTAATTTAGTTCATCTCCAATAATATTTTATTTTATTGTGAAATACAAATCACATCCTTTTTACTTTCTTGACAAGTAATTAAAACTTTAGTCACTTAAGTTGTATCAAACATCTCTACCACAACTTTATTAGAAATTTAAGAAGAAAAAAAAAGATGTCTGTGTAAATAAAATAATTCATTGAAAAGAAACTCTTAACAAAAACTTTAACAAAACTTTAATTAATTGGCAATACTTTCACTACATGTGCAAGTTTATTTTAGCTGCGTACGTGTGTGTGTGTGTGTGTGTGTTTTCATTTTGCAGATGTTTTCTTTTTTCGAGTTTTCTTTTACTTAAATTAATTAAAAACTTGTTTATTGCTATACTACCCAGTTTTCTTTTTTCTTTCTTTTGTATTTAAACGAATGATACTGACGGTGATAAATTATCATTTGTTGTCATCATTATTATTGTCAACTGATACATCTCCATCATATCATATCAGATCAGATCATCACCTAAAAAGAAAAGTTTTTTTAATAATTTTTTTCTATTGAAGACATAATTATTATTATTTTTTTTTATTTATTTGTAAAATGTTTTCTTTTTTTCTGTCATCGCCATTAAGGATGTTGATATTATACCGCTTTTGCATCTGGCTGGCAGTTAGTAATGAATGCTACTTTTCCTGTTTTAGTTTTTTGTGCTGGTGATTGCATGTTTGTGTGCGCTCTCATACTTGCATCGTCTGTTTATCTTTCTAAGGGAACATGACATAGTTTTGTCTATGATTTAAAGAGTACGATTTCATTTTTTTCCAAGTTTTGATTTAAAACTAGAAACCAGCTTCAAAGTTTGTTGTAATTATGTGTTGTTGTTTGAGGAGCAGTTTAAACTAGGGTGACACATATTGAAAAGGAATTAGACTTGAAGAAGACGAATCTTAAATTTAAGAGATGTTTTGTATTAAAACCATAGTTGTTGTCTTATCATATTGTTATTGGAATTTTGCAATATTGTTATAAGGTTAAAATAAAACTACACTAATAATATGTAAAATGTAAATTTTTTAAGTATGGACATGTTATAATATATCATATTGATAATTTTCCAAAAAGTTATTAAACTGTTTTTTTTTTTTTTTGTTTAAACATTTTCACACTAAGCGTTTTAAATGAAACCATTTCACTAATAGAAAAGCGTTTAGTCGAGAGCGAAACCAAAATAGATTTAAAACCCAATCGTATTTGTTTGATTTTAGTCATACTTTGATTACATGAGCACAATTTTAAATATTTTAATATATTCTTATAATATATTATTATTATTATAATTGTAAAAAACACATTATTTTGAAAAACATAACAACATGATTGCGGCTAACATATAAGTAAAATTATATTGTGTTCAATTTATCCAGTTAATATTTAAAAGATAAAAGAAAATTCTTTGCCGCAGCTAAATTGAGACTTGGTACGACCATAAATTGTTTACTGAAACGATATATGAAGTCAAAGAACATAATATGGTTCCAGCTACCATATCAAAATAACGACTTTTCTCTGCTTGCATTAGTACTGAAATTACACTTAACAAAAGCTAAACCAATATCAGATCATATCCTTAACTGAATTAAAACTGTTTTGAAATAAAATTGTAATTAAAAATGAATTAAAATTATAAAGTATTAAAGCTTAGCTAAACGGATACATAATTACAGATATGCTTTAAAAACACGATTCATTGTTCCCTTGTGCTGAATTCTGAATAACATTTCACTTCGTTAGTTAAAAAATTGTAATAAAAAGCCCAATTTTCCAAAAACTTAGATTTTTGTTAAACTAAATTATTATTTGATTGACTTTTGCGTACGAAATATTCTTCAATTTGCAAATGTTCCATTGCATGTTGTAAAAAATTATTTTTCTGTTAATCAATAATTTTGATACGATAAAAAGGATAAAAACTAGCTTTTTTCAATTTCGTTTTATATTTTATATTTTGTTTTGTGAATTATAGAATTTTGTTTGCTTGTAAAAATTTTATATTTAGATAAAATGCCAAATTAATTAATGTTTAAATTAATTAAATTTAATAATATTTGTTATTTGTTATTATTTCATCTTTATTGTTTTAGTTTTTTATTAAATTTGAATTTTTCTGCTCAATTTTATTTTTGGCGGTAGATTAAAATAGCTAATTTTTAACTCATTATTATTTTTAACCAAATTCTTGTTGTTGTTGTTTTTAATATATGTTTAGTTCCTTGTAATATTTCTTTTTTATTGATGAAAGTTCTGGGCTTCAAGTATTTCTTTTTTATACATTTTTCGTTTTTTTATACTGTTTCTGTTTTTGTCATTTTTTTTTTGTTAGTCTAAATCTATCACAACAAAATAAATTAATTTAGAAAAACATTAAATCTTCGTGTTTCAATATATTTCGTTCTTATCTGGCAAAACTATCGAAAATTGTTCAATGTAAAAATACATATTTTATCTGCAGTATCTGCAATGTTAATATTTTTGGCTAAGCATATTAAAACGGTTAAACTTGCTAAGAAATATTTATATTTATTTCCTAAACTTTAAAGAATAAAATTCACTTCTTCCAAATCAATACTAGTTTAATACTATTTGCTCCTCCTTCTCGTTATAAAGATTTTCAAAGACATTTTTTATATTTTTTCGTTTTTTGTTTACTTTTAAATGTGAAAATTTTTAAATTTGTTCATTTGGCTTTCATATCATTGGAATCATTGGAATAGAATTTAAAAGTTTTTTGTAAGTAGACAGACAGGACAAAGATATTTCAACAGAAAAAAAAAACAAAAAAATTATATTTTCACATTTCATTCAACTGTTATTGTCATGGCTTTTATTGGAAAATGGATGTAGTTTTTATTACCAACAAAAGAGAGAGAGAGGGAGAGAGAAACATTAAATAAATACTTTTTTTTGTTAAACTTTAATAAAATTTAGTTTTCTTCATATAAAAATTGATATCGATGTAGAAAATCGATAAGAATGTTCTCGGAGACTATAATTTCTGTCTGGCTAAGTTTTAAAGTGAATTAAAAAATTGTTATAAACGTAACTTAAATACTCAGAAATACATCTTAGATTAGCTTAAAGAAAACTACATAATATACATAATTTGCAGAAAACCAAGGTTGTGGTATGGTTACAATGACCATATTATGTTCTTTGCATAAAATTAAAGTTGCTGCACGCTATACTTTAGTCACGATATACAATTTTTTGTTAATATTTGAACATTAAATATTATGGCACACAAAAAGGACAATATTCGCAACCAAATTTTTTAACTTTGCCGAAATAATATGATGGTGATCGTTAATGTCACCTGCATTTATTTGAAATATTATGTTTGCCTTTTTATCCGTTCAGTGATTTGTTTATGAAAAACAATAAATAAGCAGTTTTTTTAAATAAATAATAATAATAAAATAAATAGGTAAATTTAGGTTGTAAACAAATGAAAATATTAAATTAACCAAAACAAAAACATCTCAAAAAAATGTATGTAATTTTTGTTATGGACATTTAAACATAATATGGTTACATTCAACAGTCTCATTATTATATATGACGACAGTAGCGTTTTAATTATAACAGCATTATTAATATGTTACATTAATCATAACAAATTGCTCTTAGATTAAAGTAAGTTTAACCCACGTTTATTTGCATGTTGCTAAGCAAAATTAAACTGGTGGTAAATTACAAGAAAATATGAAATAGAGTAAATTTTAAATAGGTTTGAACTAGGCCTAAGGTTATCCAAAACAGAAAGAAAATCAGTAGCAAAACGAAACAAGTTAAAATTTTGCTAACAAAGAAATAAAAGTAGAATTGGGAGAAAAACACAACTTTAGTAAAACTAAACCAGAACAGATAAATATTTCAAAGGAAGTCCTAAAATCTTAGTTAACACGAAAACAAAACTGTAGTTTATCTGAACACAAAAAAAACTAAGAGAGAACTAGAATTAAGCCCAAATTAAAACACAGTTGAGCTCTAAGTTCTAAGATTCATTTAGACTTAAACTTAGACTTTTATATTAAAGATATTATTCTTAAAATAAGAGTAGTGTAAATTAAAGTGAAATATTGTTGAAATTAATGCAGCTCTTGACCATAATGCTGGATTGACGATTTTAATCAGTTAAATATTTTTTCAAAGGTTCATTACTTTCTTCACTTTTTTGACGAATTTTAAATAAATTATTTTTATCACATCTAAACCATTAGTTAGCGAAATTTCGTGGTTTTAGTTGGCAACACTTAAATATTTAAAATTTGTCGGTCTTTTCTAACTCATGGAGTTAGACTAGTTTTTTTTAAGGCCCAACTGTAATATGCATAATCTGGCTAAAGCTAATGTCAAAAGTTGGACGAAAAGTCTGTCAAATGTTTAAGCGAATCATTGAAGACTTTTACGTGGCTATATTGTACTTACATGAATATGAAATTATTATGCACAGTTGCACATTTATTTTATTCGTACTTTTGCAAAAAAAAATAATTTCGTTCTAAATAAATGAAATTTATTATCAAAAAGGCGTTTAAAAATTATATTTTGTATACTCAATACTATCCTTATACAAATTTATAATTTTTTGCTAATAGTTTTAAGAAAATTACGAAAATTATTATTTGGGCCAAAACTACTAAAAAATGCAACAATAAAAAAATTAAATTTTATTGCAAATTGCGTGTTAAAAAAATGGAAAAGAAAATAAAATGTTTAAAGGCGCTCGTTCCTTTGAATTGCCGTTATAACAAAAAGCGTCTCTTTTTCATATAAACTATTTTTTCTCTATACATTTTCTATTAAATTCAGATAAAATATATTTTGCCCTCCATTGGAATTTGTTTACTGATGTACACAATGCAAAATCAGCTGTTTGCGTACGAAATGTGCGATCAGTTTCGTACTCTGCATAAGCCATTGACATTTGACGAAACTTGACGAAAAGTTTTGTTAAGTACATTATAGTTCGCCACATATGATTATTATGTATTTGCACAGTTGTTTAAATTGGCTTAAGCCTGCATATGCATATTATAGTTGGGCCTTTAGACTCTAAGTGATTTGGTAGAATGAAACATTTCTTTCTTCTGCAAGATATAAGATCTTAACTAGCGCTTCAGTTATCTCTGTTTGAATTTCGAACATTTTGAAGAAATTTTTTTTCCAACGCCACATATTGGCCCAATTTTTTTTTTTCTTCGTCTATGACATTGAAATCCAGCTACCAAATTATCGTCATTAAAACTTCTAGTTTGCTTTTGGAAAATAAGTGATGCAAGTTATTTATTGATTTTTTTTTGGCCTGCCCAGTTTGCCAAACAATTTTCAATTTAAATTCTTTTAATACGAGGAAAAGTCATCTTAGCTTGATTTATTTCATTTAGCTACGTGTTTCTTCAACCAGAAATGATCTCAGATGAATTGAATAATTTTCCGTAAAGTCAATTGTTATAACGATTTAAAGAAAGTTGGCAATTCTGAAGGAAGGCATAGACTTGCAGAAAACCTGTTCACTTCTTCCCCTAATTGCTTCCGTGATGTATACTGGCGAGTTGCTTTTTCTCCGTAGCGTTCTTTAGAGTAATTGAAATAATGGCTTTGGCTCTTGCTTGATATTTGGTGTCTAGTGTTAAATTCATGATTAATAAAAAAAAGTCATTCAGTGGTATGACTAATAAACTCTGATCAAACCACTAAGCAAATCAGACCATTTTACCAATATTTTTTATATCATCCAATCTTTAATTGGATATTTTAATTGTTAAGTCATGGCGCTAACTAAGAAAAAACGTGATTTAAATAATCAGAATATGGGAGTAGCATAAAATGATTGCATTATATGGTTGTTGACAGAGTGTGATTTGTTTTACATTCGCACCTGGCTATGTAGCCGTAATCAGATGGTGGACAAACCACTATAGTATAATTTTGAACGTCATACATTCGTCCTAGATAGCCGAAGGCATAATTTTAAGCAACAGAAGCACCTAGTTGCAACTTTAATGATTCCAGGACAGGGCTGCAAACCATCACACCTTGCTAAAGAGTTGGAGACTTTCTAACTCCTGTCCAGAACACATGTCAAGCATGCTCACTGGACTGGATCATTCACTTTGCGTGTCATTATCAGTGAAATGATCCTGGCCACCATAACTTTCATAAATCCCTTATGGGGCCGCAAAACCACAACCACCACGATACTCCCATATAGGGGCCATTCTCAATGATCAGTCAGAGAACTATTATAAGTCTAAAGAGAAAAATAATGAACTCTGCGGGTTCACTGATCCCCGTGGAAATAAAGTGGAGCTTTCAGTTGTCTCCCTGTCTGACTTCAGGGGACTGGGCTCCCTTTTTCCCCAGTTGCACTGAGTCTAGATAGTGGAATATTCTATAAAGACCATATTTATATGCCCCTGGGGGGATATGGTTGTTGACAACATTATTATAGTATAATAAATAATGGTATTGTTGTTAAGGTAACCATACTATTGTCTTATATAATAAAAATCTTGTAAAATATAGCCATAAATTGTTTAAAATATTATCATAAAAATTATTAAAACTATTTTTCTTTTTTTATTTTTTTGTATACTTTATCTTTAAATTTAAGAAAAGAAAAGCCTTTTTAAGTCTCAGTGAGTTTTTGTGATTTTCTATAGATTTACCCTCGTAACATAATAATTTATGGCAACAAAAAGATGAATATGTTGTTTTACTCTTTCGTTTTCAATTTATTTTATGCACACTGAATCGTTCGTTCGTGCCAGTACAGAGGAACCTTCAAATTTATAAATTGGTGAGACATCCTTGCCAGGACATCTGTTCAAGGTTAACATGTAGTAGAACTGTGTGTTTCAGCTAAAAATGAAGCAAAATGAAATTTTTATGGAAATAAAAATAAAAAAGCCATTGAAATGGTAGCATGTGTTTTACGATATAATATTGATTTTGTTCTCTTCTTCATAAATTCTGGCTCGTACTCGTATGCCAAGGGTTTTTTCTTTGGTTGTTTTTTACAAAAGTAATTTTTGCACAACCCCAACCTTCCAAACTTTTTTCTAGTAAGTTAATAAAGTTTACAAATTTGCTTTGAAGAAGAAAAAACGCACCCTTTTTGGTTAATAAATATCTACATATTTAGATAAGTTGTTGTTCTTATGTTTGTGTGTGTATTTATTTAGTTGCTATTCTCTGAATAATTAAGAATTAGGGAAAAACGAAATCTTATTAAAACAAAGTTAAGAATTTTTTTTTCAAAAAACATGTTTTTTTGTTCTGAACTAAATCTGATTCTATTGATTTTTTTCCTGTTTTGGTATTAACGGCACTCCCTCATCAATGACATGGTACTTCATTTTTATGACTTTTCCCTTTGGAAATACTTATTTTCTGTTTTTACTTTTTTATCAATAGCTACACAGGAATCTAAAATTGATTTTATAAAAATAATCTGGAAATTCTGAATTTGGTTATTTTTATTGGGTATTTTTACTGTTGGTGGTGTTTAATTTATTTATTCATTTATTATCTTATCAACATTTTGCTTTTTTTGTCTCATGTTTATGTCATTTTACTGTTCATGTCTTCCTAAGTAACAATTTGTGTTAGTTTTTATATCAGTAATAAAAATGTTGACTTTATTTTAGAAACAAACTACTAAGGCAGAGCATATCTACTCATAGATAAAATATTATAATTAAATTTTATAATTAAAAGAATAATTAGGTTATCGGAGTGTTATAAGCTTAACAAAAAATATCCTAGGAGAAAGACTGATTAGGGAACGCAAACATAATACAAATAGCTGCCCCAATTTCCCTTTGTTTATATTTCAATTTCAAAACTTTATTGCATTTTAGGAGTCTAATCTTTATAATGTTTTCTACCACTTTCAAGTGTTTTTCTTCTTTTTGAAGAGGAGTTTCATAACAAAATGTATTTCGCAAATGATGTTTTGATTATTTTAAGAATTTAGTTTTGTGCTCTTTTTTAGTTATTTTCTGTTTGCAAACTTAAAATCCCGTTGTTACTATCAAAAAGGTTTAACAATTAAATCAACGATTTTTTAAACCTCTTTATAAAACATTCGTTATTAAAACAAGACCTTTCTTTTAAATAACGTCAAAAAATTCTTAAATTTCTCTTAACGGAAAATTTTTCTAGTCTGGAGATTTTTAGTATTTTAGATTCAAAAGTTTTAGGCACCAGATGTTTTAAAAGAGATAAAATTTTCTGTTAAGCAATAAAACGCTGAAAACGTTAATTTTTTAAAAGTAAAAATGACGTAACACTTAGTTAGCATTGAAGCATTAACATATTTTCGTAATCTTTTTACTAAAAATGTTAGTAAATGTAATTTTTATAATCTCAATTACAAAAGCCTTTTCCAACAACTTTTGTTTAACCAACAAGATGATGAAAAGCTTATTTTTTTATAGTTTTTTTAAGCCTTGATAGATTTTCATATGTATATTATTTTTGTTTTATTAATAACCTGCTTTTTTATTCTTGAGTTTAGTTTTAACTTTTTTTTTTTTTATATCAACATTCTATTGCCATTCTCCATTTAAATAACTGCTCTGATTATAGACCAGATTTCTTAATTATAATTGAAACGCATACAGAACATGATCAAAATCGAATAAAATAATTTGGAAGGCAAAAGAGTCATATTAGCAACATTTAAGACCATTTAATGGGTATCTGTAAATAATCGTATAAAATTACCAAAAACAACTGCAAATTGGGGAAAAAGTTCAGATACAAATGGATATATAAATAGTTCATCATATACACACAAACGTCCATAAATTTAGTTTAGATTTGAAAACTAAAAGTAGTAGACAAAAGTAAAAGTTCAAATAAAACTTTTTTTTTTTTTTTTTTTTAAAGAGAAGTAGCTACAAAACTATATATCTATAAAACCGTAAATTATGAATCGTAAAATAAAACTTGTAAGAAACACTTAAATTAATTGGACATTCCCTTTAAAACCAAACACTTTTTAAGACTCGATAAGCAACTGCTGCTAAAGTTGTATTTTTAGCAGAATAAAAGTTATGAAAGAGTTAAATGTCACAAGACTGCCATAATGCTCTCACTTTTTGACAATCTTTTAAATAATCATGAATAGACTGATAATTGAATAACGCTATTAAAATATACAGATTTACTTTGCACCAGAGACATCCGTTTGCGCAAGTGTAGACATAAAATTGTGTTCAGCAATGAGACAAATTTTGGCTTTGACTGGTTTGCTAATAAACACACATGTGCCGCATGTGGAGAGAAGACTTTGTAGAGTACCTTCTATTCGGTAAAGTATATTGTTTGGTGCTATTTCCAGGCTAGTGACATGGATGGTGTGGAACTGGTGAGATGGGGTTGAGGCATTTTTATTTAAAGTTCAAATTTAAATGCTTAATATTTATCTGTTCATTTATTTTTTCACACATATCGACTTTATATCTAGTCATTCAATAAACTCTTAAGATACAAACTGTAAATTATATTTGCTCTTATAAATTTCTAATTTCTAAAACCGAATCATAGTTTTCTGTCATGTGATTATTAATCCTTTTGTCATCAGACATCTTAACTCACACTATTCAAATGCAATGCACTGTAACGTATAAATCTACAATTATATAAATATTCGTAGGTGTGTGTTATGAGTGTGAGTAAGTTTTCTTTTTGCTCGTTTATTTTTTTTTTTTGTTTTTTTTTTTTGTTTGTTGTTAAGACTTAACATTAGATTAAAAGACATTTTCTTCAGTTAACTTGGTTAACGCAAAGGTATAAGTCTCAAAACTTACAAACGTGTTCTTTTCAACTGGTTGCAAAAATGCTTAAAGTTAACCAAGAAAGTATCTCAGATAAACAGAATATCAAGAATATGTAAGATTTGCTTGTGTATTGTATAAACAAAAGAAACAAACTTAAAAATAATAACAACAACATCAGCAAAAGACATTATTTTATTAAACATGTACCCAAAGACACCAATGCCTGCAAACGTCTACGCGAGTGTACAGTTGAACATGTTCCGCAATTACATAAATGAGAAAAACTAACATTTTAATATGTAACTTGCGAAAAATAGAAAGATAGAAAGAAAGAAAGAAAGAAAGAATGAAAGAATTATAAAAATAAAAATAAAAACCAAAGCTTTCAAAATTGTTACTTTTCAAATCAAATGTTACAGAAACGACTTAAATTGCACACACATGGGCACAGAGATACCAGCTTTCCTATACTAAATACACTTTGTTACAATTCGTTAATGACTCAGTACTCAAATGTCACATACCAGCATTACAAACTAGTGAACGCACGTTCTATGAGATTCGTTTTATTTGAATGCAAACCCTCTCCAAAATAAAGCAGCTATAAAAAAAGAAGACTGATGATATTTAATAACACAAATTTTGGAAAGTAGGCAGAATGCATATAAATAAAAGCAAAGAATCAAATAATACCATATTAATCATTGCAAAGAATTTTAAATCTTTCGTTACACTCGTTTAAGATACACACGCAGAAAATATTTGTTATTAAAATAAATAATTAAGTCTTTGTTAATTTGTGCTAGACTATTCCTTTCAAGACAAATATTTTATGATATTCTCATAAAATATTTATTATTCAAAAAGCAATTTCATTTCGTGCTTGATTCCTTTTAAATAAATATTTTATGATATTCTCATAAAATATTTATTACAAAAATTTTTATTAAAAAACAAACATCTTATGATATTCTCATAAAACATTTATTCAAATAAAAATAAAAATATTTGAATGCATTGTAATGGGGGAGAACACATCCATATTGCAATTTCACTATTGCTCAAGTAGCTCATCAGTGAATTTTACCTCAGAATTGTATAGACAAACCTAAGAGTCTTATGTCCAAAGCCAAACTGATTTTATGAGAATTTTTCATAAAATCAACATAGCATAGACAGCAAGACTCAAAGACACTTCAAGCACGAAATGAAATTGCTTATATTAAAAGATTCCGAATAATTGTAAATTACTTATTATTCAAAAAGTATATTTGAAATGTGTTACACTCCGTTTTGTGTTGTCTTTTTACTGTGTTGGTTCAAATACTCAGTTTGGCTTCAGATATAAGACTCTTGAATTGCCGATACAAAATTTGTGATGAAATTCACTGATGAGCTATATGAGCAGTAATGAAATGAGCATATGGATATGCTTTCTTCCGCAATAATAAATTTTAAATATATTTTTTGAATAATAAATATTTTATGAGAATATCATAAAATATTTATGAATAACATAAATAATAAAGTTTTCAAAATTAACAGCTTAAGTTTAAGGAAAAACTCAAGGTCATTACATTTGTAGTTGTAGCGTACGTCAAGCTACAAAATTATATAATCTATTTTGCATCGAAGTGTTGTGCGATTTTGTGGACAATTTTAAAGAAATCCCTGAAATATTATGCAGACTATAACACGCGAAGAAATGGCATGCAGTCTTGGTTGATGAATTGTACGGGGTTAGACTTCATACGTTAAACAAGCCACATATAAGGTCCCAACACCGATCCTGGATTGGTTCAGAGACGGATTGGGAATCTTCGATGATCGTAAAAATCTTTTACTGTCTCGCTAGGTATCAGTGTGAACTATGAAACGGAACTTTACTTTAAATTGTTTATATAAAGTTTTTATTTGTTGAAGAGTATATGAATTGATCTATCCACCCCGTAGTGAAACTACCTTCGTACGACAAGCTTTAGCTAGTTAAATAATATAAATAGATAAGATTTTTAGTTGAGAAATTGTTGTTGGAAAAAATTTAAATCTTAGGAATGTTCTTCTCTCTGGTCCTAGTGTTTTGTTTAAAACTACTTTGGTTCTTACGAATACAACCCCGAAAGTCTTCGAATTTATATATCAGAAATATGAATATTTTTAAAGAATTCCCACTTTCCTAATAATTGTATACTCCATATAAAACATTTTTCTTCCTGTGTTGTTTGTAGCATTTTTAATTCTTTAAGTCTTTTGATTGCTACTTTTTTATCTTAATTTTATTATTCATTTGTACATTTCTTAGTTGCAATAAAACAACCAACAAAAACTGCTTTTTTCGTATTTTAGTACAAGTATTAAATAGTAATGACGATGATTGTATGGTTCGGTGATTACTGGTTGATTTGCACTTGACTGCAATTAAGTTTGTTGACCATTAATTCATTATTTCAAGCATTTCTATTTCTATCTTTGTATTTAAATTAATATATAGTTAATGTTTACGTACACCCAGTAGTTCGGATATAAACAAAAAATGTTTCTGTTCATTTCTAACGATTTTCCAGTTAACGTTGAGAATTTTTTTTTTAAATTATGCTTTTGCACATTTGGCCATTTTTTTATTTTATCAATATGTTTGTTGTGGTACTAAGTTTTTTATTTATTAGGGGACTCCACTCTCAGATATTAAAGCTCTTCAATTTCCATAACTAAGGCGCTTAAAAATACAATCAATTTATATGAAAGACTTGCTAGAACTGCTGAGCTATTTTTGCTTTATCTGTTTAAAAATAAGATATTATGTGTGTGTGTGTGTGTGTGTAGTTAAGTACCTATTAAACCATTAATTTTATTTAACTCAATGCCAGAAACTTACATTTCTTGTTAGATGTTGTTGCGGATGTTTTGAACGATGATTATGGTCAGTCAAGACTTGATGAATTGAGACGATTTTTTTTTACATTAACATAATTTATTTTGTTATTATTGTATATATGCACACATATGCATATTTAGCAGAAGCAAGTCTTACGTAATATACACTCAAAACAGTAGCTCGGTTACTTGCAGGAACTTGATAGAAGCGAAAAGTAGCAACTTTAAAATAATTACTGTAGTATCTCTTTTCGTAAAAAAAAAACAAATCTATTTTAAATTTATGTTGATATCTATAGGCTTTATTTAATTCGAGTTTCCTTAGATAGTCTGGCTTTCCAAACCGAGAATAAAAAAGCATCTCAATATATATTTTAAAAAGTTAAAACTGAAAATAAAAATCAAGCAAAATTTTGAATACAGCATTTGGCCAAAAAGGAAGCAAAAACGAAAAAACAATTCAAAAAGCTGGCGTAGAATCCAACCCTGAAAAAGGCAAAATCACGCTACAAGTTAATAAGAGAAAAGTTGAAAAACGAAGTGAGACTTACTTCTAAAATACTAAAAAAACGCAATCAAAATGCACCAAATATAAAAAAAAAAAACAAAATGAGGAGAAGACGTTAAAGTGGAAAAACATTTAAAACTCCAACAGTTTTAAAAATATAAAATAGAATCTGCGTAATCGAAAAAGAGAAATTCTCGTAAGATTCTAAATAAAAAATAGCCAAATTTGAAAAAGAACCAACAAAAATAACGGCCAAATCAACAACAGAAAAAGCCAGAAAGAATTACAACAAAAACCCATATAAGTTATCATTGCAGCAGATTTTTTCAATGTTTTTTCAATGTTTTTTGCTAGAGTATTCTATATTAAAGATTTGTGTTCTTCTATCTTGTACAAAAGAAGAACCACAAATAATAAATTCAAATACAAAAACACGAGCAAGCTGAATATTGATGATTTCTTATTTAGGGGCTTTTATTGTAGACAACAAATGCATTTGCTAAATTACAATTTACACTAATCGCTGCAATTTGTAATAAGCATTTGTATAAATTAGCCATCGTAAATATCGTAAATACAAACAATCTACATCTAAGAGAATGAATTCTTTTTTTTAACATTTAAAACATTCATATTGTTACTTCTTGTGAAAAGGCAACCAACTCAATTATACGTGGAGTATGATATTTTGCTTCCGTGGCTTTACTACATTCCACATTCGTCCAATTTTAAGTATTGATGTGAAATTGGAATATAGATTAAATCATATGCTTGTTTGGTCTTTATATTATAGTTAAACGGTGGCATGTATGATCCCTCTAGGGCAGAATTGTCTTGAATATAAAAATCGTCGACATTTTCAGTGTCTTAAGATTGAAAAATAATAGCCTCGACTTATGTCACAACTTTAGTTATTCTTAGGTATCCTAGCAATACACAAAACTTTAGATTGTCAGCAAATTGCGATTCGCAAAGAGTGACATTATTTTCTCAACGGCAACATAAGTGAATGCAGTCATATAAACTTCTGCATTTCTATTGCAATTCTTGTAGGAGTAGATTTTTAGGTAGACATAAAGTCTGCGATTAAAAGAGAAAATTAAATCCATTAAGTGCTTTTTTTTATTTGGAACAGTACTCAGAGGATGACCCCTATACATGCAATACATTGTACCAGAACTAGGAAAATGGGTTATGGTGAGAAGGAAAGAGAGAGTACTGTTTGTGAATATTCAATTTGAACTTTAGTACATTAAAAGTGACGGGAAAGACTCCTGGGTGGAGTTTATTCCACATTCAAACTGTTCTGCTAAAACACGAATTTTCCCTGTAATGCGCAGTTCGATTCACTGGCCAATAGAAAATCGAGTCAAACACAAAAATGAGTTTCAGCAAAAAGTTTCCCATTTCGTTAGAGCATTTACCATTGTAGTAACGATAAACGTGGTCGAGGAACTCCAAAATAGACTTTGGGGCGCCGGCCAAAACATGAGAATTGTATTCCGTCTGTGGATGGGTATAGGTGGTATAAATATTACGAAGTTCGGATGGAGTGAAGCATTTCTTACACCATTTTAGAGAAACCGAGGCACTTGAATGCTTCTTTAGAAACCTGAAAAATTCCAAGAACATCACGAACTGCCGATTCCGTAATACCTACATCACCCACAGTAATAGGTGCAGCACCATTTCCGAACACAGATTTATGCTTAAGCAAGCAACATTGCGTCTTACGGGCATTGAAATCTAAATTCTTTAAGACAAAATAAAACTACAATTCTGGTTTAAAGAAATAATAACAATAGTTTGTCTTTACAATAAAAATTATCTAAATAGACATACATGAACATTCATCACAAGAACCTTAAATAAAAGTTAAAATGCAGTGGCCTGTTGCCAAAAAAAAAAAATAATGCTCTCGTAGACTCAACAAATATCTAACAAAAACAAAAACATATAATAATAACTTCCAAGGAATATTTAGTTTTATTAATGACCGCATAAAAAAAAAACCTTTTCCTATTTGCTCTCACTTTCCTGTAGCAAGCCTTTTTTCAATAAATGCGAACGTTGATTAAAGTGACTGAAAACTTGTTCTTTCGCATCGCTCACTTTAAAGTGATTGACAATTAATTTGTTTCTCTAATGAGCTTGTTTATTTTCTTGTACGCTTTAGGCATTTTTCAAAGAAGATTCTTGAAACACCCAACCATTTAAAACTCCTTTAGACAAATTTGTTATGTGTGAGTGTTTTCTTCTGTTACCTTAATTCTATTTAAAATTGTTTTGTAACACTGACAGTAAAACTTGTTTAATGTTGGGATTATTAGAAGAAAACAACAAAAAAACTTTATAAATTAACTTTTTTCAACGTTTTAAAGCACTTCTTCTTTAGACGCATTTTAAAAGCAGTTGACTGTCTGGCAATACAAGGAGAGACTTAAAAATAAGGATGAAATAATAAAATAATTGTTTCTGTTATCGTCTTTGCTGCTTGCATTAACAGGTGCGTTTAGCTTCTCGCTAAAAGGAGAAATGCCGCAGTAGATACGTTTATATTTTATTAACAAAAAAGGGAAAGTTCTGTTTACAGTTGCCGAAATTTCCTTTCAGAATATTAGACCTTCAAAATAAAGTTCCTTTAGAAATAGTCTTATAAAATTTTTGGGAAATTAATTTTATATTTACAAAAATATTAAATATTTACAAAAGCCTCTAAATTTATTTACACTAAACTATGTACTCCAAAAGCCCTTGAGGAAGCCTAAGTATAATTTTTAGCACCTCATTTGGAAATTCTCTGCTAAATTAAAAAACCGCTGTAATGTGGTGGGAAATCAACTACTCTGACAACACTGGTTGTTTTTTTTTTCTCAACAAATGGTAAACCATAATTTTCTTAAGCCAAATAAAAGTAAACCTCTTTTTAAGGGTTCTGTTTTTAACTAGAATAAAGCTGATCTGCATTATGATATTATGTAGTAATAAAATTTGCAGCGGTTTATTTAATTTATCCTATTGCAGAATAGACCAACTTTTATCCTGGTTAACATTATCATAATAATTCATACTATTGCATGGATCTAGAAACTGTGCTGCCAGGCTGTTTGTTTTATTTATGCGTTTTTGGATTAAATATCTTTACTAAACTTATCATTTATTTGGAATTTTCATTAAAAAATTTAATAAACTTCCAACTAAAAAACATTAATGCAATTTTTTTTGGTTATATAGTTTTATTCACCGATTTTCTAAAGTCTCCTTAGCACTCATATGACAGCTTATTGCACTAATTTTATTTGTTTTCTTATTTTTTTTTAATTAAACCATTTCTGTGTTATTTTCTTACAACTAACTAAGCAGTACAATTGATTTTTTATATTTTTTATTCATTTACAGAAAAATTCAACAAGCGACTCCAACGCGAGCTGATATTTAAATCTCCTTTACACAAAAAGTACTTAAGAGTATTAAATTGAATGGACCCACAATACTAAAAATCAAGTAAAAAAACAATGAAAATTACAACTGATACTAAGGAAAAGAGTACTAACTAAAAACTGGATATCAAAAAAATAACAAATGTCAAGGCAGAGCATGTACGAACACAAATTAACAATAACAGTAATAGCAACAAACGTAATAACAACAAAATTGGAAAGTCCCTAACAAAATAAATCACAATAACGAAAAGAAAAACGATTTAAAAACAATGAAAAAAAGTATACAAATTAAAATACAATAGCAGCAGCAGTGCTTACGATTAAAGGACTCATAAAGAAACTAAGGCACGCAAAAACAAAACACAACAAAAAAAAAAACTACAGGCAAATAAAACCGGAGCACCAGATAGTAAAACACATATCCCAATTCACAGATAAATGTTGTGAGTTACATAAAAAAGGTCAAACAAGAAACTAAAGAAGGGAAACAGATAATAGCACATCAACCCAGCAATATTCAAATTGCTTTAATAATTCGCACTATAAGAAACAATTAATTTTCGGACAAAAAAAATATATAGGGAACAGTCTCCCATCTTTGGGCAAAGATACCTTTGCATACAAATACAACAAGTACTTAAAAACACCCTGACATATCTGTATCCTGTTTAAGAAAAAGAGTTCACAAGACAAAGAAGGCCTGCTAACTGCAATTAAAACTCATGCAAATACACGCTGCACATAAGTTAAAGCTGAATCAAAAAAAGTAAAACAAAAAAACAACAAGAAAGTGAACAATATTCAATAAAATAAATTTTCTTTTCGAAATTAACTTGGAAACCTTTAACAGAAATTTACACAGAATGGCTTTTATATGGCGTCGTCGTTCCACATCAATAGTAAAAATTATTGCCATTTTGACAGCAATTTGGTTTTTTGTTGCATTCTTCATTTACACCGATGACACAAGACGTGACGCAGCCAGCAATAAATGGAATGCGATGTCACAACATTTAAAAAGTATTGCCGGTGCTGGGTCTGGCAATCAAATCGATAATATTGAACGGGATGGAGCTGGAGCTTTTGAAGCGGATGGTGGTTTTGGTATTAACAGCAATGTGGTGTTAGAACGCAACAATAATATACAACACAATGGCGGCAATGAACTTGATGAGGATATTTTAGAGGGTGGCGATGGGGTGGCAGCCGATATACCTATTGCCCAACCCAATGGCCCACATAAGGATAATGATGAAAATGCTGACATAAATCAAGGTGACGAATCGATACTGGATAATGTTGTTGTGCATCCCAACGGAAAAGTACATCATGGTAAATTTATGGCTGGCAACAAGCAAAATAGTAACGATAAAGCACGTCAACCGGCTGATGGTGGTAAGTGGACGGAAACATTAACATTTTCAAAAATTATATTTATTTATGTAATTGTGTTACTAAAATGCTTGTTATTTTTAAAACTTGATTTGTCGATAAGAATGCCTTTTATTAAATTATTTTTATGGCATTCATTAAAATAAAGATTTTGATTGATTTTGGTTTAAATATAAATTTATTTTTCGATTATTTTTCGAAAATCAAACCAAAAACTATAATTATGAAATATTGTCTACGTGTTTTATGTATATTTAAATGTATATAATTTTTATAAAAAGTTTTTATAAAAAAATTTATATTTAAAGGGAGAATTTTGTTAAAAGTGATATATTTTATATATATATATATTGTCATCAAGAAGGATTTTCGTATAAAATTGCCAGCCGCTAAAAGCATTTCATCACAAACAAACAAAGCAAAAATAGTTGTTACCGATAACAAATTTTCTATAAAAATCGTATTAAAAATGATAAAAATATTTTTTTTTTAAATTCCTAAAAGCATATTAGTTATCGATAGAAAACTTTCTACGAAAATCTGTGCTAGCGATAACAAATTGTTTTTAAAATTTGTTTTAACAAAATATTAGAAAATTAGAAAAAATACCATCTATTGATGGTAAATTTTCTACCAAAATCTATTTTTTCGATAACGAATTTAAAACTAAATTTCTACAAAAATTCTAATTGTCTATAGCATGTTTTTGCGAGAATGTGCATTTTTTTCATGATCGATAACAATTTTTTCATTAATATTTGTGATAGCAGTTTTATTCGAAAATCCTAGTGTGAATCCGAAAGGAAATTTTCTTCGTAAAATCATAAGGAAATTCTTGTATCGACAAATTTTTCTACCCACAAAATTCTTCTCACCGATAACAAATAAATTTTATTTTCTTACGAATATCCTTGCTAAAACATTTGTTACCGGTGATTAGCTTATTCGTAAAGTTTTTAATAAAAATTTGTTGTCGACAGCCATTTGCTTAAAATAACTTTATTCTGGTAAAAATTTTTAAGCAATTTTTTCCAAGCGATAAACCAATTGTTTCCTTAAAAATTTAATAGAAAGAATCTTTATAGTAAATGAACTTGTTTGCAAATGTAGCTATCGATGACAGTGTGTGCCGTAATGGAGCTTTAATGTAAACTTATACTTGCATATAATCTAATTTAAACACGTGATATGCAGTTTTGACCAAAAACTTAACTTTTCCGGTCGCTTAGAATTCTTTAGCTAGAAACTTGCTTTTGAAAAACATTAAGGTACTTGAAAAAGACGTTTTCAGATTTTTATGCTTTTTGGTAAAATTAAAAAACCACCAAACCACAAAATTGCATGATTTTAAAAGCAAACACACGAACTTTAATCAGTTAGGGAAATCTATTATCTATTTTGAGGGTTCTTTTTCAAACTGTTATCAATTAAACCGCTGCAAGGTTGAATATAAGTTTTCTCACAGAAACGCAAAAAATATCGCCTAGATGTAGCTTGTGTGATTTTGGCCTTCCGCTTGGGCATATTTGATTTAATATCCATACTAAATTGTAAAAAAATTGCGTTGTTTGATTATCTTAATACAATATTTCGTATTAAGAAGAGCATTAATAAAACAAAGAACAAAATAAACTTAAGCGATAAGAGAAGAAAAAATGCAAAAGTATTAAAAATAAAAAAAGTTCATGCCAAAGCAAACGAAACCAAAGGGGCATGAAATAATTGTAACTCATGATAAGCAGAAAATTACAAACAACACGAATCAAAAAACAAGATATCGAGACAGCCTACACCGCCAGCATAAATACTACAGCCACTACAACTACTACTACTCGTTGTTGCCGGCCTGTGGACTCTGCCATGTGTTTGTACGATTGTATGTTTTTACTATGAACATGTTGTATTCTTAAATTCTTACTAGGAGTACAACTTTAACTACTTTATGTAGAGTTTCATGTATCGTACGTGCATCAGACGTTTTACACTCTGGCCGTATCACTTGCATATTCCCTGTATTCCTAGTTTATTTGCAATAATAAACGCAATAAATGCAATACACTATAGTTTATTCAAAAGACACTAATACAAAATGCACCAACAACAATAACAAAGTGGCACCTAGACATACAGTCGTGCGGTTGTAAAATAAATCAGCAGCCCTCAAATGCTCCTTTTAGTACATGTACTTATTGTGGTACTAAAACTGATTTTAATATGATTCAACAACGGCCACTAAGAAACTTTGAAACAGCAACAACAACAACAATAACAATAACAACAGCAACAAAATCAATCTACTAAAGTTAAAGTATGAAATCAGTTTAATGATCTAGAGGCTATAAGCCATAAAATCATTATCGCCGATAAATTGTAAAAAATGTTTAAAATTAACAACAGCAACAAGATCCCAACATTTATAGTCCTGCAAAGCATGCACTCACAGAAACACACACATACTGAATACAAAGTTTTTTGTTTTTTTTTTTGTTTCTGTTCAAATAAAGTACTTTAGGGCCAAGTGCTGGCACGACATAACTATCCTTTTTTTAAAGTGGTGAAATATACAGGTTTTCAAACAGTTTTGTCTTTAATTTGCCTACGTGCCATGCTTTTAGTTGGCCATATCTGCCAAAATGGGAACATTTTTTTAATTCAATAAATATAAAAAAGAGGATGCAACAAAATTATATACATTTATAATGTTGCCCTTGTTTTTGTTTAATTCATTACTTTTGGAGCTTCTTTCTTTGTAAAATTAAACACAATGTTTTATTTAAAAATTGATCTTAAATAAAATTTAATTGATGCTTGGCAAACAAAACTTTTAATTAACCCTACATAAAGGCCTTCATATTTTTAATAAATTATTTTAACGAAAACTTTAATGTAGTAAACTTTTCTCTGCGTTGCCACACTTGCAGATTTTGGAGAAATGTTTGTTTTTCTACAACAGTAACTGGCACCTCTGGAAAGCCATTTTTATCTTCACTTTGTCTGCTCTCAATTGTCTGCTCTCTACTTCAAAATTTTTTCTAATACAGAAAAATCTAGCTTTTGCCGTAGGATTACCTTCAGCCTGGTTATGGAAAATGCCTTGCGTTGTTTTAGTTGGGATATACATACGCCGCTGTCCCGAGAAGGAATTTATAAAATTAATAAAAATTGTTTTCATACTTTTTCAAAGTTATAGTTCAATTTTATAACCGTCTTCTAGTCTTTGAGAATCCAGTTCTCAGTGTTCAGTTGCATATCATTTTAACTGCACACAAAGACATGCCTGTGTATAAATTGAAGTGCAATTAAAGGGTAGAATATGTAGTTAATGTAGAAATAAAAAAAAAAACTAAAACCACTAATTACCAGATCATGTCTTTATTTACCCAAAGAAACTCAATAGAACGCTTCTTAGTATGATATCCTATCTGGTTCATTTACTGCTAATGTCTTTGGAAATATTTTGGATTTAACATTTTTACTGTTTACAGATTGCAATAAATACCACCGCCGCAAAATCGCCATTCATTACTTTGCTTTCATTGTATTCGTTGGTTACAATTTCATGTACTTGACTTCATGGCTTAAATTCGTTCGTTATACATTTCTGTTGCTATATTCATGATATGATGATGTTTTAATGTTTCTTTGTATATTTTTTTTTGTTTTTTTTTTTTGTTTATGTCGTTTCCTAAAAAAATACATATTAAATCACCAATGATTCGCCTGTACAGCCAGAAAGTGAGCATATTCTCGAATTTTGCTACACATTTTTTTGTAGCATTTTAATCAATCATTGTTCAGATGGTTTGATTCATGATCAGAAGGTAATTGTTAAACGGAATAAGAAACACAGGCCTATTAAATGCCGCATACAACACAAACAACAGCAACCTTATCATCAGCCCTTCGTTTATGTCTTTTGGTGTTGTTGAACAACGTTCGGTGCGCACATTTAACGCATGCAATTTTAACGCCACTAATCCGTAACCAGAGCTAAAATACTTGTACTTGAATGTAGAACAAAAACTAACTCGTAAAACAAAAATATCAACACGAAGAAAAAAATTAACCGGAAAATTATTTTATAAAAGAATGTTAAATTGGTATGCAATGACACTGTTCAAAATCGATTTTAAATTACGGTGTAAAACGAAATAATTAAGGAAGCTGCAATGGAGAGCGATAAACAGTGTTGGTCACACAAATTTATTTATAAACTCGGACAGTTGGTTTTAAGACAAATAGCTGGAACTTGAGTTAAAGATTTCTCTAAGGCAACATTTTTTTTTGTGTTGCTGCATATAAAATATTAAACTATAACAAAGGATAGTCGCAGCAAAATAACTTTAAAGAACAGCTTGAAAAAACGACGTCGCAAAAATATTTTACTAAAAAGCTAAATATTAAGCCATGGAAAAATCCAAAGCAGACTTTACATTAAGTCGTAGTGGCTGATAAGGATATAGAAAGTTTCAACAAAACTGTAAATTTGTAATAATGAAAACTTTTGTGATAGATTTTTTAAAGAGCTACAGCGGCGCAATTTTCTAAGCTATAAATACAGGGATAGGTTCTTCTCTTAGGGAAGCTGGCAGTTTAGTGGCATTCTTCTTTCTTTCTAGTAAACAATGAATCGCAACGAAATGTTTCCATGTATGAAATCTTTAGCTATAGTTATAAGGAAGCCATAATCATGAGCCAGAGTGATACGTTTCTATATATGAAAGTTTGTTAAAACAATAGGTTTCCGTTTGGGAATCATTAGGAAAAACTTGAGCAAAAACGGTGAATTTCCGCTCAAGATAACTTAAATCTAAGCGACCGGCTTTGATTTAGAAATCTTTCGTAAACAAAAGCCTAGGCTATAGCTTTATAAATTCTAGCAACTCACATATCAAAAAACATACGTAAATGGTTTCATTATTAAAATAACCTCAGTCTTTTTCCAGTTATAGTAAGTTTTTTTTTTGTTTTAGGTGAAGTTTTTTTCACATTTTAGTGGTCTAGTAAATATTCAAAAAAAAATATATATTTACAAAATATTTCTAACCCTATAACCCTAAAACTTTTACTTAGAATTCACATAGAATTCATAAAAAACGGTTTGAATTTTTAGCCAAAAATCTTATTTGCGTTACGCATATTAAATGTGCAAAAGGGTGTACAAAAAGGGAAATTAAAAAATAAACAAATAAATAAACAGAAAAACATTTTTCTGAATGTTAAAGAAAAACTACTAGACTTAAAAACTTTTTAAGCGTTTCTAAGTGTTAAAGTTAAAAACTTATAGGCGAAAAAAAGACGGGAACAAGGCTACCCGGTTGATTAGTTTTTATCCACTGATCTTGACTATTGCGGATAAAAGTACGTTTCGATAGCCATTTCGCCGCTACTAATTTAGCTCTTCATGAAACTTTTCACAAATATTTAAATTAGCTAAAAATTGTTTTCCTACCAAAAAGCAAAAACAACGATAATTTGCTGATTGCGCTACATAAAAAATTCTGAAATTTTTCATAAGAAGACAGTTGCTATTTTTTTTCCTCCTCTTGCTACACCCTGTGCTTGACAAAACACACAAATCATTATTATTATTATTATTATTAATGTTTAGAGTTTGTTTACAGACATTGAATTTTCATACAATATTAGAGTTTGTTTGAAAACCGCACATATATTAAACGTACAACATATTGTAAATAAGAAAAAAAAATGGGAATAAAGCTCCTATCTCGCCCACTATTTCAGCTGCAACTACTCCTTCAGCACAATCAACAATAGCAGCAACATTCTACAACAACTTTTCATACAACATTATAATTTGAAATGATCTAAATAATTTTATGTGCGCATTATAATATCGACAAGTTGTCCAATGTCGATGGGGTCTTAATGCTGGAATAGCCGCAATAATAGGAAGAACAAAAAAACATTGAGAAAAATGTGTGATTTATAATGTTTTCAGTGGCATGGTTTTGAAATTTTGTGGCATGGTGTGGCAAAATATAGCTTGCATTGACTTGTTGCCTTTGCCTGGTAACGAGTAAGTTATGTTTTATTGTGCATTTTATTTACCATTGCATTATTGTTGCTTTTGTTGCTCTTGTACGTCTTGGACGTCGACATACCAATGGTTGGCAGTTTGAATGTTTGCCTTAACAATACTCATTTGGATTTAAGTAGGTTACTCGTAGTTAATAAGTAATTATTTGTTATTGTTGTTTGTTTTCATTTTTTATTTCATTATTTTTATTTTTCATTCAATTTTCTTACAATTTTTACCTGCTCGACTAAGTTTTTTCTTAATTGTGGTTTTTCTTTGCATGAACAATCAATAGACAGTAGACACAAACACAAACACAAACGTTTTGTTATTTATTTTTTTCTGGGGCTTTAAAATTTTTATAATTTCAAATGAAATAAATAAATTGTTTAATTATAATCAAGTTCATTTAAGTTTATAATTTTGATCTTGAAGTATTTTAGTGGTTTTTTGAACTTGACATTGTTATGGATTCATGGCATTTAATTGCGTGAATCAAGTGTTTGAATTGAGGTGAAACTTATTTCATTGAATTAAAACTGAAAATGTCATAATATGGTGATCCATATTTTCTTGTATGTTTTTTGTTTTATAATTTTCTTAAGCAGATTCCTCAGCAGAGCAATCACATCTCTAGAGGAAGTTTTACTTATTTAAAAGGGTCATATCACCATCCTTAATAAAAATTTAAATGGTTATAAAGTCTTGTATGATCTTCTTGCGATAATCCATAGCCGTTGGTAATATTGTATTTTATTTTATACAAAAGTAATTATTTCGCTGATCAAGCAACCTGACGCCGCTTAGTAAAAAGCAATGTCAACTAAAATAAAGAAGTAGAAGAAATCACACTAGAAGTGAAATTGTATAAAAGTTTGCAAGAAGATATTGGCATGTCAGGACTTTCTCTTTTATATTTCTCATTAGGTTCAATACTTATCATGGATAATTCCTAACTAGAAGAACCACCTGAAAACAAATTTAAAAACTATTGTTAAATAGTGTTGTTTGTTAAGAGATATTTTGATACATTGTAATTCTATAATTATTTCTTTCATCACTTTGTATATGAATGAGATTTCAAGAATGTGGTAACCAATTTCTCTAAATGATCAGAATGCTTCCAACAACAGAATACTTCACTATGCTTGAATGTTGGGAGATTAACTTTCTTGTTTTTTTGGACTATACGTTCCTCATTTTGTATGTTGCCGATTTATGCAATCGCTCTCAACTCCTATTAAAGTGAAAATACTTTAAAATGTACACGCTTTACGTGAAATGCCATATTCACCAAATTACGCAACAGTTTTATAGCATTAACCCAAAAATTATACCACAAATTTAAATTTTTTATAGAAACCAAGGACAAACCTGAAAACTATATTTCACATAACCACACTTTGCAAATATGAACTAATGGTCCAACAAAAACTGAAGAAACTAAAAACCTAAGGTAAAGTTGTGGAAAAAAAATGTTTATTTTACAGTTATGGCTGACCCCTGTATATCATGTAAAGCAAAATATTGCACTTTTGCAGCAGTTGAGTTGAATTGAGTTGAGTTCATTGCTGATGATTTACGGTATAGAAACTGATATTAAACGACTTGGCACAATGGTGTGGAAGTGTATCGATTTTATTTTTCGTTTTTGCAATTCTTACCCACATTTACATCGAGTTTTTATGTATGTCATACTTTTTAAGGATAGGAAGCATAGGGTTTAGTAGCAAAAAACATTTCCATCAAATCGTTCGGACTTTTGGAAATAGACATACTTACCAAATGAAAGTAATAAATATATTTCATGCAAAAGTTATTTATAGTTACTTTTTTGAAAGCAGTGGTAGCTCTAGAGTATGACAAGACTCTTTATTCTTGTTGAATAATTTTCGCTATACCTTGATTTTTCTTCGACGAGTTGAAGACATTAATTTTTCATTTCATTTGCAGTTTAGGGAAATTTTGTGAAGTAAATGCACTGAGAAGTGTTAAAAAGAACGAATTAATAAATCAATTCCAACTTCCCAACTTAAAAACCATTTTTGTTTGATGCATTAACTTTTATTAAACAAGAAATCCTGATTAACAGAAAAATGTTGAAATTCATCTTGTAAAAAGTACAAAAAACACTACCTAAAATTTGTTCTAAATTTTAAAAAAGTTGCAAAACATTCAGCAATAGCATTGTCTCATGTCGATATCTTTATCTGAAAGTGTTATAAGTACGCCAAAACTAAGTTTATATCCTTTTTAGTCTTTTCCGGCTCAGAATGCTAAAAAATGTTTGATATGCATCAATCCGTATAGAAATCGATGTATAACCGAAATTTCAACAAAACCCATTTGGGCGTGATTGAGCATCAAATATTCAAAATTTTCACTTTTTCTGTAAATAGTAAAAGCGCTTAGTTTCGCGTAGTAATAAAGTTGAGGTCATTTTCATAAGGGCGAGCTATTATTATAGTAATTTTTTACACATAAACTGTTTACATTATGAAATAAATTATTTTTTTGAATACCACTAGTATTTAAACAAATTTCTTACCGAAATAAACTTCCCAGCCGAATTTTTTCGTTCGAAAAATAATTATTAATATTAAATGTTTTACCTAAATTTAACAAAAGTTCAAAATTACTGTTCTAACAATACTAACTATCAATTAACGCGGCACAAAAGTAAAGTAAAACTTCGATTTTAGATTTTAATTTTTCATTCATCTTTATTGCATCATTTCTAACTAAATGTGACTTGGAGTACATTTTAGAGTAACTTTTTATCAATATTCCTCTGGAATATAGGAAAAACCCAAAAAAAAATTTTTCTCTTCATCATGCATAATAACTTACTTCGGAACAAAATACCAAACAAATACATTATTTCCCCACTCTTCTCTTTCTCATTACCATATAAATTCGGTTTTGGAAAGCTAAAAGCTACACCTCTGCCATAGACTACTTTTAATACACACGTATAGTTTTTTTTTATTGCGTTTGAGTTTTGTAAAAAATAGGCTGGCTATAAAGCCTGTTTCTAAAGTTTAACCCAAACAAAAAAAAAAAAAAAAGAAAAAACTAAAAATCGTATATATTTTTGGAGTATCTGCTTGTATCTGCTAGAATTGTTAGTATTGTATGGTGTACATTTCTATTTTTAAGTCATCATGTGCATTCGTTATATGATAAGAGAATATTTTTGGCACGTTTTACCTAAATCAAAATTTAAATTTTTTTCTTTTATGCAATTGTCAGCAATATTCTATTTATGTGCAGTAACTTTGATCAAATATTCATAAAAATATTTAAATAAAAATTTAATCAAATATTTAAGTAACATTACCCTAAAATAACGAATAAATATGTCACTGAATAACATAAATAATTTTTATTTTAGGTAAAAGTGTTTTGGCTGCGCCATCAGCATCGAAAGACGCTCCCGGCGAAATGGGCAAGCCGGTTATATTGCCCACAAATATGACTTCCGAAATGAAAAAGGCTGTCGACGATGGTTGGCAAAAAAATGCATTTAATCAATACGCTTCCGATATGATTTCCGTGCATCGAAGTTTGCCAGATCCTAGGGACGCCTGGTAAGTTAAACAAAATACTTACGATAAAGATCGAAAAAAGGAATCGAAGAGAGTGAGAAAGAAAGAAAGAGTATGTAAACATAAACAATGGCAAATTAACATTAGCATTTCTCAATAGGTCTTGTCAGATTTTTTTTCGATGCACTTCTACATCTTTAGCAAATAAAAACTGTTTAAAACTAATTTTAAAATAAAGTAAACTAGACACCGATAAAATGTAATCACGTTCGTCAGCTTTATTAAGTATACAAACACAGTTTCTACAAGAAATTTAAAGTACACAAATATTCCTGATGGTACCTAACATAACGATTGATGAAAAAAATCAATACGATGGCGTTCCGATCTTTCTTAGCATGTGTTGAACGTTACATTTTATTTTCGTTTTCGTTTTTGTTTTTTTTCAAACCTAAATAAAATATTATAATTAAATAAAATATTAATATTAATTCATTTGTAGTATTATACTTGGGTTGTTCTATATGCATAAGCGAAAAACTGTCTTCTAATCTTTTGAACAATAATCTCTTAAAAACTAACGACATGATCCTCCCTCTTCCCTGTTCCTTTTTTTTTTAATTAATTGATCACTTTACTTTACCATCTCTTTATTCACAAGACAAAAACATTTATGCAACCAAGTCGTAGCCTTGAGCCCACATTTTTTTTATTACAGCCCGTTTTTCTTTCGTTCATTAATGAAAATATGCGTAAAAAGGAGTTAAAAGCCATTTATTTAAATGACGCTTCATAATTGTTTTCAACTTACCGTCACTGAATCAAGAAAAAAAATAAAAATAACAAAAAAAAATGTTGACATATGTCCAAGAAACACTTTAGTCGAAGGTTCTAAATATTATTGCAAACAACATTCTTTGGTGTAAAAGGAATTTTTTAACAACCGCCTATTGAGCAAACTTTCATGTTGTTAAATGAAAAATGACTACAAGTCATGTAATTTAAGCCATTAAAATGTTCCTTGTTTTTCATAATTTTTTTTTAATCTTTTACACAGGTGTAAAGAGCCGGGACGTTATCTAGAAGTTCTACCAGCCACTGATGTAATTATTTGTTTCCACAATGAGGCGTGGTCCGTGCTATTGCGTACCGTGCACTCCGTTTTGGATCGTTCGCCAAAACATTTAATCGGCAGAGTAATTTTGGTAGATGACTTCTCCGATATGCGTAAGTTTAAAATTGAAGAACAAAAAGAAAAAGAAATGTTACAGCAAACAGAAACTATAGCGACACACAAAGAATTAAATAACCGCAATAAAAATATGTCGTGAGTAACACACAGTGGGTTGCTAGTGTAAAATAATTAGTGAAAGATTTAAAGACTTTACACGTTTAAAAAATTCTATTAAGTTGAAATAAGAATTGGTTATCTCTGCCTTTAAGAGTTTTAAAAAATTATTTAAAAATAATAAAATCAATTCATCCGATAAATTTTCACGCAGAGACTCATCCAGTTATTGGAGAGGTGCATATAAGCAAATTTAGCAACAGTCATGCGGAAATAATAGAGTAATAAAACATGAGCAGAAAAGAAAAGTGGTCCTACAATTTTAAGAGAAAAAATAAAACAATATCAAGCCACTCCAAGGATGTTATTGTCAACTCTTGTTTCCCAAGTTTAATGGAAAACGAAAAGTAACACAGAATTGATTTGATCTAAATAAATGCTGAGTTGCAAGTAGAATGATATGACAGTAGTAGTTGCCATCACAATTTAATTTTCAATCTAACAGTTAAACAGAGTGCCTAGGCCATGATTAACTAAATTTAATAAGTTTTTTAAATCTTGCTGTCCTCAAATGTCCATTTTTCTGATTATGAAGGGTTGAATTAAAATAGAAGCAAACGGTGTCCAGCAATTATCCCCACAAATTTCTTTGTAAAATTCAAAAATTTTAAAAAAATTAACCGAATCATTGTCTTCGTTTCCAAGTGAAGCATTGTTCTCATGACTGTAACTAAAGTTTGAAAAAAACGTCATGTTCTAAAATTTCTCAACCCATAGTGCATTTTATAAAATGAAAATAACTTGATGTAGATTCCGACCGGATTTAATATCATATGCGGCGGTGCGTTTCTAGTTGGGGGTTGATGTAGGGTTTTTTTTTGTTTGTTGTTGCTGTAAACCATCTCACAAACACTGTTCATACGTTTGTAAGTTTGCTATAAAGGATATAAAGACAAGACAGACCAAGACAAGTAACCATAGTGTGATTATGCTCTTGTATTGTCTTAAAACGTGATTGATTGTTGCACGTGGCTGGCATTTTAAACATTTTGTTGCACAAATAAAAAATGCGCACACAAAAAATTCTTTTACATTGTTGTTTACACGATATTGTAGCTGATAGTGTAACTGTGGTTATTGTTATTGTTGTTGTTAGTTGCTTTAGTTGTTATTTTTATTAAATTTTCATTCAACTCCTTAAATAAAGTTTTAAGTATTTTTCTTCTTTTTTTTCTTGCTTTTTGTTTTGTTGTAATTTATGCTGTTTTTCTTTCTTTTTTTATATTTCAGCTCATACACAAAAACAATTGGAAGACTATTTCGCTGGAAATTCAAAGGTTAAAATATTACGTGCACCAAAGCGTGAAGGTTTAATACGCGCCAGACTACTCGGTGCACGTCATGCCACATCGCCAGTATTAACATATTTAGATTCACATTGCGAATGCACCGAAGGTGAGTTTTATGAAATTCAGTTCATTTCAAACATTTTTTTATTAGATTTTTCCATTTTTCTCCATTCTACTTTTCCTTGGGCTTAATGTGATGTGAATGATTTTTCCCAAGATTGACGTTTATCCGATTGTTTTCTTTGTGTGTGTGTGTGTGTGTGTGTGAGTGTATTACTGTTAAATAAACTGCTGGCAGCTTGTTGTATTTGTATGCTCTTGTTACTAAATGGGGTTAAAAGTTTTAATTGTCAATTGATTAAGTTTGCAAAATACTTAAGTTTGAAACGTAGCATGTAAGAGAGGGAACCTTGGGTTGCGTTGATTGTGTTAATAATCGATTGAATGATGAAGAATTAGATTCGCATAGATTAAAAACCTTTAGTTACGGTTCAGTTGCAAAGCAAAGAGTTTTAATAGCAGCTTTTATAATGATGAAGTTCAATTTATTGTGTGCATTCTAGGCTCAATTAAAAAAATGTTTCTTTCCTGTTTTTATAAAATAAATATAAATGACAAAGAAAAATAATCTCATCGGAAAAAATTGTAGAGGTGTCTAAAAAACTACTAAATAGCGTTGAAAATATTCGCTTTGTTGATTCAAAGAAATAGAATAATACCTTTTTGCTTTTGGGATTCAGATTATATTGTACTATTGTCTAATTTTTACTGTTTCTTAACAATTAACAGATATAATATAATTATATACATATAATTTTTTTTATATTACAAATTAAAATATATTCGTAAACTTAAGCGAACTAAAATTTTTATTTCCAATCATTTTTGAACAAAACCCATAATTGCATATAGAATTAGAAAAAATCATTTAAAAAGATTTGTTTTTTTGGCATAATTCTAACTTTTCATCTTAACAAATCCTGTAACATAATTTCATGTTCCAGTTAGGAAAGAAATTATTGAAAACACAAAATTTCTCTCTGCTTCATTTCTTACACAAGAAATAATCTACTTAAGACACTTTGCAAGAGTTGAAGTATAACAATTTTTGAAGTGAAGAAAAAGGTACGGGAAGAATGTAAAAATATAACAATTAAATTAAGTTTAATAATAAAAACTAATGGACAGACACTTAAAACCAAAAAAATCATTTACAGAATTTTTATTCATAAAAGTATTCCCAAATTAAGCGATTCAAGGTGAGGATATTTTAAACAAAATTGAAATAAACAATTGTTTGAGGATTTTGTTTTTTACTTCGTTTTTAGCATTTTTGAAATTGGCTTGATTTTAATTAGTTTATCTACATAACTTTCTATGAAGCAGATACATGCTGCTGGATTAATAAATGCAAATAAGCAATAAAATTTTCTTCTTACAAAATAAGGAAGTAGAAAGAACGAAAAGCGTTAAGAGGCTAGAACTAAATTAAGAGAGGTTCGCTCAAACGAGCTTATCACCTTCATTGTATCTATCAGCATAATGTATCCATTACTTGGTGTAATGGACTCTTAACTAATGTATTTAATAAAGAAGGTGATATGAATATATATATAAGGGCTTTCGAAACTAACCAATAGTAAAAAAATATATCTTATGGTTAAAAATCACAAAGAAAGTAATTCCCTATACATATATTAATTGCTGTAGCTCCTAGTCTACTTCACCTAACTGTTGTTTTTAAAGTTTCATTGATTAGTGTTCAAGTACAGATTTTAAGTATTTGAATAATAACGAAAAAACTATAAGCGACCAGATTGTTTTATATTAAAAGAATATAGACGTTTTAACTCGCCTCAAAATAGAAACCAATGATCCAAGCGGTTTGGCAAAGTTATGTAAAACGTTAAACATAGAATTGGTATGTGAATAGTAGTTAAGCGTATACGGTTGGCAAGATTAAACACAGCTATGTTTAGTAGTTGACTTAAAAGAAAATATTAGTTGAAGTGTGTTAATTGACACTGAAAAAACTCAATAATTTTAATGAAAGTTATAAATATAAATATAAAATGATTTTTTTAAGTCAATTTTTATTTGTGTAGCATTGCCTTAAGGTCGTTGTTTACTACAAGTAACAGAAAAATTACACCATTTAAAGCCAAGCTTACTTTAAAAATACATTTAAAATTATTTTAGTGATTCGTCTGTCCGATAATATATTCATAATTTAAAATGTTGTTCTGCTTATTGGTTTTGTTGCAAGTTTGAAGAATCTTTTCCCAATTGAATTATTCAAATAATTTGATTGATTGTAAAAAGTTTAATAAAAATTTTAAATTTAAATATATAAAACTTTGATATACTTTAAGCTAAAACTCATAGCATCATTTTATTTTATTTAATTGTTGTTTTATTTTATAGTTCAAAATTTTTTCCTTTGTCTGCTTTCAAAGTGAAAACTATAAAATTAAAATACATTTTTCAATTTAAATTCAACTCACTTACATTTTACATTTTATTAACTTTTTCTTTCTTCTTCTTGTTACATATTAGGTTGGCTAGAGCCATTATTGGATCGTATTGCCAGAGATCCTCATACCGTTGTCTGTCCCGTGATAGATGTTATTGATGATACAACACTGGAATATCATTATCGTGATTCGGGTGGCGTTAATGTAGGCGGTTTTGATTGGAATCTACAATTTAATTGGCATGGTGTGCCGGATAGAGAAAAGAAACGTCATAAGGTAAGTTTGTGTATTGTGTGTGTGTATGAATGGCTTCATATTTACAAAATAATAACTTTTGTTGGGACACTTTACTTTGTTTAGCTACTTTAAAATTATCCTTATTTCATCCTTTTTCTTTCTTTTTCTCATCTCCTTTACTGCCCAGTAAAAACTGATTTTTTATTCTGAAAGTGTTTAAATTAATTTTTATATGTTTCTTTTCTCTGCTATTATACTTAATATTTCCACTACATTGTTGATTTTGTATTAATGCGGCTAACGCATGAGAGATGTTTTATGCATAAATTTAAAAACATTTTTTCGAATTTGATTGGTTTTATAGATGACAACCGTAATGCTTTTTTAGCCCTACGTGACTAGATTGCAGAATAGATTTTAGAATTCACAAAATTCACTATTTTCTTTATATTTTGCTATTCAAACAACAACAACACCGAAATAAATTAAATGCAAACTAATGATCATGAACAACCTTGAATGTGTAGAGGACAATAAAATAATGAAGGATAGTCGAATACAATCAAATACAAACTTAAGCCGAAAGTTTTGAAAGCGATACCAACCTTAGATAGCAAAATATGTTGAGTGTTAAACCTATTTATTAACTTCAATTTACTTTATTTTATTTAATGTTTTAGTTTCTTATTATTAAAAATCGCAAGCGATGATTTTCTATTTCTAGTCTGAAATACCTTATTGAAATAAAAAAAAAACATTTCATCTTCAATTATACGCTGTGAATACCAACCTATCAAAATTTCGATTGCTTTCAAAATCCTCTCCCTTTGGCAAATTAAAATAATTCAGCCAATTTAATTGTATTTATTTATTTCAATTTTTTGTTTTTTAGCTTGTGAACATATTTTGAATCATGTAGCAAGATTTCTATGTCAGGTTGCCGTTTTAAATTTTCTAACGATTTAAATTTATTGTAGACAGTTGTTATTATTTTTTATTAATTTATTATTTTTACGTTATTTAAAGTTATTTTTAATTAAGAATTTCTTAAAATATAAAATTGAACGGTAACCCATTCATGTGCAGAACTCTTAGTGTGCGATTTACATTATATATGTTACTTTTAACATAATGGTATGCGCGATATGATTAACGTCCTACGATACGTACCTAGCGTACCGTGATGCTGAAGACTAACTTTTAGCAACAGGTTATCCTAGTTTCAATTTCGGAGTTTTCGAAGCAGGGTCGCAAACCATCACTCCTTGCTGAAGAGCTGGAGACTATCTATCTCCTGGTCCAGAACACATGACAAGCATGCTCATTCACCCGAAGGGCCTACCTCAATAATCAGACAGAGAACAGCTAAAAAGCTAAAACCCAATTAGCTGAACTCTGGGGGCTTACTGATTCCCGTGGAAATAACGTGGAGCATCCAGTTAACTCCCTGACAGCCTTCAGAGGACTGGACTTTCGTTTTTACCCCGTTAATACATGTAATGATGTTGGATTTCCATCAAAACATATCAATGTGCCCCCGGGGGACATTATGGTATATCAGAAGCGTAAAAAATCTATTACTTTAATACTCATTCAGTTCAGATTTTGAAAATTAAATATAAATCTAAAGTTCGATAGCCAAGCCTTTAATTTGTAACTTTGGATCTTAAGCCACTGACCTTTGTTTACTTTTTTTTAAACATTTCGTTTAGATTTCATTTTAATGGTCATTTATATCCTAATTTCCCTCCTTAACATTTTGCCGTAATAGGATTAAAGTTTAAACTTTCAGGTTAAATAAAAGCAAACACTAAATCCAATGAAGCTATTATACTGACAAATATTTAAAACATGAAACATAATGCTTAGAAAATTAAGATAAATGTTAGAACCGAAAAGCAATATTTCAAACTTTAATAAAGACAAAAGCAAAATAGGAACCAAATCCCGAGAACAACTAAAAGAAAAATGCAGAAAATAAATAATTGGTATAAATAACAAATAAGAAAAAAATTCTGAAACTATTAAAACTGTCTTATAAAACAAACAAAATTAATATTAATGTGCAGCATACTTTTCCACTCTTAAACACTTCAATTTATATAATTCCTTTTTTGCTCTTAAAATTTACAAAGTTTGTGCTCGCCCTCTTCCCTTTAACTTTGTTTTTTCCAGTGAAATAAGTAAAAATATAACAAGGAATAGTTCAATGAAAATCAATACATTTGCAATTATATACATACATACATACATATCTATAGCAGTGTTTTATAGAAAGTAGAAAGTTTGTGTATAAAGTTTTTATACTGAGTTATTGGAAAATTGTTCACTTAAACAAATTTTCTCATCTTAGTTGTTTAAAACACAATGACCGGAACTCACTTTATTTTATACGTAAGCATTTTGCTATAATAATTGTGTTATATTTTTTCAAAACCATAAAAATTTTACACTTTATTTACAAAAAGAGATTTTTGCTGTTGTTCTCTTAGTTTTGTCAAATTAAATTAAAAGTTTTCACCAGTTTTGCCGTTTAATCACGTTTTATGGTTGATGGGGATGTTCGACAGAAAAGTAAAGCATATCATAAGGAGGTTATTTTAAATGCACTTTAAACCATTATAGACATGGAAATTAAACTTAATTACCAAATCGTTTTTAATTGTATATAAAGTTGTATCATCATCTATTTAATGCGTAGCATTCGAGTACAAGTCAAAGAGTACTTGACTAATTGAAGAAATGCCTGAATGTTTTATTAAAAAAACAACTCAACTTAACTTAAAAAACTTGCAGAAAATAGATATTCTAATTGGAACATTTGGTTCAATAAAGGTTTACAAGTAAAACTAGAAACTTCATTCAGACAATATGGCGGATAACAAATCAAAAGACGCAACAAAAACAACTAAATAAAATTACGAAGAAAGGAAAACTACTTGCCAAAATTACTTTTTATTCAGGAACCTTTCAAAACATTTTTTAGACCAAATGAATTTTGTTATAGCCGAGTTTTGCTGTACAAACTTTTATTTTATTATTTCCCAACAAAAATTTTACCTAAATTATTTTAATCACTTCCTCTAATGAAATCCGCAAAATAAACATTTACTTGCAATTGCTGAATATTATAGAAAATTTGGAGTAGATACAAAACCTAGTTTTTGATAAGGATGGTGATAATGATGTTCATGATGTCGAGTGAAAACTTAACAACATCATTAGGAAATCCTCATTTCAATAATTTAAATGCTTCACTTTTCATTTTGAAACATTTTATCCCTGACCTGAAGCTGTCCTGTGTAAACGGCTATCTGGTTTTTACTTGCCTGACTGGTGTTTTTTTTTTGGTTTAATTAATGATATTACCAGCGATAATTTTACTTTAGACATGAAATTAAAATTTCAAAATATTATGTACAAGTACTCAAATGTGTTTACTCCGACAGTGATATGGAAAAATACAATGGTTTGGGTAAAAGCAAAACAAAAATAAAATACAATATTAAAAGTGTAAAAATCAAATCTACACATGTACGAGTATCCGCATGTGTAGACAAAACCTTATATTTACGTTTAAATTTACACGGAAACAAAACTATTTTTATGTAAAAACTTAATTAAGAAATTATCGTTGGTGTTTTGCCAAATCGTAAATGATTCATTTAGGATTACGCAGTTCTCATTTAGTTGATAGAGAAACTTCCCAAAAACTTTAACAAAAGTTTGAAAAACTTTATTTTGTTCGCATTAAAATCAATTAAATTTTATTTTGTTAAGCCATAATTATTCTATTAGTATGCAAAAAACATATTTTTGGGTAGAATATTATAAAAAATTTCTTGTCAGTATCCCCTCAACGCTTAGTTGATTTATTTATAAATATATTATTCTCTTGAGTTCGAAACTAAGTTTCCTAAAATTTTTGCAGAAACGAAGAAGTTAAACTTTTGTTAAGTTACCTTGAAGAAATTTCTTTTAAAAATTTTATGTAAAAGCCGTCTATAGCTTGTTCACATGCAATCAACACGTAATAATTTAAGTCCATTTTTAATTAATAATAAACATATATTAACAAAACAATGCAAACTGTTTTAGTAACGACGCCTGCAAGTTCAATTTAAAAATAAAAAAGAAATTTTATCCAATTAGTATTTTCGATTCTTTGCTCTTTTCTTATTTTTTTTTTTTTGTATATTTTTATTATTTTACACAGTTTCGCTACTCCTACATCATCCTGTCATGAACGAGTTTAATTTGCTGTAACACAAACAAACCGTTCGTTGATATTTCGTTCATTGTTACTAAATACCAGTTGTGATTAATTCTGCATGTTACTGTTGCTGTTGTTCTATTGTTTTGTTGTGTATTTAAGCTCTTTATCCTTTTATTGTTATTCTTAGATGGCAAAAGGGATTCGTATGGTTAGAATAAAAGTGAAACACAAACCGGTTCTGTTAGAATTTCCGCTCATTTCCCTTTTGTTTAATGATGTATTTATTTATTTCTAGTATTGTGTTTGTTCAGAAAACATTTTATTTTATTTCTTGTTTTGCTATTGTTGTCGTGGAAAAATTGTTTGAAAATTTTAATTATTTTAAACGAATCAATTTATAATTTAGACTGGTTTTCATTTTTGAAATAGTGAATAACTTTAAAAGTTTCCAAATTGGGTTAAGTTAATTTATAGTTTAAAATAATTGGATTTTGAAATTCCACTTAACTTTTGCTTAATATATTAAGCTCTGGTAACCAATTAAATTTTGCTTTTTTATTTAAAGCATAAAATCGAAGAGAATATTAAATGCTTCTAATTTATTAAACAAGATCGAAAACCATATATTTATGCAAGCTTTAGAGTACAGCTTTACTAGGTTTTTAAAATCGAACTTTAAATCATAAGTAGAGGAAAAAATTTGGATTTTTATTAGAATTTTATTTCTATTCGTTTTAGTTTTTTCTTTTTCTTCCTATTTAATGTATGCTGAACAGAAACAAATATTTTCAATACAAAAGATATCTAAAAAACGTAGGAAAACGTTTTATCTGTTTTCATTTTTCTTCAAAATTTAGCCTAATTTACAGTAAGTAATTTTTAGTAAAAACGAAACCTTATAGCTTTCAATTTAAAACCTGTTTTTCTTTATCATTTCACGCATTTTTTTCTATATTTTAACGTGTGTTCATTTGTTTTCTTTAAGCTAATCTACCTCCCACATCACAATTTAAGGCACTTTCAAAAGTTAAACCCTGTTAAGTTTATCGTGACAGCAGAGTTTTCATTTAAGCGCCCCAAAAAAAGGCAGGTGTGAGTTCTTTCCTTTTTATCTTAATAAAATTTTAAAAAAATTTTACTTGAAACACGACAGATAAGTTTATTAAAGTATTTTATTTAAAAGTTTAAAAGAAAACAAAGAATTCTTAAATCATTAATAAAATTTATATTATTAATCCACTCGATAATTTATGGTAAAATATATGTTCGGAACTAATTAAAAAAAAATATGGACTCATAAGGCAAATAATGATCTTTATTATTACATTTATTCCCATGACAGTCTTAAAATAAAATAGAAAACATTTTTTATGACTCTTAAGGAAATTAGTGCAACTTTAGTTAACGAGGCGATATTTTATGGCACGTAAAATGGGATATTTGTCACCAGTGCAAAGTCCACGGAAATCATCGTAAGACAAATCATATAAAGCCACCCCGCCCAAGTTATGATTCTTGGTGTAAGCGGCTTTATCAGCAGCTGTATCGGGATCTTCATACGAAATCCAAACACCATTTTTGCCCTTTTTGTCAGCTGCTCTGAATGCTATAACACCACTGCGACGTGATTGGTCAGAAATTTTTCTCAGAGGAGCATCAGCGCCCTTGGCATACATGTTATTGGTGTTGGGCAACAAGGAACAGGTCTCTTGCCAGCTGTATAAACCCAAAGTTTGCGTATTTACTCCTAACGGGGCATCATTTTCTACATTTGCTACTGGCGGTATGCCCGTTACGCCAGAATCTTCAGTTAATTTCCAAGGACGGCCGTAAGAGCTTATTCCTAAATTAATTTTGGACGAAGGACAACCATTACGTAGCCAAAATTGTACCTGATAATCAACACAAAATTCAGGATTACGATCAGGCATGGGATACAAAGGGGCGCTAATATCAGCCAATTCAGGATTTCGTTCAGGAGTGTAGAAATCAAATGCAGCCAAATTAACAAAGTCGACATAGTTAACCAACGCAGGTATATCGTAAAACACTTAAAGGAAAAATCTAAATAACGATAATTGATTACTTTCACCATTTCAACTTACATGATGAATTCACATTGGGCAAGACGGTAGTTGACAGTATATAATTATCGGATCTCAGCTCATTTTTCAACTCACGCATTAGAGCGGTAAATTGTTCTTTATGCATTTCCGAATTTTCATCAACAATATGGTCCCCGGTAAAAACTTTTTTAAAACCCTTCCAGAAACTGCCCAAACCACCGTGCACCTTTTTCGGTTTATTTTTAGGAAACTGCCAAGCGATATCCAAACCATCAAAACCGTACGTCTTAATTAAGGCATAGACGGTATTAATAAAACGCATGCGTCCAGTAGGATTTTCCAAAAGTGCTAAATATTTATTTGGCAAATCTTTAGCATCTTCGCTTGTTTCAATATCCTTGTCACCACCCACACTTAGCAAAACCTTGACATTGGGATATTTACGCTTTAGTCGGGTCACAATACGATACAAACCCTTGCCTAGGTCCAAATCTAAATTTTGGTTGGTACTCATGGCCTTAAAGGAATCACGTTCAATACCGGCATAACCGTACACGACGTAAGTACAGAATTGAAAAGCGGGTTCCAAGTCATCCACAATTAATTTTGCCAAGCCTGAAAATAAAAAAAAAATTAATTTGTATCAATATTAAATAACCGATACATTGTGAATAAAGTTGTCCGTATAGAGAAAAGTCTCAATTCACAAATTCTTTTAAATTATAATTCTTATTTGTACATTTTGAGAAAAAAAAACAACCTTGAAAACATCTTAATTAAGAAGCTACATCAAATATTATAACATGCATATTGAACTCATCAATGGTACTTTCTTATAGAGACAATTATTAATAAAGTTACTTATTTTATAGGGTTTCTCAGCAAAATGGTAGCAGTTCCCCAACTAGGATTGTTATGTTGTAGCATAACTGAAATTATATTTCAGAAAAACAAATTAAAAGCATGTTGCGTGTTATGATTGTGTAATAGCTACCAACAAATCGATTGGAGATCACAATTTTGTTGGAAATAAAAAAACAGTATTTCGTCTGTGTTGCGGCAGCAACATTGAAAACTAAATTGTTGAGCTATAATAAAACGCTGGTTATAGTTTATTGAATCGTTGGTTTTATTATCTAAAAAAATTATTACAATTATTTATTTTATTTAATTGAAAGAAGCAAACTATAAAAATGACTTACTTAGCTCTCTTCTGTTCGGCGTTGTTTCTAGTATTGACGTTATTTTAATAAAAAAGAACAAATTTCAAACAATTACTTCAAATGTAAAAAACTCAATATCATAGTAACCCGATTCTTAAATGTGAAGTGTTTTTTTGCACAAAAATAATAATATTACTACTGAACAATCGAGTTATATAATAAAAAAAAAAACAAAAATTAATAATTTCAATTTAATTCTCAACATCCCACCACCCGTGAGTTGATCAGGGAGACTCACCACCAACATCAAGAACAGCCAACTTAGATGAGGGGCGTCGTAAGATTCCAACCGAAGTCTTTACCATTGCTGAACGAACTTGCCCATCAGTTGCTGCAAAAACGTCTACCACAATGCCTTTCTTCCATTCGCCACGTGCTTCATTATCGTCGCAAATTATCACAACATCTCCAACTTTTAGGGGATTCACCGGATAGTACCACTTGGTACGTCGTATTAGGTCTGGAAGGTATTCCAGCACCCACCTTTTCCAGAACGTTTGTTTAAGTTGTTGCAAGATGTGCCATTGTTTTCTAAGAACAACTTTTTCGCCAACAGCAGGAGTCTGAACAATATTTGGGCAGCCAAGTAGAAAATGGTTTGGTGTAAGAGATTCAGCTTCCGAGCTTTCCAAAGGAAGGTGAGTCAGCGGACGTGAGTTCACTAAATTCTCCGCTTCTATCAGCAAACTATTAAAGGTATCGACTTGCGGTGACTTTTCCTTTAATGTGAATGATAACACATTTTTAACACTGCGAACCATACGTTCCCACGCTCCACCCGCTGATGGGTTGGCTGGGGTATTAAATACCCATTCAATTCTACGTTTTGTGCATTCATCTGCTAATCTTTCTTCGTCTAAAATAAACTCTTCTTTAGCAGCCCCTACAAAGTTTGTTCCTCTATCACTTCTTATACGAATTGGCACCCCTCTGCGATTAATGAAATTTCTAAGGCACAAAATAACGGCATCAGTTGATAAGTCTTTTGCTATTTCTAAATGAATGGCTCTCACTGTAAGGCAAGTAAAAATAGCTACCCATCTCTTTTCACAACGACGACCAATCGAAACTGTGAAAGGTCCGATATAATCCAATCCTGTATACGTGAACGGTCTAACATATGGCGTAAGCCGATCCACGGGATGTTGACCCATTAAGGGTGGCTTAGGAACAACGCTCCTATTTTTACATTCCTGACAATTATTCTTAACGGACCTCACGAGTTGACGCAAAGAGGGAATCCAGAACTTTACACGAATTGCTGCGCATATAGCTTCTTGATTTTGATGCCTAAAATCTTTATGGTATTGCATCACTATTAGCTTTGTTATGAGGTGATCCTTTGGCATTATTATAGGTTCTTTTCTTTCTCGTCTAACACATTGCGCATTATTTATACGGCCAGAGACTCGAATCAATCCATCCAGACCCAAAAAAGGCGTTAACTTAAATATAGAGCTTTTCCTACTTACGGCGTTATTTAATTTTAATGAGTTATATTCATCAGCGAATTTATTTTTTTGAGCAATTTGACACCAGAATTTTTCTGCTTCCTCCATTTCTTCTACGGTTAAGTACGAGTGAAATTTGAGTACAGATGTTTTATGTTCCGATCCGTAACTTTTGAATATTTTGGCAGCACGAACCAAAAAACATCTAATTCTTAGTAACTTGTAAAAGCTTGATTTTTCCTCATACCGAATCAGCGGAACTACCTCTGATGTTGTGAACAAATATTTATGTCGCATTTCTGAATCGATGTCATGTACCTCAATATCATCAGGCAGCTTCGGCCACTCGGCAGCGTCAGATTTTAAGAACTGTGGACCATTTAACCACCGAGAGCCTGAAGAATTCTCTGAGAAATGCTGTGGTCGTGTAGCATCATCGGCAGGGTTATTTAAACCAGGAACCCATCTCCATTGTTTTGCCTCTGAGAGTTCTAATATTTCGGCAATACGGTGAGAAACAAATTGTTTATAACATCGGCTATTTGAACGAATCCATTTTATAACTGTTTTGGAATCAGACCAGAATGTTATTTTCTGTGGCTTTAAATCGTGACTAGAGACGATTGCGTCCTTTAACCTAACGCCAAGTACAGCGGCTAGTAATTCGAGTCTTGGAATGGATAAGGGCTTTATCGGTGCGCACTTTGATTTACCCGCAACGAATGTTGTACTAATATTGCCTTTATAATAAATTCTCCAGTAACTGACAGCTGCAAATGCTAACTCACTTGCGTCTACAAAAATGTGTAGTTCGACGGTTGCTAGAGAATCACCAACGTATAATCCATAATATCTTGGAATTCTGATGTACCTGACATTTTTAAGTTCGGTATACCACTCATACCACTTTCTGTATACTTCATCCGGAATTGGGGAATTCCATTCCACATCATGTCTCCACAACTCCTGAAGCAGAATTTTCGATCTTATCACCATATTTGCCAAGAAACCAAACGGGTCAAATATAGACATCGTCAGGCTAAGTACTTCACTCTTTGTAGGTCTTCGCTTTCCATTCAAAACTGATTCAGGAACTTTGGCAAATTTCAATATAAAACAAAATGTGTCATCAGTAGGCGACCAAAACATTCCTAGGATTTTTTCGGTTGTCTTTTCATTTCCAGGTAAACCAGTTATCTTCAAGTCATTATTCACACTATCTTTCCCAGTAATAGAACGTAAAAAATCGGTTGAATTTGACACGAAACCTCTTAGCTCAAAACCAGCTTGTGCATGGATAGATATTACGTTTTTGGCGACTGATACTGCCTCATTAATAGTATTAAAACTGTCCACGTAGTCGTCCACATAGTGGCACTCAACAATAGCCTTATAAGCCCTTGACTCGAAATCGGCATGAGTTTTTGCATTGAGATTTTTGACATATTGGGCAGAACATGGTGAACTAGCCGAACCAAAAATCATGGCTTGCATTACATAAATTTCAGGGGGTTTTGAACTATCCCCATCTCGCCATAGAAATCTCTGTGCCGTCTGATCTTCTTCACGAATTCTTATACGATGAAACATTTCCCGTATATCTGCACAAACTCCGATTCGGCACTGACGAAACTTAAATAATATTGCTAAAAGTGGTTTCGGCTGATATTTAGCTGGACCCTTTAATAGTCTGGAATTAAAGGATTCGCCATCAACTAGTGCGGCTGCGTCGAAAACAAGTCGTCGTTTATTACCTTTGTTGGCATTGGTAACAACAAAATGGGGTAAATACCAAGTACAAGCATTCTCAATTGCAGCTTCTTCAGGAGATAATTTTCTAGCGTAAGATTTTGAAACGTATTCATTAATTTTTTCTTTGTACCAATTAGCCAAATCATCATCCTTCTTCATTTTTGCTTCAACTCCATGAAGACGCTTTAATGCTATAGAAAAGCTGTCTTTAAAGTTAAAATCGTTTTGTTTCCATAAAAGGCCAGTCTCATAATGCAGATCAGTTTTTACAGTCGTCCTTGCAAGTATTTCTTCAGCTCTTTTATCATCTTCGGATATGACAGGGTCAACAGCTTTCATGCCAAAACTCTCTAGCGTAAAATATTCGGAAATTTGTTGTTGTACATTATCAAAGTTTTTAAAATCAATTACAGCTACAGTTGTTTCCACAGATTCTTCATTAGAACCGAACAAAGTATTTCCCAATTTAGTACGATGTACAGAAAAATGTTCATCCAAATTTATAATACTTAAAGGGCGCACGAGGCTTGCATGTGGCAGACCAATAAGCAATTTAGGAGTGGCATCAAAATAATCACCTATTACAATTTCATTTAATATAGGAAAACTGCTTTTAAATTTTTCAATATGTAGACTTTGCGATGGAAGCAGAAGGTTTTTTGTTGTTCTAACGTTTTTCATTTGGTATGTACATTTATTTTCATCCATATTCATTATTTCTAGATTTACTTTAGCCGACATTTCATTTGAGGTTTTACCTCCAATCCACCCTAATGATAAATTACTTTTTGGTCCCTGTAGTCCAAGTTGTCTCACAACCTTTTCTTCTACAAGTGATATTTTCGATCCATCATCAATAAATGCAATAACATTTACGAAACCCTTCGGCCCTTTTAATTGCACTGGCAAAAATTTGAATAATGTCCTTTTATTTAACTCATGGCCAATAATTGTCGTTACGGCCGTTTTATATTTGCTACCATTTGTATCAACCGTTTCCAAAGTCCCATCATTATTAACTTGACACTGTACAATATTCTCATTATTAATGTTTTTGGTAATTGGATTTTTATTTTCATGTAAGAAACGATTGTGATATTTTGTGCACTTCATTAAACCACATTGGCGGCGGTTGTTGCAGTTTAATGTATTGTGTCCGGCGTGCAAGCAACTAAAGCAAAGACGGTTGTCTTTTACAAATCGCCATCTTTCTTCTGTAGAAGAATTTTTAAACTTGGTGCACTGGTTCAAGTAATGGTTCTGCTTACACTTTAAACAGTTTGGCTGTCGATTCTGATTTGTCGTAATGGCGAAGGATGATTTGACCTTATCGCGTTTGGCACTGCTTGATTCAATTTTATTAATATCAATTTCTGCTGCTAAAGATATATACATAGCAACTTCCTGCAGCCACACACCAAATTCTTTCACACTCGGATACTAGCCTAAATTACTGTAAGAATATTTCATCCATTCTTCACGTTTCGCAAGAGGCAGTTTATTTATCAATTCGTCCAGGAGAGTTGGATTGGACAAATGTGGCGTCGCCCCAGCATTTTCCAAGAAAACAATCAGATTTGTTACCATTGAACTAAAATTGGTAATTTCGTAAAGTTTATTTATGGGCGGAAAAGCACGCACCTTAGAAATTTGAGTGCGTATCATAATTTGAGGCCGGCCGTAGTGGAATTCTAATGTTGACATCACTTGATTTACGTTTTCCGGATGAATTAAATAAGCTTCCACTTTAGCTTTAGCATTACCCTTTAACGCCTTCTGTAAACGGGTCAAATTTTCTAAATTTGTGTAGTTGTAATTTTGTGTAGTCTCTCTATATGATACCGAAAACATAGGCCATTGCTCAGGTTGGCCATTAAACTCTGGCAAATCATGTAACTTTCGTATGGGGCGATATTCATTGAACAATTGGGTGTTGGGAAATGGCGTGGCATGGCCGGCACTAGAAAATGTTGATGTTGTACCTGAAGTTGGACGCGTCGAAGTTGACGTAAAAGTTTGGGTTGACTGAGGTGGCATAAAATTTTGTATGCACGATAAAGACGTATAATTTTGCAAAGATTGTGACGGTAAAGGGTTGTTGTGTGCAGACGACAATGGTCTGTATGCTTGTGTACTATGTGGCGGCATATATGTATGTGAATAATAGGGCAAGCTTACATTCGGAATATATGTATTGGATATAGTTTTATCAATACTTATCTTGTTACAGTTCGGCGGCATAAATACATTACAAGGGGCTGTAGTCGGCTGTGGTGTGACTGAATGTGGCATATCAACGGATTGATGTGACAAAGGAGCTTTCGCTGATGGTGACAAACTTGTCCTTTCTAAAAGCATCTTATAGGCTTCTTTAAGGCTACGAATTTCTTCCTTCAATTCATCAACTAAGGAATTTTCCAGAATTGCTGTATCACCTTCACTTACGCTGGCGTCGCATTCGGAATCTTCTTCTATTCCGTCAGGCTTGTTGACGGGATGGCATTCGGAATTTTCTTGCTTTTTGTCGGCCATGTTTTTATTTCGCAAACGTTCGCTTTGGCGTCTCATTGATACCAGAAAATTGTAATTGAACAGCTAAATAATAAAAAAAATGTTGCGGCAGCAACATTGAAAACTAAATTGTTGAGCTATAATAAAACGCTGGTTATAGTTTATTGAATCGTTGGTTTTATTATCTAAAAAAATTATTACAATTATTTATTTTATTTAATTGAAAGAAGCAAACTATAAAAATGACTTACTTAGCTCTCTTCTGTTCGGCGTTGTTTCTAGTATTGACGTTATTTTAATAAAAAAGAACAAATTTCAAACAATTACTTCAAATGTAAAAAACTCAATATCATAGTAACCCGATTCTTAAATGTGAAGTGTTTTTTTGCACAAAAATAATAATATTACTACTGAACAATCGAGTTATATAATAAAAAAAAAAACAAAAATTAATAATTTCAATTTAATTCTCAACAGTCTGCCTATTTACATGTTCCCTAGAGGTTCATGACTGGAGAATTCCAGAACTTATTTGCTGTTAAATGTGGATGAATTTAAAGAATTTTGTTCATCAATTCTAGTTACTATAGTTTCTTACAGCAAGTTAAGGTTGAAAAGATACCGTGATTTTAAGACCCAAAATGCTAGGCTCAATAAAAAAACTTTCCTAAAGGCACTTTCATCGTGAGCTATATGAATTAGCTAATTAATGCATAGCAATAAGTAAATCAGCACTATATACCGCATATTAACCAATGGTAAATCTAATTAAATTTAACGGGGGAGTCGATCTCAAAGATAGCAAGCACTATCACATAAGTTGTAATGCTCAAGATTTTTAACCTTTAAATCAAGATAATTCCGGGCTTCAATTAATTCAATTTAATTTATTTATTTTTCAAAACATTCATATAGACCTTGAAAAACAATCTCTTACCAAGGCGTTTTCCACGGAACGTGCACCTTCCAGAAACTTAATAGCCCTTCCGACCATAAAAGCATCTAGCCGTTCAAAATCAATAGCGCGGCATATAGAACTACAAGAGGGCCTACGGAACTCTCCGTTGCGCCCTATATATAGTCTTAACCCGAGGCACGCAACTAAGATTCGTCTCTCCCATCTCCTAAGCCTCTCCATCCGGGCAGAAGAAATTCCAAACCAAGCCGGAAAAGCATAGGAGATAAGAGGACGTACGATCTGGCGGTACACCAAAAGGCGTACTTTTTTATCGAGTCCACCTCTGCGTCTTAACACGCCTTGATACGCGCAATAAGCCCTCTTGGTGCTCTCAAGCACATTGTCGATGTGCCCATACGACTCAAAATTTTCATGGAAAGTGACGCCAAGGTACTTTAGCCTGTTTGATATCCTAATAGTGTCTACTCCAATGCTCAAGCACGGTCTAAAAGATCTGCAATTCGGGTATAAATATTTACGCTTTTCTTTAAACATCATAGCGACAGTCTTATGAATATTTAGGATGAGGCCCCACCTTTTAAAGTAGTCCGTTAGTGTTGTCATGTATTGATTGACTCGGTCGTTAACAGTTCTTGCCCTAGCTCCTGAAGAAGCAATAAGGATGTCATCAGCATAGATCAACAAGAGATCTCCCTGTGGGGGCGGAGGTATATCTGACATGAAAATATTATATAAAACCGGTCCCAACAATGATCCCTGTGGTACTCCCACAAAAATCGAACCCTCATGTGAGAGGATATCTCCAATACGAACCCTAAAAGAGCGGTCCCTTAGAAAGCTATCAATCATACGGCAGATACCCGAACCAAATCTCATACTCAACAGCTTATAAATGAGGCCATCGTGCTTTGGCAAAATCCAAACTTACTGCTATAGTAGGGCATCTCCTTTTCAGACCCCTGGCAACATAGTCCGTGAGTACAACAAGTGCGTGTGTCGTCGAAAGTCCGCTTCTAAATCCGAATTGAAAATCTTTTAAAATGTCACTGTCAGTAATAACGTCATTAATTTTTGCCAGGAGAAAGCATTCAAATAGCTTTGAAAAGGCCGGTAATAGGGATATAGGTCTATAGCTTCCACTCTCATGAGGATCCGATTTTGGTTTAAGTATCGGAACCACATAATTCCGGGTTGAATACTTGCTCAGCTTAAGATATTTTTTTTTATTTTAGAGTTATTGACAAAATCTTAATAATCTATAATTTTTTATTAAAAAAATTTTTCGATGAAAAACATTTGACTGCACTGAGGTTTGCTACCGCCTGTTAAAACTTTAAAAATAGCTACATAAAGAATAGCGGGGAGAAATAAACTTAAACAAAAAGACTTGTTTTGCAAAGGAAAAATAAACCGCTTGCTTGCAAAGCACACGATTAACAAGACATTCTTTACATCCTTTGCTTTAATTTCTGCACAAAAGCTTCCATTCATTTTTTAGTTTGTTTAATACATTTTGAAATTTTTTAATATTGAAATACGGCTTTGACCTGTTTTGCTTTTTCCTCTTTTCATTTATATACAGTTAGTTTATAAACAATTTTATTATTTAGAATCAATTTTAAGTTAATCTACGTTAAGTTGTGCTAGAATCCTTTACAAATAATTATTTTATGACATTCTCATAAAACATTTATTATTAAAAAACTTAAATGCATTACAGTAGGGCATATCATATCCATATGGCGATTTCACTATTACTCATACAGCTCATCAGCTCATAAAATTCTGTAAACAAAACTTGAGTCTTATATCTTGATTAAATAGGAATTATATTGAACCAACGCAGCAAAATGACAACAAATCTGAAAAAACTTTTATACAAAAACACAGTTAACATTTTGAAAAGAAAAATTAAAAGAAAAAAATAGTTTCAAAATGTTTACTATATTTTTGTATAAAAGTTTTTTGAGTTAATAATCCTATTTTAGTTATTTTAAGATCAATTTTTATTTCTTTATTTATTTGTTTGTTCGTTATTGAATAATAAAAGTATAGAGTCAATAGATTTGACACCCTGTATGTGTTTTTAGTTACCGATTATCTTGAAACTAAAATAACAGTCTGGCAGAAAAGGTTATCGCAGCACCATAATGAATGGGCCTATTTTTAGTATTGTTTTCTTTTTTATTTTACTTATTTCTATAAATGTATAAATGTATGTCACAGAATTATAATATTAAAAATGAAAGGTTATGAGTTTCTTCGTATTCGAACAGATAATAATTTTTAGACGGCTTTAATATTCTTGGGGAATTTAAATAATCTTTGATTTCAATTAAATCGCTTTGATTTCAATTAAATCGCTTTGATTTCAATTCCAAACGCCACTTTAGATTAAAGTGTTTTTTTTTTATTCTTAAAATGTTTGTTGTATGCAAAAAGTTTACAACTACCAGAGGATGTCATTTGAATTCTCGGTATCTTGTCGAAAATATTTTTAATTGTAATCACAAGTAATTATCAATTTTAAACACATTGAAATTAAAATTAAGAATTAAAATTAAGACAATATGTTTTTCTGTTCATCATATCATATTACGCAACATGAAAAGAATGATGCAACTAAAATAGTGTTATTACGTTTTAGATGAACTCAGGCAACTCAAAACTCAAATGTTTTTCACTTTGACCAACATGTCGTTCTTTTACATATCAAACTTACCTTCTTTGATAAAGCTGGATGAATCATAGTAACAAATCAAATGTTTTTCTGGGACACCAGGTTTCGCTGGAGTGGACCCTGTGTTACCCCAAGCTGAAGTCAATAAACAAAGTAATGAAAAGATAATCGAAATATGCATTTTCTTTATCGGATTTAAATTTTGAAGAAAATCAATTAATTTGCAGCCGACAAATGAATTTTTAAAACAGTTTTTGCGTTAGAAAATGTTGTTTAACACTCGACGTTTCATCAAAGACTGACTTGATTTTAAGTTTTATGTCAAGCTTAATGAATAAACCAGACTTGAAAAAAATAAATGAAACTAAAGATGAGAGAATAAACTCAGAATTAAAAGAGATTTGATGATGATCGTTTAAAAACTAAAATTGGACGGAGATTTAAAGTTTTGTTATTTCATTTTTATTATACGTAAAAGTGTAATCACAAAAGCAATCAAGTTAAAGTAAGGGCCAACTGACTTTATGACTGGTTAATTTCAAAATATAAATAATTTTTGTTTAAACGCTTTTTTTGGAACCAATTTTAATAAGAAAAAAAAATATCTTAAAAGGTGCTATTTCTAAAGAAATTTTTTTTAAATAAATTTCTTTTAAAATAAACTTTTTTTAAGAGTAAATTTTTATAAATAGTTTCCGTAGAAGGTATTATTCTTGAAAGGTACTTTTCTTTAAAGACGTCTTTTCTAAAGACCCGAAAATTTTTTTTAAGAAATTTTGTAAAACTATCAAGAAAAAGTAGTTTCTTTTAAATTTAAAGGTACTTTTCGAAAAGGTTAAAAGTTAAAAGTATTTAAAAGCCATTTAAGCGTTTGGGAAAATAATAATTTATCGCTTTTGTAACGATTCCTTTGTATACCTCTTATTTATTACTTTATGTAAAAACTACTTTTTAAAAGTTACAATTATTTAAATAAAATCTATTTCACATTGATGAAGAAAAAACATTTCTAGCAACATACTTAAAAGCCGTTTTTTTAAGCGTTCTATTGGCAATAATTTTCAATAATTCAATACTTAAAATTTAAGTTCCTTTAAGCCGACAGTCTTAGTTACTAGTGGGTTGGTCCATAAGCTTCGTTATAATTTTAATTATAATATAATAATTATAATAGATTATAATAGATAGATAATAAAATAAATAAATAAAAATGTTCCTGAAAATATAGAAGCAAAATAGCTTTTTGTTGTTATTAGAAAAACTAACAAAAACTTTATTTCTCAGAGATACGTCCTTAATTGGTACTTTTAAAACCATATATAAGGCACATTGTTAAAATATCTGTTTAGCAAGTCCCTTTTGAAAGCCATTTTTAAATATGACTTTCTTAAAAGAATTTCTTAAATGCCACTCGCAAATTAATTCTGATCTTAAAAATCCCTTTTGTTAAAATTTAGTTCTTTATAAAAGTACTTTTTGGAAAGTAATTTTTTCTTACTTTCAAAATATCTAACTTTCAAGAAACCAACAATGTTTAAAATATTCTAAAATATTATTGTAATAAGTGCTTGTTAAAAAATATTTTTTTTTATATATAAATATTTACTTATCTGTTATTTCTGGTCTTAAGGTTTTTGTTTTTAGAAAGAAAAGAGAAAAACAAATCAAAAGGAATGTAACAATAAACAGAAGATAAATTAAGAATTATTTGGAACTCACTAACACATGCAATTTAATGTGTGTATCTAGTATTTAGTCCATCCAAGTTAATTTATTATTATTTGATATTTTTATTTTATTTATTTTTTTTTTTGTTTGTTCCTTTTAATGTTTTGGGATTCAATTATTTATTTATTTATTTATGTGTGCGATTTACATATGTACATTTATTTGCATAATAATACACTCTTGCTTAATACCTTAGTTGAATGCAAATGGAAAGAAAAATATTTTCAATCTATTTAAATATGAGAACAAACTTATTGATGACCTCCTTGTTTCCCTTTTAATCTTTGAGTAGCTTCAAATATCCCAGCAAAATTTTATAAGAGTATGATCAGTTCGATAGTAAAATCATGTACATTAATACGTCTTATAATTTGTATATATTTTTTTAATTGGATTCTCTCTCAGCTCTTGGTTTGATTAGAATTAAAACCTAAAGAAACGTATTTCAGTTGTGAAAGCACATTTTTTTCTTTCTTTCTAATTTTTACCTTTTTCCTACTATTTTTACTATTATCGTAGCAATTTCCCGCATGGATTAAGATCATTAATAAAGAATTTGTTTTTCTGTTCTAATGATAGATATTAAAAGGTTATAACGATGCTCTGCAACATAGCCTTCAATAAAGTTTTTCACAACGGTAGAACTAAATTCTTAAACTCTTAAATAATGAACACACCCTCGGACGGACACACGTACCTAGATAATAATAAAAGACTTTGCTTTCCACAAAGTGCCAGGTGGCTGCTGGGTAGATACGACTTCAACAACAGAACTACATAAACGCGAACACTAACTCACCAGTACGAATTGAATCACGGCTTGATAATGATGTCTTCACATCGTAAATGCTCGCCATTTACACTAAACGAACAACAGCCAGAAAGGCCGGAGAGAAATAATAACAGTATTTCATTTACTGGCGGAAAAAATATAAACAACATAATACCAATGCTTTACACCTTTATAATTGCCTTTTTCAAAAGCTTCATCAGAGTTTAAGGAAGATTCGGCAATATCGTGTATTTTCTTGCTGAGCAAATGTTTTGCTGGGTCTAGCGGGGTTTTTATTTCATAGCTTCGTTATTTCTATTGGAAATAATTTATCAGAGTAGCGAAGTGTTCACTCACTGTTCATACATGTATGAATATGTACATTTCATTTTTTAGCCGCTTCTTCTCATACATGTGTGAGAGACTGAAAAATATTTTGCGTTTTCTCATTTATGAATGCGACGATTTATTTTTTTCTTTCTATTCATAAGTGAAAAAATGAGAAACACGCAAGTGTTCATTTTTTAAAATGTACAATTTTGATAATTTTTCATAAATGAAAAGATCGTAAAAATATGTGCGTTAAGCATTCGCGTACATAAACGCACATATTTGATAATGCGCAATTGTCGGCGTATGTAGGAAAAAAAATGTTTTTTTTTTATTTCTTTTAGAATATATTGCAATATTGTATTTTGTGTTAATATGTACCAATGTGTTTTTACTACATTTTACGGTAAACTGCGATCGTAGGTAGAAAATTTTTTCACGTTCATTTATGAGAAATTTTATAAAATTTCAACGTTCATAAATGAACATGTACATTTATGAAAAAGAACATTAATGAGAAGTAGCTGATTTATCATTTATCACATATGAATAAGACTAATAATTCTAGTTGTGCGCATTCATGTATGAACATAAGCAGAAAATTTTTTCTTGTTCGTTTATGCGCGTGAAAAATAAATATAAAATTTTAGATTTCTCATTTATGAAAAATATCATGAATGTTGATTTTTGAATGTTCATAAATGAAAAATTCTGAACCCTGTAATTTATTATTAGCAAAAAAAGCTAAATTTTTAATATTTTATTTTCACTTTCATATTTGCATTATTCGGCAATATCGTTTATTTTCTTGCTGAGCAAATGTTTTGCTGGGTCAAGCGGGGTTTTTATTTCATAGCTTCGTTATTTCTATTGGAAATAATTTATTATTAGCAAAAAAAGCTAAATTTTTAATATTTTATTTTCACTTTCATTTGCATTATTGTTCTGTTTACAAATTAATTTAAAATATTATTGGCATTTTTATAGTTTAAATGTGTATGTATATGTGCAATGCATAAAATGTTCTAAGTGTGCTAAGTGGTTATTATTTTCTTTTTAAAAAATTCATTTTAATTAAAATTATTATGAAAATAAGTAATCTATAATTATTCGGAATCATTATCAATATAAGCAGCAATTTTATTCGTGCTTGATTCCTTTTTCAAATAAATATTAAGTGATATTCTCACAAAATATTTATTACAAAACAATTTTCATTAAAAAAGAACATTTTATGATATTCTCATAAAACATTCTTTCTAATAAAAATATTTGAAAATAAACAATGTTTTTGTTGTTTTGAAATGTTTTGCAATGTTTGTATAGAAGTGTTTTTGAGTCTTGATGTTTAGGCTATGTTGATTTTATGGAAAAAATTCTTATAAAATCAATTTGGCTTTGGATATAAGACACTTAGGTTTTTCTATACAATATTGGCGCGATGGAAAGAGCCTTCCAAGATGCTATGGAATATTCCATACCGAAAGTCTCCACGGGAGGCAGAGGGTTGCGGAAGCTGCCTCGACACATTCTTCATTTCATCGACCAGAAAAAGCGACTAAGGCGGGTATCACATAGGTGTGAGGACCCTGGTAGACGGAATATTTTGAAAGCGGAAATTAGAAATTTGGACAGAATAATAAAGGGGGCCATAGCTGCTTTTGAACGTGACCACTGGACAAATTTTCTTAGAAAAATTCGACTTAACGACAGGACTTTTCGGAATGTAAAGTCGGCTGTTGGACTCAACAAACGACCCGTAATTCGAAACTTGGTGGATGCAAATGGCGCTGTTGTTTCTGATAGTGCTGGAGTGGCTAACCTGTTAGCAACCCGTTTCTTTCAGGTTGGTCCTTCTGGTCCAAGTGCACATTTGGATCCATTTGGTGCGAATGTGCGGGCAGTTGTGTCGACTTTAGACAGGACGTCACCTTTGACTTTTTTTGGTGGGACTTTTACGGCGGACGGTAGCTTAATTGATCCAGACACAAGCGAAGACAATATAGGGTTCATTAACTCTACATCTGTGGGCAATGCGTTGAGGCGTAGACCAAATAAAAGAACTTGTGGTATTGACGGGATTTCTGATGTTGTTTTGAAAAGAACCAATGTTATAGCTTGGAGATTTCTAGCAATAGTTTTCAATCATTGCTATAATATTGGCTATTTTCCAAAATCGTGGAAATCGGCCCTAGTCGTTCCGGTACTGAAACCCAGATCGGATCCTGTGGTATGTGGAAGCTATAGACCCATTTCCCTTCTATCTGCTTTTGGAAAGTTGTTTGAATTCATTCTCCTGGCAAAGATAAATGACGTTATAATTGACAAGGACATTTTAAAAGACTTCCAATTTGGATTTAGAACTGGACTTTCGACAACGCATGCGCTGACGGTGCTAACGGACTTCATTGCCAGGGGACTGAATAGAAGATGCCCAACAATAGCTGTAAGTCTGGACTTTGCCAGGGCGTTCGACACGGTCTGGCATGACGGGCTTATATTTAAGATGGTGAATATGGGAGTTGGTGTGGGCCTTTGCCGCATAGTGGACAACTTTTTAGGAAACCGATCATTTCGAGTGCGCGTGGGTGATGTTCGGTCGGACGAGGGTACGATTTCTGCTGGAGTGCCACAGGGCTCGTTACTGGGGCCTGTGCTTTACAATATCTTTGTCTCTGACATACCACAACCGCCGCGGGAGATTCTTTTAATTGTGTATGCCGATGATATCCTCATTGCCTCTTCAGGTGCTAGAGCAAAAGCCACTAATGACCGACTAAATTACTATTTGACGACACTGACGGACTATTTTAGAAAATGGGGTCTAACTTTGAACATTGCGAAGACCGTGGCCGTAATGTTTAAGGGAAGGCGGAAATATATTTACCCAAATTGTAGATCGTACAGACTTTGTTTGACTCTCGGACGAGAACAGATTACGACTTCGGACAGGCTTAAATACCTGGGTGTCACCCTTCATGAGAATTTTGAAAGTTATCGGCACATTGACGATATTTTGCAGCGAAGCAAGAGAATTTATTCCGCGTACCAGGGAGCTCTGAAACGTAGTGGCGGTCTTGATAGGAGGGTGCGTCTTCTTGTGTATCGCCAAATAATTCGCCCTGTCATCTCCTACGCCTTTCCGGCTTGGTTTGGGATTTCTTCTCACCAGATGGAGAGACTTAGGAGATGGGAGAGACGGGTGTTGGCTGCTTGCCTTGGACTAAGGCCTTATAGGGGACCAAGTGGCGAGTTCCGCAGGCCATCATGTAGATCAATCTACAACGCAATTGATTTTGCGCGGGTGGATGTCTATATGATGGAAATGGCTGTGAAGTTCCTGGAGGGCGCACGTTCTTTAGGTAACTCCCTGGTTGCGGGGTGCTTTTCTGCGTCGCGTGATTTGGAGAGTGTTCGGATGTCCCGGTATCTCTGCCCGGTGGACTTATTAACTTTGAAAGAGGCTGGCATTCTTTATGAGAATGCAGACCTCTTATTTTATCATAGAAGGCTGCGTTCTTTAAGCACTCAGAACATTGTGTATAATACCGCTCAATAGTTAATTTTAGTATAATTTTTCTCAATTGTTAATTCATTCTTGTTTTGTTTACTTTGAATTTGTTATTATTGTTTTTTTTTTGTTTTTTTTTTTTATTTTTTTTTTTTTTTTTTTTTTTTTTGTTATTTCTTGTTTTTTACATTGTTCTTGTTTTGTTTTTGTTATTTCTTGTTTTCTATTGTTCTTGTTTTGTTTTTAGTTATAAGTTATTAGTGTTAAGTGTTTCTTATTTTTAAGTAGATTCTAAGAGCGTTCCTTTTTTTTATTCCTTTTTTTTGGAAATTAGTTTATAATTTTTAATAAGTTTTTTGCAAGAGATGACCCCACAAATGTGTCAACTGTGTTAATAATAAGGAAGTCTTTGAAAAATAATTTTTTTTATGTAAAGAATAATTTGTAAAATTTTGTAATATTTTTGTTAATTTTTAATAATCTTTTGTAAAAGTTTTGGAAAATAAATTAACCTTTGAAATTTGAAATCTGAAAATCTATACAATATTGGGGTAAAATTCACTGATGAGCTTTGTGAGCGAAAGTGAAATTGCAATATGAATGTGCTCTCCCCCATTGCAAGACATTTCAAATATTTTTATTTGAAAGAATGATCTTTTTTATCTTTAATAAATATGTTTTTTCTTTTTTTAGATCTTTTTTTATTATATATTTTTTCTCTTTTCAATATTTCGCTTTCCTTTGGAAAGCTTCTTCAGGAAAAAATTTTTTTTTTAATTTTGTTTTGTTTTCAAAAATATAAAAAAAAAAATTTTTTTCCTGAAGAAGCTTTCCAAAGGAAAGCGAAATATTGAAAAGAGAAAAAATATATAATAAAAAAAGATCTAAAAAAAGAAAAAACATATTTATTTGAAAGAATGTTTTATGAGAATATCATAAAATGTTCTTTTTTAATGAAAATTGTTTTGTAATAAATATTTTGTGAGAATATCACTAAATATTTATTTGAAAAAGGAATCAAGCACGAATAAAATTGCTGCTTATATTAAAATTATTATGTTTTTTTTTATTATTTTGATATTTTTAAAAGTTTAACAATTGTAACTGCAAAATGATATTTCACTAATCTAGTGGTATTTTATGCAACATACAACTTGCAATAGTTTGTAAATTGGACAATTAAAAACTTGTGCCCATAGCAATTCTTTAGGTTCCAGTGAGGAAGCTTATATTATTTTTTACCATCCTTACTGTGCGCTGCCTTTCAGTGCTCCTAGCGTAAACTATATAAACAATTTGTAAATCAGTTGCAGTTTTTTTATAAAAATCTACACAAATAATCAAATCTACTAAAATAATTTTTGATTTAAAAACAATTTGGCAACCAAATTGAATGGCAAAGCCAATGTTAAAAAAATGTGGACAATTGAATTGGTTCATAGAAAAAGTAATTTTAAATTTTAAATAATAAAAATATCGCTTTGATTTCTTTTGGATCAACAAAGCGTAAACTCAGATATTAATCTAACATTAATCATAATCATCAACAACAATCATGGATTTGTAGTTGTCGTTCATTAAATTTATTTTCAATCTGTGGCTTAGGAACACTACCGTTAAGAAGATCAGCCAAGGAGAATATAAATACAATCTAAGTTAAATCATTTATTTGTTAAACTAATAAATAATTTTAAAAATTTATAATCAAATTACACTCAACGCAAAGCGCGTATTCAATGAATATAAATATTTCTGGTACTCTTATTTATTAAAACATGTGGATTACATTGTACACAACCTAAGTGCTAAAGAGGAATGCAGATATTTCGCTTGTGTATAGAATTTTATACTTTCATAAAACGCTAACAGAAAAATTTTCAAATAATTCATGTTTAAGAAAAAATCTAAAAACAAAAAAGCACTTGAAATTATGAGAAATTTTATTTGTTATTTTTAACATTTGTATAACCTCCTCTTATAACCTTTTCATTAATTATAAGCAATTAAACTTTTTCTTTTGTACAATTTTAAAACGTTCTGCATGGAGCCTCCCAAAACCCCGGCCTTTAACTGTTGTGCGAAATTTTTTTTCAACAAAAACAAATATTTTTTCCAAACTTATTGTATTTTTTCATTTTACTCCCAGCCAATATCATCGCTATGAACATTTTTTAATAGCCATGTAGTACAACTGTTTGTATGCAAATATTCGGCTGAAAAAAGCAATAAATTTTCGGGCAACTTTACATTTCAACAAAATTGTTTTAAGCAGAATTGAAAAAAAAAACAAAATTAAATAAAATATAATGAAACAAAAGAGCAAAATGCCATCTATGAGTATTAAAAAAGTTTAAAGAAAAATATTTGTTTAATATGAATGAATGAACATTTCGGAAGTAATTCTGGTAAAATTCAAATGTAAAACATTTTATTCGTAATAACAAATACAAAATACAACAAATATAACTGTAATGTTGTGCTATTGCAAATGTGTTAAGAAAAAGGAAAACAAACAGAAACTTTTAAAATGTTGAATAAAATAAGCTATCAAAGTTTATTTTATTGGAATTTATTTCAAACAGATTTTGATGAATTTTAATTTAAGAAAAAAACCTAAGGTCTATATAAACTGATATCTTAACTCTAGTATGTTCAACCGATTTAGTTGATTTTTAATTAATATTTAATGTGGATGCCCAACAAATTTTGCATATGGCTTAGAAATGTCATTGTGTTTGGACATTTATATTTTTGGCAGATCAAGAATTGGTTTGGATTTTTGTTTCTGCTTATTTTGAAAGCAGCATAAGGCTTGTCTTCTCTTTATTGTCCTGCCAAACTTCTTCCTCTCAAGTATTTTAAATAGTCACAACTACCACAACAAATCACAAATTCCTAAAAATAAGCACTTAAAAAAATTACCAGTTTGGAGAAATAATGAAAATAAAACTAAAATGTGTTTAATTATTATATAAAGACCTTGTGCTTAAATAAATTAAAATCAAAAACAAAAAGGTAGCTCACAATGGTACGAAAATCTCGTGTCTGAGTCCAACTCGCATCTGGCGAAATTATTTATTTGTTGTTTTTCATTTCTTTGGTAGCTAATTAAAACTACGGCATGACATTTAATTTTGCGTTATTTTCTACAACTACAGAATATTACTAACTGGTTTTTAAAACTGACTCCTTCTTCGTGTCTGTTCTTTTGCCATAGCTTATCACTGAGTCAACGTCATTTTTATAAATTAATTATGTAGGACAGCTCCTGTTATTAGTTAATTTTAACATTTGCCTCTATAATTTTAATTAACGTTGATAGTCATTAACGAATTAATGTTGAGATGCTTTAACTTTAATTGTTTTCAATCACAAATATTAAATTTTCTGTGTATTTTTTTAATTTTCACTAAAACCGCATTTTGGTTTTATCTTACATCACATACAGAAACAACTGCATACATACATACACATATTATAAGTAAATACAACTTTGCAATAATTTTACACCTTTGCTAACGTATTTGTTTGAAATGACGACGTTAATGACGTAAGAAGTGGTCATATGACATTGCAACTATAAATTGAAGGGCCCTAAATAATATTAAAAATACACATACTCATGTACATATATGTATATGTATATAAACAGCATTTTTTTTTAAATATTCAAAATATATAAAGGAGTACTAATAATCCATTTATAAGTAAAAATGAATCTGCGTTTATTTGTTTTTTTGTTTGGATGCTTTTGCGTTAAAAGAAGCTAAATAATGGCTGGACCGCTCACTTTGGAATTTTCAACTTAGCCTGTAGACGACATACGTGGTATTCCTTAAATATTAACTTTTTTATATCTGAAAAATTTTAAAAATGTTAATTTAAGAATGATATAAAGGGTGTTTTTTTAAGCCCGATAGAACTTGAAATTGTAAAAAATAACACAAAAAATTAAATTGTAATCAAAATTTCTTTTTTATTCGAAGGATCAATACGTGACATTAACATTTGAAAATGATTTCGGGCATATGGGCACCGCGGCTGTTCTTGACGAAGCGCATTCTGGACGTCCAATTTTGGGCCACTTTTTCGAGCACTGCTGGGCGTATGTAACGAATAACACGAACAATGCTGTCCTCCAAGGCGTCAATTGTTGCTGGTTTATCAGCATAAACCAGTGACTTCACGTAGCCCCACAGGAAATAGTCGAATGGTGTCAAATCGCACGACCTTGGAGGCCAATTGACAGGTCCATTTCTCGAAATCAACTTATCGCCAAATTTTGATTTCAATAAGTCGATGGTTGCGTTCGCTGTATGGCACGTAGCGCCATCCTGTTGAAACTACATCTCGTCCGGATCAATGTCATCCATATTTTCAAACAAAAAATCATTGATCATTGACCGTAACGCGAGCTCCGGCCTCATTTTTGAAGAAATAAGGTCCGATGATGCCACCAGCGTGAAAACCGCACCAAACGGTGCATTTTTCTGGATGTAATGGAGTCTGTAGGGTCTGTTGTGGATTGGTCTCACTCCATATGCGGCAATTTTGCTTATTAACAAACCCGTTAAGCCAAAAATGCGCCTCATCGCTGAACACAATTTTGCGATAAAACAACGGGTCAGTTGCCAACTGCTCTAGAGCCCAATCGGCGAAAGAACGACGCATATAATGGTCTCGTGGCTTCAATTCCTGCACCAGCTGGATCTTATACGGGTGTAGGCCGAGATCTTTGCGCAAAATTTTCCACGTATTGGACGGACAGAGCCCCAATTCCTGCGACCGACGACGAATTGATAAATTTGGATCTTCTTCCACACTTTCGTTTACAACGGCGATATTCTCTTCAGTACGCACATTCCTTCGACGTGTTGGTGTTATTGCATCCTCTAGAGAGTATGTGGTACGAAATCTATCGACAGTTCGACGAATGGCTTGTTTAGATGCACGATTATGTACGCCATAAAAATGACGAAGTCGTCTATAAGTTGCGCGAATCGACGACTGATTTTCAAAGTAAATTTGGATAATTTCGTAGCGTTGTTCAAGCGAGAGTCTATTTATGATGATTTGTCAGAGTATACTGAAACAAATAAAAAAAATGTTTCATCAAAATTTCATTTTTTGTGTTACATTTTACAATTTAAAGTTCTATCTAGCTTAAAAAAACACCTTTTATATGTATATAAATTTATCCGTGCAGGGCTGCGTAATTTTCGTCATATGAATCCATACATATTGATATAATAAGAGACACAAACAAAAATATAAGTTTCATTTCAGTTTAACTAACTAATAAATTTAAAATCAGATGTTGAAATGGATTCCATCTATCTTAAAGGTAATGATCAGATCAAATATTTGTAAATATTCCTTGTGTTTTATTTTTCTTGAACAGAGAATATGAATGAGTGAAAAATTTTAAAACTTCAAACGTATTAATTATGATGAGGGAATGGGATACCATAAAACGTTGTAAATAGAAGTTGTGAGGCAGACGCGAACCCAACTTTATAGTCACAAAATCACCGAATATCTAAATACGTATGGAAAAATAATTTTAGTTGGTAGTTTTCAATTCGGCGGAATAATAAAACTTACTTTGTTTAGTTGGCTGCACTGTTTTGTAGATATACAGCTGTTTCCACTCACCCCGTTCTATGGTACAGTATTACTTTTAGTCCCCCCCGGGGGCACATTATGGTCTTTTTGGAACCTACTATTCCATTTAGATTTGTGTCTTGCGGGGTAAAAGGGAGCCCAGGCCCCTCAAAGGCTAGTAGGAGTCACCTGGACAATCCACATATTTCCACGGGAATCAGTAAGCTCGCAGAGTGCACTATTTGTACTCTTAAGGCAAAGATGTACTCTGTACTGATTATTGAGGTTGGCCCCTATATGGGAGTATCGTGGTGGTTGTGGTTTCGGACCCTCCTGAGAGTTTGTGGGTCGGATCATTCAAATTAACACAATGAATGGTTCAGGTTCAGTGAGTATGAATGCTGTCGTGTTCTTGAGAAATAAGAGCTTCATGCGTTCTGGACCAGGAGTTGGAAAGTCTCCAACTCCTCAGCAAGGAGTGAGGGCACTTCCTACTCCGGACTTTCTAAATTGCTACTAGGTGTGACTGGAGGATATACGTATCCGAAGGCCTTCTAGGGCGTAGTTGGTGTCCAATCAACTAAGTGGTTTGACCACCATCTGATTATGACCTTGCGGTCGGTGCAGATGTAAATCAAATCACGCATTTACTTTTAGTCATGTGTATAAGTAGCTTAACTCAATTACAAAGAAAAATTATTTCAATGACATTATTCTGCAATTCCTATGTTTAGCATAAATAAAATCAGTGACATATTTTAAGCGAGACTTAGAAAACGCTTGCACTATGACCTAACAAATAAAATCTTCCATTCCTCTCTGAAGAAGTCTTACATTTTCCATAGAACACAAATTTTTTTGATTATATAGGTGTTACCCCAGTAAATAAATAATTATTGATGCATTATTTAGTTTCAATTTTATTTGATTATCACAACAAATAAATTACACAAATGCTTATTCATTATAAGCAACTAATTGAAATTAATGCGATGTTGAAATTTACATTTATGTGATAATAAATTGCTTGCAATATAAAATCTATTAAACAGACAAACAAACAAATAAACAATCGAACAGCCTTTAAAAAATAATAAAAATTTTGCGACAACTTTTTAAAACAACTAAAAATAAGAAACAAGAGAAAGAAAAAAGCTAAATACAATCAAATTTCCTTTATATTTTATTTGAAGACACATACACATTGTGACAATAGAAAACCGAGTCTGAAATAGAAAGTAATACCACAGCCTTCAAATAGCGTCACAACATTTAATTATAATGTTAAATTATACTTGTTCTGAAAAAATGACCGCATAAATCATATAACGTTAGTTATGAGAAGGCCTTAACTACTTGATATTTTTACTACTTGAAACCCGTGCAGAAATTATTGAGTTGTGATAACCTCCTCCGGTTAGAAATCTGTGTCACTGACGATAATTTAAAATTATTATATCAAGGCACCATAAAACATTTTTTCAAATTAAGCTAGATTTCAATAATAAATTCTGGATTCCTTGAATCTTCTACTGTTGCAAATGAAATAACTAACAAGGTCAACGAACTGGAATTGCCCTTCATTGCTTAAGTTTTGTTTAAACAGCGCCATCTAATAAAAAAAAAGAAAAATTTGACATCTAATAGTGAACATATAAAACTGAGTTTGTTCATTTCGTATTTGTCGACTTGTAAATGAATTTTGTAACTAAAAATAACCGTAAACACATAAAAGGTAGAAAATGTTATCTTCTCTGTAAATCATCCTGTTCATCAGTTTTATTCTAGACGATTAAATATTTTTATTTATTTTTATTTTAAATAACAATTTCGCTTAAGTTTTTAATATATAAATTTTATGTTACTTTAACGAACACAAAACTTGCATTTATTTTACAGAAAACAACAACCGCATATTTAAAAGCGTTTTTTGTTAATAAAAAACTTATTTATGGAATACCTTTTGACTGTTACTTTTTTCTAATAGTTGTTTATGCCATTTTTTACCTTTTCCATTTGATATATGGTTAAATTATTTAAGAGCTATTTTATTACAAATGCATGCATGTACGTCAAATATATTTATTACAATCTCTGCAGAAGAAAACTTCAAAAAAGTATATTTTTTTTTGTTCAAGTAAGAAAAACTACATTTCATTTTATTCTCCTGCTAAAAGAACATTTTTATGTATTTTTTTATTCTACCCTAAAAAGGTAAGAATAAATTTTTGTAATAAAATTTTTAAGCATATTTTGGGGAGCAGACACCAGAAAATATTAATAAATATTTTAGAAAGACGCTTAACGTACTCTTATCTTCTATAAAATTGTTAAATAAAAAGTTTTACGGTTAAATTTGACTAAGTATAAAGTTCTAAACCAAAAAGAGGAATATTAAATGACTCTTAAACGCGTGAAAATTTTTATAAAAAATGTAATAGCCTATGCTGAAATTGTCTTAAGAAGCTTAAAACACGATAATAATTAATGCAGACACCGTTACTTAAAATTAGTTTTATGCCAGCTAAATTGAATTTATTTCCCGCTAAGCATAATCATCCCAAGTAGAAAGAAACTTTGCTTTTTTTGTCTTAAGAACGAAACTGATAAATGTCTAACAGTGTTTAGAGCCTTAACTTATACACTAAAATACAGTACTTTTCTACTTATGTTGAATAAACCTTAAATTTACATTAAATTTTAAATGCAAATTTTAACACGCAACAATCCTCATGCAGATGCAATAAAACTTCTCATGCAGATGAATTTGTATTTAAATAATTCTTTGGATGTTCATTTTATGTTCGTAATTTTACTTACTTTCCAAGACAACACAAATGTGTCTATTTGAGTTATTGGCATGGAATTAAGTGTTTTATTAAAACGAACTATGTATAAATTTAGGAAGAAGAAGAAGAAGAAGATAATATTAGAAATAAAAGACCTTGTAAGAACAAAACATTTTAATAGTGAATTTTTGGCAAAACGAGGAACTTTTTGAAACAAGCAAACAAACAAAAAATTAATGCAAAAAAGTGTATATTTTGTAGAGAAGAGACGTTTTTCTAAGAGAAATGCAAACTTTTTACAAAAGTCGGAATTTTGTTAAAATAGTTATCGTTCAAATTTAGAAATGTTATTCTCCTGCAAAAGCAACTTTCCGAAAAGATAAATCATATTTTGATGAACAATCAATTTACTATGACGTTTAAAAGGCACAAAAGTGCCTTTTGTAAAGAAAAATATAACTTTTGCAGAAAAGCCGATGAATTATTGAAAAACGTGACTTTCTGATTTATAAAATTACTGTTGTGACAAGCCTCACTTTTTAAGAAAACTTTTTTATGCCTTAAAAAAGTGACTTTTTAAGGTAAAAAATTACTCTTTTCTCAGAAGTGACTGCCAAAAAGGTATTTTGGCTGAACAATCGGCTATCAAAAGTAAAAAGTGACTTTCTGAAATATAAAAGAACTTTTTTATTAAAACTCTAATAAGAACTAACTTTAAGGAAGAGTGAGTTTTTATGAAAAAATAAAATTTGCATCATCGTTCGTTTTCTGAAATATTAAGTTGCTTTTAGTCAAAAAAAAAGTACGTTATTTAACCTGAATTTTAGTTTAAAACAAGGCATTTTGAAGTAAAATATCTTCATTTTCTGATAAAGATGATATTTTGTCAAAAAAAAAAGTTAAAATGAAAAAATCTAGAAATAAATTTTTTCTTCGTAAAATAAACAACCATTTTGAAGGTAAAATATTATAATTTTGCTTGTTAGCCAAACATGGAGTTTAAAACCCCCTCTTTTTGCGATTATAAATCATCACCGTCTGAAATGTGTAGTTCATAAAAAAATCTACATATTTTGCATATTTTATTTTACGGTCACGTTTTCGTTTTTCATAAACCTGTTAATAAGACTTTGCTCCAACGTCTTACGTATTCAGCATCAAATGTAACAAAACAAACTTCTTTTAATTTTAAATTATTAAGCAAACTTTTTTTAATAGAAACGAGTTTTCTCTTAGCAAAAACATTTGTGAACAGTTTTTTTGATAATAAAATGACTATAATTAAATTTTAAGGCGCGCATTTAAAGAACTTAAAAAGAAAAAAACATAAAAATGCAAGTACGGAAATGTTTTGTAATTAATTACGTACTCGTTTAAATATTATACTATCAAACGTTTTATACTCGTTTTTATGAATCACGTACTTGATTCACAAATACTTTCGATGCTATACTTTAGAGTTTTTTATATTTTTAACTTAATTTTTTTATTTTGCTTTCGCCCTTCCTAAAAGGCTTTCGCCTTTTTTTTGGTTTTTCTTTTCCGGTCTCTACTTAATAAGAAACAATTTAGCAGACTCTAAAAAATACTAAAAAGATAAATTTCATTTATATACTAAATCTTTGTATATTTAAAACCACTTTGCTCTAATACTGCATATTTTAACATATTGATGAAGTATATTTAAAGCATACTTTTAAGCGCTATATAAATTAAATGTCCTATTTTATGTTCTAAAAATCCAGGTATTTTTCATGTAAAACTTGCTAATATTCACTTTTTGGAAGTTGAAAAACAACTTCATCACAATGATCTTTTTAGTTTCATCTACTTACAAACTAAATTAGTAATAAGTTTGTGTTCCCGATTCTTGTCTTCTTAATTTTTGCAAACGAATTTTATGATTTGCGTTTTATAATTTTGAGAAAATTCACAAAACTTGAATATAAATTATTACCCAAAAGATTCTTCTTTATAAAAGAATAAGCTTTCACTTATCTAAAAGTCACCTTTTTTAGGCATTCATCTTGCCAAGTAATTTAGCTTTCGCTTATTTAAAATCATAACTTGTTCTTATTACCAAAAAATGCTGCTTTTATTTTTTTATTTGCTTGAAACGATTTCCATCATATTGATTTACTTTTTGAAAGTCATCTTGAACAAAAATTTTACTAAAACATATGCATGTGTTCTCCTTTAAAATTAAAATTTTTTATCCGAAAGCTCGCTTTTGTCAGCAAATTCAACATTTTTTACTCCAAAGATATTTAATTTTATTATTAAAACCAAATAATTTAGATATGCCAATAAAAAGTAAGACTCCTTGCTATGATCAGAAAGAAACTAAATTTTTATGCGAAAATTTCCTTTCGTCAAATAGATGATTATCAAATTTTTAAACACTAAAACAAAAGTTTTGAAAGTTTTGTTTACCTTTCAATAAATAATTAAATAATTTGTCTTTCTTTTAACATAAAAAATTAAAAAAAGATTAATTAATATTTTATAAATATCTGGAAACGAGATTTTAAATACTCTCCTGCCATAACGATTAATACGAGTTAATATACTGAGTATATTAAAAGTTAAAATTAAAGACTATTAAAACTTAAATAATAATTTCTTAAAAAAAAGTTTCAAATATTCTCTTCAATTAAAACGAAAATAAATAATAATAATAAATAAATATTTACGTTTCAAAGAACTTAATTACAAATATGAATAAAATACAATCAATTTGAATAATAACGTAGAAATAGTTTCTCAAGCAAAATTGTTAATACACTATAAAAGTCTTATAAACAAGCTACATTCAATTAATTTTGCTATTAAAGTGACTTGATTATAGATGATAATTAATTTAATATTCTTAAGGAAATATTTGGAAAATTTCAAACCTTAAAAAATGCTGTTCAATTCTTTAATTATACATAAGTATGTTTGTATGCAAAAGTAGGGCAGAAAAATAAAGCTATGATAACGAGTCTAATAATTAAAGCATTATTACTCAGTAACGGCAATTATCTGTTATATTATATTTCTTTAGGACATTAAGCTCATTTCTTAGGATGCTAGAAGCAAAAATGGAGACAATTTTACCGAACACATATCAATTTGTTTGGTTTTATATTTATTTACATACTAGAATAACTTACGCCCACACATAACCTAAACTTTTGTTGTGTTCGCCAAAATTTTTCCCATTAAAGTTTACGTGACTCAATTAAGGGAATGTAAAAGACATTTGTGCAGTTTGGTGTTAGCATAAACAAATTCTTTTTGCATTACTTTTGCAGTTCGCCACTGTTCTGCCTCCGTCTTTATATAAAGCTTTGTCCACGTTAAAGTCCTAACTTCCAAATACTGAGTTCTAGTTCCAAATGGACGTAAGTCCTATTTGAATTCGCAGATATTTAATAAATATATATAGTTAAGGAGAATTGTTGCCAATTTTATGTATACGAAGACGAGTTTACCAAAATCAAATTGTATTCTCATTGCATTGCTTTAGAATTAAAAATCTACCATCTCTCTTAGTTTGTAGGGCCATTTAATATACCATTCACAATTGATCCAGTTTCACAGCATTTTTTAGTTTGATTAACATCAAATATTTTAATAAATTTTCTTTACCAAATCTGTGACTATAAGCCGCTAAATTTCCATAACAATAAATATCTGTTATTCTTTTAAACGGTCTTTTTTAATTAATTTAACAATATATATTTTTTCAATATTTCGCTTTCCTATAGAAAGCTTTTTCAGGAAAAATTAATTTTAATAACAACAATTATTAACAAATTGAAAAAAATTTTTTTTGAAAACAATTGACGAAAACATATAAAATAATTTTCTTCATACATACAAACATACAAAATTAAAATTTCAGAAATTTGTAAACATACAAAAAACAAGGAAATGGAAATTAAATAACGAATTCTCTCTTATGAAATAATTATAGCAAATTATGTGTCTTTTGAATTAATTACCTATAATTCTGCGCTAAATTGTCTGTGTCTGTTTTGAAATTTATTCTCCTGACATTTGGTACATTAACTATTTCTAACATTTCTAACATACATATAACGTCTCTTATAGTTTTTTTCTATATCTAATACTGATGCTTCTTCAAACTTTGGATAATGATTATATTTCTTACAATGTGAAGATAAGGATGTCTTCTGTGTTGAAATATTTCTATATTTTTGGTCACATCTATGACCAGCTAATCTTGTTTTAAGTTTATTCTCTGTTGTCCCAATATAAACTTTGTCACAGTTCACCTGGTCATTTCCTCCACATGGTATCCTGTATACTACATCAGATGTTTCCATTTTTCCTATGTCGAAAAAAATATATATATTGTTAAATTAATTAAAAAAGACCGTTTAAAAGAATAACAGATATTTATTTAAGATATAAAAAGGTCGATTAAAAAAAATTTCCATAACAATAAAATTTCTTTTGCTAATGTTTTTTTTTAGTTGGTAACACTTTGATATCAATTAAAATGCGCGCGTATTCCTCCCCTTTTTTTTACTTTATTCCTTTTCAAAGCACTTTCTTTCTTTCTTTCTTTATTAATTAATACATACATAGTTTAAAGTCAAGTGCTTCCGAGATATTTTCAATGGAGTTAAGGCTCACATACAAACAATCCTTGGTCAAAGAATAGGTTCAGAGGTTCCGCTGAAATTCTTTAGAAATGTATATGTCTACTGAAAGTTTATTTAAAGACATATATTAAGATAAAAGAAAAAAATATGGCCCTATAAAGAATGTTTTCCAGCATACCATATGCAATATCTAGCATAAAACAATAAATAACAAAAATAAAAAAATAACCTGCCTGTTGTGTAATTGTACTTGACAGTAATTAATAACTTTTATGGAAAATAATTATGAGCTTCTGTATTTGACTACAATTTACTTAATTATTGTTCTGTTTAAAAATAAAGTGAAAAGTATACTTCGAAGAAAAATAACTTTTTGTAAAGTGAAGCATAATTCAGGGATGAACAAAGAATAAATGAAATAAATTATCCACTCTTTCGTTTTTTTACTTTTAATTACAAGAAAGCTGCTTTAGAAGAAGACGACTTACACATTTGTTTTTTGTTGTAATAGTATTAAAATTCTGAAGGATGTTTGAATGTTATATTGTAATATTTTATGTCCAAAATAATTTTAAGCGCTTATGCCCTAATTTTCTTTACTGCTTATTTTTGAGTTGACTTGCAATCATTAAAACGACATAAACATGACACAACAGTATGTTTTCCAACAGGTACGACCGTATGTACTTATTTGTAATCTCAGCGTATTTTGTGAAATATAAAAAGTTTTATATATTTTCAAAATAAAATGTGGTTAAATTTGAATTGTCTAAATTATACATTTATTCGAAAAATAACGGAAAATTTTCGAATTAAGTAATTAATAAAATTAACCACATATTTAATTAATTGTTCTAATTGAATAAGTAATTGAACCAATTAAAAGGGTTAATAAATTAGCGTCTAAGAAGAAAAAATAAACTTCAATAAACTTCAATGCAAACATTTTTATAGACTACTCATCGTCAACTCGCAACTATGCGTCTGAAACTTATGACTGCTTTTTAAAATAATTTTTGGCCATCTTTAAGTAACTGCTAAATTATTTGTTTTAAAAACGCATGCAAGTTTTGTTGCACATAAAATAGAATGCAACAGTTGTGCTTAATAACCAACTCTATTAACCAATTTTCACAATCATTTTTTAACCAACAACCAACCAGGATTCTTTTACCCACACTGTAACTAGGGCTACTTATTATTGTAATCAAAAAAAAAAAAAAAAAGAATACGGAAAAAGTACAGTTTTTGTTAAGTGCGGCGACTAAATTAACAAAGAATTTCTTGATATGTTCATATATAAAATTGACGCCAGAATAAATTTTTTAAAAGTTTAAAATGAAATAGTTTTTACATCTTCCAATCGACATAAATTTCCAGTCAACATGATCTCACGGAACATAAATATTAATGGCACAAGAAAATAGTTCAGGTGTCAATAAAACACAAATTACAAGCATATATTTCCTTTACGAATTCCTAAAACTAAAACCTTGACGCTTTCTTTTTCTATCTCTTTCTTTCTCTCTGAATATTTCTCTTTTACTAATGCTTTCTGTCGGTATTATTGTCTCTATTTGCAGTTGCATATGCATTTATTTGCTTTTGTATTCTCATTCTTGTTTGTCAATTATTAAGGTTATTTACACAACAAAACTCAGAGCATACTTTTAGGCCTTAAATAAAAAACTCAGCGAAAACTAAAGTGTGAATAAAGGGTGAAGCACTTGAACATTTTCATAATAATGCCTGCCATTCATTTATTTTTATAGAAAGACGAAAACAAAAATAATTTGTATTAGGAGTTTCTGGCTGTAGGCTATTCCACTTTTATATTTTAAAGCAAACGCTAGAGAAATTATTCACTCATTTAAAACAAAAAAGGTTATGAATTAATTATATTTTAAATAATAAACATCACTTGAACTGTTAAGATATTTTCTTTTTATAAAAAATATGTAAAGAGCAGAAAATACACAATAAAAGCTTAAAATTAAAAAATAAAAATATGTAAGGGATTTCAAGGACTTTTATTTAATGCATATGGAATTAATAATGAGAATTAAAATTCTATTAAATAAAGAAAAATTATTAACTCATAGCGGAACTTGTTTAAGCGCAGATATCATCACATTAAAGTTAATAAGGATATAATAAAGAAAAGTTAATAAGGATGTTATTAAAAAAATGATATAATATTAAGTAAAAAACATTACTTTCATTTCTTATGTTTCAAAAACAAAATTATTAATGCCTGTTACATATCTAATTCCTAATGAGTAGAGTACGATAAAGCAATTATGTATTTAAATATATAATTTCAATGTAGCTTACGCCCATAGAGATTATAATTTCCAGCTTTATTAAGAAAGAAAGATTATTTTATTAATTTTGTAAACATTTTAAAAGAAAACAGGTGTCTACTTCACAGAAATATTATATTAATTGTTATTTTAATTATTTTATTACATCTACATCGAAATCAGTTCTATAATTATGGTAGGGGACGGGGTGGAAGTATTTTCTCAACAAGCTGTGTGCCAAGAATTAAAAAAGCGAAAGATTAAAGATTGTTTTATGTATAACGCATAGTTTGGGGCAAATAATAGACTAAGATGCGCAAACTGTTTAAAGCTAATGTGCACATCAAATGTTTCAGCAATTTGAAGTATACAAATAACACTTTTAAAAACTTTTAGTGAGCTATTTTTACTTTAATTCAGAAATTAAATTAAATATTTCTCAATATAAAATGTTTTGCCTGGTGATAAAAGCAAATCGTAGTCTATTGATGTTTATTGTTAAAATATTATTTGTCACACAAAGAAAAAGTGACAGTATGCGAAGTAATGTTGGTATTCGAAGTCCCTAGTAGAGCTGATACCGAATGATAATTTATTATTTCTAAACTTAAGAAAATCGTTCAATAGAAAAATATGCAAGTCCAGTGAGGATGTAGTTTCTACAACAATTGTCTATTTTAGATGACTTCCACTATCACATTTGTTTTTCTTTTTTTGAGATTTCACTGTTATATCCCGCGATAATTATAACTTTTCTTGGCTGAAGTTGAGGAGAATAATACCAAAACTTTTGAATTGAAACTAAGAATGCTGATACTTTATGGATAAGATACGCTGTATATAAAGTAGCTGGTCTTGCCACGATATGACTTTCAATGCCATCTCTGTGCAAGACTACAGCAAAGAATTTGCTCATATCTTACATTATTCCATTCTTCGCTTTGCTGCCAAACGTTTTCGCAAGGCAAAATATTTTTAAATATTTTTTTATCTTTAATGATGAAGGAACATAAAAATGGCTCGACGTACCGTCAAAGACTCGACTCATTTTAATAGTAGATCGAATATTTATTTTTGAAAAAATCATTTTTAACAAAAGAAACTTCTTAGAATTTCAAATTACAACATTATTCGATTTCATTATTTCTAATCCTAATTCATATTACAATAATTTTCTTACAATCACTATTAACTGTATTACTTTCATTCTTTTATCCCCTTGATAAAGTCTTTAAGTTATTACAAACATTTTATTATTATTTTTTTCAATTAACTAGAATATTTTTTATTCCACGAAACAAAATATTGTTTCCAATAATTGAATAAGTAAATATAAATTAAATAGTCGTGCCGAAAAGCATCAGGAAATCAACACACTGACAAGAAAGTATTAAATTATTATCTCTGTGTTGGTTTTGTGTTAAGTTTGTTTTGTTTATTGTTTTCTAAGGAATTTGTAGCAAGGAAAATATATAAATACTATTTGTGTGCAAATGGAAAAAACGAAGAAAAATATAACGGAAAGCAAAATTAAATAAAGTAAAGACATTTGAAAGATAATTGCCTGTTATATAAATAATGTGTAGAAATTAAATCAATTGTTGTGTTTCTTCGAAAGTTAATTAACTGCTATTCATCTACAAGTGTTTTCTTTTTCTAACCTTTTTCAGTTGTAGTAATATTCTTTTTCTATTTCATTTCTAGTTTTCATTTATTTTTGAAAACCTTTATATCTCTTAATTTCAAATAATTTGTTAATAACTTTACTTAGTTTTATTGTTTACAAAACAGTTTAAATAACAGCATGGACTTAATTCCAGTGTCACCTTGTTGATAGGTAAAGATAGCAGAACAAATTTAAAATTAAGAAAGTTTGAGAAAAAAAACATATTTTTTTCCAAATTTAATAAGCATCAAGCGACATTTTACAAAACGTTAAAAATCGATAGAAAATTAACGGAAGCTTTTCAAGTTCAACTAAAAGGTCACACTGTGCTCATATTTTTGATATTTATGATCATGAATCAAAACATCAGTCATCAATCAATATTTATTTGATAAAGCTCACTTTTAGCATAACGGGTTTGTTATAAGCAAAATAACCATTTATAGAGTGAAATTAATCTATAAGCGAGCGACCTGCAGGCTCCATAACATTCAGAAATATTCACACTTTGTTTTTACACCTCATTGGACCTTATTTCTTTAAGCCGATGATTTATTGTTTAAAAATATGAATTGCAATGATTTAAACGAGATGTGGTTTCCACAACTGTGTGATTCGATTTACATCCGCACCTGGCCATGAAGCCTTAATCAGATGGTGAATCTAACCACTGCATGATTTGGAACGTTATGCTCGTCCTAGAAAGCTATGATTCTATGCAACAGAAACCTTCTAGTTGCAACTTTAATGATTCCAGAGCAGGGCTGCAAATCATCACACTTTGCTAAAGAGTTGGAGACTTTCCAACTCCTGTTTAGAACACATGTCTACCCTGCTCACTGGACTGGATCATTCACTTTGCGTGTCATTATCAGTGAGATGATCCTGGCCACCATAATAACCATTATACTGCTATGGGGCCGCGAAACCACAACCACCACGATACTCCCATATAGGGGCTAACCTCAATAATCAGTCAGAGAACAGTCTAAATAGACAAATAACGAACCTGCGGCTTACTGATTCCCGTGGAAATAAAATGGAGTTTCCAGTTGACTCCCTGCCTGTCTTCAGGGGACTGGGCTCCCTTTTTCCCCAGTTGCAGTAGATAGAATATATGTGCCCCCGGGGGGGTGTGGTTTCCACAGGATGACGTTTCATATTCTTTCCATTTATTTCTTGTGGGGACACATAATGGCTTAAGCTGAAAATTAACATTTCGTGATATGCGGCCAAAAATGTTCGAAAAATTGTTCCCAAATTGTACGACCAGATTTCGCTACGGCAAAGTCAGTTACGATACGACAGTATGCATGCCTTAAATCGCCTAAACATCATTTAATATGTTTTTTAGTTAAGTATTTTCTAAGAAATTTTAATAAAAGATTTTAAGTTCATTTTTATTTATAACAGTTATATATTTTTTGGCGTTGTGTTATTATTATTATCCAATTAGTAAACAAATTATTTCTTTTCTTGTGCTTTTTATTACAGAATTCTGCAGAACCTGTTTATTCACCCACTATGGCAGGTGGTTTATTTTCAATAGATCGTAAATTCTTTGAACTATTGGGTACTTACGACTCTGGTTTCGATATATGGGGTGGTGAAAATCTTGAGTTGTCATTTAAGACTTGGATGTGTAATGGCACGTTAGAAATAGTTCCATGCTCTCATGTGGGTCATATATTTAGAAAGAGATCGCCTTATAAGGTAAGTTTACACTAAAGACAAAATAAAAGAACATTTGAAAACAAAAAAACCACAAATATTTAAACATTTTTCTATTAGAAAAAGGTCTGCAATAATCGCACAATTATGTGAAATTTATTGAAAACAAAAATTCATTAGAAAATTTTCCATAAGTAACAATAATTATTTTTTAATCATTCCATTTTGCATATTGTAAAGTAAAAAGTAAATAACGCATGTTCAAAACTAGTTTGCCAAATTTTTATAATAAAGTTTTAAAAGCGATAATAAACATTTTTAACGAAATTTTTCATTAGTTTAAAGTAATAACACACACGTATTAAAAAATAATTCAGCATTTTGGGTCATATGAAAAAGTAAATTTTCCTAGTACGATTTTTAAAAGGTCGAGGTAAATGTATGAAAACTTTACCGGATGCAGAATAAATTTTACATACAATTTTACTTTTAAATTTGACGTAAGCAAAAAAGGAAAACTACAAAAAAATCTAGATGATGTAAAAATTATTTCTTCTTTATATTTTACAATTATCCACAGTCTAGAATTTCTTAAGTATTGTTTTTAAAGATGGAAAAAATCTTGAATAAAATGACAGTATGATAGGGGATTAGAAATTTGTAGTGATTAAAACTCTTCACCTAACTTTTAAATAAAAATTTTATAATACTTGAATAAAACTTTAACGTATATCACTTTAATAATTCTAAAAATCGCAAAAAGTTTTTTTTTTTTTAATGTAGAAAATATTTAGGCAAATTTAACGTTGGTGAAAGTATATAAAAACTTGTTTACCAAATTTTACGCAATGTAAAAAAATTATTATTTATATTCCACAATTTGTGTAAATGTGAGCAAAAACATACAAGAAACTTTTCTAACAAATACCTGATGTGTACAATTTTAAAACAAAAATTAATGTTTTAATATAAAAAATTACAATATTTTACACAAATGTTAATTAAATTTTTGTTTCAGTAAAACTTGCGTAAAGCGCAAATAGTTTTGGAACCAAAATAATATTAATTTTTTAAATCACATAAAATTTAATTTTTTTCATGATGGAACAAAAAATTATTTTTAAATTTAAATCGCTTATTTCCATTTCTTTGGGTACATAAACCATTCGAGTATAAAAGAAACTTTTTCTTTAACTATGTATGTTTAGGTGTAAACAAATTTACATTTATTATTAAAATTTATGCACCAACATTTTTCACCAATACACCCTTGCATTAATTGTATGAATGAATTTTTGCATTTATTAAATTTCGCTTTCCCAAAGTGTCCTCATAAAGAAATTGTCTATTCTGTTTGTTTGAACCATTTTTGGTGGTCTGCTTCTTCGTGTTTTTTTTTTTTTTTTGTTTGAAATACATGAAATATTGGTTAGTTCACATGCACAACCCACGCTGTTTAACATTTTGTGGAATATGAGCTCTCCGCTATTGTATAGGAAAAAGTTTCCTATTTTTGTCTTTCTAAAATATCATACTTGTTATGCCATACTGTCAAAATTTGTGATGAGTCTAGTTAAATAAAAATATAAAAATGTGTATGAGATTTAGTTATAATTTTTGCTCTTAACAATACAGTCCTGAATTGCAAGTATTCTAGAACAGTGATTTAATAAAAGTTTTTCACATTCTTATTTAAAATAATGCGAAAAAAATATACAAAAAATTCTTACGATTTTTTCTCAAGAAAATCTTAAAAGAAAGTATATTATATAATGTCTGCAAAGTAATATTTGGTTGTAAAAATAAATAAATAAATTTTGTCATAATTCCGTTAATATTAATAAAAATACTTTTATATACAGTATACATAAATTATTAAATATATTAAATTTAATAATTCCATAAAATATTGTATTTGCTGTCTTTGTTGAATCATAAATGAAGCGAGCAAAGTAAAATGGACCGGTAAATATGACAAGCAATTAATTCGATGTTCAAAATTGAATGATTAAAATAAATCAAGGACAATAACAATGACAAAGTGGAGTAGAAACTTCTGTAGACAGCTTTATGATTCACTTTTAACCTGCTTATAGCCAGGCTTTCTTCTGCCAGAAATATCCTACAAAACTAAAGTGCTCTTTCTCCATTGTTTACATAATGTAAAAGAAAAATTGTAAAATGTTACTCAATAAAACTAAACAATGTTTGAAAATGTAAACACATTTAATGCAATACACACGAGATGTTAAGAACTTTGTAGAAAATTTCCCATTATGAAGAAAATGCTTTAACAAATTTAATTTAAAAATAATCTTTTTTATTATTAACGAAGGAAACAAGGAAGAAGGAAGTTTACGGGATGTAAATTTATTTTTCAAAATCTAAAAAATTGAATAAAAAAAAAATATATATGTTCACGTGGAGAGAGAATTCAGCAATAAATATCAAAATTTACACGTCGTTATAAGCCTTAGACAATTTCATTTATTTCTTTACTTTTATACTTAAGAGCATAATTTTCCAAAAAAAATTGATTTATAATATTTTATTGATTTATAATTTTTTAATAACAACACTATTAAAAGAAATCGTAAAATTCCCTTATATTTTATTATAATTAAAAGATTTTAAAATGTCAAGCAGAATTTAAACTTTTACATGCTGTAAAAATGTTTTCTTGAATGTTTCGAAAAAAGTACGATTTTAAGTTTTATACGGAATGTTTCACTTCCAGACAATTTTCAGCAATTCATTTTTATTTTCTAACAGCGAATAAATGAATTTGAGAAAATATAAATAGTGTTTTATATTGGCACTAAAAATTTTACTTATAAAATATAGAAAATCCATAATTTTCATATTTGATGTACGTAATGTGCACCCCTTCATAGTTGGTTCTATACATTTCTTCAACATAGAATTATGATTTTCTATAGATTATTACTTTATGTAAAAAAAAGACATAACCTACCTATCACAATTAACTTTCACAACTTCTCATAACGTTTTTCAAATATATTTTACGTGATGACGACTTGCCTATTTTAGTTTAAAAAAAATTTTACTTTGATTTGAATATGATTGTGGATATTAAAGTAAATTTTAGTCAATGTAAATTATAGAGAACAAACCTTCTTAAGTAAATTAAATGTAAATTAAGAAATCATCCCATCAATATGCTAACAGAATTTCATAAATTAAGAGTCATCATTATCTCCATCATCATCATCATCACTGTCAAAAAAGTGTCATATGTATGAAAATATGCATGCATTGACTTATTTACGTAATGCTCAATGTGTGTGTACTTGTAGTTTTCTGTGTGCAAATCCAATTATTTTATGTTTATTCCTACAAGAATTTCTGATCTTTAAAGGTACATTTTCCTGTTTTTTCCTATTGCATACTCTAGGGAGTCGTAACTTTAGCTGTATTAAAGAAAACAAAAACAAACTGGGTATATTTACTCGCACGCACGTACTTAATTTTACATAAAAATGTCACATGTGTCCACTTTAATAGGAAACAAGTTGTTTTCTGTTATTTCTGTTGTTGTTTGAGTAAAATCTAAAACATAAAAAGAACAACTGCAAATACTGGGATCAGGGAAACGTCGTAACCACTGGCCATGTTTTAACAATTAATGTACACTGTGCATGTGGAAAAGTCTTGACGGTAAAGCATACATACAGCTGAATTCAACGATACATATTGTGTGAGGTACAGTGGGAAGTGCGATAAGCGAAATGAAGAGTAAAAAAAAACACAAACAAACAAATTTATTATTTATCTGTTTATCTTAATTAAGCTTCTATCTCCACAATATTCATTTTATCCATGAAATTTATAATTATATTTATTAAATTCTCTCCATTCTCCAATAGTCGATTGAAGTTGATTTATTTAAAGTGTTTTCACTTCTTTTAAAATTCGAGTGCATTTAGAAACATTTAATACTGGCTAATGATCTTTTGTTTGAATTTTGCTCAACTATTACTCTATAAATGTTTTGCTGTCCTCTCCGAGAGCTTCTGGAATACTCTGCCTTCTTTCTTATGACTCCTGTCATCTTTACGAACTGTTAAAGTTCAGTAGTTCAAGTCTTTGTTCATATTTGAAGGAAATAACAGTTGTTCCTCTGAGACTTTAATTGCGATGTGAGAACTTACACGCTAATCAAACTTGGAGATATTTACTTATACCTAAACTTCTTTGATTTATTACTGCTAATCACTATTCAAAGCAAAGCAACCAAATTGGTTTGATTAGTTTCTAATAACATTAATTCCACGGTACCAACTTCCTTTATCAGGAATCAACAGTTAAACAACCTTGAAAGTTCCTTTGCTCAAGAGATACGGATTATAAATATATAAATATAAGCAGAGAGGTTGCTGTATTTATAACTCGGTACTTTCTGAAGCCTGCCTGTGCAAATGAGTACATGTCAGCTTAAACCACAGATTTGAATGAATTGCATTCAAAAATGCCAAAATTGCAATTACTGCATATTCTTCATTCGTCGAACTTCATTCGTAAAGATCGCTCTCAACCGAAAAACAGTGGGGTCTTTTTCTTGCATATCAGAACATTTTCATGGCATTAGCACATATTGAACTCGGAAGCCAATTAATTTTATTTAATAACCTAACAGCACTTAGATTTAACGTAATATGGTTAGAACAATTAACACACAATTAACCCTTTTCTGGCGAAACTGAATTGATTTTTATAATCAATTGAGCATCTCTTAGTAAAAAGAAAGGCATGCGAAATATAGTTTTCCAAATACATTAGAAGTGTTTCAAGGGGCTTCCGCTGAAAGCTCGAAAGCAGCAAAACACAATAAATTTTAATCTTTCTTGCAAAGTTTCTTCTTCGAGACACCACAACTAAAAGAGAAATAAATATGTTGGTTTCTCAGGACTTATAAGGGAGTGCTGAGAATAGAGTTCTGCTTTGTGTTGCGTTTCTTCTTGTTGTTGTTAACGATACAACAAATTTTTACTACTCATTTAATACACTGCTGTCTGAAGAGTTTCTTATTTTTTCATTAAACATTTTTTATATTCCTTTTGAAATTGCATGGCTTTTATATTCTCTACTTCCTCTTACTCTCTACTTCCTCTGGCTTGTGTGAGTAATAAAAACTGCGGTTATTTTTGTATAAAAAAGGACATTAAATAAACAGATTTTGTTTGCCTTTTGTTTGCTTTATAATTAGTGACTCAATTTAAGCTACAAATTTTTTTTTCTACTTCGAGGTTTTATAAACCGTAAAACATTAAACTATTTTTTGTATGTGTGCAACTGTGAATGTTAATGTATTCATGCATATGTATTTACACGTTCGTTTCTGTGTGGCTTATAAGTGTATGAATGTACAGCTGCAGTTGGGTTTATTTTCATCATTTCTAGATGCACTTACACATTCAAACATGCATTTTGTTCATTTAAACTTTATGAAATTTAAACACTCTTCTGTGTGTATATGTGTGTGTGTGTGTTTGGAAGTTGAAAAATATTCAGAATATCCATTGGACGTTCTTACATTTTGGCAACTTTATTTTACTACAAAAATTCTTATTTTTCATTTTATTCTAATTTTTTCGCTTAATTCTGATACTCTTTGACTTATTTTTCTTTCCAATTCCCATATTTAGTGGCGCACAGGCGTTAATGTGCTTAAAAAGAATTCGGTACGTTTGGCTGAAGTTTGGTTGGATGACTATTCCAAATATTATTATCAGCGCATTGGCAACGATAAAGGAGATTATGGCGACGTTAGCGAACGTAAAAAATTGCGGTGAGTTCAAATGTGTTATTTTTGTATTATTTTTTCTTACATTTTTTTATTACACTTGTTTAATAAACCAATTTATTAATAATTTTACGTAATGTAATAAACATACCGTGGGTTATTTAAGTACAAAAATTATTGCTTTGAAACTTTTACATTCACAATTATAAATTTTTATTAATAGTTAAAGAATCATAAAAAAAGACATTTTACACGTGCATTTTTGTCTAGCATTTTATATAATATGTTATCACGCTTATTTTTTAAATTTGTGACGTTGTTTGTAGATGATTAAGTATTTTACCTGTTGGTACTTCCATTTAGTTAACACTTAAATAACAAAAAATTCCATATAATAACTATTGATATTGTTTACACTACGTATAAAGACCTACTGCTAAAATTATGGCAGCAGTATTGTATTAATTTTTTCTTATGAGGCATAATTTCGCGATGGTTGTTTTGCTTTTATAAAATTATTAATATCATCTTTTTATACGCAGAGAGTTCACTGCGCCGTTATTTACACAGCGTAAACATACTGTTTAATTTTTAAAAGAGTGTAAAATATCCTGTCTATATTTATGGAATAAATATACGCTATTTATAAATAACACATCATTTTATTGTGTACACCAGCCAAAAATATGTTACCTGTATTTTCATTATTTATTATCGCTATGTTAATCACACTCCATGAGTAGAGAAAAAAATTCTTCCTGGCAAACTTTTTACACTAAAGTATAATCAATAATGAATTGAGAAGTATATGTGTCAATGTCTTTATGACGCACAGTTCTATAAATTCAGGTAAACATTTATCTTATTCATGCTGAAATTTGGCGTATTAAGTAATTTACGTTGTGTCAAATCACGTGTCAATACATGTATCAATGTTTGTAGAATTTAAAGTTTTATGTATAAAATTGACGAGGTGTAAAATAATCAAAACCAATTTTTTACATACTGTAAAATTACCTATTATATTATAGATTTGTAATGACATCTGGCACTATCTGGCGTCACAAAAAATAATTTGTTAGCCAAAGATGGTTTATTGCAGTAACATTTTACTTGGCCTAAGTGGTAACAAAATCATGTGATTGATGTGTAATTGCATGCGGTATATTAAGTACCATGTAATACTACTTTTGACTGTTTTTTGTTGCCATGCCAAATGACTTAACACTTTACTTTCTAGTTAAATTTAAAAAAAAACTGTATCATTGTTTGTATAATGTAAACTTGTATTAGAGTTACAAAGTGAAAAGTAATTCAATACATTTATAGTAATAATTACCAGTTTAATTATAATTAAATGTTGCGATTGCGATGTAGGTGTTATATTGCATATGACATTGTTTTTACATTGTAAATTAATTTATGACATTGTAAATGCTATAAGAAAAGTACAGATACCAATATCTAAAATGTTTTAAACTTTGCCAGAACCATGGTTTGTTTGATATAAAAAGGAATCTTATGATGCAAAATAATTAATACCATGTAAAATTGCCGAAGTTTCTTCAAAAAAGGGCTAAGTAAAATTTAGTTTCATGCAAGTGTCCTATGACATTATTTACATGGTATTTATTTACAATATACGTTAATTATATAATTCCAAATTGGTGTAAAATTAGCTTAACTTAAATTATTTATACATAAATTGCATTGTGTAAAGCAAACCAGCTACACTCTTCCATGGTTTATTAATTGCAGTATTTGTAATAACGTGGTTTAAATGATGTAATACAGGTAGGTAAATACATTGCTTATATGACGATAACTGACTTATGGTATCTGAAAGCATTAAGATTTATAAAGTTAAAGACCGCAAAGTTAAAATAATAACGTGCTTAGATCAAATTTAATAGGGCATCATAATCTTACTATCTGAAGCGAAGCTTTTTTTGTATTTTTTTTAATTTATGCAAGAAATTTTGACAGTTCCTCTATTTATTGTCTACATTATGTACAATTTTATTTGTATTAAATTTTGCTCTGTAACCCTCTCAATATTTTCAGGATGTTTGTGGCTCAATCAGGCAATTGTAATAAAATTTGTATCGGAGATAGATGCCAATATAGATTGACATTTAGGATATATTTTTATTATTTTTATTTTCTCTTTTACATTTTAAACGAAAAGTACTTTTGTAGCATATGTACAGGGCAAAGGAAGTCACTGCCAGATTTTTTAATCACTGGCCTGTCACTGCCTGGTTTTTAAATATACTTCAATAGTAAAAAGTGTTTGAAACACCTTGAACTAACGTACCCTGCGAACTTCGCCTCGCCCTAATTTTAGCCTTCAGACAAACTTTAGACTAATAATACAATAAAAACATTTAAATTTTCAGTGTGATATATTTGAATGGCATCAGTAGGGAGTGATTTAATGAACAATGTTTTTCGATTTGTTCTCCGGCGCAAAAACAAATAAAGAATCGGCGTCCCAACATGCGAACATACAACGTACTGCTGACCGTGCGAAAAACAGGAAAATTCTAGATTAATCCCACAGACTTCTAGTGTTTGGCCTTGCGATTTTTTGATTGTCATCACAAATGCCAATCGAACGGGGAACAGAATCCGCTTGATTTGGAATGAAAGGTCAGTTGGAATAATGGGTATTCGTGTGATATGGACTTTCTCTCCTTTGAATATGCCCTTGATGATTGTCGCCTGAATCACATACCTAATTAGCTTTTTTGGAGGATTGAGGTTCCGCAACATGATTACGATCGATCCCACCTTCAGATTGCGCAAAGTCTAAGTCAACGTATAATTAAGGAATAATTGCATACAAAATTTCATATCAACAATCAATTTTAGATTTTTCCAACTTTTGCGGAGAGATTTTCCAATTTTCCGCATTTCGCATTTTCCGCAATTTTCCATGATTTACACTAAAAACCTTTTATTTTTTGGAATAATTTCACACAACATTTCATACAGAAACTTGATTTTTGATTTTTCCAGTTTTCCGACTTCTCCGGATGGATTTTCCAAAAGTGTCTTCCGTAAAAACCTTCTCCTCGAAAATACGAACAACTGACAAACAATTTTACAGAAATCTTCTCACTTTATGAATTACTATACATTTTTTACACCATTTTAATATATATAATAGATAACAGATTATATAATAATTCTCCATGTTACTATTTACATGTTGTAAAACTTGCTATTTGTTTTCGATTTTCCTATGAAAAGTTATTTCTTTTGAAAAGATTTTTATTACAATTTTGAATTTAAAAATTTTATATTTTTTGCTATAATCATATCTTTATAATAATTTTTTATCATTTAGCCAACGTTTGGGTTGCAAAAGCTTTAAATGGTATTTAGACAACGTGTATCCTGAACTTTTTATACCAGGAGAATCTGTTGCCTATGGCGAGGTAAGTTTTCAATTACAAATTTACGCATAACTAAAATGAAAATATTATATTGCTTAAGCAAGCTGAAGCTAACCACTCAACTGACCTTCCCACCCACTACTACTAAATACTGTATCACGTTAAAAATTCAAAATTATAATTGACAACAAAAAAGAACAAAAATAATGACACAAAAATGTATTTAAAATCCTGCTTAATATTGATAAATCTACTTAAAACTAACCTTTTTAATAAATTATTTTTAATGAATTTTTTTATGTCAACAAAAAAAAAACAAAAACAACACATACAGATCAGAAATTTGGGTGCTGGCGGTCGCACATGTTTGGATTCACCCGCACGTAAAAAAGATTTAAAGAAGAGTGTGGGATTGTATGCCTGTCACAATCAAGGAGGAAATCAGGTTTGTAAAGCAAAGGAAACAAAGAAAACAAAGAAATAAACAAAAGAACAGCGACCGCCACAAGCTCCGTTAAAAGTGATTTACAAAAAAACATCAAAATTTATTTAACTGTTGCAACAAAAATCATATAAATTAAAAGGTTATGGGCTCCCTATCACATCGGCTACCGCATTTTAGGAATATATTTTGGTTAATATCCTATCCCCGCCTCTGGCATGCTCTCTTAATTTTATTGTATCTACTTTTAGTTTTCTTTATATTTTTTATTTTTATTAAGTCTATCTTTTCTTCTTCTTTTTTATTTACATATATTTAAAAATATATTTTGTGTAAAATTCGTAAAATTCGTAAAACAACAACAACAATTACAGATTGCTAATATCGAAACCGATATGTGTCTAGATTCGGCCGCCAAGCCGGACGACATGCAGGGCGCCGTTGATCCTTATAAATGTCACGGTCAGGGTGGAAATCAGGTATTTCTTTTTAATTTTTAAGTCTTTTTATTCATGAAGCTTTTGTTGTTTTCTTCCGCTTTTGTATTTTCAATTTTAACCAACAATTTTTATTTTAATGCTTAAAATGCTTTTCATGTATTTTTATTCGGTTGGTGGTATGAGTTTTTCTGTTTTTTTTTCCTTTTAATTAAATTAACAATTCAGTCCTCAAAACCACAAATTAACTCTGCTTATGTTCTAAAACTAATATTTATTTAAATTTTATTCACTATTTCTATTTATTTTGATTTTCGAATGAAAGAATTTGTTACGCTTTAATGGTTTTGGTTGAATTGTTAGGTGGTAAGAGTTTTGCAAGACTTTTTATACATTTAGCATGAAATTTTAAACAACTAAATAAACATTTAATTACTCTCTAAGCTAATCGGCTTAGAAAGATTTACTTCATAATGCAGGCGTTTTGGAATGTCATTGATCCATAGCACATTATTCAGGATATTTTTTTTCAAGATATGTTTAACCAATTTCAAGCATCAAGTATCGTAAGTGTCTGCTCCATATTTTATATTTTGTTTTAAATGCCAAGTGTTTGCATTTGAAACGTCATATTTGCTGGAACTAAATCTCTTCATTTTGTACTTCAAGTCTGCACGGGCGAGAAAATTGTTCAAAATTGGAATAATTTTGAATATTAAATTTTCTGCATTCATAAATATTCGTGCTTCTAAATCTTTTACTGAAATACGAGTTGTTGCCCAAATAATAAACCGGCAATAATTAAAGTAGCTTCCATTCATTTATCGAGTCGTAAGTGTGTGATTAATATGTAGAGATTTCAGCACACTATCTTCTTCTTCTTCTGTACCATTGTTATAAAATAAAAATGTCACCTAGTCCTTCGCTGCGTTGCCGGCACTAGTCCTCTCTTTGAGACTTAGCTTGCCTTTTTTCGATTTTTCTATATAATAGATACGATCAGAATTGGATATAGTTTGACAACCGTGTAAAAATCCTAGATAAGCATCTCGTATTTACAAAAATTATATGACTTTTGTGACGACTTGAAGGAGAGAAAATTAATTTCTTCACCTGATTAAAAATTCTCAATGCCTTTTGTGGATTGTCCTCTATCCAAATACCTATTGATTTTTCTATTTTGTCTTTAATTGAATGTCTAAAGTATGCTGACGACTTATCAGGTAACTTTGTTCCAGATGATAAAAGTTTACTAATTTCTAATAAATTGAACTCTAAATGAAGAACAAAGGTTCTGACCAAAAATTATGGATAAAAAATACTAAAAATAAAAAATTACTAAATTTATTTGAATCTGTTTATAATGAACACAGATATGCATATCAAATGACTCTATGTCCAAAAAAAAAAAACTTTAGTTCGGGAAGGAAACGCAATAGAACTTTTGTTCACCTACATTTTGGTTTCACAGTTCCTTAGGGAAGCTCCAAGTTCTTGTCTCTTATTACTTTTACTCCTTCTGCATAAAAAAATAATTTTTTCTTCATTTTATAAACTATTAAAAGTATGTATTAAGAATAACTCCAACTGATATATTTTATTTCATTTCAATTATATAATATATCATATATCATATCAATAGATTTGTTTGAATTTAATAGAAATGGAATAAAAGACATTTTTTTACAAAGTCATGAAAACGAATAAACAACTGGGTTATTTGAAAACTTTTAAACAACATTTTGCAAGAGCCATTGCAATAAATAATAAAGTTTATTTTTCATTAGTTTTATTGTCAAAAAAAAAATCGAATTTTCAATAGAATTTAACTGATTTTAATGTGTAAATTTTGTTTATAACTCTTCTTGCCGTCGTTCAAACATAAAAAATAAATATAAAAGCCGGATAATAGAAAATAAAAATTTTTCCCAAATTAAATATTTACACGTAAATGAATTTCCGTAGTTAATTTATTTCAATGGCAATTTCAACACCGCTACTAATAATATTCAATAAATTTTGAACTTGTCTTGCCGCTTGTACCTAGCTGCTCATTTCCAAATTAAGATTTCGACACAACTACAAATGGGTGGTTACTTAAAAAAGCGAAACGTAAGCAAATTGAAAAATTTGTTTCCGCTCTAATTAAGCTGCTTTAAGACTTCGCTGATTACACAAAAAAGATAACTAAAGTATTGATTAGCAGTGGACAAGCTAAGATATCTCATAAGTATGATTGATAATAAGCATTTTATATCACAAAACGGTACGTGAGGGTATTGGCGTGAGATCTATAAAGAATATGTTGACATAAAACCCCCTCTGCCATGCTTACAAAATTACAAATTATACAAGTGTATAAAGAGAAATGAGATTTTGTTGAAAGTGAAGGCTAAATCTTTAAGCAAAACCATCCTTAAGGATTAAGGGCCCTTCACATTTACATTATTTATTTTATCTTGAACCATAATACGACAAATTTCAAGGCTCACATGCACGAGTGTGAAAAAGTAGATGTTCTAAATGTACGAAAGCGTGTTTACTTTCTTATTGGTGATCAGACGTGAAGCCACGGAATTTGAATTTATTTTGTTGGACCCATTTGAAGTCAGAATTGTATATCAGCAATCCGTTATGTATAACTACATCGCCCATAACGCTATTCTTTTCAAATTATGCTTTAAAAAATACATATTATCTTAATGTTCATCAAATTATGCCCTTGTAGGGTGGTAGATAGTGTACTAGCTTATAAGACTGGGAGTTGTAGGTTCGATTCCCAACACAGACCTTGGTTTTTTCACTACAAAAATAAAAGTTGGCTGTCGGTGGGGCTGCTCAGTAATGAAGGCATGGTCACTGTGGGGTCTTATACGACAGTTAATTTCCGTAACTATCCTTCTACTTTTACAACCTGCCTCATCACTTATCTATCCCTTTCCTAAAGACTACTCTTCAAGATAGTTTATAATTTCATATTTTAGGAATTTCAGCTATCCGAACCCAAGATCTTTAGTTTTTTAATTTAAGTGATTTAGACAGTTTTGTTTGTTTCTTTGTTAACGACGTTATTTAATCTATTTTTAAACCTTGATTAGATCTGCCAAACATGCCATATGTGTCCAGTAAGAAGAATATTGTGACGGTTCTTACTTTTTTTTATTTTTTTGGCATTTGAGTTTTGTGATGCACCTTTATTCTCTCTGTTGCATCTAAACAAACTCCTACTTGCGATTTTACGAAGAGCAATAGAAATCCATCAGATTTACTTGTGTATAAATCATATAATCGTCTATCCTTAGCCTAAGCGTACTTTTAATAAAATTTTTAAATTGGTACTGAAGGGTATGTTGTAACATTCGTATAGCCATAAAATAATAATATTTGCATATTTTATTTCCAACCCTAAACGAATTTTAAAAGTTCAAAATCAAATAAATACCTGAGGAAAATTTAATATAAATATTCGTAGGGTTGTTTAAAAAACACGTGTAGTAAATTTAAATCACGTTAAAGTGGAAAGCTTATTAAAAAGGAAAGGCAGGAAAAGGTGATAAATAAAAAATGTTTTTAGACTCAAATCGTATTCAATAATAACTTTAAAATAAGTTTTTTTAATTTATTAAAGTTTATTTTATAAACTTCTCTCCCAAGCTTTATCAAATTTAGGCTAAAAGTACGTAACGGAAATATTTGTCGTCAGAAGTATGTGTGAATGTGCACGCAATTAATGCGTCAAACGAAATTCGTTGCGTAAATAGACTTAGCATAAAAACCATTTCCCACAGGTTATTGAACAGCCTGTGCAATTAAGTTTTTTAAGATCATTTCGTCTGGATTTGATGGGAGATGTAGTACTTTATTAAAATAATATTTAAGCATTGATGCGTTTAACTTTGTAGACGTAAGTAAGCGTAGTGTGTAAATATGGCTGCTATAAAAATAATTATAAAAAATAAATAACATTTAAAAGTTGTTTCGACACAGAGATATAAATTTTATAAAATAAAATAAAGCCTTATCTTTTAAACCGCTGTAGGCAGACACCTTAAATGTTGAATAACAAATTAAAAAAAAAAGTAAAAAATTAAAAGGCATAGAAAGACCCATTCACGTGTGAATAAAAATCATGATATGCGGATTTTTTTTCAAACAATAATAACGCAATAATTTTAATTAATTATAATTTAAAAATATAATTTTAATTCAAACAAGAAATATTTAAACAATTAAAACAATATTAAATTAAAAATATCCTGGTTTACAATTTAGCTAAATATTAATTAATTATTTTTTAAGTATTTTTTTTATTAAATTTCTCTCTTTTAATTGTTTATTTTATTTTTATTTTAAGTTCAAAGGGTTTTTATAATTTTTAGAGGCTTTTTTAGCTTTACATATATGCTTTTGAATGAAGGTATGTTGCTAATTAGTACAGACATTTTTGCAATAACTTTGTAGGCAAATTATTTATTTTATTTAATTATAATATTTGGTTTTTTTGATTTTTGTTAACCAACTGATAATTATAGCAAAATGCGGCTCGTTGGTTTTTTTTTTAAATAATTTTGGTTTGTGAATCAATAGAAACATATAAATGCAATCAAATTTACAATTTTAACGGAGTTTGTGGTTAAAAACATATTTTTTTATTAAAAAAAAAAGACAATACATAAAATACATAAAATACTCATTTACATATATTTTTTTATTATTTATTTATTCGTTTAATGAAAATATCACAGCGGTATAATAGCGCTTACAAAATTTAACAGCTTTATTTAAATCTGTATCCTTAAAATAGGCTGCGGTTTTTTTCGTATATATAATGACAAAAAAGGATTGATCATAGCCCAGCAAGCATTTTTACTAGTGTTTATACTAAATGAAATTGAAATCGAATTTGCAATCACAAAAAATCTTTAATTTAACTTTAAAAAATTTTATAATGATGTGGTTACAAGTACACTCGACATTTTAGCTGCTATTGCATAAATTATGGAAATATTTCAGCATTTTGTATTAATCGGCACTTCGAGTTGGTCATTTACAATACAACATTGGCTTGCATAGGTAAAATGGTAAATTACTAGATTTATATAAAATTGGCATTACAAACGATTTGATTTATATTGACCCACGAAGATTTCAGTTGTTACAAAAAAAAAAAAAATTACATATTCCTTGCTCCAATTAACTGTAAAACTGAATATTCTTTTTCGAAATTGGCTGGGATTATCAAACCCATAGTTTATTGGAACTATAATTTTAAAAAGGCATTTACTAAACAAAAAATTTATACAAATGTGTAATAAAATAATAAAAAAATAAAAATTATTTAATAGCACCGAGTAGTCGCAAGTTTTCAATTTTCCAACACTATGCGATAATTCAGAATAACAATATTATCTCTTGCTTGCTGGGTTATATCAAACGTACAGGAGATACTTTATCAGCCTTTTTAATAATTCACTTTAGAAGATTTGCATAAAATGAAAATCTGTTTAAAAAAAAACTGAATAAAAATGTAATAAAAAATATAATCAAACAGAATGTGTTATTAAGTAAATTACTGGCATTATGACATATTTTATTAATAAATTTTACATTACATGTTACTTTTTTTTTCTTCAATAACGTTTTCTACAAAACGTCATTAATATGAATTTACAACATTTAAAACACAACCTTCAACATAATGTTCAATTGTATGCCTTCGTATGTATTTGTGTGTGTTTCTAATGAATGTTTTGGAAAATTATTATGTTTTCCTGGAAAATTGAACATGTGAATTTCTACAACATCACATCAACAACGACACCAACAATAATAATAATAATAATAATAATAATAATGAATACTTGTGATTTTGTTGCTGTAAAATTAATTTATTCTGCTTTCATGGCACTTCTATTGCATGCATCTTTTAGTACTGGATGCTGAGTAAAACTGGTGAAATACGCCGAGATGAGGCTTGTCTCGATTATGCAGGACATGATGTTATGCTCTATCCATGCCATGGTTCAAAAGGAAATCAGGTGAGTTTGTATTTACTGTACTGTCATATTTTACTGAGATGTAAATTTGTCTTTTTTGCAAAAGTTTTTTCAACTCAAGTTGGTATTACTGCAAGGGAAATGCAATAATTATTTCATTTTTCCTTTGCTTACTTACTGTTCACGACAAGATATTTTCTGCGCGATTAACAAAAAAAAATGCTAACATTTGTGCAGCCATGCATGCACTTTAAGTTATAAATTATTGTCGCACATAATTTTCTTTGTCGTCTTCGCATCACAATTTTACTAATTCTGGCAGAAAATTATATTCCTTTACCAAGAAACTATGAGAAATGATGATGAAAATTCTTAGCGAACTAAATATTATTAAAAAACTAAACGTCTAGGTAAAAATTATTCGTCAAATTATAAAATAGCAGTTTGACGCAAATGCACTTGAATGAAATTGTTCAACTTGTTTCTCGAGAAGAACTTGCTCATACCTCATAAACCTCAAATAATATAAATTGAAAAATTTCGCCTAGAGTATAATCGAGATGTATATTTAGCATTATCAACTGCATAGAAAATGTTTTGAAAAACAAACATTTCATAAACATCAAATCTACATCATAAACATGAAGTGCAATTTTTAAAATCCATCTTAAACAGTTGATTCTAGGCTCAAAAACTTTAGTGCGACACAAACTGAAGGTAGGGATTCACGAAAGACGATTTTCTACGCCAGATATGTTGCACCAGCAAACCCAAAATAAAATTTTTGTTCTACATAGACTTGTTACGGGCAATAAAAGGTGAAATATCCACACCAAGCCCATATACTCGTAGTGCCAAATTAATTTGCTTCTGGACTAAAAAATTACAATCACAAAAATGCTGAACTTTTTTGAAATTTACCTTTGCATGCATGCGCACATATTCTATATTCTTCAGAGAAAATTAAATGAATATCGAAATATACATTGAAATCGATGTAGAAATGAATATTTGAACCGATTTAATTTTAGTGTAAAACTCCAGACACCAGTGAAATATTCCAAACCATTATTCTCAACACTCTATTACTCACGTTTTCTCAAACACTGCCTATTGATGTTGTACTTCCAGCAAGACAAAAAGTCATTTTATAAGAAAGTGTGTTGAAAGGGAGTAAAATTGTTGTAGAAAATATTAATGGCTTGAAAGCATCCACACAAGGTAGTAAGTATCTTGCAAGTGTAAGCGTCTGTTTTTGCAATAATTCTTTTTCAAGTAATTTCGGCCAGAGGAGAAAACATTTATCTTCGTCATGTGCACAAAAATATAAAAATATTAAATCTTTCTTTTTGTGGTTTTATTATTACTTTCTTTTTTTATTTCGAAGCGGAAACTCTTTGGAAAGCTTCCGCTGTTATTATTTTATACATTTTGCTTGAATTTTCGGTTTGAAAATTATTAAATGAAATTTTATTAATCGCTTCCAGTTCTGGACGTACAAAGAAGACACTAAACAAATACGCCACGGTTCTTCCGACAAATGTTTGGCGATTAGTGAAAAACGTGATAAAGTGTTAATGGAAGAATGTAATACGAATCGTTTGAGACAACAATGGCGTTTGGAAAACTATGATCCGTCAAAATTGTGAGGTTATTTTTTTGGGAATGGTACCCAATTTATACCAACTTCACTGTCATATTACAAGAATTGGAAATAGCAAAGAATAGTTAAAAGTTATAAAACTTAGAAATAGAATAGAATTTAAGTTAGACTGTTTAAAACACTAAAAGCAAAACAAAAGAAAATCATGTGCAATATTTAAAAAAGAACACAAAAAACTAAAATTAAAATGACATTTGTAAAGGACTGTTGTAAACTAAAGCAAAAAAAACATAAAATCATGGCACAAAAACTTCTGTAACTTTTAAGTTGTTAATTTAGGGCATAAGATGTTAAAGTAAAACAATAACACTTTAATATTTTTAAGGTTAGTTTAGTCCAAAATAAAAAAAAAAAATAATAATAAATAAATATAGATATTAAGTCACTTCTGTTATATTCAAATTGATTTGACTTTCTCTTTAACCCTAAGACAATATTTTGTTAAATATTTAATATTGCAATATAAATTTTGTCATGGTATCATATATGGAATGGAACATTTAGTTTCCTTTTCTAACTGATTACTTTAATGTCGATAACATGTTCTTTTATCGATAACAGTAAAATATTTTCTTTAAAAATCTGTAGTTGTCGTTGGACTTAACACTTTCATTATAAAGAAAACTGGATCAAAACTTCTATAGGTTATATAGAGATATATGATGGAATTTTTGACTAATTGACTAATTTTTGATACTGTTTTTGTCATTTACAATTCCTTTTAACCTTTCTGAAAAATGTTTGCTTTTGGGTTTATTTATCAAAACCTACAAAAACGATGGTTTTCAAATCTTATGACTTTTATTATACACCTGATAATTTAAAGAAGGATAGCACTCTATAAAAACTCTCTATAACGAAAATTTATATAAAAACATTGTCAGTAATCAAAAAGAACCATTCTATTGTAAACCAAAAATGGATATAAAAACCGTTTTTTCAAATATTTCGTTTTAAGAAAAAATAAGTCGATAAAATGTGTCGCTAACACATCGATAAATCAATTTAATGTGTGGTAAGTAATAGAAAATATTTTATCATCTATAGACGAGTGTCAATTACCTCTTACAATTTTTCATAATGAAATTGACTAACTTATCCATAACAAAGATATCATTTATTTAAGGGTTACCCATAAAGAAATATTTTCAAATACCGAGATTGTTATTGCTTATGATATAGCGATTTCTTTTTTTGTCAATTTTGGAAAGTTTACAAGTTATAAACTTGTTATGAAATATTTGGAAGTAATCGATATATTTTGTCTGAAATTTTAACGAATTAACGTATTTTGGCCAGCAGAATATTTTTAAAGAATTTTTTACCTTAAATTTCATCGGTTCTATAAAATTTGTCAGGTCTTGATTTACCAATATTCTTTCAGTTTTTTTTTCTTTTTGTTTCTTTTGTGTAAAAAAAAATGTTGTCGAAACTTAACTTCTATAAAAAATTGTCCATTATTACAGTTTTCTATAGAATATTTTGTCAGTTGTGAAAATTTTCTATTTACCAATATTGTCCAGACTATTCTCTATAAATAAAGCACTTCTCGGTAAAGTAACTTGATACTCAAAATTTAAGTTGTTGTATTTGTTTTATCAGTTATTTGAAGACTACAGACTGTATTTTAACAGTTTATAAATGTATATAAAATATTTTAAAGGTTCATTATCTTATTAAATAATAAACTTAAATTAAAGAAAATTAAAATATAACAATGACTAAATATAAAATTCAAATATCAATATAAATATGAATTTGTAGCATATATTTATATATTTAAGAGGTTAGTGATATCCTATAAGCATTCCTGTAATAAATAAGTTTTTGAAAGAATTGAAAATGTCTAAATTATGACAAGAAAACACTAAAACATGAAAATTATTTTCTAAAAAGTTTTGTAAGAATAATTAAAAAAAAAAAATAATAATAATAATTAATAAAATTAACTGGAAGCACAAAAACTTGCCAAAAATAAAAAGAAATTTAAATATTAAATGTCTAGATAAAAACTTATAAAAATAAAATTATTATATAACTTCCATAAAAATATTGCGTTTAAAATCTAAACATATCAGTTTAGGCACAAAAAGTTATAGATATATTTTAAATTAAAACATAAAAAAAAAATATTTTTGACAATGAAAATTGTAAAGTTTTCCCTGAAAATTATTTCCTGTACGTAACTCCTTGTTCTTCTAAAGAATTTAACATTCCTTCACAATTAATTTTACCAAATAAGAAAACAAAGTAATTGTAAAAGAATTAGTTAAACTCTGAAAAATATGCATTTAATTTTAGTTAAAACTATTAAGAAATATAAGACGTAAAAATAAATATTTAAAGAAAAATGCTTTAATCTGACATATCCTGATTACAAATCGCTTTCAATAAAAAAGATATATTATTTTCTTTTTTTTTTTTGTTATTTTTGCTTGCCAGTTTAATGTCAATTGTTTTTAAGTACATGCGAGACACACTAACAGTTTTAATTTGATTTAACTTTTTAAATTAAATTTTAATAAAATATACCCAACCCCTTGTTATCAATAACTAATAACATTTTGTATAAAGTATTAAATTGGCAACTAACAACATAGTTATTAGAGGAAATTATAGTTATTGCAATCGATTCTTGCCCTTCCGAAAAATTTTATTTTCGATACAAAATAAATATGTTTTACTAAAAGACCATTTTTAAAAATAATGTTAATAGATGAAAAGTTTTTCATAGAAAATATCGACAAAGTCTAACAAAACATTTTCTGTACTAGATTTTCGTTTTCGATAACAGAAAACAATTCCTACCAAACACACGGTTGGCGAAGTAAAATTTTGTATAAAAAACCTTTTATTCTGTATTTAAGAGATTAACTTGTTATCAGTAACTGTTAACTTTGTAGAGAAAATTTTCTTATAGATAATAATTAAAAACTTCTTGTAGTCGATAATTGGCAATATTTTTGCACATAGTATTTTATCAGCTATAACCATATAGTCGATATTTGACTACTTTTTCTATATAAAATTTTCTAAAAAATGATCCACTTGGTATAATCTTGAGCAGGGTGCTCTATATCCAAACCCTAATTGATATATAAAACCTGTTTTTTTAAGAAGTGTCTAAAATTTCAAAGCAAAAATAAAAAAAAATATAAAAATAAGTAAAAAATCAAAAATTAATATATGAACCGATAATTGCGAAAGGATTAAGGAGCCTTACATTTAACGCACCATTCATTCTCCTTCTGCAAGTGGAAGTCAAATAAATGCATATTATTAAGTAACAAAATGATAAGCATACTTTTAGGCTAATCTTAGAAATAAAAATCTAAATTAGACTAAACATATGTGAAATACGGAAGGAGTTATTACAATTCTTTTTAATATGTTAAGAATAATTTTAGAGAAAATAAATTAACAATAATAGTTTTTAGAATAAGTAAAAAACATGTGCCTTTTTTGTACGATATAATGTATTATAAACTTTCTAAAATAAATATTTAATAAATTTATTTTTAAACAAAAACTAAAATTATAAATAAAGACTAAACTTTTTCTTCAGAATACACGTTATGTTATCAAGCTGATAATTTTACTTAATTTTTAGCTTCCGTATTTTTGTTCGTCTTCTGGGAAATTATCGATAAGAAAACAAAAATTTTTTGCAAGGTTTAACCATTAATATATAATCTTACTTAGGCGAAACTTCGTAAATATTTTCCATCATTATATCGAGTTACTGGTTTTGTATTTCATTTAAGGTGCGTGTTGCAATAATCAGATGTATAAACATATTAACTGTAATATTTAAACGCGTTTTTATTTAGTTTATAAACAAATTACAATTAAAAATTGCTTGACAATCGCTACTTATCACTCAATTATTTTTAGCTTTGAGTTATTTCTTTTGGTTTTTTGACATCGTGAAAATTCTTACATTTACCTCAAACAAGGCCCGAACTTAAATTTTCGTTATCAAATATCAAACGAATATTTAACAACTAAATTCTTGTTTTTAATTAAAACTTCTCACTGTTGCCAATTTTTAATAACTCTGCAGGCATCTTTATTAAATTTTAATTAAATCGACACCAACTAACCTCCATTACATGTTAATAAAAATGGTTTTATGGCTTTAATAAATTTTTTAAAAATAACACAAAAAAATAAATTAATTAAAACACTAAATTATACATGATAGAAACGCCTATAAATATGTTACATAAAATTCTTTAACAAAAACCAAATTTAATGTAAATATTTGTGAAATAAATTTTTTTTTATTAAAACATTTTTATTTGGTTATTGTAAAAATAATTATAACAATCATTTTAATCGGCATATCGTATATATTGAACACATACAAATTTAATGTATACACAAATCTTAAAAAAATACATTTGTTAAACAAAAAGCAAATACTAATTATAAAAAAATAATACAACATTTAGATTAATTTAAGTGAAAAGTTGAAAAAATTGGTAGGTATAAAATTTTATATTAAAATGAAGAAGCACAGAAGTTTTAAGAACTAATTTTTGACTGTACAATTTAATACTAAAATAAAAATAAAAGATATCGCCTACTTTTAGGCATTAAATATTAAAAAATCTTAATTTTTTATTCTTTATCTTTTGTCACTTTTTTACAAAAAGTTGTTTGTTTATTTTAATGTAATTGACATTTAAGTAAATTCTTATTTTTTGTTTCATTAAGGCATTTTATTATCATTAATTTTTAAAAATATGATTTTTTTATAATAAAAAAAATAAATTGTAATAAAACTATTTTATAGAACATTACAAAAAAATAATTATTTAATGAAATAAAAACCAGTTATGGGAATAATATAATTTTGGTATTTTTAATTAAGCACATGACAAGAAGTCAAGTTGGTAAAGAACTTGTGGTCCTTAGTGGCTATTTTTAGAGTATACCAGCAGACTATTTAACTTTTACCAAAGCTTAGGCATATTTCACGACTGAAGATCTGACCAAAAAAAGTTGTTAAATTTACAGGATTTCATTCAAATATAAATTCGCATATCTGTGTCTAATTAAGGTAACTCAATGCAACGGGCAGTGAAAATGGATGCTGTAGCTACCTCAACCTAATATTCTTAATCAGGTTCTCATATTCTAAGTGCGTGGCCGCATTTACTGATTTATGAGTAGTAGATATCCTTTAATTTTCTAAGATGCTTTGGCTTTTAAGAATAATCAAAATCAAAATCGCTGATTTTTTTTTCAAAATTATGTGTCTGTTTTTCGAAATTTAAAATTTTGTTAGAAACTTCCATTGTTTTATATTATGCGTCCGGCGACGTGAAGACAACTAATTTTGAGGAAAATGCTTTGAAGTGTTTCAACAGAGCCAAATTGTTTTGTAAATTCGAATTTATATTGAAATACCGGGATTTAATCGATTAAAGAACTCTAAAAAAAATATTTTTATTTCAGCTTTTATTTTTACATTTTTACACGTTAATAACCAAATTTTATAAAAACACTTTCTGTAACAACAAAAATAAAAATAAAAAAATGCTAAATTAATAGGTAGGACAATGTTGTACTTGAATACACAAGACACAGCACAGTATTGTAAAAACAAAACCTGTTCGAATAAACACATTTTCGACGGCTTTTAAAAGAAAACAAATGATTTAAGAGATTTTGGTGTATGAAATCAGGCGCAACACACTTGATTTGATTTGAGTAAATCAAGTATTGTGGACAAAATTACTCTGATGGAAATGCACTATTAAGTTGCTGTTGTTGTGTGAACATGCTACGTTACCTTCGCATTAATTACACAAATAACCCACAAAAAATGTTTATTGCAAAATTTATAATAATAATTTATTTAAATATTAATTGCTCAACTCTGAACGATATTTATAGTTTTTATTGTATTTAATTTATATTTAATTAAAATTTATTTATTTTGTTTCATTTCTTTTCTTTGAATCATAAATTGCCGTATTTGTGTGCAAAAAAGGAAATCTATTTACATTTATAAATGAATGTATTGTAAACTAATTAAAATTATATTTGTTGTATTCACTTCCACATTATTTATTTTAATTAATATTTTTATTAAAATCATCCAAAGACAAACGACAAAAAAAATGTTTGCTATTTTTTAAACGAATTTAAAATAACTTGATTGCGAAGAATAACGCATATAAAACGATTATATATTTTTAGTATATCTTAAAATTGTTTAGTGAAACATAATTTATTTATTTATTTAAAAACATTAGAATATAATTACAAATTATAAACTAACGTGCAAGAATAAAGGCCATGGCTACTAAGGCCTTAGGCTCAACATAATTTAAATTTGGCTATCGATAGATTTAAACACATAATAGCTTTGTTATTACCTTGTTCAAATTACGACTTTTACTACCGTGTTATACTTTTACTGTAAAAGCCTTAAATAATTCTAAAAAAATTATTAACAGCAGCAATTGAATTTTTTATCTCCTTAAGCCCCCATATACAGCGTACTAGGTCACCTATGGCGACACCCTTTCAAAATGACTAAATTATGCACATAAAAACGTGAAATAACTGCCCTTGTTTTGTCCACATTTGCTCTTGTAAATATGTAAAGCCCTTCTTTATCAAAATTTGATAATGTCAACATATTGACAATAGAGGTTATCCTATCTTATATAATTTAGATATATTGAATCTATTTCATATTTCATGGGAATAAATTTTAAAAGTCAAGCATAGTGCGAAGTCACAACTAAACGTTGCATAAAACGCCAATTAACCATTTTTATAGGACCATAGCACAATAAATAAGAGCGCCTAAAGACGAAACTAATTTAATTTTCAAAAACAACTCAACTCTTCCATATTTCAACTATCACTAAGAGAATACAGAGTTTGATTCTAAATCGGGATTGCGCTTATATTTTCACTACTAATCTTAGTTATCTTATATCAAAATTACGTAGCACTTCAAAATTCGCACAAATCACATTAAGACACTTTACATGCATTCGAGATGAAAACTATGTTGTTTTAATTCCAAGTTTTACATTTTTCTCAATTTTTTTTAATTTAAAAAATAAACTCATTTTATTACAATTGGCAAAGTGTTTCTTTGATTTTTGTTGTTGGATGCCTCCTAAATAGTCGCCTCCTTTTGTTTGTTTGTTTGTTTATTTATTTTTATTTAATGGCACGAGTTTATTTTTCTTAAATTAAAACCAACTTTTTTGTATCCGTTTCTTTGGCTTTTGTTATTTCTGTTAGAATTGTGCATTTTTGCAATCTTTTTTACGCTTTTAATCTTAAAAACTGCATATTTATTTTAAATTGAAATTATTTTTTTATTGCTGTGTGTGTGTATGTATTTCTTTGAACATGTTGCAGGAAATGAATACTTATGCATTTTTGTGTTTTTTTTTTTTGGTGTTGGACGGCGTTGAACAAATTTTTTAATGTTCTTAAATGTTTTTCTTTGTTGTTTTTTTAAACACATAATTTTATTTATTTTTATTCTACAACTAAAATGTAAATATTTTTACGTTATGTTATGTTTATTTCAATAAAGATATGTTTCCAAAATTAATTCGGAATGTAAATGGAGGTATATATCTTATGAAAAAGTTTTGCAACTATTGATTACAATTCTCGTCCTCGGAAACTTTCTTCATAAAATTGTGAAGGAGTGTTGGGTATCACTTTTTAACTTTTTGTGTTGATTTTGAATCTCTTTTTCGTTAAAAAAAATACTATTTAAAGGCGGTAAAGCGTCCGGAGTCCGTACCTGTAAATGTACGATTTGCCGAATTTTTTTTAATTTTCTTTTTCTCTTTAAAATTGTTATATCCCCTAAATGAATAGAGAAGCGCGACAAGATCATATACCGTGCGATAGCAGCAGCGAGTTTATTAATTTTCGCTGTCAATCGAAATGTAATACCCCAGTCTTTTATTTTGGACGTACGACACAAAAGTGAAAACCAGAAACCTGTAAAAAGAAGTTAAATTTACTTCTCCTACAACGTTGTGCTTTACTTATTTACACACTAATTTCAACTCCTTTGAGCCCACTTATTGTGAATAGTTAAAGGTTTGTGTCTGTAATATTCAATTAGCGGAGCTCTCATCTAATTAATTTTCTAAGCAGCAATGGCTCTTCAGTTTTCATCTAATTAATTTGCCAAGTAGCAGTGGCTCTAAAACTTCAAAAAAATTTAGGATATTTTATACATTTTATTCAAAAAGTTTAATCTTACGAACTCCAATAGTAAAAATTGTTTATTAAAATATGTAAAATAACCCGTCAAATCTATAAAAATTCAAAATATTTAATATTTGCTTTAACTTAAACAGCCGAGTTCTTTTTAATCCAAGAACGTAAAGCACCCACATAAGTATACATGGCAGGTTTGCCGTGGGCACCACATCCAAAACCCCAAGAAACGACACCGAACAATTTGTTATCAACAGTTAAGGGGCCACCACTGTCGCCTTGACATGAGCTAACTTGTCCACTAGGATGGCCAGCACAAATCATACGATCAGTAACACCGGGAATATTTTGGGGATTACAATAGTCACGACTCCACAATTGAACATGAGCATATTTCAATTTGTTAGGTAACTGAAGGTTACCATTGATGGCTCCAAAACCGCTGATAGTGGCAATGGTGTCAGCGGCAAAGTTTTCCTTAGAGCCAGCCAATTCAATTTTGTTGATATTTGGCAAACCCAAAGTCAATGGTTCGCTGAGTTTTATTAGCGCCATGTCGAAATCTTGAGTCTGTGAGTTATATTGTTGATGTATGATGAGTTGAGCAACATTAAAAGTTTTGCCTTTGCCATCCTGTAAATCGGTGGTGCCTACGATAACTTTCATTTGGTTTGGAATTACACCAGCGGTGCAGTGTGCAGCGGTAACTACAAAAGTTTCCGATATTATTGAACCACCGCAGTGATGACGTCCTTTTAGTTGTAGCGACACTTGGTATGGAAATTGACCAGGAGTTGCAAATTGCCCTCCAATAATACGTGAAGCATGCGATATATGACCCAACACAATTATTAAAATTATAAACAGCAACATGTTACTTTTCTTTATTTTTATCACCATTTTAGAAGTTAAACTGATTTTTGCGTTCGACACAACATTCTTTTATACCACAAGCTTGCAACTTACTTTCACACTTTAAATTAAGTTATTTCAATGTTTATCCACGGGGTGCCTAAAAAGTCAATGTTAGAATGTTAGCATTCTACAGTCAGTGATTTTCTTGGCCTGAATTTTTTCCCCAGCAAGCAAACGCTGGAATTGCTTTGAACACTGTTATCAGTTTTTATGTGTCAAATGCTTACGCTATTTAAAATCGAATTGTTAATAATGATTGTTTAAATATCCTCATGCTGTGTAATAACTATAAAAAATAGGTTATTTATTTATTTAATGTGACTACATACATTTCAACAATGAGACAAATTAATTTTGATTAAACGTCTTATTTAAATTGATGACCATTACCAATCATCCAAATATTTTTCCAAATTTCACGTCTATAAATATTTTTATAATTTTGTACGGACACCAAGAATTCCTGCAAGAAAAAAAGAAACAAAAATATGCAAACAAACAAATTTAGTCCAATCAAATAAGACCTGATACAAATAAAAAAAAAACACAAAATTCTTTAGTGGTCAACTCAAAATACTTTTCTTATGGAAAGCTTCATATAACAACGCACGAGCTTTGTTGTTGCAGAAATTAAATACTTTCAACTTCAAAACTCACTGACTTAGCATATCCTCAAACCGGCTGTATTTTAATAAAACAATTTTGAATACAACAATTGAAAATGTGTTATCATACTACACTATTGATACTATCTCATTTCACATGTTCCTGGAAAGTTGTATTGAGGCCACATCTGGGATACTTCATTTATTTGATTGCAGTCCTTTTCCTGCCATTATTATTGTAAGAACTATTTGTGAATAGTTCTCTGAATCAATTGCAAAGTGGTAAAATATATAAAATGAACTGTTTACAGCCGCCCACACAAGAAGGGCCTTTAACTAAAAGATACACGAAACAAAGAAATGCTGTAAGTTGAGAAAATGAATTTTTTAATTATTTAAACTTCTTGATCAGATATCGCTTAAGGTCACGAGAAAACAATTTCTAAGATATAATCCAGAATTCAGTATGTGAAAGTGCAGCTGGTTGCAAAAGGTATAGCTAAAGCCCCAAAATAATAAACGTCAGTCAGGGTTGTAAATATGTACGTGGAAAATTAAAAACAAGAAAATTGGGACATATCAGTATTATTTTCTAATGAAATTAAAAATAAATATCAAAAATACCAAATTAAGTCACAATTTGTGCGGCGTGTATAGAAAGAATTTTTTAAAATATTTTTTACGACCAATTGAAATAAGTTTAAATTAATTTGTTGCTTGCTACTAATTTTTCTTCTCAAAATTAGGCGCCCACAGCATATTGATGACGTGAAATAAACTGGATATTTTAGTTTAGATTTTTAACCTGTTGCAACTGTTCCAAGTTGTCGGGTTCTAATAAATTTAGAATTTTATTTTAAATATTATTTCGATTTTTAAAAGTTGAAGAATAGAATCAGTCAAAGAAACAAGTAAGTCCCAGGTGTGGTGGCCTTAATATACTAACTTTGCAAACCAAAAAAAAAAAAAAATATGAAATGAAATTGAATAACTTTTATTTATAAGAAAAGTATAAGGAAAAAGTTAAAAAATAAAATTCAAAATAACTATAACTATATAATAATTATAGTTATTTAATCTGTAACTATTGGTTGGCGTCTTCAGGATAAACAAAAAATGTATTGATAAAAAAAATGTATAAAAAATAAAGATTAACATTTTGTTTTTATAAAAAGGACCTAGTGCTTGGATAATAAATTACTAATTAAATATTAAAAAGGTCAAATAACTATAATTATTATATAATAATTACTAGCTGACCCATTGCGAACGCATTTGTGAGATCGCAAAGAAGAAACACCAACAAATAAGCTCGATGCCCATCGCGACTGTTTTAATGGCGGCAGTAATCGAGTCCATGTCACTTTGGGCCTTTCACCATCATCCGCCAAGGCACATTGGAGGCAGTTGGCGGCTGGCGACGAATTTATGACGTGTGTGTATTTTTTCAGTAAACAACGCTCAATATATACGTAAATCCGATATCATATAATATCAAAACACAGCACACACAACAATTCATTCAAGTCGATCCAGTCGTGTAGTTGCAGTGTAGTTGATTAACCTGGATACCGACTGTAGCGCCATCTGCCGGGCTGGTTTGTAAATGTAAACAATCCAAGGTGGCACTCAAACGCATGCAAAAAAAATTTATTCAGTGACATACACACGTACAGTAGAATTATATACATAAAGAAAATTTGTATGGCAGGTACCATGCGTCTTTATCAAATCCCGCCTATATTTGCAACAGAACTTAAAATATGTTTACTCACCAGGAGCAGATTTATTGGATTCTTAACTTGTGGTTTGTATGGGAGGTATCGCACCCCTTTGTACAATCCCGCCCATATTTGCAGCAGCACTTCAAAAATGCACACCAATCCGACGTACCAAATTTTGTGCAAATACGGTTATCAGGAGCAGAAATAATAGATTTTTAATTTGTGGTTTGTATGGGGGGTACCACGTCGCTTTGCCCAATTGGACCGAATTGTAAATCTAAGCCAACCGGGGCGCCACACAAACCCAAACAAAAAATTTATACAAATCGGTCCAGCCGTTTTCAACCAATGCAAAACCGTGGAAATCGGTTCGTGCGTTCTGGAGTTATAGCGTCAGGAAGGAAAACGCGACTTATTTTTATATAAATAGAAGATTATTTTTAAATACAATAATACTGCCGATGTAATAATAAAACAATACAAGGAATTTAGATATTGGTCAATCAGCTCTGAGGTCGTCAAAGAAAATCGTTTATAATAATAAAAAATAATTATAAATAAACGTTCTAGCTCCTGCCCGTTTTTTAAAGGGTTAAACTTACCGGTCCAAATAAAGTTTGTATAACCACATTTTCAGCTGCCAAATTACGGTTTGTGGCTGCATGCGTTATAACTAAGGGTTTGTTGGTCTTCATGACGGTAAAATAAAAGAACATATTTAGGGTTCAAAAGCCAAATCATGTTTATTATAGTTACCGGCAAAGGTGTACCCTCGGTTTCAAAACGTTTACAGGGATCTATATGTTGACAAAACCAATCTGTATAAGCTGATGGTATTTCTTTGCCAGGACCACAATTCTAAAAAACATATAAAATTTTAAACGTAACGAAGCGTATTTCGTTTAACAATATTTTTTTTTTTGAGAATTAAGTAGAATATCGAATTCGTCGTTTATTGATTATTTTATCAATTATTTAATATTTGCCATTTTGCGAAATCTTACCCTCTTAAAACACAATCCAACTTTCAAATTTAATTCTCCGAATTTTCTCGAACTGAAGGTTGATGGAATAATTGTGGTTAAATTTGCTGACTTCTGGGCACTATACAAAAGCAAGGGATCATCATTTGTCTCAACACATTTCAATCGAAAACGTTGGCCATATTTTAGCGATTCGTCAATGTGTAGTTTATCATCGCTGCTAATAATGCGAAATGAATTGCGGACACAGGGTTTGACTGAAGGTGCTATAGTCAGTTCACACTCATCACTTATTTTCTGACTGTGGCGCACAACATGTTCATTGATAATAACTGACAGAGCCGCATGAACATCCGAATTATTATATTCGCATATACGCATATCATACGGCATAAGCTGTACTACGGCGCCGAAGCGTATATGTTCTTTGGGCGCCTCCAGCGTTATCTCTTTGTGAAAATTGTTATAAAGTTTGCGGGTCTTTTCAACCAATAATTCTCCGCGATCGCGCAAATCTTTAAATACTCGTAGTTTATCCTGTTCAAGGCAAATATCTTCAAACCAATTACCTAAACGAACGACCGGCTGATAACGAGAACGCGTTACAAGAGACATTTTGTATAAAATAAAATTTTTATTTAAAAATGAATTTTAATTTGAGTACAATAGAAATGGATTTGAAGGGTTTCCAATGTGGCATCGTTAATGGATGTCAAGACAATTCAAAGCAATTCAAATACTACAAAAAAACGGCAGGTGATTCATTTCTCTCCATGTTTTTTATAATTTTCTGCAAAGCGAATCTTTTTAGTTTTTTGGTAGGATTCGCTAATTTTCGTCGTTACCCAGAATTTCCCACTGCATATAAAAAAATTTAACAGATCTTTTTATTTGTCAATCTGGGTAACGTCAGACTAAGATCTAGTACCTAATACATCCGAAGCCTTTGTATAACCATAAAAAATTGAGTCATATGAGGATTAAATAAAGAAGATGGGATAAACATGAATTCATCTTAAATTTTTTGATCTTAACCTTCGTCACAATGGCATATGAAACTACGTAAAGCTTACAAGTTTTCATTAAATCGTTTCCTGTGGAATTCTAAATAATACGAAATATATTTTGATTCCTTGATCGCAACGATTAACTCAACATATTCAGGTTTTAATCTCATACTTCTATCAAGTTTCTAGATTGTTCACAAAAACATTCTCACAAACAGTATCACGGGATTAGCACTAGATAATTTTACAGCGGAATGATTTGCCCATGATTCAATATCTCAATTTAAAATTCTATGATAATTAAGTGACAATCTGTTTGTTTTCCAACGTGGTGTGAGCAGAAAATAAATAGCAACGATATCACGGATTGAATTTTTTGTTTTCGTATTATCGGCAATTTTCCTTTGCAAACGTATAATGATACGAGGCAAAAATCACGTTCATTATCGGCAGAGTCTCGCGTGATACGAGTTATTAAAAAATTGTTTTTTTTTTCTACAACTTTATAAAAGTTTTATTCGAATTTTTATTAACTAATCGTATTAGTGCTAGTTGTTGTTGTTACTGTCATGTGTTTAAATAAATAATTAAGTAATTTTGTGACTGATATCAAATAAAAAACAATTTTAGTGAAAATGTTATCACTCTGAAATATTATGGCCGCAATAAAAACCAGGCCACATGGAAATTATGGCAAAAACTAATCGTACTCCATAAGTTCAATATCAATATTCGAATATTTTTGACGATCGGGTATTCCTTTCAGCTGTCGGCATATGTGTCAATTGTTCAACATTGCGGCTGATTTTATTTGCAGAAACACAACCTTGCGATTTGGGATTGAAATGGGATTCTTCCTCTCAATTCATTCACCAAAAATATTAATTTCTCTATCTATGTCTTTACCCAGTTCAGTTCAGAAAACCTAGCACCCAGTGTAGTCCAAAACACCGGTTGTAAATGATATCGTCACATCGAAAGTGCACGCCAGTCACATCGAACAAACAGCCAACAATAACGGTTTACATTGAGGAAAATGACAACAGTCTATTCTAAACTTTACTTCAAAGTCACAAACAATTCTTCTGGCAGATAGATAACGCCTTATGAGCTGATTGAGGTTAGGCTTGGTCATGTAAATAAAGACTTAATAAAACAAAAAATTTTGGAGTAATGAGAAATGAGTGAGAAAATTATTGGCACAATATAGAGAACATTAAACATTTTAAATATTAATACGTGTAATTAATTGGATTTTGGACTAATTTTGCACTTCATCTAAAAATAATTCATTTTTGTTTTATTAATCATCTGACCTTGCTATTTTTATCAAAAATAATTTAAATTTTTCTATTGCAACGGTTGTTGACATTTCTTTTTTTTGTTTTGTTTTTCGTTTTTATCTTTTTTAAATTAATTCAAGATTTTTTTTGGTTTATATATCAGATATTGCAAATTGAGATAATTGTACTTTCCAAAATTTATAAAGAAAATGGTATTAATTTTTAAGACTTCGGAACGAATATTTTTTATAATTTTATCTTCCAACTTTCATAGTTTCCAAGATGATGTACTAGAAGTGTCGCGCCCATTTGAAAGATTAAAAAAATGTATTGCCAATGTTACCCGGCGGATGGCTAAATAACAAGTGTGAAAGCTTCAGGAATATCGATCCACTAATGGAGCCATCTATAGCTTTCCAAGCAAACTTCAAATTGAAACCGAAAATTTTACGCGAAGTGAATTTGTGAGCATACATGAGCATGTATCCTTTTCTAGAATCAATCTCAGAAAAGTGATGAGGGAAGTGCGCACTTTTAGACGAGTGCGCTTATCTAAAATTCACATTGGGATTTTAATTGAATTCTAAATGATGGACTATTTTAAGTCTAGTTTTTAAATTCGAATTTATAGGAGAAGAGGAAAACTGCGCACTTTATATATGAAAACCACGTATTACTGTTGATGCAAAAGTTTTTTCTCTGCAAATGCGCAACTGCTTCAAATAAATTTATCTTCGTGCACACAAAATTTGTGAAAAATGTTAATATTTTATCTTCAAAGAAATCTTTTGATTTCAAAAATTATTTCTGCTACGGTTGCAATGAAACACCAGCAGGGTAGAGGAGGCCTTTAAAGGATGATGCTTTTCGCAATGAATTAGCTAGTTTTTTATGCCCTCTCATAATTTTTATATGAAATAATATTTTTCCTCTATTATACCAAAACTTAGATACTTTCTATGTATGCAAGACATGTTATGACATGTTGCAATAAATGTTGAAATCTCACGTAAATATCATTTTACCAATAGAAATAGTTTAACATATTACTACTCGCCCTATTAATTTAACTTTAGAACAAAAACTTAGCATGAAATCGTATTTGAATTTCCAAGTTGCCATTGTATTGTAATTTGATTAACAGTAAAAAAATAAATTAACGTTAGGTATTCATATTTAAAGTAAAACCAGCAAATAATAAAATTATTTATTAGTTTATTATAGAATTTGAGTTGTTAAAAAAAATATTTCAAATAAAATTTTTTATCAAATAAAAATAATGAAAATTATATGACAAGAATTGGGAATTTTATTGCCTCAGATAACATTATTTGCTTCAAGCAAATAAATCAACCCATTTAAAAGAAAGAAAAAATTCACCTGTCTGTACAAAATAGAAAGTTTTACTTTAATCAATCAAATTTTTATTAAAAAAAGCATAAAATATCAAAAAAAATATATATATATATAAATAAATGGTGTAAAAAATGTATAGTAATAGTAAAAAGAAGTTGTTCGTATTTTCGACGAGAAGGTTTCTACGGAAATTTAAGAAAATCCCTCCGGAAAAGTCGGAAAATTGGAAAAATCGAGTTTATGTATGAAATTATGTGTGAAATTAATTAAATAGAAAGTTCTTAGTGTAAATCGTGGAAAATTGCGAAAAATGCGAAATACAGAAAATTGGAAAATCTCCCCACAAAATTTGGAAAATTGAAATATTCGCTCTCTACTGATTCCATTCAAACAAATCACAATGAAAAATTTAATATTTGTGTTGTATTATTACTCTAAAACTTGTCTGAAGGCTAAAATTGGGTCGAGGCGGAGTTCGCCGGGTCCGCTAGTATATATATAAAATTGTAAAAAAAACGACTTTTACAGTGGTACATATAATTTTTAAACTATTAACACAAAATCATTTGAATTTTATTTTGAAACGATTTTATAAACATGACGTCAATGAAATGTTTGTGTTTTGAAAAAAAAATATTTACTTAAATTTTAAAACTTAATTTAATTTAGTACTTAAAGTATTTAAAGATTCGACACTTCATATATTTATTAAAACGTAAAAGCTAACAATAAACTGAATTAAACAAAAGCTTATTAAAAGCAACTACATATTTTGGGGATAATTAAAAATAAAAAACACATTTTTTATTCTCTTCCTAAACAGGCTTTGGTCCACAATTATAAATAATAAATTAAAAATCCCTAGTGCGTAAAATTAATACAATTATAATCAATCATTATAGCAAATAAGTACAAAGTTGTAAATAAACTCATACAGTTGCGAGCATAAAAAATCTTACACTAGGCTTTTAGCATATAATTGTGGTTTTTCATGATAGCTCTATTTTGATCAGAATAGCCAAAATAATTTTGCGATATTTTTGCTTTATTTAAAATATTTAAAATTTGATTGAAAATATACAAATTTAAATACAAAAAAAACATGCAAAATAGACCGGAAATATCTAATTTTTAAATTATTTAAAGCTCTACGGGAAGGGAATTTAATGTAGAAAGATGAATTGGTCTTCAGTTTAAATAAGTCCATCGTTTACTGCGTTGTAAAATTATCTCTCAATGAGAGTAGTAATTATTACCGCAAATTATGCAAGTAAACGAACACATTCTTTCATGCAAAATAAGTCAACGCATCGTATATTGAATGTAGCACATTATCTAAAAAGTCGCTCACAGTAGAGTCAACAAGAAACCTTAACAAAATAGTAGCTGTTGAGAAACCAATCTCCACTAGTAGTGGAGTCAGCAACACACGTTGCCTTTAAGCTTAACTTATAAGAGTCGTATGAAAACCCCCGAAAAAAGATAATACCCTCGACATTACATAAAAACGGAGCGACATTTCGTGAAATTACTGAATATATGTTATGTTGCAATGATGTGATATATAATTATGATTTCAAATCTAAAGAATAATAAAACCACACAAATTTTGCCAAATCCATGAAGAGTTCATGTTTGCACATCGAGAAGGAATACATCCCGAATACTCAAATGGCTTATGCACGTCCTAGATTGGTCATCACCACCTCCTGACATCAGTTGCAATAAAAATCTCTTGGGAGCTTCATGACGGAAAGATGACGTGTAAGTAATACCTGTACCCCCTCTCTAATTAAAGTTAAGAACTCTGTTCAAATTTGAGACAATTATCTAGTGACATAATTTATTGCCCTTCAGCAATTTACAGGCAGATAGTAATGGCAATACTAACATTCAGAAAGAAATTGAATTTTATTTAATTCTGCACGAAATTAGTACAACTCATATTGTTTGTAGAAAATATTTTGTTGTTATTAAGCATGAAGACAACAACGTTTCGCGACCTTTCACAAAATGACAGAGACAAAATTTCAGCAACATTATTTCTTATTTATTTCACAACAACTTTTTATATAAATTTTTCATTTAATAAAAATTCAACTTAGAACTAGGTCACTCTGTGTATAGCAGGATATCTAGAACAATATGGTTATAACATTTGGTTGTTTGTCATCCGCTTTAAGACCATCAGTAGATTTATTTCTACGTGTTTAGCAAGGTTGTTTATTTAAAATTTCACAAGCGAATTTTAATTAAGAAAATTCTTTAAGCAGCCGCATTTTTACCTAACGCGGAAGTTTTTATTAATAAACTATTACTAGACAATAAAAAATAAATAACAATAACGTTATCCACAGTTTTTTTTTTTTTTTGCTCGCCACTGTAACCACTGCCTGCCTTTATCCATATCATTGAAATTTCATTTGCTGATAGCATAACTATATTGACTTAATTTTAATGTTTTTCAATTCGGTAAATCGTTTCAAATTAATTGATTGACAGGTAGTTAAGATCCGGTTTGATATTAAATAATTAACAGGAATTTAGGTGTTGGTGATATTACTTCATCGAATTTTTTTGTTTTTTTTTTTTTTTAATAAACAAATCCTAAGACAGACTCAGGCTTAATTTTTAAATATTTTTGTTACGACTTCAAATTTCATTTTGATTCAAAAAATTTATTTATTTATTTTTTTACACAATAACAAAATATATTTACGATTCTTATTTATCTTAGAGCTTCTTCACACCAGCGGTTACTACTCTTTGAAAAGAAATATGACAAATTTGTAAACTAATTCCATTTTTATTTCATTTACCTGAATTTACCAAAAAAATTAGGTATAGAGTTATACTAGAACCATTAATTTTTTATGGTTATGCTTCGCCCATAAGTAAAAACCACAGATATAATGTTGCATGAGAACGCGATCGCTATGGTCAAGGGTATAGTAGATCCGGCAAAACTGACTAATTTGTTTTTTATTTATTTTCTAATTATTTCTATGCACCGTCATAGTATAAAGTTTTAAAATATATTATTCCTAAATATGCGACTTTAATCTGGGTGAAGCAAGCTCATATGACAATCGAAAGAACATGATAAATATATTTGTACAGCTGCTAGTTCAGACTGTTTGTTAATTGTTGTTTTGACTAGAATCATAAATTTACAATTAAGAGCTTTTGAATTATTCTATTTAAAACAAAAAATAACTGTTTGCTTGAACTTTGGTTAGTCCTCAATTTGCTTTCAAAAGTATGAATATCCAGAGGAAATATGCACGACACATTTTTAAATATAAAAGCTAGATTTTATCTTAGCTTTAATGAATAGGAAAGGACATCTCAGTTTGAAAATTATATCGCTGATGTATGTTTAAATCGAATTCTGGTTATTAAAAATCTAAAAACTTGCTTTAAAACTGAACTTTAAAAACTGAAAATATAAAAACATATTCAAGGAAAATTATTGTATGTAGAGAAATTTTTATAATATTACAAAAATCACCTTAAACGAAAAGTTTTTTAAATTTAAGATTAACAATGCAAGGTCATCAAAAAAAAACGATGAAATAACTTCAAATGCCTTTTTTATTGTTATATTAAAATCAAACTAATTAAAGAATTAAATTATATTGCATCAATACCAAACTACAATAATTATTAAAGTTTATTTTAATCTACAAAAAAGTTCACGTGCCTCCGTTCATTGCAGCATGTTGTAAACATTTTATCGTAATATCACTTGTTTAACTAAGAAAATAATTTACCGTGATCGTGCAATTTTAATATTTACGAAGAAGAAATAATAAACAAAGATAACTAAGATTATTGTATTACATCAGTCATCAGTAGAGTTACCAGATAGTTAGGGACAAAAACAATTTTGATGATAAGTTTACTTCAGCATAAATAGCTGAACCAAAATCGAGTTATTAAAAAACAATTAAGTAAAAAAGGCTTATCAAAGGCTGTTGAGACAAAAGTGCTTAAGCACCAAGATAATTTCTCTACGCCAGCTTTGGAGCTGTTCGAAGTAAGCAACCAGAGCGAATTTAAATAAAATGTTATCAGGTATTTGGTATGATATAAATTAGCGAGACATCATTCGTCTAAGTTGTGTGCTCCAAATATAAAATACTTTTAAACCAAAACCGTTTAACTTATTTTATTATAAATATAAAATATAAATATTGTTACGGATGTGTGTTGCTTAAAATAATTAAGGAATAAAGTGAACTACTGGGTATGTTGTTTACGAGCTGCGCGGCTTGCTAAAGAAAACTTATGATACAACAACAAAATTTCTAGTTACAAACTGCGTAGAAATTTTATACACGCAAACAACAATAATTTGATATGCTGTTTACTAACTGCGTGGCATGCAAGACAAAAACAAATTTCTGTTTACTAACTAAACGCGCAAGACAACAATAAACATGTATGCTGTTTACCATCTGCGTAGTTTTCTAAGAAAACTGATCTACATGAGACAACAACAAATATTCTGAAATATGTAAATCCCAAGCAGAAATCTTATCAGTATAAAAACAAAAACAAAAAACCCACAGACATACTGGCGCCTACACATTGAATAAACAACATACAACAACAAAATGTGATACAAAGAGAGTAGAAGATTCTTAAATTTTCTAGACTTTTAATGGACAAATATAAAAGGGGCATCGTCTGATAGTGGATAGTCAGTCAGTGTAAAATTAAATGTGGTGAAGTAAAGACGTGCATCTTAACTAAATTGTTCTGTAGTGTCAACTTTGTGTAGTTAAAGTAAATAAATTTGTTATTTATTTAAAAACTCTAAAAGCTGATGTTATCTATTTTGCAATAAAGAACTCACAACAAAACGTTTATAAAAGGTATAAACGTAACAATATTATAAATATTTCATATAACTTAGCCAACAGAAAGGTAAAAAATTTAAAACATATTATTGCTATGGTCACCTTATTTTATATTTTCTTTGTAAGCTATTTACATTAAGAAAATGTCCGCTATCGCAGTTTAATTTTGTTTAAACATTTTCTTACAATAATGACATTAGACATGAGACGTTTATTTACATGACAGATTGAAGCGCTGAAGTTTATACTTTTTATTCACATCTCTGCAGTCTTATAATTTAAAAATGTTATAATTCAAGAAACAAATGCATTTGCAACACGTTGCTTTTGTTAGTATTTAGTAATTAGTACATACATACATATATCGAAAAACTGACCGTGCTGAAACAAACAGGATATTTTAATTAAAAGGCTTTTAGAAATGTGTTGCACAAATACATATTTTTAACTTGGCACAGCCTGTAATAAATTTTTAATTTCAATTTTTTTTCTTAAAGAGATTTAAAATAAGAATAATATTCTATATAAAAGTTCGTGGTAACATCAAATGGCACACAGGAAACATTTAAAGGAGCATTAGTTCTCTATGCACTCTATGCGTTATTCTTATGAATCAAAAATTGTATAAAGAATTGAAAGCTTAATAAAAGCAACAAAACAAAATGAGCCACCAACTGTTGTAATTAAAGTTTTATTTTATACTTTTGGTTTTTTCATTTTTTTTTTACTTAAAAATTTCTGTCAGTTTTAGTTTTTTAATAGTGATTATTTAAGTGATATTTCGATTTTTTTTCATTAATTTTTTGGTTTTTTATTTATGTTAAAAACAGGACGATATTTATTGGTGAAACTCGACTCCATTAACAAAATAGTCTATTCTGTGATAATTTTGAATCTTTTAATTTGCGAATTGTTAAGAGATTTCATATTCTAACAAATTTATTTTCATAGATTTTTATGTTAAGTTATATGTCCGAGCTTCAAGTGGATTACAAATTTAACTATTTTTCTATAGCAATAAGTCGGTTAAGTTACTTGTTGTTATTATAAATGTAATTTTTGTAAACAAAAATTGTTTGTCCTCCTTCAAAAATTCTATAAAATGTCAATTATGTAGTTTCCAACGAAACTTAATTGCTACATGAATACATTTTATTTTAAAACTTTTATTTTTTATTATTTTTTCGATATTTCGCCACACCGTTGGTTGGCATCATCAGGAAAACCAAAAACAAACAAATTGAAAAAATTTTTTGATTAACAAATTCAAAATAATCAAAAAATTTTTTTAAGAAACAAAACAAACAAAAACAGTAAAAAACGACAATTGAAAAAATTTTGTGTTGTTTTACATACATACAAAAAAATTTTCAATATTAAAAAATTTTTAAATGAATGACATAGGTCAGACCAGAAATACAGGAATAATATTAGTTTACAAAAAACAGCATTATCTTCGCATTGCTCTAAAGTTAATCACTATCCTAATTTCGAAAATGTTTCAATTTTAAATTTAGAAAATAATTATAAACGTCGTTATATGTTAGAAATGTTACAAATAATTAAAGTACCATTAACCGAAAGAATAAATTTTAAAGCAGATACGGAGAATGTTGCACAAAATTATAGACATTTAGTGCATAAAATTATAAAACAAAACTCTGTATCTGCATAATATTAATAATTAATACTTTAATTTTTTGTAACGTTTGGTCATGAAATTTATGTTTTAGAATATATGTGTAAAATACTATTGTTTTGTAAATTTGTATGTATTTTCAAAATTGTTTTTCATTTAAAAATTTTTTAATATTGAAAATTTGTTTACATTTTATTATTTTAATTTTTAGTTTTTCAAATTGTCAATCGATTTATTTTAGTATCAAATCAACTGAATAATCTTAATTCGGTTCAAGTTCATGTATATTTTAATTTCTAAATAATTTAAGAAAGAAAACTTGCTTACAAAATTTAAGTATAAAAAAATAGAAAAACATGTAGAAACACTAGTAGAATGTAGTGCAGCACTTTGACTTTTTTTACACTTTTCCTTTTTATTTCTTCTAATTTATAAACTCAAGAAAACTTGTAATAAATTAGGTATTCGCATTATGTTATACAAAAATATTTAATAAAATTACAGTCATTGAAATATAGTAGTATGTATCTATGTACACATTAGCTCGCTAATAAAATATACAATAAATTGTTGAAAGAGTTATCGCGTGATAATTAACCGCATGTGTATTAAGTGAAATTTAATCAGTTGAACTGCGTCTGTTAAAAAAAGTACTGAATAAATTTTGTTCTTACCACTTGTATGGTAATAAAGTTTTCGTAGGAGCAATTACTTTATTACTCAAATAGTTCATTTGGCAACTTTAAAAGGTTCTTAAAATAAATAGCATACATACGGAAGATCATTAACATCTGCAGTTAGTGTTTATTAATTAGGCGTAACTGTCTACTTGCTATAAACAATTGTTTTCTTTATTTCAAAAAAATTCTTTCAGTCTTTTTAGTAAGTAGTAAATTAAAGTAAAAGTATTAAAAATAATAATTTATATATTCAGCAAATAATCCTTTGACCCACGTTTGGTTATAGCAATACCTGCACAATAATACGCTGTGGACTAAGTCATACTTTTTTTAAGTTGCACACTACCATATGTCTTATTGTCGATCCAAACCCCCAAAACAAAATGTTGTGAAAAATGTACATGACTGTAATGTAATGTCATGTCAAATACACCCAATAGACAGTATGATTTTTTATTTTAGTAAGGTTGTTTTTGTACATACTTAAGTATACATATATTACTTGAATGTAAACAATGTAAAGTTAGATATTTTGACAATCACGACGATTATAATTTGATTTCTGTCGTACAAAACCCAGTGCAATTGTTAAAAATTGTATTATAGTGTTAAACGGGCTTTAGCACAGAGTAAATATATATTTTGAAATTTATAATAATGAACAGCCTCGTTTGGGAAAAGGAGTGTCTAGCAATAAAAGCTGATAATCGTAAAGAATATAATGACAAACGTATTTAAATGAAAGTTTTGATTTTATGTAAACAATCAAGATAACAAAGAAAAACATTTTGGGACGAACTGAAATTTTATCACATGACAACGAGGCAATTCATCGGCGAAGTAAAAATAGTTAACCGCTTTTCATTTTTATTTTGCCAATGTTATTTAAATTTATTTATTGGTAATTTATTAATTAAGCATTATGTCTTTTTATAAAAAAAATTCAGTTAATCTTTAATTTTTTTTATATTAGTTCTCGATATTTCGCTTAATTAATAAATTACTAATAAAATATTAAAAGGGTCAAATAACTCTAATCATTAAATTTATTTGTTTTTTTTCATGTTTAAATTATTGTTATTGTCTCGTGACTTTACTGGCAAAATTTGCAAATACTTAGTTTTAAACTTTTTACTTGATGCAATTTTACCTCTCATGTACCGATATTTCTGAAAGAAAATGCAATTTAGTAAAATGCAGATATTAATATTAAATTAAAAGTATTTTTACCTATGAAAGAATTCATTCAATGCGGAAGTATTATAGTTTTACCTTTCACTGAGTCTACAATATATCATACTGGTAACATTGGCTGATATTTTAACTCTTCTTAAGAGCCTCCTTTAACTGAATCTATTCGAGGCCTTTTGTTCTCTTCACATTCAAAGTTGAAGCAGGTTACCAGAAGTTGCTTATGTGTGTCACAAAGAAGCATGTGTTACAAAGCAAGCGTTAACATAAATTCCTTCAAAATTCAAGAACTTGTCTAGGCATCTTGCCGACTACAAGCCAAAACTTTCATTTTAAAATTACTAAATGAAAATGGCATTAAAAATTTCTTCGTAAATAAGCGCGTTTGAATTCGCTGCAACTTTAAAAGTGAATTGCAAAAAATAACATTGTATAAATATGGCGTTAAAATTTTTAAAATAAACTGTAATACTTTTGTTTGTTTTGTACATATATGCATTTTTTACATGTATTTATAAAAAAAAACCAAACAAGTGTTTTTAATTTCTTATGGAAATTTATTGTTGTTCTGCAAATAGTCAGCACCAGGGCATTAAGTTGAGAGTGATTAATTGGCTTGTAATATATTCAAAAGGTTGCCAATACGACGATTTTCTTGGTTAATCTCACGATTTTTTCCCACTAAGCTAAATGTTATCTATCCGTCTATATTTTTGATACGTAGTGAATTTTTGGACAATAAATACATATGTAAAAGAAAACATTTTATAATAAAATAATCGAAATATAATAAAATCTGTTCAGAAAGGAACTGAAAATTTGAACAGAAGTTTTTTACTACAAGAATCTACTAGACAATAATCTGTTTCATAAAGTATTGAGTTTTTCAAGAGCACTTTTACTAAACAATGGTCATATGAACGACTTTTCAGCTAAATATATTTAATTAATATAAAATATCCTAAAACCTAATCAAACTAGATCAAACTTCTGTGAAATGTATTGAAACTATGCAAAAACTCTATTTCGTTAAAAATCGACTTAAGAAAATGTTAAACACAACCCCAACGTTTAATATAAATAGGTTATTCCAACTTTTCCGTTAAAATTTCGAATCAAATTTTTTTGTATATATAGTGGTGGCCAAGTAATAAAAGTATGTTTGCATTAAAATCTTTTAAAATTTGCTTTTTTCTCAACTAGGAAAAATACAAAGAGAATATCCACATAAACGTTTAAAGCAGACTAATATTTAAATGCGAACATCAAGTGCCGTTGACATATTCACTAAAATATTGCTACTTAGGTTAAATGAAATTCTCTTTAAGGGCGCATAGAATATCAAAAATTATTTGGTTCCAATATGTAACTTGCACTTGTCCCAGATGTTAGCAACAGCATCGGAAGTGTAAGTGTAATTAAATACAACTAAAAACAGTGGTGGAGCGTTATGGTTTTGGATAGAAGAAATAGCCAACAATTCCTTAAATGACGAACCAACATTTGTTCAAATATATTATAGAAAGCAAGATGATATCCATTCACAAACAAGCAGCCGGGAAGGACGTTAAGAGGAGGAATTAAAAACATTGATATCATTTGCTAACAAATTGCACTAAAATGGAATTTTATACACGACAATAATTTAAAACGTATTTCGCCTTACTACTTACTACTGAGAAGTATTGAAGCATAGGTAAATGTTTTAATTTTTATCCCACTTAACCCACTTTTACATTAATATTCTAGTTTTCCATTTCAGACATATTTAAAATAAAATGAAGAAGTTAATATTCTGATGAACGTTTAACGTTTAATTTCAACACGTTTTATAAAAAAGCTGGAGCTTAAGTTTAAATTCCGATTTTATTTTTATTTTTATTTCAAAACTTGGCAGCCCTGCATATATTAGCATCTTGTTTACTCTCTTTTATTATTGTTGTTTGCTCTTGCTCTTAGTTTTATTTTTGCCTACAAATTAGAACTGATAAAAACGTTTTTACAAGTTAGTACAACGAGTTTTTATTTAGTTTTAATAATAAAATGTACTGTTTATTGCCATTATTCCATTACGTGACATTTTTGCTTAAAGTGTAGATATAACAAATTTTAAAATATCAATTAGGATTTTATGATTACAATTATTGTTAAAAGAACAGCTTTTTCCAAGAACAATAACATCAAACTATCATTATAAGAGAAGGAAAGGTAAGTAAAAATTTCAAAATATTTCTTATTTCATGATTTAATAATTCGATCAAAAGGGGGTCTTAAATTATTTGTTTACTTTTTTAAGTGCGGGAAAAAACATGAATAACTCGCTTGACGGGTAGTTTTGAAGAAGGATTGGCTACAATTTTTAGGCTTTTGATAAAATAGATTGCTTCAGCCATATTGTACTGGCTGTTATTTTTTAACTCACCCACCCTAACTAAGAGGAAATAGTAATTTATTTATTTTGTAGCATTTTTTAATTACTATAATACAATTGTTCTGCTTGCTCTTTTAAAAATAAGGATCTTCAGACCCTTTTAATTAGATACAATCAATAGTTACAAAAAAAAAAAAAAAACTAAAATAATAATTTGCAATAGCAAGAAGCTGTAATGCATTTTATTTTTCCAAAAATAAAAAACTTTTGTCATTTAACCGTAAATTGTACTGAATCATCAGTTTTCTAGAAATGAATTTATTATAAAAGCATTCTTTATTTAGCTGAAACGTAAATTACATTACAAGTAAAATATAAAAAAGCTTTTATTTAGTTATAAAAATTATAAGCAGTTACTTGTTCAGTTGTAATTTATATTTTAATTAACTAAATTTAAATAACATGGTCTTGAGTCGAATTTAATTAATTCATTTGCTCCAACAACATAAATATTAAAAAGTGCTGCAAGGTATTTTTGCAACACACAAGAAGATAGAGCTGCTTTGCCGACATTACTTTTGACAGCAGAGAGATTTTTATGGCATAGTCTGTTATCCTTTGGCGAAAAAGAAAGTTTTAAATAATTATAGAATAAACAAGTTTCAAGGGCGGCCGACTTTTATCTGGCTAAGCTCATCCATTCTTCTGCAAAAAAACTAGATTTATACAATTTTATTCGTAATATATCCAGCCTAAGGAATATTCACTGAAACGTGTAATTGTTGCCTCTTAAATTTTTTTTATAAATTCCTTAAAACCATAAATTTCGTAATTTTGCATTTATTTCAATATAATCTAGGAACTGTTAAGTCGATAAAAACTTTTATTCTGATTTGTATTTCTTGTATTTGTTTATTTCTTGTTTTTGTTTTTTGCCACAGCAGTATTATTTCTGTTGCAGTAATAAAGATGAGAAAAATAAAGTAAAATACAATTGACGCTGATTAAACTTAACGCTTTCAAAAAACCCGTCTTTAAAACAAAATAGTTTTTAATCTCTCTACTACAATCGTTAGCTTAGTTGTGGAAAAACAAATACTTGTGTCAAAGTGTTAGTTAATTATCTAGCAATGTGTTATTTACTGCCATTGATTAACGAGACAATGGCAAACTTAATTATATATGTATATACATATATTAAGTTATTGTTATATATTTGCAAATATTATTACTAACAAAAAAAACCTCTTTCATACTAGAAAAAAAAAATAATTTTCTAAAAAAAGTCCCGAATTACTCTGAAATTATTTTAAGTGAGTTTGTGTCACTAATGTATTCCAAACGTGATGCGATGTTTATATTAGCTATTTAAGCAAAAAAGCACACTAAAGTCACAACAAAATACTCAATATACGTGTACAGGCATACCTCGCTTAACTCTACCTCGTTTAGCGCTGTTTCGTTATAACGCTCTTCAAAAAACAATTTTTTGTCGTTATTTTTTAAAATTTTTTGTCATTTTCGAAACATAGTCGTCATAAAAAGCAGCAGAAAATATACATAATTTGAATTTTTATCCATACATTTTTTTAAATAAAAGTATGTTAAAAAAATTCCGTAATTCTGGGTATTCCCCTATTAGGATAAATAATTTGTGAAATTTTGTCTCATATTAAATTAGTCATTGGAAATAGTGATATGGTCCGGCACAGACTTAGTAATTATGATTAAATTAATAAAATTCATTACATAAAAAAATTATTTGCATATCATAAAATTCTGACAACATTAACAAATCTTTTTTTTACTTCAAGGCAGCAAAAAAACGGAACCGCATATTTTAATGCAAATAGTGCCTTTTTTAACGCTATTTCGGTTAACGCTCAATCTTCAGGAACGCAACCTGAGCGTTAAACGAGCTATGCCTGTACTTTAAATAAAAAAAGGCCTATTCAAAGGTTTAAAAAGCAATAAAGACTAAATCGCCTTTGTTATAAGAAGATTGACAATTAGTTAATTTAATACTGAAATCGCTTAAATTTTTCTGTTCTCATTTCTTTTTATAGCTGGCATCTTTCAACATACCCGTTGCAAATTCGAAATTGAAAAACTAAAGTTAACACCATATCACTATAGGAACACCTTAATATTTTAGTTTTATTTTAATTTGGTTTGCATTTGCTATTTAAGCGGCCATAATAGTAGTTAAACCTAAAGCAAAGCTACGCACTTAAAAGATCTATTACTTCTAGGACACTTTTTAATTTAAAAATTTACTTCCCTACCGGTTCCTATAGGGTTGCTATAATTAAACAAAAAACTTTTATTTAAATCACAATTTGTGCCACAAAAATTGGGAATTATTTTTTGAGTAGAATGTAAATTCTACAAGTTATAAATAATAATAATCTTTTGTTTTATTTTTCTTAATATTTCATATTTATAATTGATTTATTATTCAAAATAGGTGTGTAATTTAACATAAGAGAAGCACAACTTTTACTGAAACAAAACAACTAATGAATCACTTCCAAAATTTTATAGCTAAAATGTCTTATTTTATCTGGTTTTCTTTTTTTTATATATATAAAAATGAACTTGTTTTTTTTTTTAACAAATCAATGAGATCCTAGTGTTTTTATCTGACAATCTACAAATCGATCATCTGTTCAAATAATTGATAAGTAGAATTTAACTTGTTTTCTTAACAGCTCATGTCAAAAGTTTATATATTTTTCTTCTATTTCTAAGAATATTATTTTTTAGTTATTTTTTTAAGTTTATAATTACGTTCTTTGTGTTGTTATTGTGTCTATGCGATGGCATATTTCGGCAATAACCACAAAAGACACTACAAGCGATAAGAATTAAATATTGTTCAAAATTGAAGGTGAGTGTAAACGGCACGACAAGTTTCGAAAATATTTAAAGACTTATATTGCCTTTAGCTCGCATTTGGTCATCTGTCTTATTGTTCGTAGCCAAAATCTATACAATATAGTACAGTGTTAACTACAATCAGATAAATGTTTTTATTTTACAAAATTAAAAAAAAAAAATAAGTTTGCTTTTCACCATGAAAAAGTTACACTTCCATTATCGATTCTTTTCTAAAAAAAAGGAGAATGTTATAAATGCGTCAATAATTTTTGTATTCTTGTATCCACAGAACACGGAAATTGCTGAACCGATTTAACAATCTTTTTAATAGAATTATAAGTCAGCAGATTAGTTTATAATATTACAAATCAAAATGCGTCTACTTGCAATACACAAGACTATAAAAATTTTGACAGTATAGCCCACCACAGTTTAAAGTAATGAAACAAATTAAAGGGTATTTCCATAATTTTCCTAATTTGACTTGGACTTATCTTTTAATTCATTATGGTCAAACACATAAATTTTTATTTAAATTAAATTGTAAATTATAAATGAAAGAGTAAGCCATAAGTGATATTATTAATGCATTTAGACTTATAGATAGAAAATCGAAATTTAAAAAAAAGTGTTTATTACAATTTGTTTTTGCATTCGATGACCCTTGTCTGACTCTTTAGAATTCCGTCTTTTTTATTTTACAAGAATTATTGATAAAGTTTAAACTCCTTCATATATTTAAGATAGTATATCATTTTTAAAGAAATTAGCTAACTGCGATAACACAACTACTGGGTTTTAATTTATTACATACGATTAAATAAATTTTATTTTTGAGTAACTAAGCAGGTAATTTCATTTTCTTAACAACAGATATAGTTATTTCATTGCCGTATTTATTATGTGTTTTTTTTTTATTTTTTTAATACTTTTAAATTAAACAACAAAAACTTGTCCAAAAAAAATATTAGCTTTTTATAATTTATGCTAAAAATGACGTTGATTTTAATGTTGCCAGGTAAACAACCTTTTAATTTTATTTTGTATTCGAAAAAAAAACCAGTTTTGATGTTAACAAAAAGAAAACAAAAATCAATTTATTCTTATTAAAAAGGAAGTAAAAAAGAATTTGCGGCAAGAAGTTCTTAACTCAAAATTTTAAATTTCTGAGTTGAAAAAGTAAAAATGCTATACTTTTATACTTTTAGCTATAAACTTACTCTCAGTAAAAAAAAGAAATACCACTTTGTTTTTCGATGTGTCAATTGAACATATAGAAATCTCTGAATGCCTCCAAACAAAATTTAAAACTCATTTATTTCAATTTGAGCTTTTTGAAATATGTATGTTTCTCTTGCGGCTTCATATATAAAAGCGTTGCAAATGCCAATAGTATGTTTCCAAAAAAAAAGGCGCCAAAATAATAAGGACTTTCATAATAATATTTATAGTTTTTCTTTGCAACTTGAAACAACTATAAAAACGATATCATTCATTTGTTTTGAAAAAGCAGTTTAATGCTTGCCACAACATTATTGGCTACAACATTTTAAAGAAGTTCTTCAACACACTTAAATTAGTGTTTAACACAGCACTAACATACAAAAGCATTAATTTATATTTTCAAATGTAAAATAAATCAGCTAAACGCGAGCTGGGCTTACACATGTGTGGGCTAACATTTGATTTTTAATTTTACTTTGTTATTATGTTTTATTTAAAATTTAAAGCGTCTACTTATAAGCGTTTGAAAAATAATTTACATAAAAAATTGTAGATGTGAAAATCACTCCTTTATAGCAAAACTCTCAAATTTTCTTAGTTTTGTGTTTGTCCTTATGAGACACTGCCATACAGATTCTGTTTCTATAACGGTTCAAGTGGTAAGGTCTTATTCGTCACAATAACGGCGTCTATGGAGAAACCCTTTAATGATTTAAATTTGTTAAAATTGTTCGTCATTATTTTCGTATCGGGCATTTCTTAAATTTCAAAGGGCTGCCTACTGCATCTGAAAAGCCAAAGCTATATTATATTTTAGTATTATTTTCAATTTGAAATATTTTTGTGCATGATCTTATAGCGGACATATATAAAAAAGCTAAATTTTAATAAAGTGTTTAGCTAATGCGGTTGAAAAGCAAAGCCATGTACATTAAAGTTACATCACTATTTAAACAGCCTCTAATTGAAAAATTATGTTCTTTCCGCTTGTTGCTATAGCTAATACAGTTTTTCAAACACTGTATAAATTTGTCGTGTCTACCTACCAGTTTTGCAAAACTCCTTATTTTTTAGTATTTATCGTTGTAGTGGCTAAAGTAATACACCTTCTGACAAAATTTTACCACTCTACCCACTACCGTTCCACAGATAGATGACTCTATTAGACGAATCTTTTTGCAACGAACGAAACTTATCATGCTCTGCTAATAGGTTCATTTCCATTTTTCAAGGAAGGCGAATATATTGGTGTAGAGCAACCGTTGTACTATCTTTTATCAATCATTAAGATTTGTTTTTTTTAATGTTATTTATTATATGTGCATGAAAAATATTAATTTCAAATCTAAAAGCATGGTCACTGTATCAAGTGCCGCATGTAAATAAAAATATATTTTTAAATTAATTTTTTAATAACATTGTCATTTCAGTTAAGTTTCAATTATAGAATTAATGCAAAAACAAAATACCACAATTACTTAGGCCATTTAAAATTGCTTAAATCAGGAATAGCATTCATGAAATTTAGGTGAAAATTTTATCAACATTAGGAGCTGTTTTGATAATTTAGTGATTTTTATGATGTAACAATTTAAAAATTTATATTTATAAAAAGCGTTTAATTATGTAAGTTTATGTACCATCTTAGCAAATTAGCAGGAGGGATCACTAACTAAAATCACTCCTTAAAAAGACAAAAAAAAAAGCCATCAATGTAGTACAAACATTCACTTAAGCGAAATAAAGATAAAAGTCAGGTTATTGCGCAAACTATGACTATATGACGCATTTCAAAAGAGATATCGCTAACGAACAAATTCTCCTTATAACGGTTAAGTTGCGAAGGTAGCGAAATATTCCTGATTCTCAATCGGCCAATTAAATGCGGATTTAGTGAGCAAAAACAGTAATTGTCTTTACTATCGAAAATTGTTCTTGAAGTCAAATAAGTGGAAAACGACAAAATAAAGTGCTCCCATTTATGTTAAGACTATACGAAATTTAATTTGTTAATCAGATTTATTAAATATAATTTTAAAGTTAAACAATTTATCTTAAAATAATGAAATAAAGTGTACTTCATTAATAAATTAATAATATAATGTTGCTAAAACTGATCTGTAATCATTATCATCATTGCGCTATGTGAGACTATCTATGAATAACTGACTGAAATAAAAAAACTGCTCTCTCGCAAACAAACTTGATTTAAATCAAGTCGTGTTTTTTATAAACTTTCTCGTTTTTTTCCCTACAATCCTCACTGAACAACTACACTTTCAATTAAGATTTATTTGCAAGATGTACAGCGACCTTAACTGATTTTTTGTGTTTATTTATTTAAGTACCTTAAACTACATTATGTTTGCGGTGTTAGTGTTTAATTTAATTTTTTTATTATTTCTCACAATATTTCTTCCCCTCCTTATTGCGATGGAACTAATAACAGGGCTTATCTTGTTCAATTACGAAATTGTGTAAAATCACGAAATTCTTAAATTCATGAAATTCTTAACAAGAACAACAACATCATGTTTTTCCTAATCGAGCAGAATTGTAGTACAATATTATTGTAGCTTTAAAAAAACGAGATAAACTTTGCTTTATCAATTTCAGGAAGATGTTCTCATAATTTTCTTATATTTAATTAAAAAACTTTTTATTGATGTTGTAGCAAAATGTTTAAATTGTTTAACAAAGCAATATTATAATAATTGGTTTAAAAAGTGAACATTAAAAAAAAATAAATAAAAAACCCAAATATGCGGATCACAGAATTTTATATTAATTTCTTTTATCTCTATGAACTTTCAGTTTTTCAATTTAAAATCAAATTTTCTCTTAGTTGTTCACGCACAGAGAAAGAAACGTGGCTGTGGTATAGTCACAAGAACTATGTTATGTAACAATATATGGTTGCGATGAATTAATTATAGTTATTTGTAACAATACGATAATTACGATAAATAAAAAATTATTTGTGGCAAAAAACGAAATATAATATTAAATTTCACTTTGGTATCGCCTTCATTGATACGTTGTTCTATCGGTTCAGCAAACGCTAATTTATAAGAAAAAATAATTTTCGCATAGATAAATAATTCTAAGACTTAGAAATACGGTTAAAAAATTACTGAGCTTACAAAAAAATAAAAACTCGGATAAACTGTTAACGAGTTAACTGTTAAAATAAATTAATACAAAAATATGATCGTATTGTAAAAAAGTGCTTACAACAATTACTCAAATATAATTAAAAATAAATTTTTTTCTCTAAACTCTACAGTTAAAAGTTTTCTTTTACAAATTGCAAAATAATTTTCTCTCTTTTTCAATTTTACTTAAATGCCTCAATCATTATTAGATGCCATTCACCATTATCGCAATTGCTTGTTTGTTTAAACAGTGAAATTCAAGGCAAACCCTTTGTTCGCATTATAAAAATAATTTACAGGAGATAATAACCCGCATTTATTTCATCTCACTTTAAATAAATTTGTTTTGACAATATCTATATATCCTATTCAAAAATTGACTTGTCTAAGCCTAGCTAAAGCTATTCGAAATATTTACTATAATATACATGTTATAAACAAGTATCCTCTATACTTTATAATCGATTTGTCGAAGCAGACTTAATATTTTTTAGTATATCTTACCACATAAAATCTTAATATCTTTATTGATATTAAGACTCGTACAAAGTAGCCTATGTTCTGAAAAAAAAATCTGAAAGTTTAAATAACAAAATTAAAAACATAAATATTAAAATTAATAACGATATTATTGTTTGCAAATAACAAAAAGTGCACAGAAGTTTTGATTTCGCTGAAACAAGAAAAAAGAATATTTATAAAATCAATCAAATTGAAATTGGCGTTTTAAGCGACTTTTGAATAAACTATTAAGTGATAAAAGAACAACAGAACAAACAAAAATAATGCAAAAAATATTTACAGTGGAACCACATAAGGCGCAATTCACAAAATGACGCCTTATCACAAGGCATTGCTTCAGTACTTGGATTGTGTATGGTCAGACAAATAAGATGATTCAACTTACATTTGTAACATATTGATTCTTAAATCTGTGATTTGTCTGGCGTAATGTATTGGACAGAGTTGAAGGTGGGTATCAATTAAGTGTCTTTAAAACTGATCTCTCTTAAATTAATTATTATAATTATTTTAATATCAGTACCAACCGGTATTTCTAATTTGAAAATTCTGAAGCCATCAAAAAATCTTTAAATCCGTTTTAACTACGTTTTACTTTTTTAAAAGCATATGCTTTTTTAATTTTTATCTCAGCTAAGCTTTTTAAAATAAATTTAGGATTTTTGCTGCTTCAGCCTCAAGGCACTTATACGCTGTATGGTCATACGGCAGTAATTTTGTTCTTTATTTGATCAACTTAGCAAGTCAGCTATAATTTTTATTTAAGCAAAGCAATACGTTATACAATAAAAAGTAAAAGTTGCCTTAATTAAAATATATAATCAAAAAGGTTGGCACATACTTAAAAAGAACCAATCATACAAAAATCTAACCAGTTATTAATTTACGCCATGGCCAAAGCAAATTTTTTCACTATCAATGGTAAATTTGTGTATTTTTTTTATTGTTTTTATTGGGCACGGATTACCCCAAATAAGTGGCCTTTATTTTAACAAATACTGAATATTTTATTTTACCCTTATCGGATCTATAAATTATACCACCAATATTATTATCAGATAAGCTATTTTTATTTATTCCTTTTGTTTCTACGTTAAAGTTATTATTAATATAAATTTTAATATTTTTTCAGTACTAATTGAACGCAAAGTTTTTATAATTTTATTATTAAAACTTGAATAAAGAAACACTTAATGAACTTTATACGATAAATAATGTTTAACACAATAAAATAGCAATTTATTTCATAAGGAATGAACCAGTCAGGTTCAAATGCCAACTTATCTGCAAATATTTTATGCTATAAGACTTCATTCAACTGAATAAGAGTTTTTAAAAAGAGTTCTTAAGAGTTTTAAAAGTTTCTAAATCAGATTGGAAAAACTATATCGTTTACCAACAACCAACTCTTTGACTCTCTTTCTGCCTGCCTGTATTGTTGTTACGAATATAGGACACGTTCACAATTCTACTTTGCATGAAAAAAGATAATGAAAATGTTCGAAACTTTGCTAAAAAACCCTTCCCATTTTACAACTCACAAATTTCTTTAATTTTGGATAACCTTTATAATTGTCAAATTTATGAATTTTCTAAAAGGTGAGAAGCCTCATTGTCTTTTAATGGAAATGTTATACTAACAACCCTTTAAATAATTTATTAATTAATTAATTTTATTAAAAAACGCAATGTATTAATTTATAGAACATCGAAGAACACATTTTTCATTCTTCGAATTCTTGTTGAGACTCAGTACAAAAATTTTTGTAGTTCTGATCGGAAAGAACACTGGTTTTGTATTATAGAACTGAGTATTGTGTGGAATTAGCAGGTGTTCAAAACTTTCCAATTTTTATGATACGTTGACTTTCAACTAAGATTGTTTGCTTAGATAGAACTCATCAAGCGATATAATATTTAGATGTGACTGCTATAAAGCCTCGGCGAAAGCTAATTTTCTTATTATTATTTTTACTCTGCTCTGCAAGTATTAAATGAGTGCCCAGAGCCATTTATATAAAATAAATTTTCCTTTATTTAATTAATTAATTTATATTTATTATTTATTAACAGATTAATTACAATACAAATTTACACTATGAGTAACAAAAGACGACGTAGTTGTATCATCGTAAGGAGCAGCGCTAGCAACGACACCAACCAATAAGCTTCGCCATCAGCAATACTTTAAACGGCTAAATGGAATAAACCAATTTGTATAAACGACAACGACTACAACAACAAAACCAACATCAAACAATAAAAAACGAAAGCAACAGTATCAACTTGAAGATAAAAGTTTTCAGCGAAAATTGAGAGTCAACTAAACCAGAGATCATTCGTCTGTCAGCCTGCCTGCCTGCCTGCCTGCCTGCCTGCCAGCCAACCTGCGTGATTTGTGTTGAGTTGTGCTAACTCGTAACGTATCTTGCAGTTATTGTCGTTGTTGTTTTATATATTTGTTTACCTTAATTTCGGTTCAGTTTGTTTATCGTTAGCGGTTAACGATTCTATTGTATTAAAGTTTTTATTTAAATCGCAGTAACGTGGCTCCGGCTTATCAGAACGTTTTCAACTGTTTCACTTTAAACAACTCATACGCGAAAAATTTAAACATAAAAAGCAAAACTAACGAATATTAACTTAATGTGCTAAAAGTGAAAAAAGAACATAAAAAATATTTTTTTTTTTTGTAAATCAGTGAAACCACGTAAATTGTACCAGCATGTTGAAACGGAAAATTGCAAAAAAGCCACAATAGATCGTGCAATTTAAACTTATTAGCAAATATTGCAATTTTTGGCCCGAATAAATGTTTTGTAATATAAATTTTTATCCATTTTCTTAAACAGAAAAGAAAGAAAAACCAAATTAGCTACCGCTTAAATACCTCATAAAATTTTTTTGATAAAATTTTACTTTTAAACAGTATTAAATATAACAAAAACAATTTAACTTAAATTAACCAAAATGACTTCCAAGGAGCAAATAATGGCAAATGAAGAGAAAAGTTGTGAAAAACCACCAGGTATGTATTATTGTATTTATTTAAAACTAAAAAGTGTAAAGCCTTTTAAATGAGTTGATAACACAACTTTTCTTTTAACAATCTTCTCATATTTAAAAATTAGGTTTTTTTTAATAGGCAACATTGCCTTTTTACTGTTTCATGGTTTTTGTTGACAAAAATCAGTTTTTCTCCCCCCTTTTGTTAAATCTGAACGTGGCTGAAGAATTTTTTAATAAAAGAACGACCATTATGCTAGAAAAAGTTAAACGCGCCTCAAATGGAGCTACATTTGAAACGGATTATCGACGCATTTATATCTTAAGCATTGAGGACATGACCACCCAACCCACATATGCCACTGTACAAAACGCGCCTGCAGAAGTGCACAATAACTTTCGAGGATTTCACGGTTTTAAAAAAAGGAACATTGTAGGCATATTCATAAATTCTATTTCTTACGATACTGTGAAAATATATAAGTGATACGTAAAGAGTAAAAACATTACAGTCTTTGAATCTGTGAGATGTTAACAAAAAGAGGACGATGGGAAAAATCTTATGGTTATTCCCTGGTAAAAAAATTACTTCACCTTTGTTGACAGATGAATTACACAATTTTTTTTGTTTTATTCGTTATCCATGATAGTGTATCATATTAGTTTTTCTAATATTTTGTGAGTTATACAAACAACTGTATACGATCGATTACTAAAACGAGTAAAAGCTAAAAAATAAATATTTTAAACAAGTGTCTCAAGGTTTCTTTTATATTTTTGCAAGACATTGCAACCTCGAGATCTTTGAACGTGACATAGTCAGATTTTCAATACATCGGTACATATTATTTCCTAAACCTTCTCTTCAAAAATATGTATTCAATGCTCAATTAAAACAATTTTTTAAAATTTATAATCTCCATATTCTTTGTATATCAGGTTCTTTACAAGAATATGTGTTGAAATATTCATAGAGACATTCATTTTTTAACTATGTTCGAATTTTAAAACTTTGCTTCGGATCTTCGAAAATAATTCATTTGCACCTCTGCTTAAATGTTGGTTTTTATTATTCGAAAGTATGAAATACAGTGAAACTTTATTAAAATTTAATATTTTCAGTTGTAATAAAATAAAAAACAACGAAGACGTAATTTCGAAAAGGTAAAAAGTTTTGAAATATTTCACTGAAATAAGGGCTTTTAAATAACAACCATGACGGACGATTTGTGCAAATCGAATATTTTCCATTAACTAAATCGAATATAATTAAAATGAATTTCTAAAACTTAATAAATAAAATTATTATCAAGAAATGTGCTTTCAAATATTTTTTATTTCTTAATTTAAAATTTATTACCTTTTTATAAGCATATTTCTTAATAGAAAAAATAACAAATGGGGATAAGCTGTTGAATTGTATACTTTATGGTTTCTATCAAAACCATATAAAATTCTAAATTGTAAATTATAGAGAAAACGAAACCTTTATTGTATATTTAGAATGTAAACTTCTAGCAGCAAGCGACAGTTGAGTTATTAATTTCATAAATTTTCTTTTAAACCAAGAAAACAAAAAATTTTAAAATATTTAAGAATTAGTAGACAAGATTAAAAACTCTAAAAAAAAATTTAAAGGAAATTTCACCACTCCTCTTTTTAAAGCAAATCGTAGCTCTTGATAAAATCAAATAAAAGCTTTAGTGTTTTTCATGCATATAAACCTTATTGCTGCAAAAATTATTACCTTTCCAATAAACTTACTGAAACGTATACTTGCAGCTGTGTCTAATCCATTTTTTTTTAATAGTACAGTATTTCGGTTACAGCTTTTAGCTGTGGAGCGACCCTATTTTACTGTGATTTTAATTGTTTTCTTTTTAAGAGGCTGTTATTGTTGATTTGTATTAAAATTACTAATTCAGCATGCAGGGAGGACACTTGAAGCTAACTAAGAACTATATAGCGGTACAGAAACTATGCTAATATAAATTCTTCAATATGTTTTATAAAGTTTGCCTTTAATCCATTAAAAAATTAAAGCAATACATAATTATTAAAAATTAATATTAAAATTAAAACAGTTATAGACGGAACCCAAAATATTTTCTGGTTATGTAATTAATTTTTAAACAGAAGATTTTATAAACACAGTTAAACAGCTTAAACAAGTAAATATTACAAAAGAATATTTTAAAAAACATCTGGGGTCTATGAACGACAGTCACTTGTTTTTAATTATAAATAATGAAAAGAATTTAAATTTAAAACAGCAACGTTAAAAATTTCTCTTAAATAAATATAAATCCATATCGAAGCCTTTTAATCACGTTCGTAATTAAAGAAACAGTTGTAGTCGAAACACATTGGCAACTTTTTTTATTTAATGGGGGTTATGGGTACGAATTTTTTAGTATGGATTTTTTACCTGAAAACATTTTTTTTTATTCGATCTACGAGATCTGCGTTCCCCTTAAAATTGATTTTATTATTAATAAAATAAATTATTTTCAAAGAAATGATAATAAACATACGCAAATTACGTAAAATATATTATAACAAACAGTTTCTCAAAAATATATTAATTTATAAGGTTTCGAAAGACATGACAGCTAATATTTTTGGTTAAGTAAAACTTGAAAGGAAAAATTTTTATTGAATTATTGTTAACAAAAACCTAGTGGAGACTTTTAGCTTAAATTATGAATAACATTTTACTCTGTATAGCACCGTATATTACCTTAATTTCCTTGTTTCTAGTTCATATAACTGTCCAGAGTTTTTAAGTTTAAATAGTGTTCCAATGACTCTTCGTTCATTTTTGACTGTGGAAAATGGAAAAAAATAGAATATGATTAATTGCGTTAATAAGAAAATATTCTTTCTCTTACGTTTTAATTAAAAAGAAAACTCCTGCATGTTTTTTTACAAGAACTTTCGTATCTTTGCTTTCAATTAAAACATGAAAACTAAATTTTTGTTGATCTTGAAAGCTTTTTTGCATCCATTCAGAGGAATGCAAATGATTATGGCTCAATTGAAGAGCTCCATTAAACTTTGTAAAAACAAATAACACGAAAAATGTATTAACTATTTTTATATTTTTTAACAATTTATTTACGTATTTGTAAATCAACATTTACAAATAAAAAAAAAATTGGAGTTAATCGATTTGAAAATTAAAGCACAACTGTCTGTGGAAATAAAATTGAAGGCTGCTTAGTGAAGATAAAAAAACAAAAACCTTAATTTGTCATTGAACATAGGGCAGTAAAACAGCAACTTGAAAAAAGACCAAACGATTGAGGAGTTTTTTCGTCCTTCACGAAAGTAAACACCGCTCGACAGGCTGTTTTAATTTAGTAGTAAGGTCATTACGCATGTAACTTTAGCAAGCAATTAATATAAGAAACCATAAAATTGAAACATTTTAAAATTAAATTTTTATTTAAAGTTCAGTTTTCTGTCGTGTTAAACAAAGAACTTGTTTTTACATGGAATAATTTTCGCAATATTTTTTTTTTTGTTTGTTTTATAAACTCTTCGTTCATTTTCCTTTTTTTATTTATATTCGGTTTTGTCCAAATCATTTGTTAAATATAAATAAATATTTTGTTATTTGTTAAATCTTATTTATATTTATTTTTTTAAAATTAAATGAATGCAAAAATTGGGTTTGTGTTGTTTGTTTTAATTAAGACTTCATGACAAATTTTTAAAAATATTTTATTTAATCTGTACGCAATTAAAAAGTAAATTAATAAAAAATAATTTATTGAAATAACTTTTGGGAATTAAAAATATTTATGTCCACAAATATTTAAAATTTTATTTGTCGGTCTTCAGCCTAAAACAAATGCTAACAATAATAAAAAATCAGAAACGAAGGGCTTAATATTAGACTGGTTTGGGGGTGGACACCCAAAACAATAGTAGAGTGTTGCAATTTGATTAAACAAAAGTTTTCAGCTATCAGATTTGTTTTTTTTTTTATTTCTGGTTAGAAAAAATGTCGTGAATCCACATCATGCGATAATTTCATGACACCATTTATAAGTTTATTATTACCTGAATATTTTATTAAATATTTTTTAGAAGCCCATAGAGTTTTTATTGCATCTATCAATCTAAATTTTGGGATTTCTACATGTTCACAATTTGGGTTGAAATGTAATGTTCCAGGGTTCGTATAATCAAACAACCAACTTAGGAGATTAAAATAGGAGATAAATTTGCTTCGACAACATTTGTGGTGCAGAACCATTTTTTAGAATACATACATCACTATTAAGAACTGCCCATTTGGATGAAGGGCTTAAAATATTCTTGATAACCGACTCCAACTCATGTAGCATTAATATATGAATGAAAGTTACATAATTGCATTTCTTTTAATGTGTTTCTGAAGAAATCAGTTTAGTTTCCATTGAAACTAGTTTAAATTTCTGAGAATTCGAATCAAAACTGTTTATTTTGTATGTACACAAGTTTTGATTAATAAATGCTGCTCACATTCCATTTAAATACGAAAATTGAATAATAACCGCTTTTATGAAAATTATGACAGACACAATGTATTTATTTATTTGTTTATTAAATTATTTGCAGCAATGCCGGTTTTTTTGTATGTTAATTGAAGAAATATCAAGCAGCTTTACAGTAGAATACAAATTATCCAAATGTTTAAGAACAATAAATTTATTGCACTGTTCAAATAAATACCAAAGTTCATAATTCTCATACAGTTTAAAGAAGTTTTATTAGATGTTCTGATTTTCAATAATATTTACAATATCATGGCTTTATTGTATAAAATTCAGGTGCTCCTAAAGGGTGTTCGTAAAGTAACACATAATTTTTACCAACAGAAGTCAAAAGTTTGATACCCAACAGTTTACAGCTTATAGATTAAGCTAAATCCAACTTTGTCTAATATCTAACTCGGAACTTTGAATCTTGAACAGTCATGTTGACTTAATATGTTTAATAAATATGTGACAAAAGCAATTGTAAACAAAACAATCAGCCAACATCGCTACCTAACAAGCTATTAAAATTAGGTTTCAATTTTCCAGATGTTGGCACCACGGTCTGACGTAGGTTTACCTATCAAGGTTAGGAAAGTCGCAGCATTACGCGGGGTAAAGCAGCTTCATCTCTATGCCTCAAAAATTTTTAATTATTATTGCTTTCAAATTTCGTAAAGAAAGTTTATAAAATATCCAATGAAATGGATTAAATTGGATTTGCCAATCAAATTGCTCACTAAATAGTTAGGTGATCCTAAAAAATTTATAGGTTAACTTTCATAAATATTAATTAGGTGTACTGTCATTGACACACACACACTGCTACGCAAAGAGATGCGCCGTAAAGAGATTTTTTTACTACACATCTGCAAATGATAATCGAGAAGAGTTGCGATATGCAATAAGGCTCAATTCGGGGTTTTGAAATCTCACTGCGTTTTATTTTTTATTAAAAAAGAGCACAAGGGACTGGTGCCCAACATCACGTCTTAGTAAATAAAATATTTCTACTAAAGTTCGATGAAACTCTAGACTTCTCACACACTGAACATCTGCTTCCTTATGAAAAATGTATCATTTTAACACAATTGAGATTGTACTGTTTTCTTTTAATTTTTTTTAACAACATCAAAATAAATGAGGTCATTTACACTGCACAAATAATAAAATAATAATTGCTAACGTACAGGCTAAAATATGTTTTCTTTATACGTGAAGATGCCAGTGACAAAAAATTATTTTAAATTGAATACGTCTGTAAAATTAACCTTCTATTTTTTAGTTGTTGTTAGTAAAAAGAATAAAATTTAATTCAATAAAAAAGTAGTTGATTTTATAAATGAGCGGAAGTTAATTGTTATGCTGAGAATGTAGGAATTTTATCAAAATAGTGTACATAATTACAGTTGTTCGATAGTAAATGTACAAATTAGTTTAGCAAATTTGTGAATAAACAAAATCACATAATTCTAAAAAAACTATTATTTTGTTGTTTTATTTGTGTAAAGATTTTGTTAATTTTTATTCTCTAAACATATATTTGGCAGGACAGGTAACGCACTCCTAACCTTGTTTACGTTTGAATATTTAATACACAAATTTAATAAAAAATAGTATGTTGTGATTTAAAAGCCAACTATTTCTATAGCGAACCTGTACTTAAGTAGAAAATTTAATTTAACTAAACTTACGAGTAAAAATGTAAAGTTCAATTGAAAGGGAATACCGCTTTGAATTAAAGTTTAAAACTCTTAATTAGTATAATTAACAGCTTAAATATAATGAAAATGTTAAGTAGCAGGCCTCACAATTTTTGTGCAAATTTAAGAAAAAATGTATTTTTTTAATATTTTAATATTCATCAAACCAACGTCTTTGATGTTCGCAAATGTCTAAAATATCTAAAATTGATTAATATTCGATATATTCGACATATAATTGCATTCGCCATTAGCTTTCCTCTTGCTGAGGCTTACAATCTAACTAATAAAATCCTCCAATTAAATTATGCCACTGCAGTTACTTAACTCGCCATGATTGTGTTATTTAAAAGCGACGAAAGTTTCAAAGACACCAGACACTTGAGAAATCTGAAATTTTCATTTAATTGAAATGAACTTTCTGAAATCTAAAAACTGTGTTAAAAATGCCCAACGTTCTTATTCTGAACAATCTGATCTGTCAAGTCATATGTCATTGTTTAATTTAAATGACAGTGAATAAAATGAAATATCTAAAAAGTTATAAAAGAGTTTGAAATATGTGGTGCCAAACTGTTTATATTAAATGCAGGAAAGCACTGAATTTGTTTACTTAATTTACGGTTATTTACGTTATAAGTGTAAAAAGTTTAATTAGCAACAAATTTCTTTGTTACGTTTGCAGTTTTATAAAAGTCCAACAGAAACAAGCCTCTGTTAACAGGAAGAATATGACCTTCAGTTCTATTTTGTAGTAGCTTAGTTGTAGTAACGGCCCTATTTAGTTGGATATGGATTAAATTTTTACTATTTTCTAGTGATTTTTTACTATTGTCCACTGTCATGTCAATGTCAAAAATATGCTTACTTTCACATATGTGTTCTTATTTATACAGTATATTCTTCTTTATAATTCAGGAGATTTGTATTTTAACTGTCGCAAAATATCATTGGAACAATTAGCCGTGTTACAGTAGTAGTATTATATCAGAGCGATGGAGCACTCTAGAGCAGTAAAGCTCCCAACATTCATCTTCTTTAACAAACCTTTAGCCTCTATGAGCTGATATTAGCATAAATTTAATATAAATAGAAACGGGTAGGTTTTTTTTTTCAAATTTTTAGGGTCATTTAAAGAAAATGGAAAAAAGCGCAGTCTAACACCTGGTAAAATAAGATCATTACCTTAAGGAAAGGGGAAGCGACAAACGATTTCATAATAAAATAAAGACTGTTTAAATAAATTATTAAAAAGTATGGAAAATAAAAAAACCCAAGGAATATTTAAGCGTTTACTGACTATTTCTGTTAGAAAATTGTCATTATTTTAAAAACAAATATTTTATTAACATAAATATTTAGTCTGTTAATTCAGCAAAATTCCTTGAAAAACTGAAATTCAATATTTGTGTGATAATGTGTTAATTATTAAAAAAAAATATATATATATATATATATATAAACAGTAAATAAAATAATAAAATAATTTCATAATTAATTTTTAGAATTGCAAATTTAAATTTAAAATTAAATTAAAAATACAGATTTAAGGCCTTTTAAACAGTTTTAATAAATATTCTTGCTTGAAAAGTTATATTTCTTAATAAATTAATAAACAAATTTTTACAAAATTATTTTTTTTAATTTTTAATTTTATCAAAATGAGACAAATTTAATTAAACCCACAACAAACACAAACATTTACTTAAACAGGCGCTATAAAAAGTATTTTCACACAAAAAGAATATATTGTGAAACCCATTCCCATTTAACTATCAAAACTAGCAGAGGCTATGACGCTTGCCCTTTCATTTAAGCTTCGTTAAAGAAAATTTTGGTATATGTTTTGATATATATTTTTTTAAATTCAAAAATCAATTTATTTCTTAAACAAAATCAGCAATTCTGTGTTTTTCTAACAAAGAACATATTAATAATAAGAGAACACATATATGTATAAAGCAATAAATGTATTTTCTGGATCACTCCCTCAACATTCCTCGAAACCATTATCTATTAAAATAATCAAATTAAGGGAAAAAAACTATTAGAAACTTTGCATTAACTAATTACCTAAAATAATTTTTTTAGCAACTCTTATTTTTGTGTCCTAAAAGATTCGTTAAATAAATTTTAACCTATAAAATATGAAAAAGCAAATTCTGATTTGAATTTATGTTTGTATGGTGTCATAAATCTATATGATAATTTTGAACAAAAATAAAGTTCCGTTAAGTTGTTTTGATGTTTAAAAAGAAGATTGTTTTTTATTACGATTAGTAAACAGCTAAAACTGTTGTTTAAAACTTCTTGTTAAAAAACAATGTTTCGTTAAGTTTGATAAAAAGTAATTAAATCACTATTTAAACTAATTAATTAAAAAATACATTTCGTTAAGTCTTTTAAAGCTTTTGTTTGCGAAAATAAAGTTTAATTAAATTGATTTAATGTCTAAAATAACTTAATTTTACAATTTATATTAAATTCCAAGCGATCGATCTTAAATTAAATTGAAAAAGCATTTAGCTTAGAGCAAAATTAATTCATAAAGCTTTATTAAAAAAAAATTTCGAAAATGAATTAAAACTGTAAATAAAATATTAAAATGTAGTAATATAGTTTTAATATAAAGCTTTTTTAAACTTACTTAAATATATGTTTTTAAAAATTTTGAAAGGATTAGATTAGTTAAGGCTCTACATTTCAAAATATATATGTAAGTCCGCTAAGCTTATAAAACTTCAAAAACTTTAATATTTTGAAGAGAGGAAGATTTAAAATATTAAGTTCTGTTAGTATGAAAACAATATATGCGTTGCGAATTCTGTAACCTCGATTATTTTTCGTTATTCTTAATTCTAGAATAAATAAAAAATATTTAACGAAATTTTTCTTCAGCAAAATATTTTATTTTTTATATATTCAGACAATTTTAAAAACTCCAACCTTGATATTTTTATTTAATACCATTAAATCTCTGTGCTTTGTAGGGAAATAATTAAATTTTTGTCAAAAATTTGATGTTGCTAATTTACAGCACTTTAGCATTTGTTGCTTTTTTTTAACCGGTGTGTAGTTTATTTAAAACAACAAAAACAAACTGCCTAAACATTTCCAAACAAGTTTGCCAATATTCAATTACAAATTTTCTACAACTACCTGACGTCTTTGAACCAAATATATGGCGCCAAAACATGTTTCACTTACTTGTTTAGTTTCTTTAAGCTTATCAGTAGTTTTGTTGTTTTATTATTTTTCTTTTGTTTTTTTTTTTTTGCTCTTTAACAATTTTGTTGCAAGTTCAACATAATTGTATATAAAACTAATTGAAGACAAAGGCAGGTTTCACGCACGTGTTTAAAACAGCAAAAAACTAGTTTTTTTATATGTTAAAGTCTAGTTATTGAACAAAAAAGCTTAAAGGAGTTGCCATTTTAATTAAAAAAAAGTAATTTATTTCACTACAATCTTACTTTGTGTATTTTGTAAAAACTATTTTACTGACTTAGAAACAATATTTTAATATTAACCAACATTAAACTTATTTGTGATAAGATTGCCAACCATCAATAACATTTTATTATTTTATTAGAATTTTATCTGGTTCTAGTTCGTAAATCTCACATGAACTTTTAATTATGTTAATTCTACCGTTAGTAATAGTTTCAATTTCTGCGAAATAAATAAAAATTATATTATACAATCTTATGAAAATAAATTCTTTATTTAATTACTTGTTCACGTTTTTTTTATAATATATTTCTATTCAACAGTTGTATTCTGTGTCTTAAGTGACTTTTCTAAAAATGGTTTTGACATTATTGTTAGTTTGTAAATATGATTGTTCTTATATAAATAACTTGTTTAATTGTTGCTACTTCTAGTGGGTTCTTGAGGGAATAACACTTCAAATTATTATATTTTTTGTTGCTATTATTTTAATAAATACTAGAATTGAAATAGTTCTTGGTGTTGAAGTAATTATTTTTGCTTAAAGGGTGCTTTAAAAAAAAGGAGATGACTTTTTCATTTCTGATTTTTTTTACTTAAAAGTCTGTAATTATAGTTGCAAATTAATATTATTCAGAAAAAATGTTTAAAAATGTTTAAAAATTATAAGTTGTTCAGGTGGATGTCACACAAAGTTTGCTTTTGCTTTCTTATTTATTATCATACTTGTTTCTTCACATCGCAATAGGCTGATTGCTGCGAAAGAAGCATTATAATTAACCTGAACTTATCCAAATCACTGAATTTATTTGTGTCGCCTACAACAACAGTAGTTTTAAGGTATGTTTTACAGGGTAATTGGAGGAATATCAATTTTTCACAATACGTTGTAAGAGCTCAACTCAAACCGTAATAGGCAAACACTTTAAGATAATATGTATGTACTGCTATATCTGCTAAGTAAAAAATGAAGAAATTAAATGATGTCACAGTTGAAGAAGTGAATTTGACGTATATGTCTTCTAGTTATACCTACAGCACCATATATCTTAATTTGTTCGGCTTTTTTGCAAGATATAGCTGTTCTACTAGAACAAGCTCAAACCAGATTAATATATTATTATTTATGAAGGATTAACGATTTAGTTGAAATAATAAATGGATTACACCATAGTCTACAATATTAACCGTGTATAATGATGTATAAGTTTATGGTTTTCAAGCATAAGTATATTGATTCGTATATTGATTCGTTGAAGTATATTGATTCGTTGAACGTGTCCCATAAAACTTCGATGCAAAAACAGCCTTAAAAAATTCCAAAACTAATTTTTATTTTGTTTTCCTATTTCGTATTACAGTCCATTAAAATAAAAAATGTATTTACTTAACAAAAGGAAATGTAAAAAAGTGCCGTTAATTTTATTGCATTGCCATTTAAATGGTAAAGAAATTATCCGTTACATGCTTTATTTTTCGCCTGCCGCAGTTTGACACACCAAATAATTTTACATCTGAAAATTTACACATTTATTATCAATGATTTACTGAATTTAAAATGCATAATTCTAAATCAAACAAAAGGTGTTTTGGGGACAATCGATCAATAAGTGCTTCTAGAAAAAAATACCGCATAAAGTCTCTGCAGGTTTGAGAACCCTTTTGCTAAGTATTTTTTGTTAAATACCAGTTTAATGCACAAAAAAATAACATTTGTAAAGGCTACAACAGTTCGAAGAAGAAGAATAACAGATATTCCATCAAAAGATAAGTCCATAACAATCTTTGCAACTTTTCAAAGCAAGAAATTTTAGAGAACACCAGTAAAAACACTGTTCAAAAACTAAAACGTCATAGTCTGCACATTTTCCCATCTGAATTTCACTTGCGGATATAATCATTTGCATAAATTTTAAGGTTCTTATTTAGTGTAGCACGCCTGGTATGGACAAGATTTTCTTCCCTTAAAACGTGTGTCTGTATGAAGGGTCCTTGAGCACCGTCAATGTAGCGAAAAGGCTAAAATTATATTAAATAATAGCTTTTAAAATTTGTAAAAGAGAAATGCCAGGAATAGGCGAATGAATCATATGCAATTAATAAGTAAAAATTTTATGAATTCTTCTACATTTTTATACAACTTGTATAAAATTTACTATAATTTTAAATAACTGCGCTTTATTTTTTTTTTCCTCTTGACTTAACAAACTATGAGTCATTTTACATGTCATTAACTAATCTAGAAACTTAGTAAAAATAAAAGAATTTATTTTAAATAATAAAAATGAAAATATCAATATACTAAAACTAAGTAAAACGGAAATTCTCATCTAATTTTTATAATTGTCAACTGAAGCGTATAATACGTGTATGAGACTTAATTTACTTTTTTTTTCTTTGATATTTTTCTTTAGTGTTACATTTTAAAATATTTATTTATATTAATTTTATGATCATATACCACAGATAAATAACAGCACAAACCTCTTAACAAATTAAAAATAATAAATTTGTATAATATATAAATTTTGGCAGTTTAAGCGTTCAAAGTTTTATTTTTGTTTTTGTAAATTTAAACAGATCAAATGTGCCAAAAAAATTTACAGATTTAAAAGTTTTAATAAAAATTTATTAAATGTTTTCAATGGCATACAGATTAATAAAATATAAACATGTTAGAATGACATTTGGTTAAAACAATATAAATGATTAAAGAAAAATCAAATGTTAATGTCAAGGAGAATATATAAATATCTTAAAATAATAAAAACGATTTTATATTTTTCAAGTTTTAAATTAAATACCGAAAATAAAATATTATCAAAATTGAATTGTTAGTGTATTTTAAAAATGATATCATTGCTTTTACTTTACAGCCTAAAATCATGCTTTACTTTGTAGTTACTATTCTTACTGAATAACAGTAACTATGCTTCGTATTGTAACATAACGTTATTTATTAACATTATACTCTAACTGTTAATAAATTTATTAATGTTAGTGAACAATAACATTGATGTTTTATTTCTTAAACATTTAGTTGATGAAATTTATAAGCAAATTTTAGTTTCGTATTTTTAAAATAGATTTTGGGTTTGTTTCATATCAATTTTAAAAAGAATTTCGTATGAATTAAAATTATTATTTATAAAATATACCAGCAAAACTTGTCTTTTATTAAGGAAAAGTGTAGTTTTATTGAAGGATATATTTTTTTAGCTACCCCTTAGACTATGCTATAATTTCCTTTACATCACAGCTGGTAGCAAAGTTACTGCCACTGAATTTTTAATTTGAAGCGTATTAAATTTCATTCAGAGTTAAGAAAATTATTTAGGTTTGTATTCGGTTATGGATTTTAAGTTTTCGTGTTTTCGTTAATAAATTTCTGTGGATTAAAGCTAAAGCAAATGTTAGTTTATTTCATGCATGTGTAATGTTTTTCTTCTGATTTTGTTTTAAAAGTTTCTCTCTTGGTTCCAGCTCTGGTGTTATGAACTATTTTCCTTCTTACCATTAAACTTGACACGACAGCAATTTTAAGTCGTACCATAAAGCACACTGGCACCCTACTTAATTACTTCACTGGTGCCAAATTCATTCTATTTTCATTCCTTACCTCAGAAGAATTAGAATCTATATCGTATCTCATTTAATGAATTAAGACTTAATAGCGCGTTTCTTTTAAAAAGAGAACGTTATGGTTATTTTTTTATGTTATCACGAACTCACGAGTCTTAAATTAAAAATGCAACAATAAAAATTTTGACAAAGAAGATGAGGGTGTTCAAGGGTGTGAGCTATAGGACGATGTATGTATGTACATTAATTTAATTAAAAATGTTGATATTATTTCATTGCGTGAAGTATAACAAAAGTGGCATAATTCAATAAGAGCAAACAAAGTGTTGATAACCCAAACTAAAAATAAATAAATTAATTATATGTACTTAGGTATACTGTGAAATGTGATGATGACAATAGCGGTTTCTGGCGCAGTAAGGTATGTCGTTTGCAATTAATAAATGCATAGTACATATGTATTATAATAACAAGTCAAGCAGAAGTTTTTAAAGGGATGCCAAATGCGGCAAGAGTTGAAGTGGGAACTTAGATATTTATTTAATGACGTATGCAACAACCAGAAATGTTTAGTCATGACAAATTAACAAAAATAATTGACAATTTCCTATCTGAACTACCTATTATATCGTATGATGCCATAACATGGTGAAATTACTACAAATAGATATAATACGGGTATAAGATAATAAACCCAAATAAAACTCAAATATTCAAGGATACGATATTTATATTTAACATCTTACGGATTTGAATGAAAAATTCAGACATTTACAAATGCGGAAATCATAAGACATGCAAAATCAATTTGTAGGAGCTTAATCTTAATCCTTAATCTGGTAGCTCAGAAAATATTAAAAGACCATGGCTACGTTCGACTAAGACGATTAGATATAATTTTTTTAGTCGAATATTAGGAAGATAAATTCTAAATAATAACAGCACCTATGAAAAATTTATTGTTTTTTTTTGTGCAAGCATGATTAAAAATTTGTTGAACGGAAGATTCGAACATTTATCGAAGGTTAAATATCGTATTAGCTTCATGAAAATGCAACTTATCTACTTTATTTACATTTGTCTAAAATTAGAAAACTGATACACTTTTTGAGGCTTATTTCTATTATACCAACTGGTTTCACTAAATCCCCCTTATTTATTTCCAATCAACGAAAATAAATGGTATATTCCAAACATAACAAAACTCTTCTTAAAAGTTTATTGTAAATAGTTTATTGTACTTTACTTTTTCACTTATCATGCGTTATGTTTATTTGGCTATATTGTTTATCCCACTTGGTTTTGGTTTTATTTTTGATCTACTGGTAACTTTTTTCTCTGGAATGCTCTTATTTTTTAAACGACTTTTATTAGCACTCTCCTAGCACTCTCATCTTTATTATTCACTTGCTTTGACCGTGTGGCTAAAAGCTGTTGTTGTTGTTTATATAAATTAAAATTTTTTGCTTTTGCTATCAGGCGATTTACACGTGAGCATTCTATCTTCTCAAAAACACTCATGCACAAGTTGTTTGCTAATTCACTAAGTTGTGTTTGCCAATACAATCAAAAATAAATAACAATGTGAATAAACATCTACTAATGATTAATGTTAAATGTTATTTGGCAAAAATGAAATAAAAAAAAGTATATTTGCGATTTTTTATCAATTGGCGGGGAAAAGCTGTGAACATCAATTTAAAAATGAGGAACTTTTTGATTTTGAGTAATGCCAAAAATAAAGTGATTAGTCAACGATTGAAATTTATGAGCATTTTAAAGGAGAAGTAAAATTAAAACTGGCAACTCATTATTAAATTGCGGTTTATACATTTTATTGGGATTTCAAATATGTATTTAGTTTTAGAGGTTTAACTGTACTTTTTTCGTTTTGCTTGATTTTATTTTTAATTCTATAAATACTATGTAAATAATTTCGTATGTATACCTACATACATGTGAAAAGAAATGTCAAAAAATTTGGTTTACAATGGCATTTTAAATACATAAAAATATAATTAATTGCTTAAAACAATTTTGTGTTCTTAGCCGTAATATTTATGACGCAAATGATATAAATATTCAAAATAATTTTACGACTTTGTTATTTTTTTTTTTAATTTTTTGTACCTATGTACACTTCCGATTAGTTAATTACCCATAAATCTTGTGTTTTTATCAGTCCATAGTTTTTTAAAAACTCTATAATTAGAACTACAATTTTAACGCCGGTTGTTGAAAGTGTTTTCTTTATACCTATACCTAGTTAGTCTTCTTAAAGGACACATATACCTACTTACGTATATATATATATTCAAAACAAATTAAAAGGAGTATGAACAGATATTTAAATTTTCTAAAATTTCAATATCTCAATCAAATGTGTATGTGTGTGATTTACCTACTTAGTTTCTTGATTTTTAGCCTTTAAGTTTTGTAATATTTTCACTTTATTCATCACAACAACCGATATTTATAATAGACACACATTTATCTTACGAACCATTCTAACTTCCCTAAACTTTGCTGGTTTATTAATACCAGTTTTGTTACTTACTAAATTTTGCCTTAAACCAACTGTAAAATAATTTATTGTTCTGCTCTTCAGTTCTTCTTCTGTATTCTAAATATATCGTTAATAACAGCTTATTTTTCAGATATCACTATATAATACATTCCAATACAACCCATTTAATAATACTAAAAGAGTAATCTATTAGCGAAAGTTGCATTTTGATTAGATCTCTTATAATTAGGATTTCTGTTAAGGCGCCTTGTTCTCTAAACTTATTTAATTTTTTACTTACTTGGGCAACGAGTTCACCCCATTTAAACAAAAATGACCCCACATTTACCGCACTTTAAAGCTAAAGTTCGCTTTTAAACTTCCCTAAAAAATTTTTTTTTAAATTTGGAATGTTTGAAATATTAAAAAATTTTCGACGGATGTCGTCTTCTCTATATATATTTTTTACGTTATTAAGTAGAACAAAACAATTTCCTTCTTTATAAAAATTTTGTTACAATAATTTTTGTTATAATTTGAATTATTGAGCCGCTAGTTTTCATATATGTGCCTATTAATATCTACATATTTTGAAATAAAAAAATAATTAGTAATTAAAATTTGTTAAAAAAAATACACAAATTTTAACTTGGTGTTTTTAGAATCATCACAAAAATCCAATATTTGACGGTCACACATTATTTCCGTTTTAATAAAATATTTTTAGAAAAACTTTGTATTATATTGACAGAATGCATGATTTAATTTGCCAATTCAAGGCTATAAATTAATATAGCTTTCTTCATCTTATTTCTCATTGACACAATGAATCATTTCATTTAAGATAGAAATATTTATGAATGTAAAGTGAGTGCATCCGCACCGCTGCAATTGCGTATCGAAAACTTTAAACGAATTTAGAATAAATTTTTAAACATTTTGTTGGTTGAGCATTCTAAATTTGAAAGTTATGAGAAATTTAAATCTCATAAGCATTCAAAAAAATTCAAACTGACAGACCAGGCCATTTGGAGGTTAGTTCTAAAAGACAAAACATGAATGATACGCTTAATCACGATCTTGTGACAATCTTGGAATGGGGTCTTGTGAATAGAGTAGAATTCAATGCTCGTAAGACGCAATGTTGCATGCTTACGCATAGATCTGCGTTTAGCAGTGGTGCTGCATCTGTTACTATGGGTAATATAGGCATTACGGAATCGGAAGCTCTTGAAGTTCTTGGTATTAAAATTCAGTGTGATGTTCGATGGACTAAACACATTTTTCAGGTTTCTAAAAAAGCTTTCAAGTGCCTCGGTTTTCTAAAGCGGTGTAGAAGATACTTCACCCCATCCGATCTCCGTACTTTCTATACCACCTATATCCGTCCGAAAATGGAATACAACTCTCATGTATGGGCCGGCGCTCCAAAGTCTATTTTGGGGTTACTCGACCGCGTACAGGAGAGGGTCAAGAGGCTCATTGCTGACAGTAGGGTATCCAAGTCTATTTATTCTCTAGAGCATCGACGAATTTGGGGTGCATTTCACTGTTCTATCGTTACTTCAATGGTAAGTGCTCTAACGAAATTAGGGAACTTGTTCCTGACACTCGCATGTTTTCACGTTTAACTCGATTTTCGATGAGAGCACATCCTTTTGTGGTTGATTGGCCAGTGAATCGCACTACGCATTACAGGGAAAATTCGTTTTTCAGCAGAACAGTCCGTATGTGGAATAAAATCCCTCCGGAGATCTTTCCTGTCACTTTCAATCTGAGAAAGTTCAAACCGAATGTCCAAAGACACTACTCCCTCTTTCCTCCTTCCCATAACCTAATTTCCTAGTTCTGCCACAATGCATTGCATAGGTAGGGGTCATCCCCTGAGTGCTGGACCTAAAAGAAAAAAAATTAAAATAATCAAAATATCTCTATTTACTACTTAATACATGCCCAAAAATCTTCAACTCAATGGCTATTAATCTAAAATATACTATTCGGTCTACTTAAAAGTTTGGTTTAAATGATAACCGTTTTCAAGGTCTAGTTATTACGTTTTTGTAGATCTGGGGACTTACTCTTTCAGATATCCCATGAAAATGGAGCTCTTTAAAACTACTTTTTAGAGTTTAATTTCTTTTTTAAAATTATTTTTTCCCCTTTTTAAAAATGTATATTTTCGTTTGTGTTTTAAAATCTATCCATTTCTGTTATATATGTACATATATGCATATGTATGTATGTATGTGACATTTGTTACCGTTTTATTTTTAATTGAATAAATTTGTCAACAAAAATTTCTCAATGTCTTAACGTTGAATTAAAATCACATTCGCAGGTACGATATTAACTAGACTAAAAGAGCATATGAATGAAATTAAGTAATAAAGAAACGAAAAATATATGCATATGTATGTATGTACATATAAAAGCCAATTCAAGTTTTCAGATAATGAGTTATCATTATCAAAACAACGTGATCGCGAATAAAAAATGGCATAATGATTCACGTGGCAGCTAAATAAGGGATGACGTAAACCAGCTAAATAATTTAAACTATTGAGAGTTTTCTTTTTAAGGCGAATGGTTTTGGGCTTGTGACATTTTATCTATTCTATCTATCAATCTATTTTAATTAAAAAAAAATGAAGTAGAAATCATTTGATATGAAGAAAACGAATATTGTAACCATATTTTTAAAAATCATCCAAAATATTTGATAAAAATTCAATCAAAAAAATCTCTCACCACGTTTGTGTCAATTAAAATTTTTTAATGTTAAAACAAATTTTCAAAATCAAGAGAAGAAAACTTACAAAATGAATGGACTTTCATCTCAGTGGTTGCTAAAAATAAATGTTACCGTATTATTATTATTGTTGTGGTTGTTTTTAACAGTAAAGCATACAACGAATACAAAAGAAGAAAAATGATCTCGTGACTTTGACAAGAAATTTGTATACGATCCCATTGTTGCTGTGCCGTCCATCTATGCAAATCATCGAATAAACAACATGCGTACAAAACAAATTATAGTTATGTATTTGCATTAAACCAAACATTTTGTTTATGCTTTTAAAATGTTATCACAAAACAATCACTAGACGACTGATAAGATGCCTGTTATATTAAATTAAAAATAAATTTTCTTAATAGCAAATTCGCTTCTATTCAAATTTACTTTTTTAAATTTTAAATAAAATGAACTAACTATAATTATTTTTCTGTAGAGTTATGGCTTACTAATAATAGATTATAATAAGCTTTTTCATAACAATGGTCATTGCCCTACGTTGTCAACCCTATTTACATATCCCACTGGTTTAGTGGTATATGAAATTGGTGTACCAATTTCTTCAGTAATTTGACTTTTTTAGCTTACTTTTTACCCGAAATTCTTATACCTATTTATACCTTTTCTTTTTATTTTAATTTTATTTTCGACTGAATTCTACATGTACATTTACCACATTAAAAATCCGACTTAACCCTAAAAAATAGTTTTTTTAACGAATGTTAGCACAAAACAAAACGACTAAAAGAACAACAAAAAGCAGCGACAGCTCATTTATTACCCCATTGCATTCCCCTTACGTTTCACCAAAGAGCAAACAAATTATACAAAAAGAAACAAAAAGCTTTTGCAAAAAAAACAACAGCATAAAAAACGAAGTCACCAAAGAAACCGGCCTCCTTGAAACCCCAACAAAAATTACAAATCCACAAATCAACACTTACACTCACTATCGCTATTCCACACTCTCTCATTAACAAAAAAAAATTATCATGAGGGAAGAACAGCAGCTAAAAAGCCACCAGACTGTTAAGACTCTGCCGTACTCAAAAGACAAGCGTCAGTTGTTTATAGGAAGCATATCATAAGGAAAAATATAATAAATTACAATTTTACCAAGAAAGAAGAAAACTTAATTTATCACATTTGTAGAATTTTTTAAATATGTTTTTCACAAATTGATATAACGCAAAAATTATGCAACAACTTAAAAGTATTTCCGAAATATTTACTCAATTGCACCACAGTGTTATGTGTTAGGAAAGGAAGTGAGAAGAAACGGCAATAAAGCAAGTGTGGATGCCACATCAAATAAATGGAATTTTTTGCAAGTCGTCAAAGGATTTTTAGCTCTAAAGGGCAATTTATTTGCGAAGTACTTCTTAAATGATTATATTGGCATCGGAAGTTCAGAAATACGTACGGCTCAAACTCAGTAAAAAGAGAGTATATTCGATTTTTTCTTCTTCATATTATAAATAAATTGGATTCTCTGTTATATTAAAAAACGTTTTTTATTGCAAATAGCAAAAACGTTACTTTTCGAAATACTTGTTTTCAACTAGTTTGCTAAACAAAACAAGGGAACCTTTCAGGATATGAGAGAAAACAGAACTCCTATTGGTTATTTAAAAATGGTTTACGTGATGTCGTAGACAACTAGAATTTTAAAATATCATGTATATCTATTAAACCTCTTATCTGCACAAAGCACGTAGCTTGGTAATAACGTTTAACCATGCAATAGTGTAGCTAAAAGACATATACCTATATTACTTGTTCGAGCAAACTTAGTTCATTATTAGTTACATACCACTTTGACAAATCTATTACTTAAGAATCATTAACAATTATTACTCGTTTTGTCAATTTGAAGAGGTAATCGCTGGTTCTTCATTTTAAATTATTTGTAAACCCAGTGCAGTTTTCTTAAGCCTGATGTGGCTTATTAAGGTATTATTAAAGGTATTTTAAATGCTTAGAAATGAAACAAAAAATGAAACCTTTATAAAAAAAAATAATTTACTTGATTTAGAAATCGTTAAATATTCACATGAGGCCAAACTATTTGATCTGGCAACTATGATAACAGCACAAAAAGTAACGTAGAGCAACAACACAAATACTAAGCAAAAAACATAAGAATTTAAAATAAATTTTAAAAAGCACAATTCATTTTCAAAACTAAAGCATTTTAGAAATACTTTCGAAAATATTGAAATCAGTTTGAATTAAATCATTTACGGTGAACGTGGTGAATGATAGAGTGCGGCCGAAGCGAACTAAAATTAAAAGATATTACAGAAGGAAAGGGAATTAATTATTTTCATCCGCACACCATTTTGAAAAACTAAATTTGTTAACAAAAAATGTTAAAATTTGTAAGAACTTTACGGTAGAACATGAAATGGTTTAAACGTGTACGTAAAAAGTGTATTTACTACTTTTTAATTTACAACAATTGAGTTAAATTCTTGACAACGCGTTTTTTATTTGAGAAAGAGCAACGTCCAAAAATCTTAAACCAAAAGTTGTTAAACGGTTAATTAATTTATTTATAACTAAATAAAAAGTACATTGCGTAGTTGTTAAATTCTAGTTCAATTTATCGTAGTTTAATTGAAATAATATAATTTTATAAAAATGTCTCCTGCACGCCAACAAATAAACCGTGAACGTAACGGTCATGTCCTCGTCTGGGATCAAAATAGTTTTAATGAGATTTTCGAAGAAAATCGACCCAGAGGTGATTTAAATTTATTATTTTATATGAACTATAATTTTATTTCTAAACGTGCTTTTTCATTTTATTTTTAAAATACGATGTTATTGTGCAATAGAGTGACACTAACTGTCACAGATAGACGCAACAAACATGAAATATTGTAGCGAAAGTGAATTTTAGAATCTTATTTTTAAACAAAAAATTGTTGGCAGCATCTCAATTGAATTAATAAACGGCTTAGAATACACAATTAAATTTTTTACGAACAATGAGGGTCATAATATTTGTAACCGCAGTGAGAGTTCACTTTGTTTTTTTAATGTTTATAAAATTAAAAAATAAAACAACACAAATAATTCTTTTTTACTAAAATCAACATAAATTCCAAATAAAAATTATAAGAATTCCTTATATCTATTAAGTTTCGATCATTTTTCAGAGTTTCCGATTATTTTTAGATAACAACAATTTAGATTGTTCTTTAGCGTGGAAATCGCGGTTTTAATTTTAGTGTCTACTTTTATTAAGGGAAAGCAATAGCTTCCAAAAATTGGTTTTAATAAAAATTTGCATTTTAAATGCTTCAAAACATGTAAGTGAACAGCTTTGAACTGTTTTCAAAAATGCATCGATCGCACTCATGTATGTTAGACAATAATTATATTAAAATTGGTTCAGTAAGAGTACAAAAATGGCGGTTTTTTAAATCTAATTAAAGTCATTAAATAATTTTACAAATGAATGAAATCTTTCTTTAAGAATTCAAAAATTTGAGGGTTTTATTCTCTACAACGATGTTTCAAAATTAAATTAAAATGAATTTCTAAATTATGTTAGTTTTTTTATAAATTGTAAATACTAAAATACAAAAATCAATTATTTGTTGCATATTCGAGTTCTAAACAGGAAAACAGTGAAGGACTACAATTAAGACTTTTATTGATTATTAATCTTATGTTGGCAATGCTAAGTCTACAATTTTATTCAATATGAAATTTTAACTATTTATTTCTGAAAATGAATATTTAATTTTGGCAATTCAATAACTTCATTTTTACTATTTTATTTCCATTAGTTATACAAAATTCCACAGCCGTCAATTCAATTGAAAATAATTATTCCATTTATTATTTTCTGCTATTTAGCGAAGAAAATTGCGCACGTAAGCACTTGTTGAAAAAAATAACTATTGAAAAACAATACAACAAATTATTATTTGTTTAGTTTTTTTACTTCATTTGACACTTGTCAATGTATACATTTATTTTTTATACTTTATGTAAATAATGTAAGCAAAAAATATCGAATGTTGGCTTTAAGTAAAATATCAATATCAGCTGCTCAAAAATACACTACAACATACAAGAATAGCATCATCATCATCATAATAAAATTAAGAAGTAATGCATCAAAATATTTAAGGCAAATATTGTCTAGTAAAGTTCGTTGCAACCTATAATGTGAGTCTTAATATTTGCGATGAATTTTGTAAGAATGAAAAAATGAGAATTGTGTGTGTTTAATGCTAACAAATCTAATGTAAGATTACATTTTACTTTTGCACAATCACAGTTTTTTATACTTTACAAATCTTTATACTCAGTATTATAAAGTGAAACGGGCTTAAACAACATTTTTGCATTAGCAAAAAAAGTTTTCAAGACGACTTCTGTTGCTAGATGTTCAAAACTATAGTCTGCAACATTTATTTTATAATTTTGTGTTTCAGAAGCTCCATGCCGAGTGATTCAAGACAAATTTTAGAACGAATAAAGAGTATTCTAAGGTAAATATGCCTTTTTATCGGTAGTTGGTTTAGAACGCGGTCAGTTTTACTTGTCCCAAGTAAATCCGACAAAAATCTTTTAACTATTAAAACTAATTCGTGTTTATTTTTTCAGCACTTAAACTTACTGCTTATAATAATTTAGTAAATACAAACAACTAAATTATAAAATGTATACTATACCGTTTCATAGTAATTTGGTGTGTATGTGTTTCCGTTGTAGAAGATGGCATATCCCTAGTTGTTTGGAGCCTTTTTTTGGTCGTCACTTAATTTAATATTATACTCCCTGAAAATAATACATCCTCAAAGTGTTGAATCTTTTTTGTCTAAAGAATTTAGTGCAAGGGCCTCCTTGACATGAAGGTATGAGGTTTAAATCTCATTTGGTTTGCATTAAGATCAATTAGTACTGTAACTGCTATATATTTGGTTTTTGGCCTTAGAAATTTCTTAGTACCTTTTCTTTTTGCTTGAGCTTGATTTAAAAAAGAACACTTTTTTCTAAAAACGCCCTTGTGATTTGACAGAGTAAAAAATTTGATATCTAAACAATGTTTTGCTCCTTTTTTCATTTTATTTATTTATAACAGTAAATTAAAAAGGACATAAAACATATTTATAAAAGGTGAGAAGAGGAATGTAAAAGTACACTCAGGAATTTTTGTTTATGATTGAATTTTAGACTTGTCAGTCTGTGGAACACAGCTAGTTGCATGTATACCTCTATAAATATATAAACGGAAATTGTTATTTAAGCGTCCTTTTGGTTTTTGTATTTTGTTTCTTGATACAAAACTATGCTCATGGTATGTAAATTTGTGTGTAATAGACTGAGACTGAGGATGATGTAAAATACTTTTCTTTGTTATCTAATTTATTTTTCATTGTTTTAACAAATATTATGGAAATTTTTATTGATAAACGAAACTAGATAATTGTGTTGCAATAATTGTCAAATGATTTACATCTTTTTCTAAAATAAATTTCGCTATCTTAAATTCTTTGCGTTCGTTTAATTAAATTTCTAAATTTTAAATGAAATTTCATTTAAACAAAATACACATTTAAGTACTTTGCAATAACAACGTACTCAAATTTCAAGGCAAGATAAGAAATTCAATAAATCACAAAAATAAAGCAAATGAATGAATTTATCACGTGTTCATAAATGTTTGTAGTATTTTAGAAAAAATAAATAATCGAAATACCATTGATTATGTGACAGAGTTTTAAAACAGTTGGCAATTATTTACTGTCTTTAACCGTTTTTTGTTGGACGTAAAATTAGTCACTTTCTATAAGCAGCTCGATCTGACATCTTTTCTTTAAGGTTATCGGGGCTGTTTTCGTTTTTTTTTTCTTTGAGAATTTTTGTCTTTATCTTCACTCATATTGATTTATGTTATACTTAACTGCTTAGCGAATTTTTGCTAAGATTTATTCACTTTTCACATCATATATTAATTAATGTTATAGTTCTGCTTAAAATGTATGTAAGTATGTATGTTTTTATATCGATGATTCTACGAATAAATTTTCTTTTGTTTCTTTTATGTATTGAAATCTTACATTTTAAACGAAATATATTTGACCTTTACAGGCATAGCATTTATTAGTTATGTTAGTGTATTATCCGCAAAATACTGCGATGATTCCATCATATCGACATTTTCTAGTTTTTTTGGCAGCAGATGTTTAAAAAAGTTTAAGAGCTTTTCCGACACAACTTTGTCGGCATCCTTAAAATTTTTTCTTATTGAAACACCGCAAACCGTTTTTGAGTGATAATAACCCCCCTCTAGCCTTGAAAATTACCAAAAAAGCATTTTATTAATTTAGATGAATGCATTAGCTCAGCTGCTGACGACTAGAAGTTTGTATAGGTGACATACTATTAATGCTAATGCAGTCACGTGTTATAAATTCCCCTTAATTGTTATATTAACTTAAAAGCATTTTATGTTCTAAAAACACGTGTTTACTTCGTTGAAAATCTTTATGGATATAAACTCTACAACAAATAAACGGGTATTCCAACATGATAAACCTGAATATTTTTATATATATATGCATACATACTTACATACATACATACATACATACATACATACATACATACATACATACATACATACATACATACATGCATACATACATACATATATACATATATACATACATATATACATACATACGTAACAATAAACACCATAAAGATAATCTGAAGAATATGCTGGTGCCGTCAAAAGAAAAAACAAACAACACATACAGCACTTGAAAAACCAAAAAAAAACACTACGTTAAGTCATGAATTTTATTCAATTTAACTTTAACGCTTAGTTAGCGTGTTATTAAGTGCAAATTCTTAATATTATTTTAGCATTAAGATAATTAAGTTAAATATTTTTGGAAAAAAATTTTCTAAAATGATCACAAAGTCGGGTTTGTTGTGTGAGCGGCTAAGTTATTGACTCTTCCAAATGCAAATTTACCAGACATACAATTATTTCTTTGCTACATACATAAGCTCGTGTGTAGAATGTTTTATTTTAAAAAGGATGAATAATTTTATTACATGCAGCAACACTTTAATACATTTTCGTTTTTTAATTACTGGAACTAAAATGAATCACAAAAACAATTACGAACGATTAAAATCATTATCATTTCTGTCGAAATACTGTGTATACGTGGCTAGAACTGATGGACTAAAACTTAATAAGAACTAGTTGTTGAATACTGGCAGTAAATATAAGGAAAATATAATATAACAACTTCTTAAAACCAAGTTAAAAATTGTATAATAAAATTTAAATAGTTATCTGATAAATATATTAGAATTATTACATATATTTCCAACGCTTAAAGCGTAGTCAATAGATGAGAAAAATGCTGAAGAATGATGTGGCGATCCAGAAATGTATTGCGTTGTAGTTAGATCTAAATAAGCTTATTCTATTACAATTTAATATGTTCTTTAAATTTTACTTTCCTTAAAAAAAACGCAAATATGAACATGAATCTTACAAGCATATCAAAGGGTTTTGTATCGCTGTTATTTATAATTAGGCTATTTCGAACAAAAAAGTGATAAAAATCGTCAACAGACTCTTAAACATCATTTAAGGGAATTCAGTCTGGTTTCTTGAGCAACTAATTGAACGTTCCTAACAATTCACTTCTAAATCGGTTAATCGAATCGTTGTATCGCCTCTACACCAAACTTAGAAATAGGGGGAAAGAAATTGCGTGATTTGATTTACATCTGTACCTGGCAGTTAGCCCTAACCTGATGGTGGTCAAACCACTGTGAATGGTATGTAGCGCCATTCTCGCCCTAGAAGGCTTTCGAATCCGTGCATTCTCCGGTCACTCCTAGTTGCAACTTCAAAAGCTCGAAGTAGGTCGCAGCCTTTATTCCTTGCTAAAGAGTTGGAGACTATCCAACTCCTGGTCCAGAACGCATGAAGCTTAATATAATTAAGAACACGACGGCATTCATACTCACTGGACCTAAACCATTCACTGTGTTCATTGTGAATGATCCGACCCACAAACTCTCACGAGGGCCTCAAAGCACACACCCACCACGATACTCCCATATAGGGGCCAACCTCAATAATCAGCCAGAGAATAGCTGATTGTCTAAAGAGACAAATGGCGGAACTCTGGGGCTCACTGTTTCCCGTGGAAATATAGTGGATTGTCCAGGTGGCTCCTACTAGCCTTTAAGGGGCCTGGGCTCCCTTTTACCCCGCAAGACACCAGTCTAGATGGAATAGTAGGCTCCAAAAAGACTATCATGTTCCCCCGGGGAGAAGGGGGAAAGAAATATTGTTTTGAATAGAGGGTGATTTTAGAACTTCTGCACAATAACAATTTAATTGTTTTAAAATACGTCCATTAAATTAGCGGTTAGCTGATTGAGGTACTACAGGGCATACGAAGAGTATATCCGAAATTATATCTGCAGGAAAATCTATCAGATGTTTCTTTTATATTTAAAAAAAGTATAAGTAAAAAGTGCATAACCTTCAATAAAGTAACGAGCAATCTAATCTGGAATTCATCACGCTGTACAGATACAATTTCGGTTGAATTTGTTTAATCGCCACCCTGCGACGTTCAGATAAATTACTGTAAATAACATTTTCAATTTTCATTTTGAGGTTTAATGGAGACTAATGTATTTTGGTGGCTTTGTCAAAGCAACATGCTACTAGATTTGATCTCTATATCTGCTGTAAATCTCTTAAAACATTTTTTGTCTGATTCATATATGCGCAAAGTGTCTTACTGCAGAACCTGTCAGTACCATCACACTGTAATAATAAAAGAACAAACTCGAAATTTCCAAAATCAAGCCCATTGTCTATCTACATATAGCTGCTGAAACGTAACTTTCAAACCTATATATTTATTTAGAAATATTGTTTACAATTTAAATGTCTAATAATATGATTTTTATTGAAACGTATTTTTTGTTTTCTTGTTGTATTTTAAGGTCTCAAGCAAACCCGTTACTTTGTTACATTTATGCTCTTTTTAGGCATGGCCAATGCCTATGTTATGCGTACCAATATGTCAGTGGCTATCGTTGCCATGGTTAATCATACAGCCATAAAAGGAGTAAATGAGGATGAAGTAATGGATGATGAATGTCCTGACTCTAACTATACAGAAGTGGTAAGTTGTGTGTAAAATTCAAATAACATTAAAGTTTTGGCAACAAGCATGAATTTTACAAAGTGTTAAATGAGTTTTAATAAGTTATTTGCGAAAAATTTAAACTATTTATCCATAACCAATAATTTGAGTAAATGGACGTTAATATTAGATTACGTCGGTAATCTGCAAAGGCTTACTTAATTATTTGTTTAAAACAGGTTTTTATAACTTATATTTTTCCATTTTTAAGGGTCATGCACAAGATGGTGATTTTAACTGGAATTCCGTTTTACAAGGGTATATTCTGTCATCATTTTTCTATGGCTATGTGATTACACAGGTTAATTATCTTCTTTTAAGTGCTCCAAAAATCTTGTATAAACATTTTTTCTTTCTCATTTTGTAATTTCTTGTAGATTCCCTTTGGCATGCTGGCCAAGAAATACGGTTCTCTGCACTTCCTCGGCTGGGGTATGTTAATAAATTCTGTTTTTGCCTTCTTAGTGCCTGTTTCTGCTCGTCAAGGCGGGGTCTGGGGCTTGTGTGTGATACGCTTTATACAGGGTCTTGGTGAAGGGCCAATTGTACCTTGTACTCATGCATTACTAGCCAAATGGATACCACCCAATGAAAGATCACGTATGGGTGCTGCAGTATATGCAGGTGCACAATTTGGTACGATTATTTCTATGCCCTTGTCAGGTCTATTAGCCGAATACGGTTTCGATGGAGGCTGGCCCTCAATTTTTTATGTATTTGGTGCTGTTGGTACCTTATGGTCATTAGCTTTTTTGATTTGGGTCTACGAGGATCCTACATCACATCCAACAATCGATGAACGTGAAAGGAAATATATAAATCACTCGCTATGGGGCACTAATGATGTTAAGGTTTGTTTATATTCAAGAATATCAAAAAGGTCAATTATCATTTCAAATATTTTCTCCAATAATAGTCTCCTCCCATACCCTTTAAAGCCATTGCAACATCTTTACCATTCTATGCCATTTTGTTAGCTCACATGGGTCATAATTATGGCTATGAAACCTTGATGACTGAATTGCCTACATATATGAAACAAGTTTTAAGATTTTCTTTAAAATCAAATGGTGTCTTGTCATCTTTGCCATATTTGGCTATGTGGATATTTTCAATGGGTATTTCAATTGTAGCCGATTGGATGATCTCTTCAAATCGCTTCAATCATACTTCAACAAGAAAAGTTATGAACTCAATTGGTAAGTTTTTTTCAAGCTTTTATTGTAGTTTAAAATAAGTGTTTAACAATTCTATTCTACCACAAGAAAAAATAAAATCCCTCAAAGCATTTCGATAGATTTTCTATCAGATTAAATTATTTTTCACTCAATTTATACTTTTTTTTAATTTTCTTCTACAAAAATTCGAACATACGACGAAATTAACAGTTTATGTCTTTTTATAATTAAATTTTTGTTGATAATCAGTAACTTCAAAAATTCTGACAATGTGGGCGTCAATATAAAAAATGTTTATTCATTTCATTCTTCGTTGTACAAAAATTAAAATAAAATAAATTCAAATAAAAAAAAACATTTTACAAGTTAAATAATTTTCATTAAATTTTTTTACGTCATTATTCATTTTCGAACATAACAATTATTTCTGATTTGAAACTTTCTAAATTAAACATACGTTTAATTATAGTTTTAAGTTACGAGGATACAAGTATTTTATTAATTGTCTGTGACAAATGCCTTCCTAAATTATTGCGACAGGAATTTAAATTGAACAAATAACATCATTAACGGTTTTATTATTTTCCCAGTGCTAATAATTAGTGAATAAAAAACAATATCTAGCTTTGTTTTGAAGAAATTTGCAAAAAATATGTGAAACCTTTTCTGCTTTTGATTTAATTTAATTTTAAATAATATTTGTTTTTCTTCGTTTAGGTCAATATGGTCCTGGTATTGCCTTAATTGCTGCTTCTTATACTGGTTGTAATCGTGTTTTAACCTTGGCCATTCTTACAATCGGTGTGGGCTTAAACGGTGGTATTTACTCAGGTTTCAAAATTAATCATTTAGATTTGACACCCCGTTTTGCCGGATTCTTAATGGCTATAACAAATTGTTCGGCAAATATAGCTGGTCTCTTAGCACCAATTGCTGCTGGAAATTTAATTCACAATCAGGTAAAATTGTTATAATAAATATAAATTATATACTGCCTAACATAAAACCTAACCTCACTTTTTTTGACAGCCCACAATTGCACAATGGCAAAAGGTTTTCTTTATTGCAGCTGGAATTTACATTGCTGCTGGTACATTTTATAATTTGTTTGGCTCTGGTAAACGTCAACCTTGGGATAATCCTGATAATGATGTAAAAGACTCAAATACTTTAGAGTCGCAGCATCAAACCAATCCCGCCAGATTAACAGGGTTACGTCCCGCAGCCATTACGACCACCCAATAGTAACTAATATTAACCTAAAACTAATAAACTTATTTAAGCAAAAATATTAGGAGTAGCCTAGTACTAGGAAAAAATGTTTAAAAAAAGGCATGTTCTATCAACAAATAAAGGATTTAATGTTATAAACAGCGTCTGTTCTTTAGGAAAAATAATCTAAATTTTTAATCTTAATAAATAACACAGTTTATTAATTTATTTATTAATTATAATTTTATAGTCCAAGAATCATTGAAAGTTTTTTGAAATTTTACTACGGAAATCATATTAATTTTTATTATCAGCTATATTATTATATATATACATATATAGAACCCAGGGAAATTTCTATTAGTTTTATAGTTAGCTCTAGATTGCAAAAACAAAAAATAAATCATTTACTGATTTAATGCTGCAGTTAAAATCTGGAACTTGTTTAACATAAGATTAGTTCATAGGTGAAAATAGCTCCACCATTCATACAGAAAATATTAATAACAAGTTATTTAAAAATTCGAAAAGGTGGAACTCTTTCAACTTAATTTGAATATGGTAGTAAAGAGTGTAGGCATATAGGCATTCTAGAACTTACGATTTAAAAATAAAACCTGGAAAATCATAAAAAATTTACCTCATTGTTACAAACATTATAACACATTTAAGTATATAAGTTTATACTACGAAACGACTCTATTTTGTTATTAATTTTTGTATTGTAATTTATTTTGTTGAAAAGTTTGTCTTAAAAAGAAATAATTTAAGAACATTTTCAGAAGAAAAATAACTTTGTTTTGTCTGACTACTATGTAGATTTCATTATTTAAAAAATAATTATTAAAATTATTTTTTCAAATACCTATAAATGTGATAATTAAATCAAAAGTAATTCTGCTAATTAAAAAAAAATTATAAATTTTGTTAAATTAATTTAAAACATTTGAATTAACTTCATAAAATGAATAAATTGATTAGTTTATTTTGGTTCTTTCCTTTGTGATTTATAAATTTAAAATATGATTTGAAGAATAATAAGAAAAAAAATATTGCTATTTTTTACAAAAAATGACAAGCAACATTTTAATTATTAAAAAAAATTAAAAGAAACACCTAAATTTCAGTCGTTTTATTTCATTTATTTAAGTTCTTTAACTGATAAGGATACAAAACGTAAGCTAGTAATACGTTAAAGGAGTTTTCTTACGATAAAATAACATAACTCTTGCTCTTCATTGATGTGTTCTTCAGATATCTTAAGATCATATGGGCCACAGTGAATTAATTTACTATATCCCGTTTATTTAGTTAAATTTATTAAACAAAATAAATGTATTGTAAAGGGAATTTCGAACACACCGTAATAGAGGCTGTTGAGGTGTTTTAACAAAACAAACACAGTCTAAGTTATTGAAAGAAAGGCCTCAATTCAAGGGTGTTTCAATCGTTATTTTTGTGCCCTATAACTTTACGAACATTCTCTACCTTGAAGTTAAAGTGAAAAATGGAATGAATAAATTTAAATTTTTAATCATAACCGTAACAATGGGCAAAGAATTTATACCGAAAACTATGCAACTGCTCAAACTATAATAAAACTTGATATTTTTTCTTATATAATAAGCAACAAATTAATGCTTTCACCTGTGACATGTATTACGTCAGACGTTTTAACGGGTCTACTCTTACCTAATTTAAAGTTAGCACTGATCATGTGAAATTCATCGTGGGTTTGATTACTATCATTCAAGTTTTATTACCGTATTGTTATGCGGCGTGGAATGCCCATGCCAATAATTTTAATTAAAACTTGTATATGACTTTTGCTAAAGATTTGAACGCTGGGATGCAGTTTTGAATTAAATATAGTTTGTGATATAAATATTTTAGAAATAAAATTAATCTTATTTCTTTTACATTTGTACATTCTAAAAATAGCAGTATTAGCTAGTTATGTTAAAAAAAGTCCCAGCAAATTTTCTATTTAATAATTATAATCGTCCTGAACAACTATTTATCATGGTTGTAAATCTTAAAGCTTCGTGCACATGTGAAATTTTAAACTTATTAAAGAAAATCGATTTAAGAAATATAGTAGTAATTAAAAATAACAAATTGAAAAATTAAAAAAGTAATTCCAATTTATGTTTAATAGCACAATCACGTTTACTTCTTTAACTTAATAAATTTCGAAGCAAATTCATAAACACCCACAGAATTTTTTTTCTTCTCATCAAAATCCACCCAATCGTCTTCCGAAAGATCAACATCTTCGAACTTCTGGCCATTATCTATCGATCGTACAATCCAGCCGACACGAGGCGAAAATGCCACAGGTTCGGCACCACGGCAATCAAATACTACAATGGTTTTAAAATTGCCACTATCCTCCTGAGTATAGCAATCTAAAAAAGAAATGACTTAAGTTTCTGGAAGTAGTGCATCTAAAAATGTTTACCATTTGATTTCTCCACAATATCTATTGAGTTCTCTCGGTTACACATTTTACATTTCATATAGAAATTAAACCCATTTGGATTACGTGTATCCTGTTGTGTGCGTTCAGATTCAGTTATATCATGCCACTTGTCAGATGTTTCCCCACAATTTGTGCAAGTGACTTTGATAAAGAAGGAGTAGTCAGGATGGCATGTTTTAAGTTCTTCGATATTTTCTAAATTTGCTGAAATTTGTAGAGCCACACGCACCATTAAAAAAAAAATGTTTTCTTCTTGTTTTTTTAACTTTGCCGGCGTTTTCTAGTACATTCTATTGCTTTTATATTATTTTTGTTTGTTGTACCTTGTCCGCCGTTAAACTGAGTTGTAAGAAAGAGTATTTTATATACAATAATACAAAATTAACAGCTCTGGGAAAAATATGTCATTTATTGGTTGATTTTAAAATTTATATTTAACAATACTAATTATTTATTTGAAACACCCTGTTTTTTTAAGCCACACACTAAAATCTACCCACTTAACAGCCGGATAATTTATGTGTATATTCAATTATTCAAAAGTTGACACAATTATATTACCAATTAATACACAATAAATACACAAAATATTTGATAATATTGGCATCTAAGCTTCCTTCGAATGTCTCGACCGCCAGGCGTGTTAACGCACATTAAAATACCACAGTAAGAACGTTTAAATTATCTGTATTTGTTGTATTCAACATTATGGCAAGAACTGACCAATTTAGAATGAACTATAATTTAGGCAACGAAAAAGACAATGAAAAGAATGCTTGCAGCAAAAATATTTTCTAAATTTTGTATAACTCTTAAAATGGTAGATGGTGATATACATATCGCACTCTAAATACAAAAGGGTCACAACTCAAAATTTTCCAAAACTGACTTTTTTTGCATAAATTAATTCAAAGTACACATCTCTAACTACTGCAAAAATTTCTTTCACATAACTATCTTCTTTCACTGGAAAAATAGTGTTATGTCTATTTTTGTGCTAAGTGCGTTGCTAAACAGTGTGTGAACTAAACAGGTTTTTGTCTCTCCTAAAAATTTTAGCATTTTGTGTAGCCAAAGTACCATTAATTCATGCCTTGTTTTAGAGAAAATTAACTTAAATAGACATACATATGTATGTATGTATATGGGGATAAGGCAATTGAAACCAAAAATTTATTAAGTTAAGGATTTCTAGCTAACTTAGCAGCTTTAAGCACCATGTAAATGATGGTGAAACAGTTGCCGCAAACGGAAAAATCATACTGTACTAAATCGAAGCTTGTATACAAATAAAAAACCATGTTAGGATCAGCAAAGTTTCCGGTAAACTTGCAAGGCTTGACTCGGCTTTACTTTTACCCTACTAATAGATACATTTACCAACTAGGTATCTATTGGCCATTATTATTGACCCTTGGAGGAGGGGAATGTACTTCCGGATGTCATGGCATATTGGGACCACTTTGGGCATGACCATAGCTAAAATACTTATGGGTATGAGGGTAGTTATAGATATGATTACTGACGGCTGTTATGCTAAGACTAGAATCAGATTCCAATCAGATTCCTGCAGGATGTGTGAGGGCGAAATATTCAGATATGTGGTTAAGAAGTGGGGAATTTCTATTTTTGAAAGAAGTAATAATAGAACCTATGGACGCAAAATTTGATTAACTGAAAATTGAGAAAGTAAATATTTGTAATAAAAAGTACAAAAAGTGTATTAAACAAACATTACAGCAACATGAACACGTTACGCAGATGCACAAGACCAGAGCAATAGAGAAGATCATATACGTACAATTACAGATTATTATGTCACATGGAAAGGAGGGGAGGGAAAAAATCCAATAGGTTCACACATAAACACAAACGGACAGCAAGCATGATCGTAAAAGGATTTAGTTAGGAAGAAAGGCGAATGAAAAAGGGAACGACAAATTAGGTAAAAAGAGGCAAACGAAAAAGGAGAGAGAGATACAGGCAAAAAAGAGAGAAAGTGACGGACGCAATAACACGAAGGAAAACACGAACAAGACGAACTATATAAACATAGACCCAGTTTACATTATGCAACTTTTGTCGCTGCAACTCGTACTTTATTGTTGTAAATAATGTGAGTAAAGAAAATAGGGGAAGAGAGTAACTCTACCACTATTCTCTTTACACACATTATTTACAACAATAAAGTACGAGTTGCAGCGACAAAAGTTGCACAATGTAAACTGGGTCTTAGCTGACAATAGAACGCAACTAGCACGAAAAGAACACTGAAGATGGCAAACAGCCGAAACCGGTTTGTTCACAAACCAAATTTGACGAGGGTCAACGGAAAACCGTACCCAAATATTAATGTATTAATTTACGTATTTTAATGAACATTGGATTTTTGAGTGAAAGCTGGTGCCTCCAGCTAAAGTTTCTTGTAGAAATAATTCAACACCTGATATGCCCCAAATAAATATCATCCCATAAATTCACAAAGGAGTTTAATAACATTTTGAGTTTTTTTTTTGTTTGTGTTTTTTTTTATAAATAATAAAATATTTGATAGGTAACGACCTTTAGAATTTATTTTAAAATTTTTGAAACAAACACAAGCATGAAATAAAATTAAAAATAAGTCACTTTTATTTACAAATGATTAACACTTGAGTACAATTCGCATCAAATAAATTGACGTTGACACCTTAAAAAATAAACAAAAAAATCGCATTTTATAATAGAATTGCTTATTTTGTTTTATTATTCACTTTAACATATTTAAAGATTTTATATTTTAAATAATACTTATTATATAAAACTTATATTTATTTAGCCTAAAAATGTTAAATAATAAAATAATAAGAATTAACACATAATATATTTAAGTTTTCAATTAATTTAACCTTAAAAGAGAGCACCGGACGTTCGCATTTTTATTGGGCAAAATTGTTAAGGTTTTTACTAAATTTGTATTTATGTATTCGTAAAATTTTCGAAATGCTCCTAAGCATTACAAAATTACAAAAATATTAAATAGTTATACACATATAATTTCTATGCACAGCACTAAAATTTGCAACAAAATAATAATAAATAAATTGTATTAATTGAGGTTATAAAGAAAAATATTAAAAAAAATGTTGGATTATTTAATCTTAAGTAAACGTAAAGAACTTATTTATTTTGAAATGTTCTTACAGTTCTTGGTTTACCTATAATTTCGTATTAACAATATCCTCTTTCGATGCAGTATTATCAAGCTCATTCCATTTCTGAATTTTGCCAGAACCAAATATCCAAAATAGTAACGCGGGTACAATATACACAATTGCTCCAATTATGAAAACATAGTGCCACTGATCAAGAGTGTTCTATAGAGAAAATGAAATTAGTATAAGACAAAGAAATGTATATTTATAATTATTTTTATTTACATTTTCTTTGGTAAAGGCGGCCACTATCATGGGTGAAAAAATACCTGGCGTAGTACCGACACAATTGATAATGCCGTATAAAGTTCCCGCATAGTTGGGAGCCAAGTCCTGGGAGTTTTGCAAATTTGATGCGGTGGCGGCACCATTAAAACCCAACGAAATGGTCATAATAGCAACACATACATAAGGATCTTTACCAAGAAATGCCAAAACTATTAACAAAACACCGGGTATAATATGAGCTAAAATTTATAAAGAAAATGTTAGCACTTAAAACATAAGAAAAATTGCTTTCCCTACTTACAAGGAATACAAAAGACCTTCCTCATTTTAGTAACAGACAAAAAATTTTTTCGTCTGATCAAATCGGCGACGGAGCCAAAACCAAAAGCACACAATAAGCGTGCCAAATGAGGCAAAGAAGAGAGGAAACCAGCCGATGCTAAATTAAAGCCCAACACTTCACTTAAGAATTTGGGAGTTGCAGTTATTAAGAAGAACAAACCCCACATACTGCCATAATGTAATAACACCAAAGACCAAAACGGTAACGATAATAATAACGCCTTGTATGGCGGCCAGCGCTAAATAATATAAAAAAAAACTATTTAATATTATTTAAAGGCTAAAGTAACTTAGATTTACCTTTTTACTCGACACTGTGTCACCCAAGCTCTTTTCAATAAACTCACGCTCCTTAATACTTATTGTTTTGTGTGCGGCAGGACTGTCAGCTACAAACATAAACCAGGTACCGCACACAATCACCACAAATATACCCACGGCATAAAAGGACCAATCCCAGCCCATATTTTCAATGATAACTCCACATATTGGCCAAGTTATCATTGTGCCAAAGGTACCGCCCATTAAAGATGCCACAAATTTACCCTTTTCGTCTGGAGGTGCCCATTTGGAGACTAAGCTGTGACAACAAGGATAAATAACACCCTAAATAGTAGAAAAACTCATTTAAATACAACTATTATAAAAATACATATTTAAAAACTCCTAAATTATAAAATAAACAAATATTGTGAATTTAACGTAAAAATAGATTATTAAAGATATTCAGGGAAATTAATAATCTTATTTGTGAAAGCAATTAGCTGGATTAGTGATTTATTGCGAAAGTACCAATTTGTTGTGAAATTTAAAATTTCTTAAATGGAAATTATTCGTACATACGACGATCATTTAGAATTATAAAATTTTGCAAAAACCGATCATTTCAATTTCCACTTTCCAATAACATTTCAAAAATATTTTAATATCGATAAAATTTACATTTTACCCTGTACTCAGCAAGTAAACAATTGAGCTTAAAACACTTACGGTGAAGAAGCCGACTGCAAATCTTAATACCCACACCGCCCATTTGTCCCAAGACGCCGCTAAAGGTGTCAATGCTGTTAAAACGCCAGCTATGAGACAACTATAACCAGCTACTGCTTTTCCGCCAAAATGTTCTGCTAGCGCACCTCCAGGTAAAGATGTGATCATATAACCATAGAAATAGGCACCCAATAGCATTGCCTGATCATTTTGACTCCAATTGTAGCGTGGACCATACTATAACAATAATAAAAAGCATAAAACCAAAAACCAAAAAATGTTCCTTATTAAAATTCAATAGGTATCATTTAAAATATTGAGCTAAAAGTGAAGTGGAGGTTTTAGGTAAAATAAACAGAGTAAAAATGAAACAATTTTTTTGAACATGTAGTCCTTCGACTTGGAAGCACTTTTTCACGCGTAAAATAGTATCAAGGGTTTCAGAACCGGAATTTAACGAAGATTAAGGGAAATTAACGATTTAATTTTTTTCTTCCACATACACCACAAACTACGCAGAGCCAATTTTTAAGTAATATTCTTTTTAAAAGAAGAATACCGGGTGAACAGGAAATAAATATGTCAAATGTGAGTTGGGTTCATGTAAGAAAGGCTAACGGCTCAAAACAGGTTTTCAAAACGTTGTATAATCAGGCCAAAACTTTTTGTTTCTTGCCAATTTTTAAACGATCACAAGATTTTGTTATCCAAGCTCTATGGCCCTTATTCCACGAATAAAATATATAGTTTAAGAGTTTTTCATTAAAAAAATATATATTTTTTTTAAATTGTTAAGGTAATCACAAGTCACTGTTTAGGAATAATATTTTATACGTGTATTTATCAGATTTTGTTTTTTTCCCTCAAAACAACCATAAAAATTAAAAAAAATATATATTTTTAATAATATTTTTTTGTGTCACAATATTTTATATTGAGTTTAATAAAAAAAAATCTAATCAACTTATTAATTTACAATGGGATTCATGAATAACGCGTTAGTAGTTCATACAAACACGTTTAATAACCCATGATAAGCACAAAAAATGTAAACAAAAATACGGAAAAGTTATCATTTACAATTGATAAGAATTTTTACTCACATCTGGTAAAATATCAGTAGAATTTGCATCTTTTTTTCCGACCATGGCTATAATATTTATTGATAAATTGACGCGCATCATGTAGCTCATAAGGCAGGCCATAAATAGCATCACAGCTATATTGAAACGTTTTGGTATGCTGACTAAAAGGAAAACAAAGAGCATACAATTATTATTTCTATTAAACTTTTACATAAACTTAAACTTAAACTTTTAAATAAAATTTAAAAGCATATTCTTAATTTAAGACTGGATATTCGGCTGCAATTTTGAGTTTAATTTGATTGAAATTCTATAGGATTTCGTGGGGTATAGGATTTCTTTCGTATATCCTAAAATAAAACAAATTATGATCTGTAGGTTCGAAACCTCGTTTTAAATACTTTTCTTATAGATGTGACTATCTTAGGAATGTAGTAGGGTCATGTGTCTTTTTCCAATTATATAAATTTAAGTAAATATAATTAATAATATCTTATAGACGAACGCAAAGCATGCCGTGCTCCTCAGTCTATAAGATTTTCAAAATTTCTAAGAAGACATAAAAATTAACTGGAAGTTATTTATTTTGTGTTTCAGCAGACCTGCTGACCTGCAGACCTCTTTATTTTAAAATTGGCTGAAATAAAAATTATTTTAATAGCGACGGATCAATATATGCAAATTGATCCCTTTAGTTATTTTTTTGGAATTGCCATTTTGGGAATACGATCGCCATATGAACGATTTTATTTCTTTCTAAAACATATATTTTTGTGTTTTTATTCGTTATAAATGTAAACAATCATAATCAAAAATTTAATTTAATTTTTTTTGTTGATTTTTATTAATTATTAACTTAAATAATCATAATCAGTAAATAAAATCGTTTCTGTTTAGAATTATTTGAACAAACACGCAACAGTTAAAATGAATTTTCAGAAAAATAATACTTTACATGCAAGGCAAATCAATGTCCAGGTAATAGCAATGGCGAAGTTATTCTTCTTCGTCGATTTTTAAATTTAGCTATGCACGATTAACTTAAGATAATTTCTAAAAAATAAAATGAATTGGGGCTTCTACAACTAATTCTAGCACCAGCATTTGCTTCAAGAAAACAACTCGAATTGAAATACTAACTTTTAAAAGTTTTGTGTTTTGCTGAGACAGACGTTTACCAGTGCTTAATTTAGAAATTTAACACTTTTAAATATCATTCTCTTGCAGCAGAGGATCTTCAGAATTTAAAATAAAAGTATGTTTCTGAAGAAGCGATTATATGTTTAAGAACATGGTAATATGAAATTGCAATAACAATAAATTTGTAATATTTAATTTAAGTTACAACCTAATTTTCATTGATTACCAAAAAAATTTAAAGCAATCAATAAATTTTGACTGATACTTCAATTGGTTTAATAAAATCTGTTGTCAGTAAGTTCTACTGACATTTTATTTGCACTAACAGTGAAAAGTTTTACCTTTTCATTTATAACACATAAAGCCCATTAAGAATTGTTTTGTATTTTTATTACCCTAAATATTTTGGTAAAATATAATTTATATTTCCGAAAATCATTAAATTTTTACTTGTTACTGAAAAACTTTAGTAGCCAGTAGCATTTTACTGGTTTTGTGTGAGCAGTATCAGTAAAATTTACTGGTTACTTTCATTTTTAATACAGTTAAAATATAAGGAAGTGTGTGGTGAGAGCCAGCGGACAGGTCTCATTTATCAAAGTTCATAAGAAGAAATAGACCAATATTAAGAAGAAAGTGCATTCGAAAATTTTATTGAAAGTTTTTTAAATGTATTTAATTTTCCTAAAAAAAATTTATTCCCAAAATAAACAAAAATAAATAGTAGTTGAAATGACAATATGTATTACGATAACGATCATAGTGGCATGTTTAAAATATTTAAGTTTTAACACGTAAGCTGAAAATATCTCTATTACAAGTACAAGTACAAGAATGATATCAATCGTTCATGCAAAAGTTTACAAGATTTTAAATTAAAATATGACTAAATATTAATTACGGCAAAATTATAAACAGAAATAAAAAGTAATTTAAATTTTTCCCTATCTTGGCTACTTTTGTACACGTAGAGTAATATATTAATTTAATAACTTTAAAGATTAAATATCTGGCTGAGATAAATTATTAAATGTTTGCCTTTTAAAATCAATGTGCTTAATATATAACATTTAAAAAATATCATCGAAAATAAAAATAATGCCACGCCCAATTAGCGACTTCCAACAATGTCTGCATTTTGACCAAAGTCATGATAATGGTCATTACGTAGAAAATAGTATTATCTGAAAAGTTACTGAAAGTTTTGTATACGTGTGATGTCTACTGCAAATTGATTTTCTTCTAAAATTTCTTGAAGAAACATTTTTTAACCAATTTAAGTTAAAAATATTTTAAAAGATTTTTTGGACATTGCTTAGCAAATATCTTTAAGCTGAATCCAATAGTTAAGTTTAGTCTATTAAAAAAATAATACCAATTTACTACCAAAAGCCCCACAAAGGTAACATGTCAATGTCATCCATTTCCTGCTGGCATTTTTAACAAAGATTAAGGTAAGTTGTTATTTTAAAGGTTCGCTTTATTTTGCTCTACACTGTATCAACAAGATGCTTTGTATATAAAGCATGTTCTGAAATTTACATAAAAATTAAATAGTTTTTAAATTTTACCATTTCTGATGGCAAAAATTTATATTCGAAGTCTTTTTTTTAATTTTAGAATACATTTTTTTGTTGGTGTCTAGTACACCAAAACTTATTTGAGAAAAATCTCAATTGCATCAACAAAGCTGAGGTTAAAAAATGCTGTTTTAGAAAATAATTACATCTGTTTTATAAAATACTATTTCAAATAACTTTAACTCTGTTATTGTTTCATATAAAGAATTTACAAAATTTAAACTATTTAAAAAAAATACAAAAACAAAAAACAAAAACTATTAAGCACTCCAATTAGAAATCAATTAGTCATTTTTAAATTTATTGTTCGCAAAACGAATGTTTTTGAAAAAAATCTATAAAAAGAAATATATTAAAGTTATACATACTTACAAAGTGGTACATTTAGAAACGCCATATCGTTACAGCTGTTTTTAATCGAATTTCAAATGATTTAAATATAAGATGAATAAAATTTCTGTTGGGGAGACGTTTTAACAAAGAGATGAAGAATTCACTGAAGGATAGCAACCATAGCAACAGTTTTAAGTTGATGTTCAACGGATGATGTTAAGATGATGTTCGGGCAATAGATCTGTAGAATAAAAGAATACGAAATATTTGATTTTTTTTTTGTTAATTTGTGTACGATATAATTATTTCATAAGATTTACTTTCCCGCTTAAAAAAATTTTACTGTTTGTTATTCATAAATTTTTTTATCTATTTTACTAACGTGCGAATTTGAAACCGCAAAAAATTACATTGTTGGAATAATTTTTTTAAGCAAATTTTTCTTTCGTTGCTGCATCTTGAAGAGTCTTAACGCGTAATCATCATCATAATCATTAAAGTATTTTTTAATTTTTATTCTTCTTCTTCTGTGTTTTACTCTGTCGTAATCCATTGTGTAATAACTTAAATTAAAATTAATACATAATTTTAAGTAAATACAATTGTAATTAATTCTTATTTTTTTTTTTTTTAGAAAAGTTTGTTGACATTGAAGTTTTTGCCGAATTTGTTTTAATTGTGAAAAACAATCAGAATATTTAACAGTTTTTTTTTTTTGTTAAATTATTTGTGCTTTTATTATTTAAATTTTTGAACTTAAATAATATTCATTCAATGTTGTAAATCACGTGCATGTTAGAATTTTGCGAAAACGTGATTTGTTTTCTTAAGGTAGTCCCGAAATTTACGTCAGATTTAAACTATAAAACGACAATTCGGTTAGGGGAATTAAAGCATTACATAAGCGTGTAGAAATTAGTTAAAAATTGTAAGGAGGCTGGGCCAATCAGAAGAAGCTAAGCAAAATGGTAGTCCAACAGCAAAATTTTTTATGTCAATTTGAAAGCAATTTTACCAATCGTTGTTATGAGCAAGAACAAATAATTTTAAGAAGTTCTCTGGAGAGTGTTTTAAACATAACTCTGCATGCTTATGCTTTCAAAGTTTAAACACCAAGCTGGCGTCCTTTAAGAGTGCAGAGTTCTTGTTGGTCAACAACATATAATTTTTCGATCAAATCCTTAAATCCTTAACTATAGAATGTTAACCTTAGTGACGATTCTGATAATCCAAAAATTTTTTTAATTGCGGTTAAGAAAACCCATAATAATAAATTAGATTGAGAGAATTTCATATTTCATTTTAAAACATTATTTCATGACAATTTAATGAATTGCTTATTTCTGAGGACATCGAGTACAATAAATGTAAATGAACTTAAAAATGATCCCAAATAAGAAGTGTCAAATTGAAAGTAAAAAAATAAAAATTTAATCATATTTTGATCATATTATATTATAGATTACTATTTTTATCTTAACAATATAGTTCAATTAATAACAATATTATTATAATTTGAACCTTAACCAAATTTTTTCTTTGCGCTTCTATTGAATATAGTGTTTCATGATGCTCTTCAGTAAATCGAAAATAGTTGTCTTGGCACTTTTAAACGTTTTTTATGGAGTTTTTTTAAATTTAAATTCTATGTCAACTTTCTCGCAATCAACCGTGCGATAAGGAAGGAATTTGAATGCGGCATTAACGAAACTTCGCGACTTATTGAAAATGGTCATAGACTATTGTAACAAAAGTGTTTACTTTTCTTCTGGTATGTATTAAAGTGGCATTAAAGTGGACCTATAGTGAACTTTTTCTTCCTTAACTTTTTTCCTTAAGTAGCTAAATATCAATAAAAGTATATTTGTGGGATTAAGGGATATTTTACCCGGGTGGTTCATTGAATAAGATTTTAATGCCTCATAAATGATTAGACTTATGATATCCTCAAAAATTATGTGTGTTTTGCTATTTCAAGTAAAACCAAAATTTACAAAAAACCGCATTTTATTCGTATAGATTGAAGTCATCTAGACGAATAAAAGAGATTACACTTTTTTTATATAAAATCCGTTTTATACTTTTACGCTGCAACAATTGTGAATAATTATCGAAAGAATTCGAACAGGAATAAATGAGATAAACCTGTTTCCCTTTTGCTTAACATACATTGAAATATTTTTTATTTTTAACTCTGCTTTTCATAACTCAAATTAAGTTAAATTTACATAAATATTTCAAAAAGTTTAAATTATTTGGCAGGTTTTAAATGGTTTCCTGGAACGATTAATGAAAAAAATTTTCCAATATTACAAAAAAAAACAACGTTTTAAAAACTGCGCGAAGTAAAAAATAACAGTCATTAATTTAAAATATTTCATATAAAATTAATAAAATTGCAAAAAAACAAAAACACTATGGATACTGAAGGCAATTTATGGTTTAATGGTTTGAATAAAAATAAAACAAGCAAAACAAGAGTCAATTGATGAATTTTGATTTCAAATAATTGTTTGGCATATTTTGCAAATACAAAAATAAAAATAAGAAGAACAAAGAAAATAACAGAAATTTAAACTTAATGTGAAGTTCAGCTTATCAACAACAACATTTAAGCAGCACTAACTCGCTTAACGCTCTTATTGGGTCAACAACTTTTCAGGCAGTGTGCCATTGAACGATATAAGTAAAACAGTTTCTGGTGTCAAACCTTTCACTTTTATTAATTGATCTCAAAATTAGCTTAATTTGATTTGCTTAATTTTTTCCAAACTTAAAGAAATTGAACAAATAGAACATCTCTTTTAAAAAATAAAGAGGAAAGGAATTGAAAACCTTTATTGATCTGTGATTTTTGCAAGGAATTACTGAATAAGTTATACGCTCCAATTAAAATTATTTTATTTTAGAACTAAATTATACATCAGGCCTTTAAGCGCAGAAATGCTGAACTGTAACCATTTTCTTATTTGCCGAATATTTTCGATATTAACTAAGTTAACGAGTATCGTAAGAAATACTGTTTTTGGACTTAGATTTAAATCAAGGTAAGGTTACTCCCTTTTCTCAATTCCGTCCCATTTATTTTTAACAACTAAAGGGTGTTTTTTTAAGCCCGATAGAACTTGAAATTGTAAAAAATACAAAAAATTAAATTGTAATCAAAATTTCTTTTTTATTCGAAAGATCAATACGTGACATTAACATTTGAAAATGATTTCGGGCATATGGGCACCGCGGCTGTTCTTGACGAAGCGCATTCTGGACGTCCAATTTTGGGCCACTTTTTCGAGCACTGCTGGGCGTATGTCACGAATAACACGAACAATGCTGTCCTCCAAGGCGTCAATTGTTGCTGGTTTATCAGCATAAACCAATGACTTCACGTAGCCCGACAGGAAATAGTCGAGTGGTGTCAAATCGCACGACCTTGGAGGCCAATTGACAGGTCCATTTCTCGAAATCAACTTATCGCCAAATTTTGATTTCAATAAGTCGATGGTTGCGTTCGCTGTATGGCACGTAGCGCCATCCTGTTGAAACCACATCTCGTCCGGATCAATGTCATCCATATTTTCAAACAAAAAATCATTGATCATGGTGCGGTAACGATCTCCATTGACCGTAACGCGAGCTCCGGCCTCATTTTTGAAGAAATAAGGTCCGATGATGCCACCAGCGTGAAAACCGCATCAAACGGTGCATTTTTCTGGATGTAATGGAGTCTGTAGGGTCTGTTGTGGATTGGTCTCACTCCATATGCGGCAATTTTGCTTATTAACAAACCCGTTAAGTCAAAAATGCGCCTCATCGCTGAACACAATTTTGCGATAAAACAACGGGTCAGTTGCCAACTGCTCTAGAGCCCAATCGGCGAAAGAACGACGCATATAATGGTCTCGTGGCTTCAATTCCTGCACCAGCTGGATCTTATACGGGTGTAGGCCGAAATCTTTGCGCAAAATTTTCCACGTAGTGGACGGACAGAGCCCCAATTCCTGCGACCGACGACGAATTGATAAATTTGGATCTTCTTCTACACTTTCGTTTACAGCGGCGATATTCTCTTTAGTACGCACATTCCTTCGACGTGTTGGTGTTATTGCATCCTCTAGAGAGTATGTGGTACGAAATCTATCGACAGTTCGACGAATGGCTTGTTCAGATGCACGATTATGTACGCCATAAAAATGACGAAGTCGTCTATAAGTTGCGCGAATCGACGACTGATTTTCAAAGTAAATTTGGATAATTTCGTAGCGTTGTTCAAGCGATAGTCTATTTATGATGATTTGTCAGAGTATACTGAAACAAATAAAAAAAAATGTTTCATCAAAATTTCATTTTTTGTGTTACTTTTTACAATTTAAAGTTCTATCTAGCTTAAAAAAACACCTTTTATTTAATTAAGTATTTTGTATGCCATCGCTTAACTTTTTTACAGTTAATAAATTTCAACTACCTGCCAGGGTAAGTTTTTAGATAGAGGCGCACTATTTGCATTAGTTTTCTTTAGCCTTCTTTTTCTTTAAGACATTATTAAAACTTCAAACGAGGTTTAAGTGTTCATCTACAATATTAGATTTCCCTATTATTAGCTATTACTAGGGATTGGCCGATATGTTTTATTTTTATCATTAACGTGTTGCGAGGCCAAGTTTAATAGCTACCGCAAGAAATAAATTTAAAATTGACTTTGGGCCAAAACCAGTAGCATTTAAATTATTTCTATTTTTTCTATTTGGCATAAAATTAACACAGTTTACTCTTTTTCTTTGTATTTTGCTTTATGCATTTCTTTTATATAAAATTTTTTCTTCTGTTGGTTTCGGTTTTAATGTTTTGTTTTGAAGAAATTTCTTTGCAAAATATTCCATGACAAGTTGTTCAATGTTAAAGTTTCATAACTTTTATTTTGCAAACTAATAAAAAACAAATTTGTTTTAAATTAAATTAACATTTGAAAATTGTTGGTGATATTGTTTTAAGTTTATTGTTTGTTTCACTACTAATAAAATAAAACACTTAAAGATGCTAAGAAAAAAAATTGTTTCTTCTAGGGTCTCTGTTAAAGATGTATGTTTGAATTATGGCGAAAAAAGCAGCTGAGAGAATAAAAATTCTTTTATTGTACAAAGGTGCATCCCAAGGATGATAACTCGCTGCCAATCTACTAGTTCAACATTTTCAGGGTAAGTTAGAGCAGCTTAAACTCAAACTCAAATGGGAAAAGCGAATTAAGGTTTCAAATTTTCACGTAGTTTCGTTAGTATTAACAATTCAATATTTTAAGATGAATTAAAAATTTGTTGTAAATTTTCGATATTCTGATTAAATTACGACTTTCTTTTTTAAATAGTTATTTTAGTGATTTCGAGTTTTTTTAATTTCTGACTGTAATTTCTATTTTATCAATTTCCTCTAAAATATTTAGATCCTTTATTGAAAATTATTTTCCTTTATTGAATTTTATTTGATGGAACATAAATTTAATAAGAACTAGCGTGCCCGTGACTGCTTTGCAAGTCATTTCTTCGACATTTTTTGATCGATTTTGGTTCGCGGTATTGAAAAACAAAGCACGTGAACGTGATACATATAACTGAAAGTGCAAAAAACAGGGATCATTGAAAAGCAACAGGTATGGGGAACTGAAGCCATTTAAAATCAAACGGCAAATCTGGAGGAATCATAGGAATGCGTGGTTTCAACACATCGCCCTTATATTTTTCTTTTAAAATTTTTGCTTCAATCACATTTTTCATGACTTTTTTGACTACTAACATATGTCATTGCATCTGCCAAGTGTGCATACAACGCCATCTACTGGCAATATAGCATTTACAATCATGTTTTTTTATGGGTTCTTGAGTTAAGATAGCGTTGTAAAAAAAATGTATGTGAAAATGAATTTTCTTCATAATTTTTTTTTTTTTTTGGGAAATTTTCCAAAATTTTCTTCAAAATATTGTATTAAATCAAATTTAATTTAAATAAATAAGGAAAGCTGATAAAAGCTGAAGAAAATTCCAATATTTATGTTACTAAAACTCCAGTCACATATGTCATTGCATCTGCCAAGTGTGCATACAACGTCATCTACTGGCAATATAGCATTTACAATCATGTTTTTTTATGGGTTCTTGAGTTAAGATAGCGTTGTAAAAAAAATGTATGTGAAAATGAATTTTCTTCATAATTTTTTTTTTTTGGGAAATTTTCCAAAATTTTCTTCAAAATATTGTATTAAATCAAATTTAATTTAAATAAATAAGGAAAGCTGATAAAAGCTGAAGAAAATTCCAATATTTATGTTACTAAAACTCCAGTCACATATGTCATTGCTGCCAAGTGTGCATACAACGCCATCTACTGGCAATATAGCATTTACAATCATGTTTTTTTATGGGTTCTTGAGTTAAGATAGCGTTGTAAAAAAAATGTATGTGAAAATGAATTTTCTTCATAAATTTTTTTTTTTTTAAATTTTCCAAAATTTTCTTGTGTATTCTTCTTATTTGGCTGGAGACCTGTCCGAATTGGTGCTAATCACCGAAATCGGTCCAGGCATTCTCGAGTTATAAGCGTAGTAACTAACATCACTTTCTTTTATATATATAGATTCCCCTTTTTTTGCAATATTTTTTACATCTTTTTACCGTGAGTTTTCAATAGCGGAAAAGATATTGATAGTGAATCTTAAAACTTTTTGGTTTTTGATTAAAAAAAAGTATTATCTTAACTACTTTCAAACGTGCAGTTTAATTTATGTACAAGAAAAATTCATACGCGGAAGAAATCATAAATTTATATAATTTTTGTTATTTTTTTCCCAAAAGTTAATTTTGCAAACGCAAGCATGTTAAATCAATCTTTAAATAATTTCTATCACTCAGACAAACGTTTGTTTGAAATAATTTAGTAATTTGACAAAATAATCACGAACTTTATATTTTTATTGGCGATTTAAAGTGCCATTAACAAACAAGAAAGAGCGAGAGAGAGAAAGTGAGGGAGAAAAATGTTTGTAAAATACAGTGTTATAAAAGTCTAACGTATTTAATTTTAGATTGAAAGCTTAAATTATGTTTATATAAAGATAAATAATTGTAAATATTATAAAGCAAAAGGCTTTAATTAAAACGATAACTTTTAAAATCATAAAATTAATCTGCTTTAAATATTTTGTTAACAGTTTTCCACTAGATTTAACACACAAATTTATATTTATAACACACATATTTCACCAAAAATATTTCACCAAAATAAAAATTAAAGAAAGTGGTGTTTGGAAAATTACATGAGGATAACATGAGGAATCATGGCGATTGTGAGAATCAATTAAGATAGCTATAATTACCTAACATGAGTGTAGTGAGAAAGATATCAGTGCAAATAACAGGATTTTCAGATTTTGTTGAATTCGAGTTTCTAAAAAAAAGTTTTTATCTACAAAACTTATGAAGATAATACTATTTAAACTTAGATAAATTTAAGTTTTTCTTGTGCAATTAATAGCATTACTAAAAACATGCCATATAAATGCATTGTAGCATTATATATATATTCGCCTCATTGATTTACAAAATCAAAGAGGAATTCAAATATTCCCCTCGTAATTTTAATTTTGTTCCATAATTTTTCTATGCAAACTATACTCGTAGATTCACATAGAAGAAACACCAATTCTGCCAGCTCCTAAAAAGTATATTGTTTCTTACAAAAATAGTAAACTTAAAAAATCATCAAAAAATCATCTGGCAACTGTGTCTAAGAACAGTTTCAAATTATATGAAAAATTTATTTCTTAACTATTATTAATCATCAGTATCAAAATCATCAATCAATAATCATTAAACTAATTCCGCTTTTCATATGCAGATTTCGCCCATTGCAAAAAGAGTTGTCTTTTCTATAAATCACAACATGGCATTGGTTGTAGTTGTTATGACACAATTCTTGTTTTAGCCAAGATCCTTCAGATTTGAATTCTTTTATTAAATTTTAAATTATTCTCAACTGCTTTAACAAAAACCAAAACTGAACAAAAAAGTAAAGCGAAAAAGGAAAAGCATGCACATAATTATTTTATTTTATTTCATTGGTTATTTAATGCAAGTTCATTATTTTCCTTAAACGAAAATGAATCTAAGTCAAGTTGGTTGCAAATACATGCACCCATACATACATACGTACATACATACATACATACATACATACATACATACATAATAAACATTTAATCAATTTTGGTCAAACTACAAGCACCGTTTGAAATTTTAATGAAGCTCTCAAAGCTAAATTTACTTGCACCAGCTCTTAAGTGTTTTTTATGTCGTATCTCACGTGATTAGCATAATGGGAACTTGTCAATTACGAACATTAACGCATGAACTTTTTTTGGAGAATTGCACCGTGGGGAAGAAGCTTTAATAAAGATGTGAGCTGTCGATACATTCATTTCATTCATTACAGATTCTTTTAATAGTTGAAAATTATTCCAAGTTAAAGATTTGTTCGGTTATAAATTTATTTTATTTATAAAACTTGTAAAATAATTTAATAGTGAAATACTTTTCATTATTATTCTATCTTAAATTTTCAGAAAATGTAAATAATATTAAAAAAATTAGCACTATTAACATAATTTAAAAAAATATTTCCAACATAGTTTAATTATTAACTTTACTTCCTTAACCGGAGATCAAAAGAATGGGTAGCTTTTCTCAAGGTGGCTTAGCTTAATTGATTTGGCGACTTTTTTTTTTGATAAAATTGACGATAGTAAAAGTTGCGATAATCCAGGTTTTTATTGTTAGAGTTTGGTTTCTGACAGTTTTTAACACTAATCTCTAAATAATTTTAATTATTTAATTAATTTTTGTAATTCATTTAACTAATTTTTTAATATTCCTAATTATTAATTGATTTCATTTTTTATTGAAAAAAATATCTTTTAAAAACAAAATAGGGTCTTCTAACAAAAATATTTATAACATAAAAAATAATGTTATTTAAGAAGATTTTATCGAAAAAATACTTACAGTCATTTAATAAAAATTTTTTCATAAATAAACAACTGTGAAATGTTCTATACAACTTATAGATTACAAAATTAAATCTCATTAAAAAGTGGTTTGATTAAATATTTTATCACAAAATTTTTGATAATTAATATTATATGAAATTTTTCATAATGGAATATTATTTTTATAAAAAAATTTTATGAAGACAAACAACAAATCGTTGTGTTGTATTATCAACAAAAGTTAGTGAACAAAAGATAATGAAATGTTTTCTCGAGAATTATAAGAATATTAGATTCGTTGATATAAAAAGTTTATTTAAAAAATCTTTTCATCGTTTTTAAGAATTATCGATAAAATGGCGAGAATTTATCTATATTTTTTTATAAATTATATTTGAATTAAAAATTTTGAATTTGCCAACTGCAAAATTTTTTTTATAATTTATTAAAAAATTTTTTTATCAGAAATCGTTTACCCATTTGTATTAACTATGCAAAACCAAAAGTTTCCTACAATCAGTAACGATAAAATAAAATTTAATAACGGACGACACAAAACTTTTTCAATAGAAATATCATTTGTTTTTGAAAAATAGTTGGAAATTTTTCTTAAAATTTCAATAATTCAGCAATTACAGGTATTTACAAACCTCGACTGGAAATAGTAATAAGTGTGGTTATAATATTCACTGAACAATTGCGACAACGAACTATCATTAAGAAATATTTCATAAAGCTGCTTCCATTGAGTCCAATGTTATGCTTCGTTCCCTCATCATGAATGCATCAACATGCTTTGACATATAAAATCATGAGTTTCGAGCACATTAATTTGGATCAATTTAGAAAAGCAAATTTTCTGTCTTTTTTAATTTTAACCGCAAGTTTATCTGAACTAGCCGTAAAAAAAAATTTAACAAAAAAGAAAACCAAAACTGAAAGTTGTTTTTGAATAAAAATATAAATAAAAATAATTTAATTACAATTTAAAATGTATTCAATAACATAAACAAAAAACTTTATAAAGTGAGCAACCTTTTTTTGCCGTGTAAGCTTAACATAAATTGCTGATATGAAGTTTTTATCTAAAAAGATAAAAGATCTAAAAGATATTTAAAAAAGATTGTTGCTGTTTGAAATCAGGTAAATAATAGTAACATCGTCCAATGATGAAAACAAATTTACATGGAATAATGCAATCCGAAATTCACCCATTACCTGTGTTTAGACTGAGTTATTATCCTTTAAAGCATAGAAATATTCGTTCTGATATAACCATGAAGTAACGAAGTGAAGTTTTGTTATTTTATTAACGCGCTAATACCTATTGATTTATACTTATTAATCTGCATTCACTTTTTTTATTGTATTTAACAAGTTAACTAAGCGAGAACTATTAAATGCGTCTCTTAATTAGTATTACTTAAATTAACTAACAATTATTAACTTAAAAAAATAACAAAACTTAACGTACTTAACGTTTTTTATTTGACATTAATTTCCATCTGAGTGATTTGTCATAATAAAAATACACCTTGTCAAATGATTTCGAATGTTGTAAATAATTTTATAGAAAAACAAAATGTGATGAAGAGATAATTTAAAATGTGAAAAATAAAACGAACAGGGTTATATTTTAGCGTTTGGTTTAATGAACTTGAATTTATGTCGACTGTTTTAGGCATATTTTTTAACATGTGCCAAAGTCAAAACCGCTCAGTTTGCTATATGCCATACGGCGACCGCCACCTTAGACTTGTTGAAATGAAAATTTGGCAATAAATTGGGTTCAAGAAATAGGCCTGCGATTTGACAACTCGTCGGAAATCATTTGTTATATGATTTCTATATACCATTGATCTTTCGAATAAAAAAATTATTGTTTGTGTTATTTTTTCAACTAAAGTTGGTCTTGAAAAAACACCCTTTGTTAGACAATTACCTAAATGTTATACTTGCATAAACCATGTCAACATTTCCTTAAACACAAAGTTTTTATTCTATTAATCAAAAAATAAAATGTATTTAATTTTACTTACACTTCCAAATGATTGTGTGTTGGCATAAAATTATTACGACAAAAAAAAACATTATTTTAATGTGATAGTGACAAAAAATATCACTGTCAATATGTAACATTTACAAGGATTAAATAGCAGGCATACAAAATATAAATCTAAAATACAAATATGTTTAAAATTCATGGTTATCTATACATACTTACATACATCATAAATACATACATTAGTACATAACATTATAAATAGGGAATATTTGTTTGTAAGTAACCTCCTTATAGCTCATCTAATCAGAACGCATAAACACTAGTTTTTTTATTTAAAATCGAGCGTGGCATTTCCAATATAAAGCAAAATTTTAATCCTGTCGCCCAATTTCAAAGGAAGTGGATACTCAAGTTAGGTAGACGCGAAAAAAACACACAGATTAGTCAATGTATTTAAGAATGTCTCATATGACGATATGTATGTGATAAACTTGCCAAAAAAATGTCTTTAAACTGTGATAAAGTTTTTTTAATTGACAAAAAGTTTATACTGAAGGAAGATATTTCAAACACACCTTAGTCAATCGAAGTCGTAGTTCCCCAAAATAGTATACTGCCCACTTGCAATCGAGTGCAGACGTCGGCTGTTGATACAACGTTTCTAAATACTCACTCAAAATAGCAGAATGCTTGCAAAAATAAAAAATGAAAAAAATGACTTGTAAAAGTCATAAAGAATAAATAACGGAAACTTTAAACAATACAATTTTACAAGCTTATTGGTAGAAACTGCACTCTAAGCTTTGACTGTAAACGTCTCCTTTGAACATCATTCCCAAACCAATATAATATTAGGGCGTACAATTAAAAAAAAATACGAAGGCTCCAAAATAAAATTCGCCGATGATCACTGCCGCCTTATGGTATGTAAAAAATTCAAGCATCCACAAAAGCCTAACTGTGCTATTGGCAAAATGCTGCCACATACTTTGCCCTTGTGGCAGCGATGTAAAGATGATATCAAGAAGCGATTTTTGTATTTTTGTTTTCTTTTTTTTTTTTTAATAACATTTAGTTGAAGCAAGAGATAATTTAAAGTATAAGTATAAGTAGATTTTCATTATAACTATTTCTGTTAAGTGGACATGTCTGCAGAAACAAAAACTTATCATATTTCACAATATGTATTATAAGCACGTGAAAGCAACTATAAACTTTTAACGATTTTAAACAAATTTCTAGAATTGTAACTTATATGGTCCGTCTGACACAGTTGAATTCACACAAAAACAAGAGTAGTAACTTATGTTACAAATTGCAAAAACAATAATTCTATAAAGAAATTTTATACTTATATAATTATTTATAAAACTAAAAATTAATTTTTTTTTGTAATTCAATATAGAACATTTTTCTAGCGTTAAAATGAAAAATTAGAATTTGTAATTAAAAATATAATTATTTTTTGCAAATAAATAGTGTAATAAAATTCAAGCAGGAATAAAATTTATAGCTATTTACGCAATTAAGTGTTGTTATCTGTCAAATCCATTCTGTGAGTTGTAAGTGTTTTAAACACCATTAATTTTTCATTCCCATTTGTATTTTTTCTTAACAATTTTTGTTGTGTTTTCTTTTTCGTTAAAAAGAGAAATGGAATAAATTAATAAATTTCAAATAAAGTAACTGCTCTTGATTGTTGTCGACGCTTTCAAAGTTGAGGAGTTTAAAGAAACAATAAGGCTTCTTCTTCTTTGAAAATTTTTTAGTGCTTGGTATCGCAAAATAACGACAGAATGTTTCCAGGCAAAATATTATTTTAAGATTAATTAATTTCAGCTGGCAAAATCCATATTAAAGATTAGTTTATAAAAGATACGATTAATCTAAGCATTATGCTTTCCACTTTGCTTTACACTTGGCATAAGTTTTCTTCAATTACGGAGTTGACAGATGCATAACTTGACAAAATATTGATATTTTTTTTAGTTGTAATGAAAAAAATTAAAATCATAAACAAAATAAATTTTGAAAAAACCAAAAACTGCATTTTGTTTTTTGTGTAAAAGCGAAACTTAGAAAATTTTGATGGAATAGAAATGCGAAATATGAAGGAAAATATTTTGACAAGAGGGAATATGTGAAACAATTTGATTACAGAATAACGCATTTCTGATCTTTTAATGTCTGATTGATTTTAATGAGCGAATAAGGCGTTGTGTATCTGTAAAGAACTCTTAAAGCCCCTGCTTTTTTAAATGTGTTATTCAAGTCAACCTAACGATTTTGTTTCTTTTTAAAGGTTTTTTGAAAGGTTTTCTTTTAGTCAAAATAACTTTGCAATGCCGTTTACGGAAAGCGTTGACGATTCTATTTTAGTATTTTATTAGTATATTATTTGCCAGTGTTAAAACAAAGTCACTTGCGATTATTTAAATTTCTTGTTACGCGATTATGTGAAATCACACATTTAGTAATAACTTCACAACCAACCGTATGGCAAGAAAATAGAAAATTTTTCAATATTTCATTAAATAAATTAAGTCAGATTACTGCAAGCAAGTTGTGAGAAATATCAAAAGTCATAATTGCCTCCAAATTCTTTGAGATCATTTGCCCGATGTTTTTATTTAAGCATAACTCCCTCATGTGTAAGTAATAATACCATAAAAGTAATATACACAATTTTGATTTTTTTTTATACTCGTATGTAGGCTCAAATTTGCTTTTGAGACACCCTTTATAGAAGACAATGTGAAAAAATAAATGTTGCACTATCAATTTTTTTTTTTTTCAAAACTATAATTGTTGTACCAATGCAACGCGTTTTTTGTTTTTTAGAAACAAATATGTAACAAAAATATAATACTAATGACTTAAATTGCTTTGAGCAATGGCCACACACGTGCTTAATTAAATTTTATTTTAAATGCTAGAACTTATAAATGTAAAAGTTTTAAAAATTATTTGCAACTAATTAAAGTTTTATGAGTTATTGGATTTTAAAAAAATTCCTTAATGATTTGTTTTGAAAACCGCAATTATATTATAGTTTAATATGAAAAAAAAAGAAGACTACGGATGTCGCCAGGGCTACAGCATTTTTAGCTGCACAAGTCATTTAGTAAATTGGGTTTCTCTAGTAATGCAGCGGGGTGGATGTGGATAAGAAATTGAAGAACTAAAGAATAAATAAAAGTACCTCAGCAAAGTAAAATAAAAAGAGTCACCGCATTTTAAAAGAAAAAAGCTAATTAATGAATAATAAAACTAATGGTAACAAATGATAGTAAACATTTTATTACGACTTTTGAACAAGAAGTTTTTTAAGTAACGCCACCATTCATTACTCGTAAGAAAATAAAAAATAAAAAATGATAGTAATCCGTACAGAAGATCTTGGGTATTATTTCTTTAAAATGACTTACTGCCATTTAGGTTTTAAATAATGTAGAAGCATTGATTTGGAAACGTTTGATAAAAATCTTGAAGTTGTATAAGATTTTAAAAAGTTAAAAAATGTTGCTCTTTATTTAGTATCTTATTAAAGAATTGGTATTGAATTTGTTCCCGCTTCTGTTGGAATATTTTTGTGTCTATTTTTCGTAATTATTATGTAAAACTTTATGAAAAGTCTTTCCTAAGAAAGATGCAATACAATGACCATTATAGCGATGAACGATGAGCTGCCATAAAATTAAAACATACCCTTAAACCGGCTAATCGAAAATTTTGTGCAGGGCCGCTCAGCATTGTTTTAGTCTTCAGTTGCTTATTAAGCAACAAAATCGAAATCTAAAGAAAGCCAATCAAAATAAATGTAACACACTAACACACAGTTAACAGTGAACCAAAGACTTCACACACATACGGCAACAGTATTGCAAGAGTTATTGCGATGTATCCGCCTAAAGCAATTTTATGTTGCGCAGATCTTTACATGAATTAAAATTATCGTTTTAATTTATTTGATTGTACATCGTTCGTTGTGCTGATTCTCTAAATAGCTTCTTTTTATTTATATTTTCAAAATTCATTTAAAAACACTGAATGTTCTGTTGAAGAAATGCATTTGATTTAAATTAAAAATTTTGAGTGGATTATCTTATCTGAAAATAATATATGCCATTGAGATACCCGAAATTGTTCAATCCAAACAATGAAATATTTTATTGTTTTACCTGCTTAATTATTAAAATAATAATAAAATAATAGTTTTGCATTTTTCCATAAGAAGAAACCCTTAACGTCGAAAATAATAAATCAAGTGACATAAATGATCGATTTATCTTGAAAAAATTTTGCACTTAAACCAAAAATCATTCAAAGTTAAAACAATTTGTTTTTTTTTTTTTTTAACAGATGGCTGAAAATTAAAAAACAGCTTTACAGACATCTATTTTGATTATTATCGTCTATACTTTGCAAAAACATCTGAATCATGGCTGATTAAACATTATCTGACAAATATGTTTATATGAGGGAGACTCTAATCATGACACTGAGTTAAAGCTTCTATTTTTATATTGTTTTACAACTGTTTGCTTTATATATTTTTTTTAATTTTAATATAATATTTAATATTTTAAAATTTTTCAAGAACATTCAATTCACTACCAGTTGTATATGTGCTAAGACGCTGTAAGTAGAATAGATGTACATAAAAATATTATTGCAATTTTATAGTTTTTAACAACATAATCAAAAATATTCTCGTCCTTTTATACATATTTTTGAAATTTTTATTTTATTTTTATATTCTGAACTTTTTATAGACTTTTTTGTAGCTTTAAGTTGAATTATATTTTTTATTTTCTTTAAAATTTCTTATTTTCTTTTTAAATATTAAATATCTTCAGGGTTCCGCACAACACTACAATGTCTATTCGTTTATAAAATTAATTTGTCCATAAATTAATGTAGTTGCTTAATTTTTATTTTTAGAAAAATAAAGTTAAATCTGCGAAACTGCTTGTATTAAAATTTTTTTTCACTAATTTTTAGTAGCATCTTTAATTAATCTTTAATCCTTTTAAAGTGTCATTGTGTCAAGAATTATTTGCAGTACTGATATTAAACAATATTTGTATAGAATTCAATTAAAGTAAACTGCAAGAACCTTTTTTACGTTTTTTTTTATTTACTTCCAATAATTCGGGCCAAGTTTTCTGCACGTTTCAAATAAAGTCACTTTCTTTTAAAAATATTCGTTATTTTTTTAGAAAAAATTTATATTTTTTAACTTTAGTTAAGTGTTTTCTTTTATAAACAATTATAAATGCTGCACTTTTTTTAAAACAAAACAAACAAAAAATCTTTCAAGAATATAAAATCTTTTTTAAGTTGATACATTTTTAAAATTAAAATTTATTGCATTTTTGAAATTTTAAATATATTTCCTATAAAATAAATTTTATTTAACCAATAATTAAGGGTGGCGTATGTTAAATATTTTAAACATTTAGGCAGGACATAAAATTGCTTATACGCCGACATTTTTAAAAATAGTTGATCAAAAACACACAAAATATTCACAATTCTGGAATTTTTTTACTTTAAAAAAATAATTCATATTCGTTTTATTTTTTATTTAATTTTTACCTTTCATTTAAAATAGATCAGTCATGTTAACAAATTAAAAGATTTCTTAATATATTTAGATTTCTTAAAATGTTCAACTTATTTCATTGTATTAAATGTATTAAATATTTAAAAATTTATGCCAGTAACTTATATTATTTGTTTCACACTCAGCTTAATTTTTAAAATGACTGCGCACGTTAAAAGTCTAACAGCGAATGAAGTTAACAGCATTCAATTCGTTAAAGTTATAAAATATTGGCCAAGATCCATACACAAAAAAATAAATAAATAAATAAACAAATACCTGAACGAACTTATGAGCAACCAGCACACGAACTTATTAGCCAAACCCGCTGGTGTTAACTTGTACCATACTCACTATTCACAATTAGTTAACATCTTGAATTTGATTAAATATTGAGGCTTCCGACAAAATGCAGAAATAAAGTCAAAATAAAAAGACATCAGCATAATTCTATTTAGTTGTTGTTAACCATTACAAACACAAACGTTTAAAATCATGGGTGCAAATAAAAACAACAATAATTTAAAGAGAGTAACTGTAATTCTGCATATCAGTAACGAGAGCGGAGAATAACATGTTTATAAAGGTACTTTTTGCTACTTTTTAGCAATAACTATGAAATGAAATACGAGGGTAGGTCAATTTAAACACGAATGCTCTAGTAGAATTGAGTAGAGTTTTTTTAGGAAAACTCTTTAGCAACAACGTTTTTAGCATTCAATGAGTTGGGTAAACTGCGTGTTCCATCAAACATAACAACATAATACAATGTCACATCTAAATTATACTTTTTTGCTCTTTACTAACAATAAGATATTACTTTTTGCTAATACTGGCAGTACTAAATTAAGTACAATTGTAAAATTATGAATCTGATTGAATACATACGTACATATTTATTACGGCAATTTTATTTATGATTCGATACAAAGTTCAATAAAATAAGTCTGTCGGGAAGGAGGTAACCCCACTTAAAGTAAGTATTGAAAATAACAACAAGAAATATTAATGTTTCTTGCAAATGAATGAAAGTAAAATTAAAGGTATACTATCTCCGCTTTGAATTGTTTAAAAAATTAACAAGGATATTATCCTAATCTCAATTCATCTGTTCAACATTGTTCTGTTCGAACTTAGTAAAAACTTGTCTTTCTTAATAAATTTAGAAATTAATTAACAAATTGTAGACCTATTTAACTGAGCCAGAATGTAGTTTTTTTATTATACTAATTCAAAGACTAAATCGTAAGACGTAAAGTAAATATTTGTTTTTCTCTCTAAAATCTATTTCTTTTTATTAATTAATAAACGAATGTTAATTTTAACGATAAAAAAACTTGTTTATTATTGAAAAATTTTTAAACATGTTTTGCTTGATTTAATTTAATAAAAGCGCCGTTAATTTCTTTAAATATGTTTTAATATTTGTTATTTTTTGGTTTTATTTTATTTGCAATCTACTTTACAAAAATATAAAAGTGTAAAGTGTCTTTGCCCCTCTTTTTTTGTGAACACCTAGCAAAGTTTTCTGGCATATCAATGGCAGAGCTTCAGATACGCTGGTAGGTCTCTTTGTAAACTGGAGGTCGATTTGTGTCCACAGCCCATACACAAATGATCGTGTTTCCTCTTGGCTATGTTATCCCTGGCGTACACTGTTCCACAATGAATTAGGTTGTTATTTTTTACAGTCAATTTGTCTTCGCCCTGCATATTTTGTCCATAACTTACAAGAAAACTGCCCGACAGTCACCAAAAGAATGTATAAGCCGCTTTTTTGGAAATTTCCAGACACACAATTACTTGTAAACAAATGTGTACAAATTTTAGTCATTCATTGACATGAACCTAATTCATTCATAAGAAATTAAAAGTTTAATTTAGCGTGGATTTTTGATTTCAGCAAGTTGTTATAAAAAAGTATTTTCTTGCAATGACCTTTTTATTTTTAGAAGGTAAAATATATTGTCATAAAACACCAGTCGGTGATATCTAGTAACAATATTTACAGAAAAATTACAACTGATAACAAAATTGTGACTCAATTTTTTTTACAGAATATTTGTACGTGATGCAATTCTTTTCCAAAAAATATGAGCGAAATTTGTTTACAGCAAAATTTATGGCTGATAATAACTTGCCATGAAAAAAGAGTACAAGGAGGGGAAGAAATTTATTATTTTATAAGTTGTTTAGCTTATTATATTTACATTTCTTTTATATTTGAATACTTCAAATAGTTAGATTTTTTTTTGCAGAATTTTTGATTTTCGCAAGAAAAGTACAAAAAAACCTCGAAATATACATTTAAGTTTCATTAAAAACTACAAATTTTTGCTTTTTTTTACTATTTATTTAACTAAAAATTGTTTTAAATAATTTGTTTGCAACTAGATTTATATATATATAATATATATGTATATATATATATATATATATATATATATATATATATATATATATTTATAAAACGAAATGGGAATAAAATGTTAAAGCTTAACAAGCAAAGGCTAATAAGAAATAAATTTAAAACGTTTGAATATAAGAATAAAATTAAAAACGTAGGAGCACATTTAAATGTTCCAAACGGCTTTATTTTAAAAATTTAAGCAGAGCATACGATGAGCCAATGTTTTGCCTACAAGTTTACCATATTCAATAATTGAATCACGATTATCATTGCCACCAAGCTGTAATTAAAAAGAAAACAATTGTTATTTTAATAATACTAAGGACTATAAGTTTATAGTTATAGTTTTATGGTAGTTTTAGCCAAGATTGGTTTTAAATTTCTGCTTCAAAATGCAAAATATCTTTGAAAATAGCTAAGCGATTGCCCTAAAATACTTATGATTAACCTATATAACTGCTACAAAAACCAAATCTCCATAAAAATTAATTCAAAATAATTGGAATCATTATAATCATTTAAATCAACTATATTGTTATAAGAGAAATTCTCTTTATACTATTGCATCTAAGAGTTCCCAAACTGTTTCAAAATTAAAAGTTACACACAACACGAAAATAGAAATAGTTTGAAATTTGTCTAAAACTTTCCAAAAAATAAAAACCACTGAAATCAAAACATCTTGTAAAGGTTTTATGAAAAGGAATTTAGATGCTATCTACAGCGGCTACAAAAACAGACAGCGAAAGAGATTAATGTTAAGTTTATTAACGGAGCAACAAAAGTCAATTTTTTGTATTTGAATTTTTTGTCATAGTTTGAACAATGCAAATACAACCGACTAAAACTATATAAAAATAGAAAATACTTACCGCCTTACACTGACTGTATCTAATAAATGTTTTTGCATTTATTAGCAATAATACTGAGTCTATGTCACTTTCCTTGAATTCGTTGACATCTTTAGCAAGCGGATCGTTGTTAAAACGTTGATATTTACAAATATCTAATTTCTCACGTATTTCTAAAAAAAAAACAAACAAATTTTAATGAACAAATAAATATTTTTTATAAATATTTAAATTAAAACTTACCATCAGTTAACAAATGCCAAGTGTAAGTCTCCGGACAGAGTAAATATGATGGCGACAGTTTACCTTTGTAGCGCATTTTTGGACAGGAATGTATATAGAAACCCATATAATAACACTTTAAGGAGGGAACAATGCTGGCAAGTATTTGAACTAATTCGATTTCTCTGTTAAGAAATAAATATTAAAATAAACAATTTCATTAGTTGAAATCATTTTCAAGTTAATTTACGTTAATATGTTCTTGAATCTTTAAACATAAATATTTTATAATAGTCTCATAAAATATTAAATTTTTATAACCATTGGATATGCTGTCCCCCACAGTAATACATTTGAAAAAATTTTGAATAATAAATATTTTATGACAATATCAAAAATATTGATGTTTAAGGAATCAAGCACAAATTAACCTAAATTAAGTTATTAAAATTATAGTTATTAAAATTATTATTTAATTAATATTTAAAACAAGTGTTACTTACCTCAAAGAACTATAAGTACCCAGCGAAAGAAAACTATAATCAGGATCATAAAAGAAATAAACAGAACTAACACAGTAAGGTAGAATATCAATAACAGCAACAGCAATTAATTTATCATCTAGCCAGTATTGTTGATGGAATGAACCATAACCAGATGGGGGGCCGTCATCTTGTTTAGAAAGCTTTAAATTAAAATTAGTTTTACCGGATTTAAATATTTAAATTAAAAGCAAAAATAAAACAATAAGAATTTATTATTTAGCACATAACTGAACGTAATCAAATTAACTTCAACTTACCAAAATAACTGAATTAAAAAATGTATGCAATAAAAAGAAAACAAGAAGCTACAAAAACTGAACAGATACTAACATCTTGCGACGGATATGAAATTATAAAAATATACGAAATCACAAAAGATTGAAACCTCATAATATTTAACAGGTTTATGGGCATGATACCTTATCCTTTAACTGACAAATAAAATAAAACTCCACTAAAACAAAATTTGCAAAAAATTAAAGTAAAACCCTACTAAATCTTAATTAAATCACTGATTCTTAAATTAAGGATTTATAAATACTCTCCTATCGAATCGAGAGAAAAGATTTTCGAAAAGCACTCTATAAGCTACACAAAATGGAATGATTTTCTTATCGAATCAAAATACTGAGAAACACCCCAGTCCAAAATTTGTTGAAATAGTAAAGTCTAGTTTAATCCATAGAAAAGCTTGAACACTTAAAAAACATCTGGTCGTCATTACTTTATTTAAATATTTAATGCGGTAGAGAAGATGGAGAATAATGTCAAAGATCGCCTAAAGTCAAGACAAAATAGTATTGTAATTGATCACTTATTTGACCATTTAAACAATTTTCAAATTCAACAAAGAGATTTCGTTATTTAAAAATTTCACCCAATAATTAAATTCAAATTAAATAGTCCTAAAAATGTTCTTTTAAAATACTGAAATACCGAAATTAGTTGATTAAAAACAACAATATCTTAATGATCCTAAGTGAACTGGTCTTGAACTATTGATTAGTTTTGTATAAAAAATTCCACCTGTAATGGTGATCGTTGTGAAAATGTCAAATAATCTTCTTCACCACTAGGTGGATCATTATGTACAATCGTTTGATATTTTTCATAAAGGGCATACGTTTGTGGCAGAGTTTTGTGAAAGGCGTCACTTTCTACATGTACCAGTTCCAACTAAAAAGACATAAAAATATAAAAGAAAAAATTAATAAAAGAAATTTACCTTGAGGGGAGAATTGTAACAGAAACGTTGCAAACTTTTAGGTTGTAGACGTTCAGGATTATCATTGTGTACGATTAATTGATATTTACGATATAAAGCAAATGCCGTATCAGTGTAAATGTCTTTATTGGAAGGTACTAAGACAATCTGTAAAAATTGAGAAACCAATAATTGTTGCAAAACTTGTGCTATCGTCCAATGATTCGTACTTATTTAGCAACCAATAATTTGCAGGTTCTTAAAGTTTTTTTTTATTTAAGTACTTACTTTTAATTTGTGTTTATCATCGGGCCGAGTGTCATTTATTAAATCGTTAAGGGATTTTTCTTGATTTCTTGGTGTTTTGGGCGGTAGTTCAGTGGATAAGCCTTTAGCAGCTTGTTTGGCCATTTTACGTTCCAAACGCATTTGTTTGGCTTTTTTGCAAGGGGGATTAATGCCATCGAAAGCTGTTAAAGAAATTAATTCTTAATAATTATTTTGGTAACGTTTTTGAAGACATTTACACTTCTTGCTATCGGCTGAAGTTCCTTGATTACAATTTTGCGTGGTTTTTATTTCTTGAGGCTGGGATTTCTTACGTTCTTTATTTTGCTTATTATCAACTGCTTTCTTTTCATTTGATTTTCCAATCAATTCTAGATTTAAATCTTTAAGCGGAACATTAGGCCCTTGTACTTCTTCCATAATACCTCCGCCGCCAGCATCATCCCCCATATCTTCGTTATCGTTATTCTTGGTATCAGTGTTGGAATATTGACATGCTTCAGTTTTATCATGTTTACCATCGCGTAGAAAACGATTCATGCGTTTAAGAATTTTTTTGTGTGATTTGGCTAATTTAAATTCTAAAGCATCACACCTGTTCGAAAGACAAAAACGAAATAAATTATTAAATTACTGGAACTTATAAAATTGGGATGTTTTCAAGACTCACTTTATTGTATAACAAGGGCAACAGGTCGTTTTATTATCTTGCTTATAACAGTAATGTCCACAGCGACGCCAGCCACGATCAATTAAGTCCTGGTAATCTTGTACAGACATGCTATAGGCATGCATTCCTAAAAATTTAATTAAATTAATAAATAAAACATTTAGTATTTATTATTTGCAAATGGAGTGCACACCATTTATTTTTTTTTTTTCTTTTTGAAATGTTAGCTAGTAAATTTTATGTTTGGATTTTTTCTATATCAATCACGCCTAAATTCTGATGAAAGTTGTGGAGCAGGTTGATAACAGGGTTTGAAAAAAGAGTATACAATTTTTCAATATTTTGAGAAAAAAAGAGAATACCTAAAAACTAAGAATAAGCATACTTTCGAGAATTGGACAACGACGCGACGACGAGAAAAATATTTCTGTACGAAAAGAGATAAGTTTTTCTGCGAAGGCTAAGTCTAAAGCCAACGGACGGGTCGCACGGTTGCGAATTGTAAATGGCCTTAAGACATTCAGGCTAGGTACGTATGGATAAGTGCCAATGAAGGAATAAGCAGTCCCGGGCAGATTATCTAGTGTAAGCTGGATACTTTTTTTATAGTTAAAGCAATTTTCCCTGCTAAACTGTCCGCCTGTTACACGTTACCATCTAAAAACTTAAACGTAAAAGTTGACTTCTTTCTAATATTTAAGTAAACATTTATATGGCGCGTTTATATTTTAAAACATAATAGATACAACTTTACAAACTGATACATATTTATTTAGTTAAGATATTAAAATACTCGTAAAGAAAAAGAGTACGCTGAATTTCATAACTTTTTCGTTAGGCTGATACAATTACTTAGCATCTTCTATATATTTGCTGACAGCAACTGCTTTGCTAAAAAAATATATCTATAGACAGGTGTCTCATTATCTTTTCTTCAGCGTTTATATTTTTAGTTCGCAAAAGATTACATATGCACACATGAACGTAACAGTTTCTATGTTAGAGATCTCTGCTCTTTTTCAATATTCATCTTTTTAAATGTCATATGCATAGACTTTTAATCGGTCTATTCTTATATCAAACGCAAATCAATTAATTTATTATACATACCAACAAAGCACTTACCATGGCTAATACTAGATTTGGTCCCTTTGCAGTAACCACATCTACTTCCGTTTTGTTTCCCATAATACTCAACAACAGTATATCTCATATTCTTTTATTTAATTAATAATTTGCTACCTTAAGTGTTTTATTCAAGTTTTAACTTTTATTACGTATTTTTTGTTTTTCCAATTATTCTGCTTCTTTTATTTTATTTCTAAAAGTTTTCTTAGAATTCGCCAAAAAACAACAAATCAGCTGTTTATTCTACTTGATATCGTTAATTTGCTCCAGCTGCGTTCAGTTTACATAGCAGTATGATTTTATAAGGAGAGCACACTGCCAAGCATCTTTAAAAGTTTGTGCAAATTTGAGAACACTTCTTTAGGAATAGTTGAAAAAACTCTTAAGGCAAAATAGCACAAGTTAATTAAGTACTTCATTGCTTGTGTGATTGTCGTTTTGCTCCACTCGTGTAAATATGCTGCTCAATACTTTTAAATAAATTATATAACAATTGCACTGACATATTACTTTAAAAAAACAGTTTTTTCCTGAAATGTAAAAAAAAAAAAAAAATTTGGCAATAAATAATTTAAAAAATACAAAGTTTTATATTGGGACATAAACTATACAAAATCAGCATTGGATGATAATGCCAACACTTTGCAAAAAATTTTATTTTGCGTTTATAAATTAAAAGGGGTTTGATTTTCTTAATTTTGTTATTGTGCCATTTATTACTACTATTATATACACATTGGAAATTTAATTGTACAATAGCAATAACAATATCAATGCGTTCTAGAATCTAAATAAATCACAAAAGTTAGCGCATTTACGCTGACTGCTATTTTTGTGGCATTTTTTAAGTATTATAGCTATTCATCGCACAAGCAGCATAACTTCATAATAATGCTTTTAAAAGCAACTGTGTGCATTAAGCTTTCATTAACTTTAGTAGGAAGGCATATTAAAAGCTTTGTTCTAATAACCATTTGACGGGCATACTTTGGTCAGTTTTCAAAATTATTTGCTTCGGTGTGGTTGCTTTTGAGTGTTAGCAACGAAAAGGAAAAACCATTCTCTTAATACAAATTATTGGCTTGGCGGTAGAGCTTATATGAGGGCAATGTAATACTAGTAAAGTGCTTTAGCCTCACCGCACATTGTGTTGATTAGCAATACAGTGACAATAATTTTTTGCAAAAACAACATACTTCATGTGCTTAGAAACGTCATTATAACAACTGATTTCTGGCGATTTTGCCTAAAAACAAAACATATACAAACAAAATTGAAAAAGAAAGTAAAAAAACTTAATGTTTGTGAAAGTGTATTTGGGATATAGTACATAAAAAAATAAATGTTCCAATAAAAATGACGGTCAATAAATATGAAGTGTTCGCCATCAGGTTATTTTATACAAAATAAAATAACTGACTGGAGTGGCAATTGATATTTAAAGTAAATTAAGCAATTTAAATATGAATTAAAATTTTAAAGTATTCTGATTTGTTATTGTATAACAAATTTGCGTTTAATAAATATAAAAAATAAAAGTGGATTTTTGTTGAAATTTTTTTTAAATTACATAAATTACAAAACTTTAAGTAAATCTAAATTTTGAACCGTCTTTAATTGTCAATGGAATTTTGTTGTGAAATCCGTGTACTTTCACTACAACTTCCTCCATAATAATAATTATCTAATTATTATTATTTTTCATTTTATTTTTAAGTAGTTTTGATAATTATAATTTTAAATATTTTTAAATTTTTAATTTTATTAAATCAAGATTTGGCTCTTGGTATAAATTGACATATACTATTTTGGTTTTCAATTAGTTTTTGAATTTCAATTTAAATGTTTTTTTATTTGTAGTGAATTGAACTTTTGATTTAAATAAATGTTTGCTTATAAATATGAAATTTTTTTTTATTTTTTTTGTAAAGAGTTATTTTCGGAATTCCGTCTTAATGATAAATTAACAATGTACTGGAGATTAATTTAATGAAATATCGACTTTCAGGAAAATGTAAGAAAATATTTTTTTTATATATAAGCTCTTTTTTAATTTTGTGGGAAATTCTTTTATTATTGCATTTAAAAGTTTTTTTAATTTAGATTTTTGAAGAAGTTGGAAAAATGTTCATATTTCTGCTATTCACAATTTTCTCTTTATCTGTAACTGGCTTGGTGAATTTTTTGATTTATTAAATTTAAGGTTAAAAATAATATAATTTTATAATATAAAATATATAATTTTATATTTTAAATCAAAATAAATGCTAAAATTTTGAATTTTTAAAATAAATTTTTCAATTTTTTTTTAATTTTAAGATTTAACTCGCACTTTTTATATCGCCATTTTATATATGATCTGAAAGTAATAAACGCATGTGTTGATGTTTAATTTTTTAAATTCAAAATAAATGTTTAAAACAACAAAAAAATGTTTAATGTTGTTTTAAAGTTTTGTAAATTAAACAAATAATATCATCGCACAATAAAAACGTGAAGGCCGTTCACTCTATACAGTTTCCAAAACTTAAAACTCGAATCACTTAACATTTTTTCTACAAATTTTTAAATTATTTATTAGAATAATAGAAAGAAGAAGGGTTTTATTGGAATTTTTACTTTAATTTAGAAACTGATTACAGCTATAAAAAGTACTTTTTTGCAAAAAAATTCCATTGGCAAAATCATTTCGGCTTAATGATAAATTTGAAAAGAAAACGTACCTGGAAGCAAGTGAAAGTGTATTTAGAAAATACCTGAATCTACCTCTCTGTTCTGAAACTATTTATAATTATTCGCTTCTCTTAAAAATAAATACAAAACCTTAAAATCATGTCGAATTTTGATGCCTGGGATTACACGGTGTTGATTACCATACTGGTCGTTTCAGCAGCAATAGGCATTTACTATCGACTTTCGGGCGGGAAACAAAAAACCACCAAAGAATATTTAATGGCTGATCAAAATATGTCAACATTTACGGTGTCATTTAGCTTAATGGCCAGCTTAATGTCCGCCATCTCCCTACTGGGTGTTTCCAACGAAAGTTACCAATTTGGTGTGATGTTTTGCGCTATTAATCTGGCCTACATTTTAAGCACACCGCTGGCTGCTTATGGATTTCTACCGGTATTCTATCGCATGCGTACCACGAGTGTTTATGAGTATTTGGAGAGACGTTTTGGCCACAGTATGCGTTTAGTGGCTTCGCTATGTTATACATTACAAATGACTCTTTATATGGGTATTGTACTGTATGCTCCTGCTTTGGCGCTAGAAGCTGTAACGGGTATAAGTCATACTACCGCTATTTTTGTCATTGGTTTAGTGTGTACATTTTACTCTACTCTGGGTGGCATGAAAGCTGTACTTATAACTGATCTATTTCAATCTCTATTTATGTTTGCTGCCATTTATTCTGTGATAATAGTATCGGCTATTAAAGCTGGAGGACTTAATCCCATTTGGCAAGCGGCGCAGGAAACTGGTCGATTAGATATTACGGCGATTAGTTTAGACCCCACTGTACGTCACACTTGGTGGAGTTTAATTATTGGTGGTATGGTTACCTATCTTTCGCTATATGGCGTAAATCAAACTCAGGTGCAACGATTGTTGAGTGTAAAGGACTTGAAAGGTGCTCAAGCGTCATTGTGGTGGACTCTGCCCATATTAAGTTGTTTAAGTTTAAGTACACTCTTTTCGGGCTTAGCAATTTTTCACTATTATCGTAATTGTGATCCTGTTCTAAATGGTCGCATCAAGTCAAGGGATCAGTTGATGCCTTTATTTGCTATAGATACCATGGGTAAGTAAAAGTAAAATTCTGAAAAATATGCGCATAAAGATAATTTATTTTAAGAAGCTCTTTTAAAAATTGATTTAAGGTGTTTTCAATTAAAAATAAAAGTAACAATTAAAAGTTATCTCATTTTAAAGGAATTCATTTTAAAGAAATTCTCTTTTTTCAGTAAACGATTGACACGTTTCCACAAAGGTTTTCTTAAAGTTATATTTTAAACTGCCTTTTAAAGATATTTTTTCAAGAGTCAAATTATTTTTAATATTTTATTGTTACTAAAACGTATGTATGTTTAAAAAAGTACTTCTCGTTTATACTTAGAATTTAATATGAATTTTCCTTAAAGATTTTTTTGAAACTGTTTTACAAACAGTAGAAGGGGGTTTTAAAATGAAACATTTCTTTTTAAATTATTTATTTTTAGTTTAAAAGGCACTTTTAAAAACTTTTTAGTACTTAAATTTGAAAGGGTGTAAGGTAATATTTTACATTGAAGAAACTTACAAGCCGTTTTTCTTTAACATGACTTTTTTAAGGTACATTTTTTTAAAATGTTCCTTTGTAGACAGAAGATGAAAGATGGAAATTTATATTAATAACGCAATTTTTAAATTTCAGGTCAATATCCCGGCTTGTGTGGACTTTTTGTCTCTGGCATCTTTTCTGCTAGTTTGTCAACAGTATCCTCCTCTGTAAGCTCTCTTTCAGCTGTTACACTTGAGGACTATTTGAAGCCTTTATATAAAAAAATTTTCAAAAGACCTATGACAGAGTCTAGCACGATTTTGCCTACAAAAATAATGGCCTGTCTGTATGGGTTTGCATGTATAGGCTTGGCCTTCGGGGCTAGCTCATTAGGAGGAGTACTGCAAGCATCTCTAACAATTTTTGGCGTTGTAGGCGGCCCTTTGTTGGGCGTATTTACTTTAGGCGTGTGCACTATTAGAGCTAACCAAAGAGGTGTAATGGCAGGTCTGTTACTGGGACTGATATTTGCATTTTGGATTGGTTTTGGTGGGCCCAAACCTCTGCCACCATCTTTACCCTTATCCGATGACGGCTGTAGCGTAAATTCAACACTAGTAATTGAATCTTTAAGAGTCGTTGAAAAGATTGTCAATGAAACAATTATTACCACCACTGAGCAAAGTTTAGCCGAACAACATTATTTTTGGTTATATCGCCTGTCGTACATGTGGTTCTCTGTTTTGGGTTTTATAATCACCCTTGTCTCTGGTTACTGCTTCAGTTTGCTGTTCGAACACTTGAATTGGGCTGATAACACACAAATATATTTGGATATAGCCTGCAAACAAATCGACTACGAATTATTTGTTCCCATTTTGTCGCGTAAACTAAAACAACAAGTTACTGCCTCAGAAGAATTAAATAAATTAAACAATTTTAATACTATAATTTAAGTTTATTTTGTTTCGAAAAAATATAATTTTTATTTGTTTCAATTCTATTTTTCATTTAATTGTAAGTAAATTTCTAATGTATGTAACTTTAATGGTTGTCTGTATGCACATTTTGAATAAACGGGTTTAAGTTAAGTTATAACATCTCATTTTTAGAGATTGTTTAAGTCCTGAGTCGTTGTATTATAAGGAAATTATAACTTAAATTTATTTACTTAATACTAAGCCTAATAAATTTGCTACTATTAATTTATTTGGTGAATATATATACTAGTTCATGCCAAGTTTTGATATTGTAAAATAAAACCAATTTTCTACAGTGTACTTTAAAGAAAAAACAACCTAAAATTTTTGGTTTCATTTTTTTATTTGATTTAATTTATTTTTATACCCCAACTAGCAATCACTTAGCTGATTTCTTTTTTAATATTTAAAAAACATAATATCCAGTAAGAGAAATTTTTGCACTGCGAGAGTTTTGAGCAGAAAGTGTTAAATTAAGAAAGAATTAACAATTTTCAGTTTTTCTACTTTGAGATATTTAAAATTTCTGTCGATAATGATATTTTAAATGTGATTATCACTTCTCTTAATATTTTTCAATATTATTTTTTTTTTGTTTTTAATTATGACATAATAACATTCATAATGCAGTTTGCCATTTATTAGAAAAATTCGAAATAATCTATAAAATCATTTCGATAACTCGAATAATAAAAAAAGCAATTGAACATTTTTATTTAATACAAACACGTCATAATTGTGTTTGTGGATTTCAATAACTCATAGTTATGCACTTTATTCTATAAATTCAAATTTAAGCAGGAAAAAATAAATATTTAAAAAATAAAAGGTTAACGTCTTCCATTGTAATTGTAGTTGTAAAATAATAATAAATAAAGCAGGCTTAAAATATATTTTACTTTAATTGCATATATAAAATATTATAATAAATATTATATTTTAATATAAATTAATAAATATTATATTATTATACTAAAACAAATTGTAAGAATTTAAATTTAATTTAAAATAATAAATAACAGCTGGAGTAAAAGTTCATAGGCACTTCTCGCAAAGATGCAGAGTTCTTCTTCGTATTGGCGAAAGCTCTTTTTAAACTATTTGCAACTATTTATTTGTTATTTGAATATTAATTTGAATATTCAATCCAGGAAAGAAAATTCATGGTATTTATATTCTGTCGTTTTATTCCTTAACAAAAAGTTTTTTTTTATGAAACTACTTTAAAAAAATTTAAGTGAGAATAATTAATTACTTGCTAATTTTGAGTTTCTGAATTATTGCATTCATCTCTAAATTCCTTTAATAAAAGTAATAATAATAATAATAATATCATATTTATTTTGTTAAATTTGTGAATGATTCACATAATAAAATAACTTTTCTTTCGAAATTCAGATGCAATATGCATTTAATTGCAGCGCTATTAGATATCGATTTAAAACTCTCTTATTCTAGCGAATATTTTAGCTGTAAAGTGTAAATTGAAATATCAAGTCTTTGCCTCTATGACATGTTCAGTGCGTTGCAATACCGAAATAGAAATTAAAAAAAGGAAAGACCTCCAATGGAGGCCACAACTATGCTCCTTTTCAATTATACCTTTCTCAAGCTTGAAATGAACCGCAAAAATATGACATATCTATACCTCTGCAAAGAAAGAAACTTAAACGCTAGGTGGGCTGAACGCTTGAATCTTGTTTCAACTTTTTTGCGTAGAAATTCCTTTAAAATTTTGTCTGTTAAAAAAAAATAAATTTTTCAGCCAATTTCATCGCTTGTGAATAGTGCACCCAATTTTAGAAGCGAATTCATACCTTCTATTTTCGCGCAAATTTTCAGTTTTTGAGCGTCATTTTCAACCATTTTTCCGCTTTCTTTTAATTCTAAATTTTTCGTGATTTTGATTTGTGAAGATTTAATAATCGCAAGGTAAGTTATTGTACGTGCAATAATACTGTTATTTAGTGGTTAATAAAAGATAAATTAAAAAAAAAACACTTTTTGTTTCTTTCTTGAAAACAGAAAAAAATATTTTTTAAATAAAAAACAAAGATTTAAAAAATGCCTTTCCGGAAATCGCAAACAAATGCCGGTTTAATTAAGTTATTTTTAGTATACGTTTTATTTAATAAACTGCATAATCAGCTATTAAAGAAATTCTGTTAATATAACTCAGTTTACGTTAACCAGCTAGATAATTTCGGTATTTTTAGAAATTTAAATATATCAAGACGTACTTTGAACTACATTGCTATAAGTATCAGAAAAAATGAAAGCGAGATAAAAAATTTCTATTACGCTGGAAGCGTAATGTTTTTTAAACATTTCTGTCGTATCTGCCATATTTAAAATTATCTAGTCTGTAATTTTGGGTCGCATAATCTTTTTACATCTCATAATCTTAAAGCCCTTCAAGGAAATGTCTGCCATCACAAAGAAAAAAAGTATAGAAATAAAATTTTAATCATGGTGCTTGCATTTTATTATTATTATTTCATGTTTAAACGATCCAAAACAAATTTTTCTTATGTTTTGCAAAGCAATTTTTGAAAATTTTTTAATAACTGCAGATAAATATCAAAATGCCGTTGGACCAAGACTAATTGAAGACCGAACAGAACTGGTGTAACCGAAGTTGGATTATCTAGCGGAAATACCTCCAAAAAATGAGAATTACCATAGACTTTCAAAATTCCAAGATAATAAATAGTTTGACTTAAAGGAGGATAAAATGAAGAGAAGTTTTTTTTTTATAAAAGCTCTAACACTATTTGTGTTTCATTGCCTGTTAACCTTGACCTGGATCTTTAGATTAATTACCACATATATTTTGTACTGTGTATTTCTTAAACGATTTTTATTTTCATTAAATTTTTCCTATCAATTTAGATCAATTAATACAATTGTTTAAACAAAAAAATATTATTTGAGAGCACTCTTATTAAAAAAGTTTTTTGCAAAATGTTTTAAATTGTTGACGTTCAAAAATTGATTTAATTAAAGTTGTTTTTCCTTCCATCTCGTGCATATGAGAAATTTATTTAACACACCAAATGAATTAAAAGTAGGGAAACTTTTCCATTAACACTAAATAAAATCATAAATTTATTTGCCTCACGAAGAAAATTTAAGAAATTATTAAAATTCATTGCAAAAAAATTACGACACACAAGGGTCAGTCAGCATCCTCCTCACAAGGCGTGAAGCAATTATGATGCTATTTAGAAATGGATCTGAAACCACGAGACTTTTTAAATGTTGAATATTAAATTAAGATTTTTATATTTAATACTTTACATAGTGGTAAAAATGTACATAAATGTAAATATCAAAAGGCTGATACCCCAGGCCGGGTTTCAACATTACAAAAAAACCCGTGCCGAACTAATCAAAGTGTTGAAGGCACATGAAATCTTTATTTCACATATGTAAATCTGGAATTTTGTGTTCTGGCCTTTACCATTGTTTTTACATCCTGTGCTTTCATAAAGTGCTCTGGAAATTGAAATGTTGATTTAAAAACCATCATGTTGTTATTTAAAAAGCGTTTATTTATAAAATAATAAATAATTAAATTCTACCGTTAATATATCGGAACTTATGTTATGAAGAAAACTTTTAAATAACAGCCTAAGGTAGTGAATGAGAACGAAGATTTTGCCTTGCGAATTTGGAAGCCAGAGCAAATAGTATGAATAAAATGTATATATGAGTAAACTGTTGTTTGGAATAACTACTTGAACTTCTTTGCCACCAGAATCAGTACGTGTGTACGTATTTACAGCTTTTAAGCAACAACGTTTTTGGATCAATCTTCCAATTACGTTTTAAAAAATGCCTAAAGCAAAGGTATAAGAATAAATAACATCTAAAAAAAATAAATGAACTATTGATTTTAAAAGCCATAAACAAAAATCAAATCACCTCATACGTTTTTATATTTTAACTAAGAATAAATAATTTACATAAATAAACATGTATGCAAATAAATAGATATTGTAGCACCTAAAAAAAAATTAATTAAAAAAAATTTTTAATGAGTTAAGAACGTTCATCTATAATTATACGAAGGGCTCTCTAAGTCTTTATAATAATTAAAAAAAATGGTTTTTTGTTTTTTATTTTCTGTTACATTCCCTCCGCCTTTAATTTTGGAAACACTAAAAAAAAAATCTAGAAGCGATAAAAATACGAAACTTTAATCATGCAATTTTGGAATGGTAAAGTGTGAAACTAAGCATTATCTTGATGAAAGATAACTTTTTAAGCCAAGTGTGAGAATGTTTGCTTCATTTTTTCTTTTAATGAGTTTTTTAACTCTGCAAAAGCAAACAAAAAATAAAAGAAAAATATGCTTCGATTTCATTAACTGCTGTATCATCCACGCTTCATCCAAAAATACGATTGCGAAGGCAATCACGTTTTTTTTTCTTTTTATTCTAAAGAAAGCTTTTACACAATCGAGCATATTTTTTTTGATGAAAAGATAAGCGGTTAAGTTACGACCGCATTATTCTATTTTTGAAAATAACAGATATTGCTCACATTGCAAAAAGACATACCATATATGCAAGCATATCCCACCTTAAATGCAAAAGGGTCACAACTCAAAATTTTCCAAAATTCACTTTTTCATATATTAATTCCGAGTACACATCTCAACTACTGCAAAAATTTCTTTTACATTCTTCTTTAACTGGAAAAATACAGTTATGTCTATTTTCGCGTTAAGTATGTTGCTTTTGCACGGTGAACTAAAGAGAATTAATTATTTTGAGTTGCGAAAACTTTAGTATTTTGAGTTGTGACCTTTTTGTATTTAAGGTGCGATATAAGCTCATCTGACGGCATATTAAGATAATTTTACGCAAAGACGCTTAAACTTGCAAGGTGCAATTAAATTCCTAATTTTAGTTGAAATAATAACTAAAATTAAATGTGTAGGTCTTCAAAAATTAAAACAAAACGCTGTACTGCTCTCATGATCGCATATTATCGCAATTATATTTTTAGATTGTTTTCAATTTATTTTTCTTATCGCATTTTGCTGACAGCGTGTTAAATTTTAGAGAAATTCACTAAAAATCGAATTTTATTTTTGTATATTGTATGTAATTCTAGACAAGGTAACTTACTGACTCATTACTTTTGCAAATGTGCTCGTAATTTTATTAAAATAAAGGTACCTATAAAATTGATTATACGTATGCAACTTGAGTAATGGTTTGTGACTGTTCTTTTTTTATCGGGAAAGGTAGAAAAAAACCTGAAATTCCAAGTTTAGGTTTCATTATGAATATTATTTCCCTGTGTATGTATGTCGTCAGCTAAAATAAAAAACAAAGTATCTAAAAACATTCCAAATCTAATTTTTTTAAATTTGTATTCTTAATGAAAATGTTTTGGGTCCCCTCTTGTTTACTACGTATGTATATAAATAATTTTCCCCGTTTTATTAACTCGACAATATGCGATAGCTATTTACTTGCGGACGATATATTTTTGCTGTTCCCTTAACTTTCCAGGTGTTTTGCAAAACAATGTAAATTTTAGCCTGGGGCTTGTACATAAATGGATATCGAAAAATTCCTTAAGCATTAATCCTTTTAAGTCTATGGCTTAATTGTTTGGACATAGTAATCGTTTTTGTGTTTTCACATTCTAATAATGTTTTTCGTCTGAAACTTATGTTGTTTTTCTCGTCGTCTTGAGAAGCGCGTATCGGAAATTGTTTTTGCTACTGATTTGGACCTGTTTAGTACTACGCTTAAATTGCTATCCCAGCTGGGGAGCTGGTAATTGTAACATGATTTTCTTTATCATCTTATCACTTGATATACTTAGGTTTCATTGCTGTTATGTAATATAAGCATTATGGCCTCTGGAGCTATTTATTAAATGTTGTTTGAATAAATAAATGAAAATGTATTTTCTGCAATCACAAAAACAATTTTTTTTGTTAGTTACATTATTATGTATTTATTTGTATAGTGAGTGTTCAATATTTTGGCGTTTGAGTTTTAACACAATTTTACTGATTTTTTTATTTGAGATGAGTCAAAAATTAATTATGAACTTTTTTTGCGTTGTGTAATAAATTTTTAAAATGATTTTTGTTATACGTAGATTATGTACTTTCTTAACGCAATTAAAATGTGCGCAACTTATTAAACGTGAAATTTGATAATTAAATATATTATGTACGACAAATAGATCGATTTGAAGATCATGAATTTTTGAAGCGTGGATAAAACTTGATTTAGCAGCTAAAAGTGGAATTTTTCTTTTATTGTTTTTAAATTTACTTTGTATCATTATTTAAACAAGTTTGATTTTTATATCGATGTTCATAGTATGGCCACATTAAAATTTTTTGTTGGCAACAAAATCGATAGGATTGGAATTAATAGAATACCAAATGTTAACATTCCCGTATAAAAATCAACCACAACGAAAAAAGTATTTAAAACTTAACCCAAACGTTCTTAATTTAAAAATAGCTAGGAGCGACCTCAAATGAAGTTTTCTCTCCAGTCCCAAGAAACACCAAAACCACATACATATGCACTTGAGAACGATTGTAAAATGCAGTTTTCATACAAAATTACCGCACTCCATAAATTTAGACAACTTTTATTAACTTATTCCACCATTTTTCATAGAGAATCAATCACAATTTTAGCTCTTAAATTCTTATATAATTATTCTTTAGCATAAAAAGTTATCATTACAGGTGAATTCAAACACGTATTCAATTTCAAACTAATTTAAAAAACACTGAGGAAAAGCAGAATTTACTTCTTTTTGGATACACCGACAGTGCGACCACGACGACCGGTAGTCTTGGTATGTTGACCACGTACACGAAGACCCCAATAATGACGAAGACCACGGTGAGAACGGATTTTCTTCAAACGTTCCAAGTCGTCACGCAATTTGGAATCCAAATTAGAGGAAGTCAATTGATTGTATTTACCATCAATAATATCTTTCTGTCTATTCAAGAACCAGTTGGGTACTTTGTAATGTAAAGGATTGGAGATGATGGTGACAATTTTCTCTACCTACAAAAAATAAAAAAACAAATTAGTGTTAACAGAAATAAAAATTGCAGAGTAACAAACCTCTTCTTCTGTACATTCTCCAGCTCGTTTTGTTAAATCAATGTCAGCCTTCTTTAGAACAATGTTGGAGTAGCGTCGTCCCACACCTTTAATGGCCGTCATTGCTATACCAACTTTACGTTTACCATCGATGTTGGTATTCATTATACGAAGAATGTGTTGAAACTTTTCTGGAATAACGAGCGACTGAAAGAAAAGATATTAAATCCATAAATATGCTTAACCAGCGACAATATTCCGAAAAAGAAATGCTAAAAATTGCGGCTAGAGTTAATACTAAAGTTTTCTTTTGGCATTTGATTTTTCGAAACATTGTACTTAAGCTGAGTCGGGGTTTTAATATTTATTATGGGATGTTTTGTAAATTTGCCGATTTTTTCGCGAACCAACCATTTTGTCGTTCTTCAGTAGACCGCTTTCAAGCCGAAAAAGAATGTAAAACGGATGTTGTGAAAATGTCTTATTTGACAGTTGACATTTCAATGATTAATAGTGCGGCATCTAGATGTGGAAGTTATAGTAAAGTGTGTTTATTTAGCTTTAGGATAAAAATATGGCTGTGGCTATGTTTTATTTAATAAGAAAGATACCTTTCTTAAAGAAAGGTATTACTAAAAAATTATTTATTTACAATAAAGTCATAGAAAGTGATTATCTATTGAATAATAAATATGTGATTTACATTAAGTATATTGTCTGCTATTTTATTAATTTTTTATTTAGTGTTTGTTGTTTTACCTTTCTATTAAATAATAATAAAAACAACGAAAGGAATAGCCACGGTAACTAGAGAGAATAAGAAAAAGATGGAACAGTGTCAATAGTGCTTTTTGGGAGCACCAAAACAGACTACACATACCCAAGAGTTTGTGTGTGTTTAGGCAATTGTTAATAAAATGGAAAAATTATATTTGGAGGAAATTGCGACATTATGTTTTGTACTTATAAGGATATAATTCCTTAATGATTATAAATGTGTATTCGATTTAAATTCTGAAAAGTAAAGCATAAACGAATGATTTTAGATAAAACGTATAGTTGATAGCACCCTCGTGTTGCTTGTGATACACAGCTGTCCATCTCTGGAACTGTTATAGATAGAATCTTCAAAAAGTTAGCTTAAACTTTTGTCATATTAGTTAGTGAATTATTTTTTCTATAAATAAAAAAATAAATGTTTATAGCAAATATTAATTTCTTTTTGGAGATTAGAGACTCTGTTCAAAGGCTTACACAAATACACATATATACAATATAAATAAATGTAGATTGGTTTTGATTTGTGTTTGCATTAATAAAAATTAAAATGTTCATTAAAAAAGAAAAAATAGAATTATAAATAGCATCTTAATTTTTTTTGCTGCAAAATACGATTTTTTTCACGGCGAAAATCCTTAAGTTTCGGACTACTATTACCTAGTATATGATGCCGGCATGGTTTACATTTTATAACAATATTTTTTATTTTAAAAACGTTTTCAAAATAGTAATATATTTTCTATTCTCGTGTGCTGATGCACATGTCTCAGAAATGTTGAAATTCCTCTCTGAAATAATAATAAGAAACTATTAGCGTTGTTGTGCTCCAATTTTATGAATGGATTTTGTTTTTGTAAACCTGCGCACTTATACGTCATTATCTATGCTTATACTACCGGCATTTTTTAAGTGTTGCCAGAAACTGCCAATAAAAAATGTGAAATATTGACAATTACAAAAATAATAAAAAAAAGAAACTCTTCTCACTTTCACATTATGTGAAACTAATTAGTTTGGGCATTTTTAATATTTCAAATGTACCTTACAACAACAATCAACTGTTTGATTAGTCTAATTTCTTTTTTATTCATAAGATGACATTTAAGGACTGAGTGGAATGGATTATAAAAGAAAAACATTTCGCTGTACACAAACAAATTTGAAAAAATAAACTAATAACATCTTTGTAAATTCACAGAATTTCGTATATTTTTAGCTGTACCTCAAAATAATTTCTGTTTTATGTAACTTACGGTATATCCTTATTTTACGTTCTTTACATCTAAATGGAATATAATAGCCTTATCGTTGTTCTATATTTGCAAATTTTATTTCACTCTATCGTCGTACAGAAATGCCATATACCATGTATATTGCTACTGAATAACAAGAGTAACGTATTGATTATTGATTATGTACTTAAAATATCAATAAACTCGTAGTCACCCAGTGTTATCGCATTAAAAACTATTTTTAATTTTTTAAACACGTTTCGAAGTATTTTTCTATTCTAACAACATCTAATTAGCTCTTAATTTTATTATTTAACAAATAAAATTATTTACAAACGATATTATTGTTCCCATTGTTAAAAGTAATAATTTTAAGATCTTGAAAAAACCACCCTTCTGGCAACGATAAATGTAGGTTGTTGTTTACCGTTATCACTGTCTCCGAGAAAAGTTAGTGCGGTTTTACACACATCAACTTTTGTTGCTCAACTTTTGTTGTTTCCATTAGAAAGAAAGAGAAGGGGTATAAAGCCTTCTCTTTCTTTCTAATGAAAACAACAAAAGTTGAGCAACAAAAGTTGATGTGTGTAAAACCGCACTTAATATTATTTTATTTGCTTTGTTTACTTTAGCAAACACATTCATTCAAAACACATGTACACAATTACAAACCTCATTTTAATATCATTATTATCTACATGATTATTTTGTTAGCTTTTGAAATTATCATTACATTTTCTCATTCTAACTGTAATGATTTGTGTTTCTTGGTTTTCTAAAGCATTTTAAATATTGGGCGCCAAACAGTTGCCATTTATAGCGCGTTTGAGAAACATGTTGCGAATGTTCAACGCGCATTAAGTGAAAAAACTAAGATTTAACCAAATGAATTTAATTTTATTAATTTTAGTGCATCGTTGTTTAAATCTTTAAAATGCATTTTTCATAAAATTTTTGCATTGCAAATTTTAGCATAGTGAAAAGGAATTGAAATATTGGAATTTATGTTGTATGATCGTGGTTGATTCAAGTTCATTACAAATATTAACCTGTTTATTTAGAAAATTACAAAAAAATACATCTATAATTTAGGATTTAAATTCTTTTAATAAAAATGTATAATGAAAAAATAAAAACAAATTTAATGAATTTAAAAAATATGTGCATAAATAGAAAAACTATTTATTCATTCTAAATAATAATAAAATTTTAAATTTGTATACCGTAAATATCACTTAAATTGTAAAAATTATTAAAGTTATTTTAGCTAAAATATAAATTGGAAGAAATATAACAGCATATATGCATATGTAAGTGTGTTTTAACATATCATATGATTAAAAACAAATAAATGACAACTTGTAATAGGTATATTTTTAAATTTGTAAAATTAGTAAGATAATTTTTTTTCTAATTACAATAAAAACAATTACTGTTTTTTTAAACAATTACTATTTTTTTATTGTAATTAGAAAAAAAAATACCGATAAGAATTTGCTCATGCAGAAATATATTTGTATGTACTTTTGTGAAAACCTTTTTCTGCATTTTAAGAAAAGGACATCATATTTTGTTATATATTGAAGCCTTAAAGAACGAAATGCGAATTATGTTAGCATTCCATTACAAAATATGTAAGATTAACTAAAAAAATACTAAAAATGCCAATTAGGCTGACAGAAAAATATTCCTTTCTGAAGGAAGGGTGTGGCAGAGGTCAAGATTTTCTCTCGTGACCTAAGTTTGATGCCAATGAGTTATGCGTTTTTATACTTAATCGAGATAATTTTAAATTTTTAATATATTCAAACATGGATTGAGATTCTTTTTGTTAAAGAAAGTTAAAAAATAATACTCTAAATAAAGCATATTTATGAACAAGTTTTTAGATATGGGTATTTTCACAGAAAAGTCAAACTTGAATTACGCAAGATATGGATTAAGTTTCTTTTGCCCGAGAAACGTACACTTGTTCTGCTTTACATACTTTTGAAGATCGAAAGCTGTTTTACCTTCTGGTGAAAGATATAGAAAAATTGATCCGATATGTAATTAAATTCTTGGCCATCGTAACTGAGAAAAAAAAATTATTAATCAAAAAATTAAAAACAAAAACATCATTCACAAATTCGCTTTTTAAATTTAGAGCTAGCCTCCGAAGTTTTAATAATTGGTACACAATTTTGAATTCCTAGAGATATGTCGTAAAGGTGCGTTTTTCATTTTTTAAAATACTCATAGGTTTTTAAACACCCTATATATCTAGGTAGCTATTTATATAATTTGAGTTTAAAATATTTCCACCTGACATAAGGCAGCTCCATTATATTTTTTTTTATTTGTTCTTTCTAATGCTTTTATTTCAATTCATAAAAAATGACTTAAAATTCAAATGATATCAGCGTGTTATTTTTTGCACACAAAAATTTAGTGAGAAAACCCATTAGATTTATTGCATTGCTTCCTTCGACAGCAATTTTAAAATGTAAAAATTACTTCGTTCACTTACTTCAGTTGTAAAATAAAAAAAGTTGGAATCAAACAACGAACGTTAAAATAGGAAGGACAGGAACTTTTAGTATAAAGAAGGAAAAACTAAAGTTTTGATTTTATTTCTATTAAACTATTATTGACTTCTTAACAAAGTGTTTTTTTTAAGTACGAGTTAAGAAAACTTTCAAAACATACCAATGTTGTAGAGAATATCTGCTCATGCGACTGGAATACAAAATAAATTATGCACATGTTATAACAATTTAAAACTAAAATCTAGTATTTTTCCGATTAATGATGCGTAAGCTTTCTGGTCAACGGGTTGCTTTTTCTAAATTTCTTTGCTGAGCTGACATAAAATAAAGAATAAAATTTCTATTATTTTCTTGTTATCCCAGTAGTTTCTACCAGGAAACTTTTTTTTGGTACATAATCTGCTGGTAATATCAAAAGAATAAGAAATCATCTCTTTATCTACCGCACGTGGGTGCATTGCTTCTGTGTAATGTTATGATAGTTATAATACTGAATCTTGTAATTTACATGTGATTATAACATCTGATACGGATGTGGTAAGATCTTTAATTTGGTCCTTGTTTTTTCCTTTCAATAAAAGTCTTTGGTTAGAATAGAACAATAATTTTTCCATTTTGTTTTTAAATATTTTTTGGCTTTGAATAGAAAAATCAAAGCCATATCGTAAAACACAACATTGCGGTTCAATTAACATTTGATTTCTGCCTTTTTTAACCACAGCGAAACCAAAAATTATTGTTGATTATAACATCGTAATAATTTTTAGCCCTTCAAAAAAAATTACTTTTAACATAATTTTAAATCAGTAAAAAAAAGTTAGTTAGTTTTCATTAAGTGCCCCTGTAGGCTAGTAGGTAGTGTACTAGCTTGTAAATATGGGGGTTGTGGGTTCGATTCCCAACGAAGACCTTGGTTTTTTTTTCACTACAAAAATAAAAATTGACTGTCGGTGGGGCTGCTCAGCGATGAAGGCATAGTCACTGACCGCTGTGCTGTCTTATATACGGCAGTTAATTTCCGACTATCCTTCTACTTTCACCACCGGTTTCATCTATTCTCTATCCCTTTCCTAAAGAATGTAGCACGGTACTTGACTTAATAGGCATTGTTGCCTGAAGTGCTATTTCTCTTTAAAAAAAAATTAATAAACGCTTCCGGGCTTATCTTTCATAGTAAAATTTACGGAGCAGTTTTATTATTTTCGCATATTAAAAATAAATTTCAGGCAAATTCTAATGAAGAATTGCATACATTCTCGTAAAACAAAAATCAATTCAATGAATAGTTCATCGCACGTATGAGTGATATTTGAAATATGTATGTAGTTATGTAAAGAACATATCGCACCCTAAATACAAAACGGTCACAACTCAAAATACTAAAATTTTTAGAAGAGACAAAAACTGTTTAGTTCATCGTGCTGAAGCAACACACGTAACACAAAAATACACGTAACTGTATTTTTACAGTTAAAGTAGTTAGTGATGTGAAAGAAACTTTTGCAGTAGTTAGAGATGTGTACTCTAAATTAATTTATGGAAAAAAGGCAGTTTTGGAAAATTTTGAGTTGTGACCTTTTTGTATTTACGCTGCAATATGTGAATAATAATAGATAGTAGGTCACATTTTGGAGGAAACATTTCTGTTTTTTTGTTTTTTTGTTTTACTTAATGTGCCATATTGTTTATTTGGTATTTTTTATTGATAAAGATGAAAGCTAAGAAAGTAAGTTTTATTTTGTCTAGAAACTTCAAATATAAAATTTTTAATATGAAATAAAATAATGTTCAACATCTTTGATCTTTTAGAAACGTATTATGTAAATTTAAAATCAACAATTGAAGATAATTTAAACGAGATTAATAATCAGCATAATGCTTAAAACTTTAGGAGTCCCTGCAGCAGGCCAGTGAAAGATTTGTAAATCATGCAGATTGTTAATCTGTTTTCAATTATCTTCAATTTAAAAACTGGGAAATGAAATAAATAGTGAGGAGAATATACAAATTATAAGAAAAGCATGCTTGTATAAAGAAAATACGTGACTGAGGAAAAAATGTTAAACAAAGAGAAAGAGAGAGATCCGGAAATTTAATAACTTTTATACACAATACAATTGTGTTGCTGCATTTCTACTTCTATTGTTAGAAAAAATCCTTCAAAATAACATTGTCATAATAATGGTAATTTATTTCAGTTATTTCTATCTAAAATAAAGAAGAAGATGTATAATTTGAATGCTAATTCCTTTTTTGTAATATTTCAGATAAAATAAAATGAGACTCTGTTGCAAAAAATATTAAATATTCTATTGGCTAAATGGCGCGTTCTGTTTTTGTCAAAAGAGGCATGTTCAAGTCTTTTTAAAGAAAACTGATGATGACAGCAGTTGTTTTAATAAAATGAAAACTGACGTTTACTCAAAACTGTCTCTCAGTTTTGCCTTCATAATATATTTGCTAGATAAATGATTTGATGAAAAGATGTGGCGATATCAAATCTGGTTGAATCAAAGATGCAAATACATTGTGATTGTGATTGAATATCTGGTTCTGGCTAAAATTAGACTGGAAATAAAAGATTGATAATTACGCGAACTTAGTAGTGAATGATCTGAGTGTCAACAAATACCAATTCTTTAATTAGGATCCCTTCGAAGTCAAAAGTAAAGGGTAGTAGTTACGTAAACTTAATAATTAAGAATTTGGAATTTAGTCAGATAATCTGATTTGATATTACTGAGCTGCCAAGCATTAGTCGTTTTTTTTGTTGTTGTTATACTATTTATAGTTTTGGTATCTAAAGCCATGATTATGTTTTCAATCATAAGAAAATATTACAATGTAAATTTGCAATAATGAATTTATTTATTAATTAATTATTAGTCGAATGGTTAATAATTTTAATCCGGCTTAAATTAGGAAAAATTAATTAAAAGATTTTTTTCGCATAACATTTATTATGAAATTGAAATATTGTTACGTTTATTTCTTTAAAAAGATGTTTTGTTCTGTTGAGAGTTTTTTTATTGCAAAATAATAACACAACACTATAGAGTTCTTAAATTACACGATTTATTCACTTTAATACACACAAAAATGCACGACGGTAACTGCTTTATTATCTTTATGTCTTCACGCAACGATGAACTAAATTTTATTGCTCAGCAGATGGTGCTTATATATCTGTTTGAAACGGTTCTCGCATGTACGAGAATATTCTACTTTGACATCATCACATCTTCTTCTTGTCGTTGTCATCATTCAGTGCAGGTGCTTCTTTATCTGCTCTATGTTAGCCGTTTTTGCCTTCTGTTGTTTAAGTTTTTTCTGGAATTTTTTTTATAAGCATGTTGTTGTCTTGTGTGCATAAGATTTCTTATGTTTGTAAAAGACATAATAGCTCATTTCGTTTACTTTTTTTGATAATTATTTTCTTTTAGAACTTAAACAAAACATCTTCGTGAGGCGGATTAAAATTATTGAATTTGTTATGATAATAATAAAAAGGCCTATTTATGGAATAGAAAGAGATACATATTTTTAATGGGTAAGCATAATTTTTCAGCAATATACCCATTATTACTTATTTCTTTAAGTATTCTTTACTCAATAAAATTTTCATAATTTTTTTTATAAATAACTTGTTTTCAAGCGCAACGTCTTTATATAAAAAATAAGTCATTCGACTTCTGATAAATTTATTATTGTAACTTGAAGTTTTACTCGTAATGCTAATTACATGAAAAAGCTCAATCAATTTTAGCACTTTGTAAGCAGCTTTATTTTTCTTTTTAATTTCTAACAAGCCAGCTGGATAGAAGCGACAGAAGAACTATTAATGTATTTTATTGGGAAAAAATTATAAAAAAAAATTGTTTTCATCCAATTTCAAAAAAGGTTCTTGGAAAAGCAATATATTTATTATTTCTCTTCAATAGAAAGTTAATTAAATCCTTAATTCTTAAATATAGTCGTTTGGAAATTACTGAAATTTTCTTTTGTAAAATGTATTCCAATGAAAATGTTTTATTCATGAGCAAAAGAAAACATTCAATTTACTTTGCAAATGAAATTGAATGGAAATTTTTGTTCTGTATTTCAACATAATTTGTAATAACGAAATATGAATGAATTTTTTTACAAATAAGTTTATGAAACTAGTTAATATATGCTGCCCTTAAAAGGTTAGATATACTATACATGACAAACATAAGACATTTATGAATTGGTTTTGATAACAGTAAGCAGAAGCTTTGTCTAGTTGTAGAAATAATCATAAAAAAGTTGTTTTATAAGCTGTTGCTTAGCTTATTCTTGAATACACAAGTAAGATTAATATTTATAATTAAATAGTTATATTTATAACAGTAGGTAAATGATTATAATTTAAACATTTTCATGACTTCTTCGTATTCTAAGTGAATCCTTGAATTTAATTTCCTATTTAAAATTAAACATTGTTTTCTTCAAATTCATTTCATATCTATTTGTCGGCTTATCGAAAAAATTGAGGATAGATAGCCTGGATAGCCTGGCTATTGGGATTACAGTGACTTTTCAAGTATACACCATACCGTCAGGCCTCAGTTCTAATTTTCAATTTAATTTTTTTAATCAAGCTATGTCAGCATAATCACTGCCTCTTATTAGAAAACCATTTTTATTTATTTTTATAATAAAACTCAACAATTTACTATAAGCGTTTATTAGTCTAGTAAATGTTTTTCTGCGTGTTTTGTTTTACTGATTGATTTTTGCTTTGTTTTTTGTGTTTTATGTAAATAAACAAATTGATCTTGCTTATTTATGTTTGATTTTTGGTTTCCTTTCATTTTGGTTTTAATTATATTAGGATGTCTGTCTGTCGGTCTGTCTGAATATCTATTAAATATGCAATGGATAAACTTATTTTGTTGTTCAAATCTATTATTTGTGGTTATAGTTTTCCTTTGTTGACTATAATAATGGATTTTTAGCAAAACAAATGATCAGATTAAGGGGCAAACAGCAACTTGAAGTGTTAATAATTTGTATTTAAATTAAAAACAGGCAGACAAAGACTAGCTAACTACTAAAGGCGTACTAAATGAAAAACTTATTATTTTTTCAGTGAACAATAATACATGAATGATTACTTAAAACTCTTGTCGTCTCAGTAGTTGCAAATCTGTCTAAACTTTAGATTTAGGATTTTCTTTTTAAGCAAATCATGGCAAAATATTATACATTTATATTCTCATTTTATATCCTAGAATTAAATCGCGTGATGCTTATGAAAATAAGCTCACAACGAGCCATGAAACATAAAATTTTGCATAATGATTATAGAACAAAAAGGCTTGTTCTTTTGTGCAAAGATAACCATGAAGGCCATACGGTATTGTTTCATACAAAGTTTTGTACAGAGAATTTTATTCGATTCAAATCAATTGGCTAGAGAAGTGCCTTTTTATTTTTTTAATACAATTCATCTTGTTGCTCATTAACTTATTTAAGACCTCAGCAAATTAATGTTTAAAAAAAAATAACTAAATGTATTTCTGTAATAAAAAGTTTTATTCTTTTTAATTGTATCATCGTAAGAACGAATCAAATTTCGAATTTTCTATTTACATAAGTGGAGTTGTCCTTAAGTATTTTTAATAGTCCCTTTTAATGGGGTTCGACAATAAAATTAAGTAAAAATTCAAACACTCTACGATAAAAGGTTAAGTGGTCACAATATTTGTTTAGCAATCAATAAACAAATCCGTTTTTGTTTTTGTTTTTTTGTTGTTGGATGTAAAATTTAAATTTGAATTTGTCTATTTGCACATCATAATAATGAACCGAACATGACAAATTATTTATATCGCCATACGAAAAAGGTTTTACTTAAGGCTTTTGTTTTTTACTATAAATAAATCAATTCAATGTGCTAAGAGCTTAGATGTTTCAGTCCCTTAAAAACATTTGCTGTGTCTTTTGTTTTTCTCTTCCCCAGTGAATTTTCAAGTTACAAAAAAGGGTTCACGCAATAGCGAATAGTCATTCGTTTAAGAATTTCTATGTATTGCAGCCATAAAGAAAATCTAATAGAACATAATTTGTTTAATGTGCTGTTTTGTTAGTGACAACATTTAAGGAAACCATAAGAATATTCATTATAAAAGAAAGAAACATTTTGGAATTTCGTCAAACTTTATGGTGGACTCAGAGACTTTGATATATAAATCAAAATTTACACTTGATTGTCTGTTGTATGCATAAAGACAGTTTTTAATTTGTTTTTTGTTTATTTTTTTTTTAATATAGAGTCTTTTCTGAGCATTATAATTTTTCCATGGGCTATTTAACTTTTCTATTTCCTCTGGAAAGTAAAATGATCTAATGTGCTCCAACTAAACTATTTATGAAAAGCTATTTTTTATACGGAGAAACGGCAAAACTGCAATATAAAATGCATCAACGATTCAAAATAATTTGTCTATCTTTCCATTGAAGTGAGTACTTATCTTTGTAACGAATAAACGCTCTTAATTTAGCTTAATTTATACTTTTAATTTCTTAACCCTCAAATCACCCACAAAAAAACTTACGTTAGTTACCCTTGTGTTGTTTTTCACACATATGCAATGTCTATGTATTTTGCTGAAGGATCATATTAATTTTTTAGTCAAAATCATGATTTTTTATGAGTATTAATGGCCTATTTATTTTATATATCGTTTTATTTTACATTAATTTGTGTTCAATACATTTTTTACAAACATTGCGATTATGGGCACGCTTACAAATGCCCTTTTTGCAAAAACAGCACATCGTTTGGTGAATATAATTTTTATATTTTGACATCGAGATTTTCCTTCGATTATAGGAGGAGTAGTTTTTTCTTTTTTTTGAAGGAATTTCGAACGATTGCGATAAGTTCTGATCAGCTCCAGATGGTTCACGGGACTGGGTTATTGAGCCACTTGGCTGAGCTGAAATATCAACCATGTTTGAGAAAACAGCAACTGGCCATCTATTTGTTTTTCTTTTCGATAATATTTTGTCCACGGTATCCACGCCACCTATAGAATAAAGTTGTAAAGCTGAAGTACAATAAAGCACATGTAAAACGAACCTTTAGTTTTGTTGTAGAATTGAATGATTTTTGGCAATTTTTTCGCATCACATTCTACTTCATTCGAATGATGCATTGTGCTTTGCAGTACTACACAGTTATCCTTTCTCCCCACATATGACACAAGAGTTGTACTTTCGGTGAATGCAAAAGTAGCATTCTAATAATCTGGGTGGTATGCTTCTTTTATTTTTGTGCGTAGTACCTACCATTGTTAGCCCTTGGGACAAGAACTTTTGCCCAAATTGGCAGGAAGAGAAAAAGTTATCCATTGTTATATTGTGGCCCTTAAGTCCGCGAACTAACTCCAAAACAACACGTTGCCCCTGATTTTTTTCAGCTATGCTACCAACAGGCTTACCCAAATATGGCTGGATTTTCCAAACGTAGCACGTTTTAGAGCAAACTAAGAGCCAAAATTTAATTCCATATCTTTCAGGTTTAGAAGGCATATATTGCCTAAACTTGCATCGTCCACGAAATCAAAGCAGTTGTTCATCAACTGTAACACATTCAGATGGATTGAAAAAATGAGTCAATAACTCGGCCCATTTGTCGAATATCTCACGAATTGGAGAAAATTTATCTGTAGAGCTGGTTTGATGTCTGCTCATAACGTCATCAAAACGAATAACACGATTCATGTAATGAAATTTTTTTTAACATTATTGCTCTAAATATATGGGGCGTGCATATTCACTATCGAACAAATCCAACATTGTTTCATTCTTTGATCTAATATTTTGTAATTATAACTGCAACTTCCACACATATGTGTGGAAAACCACACACGAGGGAAACTTACGTAAGTTTTGAAATATTTCGTTACTAAAAAATATTTTTAATAATAAAAAGGATACTGTTAACAAAGGAAATTTCTTTAGTATACTCCAAATTTTTTTTGGTTTATCGTATAAACATAGTTTAGTTTGTGTGGTTTTCCACACAAAAGTGATTTAAGGGTTAATTTATTTGAAGAAGGAATTTATGAAGTAAAATTAATATTTATAGATTTACTGTATTATTATTTTTGATGTTTTAAAAGAAAAGAGTGAAACGGCTTTATATCCTTGCTTTCAGCATATGGAAATGACTATCTAACGGTTTCTATCTTAAATGCTCACAAATATATCTAAAATTTTAAGCGTTAAGCCATTTAAGAGGGAGGAAAATTATATCGCATTAATAACTCCATAAGAAGGTAACAATTCGAAGTGCGTTCAATTTTTTTGGGGCTGATTTAGGCCTTCCCAACAGGCCTATCTGAACCAATGAGAACGATATACCAATATTAGCTGATTGCCTACTAAGTCAGCTAATTCAATTGAGGATTACCCTGTATACCATACAAATTACGAGGAAACGTTTATTTTCCTAATAAAAATTGTCTTTAAATATATATTCAATAATTTTTTTAATATTATAATGTTCACCTACACTGGGATTTAATTATTGTCTAGAATATAAAAATAAATCTGCATCATTAACAAATTAATTGTTACAACAAACTTAAAAAGTTTATAAGCTCTTACTTCGATGCTATTTAATGATGAATATTGAGATAACAAGATTTCATAAAAGTTGTTATGAGAAAATACGTAGCTGCGAACTTTCTTATGAACACAATTTTATAATTCAAATATAAAAAAAATATCTTCTGCTGTGTTCATTTTGATAAACTTTCAAAAAAACAATTTGATGCTGGTCTTAACAAATAATAAGTAACAAAAAATGCTCTTCTACGCTGTTATACAAATATTAAGAATAATAATATTTGCAAATATAATATCTTTGATAACTTCAGAGAATTCTTTTGTTTGTCTAAATTATATAAAAATTTATATTATTTTATTACAAAAACTAAGTCTAACATTTTGCTTGTGTAATTTTAAACATTCATCGATATTTATAAAATAAATACGAATCAAGCCTCTGCTTGCTCTTCTCTTATGCCTAAGTGGGATATTTGTTTTTTATACTTCTTTTGAAACAATTGCTTCAGTGAGCTCTAACTAAGTGTGACATGTAAGTGTCAAAAATACTGATTGACTTGGCATCTATAATTCGCATTATAAAATACCATACGAGGTTTGTTTTAAAGTGTGGGACTGCTCCTGTGAGTGTATGTGTGGGTTTGTAGACAAGTTTTTCTTGCCAGAGGTATTAAAAAAGAAACTCATGTTTATTATACATTATGATAAACATGTATTACAGAATAAATAAAAATAAGAAGGCATCATGATTTACCCCCATTTAGCAATTTAAAGCAGTGGAACAATGAACAGCTTAAGATATGGAAAAACTGACAAAGAATCCACAAATAATGATAAAAATTAAATTTGTTAGACAAGAGGAGTAAACGAAAGGAAAAATCACTTTTGATCGTTTCTGTCACTGCTAAGGCAGGTGCAGTATATAAACACAGCTATTTCACTAATGCTATTATTTTTATTAGTGCTCGGAAATCAATAGAGATATGGCCATGTTTCATGAGGCTGCGTACAATTATTGTAAACAAACTTAAAACATACATCCAAATACTAAATTCCATGTTGACACAATACAAATCTTACTAATTATTTTATCAATAGTCATAGTTTAACTATTAAAAGTTATCGAGAGTTATATTTTTACTAAAGAAATTTATCGATAGTGATAGTTGAACTTACTAAAGTTGTGGATAGTGATATTTTATTTGTTAAATTTTCGATAGGGAAAATGATAAAAAAATGAACGATAGTAATAAATTTACAAAATTTAATACATTTAATTATTATAAGTAAAATACTTGATAGAGATAAGTAAACTTAAAAATTACGATAATGATAATTATCGGTCACCTTTAGTTTCAGTTATTCTATAGAATTTAATTAACGATAATTTTCTATCAAAAATAATGAGTAATAATTTTATTTCTGCAGAAAAATATCATCACTAAAAATTTTTTTTATAGAAAACTAATAACTCTTTGCCCAATTAAAAATTTTCTTTTAAAAAGTGAACAAATATTTTTTTAACCCAGGTTAAGTGTGCAATGTATATTTATAATGTAGAGTTACTCCCTTGTAAATGATTATTCTTGCAGCTACATTAAAAGTTGTTTTATTTTATTGTTTTTTCTGAAGACAGTTTTATGTTGGTGAGATAATTCCAAAAAATAATTATAGTTAGGCAACTTAATATGTGCTAATAAAATTAATTGCTATAACCATAAAGTTTATATGCTAATTTCATGTCAGTTTTATGTTTTAATATTTTAAATTATTATGAATGTTGTATGTTTTAATACAAGTTTTACTTAAGGAGATAATATTTTTATTTTTGAATTGACAAAAGAAATTCTTAAATATTTATCAAAAATAACTTGTTTCAAATCTACATATATATATATATATATATATATATATATATATATATATATATATATATATATCAAAATAAATTTTTTCCAAATATTTTCTTAACGCATTTCCAATCTAATGCTATGAATACAACTGGGACGAACAACGAATTTTTCGCCGCGAATATTCGCCGTCAAAAATAAAACACATTGGTGTATATGAAAATGCACACAGTCACAACGTCAGCCGAAATTCGTTGGACGCGGCGATTTATAGATTTATTTCTATTTCTTACGCCGGCGAACGACGAAAAAATCAGTACCATCTGGCCATTTTTGGAATCCTAGGTCGTTTCGATTTAGGTTCACTGGCCGTACCCACCATCTCCTTCGTTAACGTTTACGTACAAGCAAAAAGATTTTACCATAATGAACATGATGTTCATTATTTTAATTATTTTTACAAATTTTGAAATTCTTTGATTCATTTAATTTGAACAACAATAAACAACTTTATTAATTATAAGATAAGATATAAGATGTTTTTGTTTTTTCATCGTTATTGTGCTTCATACGACGAATTTACACAGCGAATTTTAACCGGCGTATTCGTCATGTTGGGCGAAATTCGTCGTTCGTCCCAGTTGTGTTCTAAAGCCTAAATTACTTTTTATTAACATAACAGTTAAAATATAAAATTAAAAAATATTTTGTCTGAAAAATTGTTTTCCACGTTACGAGTTTTATTAAATTATATATAAAATCAAAATATTATTTTAATAATTTTTGTGTGTAGATAAATAATTGAATAAATTAAATTGTGCAAAAGTTCAAGTTGTGTTAAGGCGAATCCAAAATTAACTTTATAAAGAGTTCGGTGATTCCTTCACGGCTTAATCGGTCGGTTTAAATTAAAAATGTTGTCAGCCTGCAAAATGTATGCATGTTAATAATATCTATCGGGTGGCTGAACAATTTTGCTATATTAAGAAACTGAAATAACTTTTTGTAAAGTTTATGTAATTTATTTTTAAGTAATTCATTTGAAAAATAATAAATTTTTATTAAGTATTTCATGAAGTTTTGAAAATAATTGAACTCACTCTCGATGATATGTGTGCGACATCTTAGCATTACTGTATGGAATATTGCAGCGGGAATTGCTTCAGTTACAGTTCGAATCGATTGCTTTAAATCATCCAAATTTGTTCGATTTCTTTTGTAAATAGAAAAATCAAAAAATCAGGTGCAGTGAGGTCGGAAGACCTGTGAGGCCAAGTCTTGGTGCAAAATTATCTGCAGTAACTGTCTGCTGACACCCATTTGAGCAGATAAGCTTCTTGTCGAAACTCGAGTATTGGATTGTAAAGAACATTTATTAGGTTGGCATGCAAACATTTATTTTTTCAGTATAACGTTTGCTTCTCAAGAGTATAATATAGCAGATCTATCTTGTTGGTTAAAAAAAAACGAATTTGTGAAATTAAAACTTTTAAACCAGTTACTTCGAGTGAATTCGTTCGTATACACCAGTGTCTATTTTAAATTACTTTAACGTTTATTAAAAAAGTTACAGTTAGATATAGATATAGCGAATCAAATAAAAAAGAATTAAAGACGAGAAACTAAGTTTTCTTTTTTATTATAACACTGCAATTACAATTTATTTTAAAAGAATTGTTATGTGTTAAAAATAAAGCAATTCGAAAGTAAGCATTGGAACCTCTACTGATCGAATTTCTGTATAATTTTTATAGGCCACCCAACTTTTAGTTTGTGCATATTCTGAGCAATAGTGAATTTATGAAATTATGAATAAAATTCTTTCATTAGCAGATCAATTGAATTCGTTTTATTTGATTGATCATTTTATTTGATTTGATAACTCAAAATAGGTAACACCATTTGGACGGACGCCACCAAATAAAAAGCATGGTGTAACGGACGTTCCGTTTTTTGTTTTTGTTTTATTTTCCTGAGTAGCCTACCTCAACATAAATATTTTGCTCTTTGGATTATCATCGCCCGCAAACCACTAAAAGTATTTCCAAAAATTTCTTATAAAATTTTTAATTTTAATTTGATTCTGTTAAAGTTTTGCAGTATTTGCTTAAGGCTTGAATTTGTGGTGAAAGGAAATACAATTTTTATAACATCCACGCCTGTATGTTGACAGGAACGTTACCGAGTATAAATGGAAAGTGAATTATCGAATTATTTGTAATGTGTAAACATTTACGTTGAAAATACGTACAATAAATATCTCAAATATCAGAAATGAACAATTTTAAGAAATACTGCTTTTCTTAATTAATCGAGCAAACACTCAACAAAATCTGGCTAAAATTTTAAGTACTCGTCAAGTATATGCTAAAGAATATCTTCGATTTTAATTAATTTTCACAAAACTACAAAAAACAAAAATAATCAAAACACACACAACATTTAAAACGAATTGAATTGGTTTTACTAAAAAAATAAGTACAAACAAACAGCTTTAAAGCTAAGAACTACTGGTTGTAAAACAAATTGTGTTTATCTTGGCAGAGCATCAGAAACTGATTTAAACAAGAACAACAATAATGGAAAAGGATTTCAAACGAAGGAAATAAAAATTTTTATAGTTTGTGTTTCTTTTTTTCTTTGAAGTGAGATAAAATTTCACATCTTGTTTTTTCAGAAGCATGAGATTAAAAAAAGAGCATAAAGCTAACAGACATAAATTTGTAATAAAAAGAATTTCGGAAAAAAATATTATTCACTAAAGACACTTAAATTTTTTATTAAGAGAAGTAAATTATGAAAAATTTCAGTAACAAGTTTTACGGTTTAAAATGAGTTTTGACTAAAAAGTTAGTGCTTATTTTACAGTTAGAAATACCTGCTATGAATAGAGCTGCAAAATAATTAAGGTAACACAGAGTGTTTAATAGGTACATTCGTATTTGTATAATCAGAAAAGCAGAATGTACATATATACATCCCCCCATAAATATGTTTACTAAAATTAAAACTCGCCCAACTTTATCTGGCAGCACTATCCTGGCTTGATGGGATTTTTTCTTCTCTTTATATCTGGTAAGAAAATCTTAAAGCAGCAACATTTTTTTTTTAACTCTCAAAATTATTTATTGTATCTTCTATAAAAAGAACTAACAATAAGTATTAAAAACTTAAATTCTAAAAAAAATTACATTAGTCCCGACCATGTCAGGCCCAACCTTTTGGGTAAAAAAAAAATTGTCATAAAAAAAACAAAGCAAATATTTCTAAGATGTATCGTCTATTGCATTGAGGATTAAAGCTGCGGTATCCCTCTTTTTTAATATGCTATGTCCACTATAATCCAAGATATTGCGAGCAAGAGGATTAGGGTGGTCTTCGAGCTTCATTAAGTATTTGCCTGCGTATTTGATGATTTCTGTAGTCACCAGCGGTATGTCTAAATCACAATGTATGTTTGAATTTCTGATGTACCATGGGGCGGAAGTTATCAACCGTAAAATTTTATTTTGCATACGTTGGATTCTATCCACGTTTGAAGCTGAGGCAGTGCCCCAAAGTTGGATTCCATAAGACCATATTGGTTTCAGAATACTCTTGTAAATTAGAAGTTTGCAATCTAGGCCAAGTCTCGAGTTCCTGCCAATGAGCCAGTGTAATTGTGTTAGCTTAAGTTTCATTTGTGTTAGCTTTGAGTCAATATGATGTTTCCATGTAAGGCGACGATCAAGATATATACCAAGATATCTCACATAATTATGGTGAGGAACAATGTGATTATTGATTCGAACGGGTGCACAATTATCTCTTCGCAGGGTGAAAGTCACATGAATGCACTTTTGAACGTTCACTTTAATTCTCCATAATTTTAACCACAACTCCAACTGAGTTATATGTTGCTGAAGATTTATTGAGGCTTGATAGGAGTTTTCGTGCAAACTTAGACACGCTGTATCATCGGCAAACGTAGAAGTGTGGACAGTTTCACTTACAGGCATATCGCAGGTATATATCAAATATAAAACTGGACCAAGAATGCTACCTTGTGGTACACCTGAGGAAATTGGCTTGGATACACTTACGAAGTCTCCTTCAACAACAGCAAATTTTCGTCCAATTATGTAGCTTTTCAGTAGGTTGCTCATATTACAAGGCAAGTGAGCGGTCAGTTTTAGAAATAGACCTTCATGCCAAACTTTGTCAAAAGCCTGGGAAACATCAATAAAAATAGCTGAACAATACTTCTTCTCTTCAAAAGTCCTTTTTATCACCTGAACTAATCTATGGGTTTGCTCAATTGTGCTATGTCTACTTCTAAAACCAAATTGATGGTTTGGGATACACCCACTATCCCTTAGCATTGGAGACAATTTATCCATAAGCAACTTTTCGAAAACCTTTGAAATAGTTGGTAATAGACTTATGGGCCTATATGACTCGGTTTTGGTAAGGTCTTTACCCGGTTTTGGAATCATTTTAACTTTAGAAATCTTCCAGTGGTCAGGATAGTATTCAAGCCATAAAATGGCATTAAAAATGAATAGCATGATTCTGACTGCAATATTGGGGAGCTCCTTCAACATTTTGTTACTTATGCCGTCCATACCAGGAGCTTTTTTCGGATTTACTTCAGAAATTAGCTTTTGTACCTTACGCAACTTAAACTTTAAGGGTCGAGGGGGTAATCCAACTACGCTCGGCAAACTAACATCATCAGTACAAAGCAGCAACATAAGCAAATTTTAATAGTCGAATCGCAAAAATACAAATATATATATTTAAAATCATAGATCACATTTTATGTTGTTAAAATCGATGTCAATATTGAATAGCCTAAATGTATGCAACAATTTCAATGTGTTTTCTAAAAATACAAAAATAAAACATATTAAAACACTCAAAAAACTGTTAAAATAAAATAACCACCATAAAAATGCAACACTTGTTTATCAAGAAATTGACGTTATCGAAACTTAAATGTAAAATATGTCTAAAACAGATGCCTAAAGCACTAAAATGATAAGGAGAAAAAAATCACTCATATACTAATTTGAATGTGAAATAGTTAAAACTATTTGTGAAGTGTTTCAAAAAGGTTAAAAGGTAATGGTTTAGTTAAGTGCTTTAAGAAACTTTATAGGCGAAATATATCAGACTACTGAAAATGTGTAACATTTTATCGTTACTGTACATAATTATGCTAATGATTTTTTAATGATTTTAATTACTTTAAAGAGGCTTGAGGCTTTGTGTCTATTTTAAAATCAGTAGGTACGCCTCTATAGGTTAATCTTCGTCAAGATTTGGCTTCTCTATTATAAATCATTATTTCTTGATATATTAAAATTGGTACACATTGATTTCTGATATCCTGGACAACAAGAAAATAGCCGTAAGTAATAGACTTAATAATTAACAAAATATTGATAATAGTAATAATACAAAGAAAAGAATAATAAAGGAATTTATGAAGAAGTGTCATTCTCACGTGAGACTTCGTCTCCTACGGATGATTAATCTTCTTCCTCTTTTCGACAAATTATATAAATTTGTATGGGAAACCATTCATATTATTATATTTATTACATTTTCATATGTCATATCAAGTCCGCTGTCGAACTTGGCTAACTAGTAACTTGTCATATAGTTAACGGGTGATTGACTATATCACTATATGATTTTCAACTCAATACAGACTTGAATTACTCAAGTTTCTATGTGATTAGAAAAAGTAAGATTATTGTTACAAACGAATCTAATTCTTACATTTGGCACGATAAAACATTCTGATTTTTCCGGGTTGATTTATTTATTTATTTATTATTAATTGTCTACGGGAATTAACATCCTTGCAGACATTTTAGTTGAAGTACAATATAAAAATTATTTTAAATTAACACACATAAAATGACAAAAAAAAAAACAAACTTTACATAACATAAAAATTCGCTTAAGAAATAATCGTTGCAAAAAAATGTACATAAATGCTAACAACTAGTTGCACAGGTAAACTAATAACTTATTTCTAATTGCGTTTAGTGACAGATTGAAATCAATGAAATGAATATTTATTAAAATCTGCACAAAGGGCCTAAAAGGAAAAAGGCCTAACATATGGATCATCAAACTCTTTAGCCTAACGTTTTACAAATCCAAGTACACCTCTAGCTTTGTTTGCTGTCAAATTGATATGTTCAATATAATTGAGTTTGGAGTCAAGTAGCAATGCAAGATATAATATTATATCAACTTCTTCCAAATGATGGTCATCGACAAAGTAGCATGCACTTATCGGATTCTTTCTAGCAAAGCACATATATTTACATTTCTTTAGATTTAGCTCTATACGATTTATTTTATACCAGTTGTGAAGCGAGTTAAGGTCACCTTGTAGGCGTTGCTAGTCAGTTTCTTGACTATAACTAAGAAAAACTTTTACGTCGTCAGCATACATCAAATTATTGAATGAATGAATGACATCGGCAAGTCTTTAATAAATAACAAAAAAAGAAGCGGCCTCTGTGCATCTACAGCAGGAGTTATTAAAACGGGCCATTTGTTTTCTATTTGTTAGGTAAGAGTAAATCTATTCGACACTTAAATCGGTAAAACCAATTAATTCCAATTTTTTCTTTAGGAGGATATGATTGACTTTATCAAATGCCTTGCTGAAATCAGTATTTATCATGTCAGTTTGTTATTGTTGTCAAAATCTACGATGTATAATTGTTGAAAAATGTATAAGATTTGTTATGCTAGAGGATCTCTTTCGAAATCCATGCTGATTATGGGTTATCAAATTTGATGTATGAAAGCACAAATGTTCGGTGATAATTTTTTCAAATAATTTGGGTATAATTCTTAATTTTGCAATACTACGGTAATTTAAAAAATCAGAATTGTTTCCTGATTTAAAAAAGGAATAATAAAGTAATCCTTCCAGATTTCAGGAAAAATACCACATTTCATTGACGTATTAAACAAAATTTCCAAAGGGATGGAAATACTATCAGCAAAATTGATCAAAATATTGCTAGGGATGTTGTCAGGTCCACTGTTATATATTCATACATAAAAAAATTCATTTATTAAATTCCATCAATTTATTCTGCTCAATGGGTTACTAAGATATACAGTATATAAAGTATATAAACTTAGGATCGCTATTGGCCTGGAATCTAGGTTTAGCTGGAGGGTTCATAAACAACTTGTTCAGGTCATTTGCATCAACGAGGTAATTAAGTATTAATTTTGTATTAAAATGTTACGATTAACAGCAGACCATTTTGGCTACTCTCTCCAAAGCGTTTACAGCATTCGAATTTCATTAGTAAATTGCGATTTTTCCTTGTTCTTTAAAATTATCTTCAGTTTTATTGGTGGCACTCTACCACTTCACTAAACTGAACAACATTTAGTATATTTTTTGTGGTAAAAAAAAAAATTCGCCCAAAACAGATGAAAAATTAATACCAAAATTAATTAGTGTAAGTTAAAACATTAAAACGAAATTTATTTTTTGTTTCTTTACTTTTATGATTGATTAATTGTTATAAATTTGGAAAAGTAAATAATTTGTTGTTTTCTTTTTTTGCCTAATGGTTTTTTTATTAACAGTATTAAAGGTTCTGATTTATTATTATTATTTATTATGTTGGCAAACGAGAAATAAAGTTGTCGTTTAGAAATAAGTGGTAACATTTTTATTTCGAAAATATTTTTATGAAATTTTATTTTTGTTTGTTGTTGATTTTGTTTGCCACCCTCAATCTTGTATTTTATGATTAATTAGAGATATTATTTTTGTGCTTTATTTTATTATTTAAACTACTTTGTTATTTGTTGACGTTTATACTACTGGGAATACATTTATTTATTTGTTCTTGCTTTTTTCGAAATTTATTTTATACGATTTTTATTGGCAAGTTTGTTAATTGCTTCAAACGTTATATGGGCTATAATTCTGCTCTGAAGCTAAATATTAGCACGTAATGAGGAATGCATTAATAAATTTAAATAAAAATGAAGAAAGGTGCTTAAATTTTAGTGAATTAATGAAGCACTTAAGTGGATAATTTCAACACAAAAACTGATGTCAAATTTACATGTTTTTACATTTATTTATATTAAGTTTTAAAGGAAGCTAATACAATAATTATTATGGGGGCCCTTAGAAAAACTTATGAAGGGCATAGATTTCCAGTTGTTAGGCACAAATAAAAAAATGACTCTGGTAACCATATCGTAATTAATATATATGGTTATATTAAAATCATAAATATTGATACTTTTAGAACCATTTTGTTGTTTAAAATAATAAAATTGTGATATATATAACAATATAAAGAAATATAAATTATTAAATCTACGTTAATATGTGATAGATTGCTTTAAAAAATATTTTATTTTATTTATATATAAAAATATATATATATATTTGAAATGTATTACTGCAGGGGAGAACATTTCCACATGGCTATTTCATTACTGCCCATACAGTTCATCAGTGGATTTTATCCCAAATTTTGTGTCTTATATCGTAAGCCAAATTGAATAAATTTTTTTTTATAAGCAATTTTATTTTTCATGCTTGATTCCTTTAAATAAATATTTCATGATATTCTTACGAAAAATTTATTACAAAAATTTTTGTAAAAAAATAAACATTTTATGATATTCTCATAAAACATTTATTCCAATAAAAATAAAAATATTTGAAATGTATTACTGCGGGGGAAAGCACATCCATATTGCAATTTCACTATTGCTCAAATAGCTCATCAGTGAATTTTACCACAATATTATTTTCAATCATTTCTACATAAAGATTTCCTTATATGCGTGTATCGCTATTTCCGTCCGGATTGATGGCATATTTAGATCCTTGTGGATGTTTGCGTTTTTTACATACCAGGGAGCAACTGTGATCAAGCGAAGAATCTTATTTTGGCGCCTCTGAATTTTCTCAACATTGCTTGCTGAGGCAGTACCCCATAATTGTACTCCGTAGGATCAAATTGGTTTGAGGATCGACTTGTACAGTAGAAGCTTGCAGTCTAAGCTGAGGGTTGAGTTCTTGCCAATAAGCCAGTTCAATTGGACCGCCTTTAACTTCATTTGTGTCAGTTTGAACTCTTTGTGTTTTTTCCATGTAAGGCGACGATCAAGATGTATACCAAGGTATTTGACATATGAAAGTTGAGGTATCATCTGGTTATTCACGCTAATAGCGGGGCATGAGTCCCTACGCAGTGAGAAGGTTATATGAGTACATTTTTGCTCATTCACCTTCATTCTCCACTTTTTCAGCCATTTATCCATGTTGAGTATGTGATCCTATAGATGATGCTAGTTGGCATATCTGATGTGTACATCAAGTATAAAATAGGACCCAAAATGCTACCATGAGGTACTCCTGCCTGAATAAGCTGAGGTGAGCTTATAAAATCTCCTTCTTTCAGCACAAACCTTCGATCAGCTAGATAGTTTTTTAATAACCCATATAAGGCCCACATGCCATACCTTATCAAACGCTTGGGATACGTCAATAAATAAAGCAGAACAGTATTTTCTTTCTTCGAAGGTCCTTTTGATAACATTTACTAATCTGTGCGTTTGTTGGATCGTACTATGTTGTCTTCTGAAGCCGGCCGAATTGATGGTTCGGAATACATTCCTTTGCACTCAGAATCGGGTTCAGCTTAGTCATTAGCATTCTCTCAAACAGCTTTGATGTATTTGATAAAAGGCTAATAGGTCTGTATGATTCTATCTTTGTATGGTCTTTACCCGGCTTAGGAATCATCGTTATCAAGGATTTCTTCCACTCTGTCGGAAAGTACTCAAGGCGTAATATGGCATTAAAAATAAAAAGAATAATTTTCCGGGCTGTACTGGGTAATTCAAATAACATCTTGTTACTGGTTTCATCAAGTCCTGGAGCTTTCCTGATATTCAAATTTGTTAATGCCTGTTCAATTTCCCTTAGTTCAAACCTTATTGTAACTGCCGGATTACCATCGACGGGTTGCAGTTCAGCCAAATCTGTCGACAAATAAATTGCCTTTTTCCTTATCATTCCTTGCCCAACCTCCACAAGAAGTTCGTATAGGAGGCTTGCGTACAACTGGCCTTAGGTTCTTACACGCGCGCCATAGTGAATAATCCGATTGTGGGCTTGCGTCAAGGTGTTCCAGGTAATTTTTAAGCATTCCTACTCTTCGAGAATCTAGAAGCTTTCTTAGCCTCTTCGTACAATCTTTAAGTCTGGTTTTGAGTTGAGGAGATCTATGAGATTGCCACTCTTGCGATATAAGACACTTGAGTTTTCTATACAAAATTTGTGGTAAAATCCACTGGTGAGCAGTAATACATTTCATATATATATATATACATATATATTATATTTTATTATATATTTATATATATATATATATATATATATATATATATATATATATATATATATATATATATATATTGCTGTTGAATAATTAAAGGCATATCATAAAATATTTATTAAAGGAATCTAGCACATATTAACGTAGATTAAATTAAAAATGATTCTAAAAAATTAAATTGTTTATAAAATATTAAGTTAAAAAATAATAGAAAAAAATAAATGAAAAATTTCTCATATAATTTTTTAAATAACTCTGTTATAATTGTATTTTATAAATACTTTTTTAGTCATAAATAAAAATTGTTGAATTGTTGGAGTATGTAAATGATTGGTTTACATATATACATTTTTGAGCAAATTTACTGTGGTTAAAAACATCTTTAATTCATCACATGTTTCATTGGTAGAAATGTGTATGGTTGTCGATGACAATATTGTGGTTCCCACTTTTTTTATACATAGCACAGTTTATTTTAAATATAAGAACGTAAATTGTTTAAGTGTTTTTTATACAGGTTTAGAACTTTGAAATTAATTAAAATAGAGATGAACTCTTTTATTTGACATGAAATTTACTTCATTCGAAAGATTATCTGGCATTATAATTTAAATATGACTTCTGGCCGCGACGGCTGGCTCGTATGTAATTTAATCTGATGTTTAATTTCGGAAGACTTTTTCCAACGTTTTTGGCCGTATTTGGCAATAACGCGGCGAATCTTGTTCTCCAAGTGGTCAATTGTTCGGGTTTATCGGAGTAGACTAGCGACTTTACATATCCCTATAGAAAATAGTGTAGCGGCGTTAAATCGTTGGGTAGTTTTGTTGAAATCATAACTCCTGCATTCATTGTTGACCGTTCTATAGTGGTGTTACTATTAAAATTCAGCAACATAAGTAAGTCAGTAGTGGTGACAAGGGGCTGTCGGTTGGTTATAAAGGGAGTTACATACACAGTGTGCTATATGGACTTCTAGTAGACTAATGTTAAATTCTATTTTATAAAATTTTTATATTTTCTTCAATGTAATGGACCTCAATGGGCATACAAACTAATTAATACTTCATTTTATTTTGGGTGGGCGTTTAGTAGACCAAAGTTAACAGATACTGAGTTGGGGGTCACGGGAATAAATTAACCTTAAATGAATTTTGATGGATATGCTGACTTTGGCTGAAAAATATTGTCTTAATTTTAATTTAGCTTTCCTTTTCACTTCATTTAAATTATAACTTTTATTATTTTATTATTATTTTTGACAAAATATTACTTTGTAATATTTTTACATCGCATTTTGATTGTATTCGAAGAACAATTGGCTAGAGTTGGTAATTGTTTGCTTGCATGTGAATTTATTGAAAATTGTATAGTTTCATTCATTCAAATCCTTTTAAATATCTTTAAAATAGCGGAAACAAAGTGTATAACTAATTTATGTTTTTTTCCTATCTGTTTTTAATTTATTTATTTATTCCTCCCACACTTTAATTACACAACTTTAATGTGAAATGAAATGTCAACATTTATCTTTCGCTTTTATAACGAATTAGAGAATTGACTTTAATTATTTAGACGCATTTAAATGCTTTTAAAATTCTTAAGTATATATAGACAGCACCCAATTTGTTTTTGTTTTCATTTTGAAACTTTAGTATTTATTAGGTGTCACTAAATTACTCAGCCTTGGAGTAAAATGTAGGTGTGAACATGAGAACAAACAGCTGTATACTTTATTCAAAGTCAAAACTTTCTTACTAAATTTAAGTATATTTTGAAAAGTTACATTATATTTTGTATTGAAATAAATAACTAGCTTTCGTTGTCGTGGGCGTAATTTATTGTCAACGAGCCATTTTAAAGTATTTTTCATTTAAATTGAATTTCGTAAGTTTGTATTTACGTATCTATGTATATTGAATTGTAACAAATTTTAATTAAGATGTGTAATCAGATTTTCTTTTATAACTCAATTGCAAACATTTTAGTCAGTCATTTGGTTTCAAGAAAGTTTCAAATACTGAAGTTAATATACGCAAAAATAAAATTTGGACGCGGTGTGTGCACGAGAACCGTATTATGTCATGTATCACAATAATGTATGCGGAAAAATATTTTTATTTCAAGCCACAACTTAGACTTTTTAAAATCATATCATTTAATGGTTAACAATTGCACATAGAAGATTAAACAGCGACTTGTTAGTCAAAAAGCTTATTTTGGTAATTTTTTACGAAACTGGTGATATCTTTTACATAATAAGCCAGAATATAATAATAATATTCACACTTTTAAATAGACCGTAATTTAAAGAGCAAACGATCTTCTTTGATGTTATGATATCGTACTAGTGCATACGTGTACAGTAAATACTCTTCCGAACTAGACTTAATTAAGGTCACAAGTTCAATTCACATCGGCGGTATAAATGTGTTGGAGAATTTGTTTGCAAATAACAATAAGTAGAATGGAAAACCCTTCTCATAGTCTAGATTAGAGTGTGCAGCCTGTAAGATTTCTGTATGTTAGAATAGCGGATAAGATGTTTAAAGAGCTTGAAATTAGAGATCAGCAACTGTGATAAGAGAAGGCACAAGTGACAAAGAAAACTAATTTTATGAATGACAAGTAAAATTTATGTGGAAGTTGTGACTCGTGATTAGGAAGGCCTGATTGGTAAAGGAGTGGAAACTGTGAATCTCTGCTAGAGCCACAAGTTAGTGTGATTTAAATGGTTTCGAGGGTGAAAGATTCAATCCAACTACAAAGGACATTGCATAGTTCGAGCCTGTGAAACTGCAATGGGTAATTTTAGTAAAATAAATATAGTCGGTAACAGAGTAAGAAACAAAAATGATAGTAAAAATTGATTTGCTGATATTTGCAATCAAATGTACTCTTTCGCGTGATGTAGCAATTTGCTATTAAAAAAGTGAGGATGGAAGGTTAGATTCCATCACTTCCACTAATAACTAGCTAAATGCAATAAAGCCTATAATTCTAAAAAATTTTTTAAATGAATTAGCGAACCTTAGGTCTTAAAAAATTGTTTTTGGTTGGATAAAATTATTTTTGAAATATTAAAATTGTCTTAACTTAAATTATTTCAACGCGAAAACAAAAGCAAAATTGTTATAAAACTTAATGAATGATATTTTACGTCCTTAATAAATATGTTGCAGGTTTTTGCAACAAGGATTCTAGCGACCGTCTCTTATATTTAAAGAGACACAGAGAATGAATGATTAATCTAATTTAATTATAACGCCAACATGGCAAAATGATGAGAAAGAAAAATATGGGCTTTTCAACAAAAACTTGATAAATAGTGAAACAACAAAACGAACATTTTGTCTGAAGATTACTGCTTAAGAGAAGAGAAGACTCATAATTTTTTTTTATTTGTCTTAATCTATAAATTCAATATCCTTACAGACTCTAACAATATTTAATAAAGAAATAAGGAACAATATTTTTCTTAACAGTGTGTGTGCATGTTGTGATAATAATCAATAAATATATAATATTTATAAAATTCAGAAAAAATCTTTAATAACAGCAAAAGAACAAAAATTGTTTCTGAACAAATTCGACAGTATTGATATGGACATTGTAGCTTACGTCCCAAACTATAATTGCATATTCCAGAACAGGTCTAACTAAACTTGCATACTCTTTGGCCCAGCGTTTTATAAATTCCAAGACAGATCGGGCATTATTTACTGTAAATGAAATGTGTTGTATAAAATTCAGTTTGGAATATAGTAATACACCTAGCTCAGAAATTGCTTCAACTTTGTTCAATATTCCATCGTTCAAGACATATTCAACATTAAAATGTGTTCTCCAATGGCAACACATACTGCTGTACTTTTTATAATTAAGTGGCATAAGATTAATTTTGCACTAGGAACTAATCGCATTTAAATCATGTTGCAAGAAGATATGATCCGGATAACAATTATAAGTTAAAAATTTTTGACATCTTCGGATATTTGAAAACTTTTTTAATGCTGATAAATCAATTATGAACAAAGAAAATAACAATGGCCCTTGTGGTATATCAGATTTAACATTATCGGTTTATATGTCAGATTCTTCAAGGAAGCTTTCTGAATTCTCTTCAACAAATGAGAGGAAATCCATCTTAAGAGTCGACTATGAATCCCATGCAATTAAACTTATGTCATAAAGGCTTTACTAAAGTCGGTGTATATAACATCAGATTTGTAATTGTTGAGTAACCTTTTCGAAAACCATGTTGAGCAGACGATAAACTTGATGACAAATTTAATCGGTAATAATTTTTTCAAAAAATTTAGGCAGAGTACTAAGCTTAGCAATACCCCTATAATTTGCGATATTACTTTTACAGCCAGATTTGAACAACGGAATTATAAACGAATATTTCCAGAATGTGGGAAAATTACCATTTTTAGTTTATATATTAAAAATGTATGTTATAGAAGAAGGAAAAGCAGCAGCACAATTGATAAGAAGAAAACTGGGGATACCATCAGGGATGGATTTATGATTTATGTGAGAGAATTTCAGTTTAGTTAGATAAATAAATGAAGATACTGCATCCACAGGCGCAATAAATATATCCAAAATTGATGACTCAAGAAAAGGATATACAAAAGTTTCATCATATCGTTCATCAGAATATGTCGTTGAAAAAAAGTCAGCAACAAGATTGTTTATTGTTAACTCATCATCAGATTTACCAGAATCAAGTCTCAAGAAAGTAGAAATGGAAAAAAGGAGTTCAACCGTAACTGGTTATTGAGACAAACTATAGAACTCTATAGCAGAAATCTTCGAGAACATTCTCAATAAGTTTAGTATTTTACGATTAGAAAATGTATATTTTTAAGAATATGGAGGTAGTAAATTAGCAAAACAGCCTTAGAAAATGTAAAATGTAAAGTAATCACAATATTCTAAAAAGCCAATTTAAAAAAACTACGTATTTCACAGTTAAAATTGGTTTTCAAGGAAAATCAACAAAATTGTCTTTTTTTTTTAAAATACAAAATTTTAATTTTCCTAAAAAGCATATTTTCTAAAGTAAGTAGAACAAAAATTTATGGTCATCTTTGCTGGCTCTTTGTCGATTTGGCGAAACACATGAAACAACTAAAGTAAAACTTAGTATTCTGTTGAGATAATCAGGGCCAACCAAAATGACTAGAATTTTTTTAAATTGTAAAAATTGACAAAATCCTGGTTTTCGCAATAATAAAAACAATACCTAAACAGTGTTATTTAATATAAAAGATTTATTATAATTCATCCATGACGAAGTTTTAGTCCTTAGAGAAAGGAAAAAACTTTCCTTTTTGTTGTCTTACAATCATTTAATTAAATTTGTGCTTGAATAATTTTTCTTTTTGCACTTTTACTTTTCTGCTGTAGCCAATATTTGACAAAATAATTGGGCGTAAAAATTTAATGTTATTTAATATAATTAACACCTTTTTACAAGCATTTAGTCATTTGGTAAATGGTAATGCCTTAGCATTTACTGCTAATGGCTTAATCATCAGGTTCAGATGGGTTTTAAGTTTTTTAGAGTGCAAATTTATTTTTCAGTGATTGTAAGAAGAAAAAAAAAGAAAATGATTTTGATAAGACTTTTGCTTTGCCTATCCTTTTTGTGACAAGCAAACGATTTGATGAATCTTTGATTAGACCCTTTTCAGCCTTCCTTTTTTTAATTAATGAACAATTATAATGAGTTGTCTGTTCAAATATTTAAAGAAAATTAAAATTTACTTAACCAAGCAAAGAAGTGAATGGGCGTACGCACAAACTCGTGTACAAATAAATGAAATAATAAATAGACTTTAATTAAAGTAATTTAATGGGCTTCAGCTTGTTTATGCTGCTTTTTAGTTGCACATTGGGGCTTAGAATATAAAAAAACCTGCATGACCTCCTGATATCTTTTCAAAATGATGAAATGTAACTATGATAAAATCCATCACAAATCCATGATCATAAACAAACGACACTGATGAATTAACTTTTAAATTAATCTTTTGGATCGATATTCAAGATCTTAAAGCAGCATGAGCCCTGAATTCGTTTATTTTTTAAATTTTGTTTGCCAAATTAAATATCAAGAAAAAGGTTTTTTTGTTTAATTCTCTATATTAACAGCTGTAATGGAAGGAAATGAGATCATGCTTTACATCACTAGAGCAAAATAAAGACCATTTCTATTTGAGATTTTTACCTTGATTAACGCTCAATTAATATAAAATGTTTTTTCTAAGTAAGCTAATATGCATATAATTGAGACCCCTTAAAGTTATAATATCTAAGTTGGGGTAAATTATTAAAAGTGAAATATTAGCTCATCTTTGGGCGATTGAAAATTTTGTTTGAATTCTGCCATTTCTTAAGAATTAATATATTTTTAGGGCATCAATAGATATGATATTCTTTATATCAGAATTTTATGAACAAAACCTAACTTATATTTGAAAACTCATTGAAATGTATGTAAATAAATTTAACTTGACAAAATTGAAAAGTTATAAACTATTATAGAAAAATTTAGAAAAATTTAGAAAAATTATTAGAATTAAAAAAAATATAAAATGTAAGAAAAATAAAATACAATAGAAGTACCAAATTAGGTTCCATACTTTAAACAACTGAAATTGAAATAGTTTTAAAATTTCCTTCCTTGGTATAAAAAAGATGTCCACTTTATGGTTTATTCGTTTTTAATTCTAAATTTTTCTAAATTTAACAAAAAAGCCAAAGAAACACTTTAATTAATATTAGAAATATTATTCCTTGCCATTTGCCCCGCAATTAGATTCTGTGCCTTTTTATTTTGTACATAAGCTCCGCTTTTTAAATTGGGTTTTTTTTTTTGTTTTTATTCCAAAATTCAAATTTAAAACTATTTTGTATTATAAAATTTGTTTGTTATAAAAAATTGCTTTATTGTAGCTGCACAGTATTTATTGGTTTTAATTTAGTGAAGCGGAAAAAACGTTAATTGCTTTTACCAATACAGCAAATTCCAGTAGAATAATTAACAGAACTGCATAAGAATGAAACTGCTATAGTGTGAAATAAACTAAAAGAAGAAAGCGAAGGTTTTTAATAAATTTTTAAAAACGGATTTATTTTTAATATGTTTCGGAAGTAAATTTCAGTCTAGTCTTTTAAAAAAGAAAATAGTTCGCATTAAAATGTAATTAAAGTTCAACAGATGTGGAAAGTGACAAAAACACATTATGCAATTCCATATGCGAAGATCTTAAATTAAAATTAAATAAACATTCGACTATAGGATATAAATTTTAACAGCTTTCAAACTACAACAACAGATTCATATTATTTTAATAGCATATTTACACGATTTTAGGCAGCAACAGATGGTAAGATCAGTATCATTTTTCATGTATTAAATAAGGCCTTCAAGAAGGCCTTATTTAATACCTTAATGACCTTAATGACCTGCCTTGTGTCACTTAGTTTTATGTGTTCATACCAAACATCTATATGTAAGCAATTGTTAGTTTAACAATTTAAAATAACAATTGAAATTCTTGGTAACCATTTGAAGTTTTAATATTTCAATGCGAAATAATCTAAATAATCTAAAAATACGAACATATTTCAGAACAACAACTGTAATAAATAATACATGATAATACAATAAATAATGCATGGAAAGAATTTTATTTGGATAAGATCCACATAAAGTAGCATGTTTTGTGACCGTGCAATCAACTTGATTTATCAAGGAAAAAATAGAAAATTTCGGTTTAACTTTTCCTCATTTAAAAAATATGTCAAAATAAACACGAATATAAAAGAACTTAAAATGCGTAGAACTAAAAATAAAAAGATTTAAACTTAGGAGATAAAAAAACTATAGTGCAAATGTTTTTAAAAATATAATAAAATAAATATCATATAATTTGTTTTTTTTTCTTGTTATTGATTTTTGTATTTCTTTGTATAAATGCACGAAGAAATACATTATTTCTGAAAATGATTAACAATAATTTTTTTTTTTAATTAGCAACTTTAGAGCGGTTTCATTAATAGTATTTTAGCACCGGAGTACAGGATATTAACGCAATATTTTTCAATAATATCTTTTGCTTATCAAAATGATTTTATAAATAATTATTACAATTATGGAAAAGGCAAAGCTAATTGAATGTAAAATTAGTTTGTCAATCTATCGACACTAACGACATTTTAATAGTAAAATAATTAAAAGACAAATATTGTGAAGACAAAAAAAAATTTAATAATTGCTCTTAATGCATAACAGCTCATATTTAGGTTACGCATGTTAAAATATAAAGCATACTTAGCGATGCTCATGTGTTGTATAGTTTGCATAAATAAATGGAAATTTCAACAGATAATTTAAAACAAAGGAAATCGATTGAATGATAAAGAATATTTAATCAATTAAATAAAATCGTATTCCCTGCATATTAAATTATGAGAATAAGTTTTAGCTAACAAAGGAAAAAATACATATCCAACACCTATGAACTGAATAATATGGATAGTTAATGCCTTTTTTTTAATTTTTGCCCATAATTCAAAATTCATTAACACTATTATAATAAAATTATAAATTAATTATAAATTTCAGAAGTAATTTATTAATTAGGCACAAGGTCTTTATAAAAAAAGTTAGTTAATCTTTTTATTTTACTTTTTATTTTAGCTCGCGAAGATGGCACCCAATGGCAATGAAAAAATGTATAAAAAGAATTTATCAAATTAATCATTAAAAAAACAGTAATATTCTTAAAATAGTCTTATTTTAATAACTACTTAAAAACCTAATACCTAAAATTAATTAATTTCTCAAAAAGCAGATTAGGAAATTGGTAGAATTGTCATTAAATATTTTTTAAATCAAATATATGTAAATTTAGTTCGCTAAATAGTATCAACATTAAACGTGTCCCTTGGATCCCTTCCATACATAGCTTGCAAACATTATTTTTCCTCTATTTTGCTGTTCATCTGATATTTAAAGTTGATACTTACTATCATTACCGGTATTTTTCTTCAAAGCCATTTATTCTATATTCTGTCTACGAATTGAACTATGTGGGGAGAGCTCCCTTTAGAAATATACTGCAGTTACGCGTAAAAGTAACGAGGAATCGTCGTTTCTATTGCAAACATTCGATTTATTATAAACTTAATTTCTTATTAGAAAATAGTTGTTCAATCTAATGCAGAGTGTGTAAAAAATGAATAACAATTAAATAAAATTTGAGCGAATATTCTGCCAACAGTATAAAAACAGCAAATATCTATATCACATTTATTGTTCTTCACGGATTTTTTACTTCGTAGTTTAATTTTTTGCTGGCTCACATAATATTTTATGGCAAATCAACTATGCAGTGACATGAATATTCATCTTAGGAAGATAGTTTTTTAAATTGATCAGTTCGTAGCCTTCGAGAGATGCATCTTTAATATAAATTAGTTAAAATATTAATAAATATAATAAGATAGTCGTTTTAAATTTGTGTATAATTTATAATTATTTTTGTTTTATATCTGCCTATCCTTTGTCAACCCTTTTATGATCGCTAAACGCGGCCATTGTTCATAAATTATATGGTTTTCAAGCGACATTTTCACAGCTTTATACAATGCATATGTTATCGAAATCGATTCAGAATGTAGGGAGCTACAAGTCTTTTAGAACCTTACTAACACAAGCGCAGATATCACTTATACGTCGTACCTATCCACCTAGTATTTAAATTAAGATGTTTGAATAATTTTGAAAAATTATGTTTTTATAATAGTCGCAGACTCCAGCCAAATGATTCGACTGAAACTCTCATGAACTGTCGGCTTTAAGTAACATTTTTTTAAGACAAAGCCAAAGACAGTAACCTAAGATCTATAAATACATTTTTTAAGTTATTTGATTTTATATTATTTTTAAGGCTTCAGAGTATACAGAACAGAAAAGAGGACAATAAAGTTAAAAAAACATAAAGAAATCTTACAAGAGGATGACAAATTTTAAACAGAACAGAAAATTAATTTTAAAAAACAGAAACATTTTGGTAGCTTCTACTACCATTATATTCAAATTCTCATCTTCTAGTTAATGTATATCTTCTGTGACATTGAGCGTTGTTTTCTCAACCTGCAGCGGTGTATTTTCAAACCATTTTGTTATGCGAATTTTTGTCATGTTGTCGATGCCATAAAAATATTTACATAAAAAAACATAAATATTTATATGCATATATAAATTCTAATTGAGGTTATTATTTTCGATGTGATCAATAATGTTCACGTTGCAGTTTTGAATGCACATCACATATATCAGTAATTTAGACTTTGCACTTTCGAGTTTTTTCATTGCTATTGTGGTAAATCCCGTTGATAAAAATGGGATTTATCACTACACTAGACAATGAACAGTTATATGTGCATTACAAAAACTTAGCACTAGGTTGGCATTAGCGACAAAACCAAATAAAGCCTTCAAGGCCCATCAAATAATCTGATAACAAAAATAGTCATAGAATGTTGTTATAACTCTCAACAACAAGATAAAGAACACTTACATTCTCTTTTATTTAAATTAACTTTCTTCTCGGTTATTACACTGTTCATTGCTTTCCTATCAAAATCTCTTAAGAATTAAAAATTTTAAGAAGTTAAAAAAGAAATGGAACGGAACCTCAACGATTTTTATATGGCAGCCTGTGTATGGCTTATGTGCTGGGCACATAAGGACAATCTAGCGTAAAGATAAAATAATGTCGCTTCTAATATTAAGGACACAAAGCTTTTAATACCTGATATTAAAAAGTCGAAAATGTACTGCGATAGGATGCTGTTATCAGAAAGTAAGAGACATGACAAAAATTCTGTATGATGATTTAAGTTAAGAAAACATTTAGCTTGTAGAGCTTAGCAAATGCACACAGAGATTTCTAACTAAGATGTCAAAGCGATGAATATTGGACGGAACTAACTGGAAACTGCTAAAAAATATCGTTAACTAATGGAATTCACAGTATAGGATTTCTGCGGTTTGCTGGTATGTCATCAGACTTGAGAAGATTTCCGTTCATTTAATCTAATATCACCTAAATAGTCAATAAAATAAAAATCTCTTAATTTTTTGCAAGATGTTTTTGAAAGTCGGGCAAGGCATGCGACAATAGGAATAAGCCTAATTAATATGCTGTTTTCCAACTCAATACACAATTATGAAATTTGTTAATAAATTTAGTAAACAAAAATTATTATTTGGTAAATTAATTAATAATTTTAAAAACGACTCAAAAAGTAAAAATTATATAAAAAAAATTAAAAAATGTTAAACTGAATAGAGCAAAAATAAGTAAAAAATCTATTATCCATTTTTTCCATCTAAATTAATGTGACAACAACAATTCAGTTAAATTTTTTACTACCAAAAGGAAATTTCATTTTTATTTTTATATATATATATACATATATATATATATATTTTATATATATATATACATATATATATATATATATATGTATATATATATATATTTATAATGTAGATATAACTCTAATGGCATTACTATTGTGCTTCTTTTACTTTTGTTACTTGTGCCACTTTACTAACGTAATTGACTTGATAACAACTTGTTAGTCTTTTCACTTGTTTCATAAAGTAGAAATGGAGACATAAACGGACGACACACAATTACTATTTATATTATTATATTTTTGTTTCCATAGCGATATGAAATCAAATGTAATTTTATATATATTTATTAAATACATCTTTGAATTAAACCAAAAATTACTTCATTTATTCAAGAAAAAATATAAGGTAATAAATTTAACATACAGTATTTTATAAGTGTTTAACTGTTTAAATTTATAGCAACAATATAGCAGATGGCCTTATCTTTTTAAACGTTTTAGGCTGTCACTTGACATTAGTATGGAGTATGTTATTCTGTCACCATTATACCGACTTTCATTACATGCATAAAAGAATCTTAATTAAAATATAAAGGTTGTCCTTATAGAAATTCTGATTGTGTTTAGGTTTTTAAATATTAATGGGTAGAAACCTCAATTTGACACAAAGTTTTCAATTATGTATCTACAATATCAACATGAACAAAAAAATTATAAGAAAATAAATAAATTATTACATTAAAACTTCCTATAGAATAATTATAACATAAAAATTTTCCATAGAAAAATTATGACTGATGAAAATTTTTAATGGAAAAATTATGTAGAGATTCAACTTTTTATAGAAAAATAATGATTGAAATCTTTTTATAAAAGAATTATGAAATGTTATACAGAAAAATTCTGATCAATATATTATAGATGATATGTTACTTGATTCCATACTTTACCTAACAGATTATAGAAACGTAAATGATTTTAATGTTTGAACGGAACATTGTGTTAGGAATGAACACAATACGATCAAACACGACACGAAAATACTTCTTCACATATTTCAAAAGCAGTCAAACAATATATCGAATTTCGGATCTGTAACGTTTGGTACGTTCTGCGATCAATTAACCGTGGCCCAATTAGATGCTACTTTTCTTTATTAGAAGAAATAAATCGCGAGTCATTTTGTAAACCACAAAGATTGGGAACTGTGGTAGCCAGCTACGAAAGATTCTTTAGATGACACATTTATTCATCATTTTTGAAAAGTATAGCTACACTGTCGAAAAATACAATCCACTCACAATTTTTTACTTGAAATACCAATGAGAGCGATAACATTAAATTATTACAATATTTACATAATCTAAAACCAATATGGATTGTACGCCTGAAATATCAGAAAGACCAAACAGTCGAAGTGCGATTTTAAGGTTGCTATGAAGAGTTAAAAATGGAAAAAATTGTGCAATATGACGTTAGCATTTTTTATAAAATTAAATAATAGGAAAAAATTTGTTTTTGCTTCTCCTGATTGCTAGTTTTGAGGCCACTACTAAACAGTTTTTAAAGGCATACTTTGTTTTATTATATAATGTAACACTATCATAACTAATCAAGTTTCACAAACTAAAACTTGGCCAAACAGAGGTGTTTATCGTCTATAATAAATAAACAGCGCTTAGTGCAATAATATCGTGATTAGATCATTCTTGTTTTTCAACAAAGTTATCATTTCAGCCAGCTATGCGTATGATCAATTAATTAAAAATTCCATATACGCGGGCACTCTAAACGTTTTTTGTTTTTGAAAATTTCATATTTTTTTACAAATTATTGGAACATAACGAATATAAGCCAAAAATGGCAAACAAAAACCCATGTGACAACATTATTATTGCCTTTTCCTTTACAACGATAAAAAATACTATTTCGAACAATAATTTGCCCATAGCTATATCGACAAATTTACAGGCTGTTGAGTATAAGTCAGATGGGAAGGAACATCGTACCTTGCACAAAACTTAATACATCAATATTTATTAGAAGAAAAAAAAATATTGACAACATTAAGTAATTATTTTTTTTAGTTGCATTGTATTTGAAACAAAAATCACTTTAAAAGCCATGCGAAAAAATGCTTATTCCCTTCTCATCATACAGACGATATTTTTCGCAGCAATGATTTGAATGTAATGGGGTGATTCTTCTCGTTTAATGAGACTCTTTATCACAATCTTACATACTCAGCTAGAGTTGGGTGATGTGATGTGACGTGCCTGGCTTCTTTAGACACATTCACTAATAAAACCCCCACTATGTCGTTAAATAGTTCTTAGCTTAATCAACTGATAAATTCCTTATTAAATTCCATTCTACTGTACTCAATATCTATGCACTAGCTTTGTTTGCTTTTTTATATACCCTTCGCTATAAATAAAGAGGTATATATAAGTTTGTCATCCCATTTGTAGTTCCGATAATATTTCCTAAGATACAGATCGACTAAGCGATGTTGGTGTTCGCATTGAAATCAAATTTTGTAAGGCACTAGAAGAGGAACAGAAAATTTAATTTTGCTATTGAAAATCAGTCAAATCGGTCCGATAGCGGTGGAGATAATCTCCAAAAAAGCTATTGCTTTTTGCTTCACTGTATTGAAAACCGAAATTTTTAAGACAAAACTCAAAATTTCACAAATTCGACAAAAAATTTTGCTTTTCTGAAAAATTATTTTTACCGTAAAAAAAATTGTAAGAAAAATCTCGGGTTTTATAAAAAAAAAAAAAAACAACAGGATATCGATTGTTGCTTTATTTTTCATTTAAAAATTGTAAAGGCTACAAATCATGACAATAAAAAAACAATCACGTCAGTGCGATAAATGTACAAGTACGAAGGGATATACAAGATTCGGCATAGCCCACTATAGCATTATTATTGATTTTTTCCCATTTTTGGTAGAGGGAAGGAAATTTAATGTTTATATTCTTTCCATGTACATATATTTGAAGGAAAAGAGTATCAGTGTTTAGTTGATTTCTTTTCTGATTCCTTTTTAATAAAACTTTGATGTCCGTTGAACAAAGAATCTTTAAGATTTAAGTAAAAAAAGACAAAGAACATTTATCAAATATATTATATTTGATAAATTTGAAAAAACATTTATTTGCTTTGAAAAGCTGTGAAAAATTATTTAGTGCAATAAATTTTAAAGTAAGAATGATTTTTATTTTATTTGCCTGTATCGGGTCCGATAAACTTTTTAATAAATAACTATTTTAAAGAAATGAATTAAGTATGTATATCGAACTAAAAATTAGTGTTATAAAATAAAAAATAATAAACACTTTTTGGATTTTTTAAATCAGCATTTTAATTAAAAACAAATAACAGGAACAATTATTAAAGACTATAAAAATAAAGCGTGATTTATCTCGATTGAGCAATTTATAATTTGAAAAAGTCCCCTTAAAAATGTGCAGTGAATTTTTTAGAATAAATAAAATAAAATGTATTCAAACTATACCGCTTTAAACTTCAAAATATAACGCTTGTATTTCCTTTCACATACTTTCGTATAATTCTTTTTATTAATTAAAATAAAAATTAATATAAAATTTCAAAATATTGCATGAATAAATATGCAGATAGAGCATACGCGATGCTCCGAATTGGATCATATCAAATTTCGAAATATTATTTCGGTGCTAGGGCAAAGGGAGAAAAAGCTCACTTCATATATTTTTAGCATACATATCGCACGCTAAATACAAAAGGCTCACAACTCAAAATGCTAAAATTTTTAGGAGAGACAAAAAAAACAAATTTTTTCATTTTTTATTAATTATTTATAAATTTTTTTGTTTATCCTGAAGATGCCAACCAATGGTTTGGCGAAATATTGAATAATAATAAAAAATAAAGTTTTAAAATTTTTTTATTAAAGACCTACTAAAAAATAAAAATTTCAATTTTTTATTTACAACATTACATTAAGTTGGCCAGGAAAGTCGTGTCGCTGTTTCTTTCCTTTATTTCTATATTTCTAAACTTAAAAGTGTCTTCACTTAAAAATCTTAAAAGAAAGGATATAAAATGAAATAGTCAAAAAATTGTTTTTATGACACCCGAAACAATAACAATTAATTTTAACAATTGGTCACGGAAGTGGAAGAGACACAGAGAAAAAAGAAAATAAAACAGAAAAAAAATCAATGGGAATGATAAAGATGATTTATTTGTTCAATAAACTATAGCAGTTAATCTAACAACAACCGTGAAGGAATACTTGAATGTAAGAAATTAACTTTAATGTAAATACATCATGAATGAAGAGAAACGAATAGTTACAGCGTAAATAGAAAACCAGTTGTGTATATATACACGTTATTACAAGTAAAAGAGAGAAAGAAGAGAAAATAAATTTATTTTTATTAAAATGATTTAAAAGAGAATAGTTTAATAGAATTTCTTACTGCCATTTATAAACTTCCTTTATTACGTATTTAAAGTTCCTGATCAAAGAAAGTGTTTAGGCCTTGTGAAAAATAGAAAAATTTTAAACTAACAAATTTGCTTCAAATTATAAATTTATATTTGCATTTAATTTCTTTTCTTTATATAATTCTCCGAAAATATTAAAGTCAATGCATTGCTTGGAATCCATATACAAATTGACTCTGATTCTATTATATTAGTTTTTTGTTAATTTCCACAACTGTAGTTAAAAATTCTTTTAACATCGTTAAAAGATGACTTCTTCCCACCGTCAATTTAACAAAGTTTATCAGTCACTAACGTGAGAGTTCTTGTGCTTTTATGCTTTAAATTTCTGTCACTGCAACAGAAGTTTATACTGCACAGAGCATTTATTCGTAGAAGCGATATACCTACAAGAAATAAAACGAAAGTTAAAACAGGTGATAACCACGCCTACCTCCTAATCAACTCAAATTTTTATGTGGCCATAACTTGAATAAATATCAATAGGATTTGACAAATTTTATACGTAGGCTCTGTTTATGATCTTATAACGGTCCACCATAAGTGGGAGTGCAATCCGATTAATAGCTGTAGCCTGAACAAATATTGAGCAAAAACGACTAGCACTTACATACATAATTTTAATGATTAGGAATGACAAGGGACAATGTACATAACTTTTATTCCACAGAATAAAAGCGAACACTAAATTTCAACGCTTCAAACGCGCCTTTCATATGCTTTTTTTTTACTTCAAAAACAGCAGCCATTTTTATTATTCATGATTGTAAATTTATTAACTTTTATAACTTATATCGGATAATTTATTTTTACTTTTTACTCAACTGTTCACAATTTGATTCTTGATTCAAAAATTTTAAAAAGTAATCAAAATTTTTTTTTATAATTTATGCTATAATTACAACAAAAAAATAAAAAAATTATTTGTTTAAATTATAATTAAAAAAAAAAAATAAATTATATAAATTATAAATTATATACAATAAAAAAAGAACTATTTTATTTGTTGAAACTTCATTTTAAGAACAAAATGTAATTATACTGATTTCCTGTTTTGTTTATAGTTTTAATGTTTATTTAATATTCTTTCCATTCGTCATGTAATAAAATCATTTATTTTATTGTTATTTTTTTATACCCAAACTATAAAGTAACACAAAATCTTAAATAAAAAAATATCATTGCTCTTTATTTGTTGCTTTGCAGCGTTAACAGAAAGGTCAGCAATATTTATAGTATTTAACACAAAAAAAAAAAAAAAAAACGAAATACAAATTTTAATTAACTTAAACCTTAATGCCATCAGTGACATCTTTTTAGTGGATTTTTAACTACACAACCACCAGAAAAAATTTTTTGAAACAAAACAATACAAGAAGCAAGTTTAAAATTAACTACAACGAAACCAACGACTGCAATTACCCCTCATTTATAAAAATGCCCTCTTTATTAGCACGTGCACTCACAACTATCAGCAGCCGCAGCAGCAGCAGCAATGCAGTAGAAAGTTTCAATCGAGTAAAATTTGCAACAAAAAACTACACAACTATTGTAGCAACACTAATAAATGATACATATTTACAGCTAGAAAATACTACTACAGCACTAATAGCCTCTAGTAATTCCTGGCTGAATAGCACATATTTCACAAACAGTAGCAGTAGTATAAATAATAATCCCGGTCGTTTAAATATGTCAGCAACAGCAGCTAACAGCAACCAGCTACCACACATTCAAAATGTTTTTGAACATTTTGTAAACCTCACCAACACCTCCATATCTATAACAAATAGTAGTTTATTGGATAGTGAAGTGGCGCCCACAGAAACACCTTATGTACCATATGTCATGCGTCCCGAAACTTATATTGTACCAGTGTTGTTTGCTTTTATATTTATTGTTGGTGTACTGGGCAATGGAACGCTTATTATTGTCTTTTTGACAGTGCGGCAAATGCGAAATGTACCAAATACGTAAGTACTTTTATTTTTTATTTAATTAATTTTTATTTATTATTTGGGAAAAAAAGAAAAGATAATTTAAGCTACAATTCAGTTATTCCTAAATTTTAATTTAGAAGTTTCTATCTGTCAGACAGACTTACCAAAAATATGTTCAACTGACGGGCATTAATTAATAATTAAATTAAGTTCTCATATGACATAATGTCTTTCATAACCAAAGTAATGTGCAGCTAAAATACGGAATTTACATCTGTTCACACAAAAATATCAGAAAAATTAAAAAAAAATGTTCAAATGTAATTTGAGACCAAAATTATTCTAGTAATCAATGATAACTTTGTCCAACAACTATCGATTATTTTACACTTTTCGATACAAATTATACTGGATGCGTTACAAAAAGCTTTTGCCATGATTTTGTTCACCACTAGACCTACCAAGATAAGATTAAATTACATATTCTGCCGTGGGGTCTTGTGTGTTTTAATCGATCTATATATTATGTTTACATGATTTCCGAATCGAGTATGTAAATATAAGCTATCGTACCACCTAATGCATAGGCAGTTCTTTCATTTCAAATATCGCATTCTAAAATGCATTATTTTCTAAGAGAGGCTTTGTTTCCCTGCTTAAGAAAAGTATAGAAGAGAGAAGAAAGAGTATTAAATTTCAGATATGCCAAATTTTTGGAAGTAAAATGAATATCAGAAACCAATTAAGACACTAAAGATCGTACACTCAACTTGAAAAACGAGTAAAAAAGAACTATTTCTTTAAATTGAAAGACTAGAATGCGAAATATATTCATTGCAGCGTGATTTAAGATTCTTAATATGAAGAATGGAATTTATTTTAAGAATAATCGGTTTCTGATTTTGGGCTTACACAAATTCATTAAACTTAAGATTTTTTCCCGTACTACTTCATGGATTCCTACTGCCTCTTTGAAATCATTGACTTCTCTTGACTTCTTCAAAGTTAAAGCCAGCAAAAGATTTGGGGTATGCCAAATGGCATGGCTTAAGATGTAGCGATTTTGGTATTGCTGTTTTGTATACTTTATTGCTTTATTTTTATGTTGCTTTGTTTATATTTTTTTTTCTCAGCAATAAATGCCATGTCTTCTGCTTTGATTTCTAAGTATTTGACAAAAAAGCATAATGCCAGCATTTCTGCTACAGGTGCTGTTTAATCATTTAATTTTACTCTATCAAATTGTTTTCGGGTTGAGCAGATCGATTCTGAATACAATAAGTGACAAACATTTTTCTTTTTTAAAGGCGTTGGATGTTATGAAGGATATTTACCCAAAAATAGATTTGCAATTGTATACTCCTTTTTTGTAATGGCACAACAAACCGTTCTTCATGTAATTCTAAGCGATTTTCTGCTACAGTTTTTATAATATTTTTTCTCCTTAAACTTTTTTAACATCTCATAGATTTACATATTTCAGATATTTTTATAACGATTGAAATACTTAAAAGTTGTTGTAGTATTCTTTGTTAAGGCCTGCATTTTATTAGAACAGTACTCTATATTTATTGGGTATACCAACAAACTGTTCAGGGTGTGTTATTTAATGAAATGCTTGTGTGTAAAAAACAATTATAGAACACGTCTGATGAATTTCGTAATCACTTAAAGGCTTCTACTTTTTTCAGAAATATCACATGTTACTTGCATTAACGTATAGAATCACTACACACATTGTTTAATTCACATAAAATTTATTACCTGTAGAAGAGCAAATTTTGTTTGAAACCACAATTTTTCATTTAATGTTAAACATTAAAGTCTTTTAATTTTCATTGTTCACAACCAAGGATGCAGGTGTAACAAGAGTAATCGTAGCAGTTTACAAATTACAAAAATCTTTTCTGTTGTTATTCTAATAAAAAAGAATTTGAAAAGAAGAAAGCTGCATCCAGCGTAAGGATTCAATCATTATTTTTAATACATTTTCTTCTTACTTAATGAATTACTCGTAGTATGAGCAGTAAATTCAAAATATAAAAAATCAATCAGAATATAAATGAGTTGAGTTATCTGGAAACGTTGGATAGAATGAGATATAATAATTGTGGCGAATTTGTCGCCGATTTTTTAACATTATTTCCTTTCTTCGTTTAAACTATTTATATGAAAATAAACTAACATATTTTTATTTAAGAACAAAATTCTAAGCCCAACGTTTTTTAAATTTTCGTATTAAGAATTTTTTTGTATTGCCAGGGGCGAGCTGGTGTTCACTCGTGCTGGCATTGTGAACCTTAAAGAGGATGATTTGTCTTTATTATTATTATACTCAAGCGACAAATACCGGAATTTCGGGTTTTTATAGTAAATTAAATAATGTATTTAACAGAATTCTTTATTTTTACTGAAACAGAATTCAAACAAAAAACAAAATCAGCAAACATGCTTTCAGCGACTATAGAATTAAAAAATTTAGAAACTTTACAGAAAAAAACATTCAGTATAATTTCAACGCAATATTGCGTTGGTACGAAAGAAAACTTTAAAACTGAACCATAAACTAGCTGACGTATTAAACAAGTGAACAAATTATATTAAAGAATATTGTCGAGTGCATAGATAGACGCCATTATGAAACAATATGCTGGAATAGTTTGTACAAGTAAAAATTTTATTAAAAGAAAAACTCGTTAATTAAAACTTTTCAAGCAACTCAACTGAAAAAAACTAAAAACTAAATTAAAAGGATATCAAATAATTATAACGTAAAACATCTTTTTTAAAAATCTTCATATAAAATTTTAATAAGAAAAGTTTAGAAATAAGATGGTAAGTCAAACAAAGTTGGAATACTAGTGTATTAAAACATAAGACTTATTCAGGAGTCTCTTGAAAGTTTTTTTCCGAATCAAATGTGGCTATTTTTTCTTATTCTGTAAATTATCCACACCAATATTTTCTGTTTGTACAATATTTCTCTTACTCTGCAAGTTTTGTATACAAAATTTTATTTATATTCCTATAGAATAGATTCGTCTTATTTTTAATACTTTAAAAACAAGTTAGTTTGGATGATCTGATAAAGTTCTTTAAATAAAAGCAAACAAGCTGTAGATTAACCAACACTAGTGATTAACGATCAAGAAAATCCTGAAATGAATGTGATAATTGTAAAAAATTACGAATTTTTATAGTAAAACTATTCAGATCTTTCTTAACAAATTACTAACTAACTTTGATGAAAAACTCCTACACTGAAAAGATACTCTGAAAACATTTTTATCTTAAACAAATCATTAATTTTTTTAGCGAAGTAATAAAACACTTAAAGAATAATGACCGATATTAAAACGCGATATTTTTAGTTTAAATAAAATTAAGAAAAATAAATTAAATGCTTAAAATTTTATGACGGTAAATTTGTCAACATATCATCTTTAGATAGGACTGCAAAATTATTATTTTTTGTTTTATTAAAAAAAATTTTTTTTCTGAATTAGTAATTGGAATAGTTAATCACAGTTTCAATAATCACAAAGTTCCAAAAAATTATAATGATTTTTCACCCATCCTTTTAGCGACAATTTAAAAGATTTCAAATGAATTAAAACTGAAACGTTATTCATTTGATTTGATTATTGCACAAAATCTGTTAATAAATTTAAATCAAAAGTTCAGTGATTGTGTCTAACTTTTGGCAACGAAGATTAATAGGACTAAATGCCAAAAACCTAGCTGACAATTTAATTTATAGCTACATTTATATGTAGAATACTTTCTTCTCTCGTTAAAAAAAAAAAAAAAAAACAAAAAGCTGAAGAAAATAAATTCAAGATATTTTACAAAGTATTAAATTTACATTAACACTTCCACTTGTCTGTGCGACTTCTGCCAATTGATTTTAACAACAAGAGCAACTGCGACATTAGACAACATTTGTAAAAAAATAACATGAGAATGGGTTTTAAGTTGGGTAAAGAAAACATAATAAAAATTAAAAATGGACAGCTTAAGTTTTTTAAAAATAATTTTGAGGATTTTAAATAAAATACTCAAAACAATAGAAATAAATATTAAAGAAATGTTAGTCTTGTAAAAGATATAAAAAAAGACTTTATGCTCTCGAGTAGTGAATTTTCCAAATACAGCCAAAGCAGCAGAATTAATGAAAAAGCGTATGCCTGAAAATAACAAAGAGATAAACTTTTGAATTTTTGAGCTGTTTGTTACGCTCATAGACTATTCTTTTCTTTAGTTTGCGTTTATTGCCATTAAAAAAATATTTGATTTGCTTTTTCTCAAAACGATTGAAAAATTTTCGAAAAGTTTTCACCTTTGCATTTTTATTTTTACCCGTATTAAATGAAATATAAAATGACGGGCTGCACACTGATCTAATGATAAACAAAATGTACAATTATAGATTTGTTGCAATCTTTAAATTCTCAATTATTATCTAAATTGAACAGTCAAGCCGACTTAAAATTTAAAATTGGCTTTAATATATTTTGAATGATTTGATAATGATGATTAATGTTGTGTGAAAATCATTGTTGGGAAGCGCATATTTTAAATAACACTTACAAACCAAATCGTACATTTCACAATCACATATTTCATATCAAATTATAAATAAATATTTTCGAAACTGCAAAAATTATTTTGCACTAAAATGAACGAAATTATTTTCTTCTTTATATTTTATAACACAGATATATATTTTCCCTGGCTTTGGCGGATTTATTGGTAATTGTGACGACTGTACCTCTAACATCCACAGTTTATACAGTGGACTCATGGCCTTGGGGAAGTTTTCTTTGTACGCTGTCGGAATTTATTAAAGACGTCTCTATTGGAGTCTCTGTTTTTACACTAACAGCTCTGTCGGCAGATCGTTATTTTGCCATCGTAGATCCTCTTAGAAAATTCCATGCCCATGGTAAGTCTCAAGAAAACCCTGAATTTATGGGTTTTCAATACATAATGAAAAAATCTTTTATAAAAATTGTTTTCTTAAGGAGGTGGTAAACATGCCACACACACGACCATTGCCATTGCTGTATCAATTTGGTTGTTAGCCATTGTGTGTGGTCTGCCTGCGTTAGTGGGCACATATATCAAGGTAAATACTCCTACCAAGCTCAATATTATAATAATTTACACTTAAAAAAGGACCTCGACTAGACTAATTTGTGTTTGTCTCATTTAATTTTTTATTTTTCTTGTTTCTTCAATGCTTTAGAAAGTTGAAATTAACAGTAATAAATCGTTTTCACTTTGTTATCCATTTCCGGAAAAATGGGGTTGGGATTATGCTAGAATAATGGTGTTGCTACGTTTTCTTGTCTACTATGCCATACCGCTGATTATTATTGGTGTCTTCTATGCCTTAATTGCCAGACATTTAATGAACGCAGCTAATGTACCGGGCGAAATGCATGGTGCTGTCAGGCAAGTAAGTGAAATTAGATATTGTGTCGTGTGTTTTATTAAGCACTATGGCTCTAAAAGTGAAAATTGATAAATGACAAAAAAAATACTGCACAAGTTTATAAGAAGAATAGAGCAGGCATATTCGCATTATTTTTACAAAAATATACTTTTATCCTAGTTTAATGTTAATTATCTTTGATTATATTTTGTTAAATATAATGTAAAAAACTGTAAACTACGGAATAAGGATTTAATTACTGACTAAATTATCGCTATTCTGTCGCCAAACTTAACAAACTCACCAATCAGAGAGTTTTTTTAACAATAAAAAAACATGTTTGTATGTTACTCTTCTTTAAGTCTTTACAATATACACAAATACGACTGATAATTGTTAACTTTCCTTTTCACCAAAAGACCCTCGTAATTATTAGTATTTGCTTGAGACCTTATTTCCTCATTGGCATCCACAGCCAATCAGCTGCTACTTGAAAGCATAAATTTTAATTAAGTCAATGCGAAATATTCACAAACGTACATATGTACAATATGTAAAAAATAACGGCAATACATATGCATTTCCGTTATTTTGCCCTTCCTTCAGATTTATGAAGCCAATCGTTGTAAAAGCCTGATTCGCGCTAACTTCGTTTAATTTGACTCCCGGCGTAAAGTGTTTGCTACCTTTAACGGAAGTAACTCTCGCCCTCTGGGTATTTGCAAGACCGTAAAATAATACAACGACTTCAATTCCCTTTAATGATTGGACAGAGTTCAAAATTCCAAACAGTTTCGAGTTTAAAACCGTATGTCGAGTACCTATTGAAGTTCCTGTGGTGAAGCGGACGAAAATTGATTTCTTTATTATTCTATTCCAGCAATCGACTTTCTGACTTTGCCAATTTATTGTTTTAACCGAAGGCAATCTGGCAAATCCAGGCTTCGTAATGATCTCATTTAAAAATATAAAGAGAAATCTTTGTTTTAACATAATTTTTCCAGACTGTAAAGAGCTAAATTCCACAGTTGTTTACAAACGCACTTGGGAGTGAATCTGTGAGACTACGACGCAATCCTTAGAAATGCGATCAGCGGTTATAACACTAACAGAAAGCATTTCTCCCCAGGAAGAATATTTAAGACCCGTTACAACAAAAATATATGCAACCGAACACTCTAGTTGCTACCACTTGTTTCGACTGAAAATATAACTCACTGCGGCAATCAAACTTTACCGAAATGCCAAAAAAAATCTTTTAGATTTACCTTAAATGGTGGCAAAAAACAAATTTTATATACCTTAAAACCGCTTTTTCGTATTAATAGAAGTATTATATAAGCTTTTCTCTTCACCAAAAAGTATAACAACCGGGCGTTTTCCTAACCCATGGTGCATTTAATTAAAATTTAAGGTGACAACATGCATAATGTTGAAAAAAAAAAATAACATAAATACGAGATTAAACAAAAATGCTCGTTAATCAAACAAAAACGAGTATTTACATGTGTACGATAGCTTTATTTTATTAAACAAACATTTTGGAGTTGTATTTCAATAAATAATAAAAATATCGTCGTATGAGTAATCAAGTGCTACTGCTCCTGTTACCGAATTAAAAGTTAAAATATTTTAAACTTTAAAGTTTTCAATTTAATTTGAGCCATGGAATATTTTTTGATAATGCCAAAAGTTTACATTTATTTATTAAGTTCACATTTATTTAAATTTGTTTACTATTTTTTGTTTTTCAAAGGTCCGTGCTCGCCGTAAAGTTGCACTGACAGTTTTGGCATTTGTGGTCATTTTTGGCATTTGTTTTTTGCCAATTCACGTTTTCATGTTGTGGTTCTATTACTGGTAAGTTGGCCTTTAGTTTTTATATAACAGAAAATACATTAAAACAACAACACATACACAGTTGTTCTTGCCAACTCATTTATTTATTTAAGTTAGATAATTTAGTACCCTCGAGGTTCTGGGAAAGGGGGATATTATATCAATATAAAATTTATTTTTGCATGCGAGGGTAATTCAATATGTTTAACTCTGCCATTCTATAACCTTTTAAAATCAAGTGGTTACAGTAAATTATATTACATTAAAAAATGACTTATCGTGAAAGTGGAATTTATTCTCAAGCTTGTTTTATAGTAAGTAGTCGCTCGTTATATTTTTTGAATATGTACATTAATTATATAAATTGCTATTCTATAAAAGCAAATTTAATTCCCTCAAAACTGAACTTAAATTAATTTTATTAAATAATTAAAATAACATTCTATAATTCTATGTGACAGGATAGCTAGAGCTATGTGTTTCCATGGCTACTCGCAGTCAAAAATAAATGATATCTTCTGTTTTAGAGAATTAGGCCAATAAAATCCTGTCCAAGGATTTTTCTACACAAAATACTTAAAAAAGGAAAAGCATGAAGCAGAGAATTTTGTTCCTTGAACAGAGTGATTCATAATTTTATTTTCAACTTTAGGTACAAATTCTTACTGGATTAACAATAACTTGTTACAATACAGGGTATTCAAGTTTATTTTTCGTCATGGATGAAATAAATCATTTGCTAAGCTATCGACTGTTTTAAAAGTATTTATAATTGATGTGCAGAGGTGATTTTCCTAAAAGAGTGAAAGTCATCTTTTGCAACAGAGATAGCAAATAAATATAACTATTTTTTATTCAATAATACTTAAGTTAACTAGATATAAAAAAGAATATAATCTATAAATCGACATTTTTCGATATTACTTAAATTTTACACAAATCACAACAACAAAGTTTTGAATAGTATAATTTTTTTTTTTCAATTTATGTATAATTTAATTCTTTTATCCAACTTTAATTTCAGGCCCACTGCTCAAGAGGATTATAACTTTTTTTGGCATGTTTTGCGTATTGTCGGTTTCTGTTTGTCTTTTGCCAACAGTTGTGCCAACCCTGTTGCATTGTATTTTGTTAGTGGAGCATTTCGTAAACATTTCAATAGGTATTTAATCGTTCACGAGTTTATTATAGAAAAAAAAATTTAATTTAGAAAGTATAATTAAAAGAGTTTAACATTTCATTTCACGTCCGCTGACATTACTGTGAGCCAAATTGAAAGAAAGTATATTAAATATCTATATCCAACTAAATGCTTATAATAAAGACAAATGCAAAGTCACTTTGAAATTTTAAGAAATAAATTTAGTTAAGTTTGTTTAAGTTGCTGTTGCAGAGTTGATTGACTCACATCCATACGTACATAAATGCACATACATAAAAAACAAGCCACATCTTTTCATTTTAATAGCTTTTAGTTGCTATTACTCGCCTAGAAGGGGTAATTGCTAGTAGTATGGCAGTATATACTGTTGTCAGTAAAATTACACAGAGCTGGGAAAATATGATCAAATGAAGGAAATATTGAGCCCACCGAATAAATTAAGCATTTGAATATTATTGTATATAAACATAAGTGTGGCTCATTGCCTAGTAAGAAAATAAAGCTTGGATTAATGAATATGTCTACATTTAATGATTTTACGACTATGTATAACGATTTGTAAATAGATATAAGCCATTTGCACCATTTCTGGCTATCTGCAACTGAATAACTAAAAGCTGATTTAAAGCGTCGTTATCTCAAAATCATTGATGAAATCCGCGTTGCAGAGTGTGATTTGTTTTAAATCCGCGCCTGACTATATAGTCTTAATCAGATGGTGGACAAACCACTTTGTATAATTTGGAACGTCATACAAACGTCCTAGATAGCCGAAGACATAATTCTAAGCAACAGAACCATCTAGTTGCAACTTGGATAATTCCAGGGCAGGTCTGCAAACTATCACACCTTACTAAAGAGTTGGAGACTTTCTAACTCCTGTCCAGAACACATGTCAAGCATGCTCACTGGACGGATCATTCACCATGCGTGTCATTATCAGCAAGATGATTCTGGCCACCATTTTAAACCATAAACTGATATGGGGCCGCAAAACCACAACCACCACGATGCTCCCATATAGGGGCCAACCTCAATGATCAGCCAGAGAACTATTATAAGTCTAAAGAGACAAATAATGAACTCTGCGGCTCACTGATCCCCGTGGAAATAAAATGGAGGTTCCAGTTGACCACCTGCCAATCTTCAGGGGACTGGGCTCCCTTTATACCCCAGTTGCACTGAGTCTAGATAGTGGAATATTCTATAAAGACCATATTTATATGCCCCTGGGGGGAGAAATCCGCGTTGCAGTTTTTACTAACCGACAATGTAAAGTGTTTGAATTAGTCAATCTGGTGAGGCCTTCATGATAGGTTGGTGATATTTTGGCTTTCGCCAAGTAACAGCACCCAAGTAAAATATTTCGCCAAGAGATTCTGTGCAACAAATCTTGCGGCTATCTTTACCAATAGATAAATTAAATGCTAACCGAATTATAAAAGAAAAAGCAATTTCATATCTCCTCAATATCAAAAACATTTGCATTGTTTTATTTCATTTCAGTACATCTTTTGCTCTTATGAAATCGTATTCTTAATATTAATTTTATTTACGAACTAAAAACTTTTATTCAAATATTTCGTTTCTGTCGTGTCTTAAGGTATTTGTTTTGTGGGGCTTCGCACACAATGTGTAAACATCGTGACACCTCGTTAACAGCTTCACGGCATTGCTATCACTCTAGAAGGTCATGTTTTCATCAAAGTACTATCAGAAGGTAAATATTATTTTAAATAAATACGCTTTATAGTTTTATAATTAAACTATTTGTGCAGTGGTTTTAAAAAATATGGATATTTTATGAAATTTTATATCATTAAATTAATTTCAGATTCAACACAAATTTCTTTTGGCGAAATTACTATTAAAAACAAAAACAAATTGTAGGCAATAAGCCAACTCATACATTAAGACGCTGATAAAGAAACCGTCATTTTTTTAATAAAAAATAAAACAAAACAGATTGAAGTAAGACATGTGATAAATAATTAATTAATTAATCCTCTCAGTTTATTTCAAGAACCGAAATTTGTTCGCCATGGGTGAACTACGTCGTTGAAGAAATTATTTAAACTTTTGTTTTTTTCAAACCAACTTTTTCATGAGTAGTTTCGTATTGTTTGGACGAGTATTTTAAATGAACAAAATTTAGAAAACGTTTCTTTAAAAAACATTTCGATGGCAGTTAGGAAAACTGTTTTTAACCAGATTTCTTAAATTTATAATTGTAAAAAACGGTTTTTCAACATAAAATTTCTAGAGAAAAGTTTTTCTTAATATTTTTTTATAAAAGTTTTTTACGGCAAGTTCTTCTCTATCTTACGAAAGCTGTTTCATAAAAGCTTTCTTAGGACAAGTTTTTTATAAATGATAAATTTTTCATAGAAATTTTTCATAGAAATTTTTCTTTCAACAAGTCTTCCATAGACATACATTTTTGACATATTTTCTATAGGAATTTGTTTCTCAACGAATATGTCAATATAAAAAGTATTTGTCGGCGAGATTTAAATAGAAATTTGTCTACGGCAACTTATCTATAAAAGAATTTTTTCGACAAGCTAGCTGTATAAAATCTGTACGAAATTTCAATTTTACTTTAGAAATAGTCATATAAATAAATTTCAAGTACTTTTCTATAGTAAAAAATATATTTTTTAGTAGTTAATTATTAAGCACTAGGTCACTATATAATAAAAATTTTTTAAAACTTTTTTTTTTATTATTTTTTTAATAATTCGCCAAACCATTGGTTGGCATCATTAGGATAAACAAAAATAATAAATAAATAATTAATTATTTAATGATTATTTAATGATTAATTATTTATTTATTATTTTTGTTTATCATGATGATGCCAACCAATGGTTTGGCGAAATATTGAAAAAAATAATAAAAAATAAAAAAAATTTTAAAAATTTTTTATTATTTAGTGACCTAATGCTTAATAATTAACTACTAAAAAATATTAAAAAAGGTCAAATAATTATAATTATTATGTAAAAATATATTTTTATACAAAAATTAAGTTTCGACCACTCTCCCAGGCGGAGTTTGTTGTTTATCATTTTTTTCGAACAGTTTTTCAATTAAATTTCAGTAAGATTTAAAAAAAATCTGTGTTTCAGTTATTTTTTTCAGAATAATTTTTTCCAAAAATTTTGAAAAAATGTTTCAGACTATTTAAAAGAACAAATTTTGTTGTTGATCTGTTTCAAATTTTTAATAAAATTTTCTATTAGACTGTTATAATTTTTTCATAACAGTAAGTTCCATTAAAATTCTGTATTGAGTTAAAATATCTCTATTGTTTGAAATGCTCTAGAAACTTACATTTAAAAGCACGTCAATCTGCACACCAAAAACTATTTTATAATCTGTTTTATGGTTTAAACTAGAAAATTGTTTATAGTAGCTGAAATCACTTATTTTTAACTAGATGAACCACTCAAACAATTTTAATAATCCTCTTTTATTTGCAGTCGTCTCCAGGAGACCACAATAACAATGTTTACAAATGGAAATAATGGCTGCAACAATCTGGTGGGTGGTAGCGGGCCCATGATAAGTGCCAGTGGCAACTGTTTACATGACGATACAGTAGATGTGGCACTTACCAGCGATTATTGTCATCAACACACCCATCAATTTATGTGAGATTATATGAATCATTATTCGTATCGCAATCAGAAATGTCACCACCAGCATCCCACAACACTTTCAGCAATTACTACGGATGAATGTCAGCGTGAGTGTTATGAAATGGCTTTAAAGTTAAAAGATAGACGTAGTCCAGTTCGTCGAAAATCCATTGCATTATTATTATCATCATCATCTGCATTATCATGTAAATATGATTTAAAAGAAACAACAAATTTTGCAGCACAATGTCAGTCACATGAAAAGTTCAAATCAACAAAACGACTCAAAACGCTGGATGACATGTATTTAGCTACAATGTGTTAAGGACTTATGGAATATTAAATTAAAAATTACTAAAGGATTGCAAGGAATTTTTAAGGATTCTCTCTCTCTCTCTCTCTTTTGATAATATTTAAAATATGTTATTTACAGTTAGCACTTAAATGAAAATTATGTCAGAAGTAAAAGTGAAGTAATCAGATTTACACAAGCTGTCATAAATCGTTGTAGGAAGACTTATTATTATTCGTACTCGACGTATTCATTAAGAATGGCCATAAATATCAAATTCAATATATATTTTTTTCTATCAGTAGAGTTTAATAAAATGATTGCCCAAACCAGTCATATAAAAAATCGTAGGACTGTTAATGTCTTCGAATAGCTTGGAAACCGATCGGACAGAGCTGCGTATGTAATCGGGTTTTTAATACCGTACAGTGGGGAAGTTTGGTAAAAAAATTCTTTAATTATTGTAACTCCACAGGGCTAAAGAAGCGGTGATGCCGAGTTAAATTTAAATTTAACTGGGGCCATTTAATTATTTTAATATTTAGACAGTAACTATTTTCTTTTTTATTCTTAGTGTGATTTAAATTAATCCCATAATTCCTAAAAAGGTTTCAGGAGTTTCTAAATTTCTAATTTTCAATTTGTCCAAATGGTTTTCGAAACCTATCGAACAGAGAAATCTACTTATTCGGCCTTTTAATTTGCACTTTAAACTTTGCTAAGACAATGCAAACCTACACCTGCTAAAACTTCTATTGATGCATCGGAAATTACAAAAATAATTAAAATTTAAAGGAATTTTTTCCTTATGTCTTTTGACAGCAGATATTTCAATAATTTGAGAAAATATTTGTGCGCTTTATTGCAACAACGAACATAAAAGCTTTTATTAAAAAAATATTGTAACGCTACAATTAAACAAAGTGTTTAAGTAATAAATAAATTACTAATTTCTAGTTAGGCTTCTGTTCGCCTTTATGCATATACTTACTACATAACTATAAAGAGAAACTCACATACTAGAATTAAATAATAAAATTTTTAAACTGCCACCACATCTTCTTCAGCTTCCATCCATAGGAGTTTGTAATGATAACTTTTTCTACCACAAACATATTTACGATTGTGAAATAAAGAAATATTAAATTTTTTTTATTTATGTGTAATGAATTTGAAAACGAAAACGTGCTTTACTCTTTGCGGAATTCGAGATACTCGGCTTACTGATTTGGAAGTTTAAAAGAAAGTCTTATCATTTATCAAAACGTAACGTTATGTAACGTATCGGTTTACATACGGTATACATACGTTTATTCTTTGAGACTTTCCCATCAGTAGAAAAGTTATAAATTTGTTTTTTTTTAATTTACTGTCAACAAAAGGCATGAAAATTCATAGTGACAAAAACTATGGCAGATTGAGTGAGTTGTGCCCATTCTGCAGAGTAATATTAACTTAATTTAATAATTCAATGTTAATTGTTTTGTGTATAAAACTTATAATTTATTTATTAATACAAAAATGTATGAAAAATTTTTAGCTATTGAACTTAAAAATAAAACGCTTAATAAAAAATGATGAATAAAATGCAATTTAATTTTAACCATTAACATTAAATTGCATTTGTGTTAAATTATTTTTAATAGAAAATGAGAAAATATTCAAAGTTTAATTTTTGTTCTCAATAAAATTGGCAACTGAAAGACAAAAATTCTTTGTTTTTGTTTAAACATAGAAAGAAAAGAGAAGAAACTTATAACGAGAATCCATCCCTCTTACAAATGAAGTCTGAAGTTGTTTCAGTAAAGATGAGATGAGATGATGATGATGACGGCCACACAAAACTTCGTTGTCTTGAGTTATGTTTTTTGCTCCATTGTAAAGAACTTTTTATATGTACTGAATTAGAGTAATAAATGGTAATTAAGAATAAAATTTTGGATTTCATAAAGTCAAGGATCTCAAGAGAAGCATTACTACTTACAGAGTTCTCAGTATTAACAAAGAATGAATATTCGATAGCCAAAGAACACTTCGATTTTTACTTGGCATTATTACACGGACTTATTTATATACTGAAAACTATCCGATATCTAATTTTGCAAGTTACTTAAGTGTCATCAAACTCAGAATGAATATGCACGCCTAAACAACCTTATTCAATTCTGTTGGTCGTAGGAACAAAGACAGACGAGTGTGTATTTGTTTTTAAAGTTTACCTTAAAATTTCATTAACTGAAACGTGTGAACAAGATTAATTAACATCTAATGGGCACACAATGATGACAAATCGAATTTTGTCAGTTTGTGTTTAAAAAATCCTCACTAACGAGCATAAATTAATTAATTAATAAATAATTTAATATTATCGAAGAAATAGACCAAAACTTTTTATTATGTTTTTTGCACATCAAAAATATTTTTGAACAGGCCTTATTTTTTTTTTTTTTTTTTTTTTTTTTTTAAAAGAGAAGTAGCACTTCAGGCAACAATGCCTATTTAGTCAAGTACCGTGCTACCTTCTTTAGGAAAGGGATAGAGAAGAGATGCAACAGGTGGTGAAAGTAGAAGGATAGTCGGAAATTAACTGCCGTATAAAGACAGCAACAGCGACCAGTGACTATGCCTTCATCGCTGAGCAGCCCCACCGACAGTCAACTTTTATTTTTGTAGTGAAAAAAACCAAGGTCTTCGTTGGGAATCGAACCCACAACCCCCATACTGACAAGCTAGTACACTACCTACTAGCCTACAGGGGCAGATTTTGCTATCAATTGAACAATCTTTTTTTCGTTCTACGTTTTTTTTTGTCAGTTTTTAACTCCTTCTAAAATTTAAAATTACATAAAATTACACAGTAATGAATAAAAATATCCACCAGTACCAATCAACTAAAAATTAGTGATATCCAGTCATCTATCGATCCTTTTCAAAGTTCTTTTAAGTCATATTATACAATTATATTTTGGAGATCGTAGCGTTCAGTTGAGCTGATGATATTACGATTTTTGTAACGTCTACCTAAAACGTAAAATTTCATAATTAACAAAAAAACGAGGGTTGCAAATGTTTTAACTACTGTCATTATAAATTATCAGTATTTCTCTTAACAGAAAAAATAAAAATTATACAAGTTAGTAACATTCTTTACCACAGCGCATGAACTTTAAAAACAAATCTTAGCAATCTTAGATGATGAAGAGGGACTAAATTTAAGTTGGTAATAAAATTCTCCAGGTAATGGTTATTGCAGCACAATATCGTTGTGACCTTTTGCATTCGTAGCAGCAAAAAACTAAGAGAAAATACTCAAAGGAATAACGTACCAAAATCTTCCTACAGCTGAAAAGACAAAAAAAAATTAGGAATAAAAATGCAACCAGCGAAAGTGTTAAGTTTTTGAAGTGGTTTAAAGCATCAGAAACAAGTTTACTATACGCTCTCTCCTTTACAGTGGAGTCGTCTTAACAGTCTTGAACATTATTAATGAAAAGAAGAAAAATAAAAAACTCATATTAAACTGAGAAAATAAAAGCATTTAAAAAGTAAATTGCAATTTTTATTTGTATGAAATTAAACAGTAGGAGCTCTGCAGATAAAAAACATTTAAGAATCTTTGACATGTTTTGCTAAGTTACAAGCGCATTCAAAAAATTTAAAGATTAAATTTAATAAATATAAATAAATATTATTTTCAACGGTCTTTTTTAATTAACAATATATATTTTTTTTCTCGATATTTCGCTTTCCTGTGGAAAGCTTCTTCAGGAAATTATTTTTTATATTTTACAAAAACAAAAAATTATAACAAAAATATAAAAAAATAATTTCCTGAAGAAGCTTTTCACAGGAAAGCGAAATATCGAGAAAAAAATATATATTGTTAATTAAAAAAGACCGTTGAAAAGAATATTTATTTATATTTATTTAAGATATAAAAAGGTCGATTAAAAAAATAAAAAGATTAAATTTAATCTTAAAAATGAGTCTAAGGTTTTACTTTAACTTCCTTAACATTCTAACAAACGAAAAAAGATTTAAATTAAGGTAGGTTATGTTAGGAAAGATTAGCAGTCAGAACTGCCTTAACCGTATGATACCCTTTGATTTAACATGATCTTCGGATGGATCTGTGAATACCATGCACGTTAAACCAATATGTCGAAACACTCCAAATTGGAACTGCTTCAAGTAATGGGACCCTCAGTGATGATTGGGAATAGAATCGTTAGGTCAGAAATCAGCCCGCGGGGTGTGATTAAAGATAGATCAGAAAGTGTGCCCTTGAGGCTCGCTGGTGCCTTTCCTAATTCCAAGATATTGAGTATTCCATTTAACAACGTCTGTAGAAAGTTGCAGGAAGAATCCCTTTCGGGTTGCGATGCAAGTTGGTTAAACTCATTATTCTATCTTTGTGGTGTTTTGGCTATAGGCCTACTTTGCGGAGAACCTCTAGACTCCCTTTAACTAACCTATCTTTTGGCATAACAAAGGATTATCAAAGCATATGTAAGACGGACTTACGTTACGTGTAGTAACCGACAGCTTGTAAATCTATACTAACCTGAATTATAATACAAACACTAAGAGCAACCTGTTATTTTGTTTTCAATTGTTGTGGTAGCTGAGATAATAGAATTACGGTGGGGGTGTAAATTTTACATTTCTTATAGTGAATAAATACCGCAAGTTGCAAGGATATGTAGAAATAAATTAATGTAATGTTTGAGAACCTTATATTGGCTCCAAGTTTTTAAAAGCCAAACTTTTATTTTTTAAATGATTGTTTTACGAAACGTAACAAAAAGTTTATTTTTTATACCATAAATAAATGTGTTCCCTCTTATTGCCACGCATACACAAAACAAAAAATTACTCCAACTGCCACAATATTCTTGTGGATGTCTTTTCTTTTATTACAACGATTGACTACATTGGCTACTGCTTCATCGTTTGCAGACAACGTAGATCGTGCAACCTCTGCTGGTGGGATAATCGTTTCTAAATAGCAGCACACGCTGCCAAGACACACTTTACCGTGAGTGCATCCATGAATAACAGCCAAAGGCTGTAAAACAGATGCTGTCCTCAAGCCAATCAATGAGACACTAAAAATAGAAAGCCGACAAGCCAACTTGTCTTAAGTACTGCTGGAAAACAAACATCAACATTTGATAATAAAAATCTGAAGGGGTCTGCAATTAATGTTTTTTTCTTTTTTTTCTATCTTGTATTTTTTTATTGTTTTACTTTTTGTTTTTTTTATTATTAAAAGGTATTAAACCGGTATTTTGTTTTGTGAGGAATGGTAAGAATATAATTCTTATAAGCAGATGTTACATCCTACGTTAGGCATAACAATAGCTTGATCCAATAGCAATTTCACTGGTGAATGTATATTATATTTTTTACGAAACGGAAGTATTCAATTAATTTTAAATTTGATTATTTATGTATAAAAAAATATTACACAAAACTGTAAAAATGCGTTCCCTTCCACAATTCGTATTTTTTCAATGCAAGCTTCTACATATTAACCTGTATAAATATTATTTTCAAGTTTTGGAAAAATTTTTGTTTTAAAAATTATAATAAATTTGCAAGTGTACGCTGCTTTTCATAATATTTTCTTCGAAAAAATTTTGAACAGTTATTATAACACATCTATCAACCTATAACTGCTATTCAAAAATCCCGATCATTCCATTTGCTGGATAGCAATTCGCAACAACTCACGTTTAAACAGCTCAAATTTCAATTGTACTCGTTAAAAAAGTTGGACAAAAATAAATTTTACGAATAGCATTTTTGATAAAGTGGCACGTTTTTAAAAAGTGAATACATTTTAATATTCAATTTACGCCATTCCACAAGTTTTGTAACAATCTCTCTATATAATTAAAAAATATATATAAAAACTAACGAAAGAGGGAGGAAGGTAGGACTTAAACGGCCGTAGCGATTTGAAAATATACAAAATTATGTAAAACTGAACACACCTTTCAATTAAGAGTAGGGTCCCTTGAAATACTGACTACAGACAGCAAGCTGCAGCAAATGGTTGTTTGTGTCCCATGGTACAAACTGGTTCGGATTCGATTAAAATTAAAAGAAATAAATTTTCTCATTCTTTTTTGCATAATTAATGTTACAGATGTGAAATATTTAAGAACTTTAAACTGGTATAAATATTTCATCATGCAAGAATTTAAAAAAAAATTAAATAACATATAAATTAAAAAATTTTAAACCACATTCGTTCATCTCTAGTAAAGGCAAACAAAACAAAGATGATTTATTAATCCAGCCCCACTAATTTCAACTTAAACGTGCATACTTTTACCAAAAAGAAACTAAAGCTTCGTCTGCAGATTTTGTAGGAGTGGAGGAGCGTAAGACTTCTTGAAACGTGCCTAAAAGTATTCGTATATTTTTAGCACACTCTTTTAGAATTAAAGGAATTAATAGAGTTAAGGATAATAAATTATAATTAGCATTTCTAAATAAAATAAATTGAGGCTTTTTTATAATAATGGTCTAAAGTACCCAAACTTTTTTAAGTGGTTTAAACAAAGTTCTTGTAATAAATATTAAGGAGGCAATACGATTGCAAATTAATTTCTGGTTTAATACGCAATAAAAATAATGGGGCAAATTTAGAAAAGTAAAAGTTTCTAAATCCTTAAATGTTCTTTTAAAAGGGATTTTATTTATTTTTTAATGAAAAGGTTTAAAGGCAATTTTTCAAAAGCACTAAATTTTAATGCATTTTTAGTTTTTCATCAATGCCCCTTTTTGCGTAACATTTTTTTAAAATGGCAATTTTTCACAAAAACAGGTACTTGTTTAAAATATACCTTTTGGACGGTACTTATACAGACGAGTTTTTCTATTTTAAATTATTAATTTCAATAGCGCCACAGCCACGACAAAATGTAAATTGTTTAAATAACTAAAAATAACAACACGTTATTATTATTTTTCTTTCAAGATTTTTTGAAAGGCTCTTTTTAAAAATTTGAAGTCCAAAAGGTACATTTTGGTCAGGGACCCCTTTTTGTAATATATAAAATGTACTTTTTAAATATGTGTTTTTGTTAAGTGTATTTTAATAGGGATAATTATTAATTACAATTTGTTTTTGAAACACTTTTTTTCTCAAAAGGTTCATTTTTCAAAGAGTACTTTTGATAATAAGCCTGCTTGAAAAGCCACTTATCAAGTTTTTTATCTAAAATGATATTTTGCTTTAATGTATTTTTAAAAAATGTTTTGCCTTAAAGTATTTTGTAGAGGTGAATATTTACTTCTTTAAAAAGCTTACGCGCTTCTATTAAAAAATGCTCTTTTGTTGCGCTTCGAAACGCGTTGCATTACAAATGTATTTCTGAGTTGCAATATTTATTTTAACAAGTGTGCAACTTATAGTAAGACTTCTCAATTTATGTTAGTGCGACGAGATATATTTTTTTATTTTTAATTTTTAGAATGTTCACTCACCTAAAACATGGACTTTTTCTCACGTCATTTCGTTTTGACTGCAATTATAAACAAAAACATCAACGTTTAACAAACAATTCTTTTCAAGCAAAAAAAATAAATAAAATATATTTCAACAAAACCACAACATGCTCGCAAATGCTGTTAATGTAAACGATATAATAAAAAAAACCCCGGGAGACCAACCATAACATTTTTAACAATAGAAGTAACAACAAACACACGAAAATTGCAGCTTAACCAACCATAAACCATTTTGTCTCATCATGCTTGTAGACTGAGTGCTCATTCTACTCACATCAGTACTTGTGCATCACAAAAGAAACTGAACCAGAAAAACAAATTAAATAAAATCAGGAATTGGTAGGTAGAGCCAAAAGAGTAAAAGCACAAACTACAACCTTAACAGGAGAGCTAATACAAAAACTTAAATAAAATTGGCACTTTAAGGGGAGGGTGTTTTAGAAACTACAATTAAGTAGTGTCATTGATTATTCGTGTTGCACTACTCGTGTAAGAAACCGTTTTTTTAAACCATAACTCTTTTTAGATGTATTTGGATGAAATTAAGAAATAGTTTGGATAAATAAAAATAGAGGTGAAAGTACTAGTGTAGATGTAAATTTGCATGTAAGCTTGCCTACACTGAAGCTACAGTTAAGGTCGTAACTCAATAAGCAGGCCGGCTCATCATTTTTATTCATGATGAAAGTACAAGTGATGGTAATAAGTTCTCTGATTACAAAATTCAATTGCGAGTGCATCATCAAAAAAGAATCTACTCAAGCCACATTCCTGAAATATCCCAGTGAATCAATAAAACTCAACATCTCACTATAAGAGAACATAAGATGTGAGAAGATTTTAAAAGCCACCCCATACGTTTTGTAGATTAAGCGGTGTATCTAAAATATCTTTGCAAATTTTGTTTTGTTTCGACTTAAAAAACGAATATCACAGTAAAGGTCCCAAGACCTGCTGACTGCTTTGTGCTACGTAGGGATCTAATATCTGATAAGCAAGCAAATTCAGGAAATTTTTTACGTAAAGCGCACAGAAAGCCACTACAAGATTGAAAAAGAAAATTATTATTAAATCTCGGAATAAATTCGCTTATGGGCACAGTATACGGTATATAATTGCAGTTACTAAGCCTATTTCGAAAAATAATCAATAGCTTCCAAACAAAGCAAATTTTAATTAAAGCTAACAGTTAATGTCAGCACATATTAAAAGGATATGACAAAAAATATTTAAAAAATACCACAAAACACAAAAAATTACTCAACCAAAAAAAAGTTTTATTGCGGAAGAATAAATCAGCACATATTGGTAGAATGGTGCTAATATAACAAAAAGAGTTCAAAAAAAAACTTTTAACGAAAAAAGTCAGCAAATTTCTAAATTTCGTATAGCCCCTATATCATTGAGAAATAAACTTAAAATGAAAACTGGTTAATTATGACAGCACATGGAGAAATTTTTTTTCCGTATACAGAGTGTAGAAATATAACTTTTTACAATTTTCTACAATGTCTGTGCGTTTCGTTTTTCATAGTCCTCTATTCCCTTTCAGTTTACACAAGAGATACTATTTCAAAGTCGCTAAAAGATACCTTTCTAAAAATTTAACGATCTTCCGTTCTTTTTTTTTTTTATATATAAATTATTTATTGTATCTTCATATATAATATGAATTATCAACAATTTTTCAAGTCTTAAATCTAAATGTATAATCATTAGGCCCGACCAGTGTCAGACATAATTCTAGCGACAGCAATAAAATAATATCTTAACAAATTCTCACAATCAAAAATAAATATAAAAAAATAAAAACTATTTTCAAGAGATTCCATTTCCATTTGAAGGGTTATTGACCAAATCCCCCTGTGTCTCTCCTTTTTAATCGGATATGACCTCTAAAATTCAAAATATTCCGCGCAAGGGGATTCGGGTGGCACTCGAGCTTAGTCAAATATTTGCCTGCGTATTGAGCAATTACAGCAGTGACGAGTGGAATATCCAAATCGCGATGTATAATTAAATTTCGCATGTACCATGGAGCTAATGTAATTATTCGTAGTATTTTGTTTTGTCGGCGTTGAATTTTTTCCACATTTGAAGCTGAAGTAGTGCCCCATAGTTGAATTCCATAGCACTATATTGGTTTCAGAATCGACTTATACAATAGAAGTTTACAGTCCAGACTAAGAGTTGAGTTCCTGCCAATTAGCCAGTATATTTGAGATAACTTGATTTTCATTTGGATTAGCTTTGTGTCGATGTGGTGTTTCCATGTAAGGCTACGATCAAGGATTAGGCCAAGTTATTTAGCGTGCAAGTGGTGAGGAATAATGTGCCCGTTCATACGAATAGGGGAGCAAGTTTCCCTTTTTAAAGTAAAAGTTAAGTGGACACACTTTTGCTCGTTTACTTTTATTCTCCATAAATTCAACCACAATTCCAGATGCGTAATATGTTCCTGAAGAACCTCAGATGGCATACGATGGTCTTCGTGAGAACTAAGGCAGGTCGTATCATCGGCAAATGTTGAAGTATGGATGCTACTGCTCACAGGCATATCACAAGTATAAAGCAGATACAAAACTGGACCCACTATACTCCCCTGCGGCACACCGAAAGCTATTGATGCGGGTCCACTGATGAAGTCTCCTTCGGCTACTGTAAACCTTCTCTCCACAATGTAACTTTCCAGAAACTTCACCATATTGATTGGGAGATATGTCATCAACTTATGCAATAGTCCCTTATGCCATACTTTGTCAAATGCTTGCGAAACATCTAGAAAGAGGGCAGAACAATATTTTCTTTCCTCAAATGCCTTTCTCACTACTTGAACCAATCTATGAGTCTGCTCAATGGTGCCATGCTGGTTCCTGAAACCAAATTGATGGTCTGGAATGCACCCTCTAACACTTAAAATTGGTGACAGCTTAGTCATAAACAACTTTTCGAAAAGCTTTGATGAGGTTGATAATAAGCTTATGGGCCTATATGATTCGGCTCTGGTAAGATCCTTGCCCGGCTTCGGAATCATTCTAACTTTGGCTATTTTTCAGACGCTTGGATAATACTCTAATCTTAAAATGGCATTAAATATAAATAGCAAAATTCGAATACAAATACGGGGCAACTCCATTAACATTCTGTTGCTGATACCATCTATGCCAGGGGCTTTCTTCGGATTGAGTCTGTCAATTAGTCCTTGAACGTCACGCAACTTGAATTTTATGGATAGAGGGGGTAAGCCACTACATCTGGCAATTCAGCCTCTCCAGTAAACGCGTTCGGGGTGCAAACGGATTTTAGATGCTCAACAAATATATCACCCTTTTCAGAATCACTTCTTGCCCAGTCTCCAGTTGAAGTACGCAGAGGTGGTTTAAATTCAACAGGTCTTTTAAGGTTTCTAGAAGCTCGCCACAAAGAGTAATTAGAGGTTGGTATGGAGAAATTAACAAGAGTATAACCAGAAACTAATAGCCTCGAATGCCAAAATTTTGCAAGTGCAAGCCACACTTGTCTTATATTTATATCTTCCAGCAACAAACCCAAAATTGATTATTTTAACAAACACAAATTATAATAAAAAAACATCAGTCATCTAACGCTGAAATGTACAAAGCGTAATATACATCTTTTTCTTTTATACACTAAAAAAACGGAAACGACTGATAATATCAGCAAATATTGGAAGATATAAACACAGCACAAACAATAGAAGCAAAGAAGCCTGAGAAATTTTAAAACAAACCACAGGCATCAAAAAAGGGTAAAACATTTAAATTAAAATTTATTTCCCTAAATTTTTGATCGAATTGGAGCTTCTATAAGCAGAGTTAAACAGTTATGTGTCCAATTTAAGAATTTTCTTTTAAAATATCACTCTTTCTCATCGCATAACCGAATAACTTTTCCAGTAACGTTAAGTTCATCAAAACGAAGCTTAAAAAAATGAATGCTGCTACCAAAAAAAAAAAAGTACGTTAGTATTAATGTACTCGTATCCAACTGTATATAGCAAACTAGAATACAAGTACTAACTGAAAGATATATTTAGTGAGTCAGTCAGTCAGTCAACCATACATAAGCAAACAAAATCTTGTTTAGAGAAGTACGATCAGCTTTCTGTTTTTTCTTTTTGTTTGTTTTGTTGTTGGATGAGCAATTTTAGTTCACATTAGTTCAATACTCAGTATTCACAGAGGGTACTTTTTTATTTTTTAAAATTTCATAAGAAGACTTCTTTAATTTTCTTTGCATGTTCATGCATTAGACTTGTTTTATCGATTCCAACAATAAAACGGGGTATGAGTAGATTTATGTATTTCGTTGTTTTTGTTTTTGCTGCCCCGCTAAATGTGTACAATGAATTATGATACGCAAGCGCACAGCACATTGTTGTTACTGGGACTGCTAAAACTATGTACATGTACAGATAACATGTATTGAATTTATAATTTCAGCCAGTAGAAAAAAGTACAACAGGCCTTTGCTCTACATGGTGGCAAACGACTTGAAACGAAGCTACTTTATAGCAAATTAGAATTAAAAAATAATTAAATTTATACTATGAGTAAATTTTCAGGCTGCATGACCCCAAAACTTGAGACGATTACATTTATTTAGCGTGCCACTAAGTAAGTCCTTGAACTCCTTTAAGTGTAGTAGTGTGAAAGATTAGTGTAAGTAAATAAGTAGAAATAGAGAGAAAAAAGATATGACCAATAAACCTCGTTTCTATAACTAAAATCAAAAACTTCTCACATGCAAATATTGAGTGCACAAGGTGAACTATAGTAACTTATAAACTCTAATATAATGTAATGAGAAGGTTCATGTACAATTCTAATAGCTCTGTGTAAAACAAGATGACTGCGAAATAGTTATTTGACACGTTTCCATAATTGTGATACATAACTAAAATCACGAATTATTTTAATAACAGAAAAGCTAAGTTTAACTAATCCCATCGCCCATAACCTTAATCGTAGTTTTTTAGATCACAAATTCTTTAACGATTATCAATTTGCGAATTATTAACATTTATCGAGGAATATATACAATTGATTGCTTTGACTAATCAGCAGCATTTTCGTGGCTTAATCTACAATACTGTAGAACACTGAACACTGTAGCGAATATAAAAACATTCAAAAAGGCGTAGCAAAAAAATTTTAAAAATATACTTAAATACTTTTGAATTTTACATTAAAAGCGATGGATGAATATTGATGGAAAACCAGAATATCACGACTTTAAAATTCAGTTACACAAAGCGCCAAAAAAGTATCGACCTAAAGATACAAAGAGAACGACAGTTTTCTGGCAAGAGAATTTTGTGTCATAGTTATAGTACAAGACCAATTGGAAATTAATTGAAAGAAAAGTAAATATTCACTATGCTATTTTTTAGATAAAATGGCGAAAAAAAATTGAAACAAAAATTACTCCCCATGAATTTAATCTAGGCTGATATGCAGTTAAATACGTTAAAGTTTTATTAAAATTTTTTATTTCTGCTTTCGCTAATACCTTGTTTCTATAGCTTATGTGAGTAATTTTTCACATGAAAATATTAAAGTCATACTCTTTAACACAGTGTGAGCTATGTTCTACGTAATTTATGATAATAAAAACGTTAACGCATTACTCTAGCTGATCCTGTTTAAAATAAGATTTGCAAAATGTTTTTCATATGAGAAATTTCTCACTTAAGTTTTAGAAACAGAACACAGAACAGCATCAGTAGAAGCAGTTTAAGGCCATGTCAGCTAAGGGTTTGCAGTTGAAATATTAAGGGGGTGCTTTAGTAACACTTAGGTATCAAGAGGAGGAGATATCAAAAACTTAATGATATAAGACTGATAGTTAGAATTTACAGTTAATTAAAATCAACTATCATAACTAAATACAGTGGTTTATTATCGATACCATACTAATCTCACGATTAAATAAAAACCGTAAGCAAATCATATTTAGTTTAGTTTATTTAATTTAATAAAAATTGGAAAAGACTTTAAAATGATATTCAAATAATCTAAATGCAAAAAAATACGTAAAAAATTATAAAAATTCAATGTTCTCGGAATCAAGTGTAATCTATCCTATGCCAGGTTCAGCACTATCAAGTTTTTTTTTTAATCAAGTTTGTTCAGTTGTAAAGGAAAGGATTGGAGACTCCTTTTATTTCTCTTGTCCCTTTCAAAAATAAAATCAGAAAAACACCCTACTAAAGAAATATTGACGTAAGAGGCTGGTAACACTTTTGCACATTTTATTTGAGAAAAATGTTTTGTTCCTCTGATTAAATTTAGCTAAAAACATTTCTCCCGAAGATACAGCAAATTAACCTTTTCTGTTGTGTTAACAAACTGCTAAAAATTTCCTAGCAGGTAGAAAAATACTTAACATAAGCTAATGTATATTTTTTGTACAGATAAATACGTAGTTGCCAGATAAAATTTACACAAATTGGAAAATTTCGCAAAAAAATATTAAATTAAAAGAATAAAAATCAAGGAAAATTGAATTTATTACAAGAATTTGGAGTTTCAACATGCTTATAAAGATATTGTGATAACTTATTTTATTTTACAATTCTCGTAATTTTTTTATTATTTTCTTATGAAAGTAAAAATATAGCTAAAGAAATTTATGGATTTTATTTTTATTGTAGTGAATTTACATTGCACTACAATATAGCACATACGGGACTAATAGTGAAATCCCGTTATTTTTTTGACCAGATTTGCCATTTCGTCACAAGATTTTGCAAAAATATACTTAAAGTCTAGCAGCACCTAGTGATGAAGTTTTTATTTTTTTTTAATAGTTCGTTGAGATTTTAATAGATATACAAAAAGTGGTATAATTTTCGATAAAATAAAAAGAAGAAATAAATAAAACTGAAATTTTCATTGAAATGGAAAATGTATTTATATTGCAATTAAATTTTTTTTAATCGATTATTATTTTGAATATTGAGAAAAGGATATCTAGTTTAAAAATGTATATTGCGAAATAGTCGATTTTTTTTGGGTAAATTAGTCAATATGACATAAGCATATAATTTAGAAGGGATATTTTCTCTAGCCTTTTTTGTTTTAATTAATATTATTTAGTCGATTTTTTTTTTTGTCAGAAAAACTTTTAAACACAATACAATATTTTGGTTTATTCTAGAAATTGAAAATTTGTCAATTGATTTGCAATATAAAACGTCAAAATCGATAAACCATCAGAACTGGCAACATTCACAGCCGGTATTCAAACATATTAAAAAGAGAGTGCGAGAGGTAGAAATAGGAAACGGTAAGAGAGCAACCAAGAAAATTATTCAGCTCAAACTAGTTCTGAGAAAACAAAGCAGGCGCATTCGCAAAGGAGTAATCGTTAGGAAAGGATCTGTGAAAGCAAAAATAAAAGAAAAAAAATAAGTAGAAAAAAAAACCAAGGATACAAAATAAGTGTAACATTAAAAATAATATTAGTGATTAATCCGAAAAATATTGAATATACTAAAAAAATGATATGAAAATATTTAGGACAACCCCTAAATATTATTTAAAAATGGTCTTTAAAAGTGCTCTCAAACCTTTGGCATCTGCTACTTTTAGATATAACAACAACAATTAAATAAGTGCTGAAAAGGTGTGCACAGACGCGTATTTATTTTTAAACGATAAGCAGAACAACCAACTGTCTATTATTTGCGTGGAAGGCAAAATAAAACATGGTAAATTATAAAAACGGCAGCTGCTTCAAAAAAAAATAACTCACACATACGCACATTAATCTAAAAATAATAGTAAAAACAGCAATTTAATCACACAATTTGGTTGTGGCTTTTTTCTGCTTCTTCATAATAAGGAAATTACAACAGGATTACGCGTGCTATTTCTATAGTGATCTCTCTGGCGTGCATGCAAACAAATGTATTCTCTCTTTAGGAGAAATTATTGTATAAACAAAAAAAAGTATATTAAGAAATACAACTCTGTTTGCTGTAGCCCAGGATTAACAGCAACACAGTGTGACAAAAAGTAATGAAATCAAAGTGAAAAGAGTGTAAAAAAAAATAAAGAAATATATTTTAAAAATTTAAAATAATTTGAAAAAGTCGAAATTAAAAAAAAAAAAACGAAAAATACTGAAAGTAAATTAATTTAAAAAAGGAAACAAATTATAAATTAAAAATATAACATACAATTTAAAAAAATCGCCTAAAAGTATAAATTAAAAAACAAAATGAAATTTTCAACCTTGTGCTGTCTACAAAAACACATAATTGCTACCGGCCTTATTTTTTGTATTCTAATACCAATTGCACAGTGCCGGGCACATGATGTCACTGCCAATGGCCATCAAATACATCATGGCGCACATCATGCTGGTCATAATAGTAACAAACAAAATCACAATGATTCTATAAATTTGTTGGTTAGTTCTTCATCATCTACTAGTGCTTCTGGTGGTATTCATCACAGTGATTGGCATCGTTTTGAAATGATGGATGCCAATGGCTTGTATTTACTTGAATGGTGGACAAAGGCAAAAGATATTTATTTTCGAGTTACAGTTAATACGCAGGGTTTTATTGGTTTAGGATTTTCACGAAAGTCTGGTCGTATGTCTGGTGCCGATATGGTTTTACTGTGGGTTGATGATCGTTCGGGAAAACCAAACGCTTTGGTAAGTGAATATTTTTTTTATGTAGCAATAATATTTACTGCTGTATTTTTATCATCGGCAGTATTAATCATATCGTATATATTGAGATGTTTTAAAAAAGTTTTAGCTGTAACATTTGGCGTCTTGACACGAAAGAAAGGAAAATTTAATAACATATATACGTTTTAAATTTAACTGTTATACATGTTTTCGAAAATCCTGTTTGCCACTTAAAGTTTCTTTAGTCGGTTTATATGACCTCTCTTTTTATATTGCCTTTTTTGCAAATTATTACTAATATAATAATTAGAATTATAATAAATCTTAAAAACTAAAGCACTAGTATCTAGGAATATCGGCTAAAATATTATTTTCTTTCTTTGATACGTACAGCAACAAAATTTCACTGAGCAATCAAATGGTCGATATAAAGGACTAAATTTTAACATAAAGTGTGTTATTAAAAAAAAACTTAAGAATATAATAAAAAATTAATAATTTAAATAAATTCAAAAAAATTTTAGGTTAAAAATTGAAAACAACAAAAAATCTTTGATTTCTAAAAAATCAAATTAAAGACATCTTACAAAATTTAAAATTTGAAAAAACCAAAAATCAACAACCAGACAAAATAAATACCAACAAAATTTATAAAAATACTAGAAAAAAATGCCTAATGACAAAAAATAAAATCAAAATCAAACAGAAACATAATAACAGCTTAAAAACACTAAGTTTTTCGAAATATTGAATTTATTTAGTAAATAATTTAAGTCACAAAAACATACCAAAACAACGAAACATTTTAAAAATTATAATTTAAAATTTAATTTAATCTACGGTAATTTGTGCTTGTTTAAAAAAAATATATTTGAAATGTATTACTGCGGCGGAAAGCATATCTATATGGCCATTTCGATACTGCTCATATAGATCTAGGACGCTCCTGTGTCTATGGTGTGGACCGTTGACCAGCCCGCAACCAGGAAGGTTACTATTTACGTGTCATGTATCAGAAATGAAGATTGTAGGGCCCTCGGTTATGAGAGGTAGATCTTGTCCCTATGGCGATTTGAAATTGTTTGTCCGTTTTCTGTCCCTTGGTGGCGAAGCAGATCTTGACCTTTTCTTTACAGATCTTCAGTTGCGTTGGAAGTGGGCGACGGCAGTTGAAGCATCTGGCACGAGAATTAAACATTCTAGTTTCTTTCATATCACACTTTTTGTCTTCGCATTTTTACGTATAGGTCCGAAAACGGCATACCTTGTATACTTATGATTTTAAGATGACTTTTGTGGCCTCCTTAATCAGTGTGTACGAGATGGTTTCCACAAAGAAATATTTTGACATATTTAACATCTGGAGCCCTTATGTCATTCACAAATGCTTCAATCTTGAACTGATCTACGAATAAATATTGTTCTCCTGGGTAAATCAGTTTTAATAAACGTGTAATCTCTATGGGAAAGTCTTGCAGCGTTTTGTTTACCTTCTGCACCCAGCCTCGTCACTCAATTTCACTTTTGTTTCAAATACTTTCATATCAATTTTTGCAAACAAATTAGTTAAGTTAATTGCCAAATTATTAATTTATTGTATGAGCAGTGAATGCTCTAATTGTTGTCGTCTGTCAATTTAGTTCTACTCATATATAATGCATACTTATAAGTGTGAACGTGTATACACAATACGTTGTCTATTTTAAGGCTTTGATTTAATTTACGTACTAAGTTCCGTTTTGTTGAATGTGTTGTTGATTTTTTATATTGAGTATTCTAGTGCTAATTTCTTTATTTTTAATGTGTCTTATATCCAAAAAGATATAGTCTTGAATCTTATAAGAAAATGAATTTTATTTAATAAATGGTTTTATATTTAGATATTCAGGTGTGAAGTGCAAAAAACGTAAAAAAACGGGAAGTAAATTTTGTAAAATTGAAAGCATGAAAAAGCCAGTTCTCAGAAATGTTTAAAAAGGTTTTTTTTCTATAGCACACGTTTACCCTTTAACAAAAGATTAAAATATTGTATTTTATTAACAAAATCTTTTCATCTACGTCTAACTTATCATTTCAGGATCTCTTCTTCTCTTTAAATGTACAAACTTCGCTAATAGAATAAAACTTCTTTAACATCATAGCTCACAATTTCGAAATTTCAGATTGCAAGAAGAAGGTTTCCATTTTAGAATTGAACGTATGTATGTAAAAGCAAATGGGAAGTGAAAAACCTAATTAAATGAAATTAAAGTGTTGGTCCAATACCTTCGGTACGGCTTTTTTCCTCACAAACATCTAATTGAAATAAATACGCTGTTGAATATTTTATTATAAAATTCTTTTCAAGCCAATGATCCAGTGAATAAATTTCATTTTTTACATAATCAAATCAGTTTTGAACGTTGTTTTATTAAAAACAAATAGAACTTTAACTTATCAAGGAAAACCAAAAGTCTTGAATGATGACATTAAACAACTGTTCAAGTTTTGGTTCTATAACCATAATTGAAGCCTTCAAAAAATCTAAATTAGGAACTATTTTAAATGTCAACCAGGGCTTGAAAAAGTCATTGTACTTCAGTATTTTCACTGATATAATGAAGTGTTTCAAGTAATAAAATGCAAATTAATAACATTCAAAAATATTCAACGATTTTAAATTTAAAAAGGTAAGAATGCAAAAATTTTAATTATTTCTTTTGAATCGATGAGTGGGCTAAAATGTTATTTTATATACAAATGTTTTGACCACCACTATATATTAAAAATATAGTTAACATAGTATATTTTGTCTATATGTAAATTAAACTGTTTTGTAATAAGAACACTAAATTAGCTGGCATACATAAATATTATTCATATTTATACACACATAAATATTATATTTAAATGCTTTTATCAGTGTTTCATTATTAAATCTTTTACTTGGCCGCCTCAGGTATTAAATTGCAAAATCTCGGCAATCTATTGAATAAACAAAAAATAATGGTGCCAACCAGTGAAGACCTAAAAATAACGCAAGCCTTACAAGGATCTTTAAATATGTATAAGGATTCGTGTTTTGTATTTTTTTTTCTTTTGTTTTGTTTAAAAGATAATAACGGAAGTTTCTTTATTAAATACAAAAGAAGTATAAAATTTCAAAATATTCTTTGCACATTTTTTTGTTTTTATGCTTCATAAAAGAATAAACAATCCTGTTATAATGTTCTTCTGCGCTGTAAAATTTTATGGTTTTGAATTTAATTCAATTTATCTCTGTTTATAAACTCATTTAGCATCGAACCGAGAGAGAAATAACTAAAAAAACACTTTAACATTTTAGCATTTGATATATTGAACGTTTTTAAAACAAAATAAAAAATTCAGATAGTGAATGATTATAGTGAGAATTTCAAAATCACATATGGTGATACCCGCAGATTTATTTCAAAATATATTTCACCAGCAATTCCCATCTTTTTAGTCACCTAAAATGTGTGTGCCATTGCCCCATCGATTATTTTTAAGCAATATTTTTAATATTTTTAAAATCCACATCTACCCCATGTGAGCTGTTTGATCACTCTCCGATTCCAGAATGTAATGTAAAGCTTTCCTTTGAAAATTCCATATTAAAGATTTTTCAAAGCTACATTTGTCGTGCTAGGAGTATTAATGGGACGCTTTATCACCTGTATTAGACACCATAATAGTTCATTTAAAATGATGTAAAACAAAAACAAAAACTTTTCAAACTTCTAAATTTACGTAAATTTTAGTAAATATAAATATATGCACAAGAGATGGGTTAAATTATTAACTACGCTGGCATCATGTTAGCAAAGCGATTTTAACTGTTCAAACAGGAGCCATAATAAGAAAGCGATTAACTTTCTGCCAAAATTAGCACAAGAATCATCAAAAGAATTCAGAACATAAAATCATAACTTTTCATTACAACATCCTCAGGCTTGTGGAAAGTATTGGACATTTTTTTAAGCGCGATAGAGCTTACTAAAACAAAAACTATCGAATGAGCTAATACACTGCGCTTACCTTCTGTAAAACAGTGCATAGATTTCATACCACACTCTTTCTAAGCAAATCTTTAACTTATGTAGAGAATATCCATGCTATAAATAGTAATGTAAAAGAAGAAGAAGAAGATACGTGTAAAATGTTGCTCAAAAATTTTTGGCGTATCCAACAGCTGCAACCATCACGTACCTCGTTTTTTCGTCAACTAGGCTCTAGTGTAGTTGGAAACTGATCTCATGTTTTCTCGCACTATTGGCCTCGAAGATCGTGCGGTTTTACACCTAACGGTTACTTTTTGTAGGGCCACATCTATACTTATAAACTAGTAACAATTGACGCCTTAAAGGCCAAATCGGAGATCCAGACTTCACCTCGTCAAGAACTCTCGCAATAGTTTTGTGCCTGAAAGCATTTTCAAATGTTAGAAAAAGGTAATGAGCTCTTAAACAAACATTATTCTATTGGAATCAGTGTATGCATTTATGTACACAGATGAGTGTTATGTAAATGTGTGTATGTAAGTTTGTATTTAACGCATTAATAATATTTTTAATGTATTAAACAATTTAAGTAGCCTTCATAAAATGTTTGCAAACATTTATTCCTATTTTCAATTATTCTTTACTGGCATCACCAACCTTACTGCTTTTGGGTTGGAGAATGTTGCATCTCCTCTGCCTCGAAATACATATGGTTGAAATGCATACTATTAATATTTATAGCATAAATAATTTCAAGGTCATGTTTTACAATTTTGATTGCTTTAAAGAAAGAATTTGTGTGAACTTAATGTTCGCATGCAAATTATTTTACTTTTTTTTTATTATAAAAATTCAAGCATTCATTAGACTACATGAGTATATTGTTTTTTTTTTTCTTTTTATTAAAATAAAACACCAGGTGCAATTAATTAAAACATAAAATCAAACCTAAACTTATGATAAATTTAAATAAATATTAATGTAAAACGTGTAAACATTCCTACACTTAAAACATAATTAATACGGTGAACTTAATTTGTAATAGTTTTAATTCCATTTGAGGTCTGGTTATAAGATCAAACACATAATATTTTTCTATGTTTCCATTTGGTTTTAATTACTAGATTGCGGATTCTTTAATATTTTATTAAAACAACTCATTAAAAGCAGAAAGCAATATACACAGAGGCTCGCAATTTATTTGAAGCTAATAAATATTATGCATTTTTGCCAATCAATATTATAAATATTAAATATTAAAAAAATAATATTTAATCAGAAAAAATTACAAAAATAAAATATACATTTATTAGCGTTTAAATACAAATATTTACTTACTTCCGAAAAAAATATTCACAATCGATGAAGTCGAACTTCCACATCCCAAATGCTAGAAAAATTTTATCATTATTTCAGAATAATATTTCAATAATTAAAATCTGGTTAAAAAAGGTAGATTAAATGAAAATGAAATAATTGTGTAAATTCCAAATTTTCAAAATCAAAATTCGTCTTCACATTTAACCTTTAATTTTAATGATGTGGTTTCCGTAAATATAAAATCTTTACGGGAAATGAAATTTTAAAATGTGCTCTATATTTGTCTTAATATATCGCTGTTATTTTTTTGCAAGAAACTTATCTGTTGTTTATAAAATATATTTGTAATCTTTCTTAAAGGAATGTTTTAGAAGTAACTTAAATTATTTCAGAAACTTTAAATTTTCACTATTTTAAAAAGTTGGCAGCAAGAAATGCCGCTTAAAAATTTTTGTTTTCGTCCAAAGCAAAGCTTTATTTGCAGTTAAGAACTTTTTTTAACACAGAAAAAAGAAAATGATTTATTTTTACATTGGTTAGATTAAGCGGAAACCATTATAACACTCCAATGTAACATTTTAACCGTCCATCTACCTCCATAAAATTATAATGCCTTTAATTCCTTAAAAACCAGCTAAAATTTCTTGCAGAACCTACCAAGTCAATCAGTCAACGTCATGAGGAAAATTTTAACCGGAGCTCGAGTTCACTAGCTTCGAATCATGACCCTTAATAATGACTATATTGTCTGCCAAATATTTTCACAAATAAAAAATTGCAGTAAAGCAAAAAGGTGTATTTTTATTTAATTGTTGGTTTATTTTGTATTTCATAAAACTTTTAGAATTAAAAGAAACTGAATTATCTTTTTGAATTAATAATTTTTGTTTCAATTTAAATATGTAACGAAAGACAAGTAAATGATTTAAAAACAATGGACTTAATTTTTTTACTACATCCTCCTTTGATTTTATGTACAACAAACTCTGAGTGTAATTTTTTATATAAAAAGATGGATGCACAAAGAATGTACAAGAGACTCTTTAGCTCCTTATTTATTTTGCTTTATAATTTGCACAATTTTTTTTATGGCTTTTGAGAAACCGGTTAAAGGATTTTATAAATTTTGTAAATAACAAACCAGGTAACGAAAATACATATTTTCTGTATACAAATAATTACTTAATTTTAGGGTTTACAGAAGTAAAAAAAAATGTAGCCTACATTTAGCATTTACATTCATACACTAAAGCATATAAAAAGAAGAACAATTTCTAAAGATTTTAAAAAAAGACAAAGAAACATCTAGATCTTCACAATTGTGATAGAAAATATTCCCAATTTTCATCTGGTGAAGTAAAATGGTATGCTATCAAAAAATAGTGAATGTAAAGAGTGGGTGTAAATCTTTATATGGCTCGTGATAGAACGTTTCGCAACACAATAGAATATGATTCAGTTCAATTTGTACCTAAATTTGTTCAACTAACCTTCCCTTTGCACGCGGAAAAAAATTGCTAAACAAAGTAGTGTAAATTTGCTGCACATTTGGATTATACAAGACATTATTCTATAGAAAAATTATTTATTTATGTATTCATTCACCTATTTACGTATTTGAAGTAAACAAACACTACTTGTTTCCCCTGCGTTCAGCTAATTTTCTTTCAGATAATTTTTTCTCTTCCCTTGTTATCCTTGTAAACAAACAATTTGCATTCATTAACGAGCTAAATCAGAAGAAAGTTATCACACTTTATTAGTAAATACTAAAGAGCATCAAATTTATAAAATTAAGTTTCAAAATAGATTATACATTTTTTTGCTTAAAGCTTTTTTAAACTATAATTGTAATATTATAAATCCTAATTTAGTTTTCTTCTATAACTTCATGTTTAATATTGTGTAAATAATTGATATTGAAATCCTATTTTTTAACAAAAAAAAAGTACTTTTGGAAAGAATACAAAAACAATAGCCAATTGTTAAACTTGGACATTGATTAATTTAATCAAAGATACGAAAACAATTCTCTAGTGACAAATAAAAACTATAATTTCCTTTAGTATCACTGCAAGCAACCACTGATAAAGAAAATGCTTCACAAGCTTTTTTGAGAGATTGACAACTTTTCATCTGAAATTGTGAAAGACTTTTAGTATTTTTTTTTTTTGTATTTGTATTGTGTGGATTATTATTGAAACTTTAAGATTTTTGCTTTCAATTGGCACGAATAAATCAATTATGAACGAAGTTGACAAGACCAATTGTACTTTCATTTGCAATATTTATTTCCACAAATAAATAAAAGCAACTACGTCAAACTAATAAAATTTTATTAATATTCTCAGAAAATATTTAAATAAAAATGTTTAAATTAATAAATAATTTTTTTACATTTTTGGAATAATAAATTTTTTATACTTTTAATTACCATCAATGGACTAAGAGCAAAACTTTCAAATTTTAACCATTTCTGTTATACTTTTCCTTTAAAAATGTGTTAATAAACATTTTAAAATTTTTTATCTTATTTAGAAAATATATCGGTTTGTTATAAACTGAAAAATGAAAAATCATACTCTGCAAATATATGTTCTCACACAAACAGCAAATTATAAAAATCACAAAAAGCCAATTTTACATTCAATTACCATTTAAAAAAAGAATTTACAATATGTTTATTTAATCTATGTAAATTTCATTTAAGTCTATATATCTCACAAGAAATTATAACACTAAGCAACAAAGGAATGTTATGGTTACAACCTAAACTTGATCGGACAAAATTGTAAAGAAATTTTTTTTGGCCAACCTTAAATGACTTTATTTGCTAAATTTAATAAAAAAAATTTCGATTAAGGTAGTTCTAACCATTAAACTTAGAGAGACGTCTAATATTTTTGATTTCTATTCAATTTTATTTTATGTGTTCTTTATTATTCCTGGAAAGACAAAATAGATTGTTAGTTTTAATAGGAGTTCACCATATCACTCGTACTATTGACAATAATTTAGTAAAAGAGATATCAGATCCATCATATAGCTGTAAGGAATTCTGTTCTTTAATAGAACAGGCATAAGCTGTAAGGTCGCATAGCTCGTAAATGCTGTTTCTGCCTCCCACTTTTTTAATTTTTGTGTCCTCTAACAACTGTGACAACAACGGTTATTACTTAGAAATCCGAGTAGATATACATATCTTTCACGCATTTAGTGACTTGGGAAATTATGACATAACAATTTTCTACTAAAAAATTGTGAAAAATAAAAAATTTGCTGGTAAAACAATTTAATACAAAAATATTAATTAATGGAAATTTTCGATAGACTGATTTTCTTATGACTGATAAAGTTTTTGAATTAACAAACTTTATGGTGGGTAAAAATGTTCTATAAAAAATTAATACCGTGATCATTTTTCTATAGAAAAATCATAATTGTAATGTTGAAATTTTTGTGTAGAAAAATCGTGACTAATTTTCTTTAGAGCAAATTCATCAGTCATAATTATATAATCTTTGATTTGATGAAAAAAAAATTTAAGGCGTATTCGAAATATAACTTTCTGATTTTCGATTTGCAATGTTTTTTATGATTTTTTTATGTAGCACAGTGCATTTCATAAATAATCTTGTCTACATCATCATGACCTTGGAATCATAACGCCAGACCTTGGAATAAAATTGTTTGAAACAAATAGATGCACAAACAAATGTTATTAAATACTAGATATAGACTATTAACTTAAATACTACATCAACTTGGATTTCTTCCTTGGAAATTAAATATTTGTTTAACTTGGAAAAAAATTTATGTTAACAACTTAATAAGTTTTTTAGCAATGTGTTTTTGTTTTTATTGTAGCCACAGTAGAAACTTAAAATATTAAAATAAATTAAGAATTTTTCAATTTTTATTTTGAAATTTCATTAGAAAGACAGTATGAATCCTGCAACGATAACAAAAATAACATAAACAATAATATAAAAACATTTTGTAATAGTGGTAGTATCCTAACACAATTCACAAAAATAGTTTTTAAAAAAAATTTTTGCGATTTAAGAGAATGATTTATTATTTTTGACGTTGTTATGCAATTTTATTAAAGAAGTAACCAGAAATTATAATATAAAAATCAACAATTTTAACGGTAGACAAACAACTATCCGCTGGTAAAATTTCTTAAGAACTTAATATCTGACTGACTGCAACTTTGACCTTTACTCCTTTTGCTAAAAAATTAATATTAAGGATCATTATATTGATTCCATTTTTAATTTTGTACCGTTATATACAATCTCTCTTTTCAAAATAATCTCTCCAAAATTTCTAAGCGATGCCAAATAATGCGTTTATTTCTTTTAAGAAAAATGACTTTAATATTTTACATTTATACTACATTTTATTATAGCATCTCAATCTCTTAAAACACTTAGTAACAAACATTTAACGATAGAAAATAAATTTCATAGATTTTTTTATGCACAGACATTTATTTAAAATGCTTTATAAAAGGGGGCAAAAAATTTTTTATGCACAATAGAAAATATTTTTGCTAAAACATGTTCTTCTAATGAATGAAATAAAAAGTTAATACTTTCTTCTTCTTCTATACTAAAAGGAAAGAAAATTTTCACACAATTTGCATACAAAAGAATTGTTGGATAAACAAATTTCAGCAGATAGGACAAAATATACACTTGCAAGTCTACTTAAGAAAACTTATACTCAAACATATATTAAATCAAGAGTTTATCGACACATTCTATTAAAGAACAGAATAATACAAAATATAATTTTATTCGTTTAAAAATCAACTTGTGAAAATGTAAAAGAGATGATTTTTAAGTGCTTTTTCTCTTGTTGTAATTATTATTATTATAATGAATTTTTTTGGCAAAGGCATTTATAAATCCGCTCTTTGTTCGGTTTTGACTTAAATTTAAAAATAAATATGACTTTGAACGCGGTTAACATCACTAAGATGTTCTTAAGAATTTATTAAGTTTAACCAAAATCAGTTTTTGGTTATTTACAGATTATTAATTTTCGCCTTTGTATTTTGGTTACACCCTGTACAACTTAATCTTTGAAATCTAAAGATAAAAAATTCACATTGGTAAGTTAGCATTTATTAAATAAATCTCAGTCGGGTTTAACATGACCCAAAAACTCATCCATTTAGACCATGCGTCGCTGATCATAACAAACGTTACTCAGAAGAGACAATTTCTATAAAAGATATCATTAACTTTTTGCTAAATGGCAAGCTTCCAGATGAATTCACAACAGATGAATGCAAGACTCATTTGGCCTGCAGATGATTACCTTTTTTTTTATTTATAAATGTCAACATTGCTTTTGTTTGATTTTGTAAGTAAGTGTTTTATATCTGAATCGAATTTTGCTGTCATCCGCTATGAATTCGCTTGATATGAGTATTATCTAAGAAATTGACGAAACTATATGCGGCTGTCTGACAAATTATTTACACGGTTATAAGTAAAAGTAAATTTTAAATTCTATGCGAAAGGAAAAGTCGAAAATATTATACAAAATGAAAAACAATAAAGTAATTTTTTGTTTTTACTTTTTCCACCGTCACACGTATGTCTTTTGATAAAACTACATAGTCTTCGGTTTTTAGTCACATGTTACAAATTTAATTATTTTGTTCGAGTGTTTTGCTTAATAAAGTTCAAGTGTATTGTGTTTCTATATGTAAACGCTAGGTGATCCCGACCGCGTTTTTAATACCCGAATATTAATATCACTTTGGGATTCGCAAAACTAAATTGTCTTTTAAAGTTAATGAAGTCACCCGATTTCAAAGCACCTTGATTGCATTTAGTTACAAAACTGACTTGTCTTCATAAAAATTGCCTTAAACAAAAAATCAAAAATTGCTTTCAGGTTATTTCAGTGTGACGAATTGCATCTCGCAATAATTGGGTTCTTATCTGAATCTCAGTAGTATTAACATTGTGATTAGAGAATTATGTTTAGAATGCTAATATAGCGTTGTAATATGTTAAAGGTACCTAAATGGATATAGTAGTTTCTTGTTTGCAGTTTTTTCCGATAACTGGTTAACCAAAATCTACTTTTATAGGTAGAGCTAATTATCTAAAACTTATTCAGATAATCTATTTATTATCTTATAATAAATGCTACACTAGTTAGTTTTTTTAAGTGTACCCTGGAATCGGTCAAAATATTTAGATCTTTCAAAAATGAAGCCTTATAATCCCTTACTCAGCTAAATATTTTGTTTAAAAATTGAATCAGAAAGATTTGTACAGAAATTTAGTAATTTTAAAATTCCATATAATTTGTATAAACTTTTTATTTTATATTTTAACCACAAAAATTTTTCTGTCAAAAAAAAAATCATAAATAATAAAAGGATTAGACCGTAAGTTATTCTCTATATAGAAACAATAAAAAGAATTTATAACGAAAAGAGCAAGGATGCTGTATTCATGTCTTAAATACCATCAGGAATTGAAAGTAAACTGCAAACAAAAGTGGTTTGCTATTTAACCAACTAAAAATAAAAAATAATTGAAATAACAGCTACAAGAGTAAGTAAAAAGAAACGAGAAGAATGTAAAGAATAACAAAAGAAAATCGGAAAATCTAAGCACATATCAGATCAAATAAATAATTGGGCTGTGCTGGACATTTATATACACTTCACCAAAATACTGTTTTTCATTGAAAATAAGTTTTTTAGAAAAATTATATAAATTAATAATAACCGAAATGTTAAATGTTAAAAATCGCCAAAGAATTAAACTTAACTTTTTATGTGCTTTTTTGTTAGCAATTGACTCTATTTTCAGTTTCAGTGATTTTTATTTGGACAAGACTGCAAACAATTTTTCTGGACATTTTTTTTCTAATTCAGGTCTAATTACACATACATATTTAACTTTTATATCTAAGATGTATATTTCATATCTTTTTTCTATTTAATTGTTTTATTTTTAGTTTATTTCCCCAGCAAGTTTTTTACCCCAGCAATGTTATGAATTTCTCACTCTTTTAAATTTAAGTTCTCAATGTGGTTTTGCTATGTTTTCCAAATTCCTCTTCTTTCTGCATCTAACCCTGTTTTATGGGTTGTTTTGCCCTTTTTTATACAGTGATTTTCTTAGAGTGGCTCTTTACTTTTACCTTGCAATTTATAATTGTTTTACATAATTCTAATATCTGTGATTATTCTCAACACATTTTAAAATGTTCATGTATTATACTGACAGACTCCATTTTGTTTAGTGATTTCTTTTCCATCTAATACATTTCATTAAATTAAGATCTTATTCTCAATTGCAATAATTTTTACCGAGTTAAGCTAAGTTTTAAATTTCTGATTGGGGTTTTTGTGATTAATTATACATTTTAGACGGTTTTTTTTTATTTCAACAATATTTTGCTGGGTGGTAGTCAACGCTAGATGATTGCGGTGTGTAAAGTGTCCTTACACTCTCTCTTTTAGACTATAGATATTTAAAAACTAATTAAATCGATCGCATGCTTAAACAGCTAGAATTTAACAGCATTCTTTAGATAAAAGGCTTTGATTCGATATTCATCCCTTTTAATGTCGATATTGTTTTTGATTGTTATTATTTAATAGCTCTCTCGCTTAAACCGCTTAAAGCCGCATTTTGATACTTTATCAGGTCTAGCTTGTGTGACTGCAGCTAAAGTTGTTTGCACTTTTATTGTAAAATCAGGGAAGGCCATAAAGTATTGGATCCTATAGTATTTTTAAGGCGAACATGCCCTTACATGCATAAACCATACTGCCACCACTGGAATCCTAAGCAAACCCTATTGTTTCTTTTCGTTTCTTGTAAGTGTCAAAAACTATAATAAAATTTGCCGTCATTCATTCGAAAAATTTTTCTTTTGTTTAAAGTTTACAAACAAAGTCAAGAGAAAAATCCAAGAATTTCTTTTTTTGTCTTATATATTTTATTATAAGACTTAAATTTGTATGAATATCCCTGTTTGTTTTCCCATGCAGGCATTTTTATTTTTTATATTTAAATATCTAATCCTTTTAATCAAGTAAATAATCTTGAGAAAACAAAAGAAGTTTTTGCTTTTGTTATTTTTTCGGACTAATAAATAAGTTTAAATATTTCAGCCTTCAATTTATTTGACCTTTTTTTAATGAATCTGAATTAATTTTTTTACAATTTTGTATACTTGATATTTATAAAAAATTGCTTTAAATTTTTTTTAAAGAAATTAAAACACCCAAATAAATTAGAATTTATTCATTAAAAACAGTATTTGAAGAGAACTGATTCGTTTGCCTGAAAATGTATTAGAGCTGTGTCTTCTTTAAAAAAAGTACGTTTAGGTGCCACACTGAGTGAATCCTTTAAAAGATTAAAAAATCAAACAGATCAGTCAAAAAATCTAACACGCTTGCACTTTTAACCTACACCATCATTCTTTTATAACATACAGGGGACTTTTGGGACCATTTCGCCGATTGGTTGTAGACCATTAAAACACCTCTTTCATTTTGAAATTCAATTTGTAATATCAGAAAGTGTATTTGGGTTTTAATTTTAATTTTTGCTTTGGTCTGCTTGAACTATTACATTTTTTCTGTCTAAATTTTATTTTATGTTATTTCATTTGGGTATACAGACAAGAGCTTTAAAATGGCGGACTATCACAATAAATATTTTTTGGAAAATTTCTTTATCTATCTATATATATAAAAGAAAGTGATGTTAGTTACTACGCTTATAACTCGAGAATGCCTGGACCGATTTCGGTGATTAGCACCAATTCGGACAGGTCTCCGGCCAAATAAGAAGAATACACAAGAAAATTTTGGAAAATTTCCCAAAAAAAAAAAAATTATGAAGAAAATTCATTTTCACATACATTTTTTTTACAACGCTATCTTAACTCAAGAACCCATAAAAAAACATGATTGTAAATGCTATATTGCCAGTAGATGGCGTTGTATGCACACTTGGCAGATGCAATGACATATGTTAGTAGTCAAAAAAGTCATGAAAAATGTGATTGAAGCAAAAATTTTAAAAGAAAAATATTAGGGCGATGTGTTGAAACCACGCATTCCTATGATTCCTCCAGATTTGCCGTTTGATTTTAAATGGCTTCAGTTCCCCATACCTGTTGCTTTTCAATGATCCCTGTTTTTTGCACTTTCAGTTATATGTATCACGTTCACGTGCTTTGTTTTTCAATACCGCGAACCAAAATCGATCAAAAAATGTCGAAGAAATGACTTGCAAAGCAGTCACGGGCACGCTAGTACAAATTAAAACAGAATGAGAGTTTAAAGATGGATACTTAAATAATTGGAGAGTAATACTCTATAGGGACAACAAACTATGAAATGCTATAGTGCTCACACTTCCTATCGTAGTTTCGGGCTCAAATCATCATCATCAAACCTTGGACAAATAACAGGCTTTCACCTTATATTAAGCTTTATAACCGAAGTAATTCAAGTGGTTCCTACAGATTAGAAAATACCTCATACCACGGGAAAAAGCGCACGGAACCATAAGTTAAACAAATTACAATAAGAATAGCCATGAGTGATAAAAGAAGAAGGTGACTACCAAATTGTTTAACAACTGCTTTAAAGCAGATTATCAGAAGACTTTAATAAATACCTTGCTGTTTGGATAATATGTTATGTTAGAAAATAATCATGTCTAGACCTCTTTTCTGTGAATAGCATAACAAGGAATGCATTACAGCTAAAGAAATAGCACATAGCAAGAAGTTGAAGAAACAAGAAGAAAAGGCGTGATCGATGATACGAAATAATTAGTTTGCTTAAGTTCAACAAATTCAAGCTGTCTAAGTCAATAATAAATTTTCATAAGAAAACTTAATAAATGATGGAATATTTGTATGTATCTGTTATGAAAAAGAGAATCGAGTGCAGACACAGTTAAAACCTCTAATTTTTAAAAACATATATCATTAGATTATTGAAGCATTTATTGCTATAGCATTGCTGTAGCACAATTGATCGCGAAAATTGTCTTTTAAATAATAAACATTTCAATTTCATTAAATGACGGCATTAAGTTAACAAACAATTAATAAGCAAATCTTGAAAGATGTATAAATATAAATAAAGTATAATATAAAATATGTAAGTATAAACTACGTTAATTTGTGCTGGATTCCTTTAATAAATATTTTATATTTTATATTATATACATAAATATATTTGAAATGTATTACGGCGGACGAAGCATATCCATATGGCCATTTGAATACTGCTCATATAGATTATCAATGAGTTTTATCCCAAATTAAGGGAATCTAGCACAGATTAACGTAGATTAAATTAAAAAAATCATTGCAAAATATAAAATCGTTTATATGTAAATATAAAATAAAGTTGTTTCCCATTAGTTGCAATTTTTTGACAAACAAACTGAATATATTTTCTTTCCCAAATTACATTTATTTTATTTATCAAATAAGACTTTAATACACTATACGAGTATATGTCATTCTCTGAATCTTTTTATCGCCCCAAACTGCTTCTATAGGTTTATTTTCATGCTGTAGTTAATTATTACAAGTTAAACATATTTTGCTAGTGACATTTTCTACAAAATTAATTATTTTTTCGCTTTTCTCTTTACTTCCTCTTTGCAATTTTAACGTGTGTCATACAGTTAATACATTTTAATAGACATATGCAAAAAGTATTTCGAATTTTTAATTAAAAATAATTGTTATTATTGTTGTAATGATCTTTTGAATTCTGTAGCGGGAGTTTTACGAATGCATACAGTAACATAGATCATATATTAACTTTTTTAGAAGTGCGAACCAACCAGAGGGACGATTTCTCCCTTCCTCGATATGGAAAATTCAACAGTAGTCAGTAGCGTCAATGGTCAACCCAGCGCGGCCCTGATCTAATATGTAATTGGTATCTGGTCTGAGGCAAGTCATGGACGACCTGCGTACAAGCTTCAGTGGTATACCACAGTATTAATCGATCTCTGAATCCTGCATCCTACCACCAGGGTACTATTGTCCAATGATGTTCCGCCATCATATTTCCTCAAATATCTAGCATTCTCTTATAAAATTAAATGCTACATCAGATACCCTTCAGTTAACATAACCTAACATTATTTTTTTAACCAAAAGTGTTTTTATTACATTTAGCTTCTTTTGATATAACATTTCCATACTTTTTTATTAAAAACCAGAGACACTACAATTTAGTGTTCACAGGAATTTAAAAGAACTCTCCTTTAAATGGTTTTAGAACGCAACAAAATAAAACAAATAAATTTCTATTTGCTTAAAGGCAATAGATTTTTCTCTACGTGTTTTTTTAGGTTTTTCATTTTTTGTATTTTTAAATAAACGAATATTAAAGGTAATTTGTCGTGATATATATTCTATAAGATATTGTTATTAACTCACAAATAAATTCATCAAATTAATTCTGTACACATGATATGTGTTTATAAGTAAGAACACGTATTTTTGCTCCCAGAATTTTAGCTTTAAGGCATATTCGAAGGTAAAAAAGCAATTTAATATTGTGAAGTTTTTTATTCTTTTGTCTTTTGTTTTCGCGTTCTTAATATCTCATCAAATGACACTTTGAGTTAGGAGTTCACTGTTTGTAGCTACAAGCAAACAAAACAAACAAAACATTAAAAATTATCAACAATATAATACAAAAGGAATAGAATTACAATGGTGATGTAACAGTTTTCGATATTAACACACATATATGCGTGTACTTTAAAGTAAAAGAATATTGAATTAAAAAAAAAAATAAAACTTTATTATGAAATAAATTCAACATTTATCACTCAAATTTCACGCAATACGGCAATCGTCCTTAGTACTTATAAATTAAGTGATACGTAACAAGCAATATTGTTAATAAGCCTGATAAGTTATGTTGACATGTAATTAAAGAAAAAATATTGTTGATAGTAGCAACAGGTATATTGATGCAGACATGACAGACATTTTCATGGCTCTGTGTGTGGCATATATAAATTATGCATATATTGCAAATGTAATAGGACGTTATCTTGCATTCAGAGGGCAAAATTTTTTAAAAAAATTAATTAAATTCGATACACGGGTCCAAAGTAACAACAAGCAAAGTAAGAATATATCGTAAGTTATATAAAACAGAGGTGCTTTTGAGGTACAACTTAATATATACTTAAGTCTGCAAATTTAGGGAGATATTATTTTATGTAGTTCGTAACATAGCATACAATCTAAAGTTAACACTTTCGAGACACTTTCGACCGATTAAAAACAAATGTATGTATGAGATTATAATAATGCCGGAGGCAAATTAAAAAATTTAATTAATCACAATCAATATTGCCTCTTACTCCATGAATCCAGCTGCCGTTATTATAATGTATATTTGAAATGTTAAAAATAACTGTATTATTTGCCGGATAATCAATCTGAACTATTATTTTTGCTCTTTTTTATTATAATAAGCTACATAAACTTCCTCTTCCTATGTTTTTCTCTTTAGCTCATTTTTAAACGAGCTTAAAGAGTATTTATTTTTTCTGTGAAATTCCAATAAAATTTAATTGTTGTTGCTGAGCTGGAATAGATAAGCGATTTAAACGCGATTTTGCCAAACCCTTTTAGAATTACGAAATAATTGATGTCAGTTAAAGCGCATGCTTTCATATGAATCTATTTCGCAACAAATTGGACCCCTTCGGCTCGCCACACGAGATGGGTCACCTCGACATATATAATCATACCGACGCTTATAGTGCAACGATCCTTGTGATCACGGATCAGCGATCAAAGCACGACCAACTTTTAACATTATGTAAAACTCAACATTTTTAACGATTTCGCACCCTTTGGGCATTTTCACAAACAAACAAATATTGTTTTAATAATTGGTTAGAAACAGATAACAAAACAATCCAGAAGAAAAAACCCTACATAAGGGAGGGCTGGTAATAAAGAAAAATAAAGTTGCCCGCTATATTCTGAACAGTTTTGAATCAGGATCTCATCGCTTTATTTACAGTTTTAATATAAAATGCCGGATTAGAAGCTACTCACGAACTACGAAACTTTAGAAAATTTGCGAAAAATTTATAATGGATATTGATAAGATTTTTGAAATCGTTTAACATCGTTTAACATGCTTGTTGCAATTTTACAAATATTTTATTGATTTATTTTCTTTTTATCTCTCTAATAGGATTGTCATGGCTCGTTTTCACAACATAATGCTGCACCCATACAGGATGACACCCAAAACTATATAGTTTTAGACGGCTTTCAAAATGCCACACACACTCAAGTGGAATTTTATAGACAGATTGAAACATGTGATCCTTACGACATACCATTGGGGGTGAGTAAAATACAAGAAAGAAAGCAAATAAGCTACATTTATAAATTTTATTTAATATTAATTTTTCACAGGGATATAAAACAAATAATAATAAAAAAAAAGAACTGCCATAATAAATTGTTGTAGTAATTTAAGTATAATTTTAATAAAAACATAGTTTAAATAGAGAAAGCCTCAAATATGTAAGTGTTTTTGGTGTGAACATTTACACCCGTTACGTAATTTTAAAAAGCCCATAATGTCCTCGTAATTTAGACCTAAAATATGCAAAAAAAAAAGTCATTTAAATCAGCAACCACTAGTAAAATTAAAGTTAAAAAATAAAAATTATTCTTAAATCATTAATTTCCAGAAATACAACTTCATAATAAAGTTACTCTTGTTTAAAAATGACTTGCTAAACTCTCATTATTTATAAAAATAAGTGTATGTTATTATTGCATAAAGCATTTTAGGTTTTTTCAGTAGTGTTAACGATTTTATTTAATGATCTTCCAATAATAACACGGAATGACACGAAATTGAGAAGTGAAGCTCTCAAAGATATAGAAATTAAGACGTCTGTTTATGCTTAAAAAAATTTCCTACAGGACGAGAAGTTTTTCTTCAAACTAGAGAATTTGCTCCAATTTGGATAGTTGCTTGAAAAAGGAAAATTACAGAAATATAACGATAAATAAAATGAGATTCATTTCAATAAACCTCGAATCAGAAAATCATAGAGTACTCAGTGTTTACTGACTTGAAACTGCAATTTTCAATGGATTGAAGGTTTTACACGTACTGAGGTCATTCTCAATTTAACGCCGTGTCTGTTAAAAAGACTTACTCCCAAGTTTACAATACTTCAATAGCTTCTTTCTTTGTTGAATGTAGTATAATATGTAGCATATAGTCCATAAAATAAACTTTTGAAATATAGAGTTTAAATTGCAGTAGAAGTACTCGTATCTTTACTTCGCCGAAACTTTATTGCCAGAACTACAAAGAGTATGTGATAAACGTGCGTCAGACGTTAGTAAGCTAAAATAAATGTGATAACAAAATTTGCTTAATAAACTTTTTTAATAGAATTATTACAAAGAATTATTACAAAAGTGCCATTTAGTGTGGTAAAAAAAAAACCATTTATAATTTTGCTTGTTCGGTGCTGACGTTAAAATGCGATAATTTATAACAAAAAATACCAAAAACAAAAATATTATAATTTTACTAAAAAATATTTAATTACACCAAACTATCCTAACATTTTTCTACGAGTGTTAACTTCTTGGTTAAGCAACCATTTATAAACTGATTATTTAATACATATTTACCATGTGCTGTTTGTATATCCTCACTGTGATAGCGATCCAGGTCTTTATAAAATTTTACTAATTGCCAATTTTGCCGTAACGTTGCCACACACAGAGCAGGTGTCAAAGTGGTTTTATTAAATTCATTATATGGGCAGTAATGTAAAAGTTCACGAATTAATTTTATATTGCCGTTACAAGTTGCTAAGGTTAAAGCATTTTGACCTAAAGTTTACCAAAATTGTGTAAGGGAAAAGAGAAAAGAACGCGGCATCATATTAAACATATTGTTTATTAAGCTTCTCAAACATCTTTTGGTTATTTACCATAATGATTAACAGCTTTGATGTCGGCACCAAATTGTAAAAGTGTTATAACGGCCTCCGTTCTCCCCAAATAGCACCCTTTTAATAATGCAGTATTGCCGTAAAGGTCTGTCTGCTCCAACTCATGCTTCTTACCACGAGCCATCGTGCAAATTATACGCAAAGAGCAAATATCATTTTGGGTAACACAACTTAAAGCTAATAAGAAAAAAACAAAAAAATTATTTATGAAGTTCTTACAAGATTTAAATTCATACAAATTTTAATATGCTTAGTTACTTACCCGTAATTTTTTCCATTTTCGGTATATAAATTTAATAAAAGTCCAGTTATACCATCAGCAAATTTAGTTAGTTACTTGATTTCTTGCAATGTTGTTATAATGCTTTATCGATAACTTAACAATATTTAAATGAGCTGTGCTTAAAAATGGTTATGTAGTGTCCCCACACCTGATAAATTTTAAAACATGAAAAACGTCTAAATAAAAATTTACTGATTCAATGAAACTGCACAATAAAATCAACTGTATATGCGTCCGTTCACTAAAAGCAGGTTAATGACATAACGGTTATGTTAAAATTAACGCAAGAAGTCATTTAAACAAAAGCCCCAATTTCATTATTAATATTTACGCTAATTTATAAACACTTGCCCACTTTTTTTAAAGTTTTCTAAATATTTTAAATATAAAAACTTAAAGTGTCATATGCCTTCGTCTCCAAAATATCTCTTAAAAAGGTGTTTAAAGATCTGAGTACAATTATTAATGCAATAATTAAATCTTGTGCAAGGCGTTGTAATCAACAGTCTATATTTCGCAGTTAGAGATTAGAGGAGAGAAAAAAACGGTAATAAACAGAAAGCTTCAATTTTACATTACGTTTATTTTTAGAGCAGTGTTGTAATACAACATATCATAGCATGTTAAACATATGACAAACATTACAAAAAAAAAAGGAAATTACAATTAAAATATTATTCCTTTAACTTACAATGGCAGCAACATTCCATCCTTAAAATTTTGAAGCTTTAAAGGAAAATTAAAAAAAGATACGAAAAATTGTGGTCAGCACTCATTTGATTATGTATCATCGCTGATCCTCTCTCCCAATCTTTCCCCATTATAATTTACATTTAAACAAAACCGCTATAATTTGGGTTGCTGTATTTAATAAAAGTTTTACTGAATGAGTTTCAGATGATATAAACAATAAGCCCAGCAACTGAATAGAAAGTTTAAGTTTTAACGCAAGGCTTTTGTGTACCAATTAACATTAGGTTTAGGTTTAAAATTTTTCTAGTGGATATTTCCCAGGTACACTTCAATTAACCACAACAGTCTTAAATGCTATTGAAGATGTGTCTTCGCTTAAACTATGATCATATACACATACTTTTTTCAACGTTATATCGGCGTGTTTTTTGGGAAACCCTTTAGTTATAGCTAATTTTACTTCAGACACATATTTTTTTATTTTGATAATATTTTTTTAACTTCTTACAGACCGATACAATTAAAGTTTTATGGTCATTTGGAGATACTGATCCAATTCATGGGAATCTAAAGGGACATGGTAAAAATCGTGGCAGCAAACCCTTACATTTACTAGGTCCCATGTTTCGTAAACCGAATACAGCCAACCGAGGTCATCAAGATGTACAGAAATGGGATGTCACCGTACAAAATGTAAAATAAAGGTGTTTTCCTATAAACTCAAATAAAGTTAATTTTTTTCCAATTTGTCTTGCTAACAGGTCACTATAGATGCTTCCATGGACACATTGTACTGGTGTAAAATAATAAAGACACCTACACTAATAGAAAAACATCACATTATCGGTTATGAAGCATTACTGACACGCGAGAGGTTGGTAGATGTTTGTAAAATTAATTAATTTTTTGATTATTTTCTTAAATCTATTATTTGATTTTATAAAAATTCTTGTTTAATCCTTAAATTTTTTTTCAACTCATGAAGTTCGTTGAAATGAGTTATATTTTATGACATCTACAATAAAACTTTGTTTCTTTATATACTTGTGTACGTATCAAAGTATGAAATGAAAAATATCTTTAACAAACAGTAGTAAATGGAACAATGAACTTAAACGTAATTCATTGTTGTTAGTTGCCTGATAACAGTGATTCTTAAATAGTAAACTAATCCTAGGCGCAGCTCTTAAAATTTTATACCATGAATTTGAAAAACCATTTAAAGACTATATTTTTTAGCTTTAAAAACTGTAAATAAATGCTTTACAAGTTTTAAAAACAAGTTAATTTATTTGAATAGCATTTTTTAATCGAATAATATTTTATATTCCAATTTAATTGGATATAATTAAATTATTGGAATATTTTTTGTTTTTTTTCCTTGTAAATTTTACAATATACCTTACTCGATTAAATTATTAAGAACTTTAAATTTCTTAAAAAAATAAGCATTTCACCAAAAACTCAAGACTTATTAGCAGCAATAAGAATCTCTTTCCTAAAAATTTAAATTTATAATTTTTACTTGAATGAAGTAGTAACGACACCTCATTTAAAACACTTGCGTTTTGGTATTTATTTAAAAGGTTGAGAACTTCTGCACCATAAAGTTTTAAATTTGACATAGATTCCCCAACTCATATGTGCTCGATATTATACAATTCAATCATTGTGTTAAATTATTACTAATAAACATGACAAAAGCATGTAATGCGATTACATTCCAAGGTATTTTATAAAACCTGCCACTATCCTTAAAATAGACATCTCAACGGGAAAAACCGCATTAGTTAGAATGTTTTCGACATTAAATGTCAAATAATTCAAATTGAAGTATAAAAATTATTGTTACAGACATTTTATCACTGAATTAAAACATATTTTTGTTAATAATTTTTTCATAAATTTTATGTTGAAAAAAAAATAGAAATTATATTATGATTAATAAATAAAATGATTGAATTAATTACACATTAGTTCATTTTTATTTAGAAAGAAACATTCTTTATGCATATTTCCGGACGATTATAAAAAACAGGATAATGTTTACAGCCACAAGTATATATGTAAATGCGATGAATGTTAATGATATAGCGATCGAGAGAATACTTTTAAAATTCTAAAAATGTAAAAAACTTAACGTTTGCGAAAAACGATATCGAATAAAGTCATAAAAACTGCGAGATTTGTTTACAAATCAAAAATTATACAATAATAAAAAAAACTCGTAAAAAATTATAGAAGTGACACCTGAAGAGAAATATCACAAAAAATAATGTAAATAAAATTCAATAATTTACGAAAAAACACAAAATGAAAGAAAAAATTGATATAAAATTTTCAAATACCTCCTAAATAATTAAAAATTTATCGAAAATCCTTAATAGTCCAAATAGAAATTAATTGTAGCTCAAAATTATAGCTTTTCAAAATATTACAGTATCAAATATTTAAAATAAAATAATAATAGCCCAAAAAATTAATCTTCACCGAAAAAAAAATAACTATATTTTACCAAATAGCAATTAAATCATCAAAGAAGTGTGCAGTGTGTATTTTAATAAAAAACAACTATTTTCTACATAAAATCGACAAATTCAAACAACTTTAAAATTTTATAAAATAATTCCAAACTGCACTAAAATCAATAAACCAATAAAAACAAAAACTTGAAAAGAAAATGCAATCTTGCACAAAAAATAACTTAAGGAAATAATTACTTAATAAATATAATTTTAATAATTTAATTCAATTTTTATGTTTGCAAAAAACAGAGGCCTTTTAAAATCCGAAGCTCTTTTAAAATTACGAAAACTTAATTTGTTTTTTTTTTTAGATAAAACAAAACGATGTTAGTAATAAATTAAAAGCTTTGCATTTTAACCGCCAGAGGCACTGCAATCTTAACGAAATATTCCAAATTCTTCCTGAACCATTACAATATTTTTAGCTTCGTAGTTTCTAATTTTTTGAATTATTCATCATTATCATTTTTTAAATGTCTTTCATTACAGTAGAGAAGCTGAACCTTTGGTGCATCATATGACTCTATTTGAATGTTCAACTAAATCATATCCTGGCTCTGATCCATCCTCTTGGGATGTTTGGGTTAAGAGTACTGGAGCTGTTTGTAATAGTAATTTATTAACACCACGGGATTGGGATGCTTGCATAACACCAGTGGCTGTATGGTCAGTTGGCTCTTCAGGTGGGTAAAGAAGAAAAAAGTGATTCGCAACAAAAAGTGAAACACTGGCAAAGTTGATTTTTTATTGTAACATTTTGATTCCCATCTACCTCACATTTGCTTGTTTAACGAATAAACTCACTTTTCCTATTTAACAATTTTTATTATTTTAAATCTTTCTATTATTACAGGACAGTTTTTACCTCCGCATGTTGGTATACCAGTGGGTGGTAAAACAGGCGCTAAATATTTTATGTTAGAAATTCATTATGATAATCCTAATGCTCTTAAATGTAAGTATCTTTGCACAGTTTTAGTTGGCAACAAGCCAATTTTTAACTCCCTTTATGTTAACGTTAATTTGAATGATGATTTGGATAAATTAAGTTTGTAGGAGAGGAGACAATAATTAATAACAAATTTTATTGTATAATATAAATATTTTATATTGAATTAGAGAATATTTTATATCGGAATATTTTCTAAGTAGTTATTGAAAATAAGCGTTTTTTGTTAAATCATCAATGACGCTGTATTCCAAAGATTTTATCAGAACTGAGAAATAGTACGATTGTGGTTGAAATGCTCTCTTTTAGAAATTTTTGTTAAGGTTTCATTGCAGAATTTCATTACACATTATTTATGGCGTAAAACTCCATAATTAATGTGTAAAAATTAGTCTAAAAAATAAGTATTTTTTGCGCTTTATCTAAAAACTATAACAGTGTTACGAAAGAAGATTTGATACGTGCGTATATTGTCCGATGGGGTTTGATATAATTGGGTATGATTTTATGTCATCCCGCGTCTAATTTGATTTGTAAACATATCGGTTTTGGCTATATGCCATCTGAATTAAGATTTAATACCGTTGCACAACTGAAATGACAATACACAGAGAATACACATCTTAAAACAATCAATATAAAAGAATCAAAATGAGCAATCTACCATATCTTTCCATATTAAATCTAGAATATAGATGTTTTACCTCGCCTATAAATAGATCTCACATTGGTGAATAAATCTAAATGAAATCTAAAAGAGAAGTTTGTATAGGGTGATAAAATGACTGAGTAAATTAAATGACATGGGAGAAAAATAAATAATTTGCAGTTGAGAGACTGCAACTGTCATATCACATCATTACACAAAGCGCAATAAGTTTAAGCTGATATTTTTTTAAATCATAAAATCTGTTGTCATATCTAAAATTCAGTGCCGAGATATAAGCTGCAACTTGAGTTGAGCGGTTTTGTGATTTTCTGAAAAAAGATTTTTAATATATAAAATAAATATTATTATTGGCCTAACAACTTGTTAAGCAGATCGTTCGTAGGAAATATTACAAAAACACATTTACATTTAAATTTGACAGCAAACAACATCTTTTTATTAAATAATGCAGTTAATTATACATTTATTACAACTTTTACTCTCCTTTTAGCATCAGACCATTCTGGCTTTCGTATACATTATACAAAACATTTAAGAAAACACGATGGAGGCGTAATGATATCGGGTGTTTCTGTTTCTGATACACAATTAATACCACCTGGACAAAAGCTTTATCGCAATGTTGGTATTTGTGGTCCCTCATGTTCAAATGAGGTAAGTGAACAATTAAAAATAATAAAAAATAGTTTACTTAAATTTCTATCGTTTAAAGATGTTTCCTACAGATGGCATCAAAATAATTTCCGGCATTTTGCATTCACATCGAGCAGGACGCAAAATGACTTTAAGACATGTAAGAGATGGCAAGGAATTGCCGCGTATTATTGAAGATGATAATTATGATTACAACTATCAACAAGTGAGACAATTAGAAAATGAAACAGTGGTTTTACCGGGAGATTACATTATAACAGATTGTGCCTACGAGGTAAAATAAATAAAAGAAAAATTTAATTTTTAAAATAATTTTTATAAATTTGTAGACATCTTCTCGCAAACGTCCTACATTTGGAGGATATTCAACAAAAGAGGAAATGTGTTTATCCTTTATAACGTATTATCCTCGCATAGATTTAGCTGGCTGTTATAGCATGACACCTGTTAGAGAATTTTTCGAAACTTTTGGTGTTTATCAATTCTACTCTCTGAATATGACCGATGTGGAAAATTTATTTTTGTACAATGGCAATGTTTTGGATTATATACCAAATACCATTTACGCTAAAACGAAGCCTAATCGAGCGAACATGACCGAGGAAGATATACTCTATGAAGAATCGTTATTAAGTAAGTAGATTTACTGAATTTTCAATTTAATTTTTAATACATAATATCTACAAGTGGGGCTTACTTGGCCATAATGTTTATTAAAGAGTACGCCGGCGGCATAATGGAGCTAATTTGTTAAAATTAATATTAATCTTAAACAAGCTGAACCTATAATAATTTCAACAATTAGTAATTATCAAATTATCAGTTGTAATAAATATTTTGTTTTTAATCGTAAAAGAATTTATACTTTGAAAATATTTGCCATTAAAATTCGTTTACTTAAGAAAGCTTACGTTGACATACATACATACATATAAGGAAAGAAAAAAATCAAAGTACGTTTCAAAAGGCAGTCTCTACAAAAAAAAAAAAAACACTTAAATGGCAGCAACTTACTTTTTAAACCGTCGACGTCCGTCTGCAACAAATAAAGTCAATACATTATAATTCCATATTTATAATTTCACCAATTAAAATCTAACGACTGATTATTAACTTATCGAATGACTCATTTACAAGAAAATCTGATCGAAACTATTCTACTTAGAAAAATTTGTATAGAGGCTAGCTATACTGTCACAAATTAAAACTCAAAATTTTCAAAAATATCAAATCGGACAGGCCTGTAAAAAATCTGTCAAACATAGATCCTTTTTTAATCGTTTTCGATTGAGAATATAGTTCAGGAGACTGCAAAAACAAAAAGTATAGGAAACAGTTATTAAAGAGGGTTACAGGTAGTTATATTCGAATACGAGCCGGGTCTGCAACCAGTAATAAATACCTGGATTTCTAAGCGAGATGAAATCCGAATGGCACGACAAGTATAAGAGTCGAGAAATTTATGGCTTATTTAGCAATTTAGCCAAAGTGAAATTTACAGACACTGGCGTACAAGCACTAAGGAACTAACTAATTTTTAAATTCATTCATTAATCATTGGTTTAAATGTATAATTTTAGAAACTTTTAGGTTTTGCCAGTTTTTTTATCTGATTGGTATCAAGAAATCGTGTTCTTAAAGCAACAGTGCAAGAACTTGATAGGTCCGACAAAGAACTGATATCGAGCACATATGTACATACATCCATATGTAAACATATTTAGTTTCCCTCCTAATTATAGTTTGATGTCTTAATGTTTTATAAAATATATTTTTTAAAAAGAAAGAAGTTTTATAAAAAATGTTCCATATCTAAAGTATATAAATTTTGTATTAATGTAAAAATTACAGTGATTTTTTTTATATTTCCTAAACTACATATATAAACAAAATTATTTTCAACTTCGCTTTTTCATTAGTAGAAATATGTATTTACAAAAATTTGCTGTGATAACTTGTTCGTATTTTAAATTTAACACTGATTAAATTCTATTTCTTACAGATAAATTAATTATTTCTGATCCAGTGGAATTTCATGATCGAACTTTTCTTTCGCATCTCAATCAGTTGCCGTGGTCTGAACCCTTGTTTACTAAGCGTGTAGAGCAGAGTATGATTAATGGTAAACATATGACCTTTTGTCGTGTTTCCAATGATACCATATCTATTGTAAGTTTTGCTGCTAAATTTATACTATTCTTCAAATTATGTCTTTTTTTAATTATTTTTTAGCCCTCCGAAATCATACGTTATCCAAATTTCACCAATTTTGTTAAACCTCCCAGCATTTGTCCATATCAGATGCTTATGGATAGTTCTCCACTCAGTTCTTTGGCTGTAGTCTTAAGACTAGATAGTATATTTGTTTTAGTTTATAGTATTAAATTATATATTTTAAATCATTTTTTATTTTAATTGTGAGGTTAAGTCAACTTCATGAATTTCAGAAATTCCTTTTGTAAATATAAAATCACTTGAAAGTATTAAAAGATTTAGTCTTAAATTGAAAAACTGAAATATTTGCAGAATATTTTTTTAATAACAATCATATCCAGAGGAGTTAATTTTGAATTCTGTAAAAAATCTACATACAAACCCTATTTATTTTTGTAAATTTCTCTTAAAATTTTTCAAAAACATAAAAATAGTAAAATTTTTAATAAAACGTTTACTTTATAAAGGAGTATTGAGTCATAAATTGTAAGGTCTTGAAAAGTCATTAAATTATACATTTAGTATATCATTTATATTAGGAAAAAAATGACATTTTTAGGTTTCACAGTTTATTAAAATTTTAAGAAAATTTTTATAAGAATTTATCACCAGCTGAATAACTATTTACTAATTTACATAACTGATTTATAAATAATTTTATTAAGTCCTTTTAAAAACTGTGAACATTTTAAAATGCTTTGTACTTATTGTAACATCTTAAGTTTAGAATTTTCAGTCCAAAGATTTAGTTGTTAAGAGTATTTTTCTAAGTTTGACTTTTTTAAAATAAAAACAAAATAAACCGGAAATATCATACGTTTTTTTTTTACTTTAATACCTCAGCTTACAAAATTCGTTGGCTCGAGTCGATTGTGTTAAATTAATGAATATAAAAATAATTACTTTACTACTATATACCCAAATAAATTTCCTTCTAGAGCTAAAAAGCAATGTAACAAATTGCCCTTGAGCTAGTCGATTTCAAAAAGTTAAAAATAAAATGATTAAGATTAAAATCTACTTAAGGCATTTCGACCATTGGTATCGACAATCATAATTACTCCGGATTGATGCTATTGTTCTAAAAATGATTGTGAAGACTAAAATTGCATTCGATATATGTAAGCAATGAAGTTATATAAATCTGTATATCCAAGAAGTATTCTTACTCTCATATTTGGTCCTTTTTTGTAACACATGGCTAAAAGGTAAACATAAAACAGTAATCTGAAAACAACCAATTTAGAACAAAAAAAGAATAACTGGGAAATTTGAAAAAAGGTTTAGTATATTTGAAGTGACAGTATGATTGGAAATATTGAATCTTTTTTAAAAAGATCAGTGCAGGCATCGCAAATCGTTAGTAATATTTTCAAGTCTTGACTGAATGAGAATTTTATAAATCCATAACAAATCAAATTATACCGCAATTTTGATTTTGCATCGAAATAAGTTTGATAGACCGAACTATCAGAAAGATGGTTCTAGCCATTTGATCACAATTAAAAACCAGGATCCCATTGCGATCCTCACAACTGCTCGAACTTTATGGACACGAATTTTAGGGAAGCGAATGGATAAATCTACACCACTAAAATTTTCCTCTATATATGTGAAGAATATCGAGCTGATGTCAGATTTAACTAATATGAGCAAAATCAAATTTCTAATGCAAAGTTTATTCTGATACTCTGTGACAAATCTGCCATAAAAACATTTTTATTATCGCGGATATGTCCTGGAACCAACCAGCTGATTTAACAATCCTGAATTCAGTGCATGTCATCATACGGTCGGCTTACATGCTTTCTTGCTATTAATTGTTCTTAAATAAAAAACTACGTTTTGGAAAAAATTAAATATAAACATCCATTAAACAATGATTATATTTTAATTTAGCTAAGAACTAACGATTTTTGAGAATTAAAGGTTTTCGACGTCGCAAAACACACAATTGAATGAAATTTATTCTAAATTGTGTACTACATACAAAACAAAATTTATGTAAAAATAATTATAAAAAGATTTCTAATAAAATATGAATGAAGTAAAGAAATAACACTGAATAATTTAATGAAGTGAAAATGCCTATGTTTTGTTTAAAACTATCTTGTAAATAAAATAGAATTTGAAAAAATGTTTAAAATCAAATCTGTTAAATTTTACACCTAATAAATTTTATTTTATTTTAAATAACTGCTTATTATCTTGACGTTTTTATAAATAGTATTAATGATTTTGACGATTTTTTTTTGCAGAACGACCACTTTCATATTATTTCATCTGGGGTATTCTATAATAATTTCTTATTTGCTTTTATTTGCTAACTAAGGCTGGTGTAAAGACGTAGTAACATATGTTAGCGGCTTTATTCCTTAAAGATATCAACGATAAGATTACCAGAACTTTTAATTAATTGTCATAGAAACATAAATTTCATAATTTATTTTCACGTAATTTAATGGGAGAACCGAAAATCCTAGTACGGCCAAATACAACCCTGTAAACTAATGACGTGGGCTTGTCAGTTAAAGAAAACAGAAAAAGTCTGCCGACTGTCAGTGAAAATTTTATTTTAGAAATTAAGTTTTTCTAAAAGAAATTGATTTTTTAGCTGTGCATAATAATAATTTGAATATTTACAAATAAATATTTAGTGTTTGGTTATAAAAGTTTTTAAGCAAAATAGCTAAAATATTAATTTGATATCTTAACATTTTAAAAGGCTGCAGGCCTTTCTGCCATTTGCTTTGAAAATATGCTAATATATTATTAAAATGAATTAGTTGTAATTAAAACACAACCAAAAGTAGGCAAAGGCCGCTTTAAAAAGTGACGTGATTTTTCTTTTTGTTTTTAAGCAGACAACCTTAGCAGAACCAAAGGCGGCAGTGAAAAATAAAGAATATGAATTATAGAAAAAATGGAATAATTGAAGTACGAAAATTATAAAAAAAAATCAACACAAGATAGTAGAAGAAGGAGTAAAGAAACAGTGACGTGTGGTTTTCTTTTTTTTATTACTTTTTAGTTTTCCTTATTTTGTAATAAATTATTTAATAGAAACAAAAAAATTTTTCTATGAAAATACAGCCCTTTATTGGGGTGGAAAACAACAATTACTACAAAATTAACTTTAGTTACTAGAAATTTTGTACATAGTCAAACAGCATAGATAACGAGGCTTTAAAAACAATAAGAAAGTTAAATAAAATTATTGCAGAGAAGGAGAGTTGTAATCATTATTAAACATGATGAACGAAGATACGACGGCGTCGACGTCATCCAGTGGCGGAATAAAAAAATTTTTTCAGCGTTTATCACAAGTAAGTTTTAAGTCTTAAAGAGAATGTTTTAATAAGAAATTGTTTATTTCAAGATTTATCAATCTGCCTTGGATCGTTCAACGCCCCACACTAAATTACGCTGGTGTGCTGCTGCCGTCTTAGTTTTAATCTTCCTGCTACGCATATTTTTAAATCAGGGCTGGTATATTATTTGCTATGCTCTGGGTATTTATCATTTAAATTTATTTATTGCATTTTTAACACCAAAAATCGATCCTGAGTTTGATCCATATGCCAATGAAGGTGAGTTTCTCTCTCATGTTTCTCACTTTAATTGATTAAGAACTTTGTTATGCTTTCATAACGAATTATATTGATTTTTTCTGATAGAAATATCAGCACAGTTTTTTTTTATTGATTGTACATAATTATTTTAGATAGATTCTCTATTCAATGTGCCCGAAAATAAACCTTCATACAAAGCCGTTACCAAATTTCTTTGTTTTAGCAATTCGTATTTTAATTGCTTTTATTTAAATAAAACATCAAACTTGATAAAAACTGGAAAATTTGATTTCAATGAATCGAATGGTCTAATTTGCGCGTATTGATTTTAACAGCTCTAGTTTAAACCCTTTTATTAACAAAATACGATTTTTAATGTGAGAAAGCGATAAAAATTACTCAACACCACCATTGTTAAAAAGGGTAAAAGCAATGAAGATGGCAAATAATAACGGTTGCGAAAAATTCTTAACTTTAAATAAAACTATTGACTCAGTAATATTTTTCACCATAAATAGAATTGCTCAAAAAATTGCAAAGTGCGAACCGACTTACGAATTCAACTTAAATTAATTCCCGTAAGGGGTTTTGATAGTTGTTAAACATTGAACAATGATGGTGAACAAAAAACACAATTAATTTTATTATTTTTTTTATTTAAACATTCAAAACACGAAGATAAAGAATATAAAATGAAAGTTAAAACTTGCACTTAGAGCTTGTTTTTATATTTAATTCTAGATGATGGTCCAAATTTACCCACGCGAAGTAATGAGGAATTTCGGCCGTTTATCAGACGTTTACCAGAATTTAAGTTTTGGCTAAGCATTACAAAAAGTACATTAATTGCCGTAATATGTACGTTCTTCGAATGCTTCAATATACCAGTATTTTGGCCTATATTGGTCATGTACTTCATAACATTATTCTGTATAACAATGAAGAGGCAAATAAAGGTGAGTTGAATTGAATTTGCTTCAGAATTTCTTTAAATTGGGAAAGTAATTATATATTTTATATCTTTTATGATAAACAGCATATGATTAAGTATAAATACTTGCCTTTTACCCGTAATAAGCCACGTTATCAACGTGTGCCTGAGCCAACAGCGGCATCAAAGTGACAATTAGCCGCACAGACATTGCCAGCAACAACAGTGACAACATCAAGCGACAGAAAAGAGGAGAAGCTATTAAACACTACTGATACAACAACCTCAATAGTTGATTCAGCAATACCAACAGCTACAACAGTTTTAACAACATCAACAACAGCGAAATCAGCAGCACCAGCAACAAATGTAGCAAAACCACCGCAAATTATAATGATTGATGAATAAATTCATAAAAACGCAAAAAAAACTACATCTACGAATGTTTTGAATTTGTTTTAATTAAATATAAAAAAAATCTTAAATCGTTTTTTCCTTAGAATTTTCTTTATTGCTGTATTATTTGCACCTTTTTTAATTTCTATTCTAATGTTTTAATAATTATTTATTGATTATTATTAATTTAATGTTGTTGCAATCAATGTCTTGTGCATATAATTATTACGAATGAAGCATTATATTGTTTCTTGAAAAAAAAGCTATCTTACATATTATGAATTCTTTGCTTTTATAGTAGATAAAAACCCTATTTACAAAAAAAAATATTTTTAACTTTGGAAATCTATTAGTTTATAAAAAAATATTTTGTTTCTTGTTTTTTCTTTTAAGTTTGTCTTTATTATTATAAATTTGTGTATTATAAATAAGCACTCAATATTTTTTCTAGAACTTAAAACTAAACATAATCGAAATCTATTCTGCTGACGAAAAGAAAAACTGCATAAGACAACATTTACACCAGGAAACTTTCCATGAAATAAATTGCATAAAATTTTTATGTGAGAAAAATGTAGAGTGTCATTGAATTTAAAAGAGAATTGAAAAATGTCCGTCGTGTAAATAAGTCTTTGTTAAACAACTTATTTTAGAACGTATGTAATGGTTTTTGTTTATAAATTTTTCATTAAGAACTTATGCATAAGAGGATTGACGAAATCAGTCTCAATGCTTATACACTTTCTGAGTGAAATTTGTTCCTTACTGAAATAAGTTTTAAAACTTTTCCGTTTGAAATTGGAGTAAAAGATGAATTTATATTTTGAACATTTATGAGTTTCTTCAGCAAAACTATCCGTTACTAATTGTGACACTATGCTTGGATTAATTTTTTTAATTATTTTAGTTCCTCTACGGTTCAACATGGTAATTTTTTTAAACATCTGTGATACACATTTTACCGGAATATAAGCATCCAAATATATTAAGTTCCAAGTTATAATATCTGAATTGAATTTATGCTATTGAATTCAATAATATAAAGTTATAAATTCTAGATTTATGTTTCAAAATATCGTGTAAAAACCGAAGAACTACAAGCCTTTTTAAAGAGCTGCAGAAGTAATTTCTAATCCTGAAATTATTTCATACATTCACTACTAGATTTGGTTTCCAAAGGGGGTCACTAAACTATGTGAAGTTAATTTTATTGCATGCGTTCTAGAACCAGTTTTTTTTCAAACAATTCTAAAAAAAACTAATTGCCAGCTTACTGTTGATTTTAACCTATTTTATAAGTTGTTATATATATATATATATATATATATATTTTAATTTTTCCTGTAACAGCAAATCAATCTAAAATACCGGCCAAAAAAAAGCTCTGAAATTGAAATAAACAAAAATGGTGAAATAGAAAGAATATGATTTGTAGTTTTTGCTTTATTAAGATCACTTTGTAGTTGCTTTTATTAAGATCACTTCGTAGTTAGTCCTTTACTTTGCTTTGTTGGAATTTAGCTAGTAATTTTTGTTTTTCTCATTTGCGTTTTATATTCTTAAGTTAGTTTACATTTTCGTTTAAATCATTTAATCACAAAAGTGTTGCTTGTGGCTGTACATATGTGCTATGAATGTTAATTTTTTTAATAAAAACAGGTGTAATAACTTTAATTCTTTTCATTTTCAGATAGTGTAAGTATCGCTACTAAAGTGTTTTCACAACTAATGCACGGGACGTACTTAAAATGTTATGTTTAACGTTATATGGAAAACTAACTTTTGGCTTCGACTAGGTCTGCATTGTCCATTGTATTACAAAAGTATGAAGAAAAGGCTCCAACATTGCAGCGTCGAATTTCTCTATACATAACGTCTTTATTTCTAAACCCTAAAAGTTTGTTTACAACTTCTTTTTAAACTTCTGTAGTTTAGCGTACTTTTTTTCTAGATAATGCCCTTTTACTACGCTATTGACGTTTTGCATTAATTAATAATAAGTTCAGGTTACAGGTTATTCGAATTTTTTAATTTTATTTTAGAAGTCTACGTTATAATAAAACACCATTTGTAATGGAAGGTTTCTGAGATCTCTATTTATTGTGTATTTTTATTTTATTTTTTTCATTATTATGTTTGAAAAGGAATTAATAAGAAACCGACAAAGCTGACGAAATACTTAATATTATTGCTTAATAAGGGCAAATAAATATATTCTTTCAAAATCTGAAAGCATTTTCTAGAAGATACCTAGTTTCAACATACGATTTGAACATTTTAAAAAGAGGGTTAAGACTATCCACATTAACTTTTAAAACAATCTACAAAACATTTCCGTGATAATAAAACCTTCGCATGGTAACTACCCGAGTCTCACTCTGCCAAAGATTGTCAACTGTCGGCTGTATCAGGCAAAGTTCCAGCACCATCAACCTACATTTGAGTGCAAATCTTAAAAAGGCCGTACTTTGACGTTTTAGAAGTTTCGAACTGCTTAAAGTGGTGATCTATAACACGGCTCTCAAATAAAAAAAGTCTTTACGATGGAGTGTACCACGTAAATCCGACCCAAAGTGCATTGATTTTAAATATATAAATGTCGAATGCATTCAATTAAAATCAATAAATATATAATAATTATAGTTTTTTGACCTTTTTAATATTTTTTAGTAGTTTATTATTAAGCACTAGATCTTTATTTTATATAAAAATGTTAAACCTTTATTTTTTATCAATATTTCGCCAAACCATTGGTTGGCATCTTCAGGAAAATAAAATTAAAAAAGATAAAGACCTAGTGCTTAATAATAAAATACTAAAATAAATCAATAAATATTATTAAAAAAAGGAAAAAACTAAAGCACAGCTTAAAGGTTTGTTGTTACTTAGTTATTTATATATTAGGCTATTTATTTACAATATTATGTTGAGGTGATAATAAACAATACGTAAAACGTTATCGTCGTCATTTTTATAATGTTAGCGAGTACATGTGCACTTAAGACCGATTAAAACGACTAAATGTTGAACTGATAATAAACACTCATTTAAAAAGTTAGCCCTAATATAAATATGTCGTCATAAGTATGTACGAGTGCATAGGAGGACATCTTGGGAACTGCTTATTCATTTTAAAAATCGGTATTCATGCAGGAATGGGATTTTTGTATACAATTAAAATAATACTTTTAAATTAAATAATATTAAAAGTTTATTAAGAGAGTGGCTGCAACAACGCTTATACATACATATGTATATATTTTTTTGAAATATTTCCATATATTTAATGAAAAAGAATACACAGACAAAAAATAACCACATGCAGAGAATATCGGATTTATAAAGAAATAGCATGTGTGAAAAAACAAACTGGAATAGTACAGGGACATTGCTGCTGAATTGTATTTTCAGGCGACTTAATTCTGTGGCGGCCACGATGATCGATTGAAAAATTCAGTTTTCAGTTAGATATCAAAGAAAATTTAGTTGTTAATAAATTTTTATCCCTATGGCATATCATTACCATTTTTTTGACATACTTTGTCCGAGTTCACAGCAGCTAATGCGCTCTAGTTTTTGCGAACCAGTTACAACTTTTTTCAACATTAACGGATCTTTATATTTCCAACCCTGATTTAAACACTCAAAACAGGGACTGCGACACGCACACAATATTATTGTTGACTGTGAGAACCGTTAACTTTAAATTCTGATATGCCCTTTAAACAATGAGTTATCAATTCTTTGTACTTAAATTGCGTTGAATATTTTTTACTCGGTCGCGCTGAATCTATTTTACCCTTCATCTTAATATAAGAATCTGTTTTATTTTGTAAAGGAAATGCCATTTTGATAATAAACTCTTACTAAAAAAACAGATTTTTTTATTCACGAATTAAGATTTTTAACATTTAGGTTTTTAATTAAACAATAGTTTTGTTTTAAGCGATTTTCCGATTTTCAATCTTAGTTTTTATTTATTTTTTTTTTAATCTTAGTTTTACTTTCTTTAGCATTTGGAGTCATTGCTACACTAATTGTGCTTGATTCCTTCAAATATAAATATTTTAAAAAAAGATATGTGGAGAAAGCATTTCCCTTCAGTAATACATTTCATATTTCACGAGAATATGTATAAATATTTACATGCATACATATATTTCTTCATGAAATCTCTTCTATGATTTATTTTCTAATATAAATTGCAAACAAATAGCGGAATGAGAAAATACAATTTTATAAATTAAAGTATCACTTAGTGCGGTTTTACACACATCAACTTTTGTTGCTCAAGTTTTGTTGTTTTCATTAGAAAGAAAGAGAAGGCTTTATACCCCTTTTCTTTCCTTCTAATGGAAACAACAAAAGTTGAGCAACAAAAGTTGATGTGTGTAAAACCGCACTTACTATCCAGATTCAAAATTTATTTATTATTTTTTTGTTTCTGCATTGAAAAGTCTGAACAAAGTCTTAATAATGTAATTACATACATACATATGAGCTAAAACGTATTAAAGTATTGCACAAAACACACATATTGAAATAATATTTTTTTCTCTGCGTATGAAATTGCCTACCCAGTGAACATAACTTTAAAGATTGATTTTTTCATATAAAAATAATTCTTATAAAAAATAAATAAATAAAAATGGCACTTTTTAATTTAAATATCTATCTATAACTGTTCATAAGAACATAACAACAAATTACATCGTCTACGGGGACATCCTTCAATTTTAAATTTTATACTTGTTTTATAGTGAACATAGATTTTTTGTAGTTTTGTTTAATTATAATGTTTAGGTTGGAACCATATAAACTAAATTATGTTAGCTGCTCAAACACTATTTAAATTTTACCACTGTTTTTTCAATAATTTATTTTCTGTCATCGAGAGATAACTTTTGTATACCTGTTACGGCTTAATAGTAAATGCCTACGTATAGACGCATCGTTTAATTTTAAAAAGTATGATTTTTTTTTATTGGGAGAAATCTGTAAGTATTCTTTACTCGATCGTTTAGAACCTTTTCTAGCACGCCAACTCTTTTTTAATGCACAATGCAAATATTTTTGCTTTTTATTTTTTTATAATCAACGTCAAATTATATTCTCTTTGCTTATTGGGCTATGGGTTTGTACTCATTATATGTTTGCTGCTGAACTTGGATTAGATTAACTGCACTCGTTTAAATTGTGGCAAAATAAAGCGCCCTGCTTCATGATTTACTTGACATTATTCAAACACCGAGTTCAAGCATCAGTTGCGTTTCAAATTTCGATCTTGAAGCACAAAAAGTTTTGGTTCTTTAATTTGATTACAAACTAATAGAATTAAATTTAAATTTTTGAAGTAAAAAATATTAAAGAATCGTTTCAATTGAACTATTCAAATATATAATAAGTATAATAAAAATTATGATTGAAAAAAGATCGGAGAAAAAAATAAGAGCAACAGCAAAATGTATTGTGAGAGGCAAGTGTAAGGAATTAAATAAAACAAAAAGAGTTATGTATATTCAGCCGTGCAGAATCTGTTATACCCTCTACCAAGAAAGAAAAGTCACAGTTTTTTTTAATTTAATCAAATTGGCCTACGATATAAGACTCTTGAATTTGCTATACAAACTTTGGGGTAAAATCCACTGATGAGCTATTGAGCAGTAGTGAAATGTCCATATGGATATGCTATCCCCCGCAGTAATACATTTCAAATATATATATTATATATATATATATATATGCATACCGCATGCTTTGAGGACAGTTTTTCAAGCCATCGCATAGTTTGAGGACATTTGCATACTTTGAGGACAGTCCTCGAAATTTTATATGCCTTCCGCATAGTTTGAGGACATGTTACTTTGAGGACATTTTTTTAGCATTTTCCAATTGCACCGTCTATTGATTTGTTAATATATATATAATATAAATTTAATACGCGTTTCTCTATATACACCTAATAAATGCGATATAAATTGATTTTAAAAAATTTTCATTAGTTTTTGTGTTGCCATACTTATGTTAAAAGTTTGTGAAAAATAACGTTTTTTTTTTGTCTTTTGACGCCGTTACAAATTGGCATAATAAAGACTTTGTACTAATAAATGCGCCTTTTTTGCAACATATGTTTTTATATCTTTGCAGAAACACTTCTGCAAGAAAACAGAATTGTTGATGATATTGACTTTTTTTGCGATTACACCTAACACTCTTTTAACACATATTTGATCAAACACTGCTGAGATGGAAAAATATATGTGTATACAAAATATTTTAATTTAGCATAATTTTCAAAAAATTTTTCTACAAATTTTGTTTAGTATCAGGGTAGGGATACGCTGTCAGAGAAATATACATACTAGTCTATAAAAATACAATATGAATTTTTTATCTAATATACATATGTATATAAATATTGAATTGAAAAAGGTGTTTAACTTCATGCCGCAAAACGTACTGTTCACAATCGTGCCATTAAAAAATGTATTGTTATGAATGAGAAATTTGTGTCAATGTTTGTGCAATAAATTCTTAAATTAACTCTAATTGGAGTAAGTTTAAAAGTGTTTAGCCGTAATAATTTCTCTATTTAGCTAAAATATTTATGGTCTGATTTCTGAAAAGGTGTAAAAAGAGGATTGTGTGTGATTCTTGAATTTAATTGAAATTCATCAAAAAATTAATAATAAAATGGTTATTTGGTGAAAATCGAATAGATTTAAAAATCGAATCGATTTATACACCAGCAATAAATATTAAAAGGTAATACATATAAGTATGTAACTACATACAGGAAACTTTTGAGGAAACAAATTTACAAGTTGTTTTCCACTACATACACCTTTATTTTTTTATTTATTTTATAGAATTTTCCAAATGAAAAATCTATTCATTGTACGGCCCATGATTTTTATATAAAATTCATAGTGTATTGAAATACATAAAAGTATTATTAAATTAATTCTGGAGGTTAACTATGGTTAACTGCAGTGCAACCAAAAAATATCATGTATTTTTAGGGGCATTTGTTTAGATATGAAAAAAGTTTGCATTCTAATCCCACACATTTAGATGTATGTATATACTGTGCATTACATAATTCAATTTTTTTCTAAACAAGTAAGTAAAAATGCAAGACATATTTGGTTGCATCAAAAAAATATCTGCCATTAACAAACAAGTTTTAAGTCGACTTGGTTTTAGAATGATTTCTTAATTCTGGTGTATCCTTCAGTAAAATTGCAGTGAATTCGGAAAAAGTACTAAAGTTTGCGATAAACGATTTACGGAATCATTAAATTGCTCCGAACATAAAAGGTTATTAATCCATTAAAAATATTATCAGACAAACGCAGAAAAAATAAAAAAATATTACTACTAAATATATAATAATTATACTTATTTGACCTTTTTAATATTTTTAGTAGTTTTTTATTAAGCACTATGTAGTTATTTAATAAAAAATTTCAAAAGAAAAAAACTTTGTTTTATTATTTTTCAATATTTTTTAATACATTCTTCTTTTTGTTTATCCTGATGATGTTAACCAATGGTTTGGCGAAATATTGAAAAATAATAAAAAATAAAGTTTTTTTGAAAAATGTTTTATTATATAATGATCTAGTGATTAATAATAAACTGCTAAAAAAATATTAAATATATTTTTAGTGAGACTTCAAAATTTTATTCGAAGATTTTATATAAAAATTCCAACATCCAAATTAATAAAACTTATGTGTCTATTCCGTATTCGGAATGGAATAAAAATAAAAAAATCGATATGATATTCTGAATTTTAGATAGCTCTATACTATTTCGAAGTTAACTTTTGAGGTTTAGAAAATGCAGAAGCATATATTTTAAATAAAATATTAAACACACAAAATTCATTTAGTATATACATACTTATATTATTGAACAAGAAAATGTTGATGTAATCTAAAACTGATTATGAATAAAAAGAAATAAGGAATCAATTTTCTTTATTACTCGTTATTTCCAGTAACAATTGAAAACAACTTTTAGTTATTGATTGCTTGCGATGTTAATTACTTTATATGGATAATAAACTTATATAATTAGTGTATTTAAACTTACTTTAAGACAATCCATATTTGAATGGTTAACAAGGAAATTAAACTATGTATATTCAAACAACTCTTCATTATTGATAGAACTTCGAATTTATATAGTAGATAATTACTAATTAAATTTTATTTTGTGGCTTTAATTTATTCATGGCTGAAATAATTTCAGTGCTTTTTTTTAAACTCCTAAAATCTTTGAAACAATTGGCATCTCTCAATTTTGTATCTATTTTTTAAACTATATAGCATTCATAGCATTGATTTGCCTTGAAATCATAGCCATCTTTAGGGAAACCCCATTTTTACATTGGACAATGCTGTCATCACAATAGCAATTCATTCACGAATTATCACTAATACACGCACACTTTTGCGTTTGCCAAGGCAAATTTACTTATAAGGTATTGCTACTGTGCTGCCATACTACACTTTACAAAAAAGTTATTATGTTATTATATAGTTAAAATAAAATTGCGTCTTTCTCTGTGGAATGAAATTATTTTTGTAATAATGCAACACATTTTTGATGAAGCTTTTAGTTTTAGAAATTGTTGTTTTTTTTTATAATAATATAGGAAAAATTTGAACATATGTAATTAAATCAACATATAAGTTTTTGAAACATACACAAATAGTGTATAATTAAATATGTACTAATCTTTTAAACGGTCTTTTTAATTAAATTTTAACGATTTATTTTTTCGATATTTCGCTTACCTCTGGAAAGCTTCTCCAGGAAAATTAAAATTTTAATTATTAAAATTTAATTTTCCTGAAGAAGCTTGTACATATTTAATTAAATTAAAAAAGGTCGAATAAAAATAATAATCAAAAGGTATATGTTAATGTGGTCTTGCCTGCACAATAAACGTTCTTAAAACATGCATGAGAAGGCAAAGCATACTCGATTTTTATACGTAATACTCTTCGCCAATAGGAACTTTATTTAATAGTTCAATGTATCAAAAAATATAATAACTGGACTTTTGAAACTTCGCTCAGTGGTTCATGATATTGGTAGGCATTTACTCGTGATATATCTTTTTAGTTTGAGCGCACAGAGTCATATATCTCGAAAACAATTTAGAGAGAGAGATTTATTATATTAAAAACAATATTTCCTGTGATCGGTAAGAATTTTCGTGTGAAAATATTTTTGGGAAGACAATTGGAATAAAAAAACGTTGTTTTAAATTCTGTAAAATTCCTGATTGTGAAGGGTATATACATATATAAGAACACAGCACTCTTAATTATTTTTCAAAATAACTTTCACTTTTAGTTAATGAAGGATATAGCTTCTTTAATTCTCAACTTTTGTTGACTTGGCTTATATCAAAAAACTTTTTAAGACAGAGCGGTTAAAAATATCTTCTCATAAAAGTAAGCAAAACTAGGAAAAAAAAAGTTTGACAAAATACAAAGCAACGTCTTTAAAAATTTATATCTGATAATAAAATTTTTTGATTTATTAGATTATGGAAAGGCGAAAAAAATTATGTTCGATTGCCGAAAAGTAGAAATATATTTTTCAAAATTATGTTAAGTTTCTGATTTCCTCAATAACAACAAAGTCAATGTTATATTATACCACAATAAATACCCTTTTCTAACAAAACTAAAAACCTTTTTAATTTTGTGTTTTATACTATATTTTTATACAAGAATTTGTTCCACTATGTTATCACCAATAACATCTTCCCCCACTAAAATTTTCACGTTTCAAATATTACCTGTAACCAGAGTTTTATACCTATCAATATATTTGAAACATATTATATCCTTTGATTTTTTAATGCATTTTTGGAAACACTAAACGAATCGAATTTAAAAAAAAACTATATGTATAAGTCTTAAACATGAGAAGTTAATAATAATTTTTAATTTTACTTACAAAGTATAAAATCAATTATAACTATTGATATATATGTATATGTTCTTGAACTTTGAAGTAACGACTACGATTTTGTTATAAAAACTTCATTATTAAAAAAAAAATGTAGTAGGCAAACTTAAACTTAAGTTAAGTTTACTGTCAGAGTTCAAAAATGAAAAAATCGATTTTTAAGCAAAACATGTCAAATAAATATAAATAATTGTTGAATTTTAGAGATCAGATGAATTATGAGAGTTTGTTATTTAAAATTTTTTTGCTTCAAAATCCAATAGCTAGCTACTTTTGAGCTCTGCCAGTAAACTGAGCTTATTCTTATTAGTGGCATTTTCTTTAAACTATTTTTAACGTAATATATTTAATAATTTTTTATCAAAGAGTTTTTCATGTTATCATGTTCATTAATGTTTTCTTCTGCAGATCTAACAATACACAATTTAGTGCTTCTGATTTTTCTTTATATTAAAAATTAATTTGACAAGATTGTTATTTCTGCAAATAACAAAAACAGCCATTGTTGCCTATAGTGCTGTAAGTTATTGAGATTTCAAAAAGATGTAATAAATTTTTATAGCAAGTTAAAAGGTTGTTTTTTTTAATAGATTTAAAAACGTAGAAACAATATTCGCATAAATCAAAAATAATAATAAATAAATATGTACAAATAAGAATGAATCCCAATTTTCAATGTAATGTAACCATTAAAATTTATTTATTTTTTAGCTTATACACATATGTACATGTTTTATATTACGATGTAGTAAACTGTATTTGATTGCCATTTGCATGTCATTTAGTTCAGTTTAATATAAATAAAATATATCTTTACAATTAAGATGACTTTTCAAGAAGAAAAAAATTTACTTTATTTGAACAAATAAAAACACTAAATGGTAACACTGATCGTAGTAGAAATTATCCCTTATTTTAACCTTTGCAGACAATGCATATCTACTATTAGTGTTTGTAACATGATTGCAGATTTGATCTAATAGTGTTGACAACCTTTTACTTTTTTAAATACCCAAAAAACCAATTGATATTACTTACGCTAATTAGTTAAACTTTTTGCGTTCACAAAATCAATTTTGTTTTTAAATTTATTAATAAAAATTAAATATATTAAGAAAAATGTAAAGTTCAAATGAAATGCGTACTTTTATAGAGTTTTAAAAATGGAGGCCTGAATTGTGGAACTGCAGAAATGAATATTATAAAAACAAAAACATTCACAATAATATTCGACAATATCTTTGGTTCAATGACTTCTTTATAAAATAAATTTGTTCTGTGTGTGATTGTACGCAAGTTATATAATTTGTACACAAAACCCTCACTTGATTACCAACAGGTCGCAACTTGCATGGCTTACATTAGAGTCGCTGGGTCGATATTGAAATTTTGTACATATGTATAATAGCTAACGTTTTACTAAAATCCATTACAGCATAATAAAATATTAATTAAGCCAGTTTTTTATGTATGCAAATATTTTTTATTAACAAGGAAATAATTTAGAGAATTAATGGAATATGAACTAAAATTCCATTAATATAAGGATTGGTTTTTTCTGCCATTCAGTTCCAATTATATAATTTTTTAATGTCGAAAGAAGAATGTGAATTACGACTTCTTTAAGTAATTCAAAATGTTTCCATATATGTACAAAATAAGTGAATTCTTTAACACTTATTAATTTCAGAATTAAAAAATCATTTATGTTTTCTATTGTTTTAAATATGTATTAAGTAAGTCAAATCCAAACTTAAGCAACTTTTATTTTATTGCTATCGTTATAACTGTATATGTATATCAGTGTTAGACAGTATTTAGAGGTATTTACAAATCCCTTTTTGCCCAAAACTTGAACATTTACCTTTATTTTATCACAGCGAAAGTAATAACGTTTCACAAGTTATTTCTAATTGAAACATCATAAACTAATAGCATTAAAGATATTTTAAAAAGTTAGTAAAAACCCATTTTTAAGAACAAATTTTAGAGTAATTTGTACCGTGTATTTAAATAATGCGATAAACTACACTATGCTACTTTTTTAAAAAACATTCATTTGTTTGGTAATTTGAAAATTCAATCAGTTCAAAATATATCTTATCATAAATCACCGATTGAATTGCTTGTTACCGGTTGAATATATCGTTTTTCTTATATTCTTAGCCATCGATTTTCTTGTGCTACATTTCATTGAAATCATTGAGTTTAGAATACCGATATTTTAATTAAACTGAATTAGTTATAAATGATGAGACGATACAGCGTTTAGAAAATTCACATTTTTCACAGAATATATTAAAAATATTATAATATTATCATTTTATTATTTTCAGTTTTATTCGACCTTTTTAATTTTTATTAAATGTGTACTAATCTTTTTTTTTATAAAATGGTCTTTTTAAATAAATTTTAACGATTTATTTCGATATTTCGCTTTCCTATGGAAAGCTTCTTCAGGAAATTATTTTTTATATTTAAAATTTATTTAAAAAGACCATTTTATAAAAAAAGATTAGTACACATTTAATAATCATTTTATAGAATTAAAGTGAAAAAAGCAAAAATGTAGATACTATACATGGTAAATTGTAACCAATATTTCATAATAAAATATATTAATTATTATATATAATAATTATAGTTATTTGACCTTTTTTAATATTTTTTAGTAGTTTATTATTAAGCACTAGGTCATTATTTAATAAAAACTTTTAAAACTTTATTTTTTATTAGTTTTCAATACTTCGCTAAACCATTGGTTGGCATCATCATTTTTTATTAAATAATGACCTAGTGCTTAATAATAAACTACTGACAAATATTAAAAAAGATCAAATAACAATAATTATTATATAGAATAATAAATATATAAATATATATAATAAATATATAATACAATTTCATAATCGCTATGTTTTTTTTGATAAAACACGTTGGCATTACTGAACAAACACATACAATCCTGGCTGCAAAAATTGACGGCGGCAACAAAAATTTGTAAAATTTGCAAAACATCTGGCAATAAATTTTTACTTCTATATTGCGTATAGTATAGGGACATGTCCTCATAATATACGCAAGCTTGAAAACTGTCCTGGAAATATGCGTTAAATATAAGAATTAACTTTAAACCGATTTGAAAAGGATTTAGTGAAAAAATATCGGGATATATAAATCGATTTCTATGAATTCTGCATAATTGTCTCAAAAAAAGTACATAATTTTTGTGTCCCCAAACTATGCGGTATGCATATATATATATATATATTAATTTAGCACATATTAACTTAGATTAAATTTAAAATTTTTTTCTGAAATTAGTTAGTATGAGTGAGACAATAGTTGCTATTGCGATCTTTTTGTGAATTAAAATTTTAAATTGTATTATCTTTTATTGTTTCGTTTATTGTACAAACGATTTTGCTGACGCATATTTCGATTCTATGATAAATTTACGAATTTTGGTATAGTTTATATTTTTAATTAAATTTTCGATTACAAAACATTTTATGTTATTTTCTGTGTGAATATTGGTCAAAATTAATTGTTTATAAATATATCTATAGCCTTTTGACTGAATTGCTCAAGATACTCTCTGTTGTCATTACAAATTCCGCTTCTATTCACACTTTTGTTACTTAAAAGAAAATTGTGTATTATCATCCAGTTTCTAAATATAAATTAATTTTATCTTAAATTGAGTCACAAATTAGGGAGCGAATTATAAATCAAGAAAAAAGTATATAAAAAAAAAATATTAGTAATAAATATCCTTGCCTCTGTTTTAAAGAATCAACCACCCTAAACGCTCAGTCAATCGAATTGAATGTTGTGCGCAACAAGTTGGAAACATTTCAAGCCACTACATTGCGTGATGTAGAGACGCGTATGGGTAGCATGATAGACGAGCTCATGCTAGAACTTAGACAACATCAAATGCAAACAAATGAATTTCGTAATTTTGCAGCGCCACAAATTCTTCAACTCGAAAACAATTCAAATGCATGGAGTACTCGTAACGGAACTACAAGTGAGATTCCAGTTGCTGCAGATCTGAGACAAAGACAAAACATAACAGAAGAGAATAAAACGGAAGAACCATCTGAAGCAATGTGTGAAAATGGTGCAGCGATTAAGAGCAGATCCTCTAAAAAACTCAACACCCTGCCCGTTAAGGTTTTCGTAATGCGCGAATCGTTTTTGACTGGCCTGTTGAAAATTGATCATATGAAGACAATTTATCATATATTTCATATAATTTTATTGTGCCTTCTGCTGAACAATATAAGCTACGATTTGTTCGTTAAAAAGAGACGGTAAATTAATAATGTTATTTTAAGTGCCTATAGTATGTATTCCACACGTGCCTGATTTTATAAAAAATAACAGAAAAATTCATTATCATTTAATTTTAAAAAATTTCAAAGACACTTTTAAAATAATTCATCATATTATTTTTGAGTTGCATTACGAAATTTATCTACATACACATATGTACATATATATTTATACGATTTTTAAACCACAAACAAACATAACCTAACATTTATATATTTAAATCTTAAACTAACACTTTGGGATTATAACTATGTTAACTATGTTAACTATATTAAAAACTGTTTTTATTATTAATAGTTAAAACCGTTTTATTACTATTAAAACCAATAAATTCCATTTCATTGAATTTGCAGTGTAACTTTTGGGCTAAATGTCTTTAGAGCAGGTCTAGAAAATATTCATAAAATTGCCGGTATTTGGATTGTGCAGCATATATTTGTCTTCGGCATTTATTTTTCTCTTAAAGGGTGGTCGCATGTGAGATCAAAATTAACTACACACAGTAAGCATTACAAACACAAATTTGTTTTATTAATCTAAAACAATAAAATATTATTTTTTAGAAAAACTTCAACGTTTATGGTCAATTTCTTGCCTTCTGGTTTACATATCCACACAATTATTGTTCGCTTATGCACCAACACAAATATGTATTTCATTAAAGCTTACGTTTGTTACAGCTTCCATATTATTGCTGGAAAGTGTAAGATTGTTAATGAAAATGCATTCCTTTGTTAAGACAATAGCGTCTCGAGTTTTGGCAGAAAAATTTAGAACTGAGCAAGAGACTAGGACGCTGAAGAATATTCCAAATTTCAACAAATATTTTTATTTTTTATTTGCACCCACTCTTCTGTATCGTGATGAGTATCCTCGTACCTCCACGATAAGATGGAAATTTGCTTTATCTCGTTTCTTGGAGATCGTAGCTGTAGCATTTTTGTACAGTTACATATACGAACATCATATCAAATATAATTTTGAACATTTCGGACTAGAAGAATTGAATGCTGCTTCTTTGGTTATCAAATTATTTAACATGATGATGCCAAGTGTAATTACATTTCTTGCTGGTTTTTATATGATACTACACGCTTGGCTCAATTTCACTGCGGAACTGTTACGTTTTGGTGATCGTATGTTTTATCGAGACTGGTGGAACGCTGGCAGCTATGACACCTACTATCGCAACTGGAATGTAGTGGTTCATGACTGGTTATACGAATATATTTACAAGGACTTTTATATCTACATCTTTAGAGGTTCCAAAGGACTTTCAATGTTAACTGTTTTTACTATTTCGGCATTTTTTCATGAATGCATTCTAGGTTATGCGCTACAAGTATTTTTCCCTGTTATGTTTTTCTTCTTTGGAGGAATAGGCGTGGCTATGGTATTTATAACCCGTCGTACTTCCAAAAATTTCGGTAATGTTTTATTGTGGTTCACTTTATTCTGTGGAAATGCGATGATCATTAGCTTGTATAGCATGGAATATTTTACACGAATTAATTGTCCTAAGGAGTTCAATAGTTGGACAGATTATTTAGTGCCTCACGTATGGAGTTGTTATTTTAAATAACTTTTTAATTTTTTTTTTATAAATGACTTATTTTTTTTCATCTAAAGTGTCCGTGATAAAGCGTCTTATACAAATAATTATTATGATAAATACGCTACAAATGGATATTAGAAGATTAATATAAAGTTGTTTTTTTTTACTTTTAATTTTACTAGTAAAATGTGTCATTCATAAAAATCTAATAAAGTTTTCTTCAAAATATTCTTTGTTATTTATTTGCTTATGTTTTACAACTGTCGATCGCTTATTCTCTTAATTAAGAAAGCTAAGATTGTGAAAGTACATTAGCATGTTTTACGAAAAATATTTATGTCTAAAGGAATCTAGCACAATTAACGTAGATTGACATAAAAAGATTCTACGTAAATATCTAAAACAGATACTGTACTTAACTGATGAAATACTATGATTTTTATAAGAAATCAAACTACATATAAAACAATTGTTTCAGCTATTATTGTATCATGTTGGTAGAAAATTTAACAAATATTTTTTATATGGGATAATAAACAAGGATAATGAAAGAAGTTTAATGACATTAATTTTTAAGTTTGTATTGAAAATCGATCGGTTTTCAAATTTGTATTTCAAAATATTTTCGTAATCAGATTTGAAAGGAACGTTAAACGCAAAATAATAAACTTATCCATTAAGCAAAGCTGAATTAGACACGAAACTCAAAAAATAAATTATCGTTACCATTATTCCTTTAATAAACGTTAATTTTATTAAGTTCTTTTATTGCAAAATAATTACACAAAACACCTTAGAGTTTTAAATTATTTAGACTTATTATTCACTTTTACGCCTATGCCAACTTTATGCCTTTACTCAACAATGTTCACTGACAACGTTCACGCTTAAACTATCATATCATGTTCAAGAGGGAACTTATATATTCTGTTTTAAGTGATTCTAGCATTCACTGGAAAACTCGATAATAACGTCATCTTTTATAGTTGTGGTTATCATTATTCAGTGTAGGTGTTTATTTGGTTGTGTGTCTTGTTTGTCTCTGATAGTTGTTTTTATTTCTGATTGCTAAATTTAGTTCGTGAAATTTTAACCTGACATGTTGTTATTTTGTGCTCATAAGAATTTTTAGAAACAACCTAATTTATTTCATTTATTCCTTTAAACATAAATATTTTATATTCTTATAAAATATGTTTTATACAAAAATTTTGTATGAAAACTCAAGTGTCAGAAAACAGATGACTGCAATCCATTCAAATCTTGTTTAATAATAATTTAAAAAAAATTATAAATCGATCCGTTTTCAATAAAATTAACGCAAATTAACAGCGAAAGAGTTCGTAAAAAGTGTAAAAGTATAAACAATATTTGACATATATAAAGATAAACCACAAAGCGAAAGTGGTTTAAATCAAAGATTACTACCTATCGTTAAATAGTGGTTTAATTAATCTACGCACTATAACGGCAGAACTATTGTGAATTATCATTTAATATGTGCCAAAAAAGAAGCTGGCAAGACCCAAAACAATTGTTATTTACATTTTTCTGTAGATTGTGTATTTTGATGTTAATAAAGAGTTATAAGTACTAATATCCTTTTAATTTATAGTGTGAAAATAAATTATAAAACAATGTCTAAAAGAAATATTATATATAGACCACCCGAAAGCGAATCAGAAGACGATTATGATGGTTTTACTTTTGGAGATGATGTGAGTTGATACTTGTGGTAATTTTTTTCATGCGCAAAAGAGACGAACTCAAACCCCCTTCTTTGTATTGTTAAACTTTTTCCAGATTATAAAGAAACCTTCAAGACATTATTGGCACAAAGATGATAAGCAGCAATTGTACGAGGCTGCTTTAAATGGAAACTTAAATGAGCTGAGGCATCAGATAGATGTTGAAAACTTTAATGTAAATGCGCCGTTAAATGGTAAATATTAAGAATATATACTCTTGTTTAATTTAAAGCTGAATTTTAATATATTTTTTTAGTAAATTTCCAACTAATTGACTATTACAGTATTGCTTGGAAATGCTGAATTAAATTTTTTTTCTCTTGTTTTTAGGTGGTTTTACTCTACTTTTAAATGCTTGCAAACAAGGTTTCTTAGATGTAGTGGAATATTTAGTTGTAGAAAAGAAGGCTGATGTAAATAAGCAGGTCGACTCTATAACTCCTCTCATGAACGTTTGCGATTCAATTTGCAAAGACTCTAATGTTATAGATAAAATGGCAACATTTCTGGTTAAACATGGAGCCATTATTAATGTATCCGACAAATATGGAACTACACCCTTTATGCTAGCTTGTAAAAATGGTCACACAAATATTGTGCGTCTTATGCTGCATGATGTCAGTTTTGATGCGTGTGATAATCAGGGCTGTACGCCAATTTTTCATGCCATCGAAAATAATCGTGTCGATATTGTTAAGATTCTAGTGGATGCTGGTGTTAATTACAAGAAAGCCAATCTTAAGGGCTATACGCCTATGCAGGTGGCACAATTTCATGGTTTCTATGATTTACTCGAATTATTTCCTAAAGAAAGGGATGCCTATATAGTGCCCTCACAATTTTTAGCTTATAATACATTACGTGATTATATACCGCGTATATTTTTAAAATCTGAATGCCCAGAATATTTCCAAGAAATTAGTACAATATTACTATCAATAGGTATGGAAAGTTTTTTGGAGTATTTTGCCAAAGGACACATAACATTGGCCGACTTTCTTTGTATGACTGACGAGAAATTAAAGGAATTAGGTATATTGTTTCCTCTATATCGCATGAAAATAATGAAAGGATTACTGGAGTAAGTTGCAATTATATACATATATTATGCAAATATTTGTTGCTAACATTTTTTTATATAAGCTTTCATTTGCATCACTGGTCCAAAAAATCGATTGCTCGCGTAAGCAAAAATTCTCAGGAAAAGTAAGTTTTTTAAGAAGATTTTTCAATTTATTAAGTTTTTTTTCTTGATGACAGCTTCTATGAAATTCTCATGATAACCGCCAACCATCTGCAGCATTTAGTTATAGTCAATTCTGCCATTAAATTTGTTAAATATCATTTACAACATGACCTGCTTGGTTCTATTGATATAGATTGTGTTTTGAATATTAAAGATAATCTACAACAGTATAAAAATACTCTAAAAGAACTAAAAAACACTACCAAATATGTAAGTTATAAAAAAGCTTATGTTAATTTCACTACAACAATAATGTCAATAATTTTCTCATTATTTATTAGCTAGCCTCATTTAGTCCACCAAAAAATCCTCTCTATATTGATTATAATGAATTTTTAGCTGAGCGTAAACGTTTGAAATTCAAACGCTTTTTTAAATATACCCTAGCAATTGGCTTATCAGTGTTTATATGCTTAAAATATAAACGCTTGTTTTAGAAAACTGAACATTCCGCCATAACTTTAAAAAGCAAATTGCTTTATATTTACTTAAATATAAATACCTGTGTTTTAATTTCTTTACATCTTATTTTTAAATGGATTTGTAAAGTATTAATTTTAAGTAGTCAGTTAATTGCATTTACAAAATTATTTGAATTGATACGGTTTTTAAAATGTGTATCATGATTAGCATAAAATCTTTTAGAATGTATTACACGTTTTAATATAGTTATTGAAAATAAATCTGTTTGTTGATTATATCTACATGCTAATAAAAGTTGCTTTAAAATTGAAGTTACTTATAGTATTTTGATTTAAATAAAACAATATAGGTAAACAAACAGTTCGTGTGGTTCGAACTTCATCAAGATGAATTTCAAGTTAGTCTAGGCTTTCAGGGTGCTGCACTTATTGAATTATATTCTCCTGTACAGTATGTATGCCATCTCGAATTTCTAATCGTTTTGCAGTTAAATAATATAAGTTATTAGAACGACAGACAAGCATTGTTTATTCAGATCCATTAAATAATCCTAACTATTATAGAAAATAAATATAAACATTTAAGAAGATTGTAATTACTTAAAAAAAACCGTACACTACTTTCACAGGACTTTTTTGAACTATCTTAAATTCATGAAATAAATTTATTTTAATTATAAAACTTAACCGGCTTATTAGATTTGTCAAATTCGGGGGACGATTTTTAACTGAATATTTTCTTTAAAAATTTATTTATAAAATGATGGATTAACAAAATTTATTTTGATGTTCCATCTGGCATCGTTTTTTACAAAAAACAGTGATAGTCTGGCATCACAAAAATCAACTGTTTTCAATTAATTTTCTATAAACATAGGATTTCTTTCCCGGAGGTGGCCTTGAAAAATTTGTACTATTGTTAAGGAATATACACAGATATATTGGAAATACAAAATATAAACATGTTTCGTCAATTGATGGTTAGTAGCCAGCGTTTTGCTTTATTGTTAAATTTATAAAATATTTTCTACCAAAAGCCCATTGCATAATAATTGTATTAAAAATCCTTAATTATAGACAAATATTCACCAAAAGTCTATAACGCATGTTATGGCACGAACACAACGCTTATCGGCTGCTGCTAGTGGGGGCGATGGCAAGCAAACGGAAAATTTAAATCATGCTGATGTCCCAATTATCGATTTTGAAGATCCCGATTACTTGCCGCTGCCACAGTATCCATTTAAACAAAATGAACCTTTGGATATAAAAAAACAGAGGTATTTTGAATGATATATTCTTAAAAGAAATTAAATATAAATTCCATTTGTACTTTTTTAATATAAATAAGTTGCTGCAAATTTCTGTAATGAAAAATAAATGTATTTCCAAAAGTTCTTAAGTTAATCTAAGTTGTGCTAAATTGTTTTAAACATAAATGTTTTGATATTCTCTAAAATATTTGTTACTCAAAAATCGAAAAAAAGTTCTGCACAAAAAGCACAATTAACGTAGATTAATGTAAAGAAAAGTTTGATTAAAATAATTCATTCTTAGGCTCATCTACCAATCCCGCAAACGTGGCATGTTGGAAAACGATTTACTTTTAAGCACTTTTGTTGCCAAGTTTCTAAACGGGATGGACGCCAAGCTAACTGATCAATATGACAAACTAATCAATGGTGTTAACAATGATTGGGATATTTTTTATTGGGCCACAGAAACTAAGCCGACACCACCTCAATATGATAACGAAATAATGAAAATGCTAAAGGAACATGCTGCTAATGCACACCGTGAACAACGTTTAAGGCAACCCAATTTATGAAAGGCTTTTTATTTAGTATTTAAAAATATGTTCTCCTATATTAAAACAAGGAACAATTGTTTTTTTTTAATTAAATAAATATCTGTTTATGAAAATATATTAAATTTACAGTTAATCTTAATTAAGAACAAAACTACCATTTCGCTAATATCCATGCAAAATGAATTTAACATCTTTCAAAAACTTTGTATAACGTCGGAAGATTTGTTAATTCATAAAAATGTTTCTTGAGACTATTATTGGGTAATAAATATTTTTTTAAAGCGGGGTATATAATGTGTTCCACCTGCCATTTATGTCGTTTAGGGTTTGCCTGTAGTTCTACTTCCGACACCGAAGCATAATAATGAGCCGTCTCCCAACAAAAATTTTCAAAACAATCTTCTTCGGTATCCCATTCAACGTCAGTGGCTAAACGTAGCATATAAAAGGGAAGAAATGTTTTGTTAGGACAATGCTTCTGCAGCAAGCAAGGCAAAGTCTCTAATTCGCCCTGTGGTGTTATGTATAAAGAAAAATATTCACGCATAATGGGTGATTTATCTATAAGAATTTCTGTAGCATTTTGAGCCAATTCCTCTTTGTCACCATCATCTTCAGTCCAGCCACTTTCAGATGAATTTAAAGCTATAACAATTAAATCTTTAATGAGTAATTTCTTAGGTGTGATTTTGATCTGAGGTAAGTTTTGAAATTTATATACTAAGCGCTGGTAAAATAACTCTTCGCTGTAAAAGCAAATATCTATAAATTAATTAAAATGAAATTGTCATTCATTTACATACCTTAATTTTAAAGTATTTGCAAGATACAGTTTAGTTTCATATTGGAATAGTGCAAATTGTTTATCTACCACTCCCACGAATACCATTTCCTTCAGAACTTTTCTTAAATTAACCGAACAGCCATTTTCAATTTTCTTTTGCATTTCTAACACACTTGTTAAACGTACTTCTTTAGATATCCTAGCCGCAACATCACGAAAACTTTCCTCTACCAGAAAACTCCCACTCGAACCACTTAGACTTAAAGAAGAGCCGGTAGAGTCACTTTTTGTGACTGCACCAACGTACAGGAATTTGTCTAATTTTTGTTCTTTATTATCAGTGCGAACCATATCTTTCGCATACACTTTTTCTCCCAAGACATTTTTAAATGATTGTTCTTGGTCTGCAGAGTCGCTTATTCCCGGTAGCTTAAGTTGTTTATAAAAACTACGGGTTGAGTTACTGCCCAGCAATTGTGTCTCTACTTCTGCTTTAATTTTGTCTATTATTTCATCTTCGTAAAGAAAGTGAACTTCATGTTTAGTGGGATGAACATTGACATCAATATTTGCGGGTTCGAGTTCAAGGCTTATATATATAAACGGATGCATTCCCTTGGGCAAATAAGTGGTATAGACCGCATCAATTGCCGCTTTTAAAGCTAAAGGAGAATAGATATGTATTAGTGTAGTTTTAGATAGGCAGTGTTTCCGATTCTTATTTTAATTAAATAGATGTTCCAGATATTTAAGTTTTTTTTTTTTAAATGTTCCGAAACTTACACAAAGTATACTTTAAAATACCTGCAGAATCTACTAAACGATGGTTAATAAACAGCAACATTATTCCTTTTTTGGCGTTAAAATTTACTTTCGTTATAAATCCTTTCATGTAAAATTTATGGACGTCATCTGTTAATTGTATTGCCATTAAATTTTTTGCAACATTTGATCCATATATTACTTGTATATTTAACTCCTGTGTGCTATTTGGTGCTGTTTTTAAAGAAGGTTGCTCCCCATGCTTTTTCAACATGAACCCAATTTTTGAATTATGTACTGCGTATTTCGACATCACATCAGATATTTTTTGGAATTCTTCATTCGGTGACTTTAAGGCCTGTTTACGCTGAGGCATATTATAAAATAAATCTTCTATGGTAATAATAGTACCCTGATTACCCGCACAAGGTTTAGTTGGTAATTTTAGTTTGCCATCTTCATAAGAAGCTCTAAAAAACACTTTCTCAAACTTCACATCAAAAATATTACGGAAATGCACTTACTTGTAAGCACACTTTTCATTGACTGTCTTTGTTTGTATGGTTAAGTGCGCTACATGGCTTATGCTGGACAGTGCCTCACCTCGAAAACCATAAGTGGCGATACTCGTTAAATCCTCAAATTTACTTAGCTTAGATGTTGTAAACCGTTCACACACTATTTCTAAATCTTCTTTTCGTATTCCTGTCCCATTATCTTGTATTTGCAGTAATTTTAAACCACCTAACTTTGCGGTTACTTGTATGAAAGTGGATTTGGCATCTAAACTATTTTCCAAAAGTTCTTTTAGAGCATTAGCAGGCCTTTGTATAATTTCGCCAGCAGCTATGCGATTGACAACAGCTTCGTCTAGCTTTTTGATAATTTCAGGTTCCATTTTTACAGTAATTGCTTGAAATGTTTTGTATTTTATTTTAACATTAATTACACCGCCAAATTGTATACATTGCAAATCACAATAATCTATGTTGCAAATAGCTGTGTGGTAATACCACAATTCCACGGATTTCATTAGTACTGGTACATCAAACTTATTTATTTAGTGTTGCCAGACCGAAAGAAATTGCATAAAAGATGTGATTTCCTGGAAATATAGTACGATTATATTGATAAATAAATACAATTACTGTTAGCATGTGGTAAACGACCTTACAATATTAGAGTTTATCATTTTAAAAAAGTTATGTCCATCTTAAAAATATTAATTTTCAACTTAAAAATTTATTTTGTAAAATGAATCGGTTTACTTTTAAGTTACTAGCAGTTTATAATTTTCCAGCATTAACTCATTTCGCATCGTAATAAAATGGAATGAAAAATTATAATAGTCTAACGAAATAATATTTCAAAGGTATGTTATCATATCTGCAGGTATTTTTTTATTTGTTCTATTTTTTAGTAGTTAATTATAAAGCACTAGGTCAATTTAATAAAAAATTTTTTAAAAAACTTTTATTTTTTATTATTTTTTCGATATTTTGCCACACCGTTGGTTGGCATCATCAGGAAAACAAAAAATAATAATGAACAAACAAATTGAAACAATTTTTATAACTAACTACTAAAAAATATTTAAAAGGTCTAAAAACTATAACTATTTTATTTGTTCTAATTAATTAACCTTTTAACATTTTAAACAATGTTGGTGTTATTAATAAGAATGAAACGAATAATGCTTAAAATAATAATAAGAATATGAAACCGGGAATATGGACAATTAACTTCAAATAGATATATATATATATATATATATATATATATATATATATATATATATATACATATATACCTATTTCTCGTCCGAATAATGAGCAAGAAAGTTTACGAAATATTGATGTGTGTGTGGCTTTTTCAATATATTGGTTTCTCACATATTATTTTAGGCTCCTTAAATACATAGCTGGCATCTATTGTCGCTTATTTCGTTTTCTTTTATTCGTAAACAAATAAGTAAGCCGTTGCCGTGATAATAAAGAAGTAAACTATTTCTTTTTTAACCCCCTAAAAGCCAGCAATTGGCGTAGGTCAGCCATTTAAATTGAACCATTGATGACATTTATTGAAAAATATTAATTATTGTAGTTATTTTTTTTATTCATATTCTATCAACTATAAACCTTTTAGACGTGTTTTGTTAAAAAAAAACTTTTTAATAGGTATAAACGTTATACCGATTTGTACAAGTGTGTTTCTTTATTTGAGTCTGCGTTATAAAGTCTTTAAAAATCACTGAGGTTATTTAATGTTCTCTTTGTACAATTGACTTCAGTCGCATCGTGACTTCTGAGAGTGATGGTTTATTCAAGACGGGAGTGCGTGTTTTTTTGTTTTTTTTTTAAGTTAAGTGTTTAGTGTGTTTATTAATTATAATTGAAAGAAATTAAAACAATGAAGAGAAAATATTTATAAAATAATAATTTGTACACCAACAGTTTTTTAAAATGAAAACAAATCAATAAATATACAGCAAAGAAACCAAGATATATAATTATTGTACATGGTTTTTCTTTAAGTTAAAGTGTGTCTCTTTCCGTTTATCATTGTGTTCATTGTTGTTTTTGTGTTTGAAATATCACATACAGAGTAGAGCTACAAAAAATTAAACAAAGTCCAAATTACAGAAAATCTTTAAATTGAAAGTAAAATTTCAATTTTATAACATAATTAGTTAAAAAATGTGAAAAATGTAAAGTGATTTCTTTAATAAATAAAAAATTCTTAACACATAAAAAGTTGAAATTGAAATAGAAAATAGAGAAAATATAAAAGAAATCATAAAAATATTCTGTCTCTGAGAGCAAAAACAGGCAGCTGTTAGTTGCGTGCATGTGTATGTGTTGTGCGTATAGTAAAGAGATGGCAGCGACGTCGTCTAAACGTTCAGCGCAGTCGACACTAACGTGTACGTCAAAAATGCCGGTTTCGTTGTTAACGTCGCTCTTGTCGGGTAATGTTGCCATCACGTTTTCTATGTCAAGTGCTGTAAATTGCAAAATGTTGTTTATTTATACTGTGTTAATATTAGCAAATTCTTTATGTTGGAGCTCAAATAGTGTTGGCGTTTTAGCCTCCAGCCTTAGTGAGCCAAAAGCAAAAAGTTCTCTGTTACATAGTGGTGTTAATAGAGAAACATACAAATTTAGTGTTTCTAGTTTTAACAGTGGTGCCGATGATGATGCCCATAAATCTACGCCAGCAGTAGAAACAACTGCACCGGCAAATGCAGCAGCAGCGTTTTCCGTTTCCTCTATGAAACAAGATTTTGCTTTACATCCTTTAGGACATGGTGGCAGCGGTGTTAGTAGTGGTGTAGGTGCTACAGCAACTGGTAGTGCTAGTTCTCGTTTTAATGTGGATTTACGTCGTTCCAGTGTTAGTTCAACTGGTGCCATACAATCACCCACCACTTTCATTGGCAGCAATGGAGCTGGTGCCGTTACTAGTAATTATCATCAACAAATGCGACGAAAACCACAGCAGTTGTCATCTTCAGCCTTATCTGCAACCAAGTCAGCATTTGATGAAAAAAGTAAGTGATGAAAAAGTAGTTAATAATAATTTTGTTATTGTGCAGGAAGCAGAAAACTCTAGTTAAAGTTGTGCAGCAAAAAAAAAACTTTACAAAGAAATTATATGATGAAAGGATGTGTTCAAGAGAGAAGTTCTTATAGGACACTTGCAAACAAATTTAATAAATGGTTGCCATTTTAAAGAATTTAATGAGCTTTAAGGGAATGGCCTAATGAAATAATTAACATTTTTTATTACTTTATTACTAAAAGAAATTTTTACAGTATTGTTGAGGACAAAGTATTAAACAGTGTGTCATGATTACAAGTTGATGGTTAATATTTTCAGCAAATATAAGCATGATCGCGCCAATTCTCTTCTCGATTTTATTTGCATAATTAATAAAATATTTTACGATATAAATTAATATAAATATCTATTATTTCAAAGTTTCTTACATAATTAAGGTTTTGCAGAGAGCCATTTAAATTTTCTCTATTTCTCTTGGAGGTATTCAAAACACTCATCCAGACAGTAAGTACTTCCCTACAACATTTTTGCTCGATGCGCATTTAGCTATAAAGCGAGTTTTCTTTAAATTTCAAATGTTACAAATGCGCTTAATGCCGCGCGATTTTCTTGCAAATTGAAAACTTTTCTTAAAATGAAAACCGGGTGATGGTAAAAATTGTCGCAAGATGTTTTTTTTGGAACCCTTTAATTTTTTTTCTAAATATTACTATGAGGATAAATAATAATTTTTTTCAATTAAAAAAAATTTGATTTTGCTAAATAAAAATTATGAACATGGCCAGAATTTACGATGTTTTTCGTAGTTCAGATTTTTCGATTTTTTGGTTAAGCTGTAATTTTTTGTAATTATTATAATTTAGCTAATTTAATTTGATGGTGAATTTAATTTTTTTTTGTATAGTATGTCAGCGCTTAAATAAATAATTGACTTTGGTATTTAATGAAAATTTTATTGTTTAATCTCAGGTTAACATTCCATTTTCTATTTTAATTTTTTTATTTTATTGTGAAATTTAATTATTTTATGTATATTGTTTTTTGAGCTTTTTGGTGATTCTTGGAACTTTCTCGAAGTATCTATATTTTAATTAGTTTTTTACTTTTATACTTGTATTTGCATACTTTGCTGACGTATGCAGATCGCTGAACTGCGTTCGTTTAGATAAGTATCTTCTATATATTATAATCCAGAGAATACATTTAAGTGACATAAGAAATATCAAAACTTAAATTATAAGAAATGAACACAAATGACGACAAATTGTTTTTAGTGGCATATTGAAAAGCTTGTTGCTTGACTATGCTTAAGGTCTAAATCTTTTTTGTTATTTTGTTAAAATGTAGAGTAGAAGATTAATTTTTTGTTTTATTGACACGAGTGTTAAATAAAACAAACAGGAAGAAAAAAGTAAAATCGTATTCACGATGACTGGCTCAAAATTTTGATATGGCGATACTGAAACAAAATATCCTTTATCAGTTGTGCCACCTCTTACATGATTTTATCTACACAGAATTAAAATTAAAACTGGGATGTGAATATTTAATTTCATTTACAAGTATACTTAGCGGTTCTTTATCTTAATAAAAATATTTTTTACCCACTCGATTGATTTACTTTGTTTTATTATTACGGGGCCTAACAATTTCATATTAAGGGAAAAACTTCGCAGTTTCTATTATTTATCTCAAGCAAAGGATTTCTTAAGGTCGTTAATTATAAATTCTTGATCAATTTATACATTTTAAAACAATAAACATTTATTTATACTTTATAATTTAGAAACTTTTACTTTTATTGCAAAAATATTATTGTTAAAAGCTTGTCAAATAAAATATAAATGCTTTTTTTTGTTGTTGTTTTTAGTATTTCCATCCACTTATTTTTTTTCTTTGTTTAAAAGACACAAAACCAAATGTGCTGTGTATAAAATCTTAATATAAAATAAACTTTATAGCTTTAAAAAAGGCAACAAAATAAAAACAATACACAAAAAGTTTCAAGAAAATTTCTTTAAAGAATTTAAAATTCAGTACAATAACCTGATGCTGTTCTCTGGCAAATAATTTTGCGAGAAACACTAAGACCCAGCAGGCAAATGGAGAAGAAATATTTAAAAAAAAATTGTGTTTATTTTTAGCTGAATATTTAGATGGTATTTTTTTTTAAAATTAAGTAGGGTTCTTAAAAAAAGGTGTTAGTTTATTAAAAAAATAATATTAAAAAATATAATTTTTACATAAATTTTTTTATTAATAAATAAATAAAAAAACTTATAAATTAAAATAAAAATAAACTTCAGCCGAATTAATTAATTCATTTATAATGGTATCAAAGAAAATAAACTAATAATTTCAAAGTTTCTAAATTTATTGGTGGCGCAATTAAAGCTACTTAAAGCCGCATTCTGAATGGAAGTCTAATTGGAAAGTCTAAATAGCAGATAGAGAAATTAATTTATATCGCTTCTAAGTTCAGGAGAGCATGCATTTTTTCAAACCCAGTACAAATACTTTGATTCTACAATGGTTATTACAGTACTGCATTTAATATTTGAACTCGCGCTTATCTAAATGGGGAAATAACCATTACTTTTTTAAACATCTAGAATATTTTAGAATAGAGAATCAAGTATATTTTAACCAGGCCGTAAAGCGTTGCAAAGTAGGATTACATTACTAGTATGAGGATTAACAGCAACATGAGAAAATTCAAAACAATTTCTTTCATTGAGCATGGCTTCAAATATGGCTTATAAAATTTTAGAAAATATAAAGCGTGAACAAGTTCATAAAAAAGTTGCAAAAAATTAAACGGACTTTAAAAAATCATGCTAACTTAAGTAAAAACCTTTATTTATTACGTCTTAGCTACTTAATAATCCAGCTAAACAAAAGGCAAATAATTGTGGATTCCTATGAATATATCGATGTCGAATGCCATAATTGATGGCATCCTATACTGGTATTTTTTGCATAAATTTGGGAACTATAAAATTGCCTATTTTGGGATACGGAACATAACTGATAGTTAAAAATTGCATATTTTCAGTTTTTTTTTTATTTTTTCATTTCGTTCAAGTTTTGTTATTTGCAATAAATTTAATTTTTTCTTGTGTTCTGCACAATTTGGAGAAACATCTGCACAATTGGTGAAACATCTGCTAGTACTGCTAGATCAGCGTAATATTGTTAATATTAAGGAGCAAATATTTCTTTTACTTTATGGAAATTAATTTGTGATTTTTACATAATCTTAAATAAGTCCGGAATTGGTTTATAACTAAACGCATCAAATATAAAATTTCATATAAGACAGCATCTATGACAAGCTATATTTTTAGTTATTTTAAACATAAAAGAAGACTTTCATTAATAAAAACAACAAACGTTTTATATTAGGAAAACAAAAACAAAAAAAAATGCAATAAAAAAACTCTAAGTGTTTGACACGTGCGGATTACTCCATCGATATAAGTTATGAATATTAAATAACTTACGTTCTTATTAGATGACGTAGTCACGAAATGCATAATAATTGTTATAAATAAAAAAATTTATAATCATTGTTATCAGGCGATTTGAATTTTTTTTCAACAAGGCAAGTTATACCAGTATAATGCAAAGCACTTTTTACTACAGTCATATGTACAAATTTCAGAGCATTGATCAATTTTAATAACCAAAATTTAATAAACAAACAAAAAACATTTTTGCGCTGTTGTATATTTACAACATCTTATCTTTTTTTTAATAAATTAAGAAATGTAAACATGCCTAAATCTAATCCAAATTAAAACTTCTTAGTTGGTTGTAACACTAAATAGTTCGATTAATAATTTTAAAAATTAAAAACATTAAATTACACACCTAACGCCGGGCATTCATGCTTTCTTTAGAAAAAGCAGCCTAATACTGGATCAGCATCTAGTGTGCTCTGAAAAAATTAAGTGTGAAAAAATTAAAATGTAAAATTGCATTCGTTACTAAATCGACAACATCAAGCAAGACGTGACGAATAATAAGCTAAAGAGAACCCTGTGTCTAAACCGTCCACAGACGGGACAATCATATAAGAAAAATTAGTTTTTTTATGGGTTAAACGGATTCGCGAAATGAAAAAATGAATATAAGTGAGGAAATTTTAAAAGCAAAAAAATTTGGTTTCTGAAAAAAGAAATTGGTAACGAAAGACAATGGAAATAATTGAAATAGATACCTATAAATATATGTAAAAAAACATAGAATAACGAAAAAGAAGAATAATTTTAATTTAATAAAACAACTCTCAATCAAATAAAACAAGAAATCAGCACAAACGGGAAAATATCGTGAAATATAAAAAATATTTTGATGTTTCAAGCAATATAAAAGAAAACATGCATTACAACAGGAAGTATTGCTGCACTGGAGAAACGCTAAGCGGAGCACTTTCATATTTGTTTTATTGTTCCCTCGTTTTTGTTTAACATACAGTAGATGTAAAGACTTCTGAAACGGATATGACGAGCTAAAAAATACTGCCATACATTCTGCTAGTGTTTAATTTTTTATGTTGAAATAAAGTAAAAACTTGCAAACAACTTTAATTTCTTTACAAAAGTTAGTAATTTAAATATATATGGACTTAAGTCAATTTTTATAGTTTCGAAAATAGAAGCCTCTTCAGATATTCTTCCCTCGCTTATGTAGTTTTTATTCCTTTATGCTAAGAAATATTTATGCAAAGTCTGTTCTTCTGTTGCAAAATCTAAATACTCAATTTTCAAGCATTTTTTGTTTAACTAAAATTTTTTAATAAGACCCTATATATCATTGCATGCCTATGTTCTTTTTAATAACCGCAGTCTAGTCTAAGTTTTTTCCTGTTGCTGATAAATTATTAAACAAAACTTATTTATTTTGTTAATGCATTCAGAAAGAGATACAGATACAAATTTTGCAGTTTACGATTTATATTCAACATTGTTGCCTTTGGAAAGCATTTAATTATATAAAAACAAATCAATATTACTTTTTAGCAGCGAAATCATCGGAATTAAATATTTACTTTAAAAATATTTATTTGTTGCAACTCTTTGTATGAGCGATTGTTTCGAAAATTTATTTTTAATTTATTTATTACTCAAACTGCCTGAATATATTCCACTATCCAAACCTGGCTGGCAACCATTAAGAAGAAAAAAAAAAACAAAAGAATTATGGTATAAATGAATGTGTATACATTATTGATATTTGAATATTAAATAAGCGTAATAAATAGTTTCATAAGCCAATTTAAATGTAAAACACTATAGAAAAAACCGAACGATTGTTCTAATTTATGCTTCTGGCAAGCGCTTTTGCATACATATTTGTATAAAATAAATTTCCATTAGAGAATTTAGGTTGAAACATTAAAATAATAATTTTAACTTTAAGTATTGCAACTTATCCACATACATAACTTGAGTAAAAAAAACTGCTTTTAATAACTGAAATAAATTTCCGTTCTATTAGAGTTGATGACGATATCCAATGCTTTAATCTCGGTAAATAATAACTAGAAAATATAATTATATATCAGTTATTACTCTTTGATTGCTGCCCCTATATCTTCCTAGAGAGCGGGCTGATAAGGGAAGTAAATACAAGCAGTCTGCTGCCCTATTAAGTTGCACCAACCTTTTCAACTTTCTTCTTTACTCTTTCGTTTTTGAACTTGTAGTTCAACAAAGTAAGATTCTAAAGCAACGCAGTGGGTAAACATTGCAAAGTATAAAGTAGAGTGAAAGAAAGCAAGTGCTAACAAATGGAAGATTAGAACATTACTTGTTAGTGAGGGACACAAAATTATAAAAGAAGAAGCCACTATAAGAGAGCTACTCTGGATTGTAGAGACAAAATAAATTCAAGTCCTTGTAGTTACATAAAAGTCCACGATTGACAGAAATAAGCACAAAGTACACCCAGTACTCTGAAGCAAAAGTTCTCGGAAGAAAGGGTATTGGCTGCTATATTAGCCCAATAATGAAAAATAACTTATAACTATATATACATATAAACAAACTGACAAAATGAAAAATTTCCTTATACTTGTATAAACCTTTGAACAGCATTGAGAGAAGCTCCGCAATAATTAAAATACACAATAATGACAAACTCTCTATTAAAATAAATTACTTTTCAGCTTATTATCCAGAATCATTTTATGGGCAAGAAAATCACATAAAAATTGCAGTTAAATTAATTATTCTGGAGATTGAACGATAATAATATAAACCATAATTTTTTCACAACAATGTTGAAATTAAATTAAATTCTTTTAAAAAACAAATATAATTTTATAGGTTAATGACGACTTTCAAACGATGGTTTCATATTTTGTGGAACTTAAGCGCCACCGGGGTAACCAGGCTATAAAACTTAGGGAAGTTTGTTCAATTATAAAGAATATTATAAGTTTATGTTACCTTCAAAAGCCAGAAAATAGCGAATCCAAAAGCAATGTGTTATTGAAAGTGTTTAATATTTTTAAATATATTTTTGGAATATTAAGAAATTCAATTTTTTACTATATTGTTTTTTTGCATATCGAAATGGTATCTTTTTAAAATTTATAGCTTGTCACAAAACGGTGTTGCCTACTCGAGGATCTGAACGTCTAAAAAATATTTTCATAATTTTATTTTAATTCTCTTTAAAAAACAAATTAAGAGAGATTTGTAAAATAAGGTATACAAAAAAAAAATCAACCTATTCCATTTTACATCTTACGTCTCTTTCTTCCCAATAGATTTTCCTTAAAAATAAAAATTTCATGCAACTAGTTCCACGAAAAATATCATCGTTTAAGTTGTCTCGAATTTTTTCCAAATACCAGTATTTGAACATTGCAACCCAATTTGAATATGATATTGATATGACAATTTCTGCCATTTGCTTTATTGATTTTGAACATTTAATTTAAATGGGAAAAAACATAAAAAATTATACTAAATATGCTGTCATAATATTTATACGCGGGTTTTTATTGGCAATAATTTTAAAAACAATAAATCTGTTCACTCATGCAGTCATGTGTGTATCAGGTATTGGGTGTGAAAATGACAATATAATTTTAACAAATTATTTGTATGATTTCTTTTTTTTTATTGTTTTACTACGAATGCCAAAAATGAAATCAACAATTGTTGTTTAAATAAATAATAATAGAAATAATGTTGATGAAAGTAATGCTGAGTATAAAGAACGCTTTGCTGAATTAAAACAAAATTTAAAATATAAAAGAAAAATAAAAAATTTATTTTTATAAACAAAAATAAGTTCTATTTGTGCTATTCCACCGTTGTATTTGCATTGTATAAGTTGCCAGGCCCAGGAAATTTTCTCCTTTTAGGCAAAAAAAAAAAATCTAAAGTTTAATATTTATGTATGATAAATTATATATGTAATTTGCTTATTTAATATTTTGCTTATTTACAAACAAACAAATTATTTATAAAAGCGCTAAAATTATTTTTGATATTTTTAAGCGATTTGCCAACGAAATTCTATGCTCGTTAATTAACTTTTTAAATACTAAAAAATTATTAATTTAAGTGAAAGTGTTTTTGTTGAACTCACCGTAGTGTTATTTGAATGACTCTTTTTGAGAAAGGAATGAAATAAAATAAATGATTCAGTTTAAAACATGAGAAGAAAACATATAAATTACAAAAAACGTATCAGAACTTGTTTAAAGTTGGATAAAATGATAATTAACCCGTTGACAAATAAGAAAACTGTGGTTGGGAGACTTTCGTTAGAAAACTACTTGATATTCTCTATCAAGGAGAACTTTTGGTTGTTTTTTGTTTATAATTTGCTATTTCAGAGCTGCGTCATTTCTAAATCGAGTTTGAAAATTATTTCGTTTTAAAGGGTTACACGTACAGATTTACAGGTTTAGGCGATAAGCACCATCAGTTTTAAAGTTATTAAATTGGTATCTCTTTAATAGTCTAGACAAAAACTTGAAATATATAACGAATGTGTATCATAATATCCTCCAAGTAAAAATTAGAAATAAAAGGGTGCCTGCATCGAAGTCGTTAACTTAAGAGGCATATGACCTTATCCAATAGGTTTCAGTTCTTTGTAAAGTCAAACGTTTGCACCGCATAATTTTAAAATCAAAAAGTTCCAGTTTTTAAAGGATTAATATTTACCTGTGAAGAAGTGCAAACAGCAAACAGGTTTGATTTAATTTTAGTTTCTTTTCTTTGCTTGACAAGATCAACAAGGATTTTATTTGAGTTTTTTATTTTCGTTTTTTTTTTCTTTGTTGCAAAAACCCTAAAAAGGTGAACAAGATTTTTATAATTTTGGCAACACAAAGATTCTAAAAAAGTCAAACAGCAGCCACAACACAGAACAATTGCAAAACAAACAAGTTTTTCTTCTCATTTAAAGCCAAGTCATTATTGGTTTGAACCAGACATATTGTTGTAAAGAAAACAATAAATGAATTAAACAGAAAAACAAAACGTATAAGAACAATGCAGAACCAACTGCTTAAGAGTTTCCTGCTTTTATACTTGACTACACGGTAATGATGACGATGATGCTGCAGTTGTTTTCGATGTTTTATTTATGCTGATATTGTTATACTGATTCAGCAGTGCTTGTGCAGCATGAAAAATTGCGAATTCTTTTGAAAATGTTTTCAAATCGTCATGCTTGAAAAGTAGGGACAATTATTTAACTTTTACCAGTAGTTTTTTTTTATTTTATTACATTTCATTTTTGTGTTTTAGTGGTTCTTTTTTGCTAAGTCTGGTTTTTTATTTGAATTTTTTGATGTTGGAATGTTTCCTTTTGGTTTTTTTTCAAGTTCAAGAGCATACGATAACCTCGTTGATGGTTAAATAGCAAAAAATTGTAAAAAAATGGAATGTGCGTCGAAATCATAAAGTAACTAAATTTTTGTTGTGTAGCCGAAAACTCAAGTACGCAAAAAAGTATCTTGTCTGACGCGCTTAATTTAAGCCAGTGCATACAACTTTATCGATCAGGGTTCATTATTCTGTTTTTAGAGTGGTTTTACGGCTAATAGTACATTGAATAATGCCTGCTAGCAAAGAGCTTTAAATTGCTACCTTATAGTGCAAAGTATAAAAACATAACTTGAGTTATTGCCTTTCCCGACCCGCTACTTCCACATTTACTTACCTGATGATAACGCGTTCATAACACTTTTTTTGAGAGTCAGCAATTCAAGAAGAAATTCATATACTGGCTTTCACAATCTATAAAGTATTCTTTGACTTTTACTTTAAAATCGTTTGTTTTGCCATCTGTAAGTGTACATTTCAGATTTGATGACAAAAAAAAAAACATAGTCAGAGGTAAGAAAAATTAACAGAGAAATATGGTGAAAAGTTAGGTAATTATAGTTGTTAATGGAAGGTGTAAGTATATAGAAAGAAGCTCCTTAACTACACAGAGTGGCAGTGAGTGGGAACATCATTTAGTACTCTTAATAACGCAAAAATTTTTCCAGTAAAAGTTCGCCTTTACCATTATAATGCTGGACTTTTCCTTGTTGTGCATTACCAGATGCCTGGACTTCAAACGTTGGACTTCAGACATAGCAATTTAAAATTTAGAGTTTTACTGAATTCGAGGCACTTATCTTGAGCTGCCACTTAAGGCATCCCGTTGGAATCCTAACTATACCTTTAGATGCCTCTGAAGACTGACTATCAAATATTTAGCAAGCAGTGCAGACTTTGGAAACAACGTGTTATCTGTATCATCTATTTTTAAAATTTATAACTCTCAAGATTCCTTGCCAGGGATCTTTGAACCCTCTGAGGAACAACATCGATTGTTTTAGGCATATCTGTTAACGTTTACCAGCATGCAGTTGCCCAGACAATGTTTAGTAGTCAACTAAGGAAAATAATAACGACAATAAACATAAAGGTTCCAAAATTTTTAATTCATCAGTGGTTGACCGAGACCATCGCAAACTGACGGTGCTCCTATCATTAAATAAGCAAAATGCATCTTGAAGCTCCCTACAAATTCAAAGGGGTAGCCCAAAAAATTACAGATTATAAACTCACATCGAGGAAAATCTATTGCATTTAAAAATCGCACTAGACACAAGCGCTCTTCTCGTATTTTGGGTTAAAACCAATTCGGATACTAATTATGTATCAAATATGAAGAATCCAACCTCCATAACCTGCCTATTTTAACAAGTCAGATGTAAATGATGATCTTAGGAACAAGTAACATGACATTGAATGGCACTTTTTGTTTAAACAAAAGAAAAATAATGCAACCCTATGATTTTAACGCGCACCTAACATCGACAGTACAAAATGAGAAAAATATACCATTAGACAACAATAACAAACAAACTACCAAACGTTCAATAAAATTTAAAGAAGTGCATACAAACAAAAAGAAAGGAATAAAACATAAAAAGCTAATAAAAGAGAATCTTAAAATAAGAAACGTGTTTTATTATTGCAGATTATTTTTTTATTTTAGTTTTATGTTGGCTTCATGGTTGTTTTTGCTATTGCGTTACCGAAAATAAACGCCAACGTCAGTCTGCTTCTGTTTTTTCCTGCAAGTGAATGGTCAATTTTGTTTACCCTTACTTTTTTATTTACTGGTTATACCTGTTGCGCCTTGGTACCCCCATAAAAATTTCTACTTTATGTGGGATGTAACACGCCTACTGTTTCAATCAATCCGGACTATGTAAGTTATTAAGCAGTTCGAATTTTCATGCTTTATGTGCCAAAATAATTTGTTGACTTTGTATGGAAGGTACCACACCGACCGTTATAACTCAAAATATTTTCTACTTTGCGATGCACACTAAAAAGAGGGCAAGATGGTAAAAATAATATCATATTTTTTTAGAAACACGAGTATAATTCTTCACTCTAAATGGCGCGTATCGTGCGCATTATTTTAGCTCAGTTAATTTTTTTGGTGTGCTATATATATTAATAAGTTTTGCAGAATATATATATATATAATTCCAACAATAATGTCGTGTACACCAACCTACCAGCATAAAAAGATTGATTTGGCTCCGTGTTCGACACGATATACTACCAACGATATTCAAAACATTCAAATAACATACTTTTATTTTTAATTTTAATTGTTTAATTTTCATTATTGAGTGTATATTTATTTATAACTCAAACAAATAATGACAATAACAATATCAGTAGTTAGTCTTTATTTATTGGAGTTTTTAATACTTTTCTGTTTTGATAATATTTCTGCTATTGTTATATTTATATTCATACATTGTCTCTTACATTGTTGTATTAAGTTTACTTACATATTCATTTATTGTCCCCCATTGTCCCTCACAGAGATATAAAACGATATTTGCATTTTTATAATTTTCCTTTTTTGCAATCATTTTGTTTTTGTCATTACTTTTTATAGTTCCGCTTGTATGAAGAAACGATTTGTAGCTTTTTTACAAAGTAAGCATGCGCCACTTTGTAAAAACAGTAAAAGCCCTAAAGGGCGGACCCAAGAATTTACTGTAAATTAAAAGCCGAATGTCAGTTAGATGTTATATTTTATGTAAGTGTTTGCTATCCATTTAATATCTTGTTTTACTTTCATCGAGAATTTGAGTTTGAAAATTAAAAAAAAAAACATTTTGAAATTGTTTTCCTACTTTTGGTGTCTTATAAAAATTATAAACTTGAAGAAAAAGCACAAAGAATGTGAAGGACTTTGCCTTATAATTCATTTCTTAATATATGCAGTTTAAATTACCTTCACATTACATGTAATCCACGATATTACTGTCAAGTTAAGTATATGGATTTGAACTTTTGAGAATTTATAATAGGAACTAAATCATAGGGCAAACTACCTTTCAGTTCAATACAAGCATAAATATAACGAATTGACAAATCTGGTTTGGTGGTGGGCTTCTCGTTGGAATTTTTTTCAATGTATCAACAATATTTTTGCTGTTGTTCGTTATTTGCATATTTTTTGCATATTTTTTGCATGTTTCTTTTAATTATTAAAGTTATATTTTGTTGCTTATAAGGTGTCATTCAACTATTTGTTGTGGTTATTTTATTTTCCACTTCAAGAGTCATTGCTGTGTATTTTATGTTATTTATTTTCTTATTTATTGTTTAGTTGTCATGTAAATAATGATGCGATAAGAATGCTTAAATAGTTAAATGGCTTGCAATTTACAACTTTTGTATAGAAGGTGACTAAGAATAAATAAAGCAAGGAATTAAATGGCTAAAATTAAATAACAAAGAAAAATAAATTTAATAAAACATAATAACAATTTAATGAAATGAATAAACTCTTATAGAACCTAATTCCATTAGTAAGAAAACTGAAGAGTACCGCACATTAAAAAAATTTAAAATTATTATTGGATATTAGGGTATTTAAATTTAAGCAATCGGCCGTTGAGAGTACTTGACAGGTGTAATTCCTTTGGGATTTTTCTTATCTATGCCAGGTGCATTTCAATATATAATGCCAACATTAATGCTATATACTGTTGCTTGGCCGTTGTCTACGCCTGCAAAGTCAAGATCTTTCCCAAAAAGGTGAAACATAGAATTAGCCATCTACCATCGATGTGAAATATAGACACAATTTTCCTATAAATAATTTCATGGATCATAACTCCTTTGTAAATAATGTCATAATTCATAATTTTTCTATAAACAATTTTCATCAGTAATAATGTGTCCGTCGAAAATTTGATTTAATCCGTAAAAATTTTTCCAAAAAAATTTCATCAGTCATAAGTTTTTTGAATTTTTCTAAAAATATCATTGGTCATAATTTTCATTAAAAAAATTGTTTGCCTTTGTTTCCCCTTTGATGCTGTATAATTGCCGTGTGGCATCTCTTGCCAAACTATTGTAGGGTACAACCTAAAGTTAGCATTTTTCAACCTCGAAACTTTTGACATTTTTCTATTTTGTTTTTCATTTTTGAAACATTGTTTTGCAGTGTGTTTGTTTGGATGTTGTGCTGTGTGTTAATGTTAATATTGCCAAAAATAAAAAATGAATTTAAAACCCCATTTATTGTTATTGGGCTCATAAAAGTATTTTATATCAACCAAGAAAGAAAAGAAGGGTCACTGCAGATTTCAGAGAAGCGAAACTGAAAACAGTTTTCTAACTTTTTATTTATTTTGTTGTGTCTTTTGTTTGGAGCATGATATTAGTATTGCTGAGTTTTAATTACTCAATGTTGCTCTTCGTAATTATTTTTTTTCTTGGCTGAACCTCCTTTTGTTCCACCCATACAATTTACTTTATTAGACAAAAAACTAAAGTTTTTGGCCTAATTTCATATTGTGCGCTTTTGTTCTTTTATTTTATTCTTGTAGTGCTAAGCATTGTTAACGCCTTTTAATTACATATTTTAGTTGGGTGTGTAAGTTAAAAGAATCACTTCTTTTAAAGGTCAATCAAAAGAAAATCTGAATAAAAAATCGCAAGTTAAAAGTTTAAAGGTCTTATATTAAAATATTATCCAGTGCTTCAATCAATAAATCAATATTTTTTTTAGCGGTAAGTGAATTCATTACTTACCATACGAAACACACATTTGTTATAATTGCCAAGTTGAATAGATTTTTTTTATAATGAAGACTTTGACGAGGCCTGCTAAATGTTTATTTCTTAAAGTCAACCTAACGAATATGGATCTGTCATTTCATGGAGTTTTTTCTACTTCAAAATGCGTACACTGACACTGCTTAACTACACAGCGAAAAATGTTTGCTCCTATGTAAATTTTAATTTAGTTTTATACTGAAAGTTACCTAAATGGTTAATTGATTTTATTATTTATTTAATTGGGAAATGTTTTCTTCCTAAATAATTGTTTGATGGATTTAAATATTTGTTTAACTTTTTGAAATAAACGTCAAACTTTCAATAGCTTTAATAACATTTGATGAAGATTTTATTACAGTTCGTTTGGCATCCTGTTATATTGTTGATGAGTTAATTAATTCTTTTAAACCGCTTACTTGCCCTTGCCTATTTGGTATTGCTGTTGCTGATTATATACATGTCTGTTGCAAATTGTTGCGGTTTGGTTACAATGTATAATGCGGTAATATTTGTTGGCAACATCCTGTTTTGACCTCAAATTATACAAATCGGAAAAAACACATACGATGAAAATTCAAAGAAAAGAAAAAAAACAAAAAACAGCAACACAAACGTACAATTCTCACGTATTAAATAGAAGACAAAAACAAAAACACATTGTATTTGAAATTAACACCTTCCACTTTAAGAATATGCCACAACACAGTATGACTTGCAACTACTAGTAGCAGAAGGTTGCTCTCCAAAAACAAACGAAGCAAGTGGGAAAATATTTATCATTTGTAGGACATTTGCCAGGGATTATGAAAATAAATGAAAAGAATTTTTTAATTTAAAGTTCAATGTAATAAAATCAGCAAAAACATATGTTACAACTAATAAATGTTCTTTGAGACTCGTAGCAAACATTGGATGGATTTTGTACTTTATTGCTTGTTGTTAGATAATTTGGATGTATTTTACAAAATTTATAATCGTTGAAAGACACACACTCATAGATACAATAGTTTGGCTAAAATGGTTTAGAAATTGAGAAATTGTTCAACAAATTGGATGTTTCTTCAGGCAACTTTTTCATGTAGATCCCGAAGAATCATGTAACTACATAAAGATGTGTGTGTGTATTGTAATTATTATTAAGTTCGATAATTTTTTAACACTACTAGTGTTAATAACGATGTATTTTTGGAATTACTATTCTGGATCTTTCGAAGATAATCCGAACATGAATTTAAATATATCTTGTGAATATTCTTTTTCCAATGAACTTTGTACCGTAGAATGTATTAATATAATAATATTGTCCAAGCTGGGATAAGATTATTGCTAATATTTGAGAGAAGAAACAAAGTCATAAAACTAGCTGAAGGTCATTACTCTGGTTCAATTCAAACTCAGTTAATATTCAGTTCAAATCAAGATCATATAAAAAAAACTCAGCCCTTGGGTTCGAAAGAATAAATTATCACTAACAAATATTCCCTGACTAAAGAAGGCAAAGAGGTAGCAAAATGCATGTATATTAACACATTCGTTCCACCCTCTTTAAGTATAGTATGGCGGGGGGTTAACACAAATATTTAGTACGACTTAAGTTCAAGTGTATTTTAATTTCTAAGTTTATTAACAAAGAAAAATAATTAAAAATTTTTCAATATAATATAATCCAGCATATTATAGATTATTACATCTGTTCAGAAGTCTTCGCATTATTTAAGCAAATAATAAAAAGGAACACGAAGAATATATTAATTTGCTTTATGGCTATTATACTGCTATACTGCAATACTCTGTAGCTTTAGTCGGTTTATTTTGTGTAAAGGTTAAACCAGCTCAATTATTGAAAGGATAGTCATTTGTATTGCATCAGCATATTCAAATAAGCACTAAAAAAATTTAAACATATGATGTTTACTTTTCGTTAGATTTTAAATTTTACCTAAGAGTGTTCTTAACTATAATTTAAAGGGCTTATCCATAAACTAATACACCAACAAAAACAACAATGACAGCTTGTTAAAAGCTAACGACATTTATAACACATTTAAATGTACTTGTTTACATTTTACTCTTTAACAATCCTTGCCAACACACTCATACAGACGAGTTTATGTACACACACATATTTATTCTTCCATTGACAGACAATATTAGTTTTAACATGATTGTGGTTTATTATAGCATCTGCAGAAATACGAATATAATGAGAACTTATACGTCCCGTATTCAGCGTTGCCATATAGTTGTTTTCTTTCATTTTTGCCCAATTTAAGAATATTTTCTTCAAAATGTGTAAAAATGTGTGTATATTAAGTTCTCGATTTTATCAGAATTTAGTCTATAATCTCATTAAGATTTTTTGAAAGAATTATCTAAAGAATAGAACTAGTACAACAGATCAATAGTCTTACTATTGTCTTCCTCATCTGGCACTACTCTCGATAACCATAGTTCATAAGCTACCTTGTTGGCATGCGAGCATACGAATTGTGGAGTTGCAATATTTATATTTATTGTATTTTATCGTGTCTGTTTAAGCAGGTCAATCACAACCGGACGATGCATAAATTCATTTGTAAAAAAGTAACGAGCACTATCAACACATTAGCATATTCTTTGCCATCTGTGGACAGCTTGCTTTAATCATTTATATAAACATTTTTTTGACCCAAAGTAGACTCACAAATAAATGCAGTCAATAACTCCTGATTTTATATTTCTCGTAAAAGCTTAACACTAATATTTTCATAACTCTTTTCGAAGATGTAAAGTCGCAAAGCTCCGCTGAAACATATTTTACCTTTATAATTCTAAAAAAAGTTTATTTACTAATTTATAGGCATAAAAAAAGGAAAACTGGAATTCATATAACCTGCATGTCAGCATAAATTGATAATTTTTGTGATTTCTATTGGAAGTCTGGCATCACTGTTTCTGCCTACAGGTATACGGCTTAAAATGTATTTGTTTACACATATGTATAAGTATATTAAAGCCTTAAAGTATAATGCAGCAGACAAGCGTTATATATTATGTTGTAAGTAGCATAACAAATTTACAACATAAGGACTTTATTTAACTAACATATGAGCATATTTTTATGTATTTTGTTTATTATATATTTTACATTAGTGGAGACAAAAGTGCAACTGCTACAACTACTTACTAACTGCGACATGTTTAAGTGGCACTTAAAAAGTAACAACATTTATCTGTAAATAGGAAAACTATACAGAGGAGACACCATCTGTCACTACTAAGTAATTCAACAAATCCTGAACTAATTTAATAATAAGAATATTTAACACATGTTTGTTAATATTATTATTATAAAAATTAGTTTAGTCTTCAGTGGCAGACCCGCAGAAAAATCTTTGTTTTTGCTATGCAGAGAAACAAGTCAATCGTTTTTAAATCTCTTTTCATAAGCCAGTATTTTTTCAGTGAAACAAATTCAACATAATTTAGGAAACGTGAAAACTCGAATATATTCGTAGTAAATAAATGGGCAAATTTCCTACTACTTAGGCGGAACGCTTTAATGCCATTTATTTGAATACTTTTTGTTAAAACATTTCGGTCTTGCTTTGTATTCGTCAAGAGCATGTCTTCTGGGGGACACGATTTTATTTTTATTTTATATTAGTTGTAATAATGGGAGCACCCTGTGTGTTTACCTATAACGATTTAAAGGTTTAATGCCATATACGTAAACTTTACTTTTCTTTATTTCGATTTCTAAACATGCAATTATGGCCGACAGGAAAAGAATATATGGGCTCAATTTATAGCGCCCATAATAATAAACTTTTTGAGGAATGGGCTTAGCTATTTCGGCCTGGAGGTTGAGATGAACTACATAACGCAACCTTAGAAAATTAAGCTTAATGTAAGCAGGTTTGTAAGACTCCAACTTGTAACTCATTTAACAAAACTAGGCTCTCGAAGCAGATTTTGAAGAAAACAAAACAGTTTTTGTTTTTGGCTTGGGTTAGGCTAAGAAAAAAAAACTGGTTTCGGAATAAAATCAAAGTTTTTTTGCCTTTGAGATGGCCTGACAGAGTTTAGAGTTGTGAATTATGCGAATGCCTTTTGAGATCGTTTATGAAAAAATGAGATCTGGCAATGTAGTTTTTGTATGGTCGATCAATATTCTTAATAGACAAACGACTGGACACAGAAAACGGAGGGAGATAGCAACTATTGCATTGAAAAAAGTGTTTGCACCTATTAAGACTATATTTGGATTCCAATTTAAGTTCAATGAAGTTTTAAATTGATTCAGTAAAACAGTTATTTAAAAGAGAAATTAATAACTTTCTGATTAAATACTAAATTAAATAAATTGATTATTTATTAAAAAAAATATTTTTTTACATTTAGAATCAAATCAGTGAATCAGTTAACTTTTGGTATAAAACCAAATAAAATATTTAATGCGTATAAAATTTTTTCATATAAAAATTTCTATAATTTTCGTGAGTCTATTCACTGTAGCTGAAAAACTGAACTAGCCATAACGCAGCTGTCAGTCTTCACATCAGTTGTGGAAAAAACAGTGTTGCTAACTAAGAGATGTCAACGTTGAAAAAAACTTTTATATAGATTTCATGTCTTGGGGTCTTTTGCAATGAATTTTTCCAAAGGTTCTGTGATAAGACCGAGAGATTTTACTTAAAAAATAAGATAATTAGATTTATGATACAAATGTTTGTTTATGATTAAAATTTCAATAAATTCTGAATATGAAAAAAGTAATCGTAGTAATTTAAAGACATCAGCAATTGCCTTTAGCTGAACCATAATTATCCATAATTAATCCTTTTTGGACCCATTTTTATCTATATAATATTATTCTACCATCAAAGTTGACTATATGCATAAAGGCAATAATCTTTTTAATAGTTTTGAAGATAACCCCTTTAAAGTTAATAAATTTTTAGTTTGATTAAGTTAATAAAATTTATAACATATTTACTTAATTTTATTTATAACATTTTGTCATCAAATACGCAGAGGTAAATCATAAAAACCTTGAATTCATGAACTTAATGGTTCAATCACTGTACGAAAATCCCTTTACTCTTCTTCTTTACCTTTTACTCTTCTTCTTTACCCTTTACTCTTCTCTTTTTCCCGCATTTTGTTATTTGTTTCTGACATAAAATCAACCTTAAATTGACAATATTCATTATTATAAATATCCTTAAAAATGCTTTTCCTCTTAACCTAATTCCTTTGGTACGTGTGTAGGAAAAAAAACCTAGAAGATTTCACAGCAGAAGTAACAAAATGACAAAAAAAAAATATGTAATGTGACAAACTCACAACAAAAAATTTTTTTATTAAAAAAAAACATGTGCTCTTTCTCCTGTGAGCATTAACAACAGAGGTGTGAAACTCATTTATAAATTTATAAATATAAAAAACAAAAAAAAAAAAACAAATTAAAAATATTTGCTTTAGCGGCCAAAAGCTAAATAAAGGCTTAGAAGTGTGTAATAATAGCTTCGTCCTTTAGCTCCGTTTTCGGCCACTCTGTTTTAGTTTATCTACTCACTCAAAAATGTTTTGCAAATGCCCAAAAATATGCAAAAATTGGAAATACACGACTTAGCGGCTACAGGGCAACAAAGCCATGAAATTATAGATTTCAGAATATTGTAGGTTGTATTCAGAATTTTAAGAAGTTTTTAACAATAGAATTAACAAAAAGTGAAATTACGGATTGACTCATTCGGAAATTATTTCACATACCCGAATGTGAGCCAAAATCCGAAAGGTTAATAAAATCAATACTGAAAGAAGTAGTTTTTATGTTTAGTACCATTTCGAAAACTCAAGTTTCCATGTCTGTATTAAACTACAAAACTTGTTTGAACACGTTTGCAAACACACACAGCCAAGCACATACCCAACGTAAATAATAAATAATCGTAATCATAAATTGAACTAGATTTTAAAAGATTTTGTTTATGGGTGTTGATGTCCGTCTGTTTGTCTCTTTTTCAATATGGTTGTTAAATAATAGTAGAGTATTACAAGAGGGATTTTTACAATAAGTTGTTGTATAAATTATCTCTGTTTTATATACATACAGTTTTTTATCTATGTATTTTAATGATAACATTGTTGTCAGACTATTATTAATCGGGGTAAACACATTTAAAATATTTAACTGAATTTATTTAGGTCTTCTCAGTAGACTATTCCGCAGTGTGTCTTGCATTTAGGCCTTCTCAGGCTTTCTTTAAGTTTTCTCAGTAGATTATTCTAATGTTCCTAAAAGTGTCATTCTGTTCCAGGTATAAGAATTAGCTGCTTTTTATTTTAATGACATCGAAACATTCTTAAGATCTACCGGTGTCTGTTGGTTAACTCATTGTGTAAAAAAATTATTTTGTGTTTGTTGGAATTCACTTTAATCCGTTAATATGTTTTTTGTCATATTTTCATATCTGAAAACGGACCGTGGACCGTGAGACTTGTAATAGAGCTGATTTGAGTCCACTAATTGGGTCCCGTTGCGCCAAACAAAAGCCGAAAAAATCTTTGTCTTTATAATTTATTATTGGTAGCCTCCATACATGCGTAACTGCCTATTCAGTATGCCAGTGTACAGTTGCCACTGATACCAGTTTCTTTGGATGGGATCTAGAAAGAACAGCTGAGTCAGTCAGACGGCCGTATTTCATGTGGTCTCAGTTGCTTGTCTTTCTCAGTGGCTTGCCTTTATATACCGCCACTGATCAAAAGGTATCGATTATTACATTATATATGTTAATCCCCCCCGGGGGCACATTATAAGTCTTTATGGATTACTCAACCATCTCCTTCAAGGCTAGTAGAAGTCAACTGGACAATACACTATATTTCCACGGGAATCACTAAAGCCCCAGAGGTTTGCTATTTGTCTCTTTAGGCATTTAGCTGTTCTTTGACTGATTATTGAGGTAGGCCCTTCGGGAGTATCGTGGTGGCTGTGTGTTTCGAGGCCCTCGTTTGAGTTTGTGGGTCGGATCATTCACAATGAACACAATGAATGGTCCAGGTCCAGTGAGTATGAATGCCGTCGTGTTCTTAATTATATTAAGCTTCATGCGTTCTGGACCAGGAGTTGGATAGTCTCCAACTCTTCAGCAAAGAGTGAAGGCTGCGGTCTACTCCGGGCTTTTGAAGTTGCAACTAGGAGTGACCGGAGGATATACGTATCCGAAGGCCTTCTAGGGCGAGGATGACGCTACATTTCATCACAGTGGTAATGATCCACCATCTGATTGGCGCCCACGGCCAGGTGCAGATGTAAATCTTATCGCGTCATTACATACGTTAATATCTTCTCCGCTTTTAGTTAGATACTAGTATGGTGGATGTGGTAGAGGATTTTCTTGAACTGCTAGCAACGGGCCAATATAAAGACAATAGATAATTATATCGGTATCTTTTTCAAATATAGTTGATTTATACTAATAGTCTTCAAAGTGCGGTAAATGACCTTCAGAATTTCATAACGCTTTATTATCAGCAAAAATGAAAAGAGTTCTGCCTGAAATTCTCTGATATTTTATATGTCGTGTAAATTTAAGCTTAGACTTTCCCCACATAAAAATAGAATTGTAGGAATATATAAGTGGGAATACCCTGTACACTTCTATCTGTTTTTTATTCTTTCACTCGTTAACTGTTTTAACCATAACAATTGATTTACATTGAAATTTAAGTTTTGCATAAATTATAAATTATTTATTAAAAAAAGCTGCTTGTAAACATAAATTATTAGCCAAAACATATTTTATGTCAACACCTACGGCAGCTTAAACACAAAAAAATGAAATGTAATATAATTAGGAACACACTTTTACACACTTAAAAATATCGTTTATAATACAAAAAATTCAGGTGTTAGACATTTGAAAAAAACATGCAAAACAGGCGGATGCACGCATAAAATAATACGAAACGGAAATACACATACCACAACTATTTCCTTTATATAAGTAAATATTTATATTTTCATACACATTTAAAGCAAATAAATTTACATTACGGCAACAACGCCAGTAACTAATAAGCGGTTGGTGAAAATATAATTTTAACTAACATATTTTTAAATTAGAAATTAATTACTTAAATTTAAAATAAAATTGCAAATATTATTTATTTATAGTTTTAACTCACAACATATAGCGTAAAGTTAGGGCAGCTACATAAGAATGTAATAAGAGTACTTTATACCGTTGCGTGCTCTTCTACAGTCGTTTTATTTTTTTAATTTAATGGTGCATCTGTGATCCATAATTTACTTTTGAAGCTCTTTTCCCTGCACACTAGATGCAGCGTATCTTAATTTTATATGAAACGTTCAAAACGTTTTAAATTAATTTTAATTTATTCATAAAATCTGTTTACGACAAAAAAAAAAAAAAACAAAGAATTAAACTCAATTTGCCGTAATTCCGTATGAATATAAAAAAGTAATTTATTCTACAATATGGTCATAATAGCTTTAATTATTAGTGACCCACAATAATATGCAGATGTTTATTTTTTATGTATTTTTAAAAATTATTTTTTTGGAAATCAAACCACCGAATATTGTGTGAGAAGTAGTGTATTAATAAGTGGCAGCAGAAAATATGAAATTGTAATGAAGATGTCAATCAATTTAATGTTCTGTGATACGCAAGACCTGCCAAGTTTTTCATATTTAATTATTTGTGTAAATTTTTAAACGAATGAATGAAAATTAAAATATTCGCAATGAAAACAATTTGCATACGAGAATAAAGAACATTTTTTATATCTATATTTTTTAATTTAACTTAAAATGTTCATTAAAAAATTTGTGAAAAGTTTTTTAAAAAGTAAGTTAATCGGTAGCCACAATGCCTTTACCTTCAATTTAAATATCGGTGGAAAATGTTACCATATAAAAATGTATTCTATCTTATTTTTTTTATAGAACAGAGAAATATTTACGAATGAAAAATGCCATAATCTTTTTTTAATTTCAAGAAAAGTTTCATTTAAAAAATCTTGGAAATATTTTGTATAAAAATACTGCAGCTTATTTATTTTCTTTATATTAAAGTAAACATTGCAAGAGATTTTACGCAAGTTAACTCATAATTTTTTCTGTTTTAAGTGTAAAGAATTATATTTTTTAATTGTCGATGTGATAAAAAAAAACCTTTCAATGCGAACACGACACCGAAGTGTTAAAATTTTACTGGAAAAAACTAAGAAAATATCTGGTTTGTCTATAAACTAATTTTTCACTTAAAGTCTTAAAAGTTTTAAGACTTTTTAAGTTTTATTTATTTTAAATAATCCATGTTCGTGTAGAATAATTAAAATCTTTCACTTACTCTACTTCCATTCACAACATGTTTTATCTTCTAAAAAGAAAAAAAATTATATATATAAAACATGACCGCAAACGTAGGTTGCGCTTTGTGGGGTCTTAAGTTAAATTTTATATTTCTTTTTTCATTTTCTCCCTGTGATGTTTTAATAAATTACTTGATGTTATTCAGGCATTTAACTGTCAACGCCCATTTAATGGACATTAACAGCATAAGAAAGTGTAACAATAAAAATTAAAAATTCGAGTGAAGAAAAAAATAATTCAAAAAGAATTATACTTAAACAACTTGAAGGCAAAAAGTATTATTATACATTACGAAATAAAATCTTTATTGCAATAAAATTTTGTTATGCAAAAAAGAACAAAAAACAAGCAAACAACAAAAAACATTCTTTACGATTGAGATGAACTGGCGGTAAAAAACGAAATACTGAAATATTCAAGTATATTTAAAACAGAAAAATTAAAACTTAAAACTGTGAAGCTACCATCAGCTTAACGATATATGATTGTATTGAAATAATTGTGTGAACTGTTGATGTAGTAGTATTTTAATAAAACAGGAGATGTCGCTAAAAGCATAAAAGATCAAGTACATTGGTCGCCATCCAACCGCATGTTATTTTCTCTCTTATTTAAAAATACACACTTTTGTTTATAATTATAATCGTGGTTTCATATATTCTGCACTTGAAATGCATGTGCATTAATGTTTATATGTATGCGGCTTATTTTATGATTTAAATGTATTTTTACTTTTTACACAAAAATAATCTCTTAGTGAAAATACAAAAAAAAAAAAAAAAAAGAAACAGAAACGAGCCTCTTCGAATCCAAAAAAATTAATTATTTACAGTTTTCAAAATTTTCGGTTTAGAAAATTTTACAGCTTTTAAAACTTTTTATGTATAAAATTTTATAATTTCTAAAGCTTTAAACATAAACATTCTTGCAAGTTTCGAAACTTTCTATAGAAAATTACTAAGTATTCGAAATTTTTTAATAGAACATAATGCAGTTTTCTAATGTTGTTTTTTAATTTCTCATTCTCGTTCTCATTTGTGATATACAAAAAATTTTAGGTCGAAACTTACAGTTTCAAAATTCTTTATATAACAATTTTTTTTCCACAGAAGATTTCTGAATAAAAACTTTTGCAGTTTTAAAAATTTTTTTGTATAGACAATTTTAAAGGTTCAAAATCTTTTTAAAGGGAATTTTTATAAAAAACATATTGGAATATAAGATATATTTTATTTAGAATATTTTTCATTACTTAAAATTTGTATTAGTATTTTTTAGAGTTTTTAGTTTTAAGTAATTTGCTATAATCATAAGAACCTATCTTTAGAGAACACACAATTTTTTATTAACTTTATGTAGAGAATTTTTTTTTTTTTTGAATCTTTCTATGGAAAAAATGTTTATGGAGAAAATGTTTTTTGTTTGAAAACTGTTAATAAAACTATTATTAAGAAATTTCAAAGGAAAATGCATGTGTTTTTCTCATTGCTTGTTTTAATCCATTTTATCATTCAACTTTTAAAGTATGCAATTTCATAAAAGTGTCCTTTAATTTTTCTATTTTAATTTCCATTGGTGTGTTTAAAAAATTACTGTTTAAAAAAAAAAATTAGTAAAAATTCAACAAAAATAGAATGTAAAAAATAGTTTCTACCGTGTGTTTTACTTACACATGATTCGCTCATATGTGTGAGGTTGAATACTCAACATTTTTTAAATTAATTAACATTAGGCTCATAATCACAATTTTATAGTTTTGTTCTCAAATAAAAGCACAACACAAAAAAATAAAATAATTTAACAAAACTATGAATATTTACGGAACGAGAAATTATATGTATATATTTGTTTTGATATGATGTGCTAAAAGAACCATTGAACAATTGACTTATTGTAAGTAGTTTCTTGCTATTAACGAGTCAATTATACAAGTGTCTTGTACAGAGAGTAAAACAAAAGCCGTCTGTTTGAAAATTCACTCATGTGTTGAATATTAATTCTATTAATTTTGTTGCTGTTGAATGGCATTGCATTTCTCCTGGAACTTATTTTGTTGATTATATTGTACATTTGAAACTTACTAAAAAAAGAAAACGATAGATAACCAACAGTAATTAAGCAATTCATAATTGTAATAGTTGCATCGAACAGATCGCAGATGATAAAATGTAAAATGAACTCATATGGATTCATTTTCATTTTAATTGACTTCATTACGTTTCTTTGTAATTTATTTTACTTGGAATTTTATTCAAGCGAATATTCATACACATACATATATTAAGTTTACTTGTACACTCGCACGGACACTAAATGTGTGTGCGAGTGTGTATTTTAATTTTTAAGAAACCATAACGAGACATTTTTAAAGTATTCTTAATTAGCTTTAATAAGCTTCAAGTAATTAAAAGATATAAAACATTCATATTTTTTAAGAGTATGGCAAACAAGTTTAAGTTTATACTGTCGACTGGCCGTTTGGTTTTCTACAGTTCTATTTCTACTTAAGGGTACCGTTTATTATTATAACGTATTTTTTTTGCTGGATTCCGCAGCCGTTTTTACATTTATTCGAGTGACAAAACCGCTGATGAAATTGCTATTCATACCTTAGGGTGCAAAAAAAGGAGACATGACTGGAGAGTTGTTAAATAATTCGTGCAGTTAAAAATTGTTTTTCAATAAAGTGACTTTTTATTTAAACTATTTTAATAGATTTTCTTTTGAAAATTATTGTTTTTATTATACAAATTATTTGCACTTTTAGTTGCATCTCTTATTCTGTTCCACGCAATATTTCGTCAAGAAAAATAATTGCTGTTATAGCTCTTTATACGTCGCTGTTTTTAATACTTTTTTTGTGTGTGTACTTAACGCATAACATAAACCATAACTGATGTGTTTTTGATGTTTCTTATGTGATTGCCTCATGGTTTGCAAATCATGTTCAAATTGATGTCAGAAATATATCATTCACAGTAGCAAATTTTGAAAATTTTCTTATATATTTGTGTTTTAAAAAATAGACACGCAGTTGAGGTTGGATCGAGAATTGCATTTTGTTTAAGAATTAAACTCATAAATTTACTGGACTGCTGAACAATTATATCGAAAATCGTTTCAACTACTTAACAGAATGCCATTCGAATGAATTCCCTAATATTTTCAAATGCGTAAAAATGTAAACGCGTTTGCCATAAGTTTAGTTTTATCCATTGTTTTAAGCACAATATAACAATAACCAGATTGTTACAATCGTTGAACATTGTTTATTGATCATATGTAAATAATAGATTTTGTCTCAAACGGTATAAAATATTAAAGCAGCAGCTGTTTGTATTTCAGATTTGGGTCCTTAGCATGCCTTCCTCTTTTGTTTGTTATTAAAGACATGACACCGCTGTAATTGAAGTAAGAGTTTTTAATCAAGTCCGATTGTTAGTTTTGTTAGTTTTGTTATGGGGCCCTGTGTAGGTGTTGTAAAAGAAAATTTAACAGTTTTCTGTTTACACTTATTTTTAGATTTTATAGATCTTGAGGAACAATCGAAATATTTCTTGGACCCACATGAATTTAGTTTGTGAAGACTTTGCTAGCATATCAAATATATTCTCCACTCAGGAAGTCATGAACAGACACAAACTTAAACTAAGTGAAGTAAATTATGTGTGAACAAACGAGAATGCAAATACGAAACAGCATAAAAAATCTTAAAACTTAACATTGTAAGACATAATTAAACATACATCTCCACATACATAAAATATTTATTTTTAGAAAATATGTATATAAAAGCAAATGCAATTATAAGTAAAAAATAAGTTCTAACTCATCAGCGATTGTGCTGAAAAGAGTTAAGTTATATAATATTAAGGTTTAAGTAATGCATTCCAATTCTCCTACGAGTAAGAGATAACAAATCATTCAAATTGATTAGATTTTTAAGTCCTAATTAAATAAAAGAATATTTAGAGCTTTTCTTTCTGAATAATGTAAATAAGTTCTTTCGTTTTCTTACATAAATTAGAAACTTGAATAAATAACATCTAAACAACTTCAATAATATTTATGCTAAATATTGAGATAAAATAATAAATCTATAGTTGTTCGCCAACAAGTTGAAAATGAATTTAAAATTCAACAAACAGAAACTTTTTAAATATTTAATTTATAATTAAAAAAATAATTAGATTTTTTTTAATTTTATAATTTCCTTTAAACGGAAACTGAGTATTCCCGAAAATTCTCGACAGTACGAATGTAACTTTTGACTGTTTGTTGTTCTTCTTTGCGTTTTTTCAAATTATTTTTTTGAACCTTAACCGCATAATAAAATATTTTATTTACAAAGTAAAAAATAAATAAATAACCAAAGTATGTGTAAATTATTCACAGGCTTATATTTGGTTTCAGCATTTTATAGCATAAATCACTTGCAAATATTTTTAAAATAACCAACAAATTTTATTAAAATTTAAGTTTTTGTGCGGCTGGTGTTTTATTTATTTATATGAAATATTTTATGGCAAAAAGTTTCCCAACAAATAAACAATTGTAATGAGAGCTTGTTGTCTTGAAAAAAAAGTAAATTACACTGTTGTTTACTTGAATACGGTATTTATCGAATGTGCCACTAAACATAAAAATGTGAAAACAATTAATTGCGTTACACATACTGCTAAATACGCTGTTAAAATTATATGTATATCAAAAAGAAACTTTAAAACTATAAATTATAAAGATCTTTTAAAAAATATCCTATGTTTTCATATTATGTATACGTAAAAGCAATATTTTCAATAATTTATATCTCTGATATAAGGCTGAATTGGTTAGAATCTACTAGTCCTATGCTACTAAAACTATGCCGGTGATCCGGTTTATGCCGTCCCTGACTACCGAATTTATCCGCTTCAAAATATCCTATTTTCACATTATTTATCCCTAAAAAAATTTGCGGGTTTAGTTGTTAATATGCATTAACATTTTATTTTAACAGTTTAGTTAGTAATACGTGGAACGTAATTTATTTTCACATATCTTCAAGTATAATAAGATCAGAACGAAATTATTTATTAAGCGCCAAGTACTCCAAAAGACATTTATTTTAAGTTTAGATACAGGAAAATTTTTGTTGGGACCCAAAACAAAAGTTGACTTCAAAATCATGTTTAAGGTTTGCTTTTCAGCATTTTCTTAACTTTTCTCGCGTCTTAATGGTGGAAGTTTTCTTAAATACAGTTGGTCCAGTACTAAAGCGAAATATTTTTATAAACTGTTTGTTGTTTTTTAAGTAGTGTTCTTTCCAAAAATCGTTGCCCTTGTGCTCACTATCTACTTTTGCTGGTTATCCGTTTTTCAGGCGAGATTAATGAATTCAAATTTATTGCACTAACTGTTCTTGTTATTTTCATGTTTCAGTAACGGCTCTGTTTAATTTTACGAATTTATTAAAATTGCGTTCTATTATTGATGATTTCTCAGGAAACTACCTCCACTCGGGGGCTATTAATGTCGGCAGTTAGCCAATATATCAATATAATATATTATTTGAAATTTTTTTCAACACTTCTTATATTAAATTAATATTTAATATAAATTTTTTATTACTTTTTGAGCACTATTTGTAAATATACTTTAATCTATACGTATGTATGTATGCATTAAAAAGAAAAACAAATGGTTGCGAATATTTGTGTATAACCCAATTTGCGTTTTTTGAATGTTTTTTTTTTTTTATTTTGTTAAGAAAATGTTTTTTCTTTTGGTTTGCCATAACCATTTGCAAAATTTTTACAAAACAAAAAAATAAAAGAATAAAACGAATTGAAATGAAAAATATTAAATTTATGTGTGCCTTCTTTATTTTTGTTTCAACTAAAAATGTAGAAATATTTTAAATTTAGTACGGTCAACTGAAAAAAAAGATAAATCTCATTGTTATTTTCAAAATAAAATTTTGAACATGGTTCTAGCACTTTAAAATGTATGTTATGACAGGACTTCTTAATCTACTTCAACAAATACCTTAAGAAGAACGATCAATTTGTTGCCGACGATTTTTGCAGTGAAGCAAATGAAACGCTAACTTGAAATTCTCGCTGCTTCGATTATTTTCGTTTAGTGTGAGTATATTATAAAAAATGTGAACTCTGAAAGTTGCTTGTAGGTACTCAGATTAGTACTAACGTAGACATTGCTGTACTGTGCCAGGTGAATTGCTCTTCCTTCAGTACTTTTGTAGCAGGGGGGACTACAAATAATAATAATCTTTAACACAATTCGCAATCACTTAAAATCTTAAATATACATTTTTAAATGTACATATTTAAATACAATTTCGTAGATTTTATGTTCACAAAAAGCTTGGATTTAAGTTCTGAATATAGTTACTTTTTAAGAACACATAAATAATATTGGTACAATGTTTACAAAATTCAGTACCGCACTTAATCAAAACAGAAAAACATGGCAATTTTTGTGTTTAGAATTGAATTTTTTTCTAATTTGTGATGACGAAAATAATAATAATAATTCGTGATAAAGCAATAATTTTTTAAAAATCTTACTTTTGTGTGTGCAACGTACTTTTGATAAATACTTTTCCATTTTTTTTAAAACTTCTTGATGTTTTAAAAGTTATAACTACAAAAACGTGAAAATTAACTTATATCTACGTGGCCTTGTATATTATCAAAGGCAAAAATCCTAAATATTTCTTTGTTTTTAATCTGATGAGTGCAACAATGGGGAAAGATAGACAAGATGGCTAATTTTTTTAATGATTCCGAATATCTTGCGTTTTTATTTTCACCGATAATGTTACGATAAAAAGAAAGCAAGCAGAAACATTTTTGATGGACTAAAGTCCACTTATTGTTTACCATTAATGCCAACATATTTTCAATTAAAGGTCTTAATTCTAAAAAAAAAATTTGGTAAACTTGTTTTTATTTTCTTGAGTTGCACTAGATTTATAAAAGTTTGCATTTAATAAACATTGTAGTAAATTTTTATATAGATTTTTCTATTTATTATTTAGTATTTGCCATATTATACTAAACCGTTTTGCTTGTTCATTTAATAAAAGTTTTCTTACTCGTTAATGTTATTATTTTTTATATATAATATTTCTTTCTTTGGATAGATAAAGGGAGACGAGACGTTATAGCAGTTTACTTTTTCACTTTTGACAGTACTTTTTTCACGAATACATAAAAATAATATTTCGAAGGGAAAAAGAAATTGTTAAAGTCAGAGTAAAAAAAGATTGAGCAAATATTGATAGGTTCTTGACAAAGATTCAAAATGTGAAAAATAAATTGTGTCTACTTTTCAATTTGAACCTTCAAAAAATTATTAAACTCTGTTGTTGTTGAATAGAATGTAAAATATATCCAGTTGAGTATTTAAAGAACAAAAAAAAAAAAAAATTCTTTATTGCAAATTTAGAAATAAAAAAACACCTTCCTGGTACTTTAAAAAGTTTCTCTTGTGTGGTTGTACAAATAGATTTTTTTTAAAGAAAGAGATATTAAATTTTAAATAAAATATTTTTTTCTATTAAAATAAATGTGGAGAAGAGGTAAGAAAAGCAAATAAAATATGCATTTATATGACTTGTATATTTTATAGAAAAAAAAAAAAAAATGTTTCTTGCTTTTTCTCCTTCCTTTCGTTATTTTTGTGTGTGTGTGTGTGTTTGGGTTTTGTTAGTTATATCCTTTCAAGAATCATCGACAACAACATGGTGCAAAAGGAAGCTATGGAAAAAGGCTTTACAAATTTTTTCTTTCATCTTCAAATGTTGCACAAAAATATTTTCTGTTTCTGCTTCTTTTAAATTTAATATACTAAAGGAAAAAAGTTAAAGTTATTTTAATAATTAAAACTTTCCATTTTCATTTATCTTTAAATGGCTTAGTTTGCTATTAACAAAGCCGTGCCTCATGGCTGAATATAATTTTTTGTCTATGAGTTTCTCGAAATTATGTGTGATTTTCTAAGTATAGCTGCTCATTTGTTAAAGTATCCTGATCATAAATGTTAACAGGGGGCGCAGTAAGTACAATTCATTTGATTCATGTGCTGCTAACACCTACCAGATTTTAGCTGAATATTCACTAAGTTTTTTAAAGTAACACTTACTCTCATTATTGCAGTTTTAACAGTAAGCGATAATTTAATTTTTTATCGGGAGATACCCTTCTCTTGGCTCCAATTATAACAGTTTCTACTCACCTTCTATTTTATTTTCATACTAATTTCACTAAATTCTTAGAAAATTAATTTTTAATTGTTTCGCATATATATTTAAGTAATAAATAACTACAAAATAATCTAATGAAAATATTAAAAACAACATTTGGAGCAATTAGAAATGTATTTAAACTTTAATCTGAAAAAATGAGCATTTAACATTTCTTCAACTCTTCTTCAAATATTGAAAATCATTTAAGATATATCGTTTGCGGATATTTTATACTCACTGAAGTAGTCAATTAAGACATCCGGCAAAACAAATCGAAGAAGAAGAAGAAGTAAATATACTTCTCAAATTTAAAAAAAAAAACTTTCCGTTACTTGAAGATTTGTTATCGTTTATGCTTATGTCATTTATATGTGTGTGTGTGTGTGTGTGCGTGCTTTGTTTTCATTTATAAAAAATAAATATAAATTGTCTGTGATTTCACTACCAGTAACCAAAATACATTTTATTTAACGTATGTACTAGTGATAACCTTTTATTTGACTTCAGATTTTTGTGATAAGAAGCGAATATTGAAATTAAATTTCTATCAAAAGCATTGACATAAATACGAACTTTTAACTCCTGCAACTAAATCGTTCACATAAGAATTAATATACACTAGGATTGGAAGCTTGAAGCTCGAAAGGGAATTGCTTCAAACAGCCTTAAGCTAGTTAAATTAGCAAATTATTAAAAAAAATGTAAAGTTCTATGATGAATTATTTTACGAATTTATTTTTAAAAATATTTTTACTTTTCTATAATCCGATTAATAGCAAAATTTTACTTACCGCCAATATGCTCGGGGCAGATAACTTTCATTTCTATGACAAAAAGCCACATTCTCATTTCTGGGTTACTTGCATACTTGTTTTAAAACGAAGCTGGAAAAGGTTTATTTCTTTTTGTCAAATACAGCATGGAGTATTATTTTTTATTTCTAACCTTTTCTAATGTTTCACGGCCGCTTGAAGCTGTTGGAAGGTTTTAATACTTTTCTATTTTCTTTTTATTTAATTCCAACTCTTTAAGTTTAATAACTTCTTTATGGCCAAACAACCAACTGATTGTGTCATAATAAAGTTCTTAAGGGTACCATCAACATAAAACAATATTTTATTTATTCTGTTATTTTTGTGAAAATGAGTAAATATGGATGGACGCGGAATGTTTTTATATATCTTTTTTTTTAGTTTTTATTTGGTCGTGGTAATACAAACTACGTTTTATTATGTTTATTTTGTAATTTCTTCTTTTATTTCTGTTTCGTTTTTTCCTGCATATTTTTTTATTCGTATATTTTGTCTGCGCTATTCGCATATGGAAAAAAATAAACTTACTCTCTAGTTTGCTTGCAACCTTTTTTTTCCAGCTAGAACTGTATTTGTTTTTGCTACAAAAAGAAAAAAAAGTTAAAAAGAAAAAAGACAACCGAACGTGGTTATGACCATCTTGGCTATTAATCTTTTTAGTAGACCACTAGTGCACAATGGGTTAGATTTGCTGAAAATGTGAATACTTTAAAAATAAAAAGTATTTAATAAAATCTTTAACATTAACATATTTTTTATATTTATTACTGAATTTTAATTTTGGCTTTTAGTTTTTTTTTACAAAATTAAAGTAATTAAAATATAAATATTACTTTAACCGCATAAAACAACATATGACGAAAAGTTCTGTAGCAAAAGTTTGTTTTTCAATATCTGAAGCTTTTATTCCAGCATGAAATTAAGGGTTGTTGTTGGATGCTTAATCTTTCTTTCGCGTAATAGCCTTTCGAAAATTTTTTTTAAGTTTTTGCTTCGCTCTGCAATTCTTGCTCATAATTCATCGAACTAGCTGATAATACTTAAATAATACTTTGGTATTCGTTTTTCAATACTATGTGAACAGAAAACCGTTTGAATTTGAATTCAAAAAATAAGCTAAAATTAAGTGGTATTTTTTTTATCAGTTCGTTACTGATTTGCGTTTGCATGTGGAATGCAGTTGATTTTCTCTACCGTTACAGAATGTTGGTGTAGTAGTAAATTTTTATCACCTTAACAAAATGATTGAGACAGAACATGAAAAAGTTATTTAAATAAAAATATTTGCTTCCGTCATTTTTATGGATTGAAAATGTTCGCTGTTAAAACTATTTTCTATTTTTTAAAATTAATTTTCTGTTTACACCATAGTGCAGTCATGTTACTAGCTTCTCATAAAACATTTTTAGTACAATGTTTACGAGTGTATGAAGTGGTAATATATTTCATCAAGTATTCGTCGTGGTAAAGCTGCTGGTGTCTGTGTTAGTGGTCTTGTAGAGAAGAGCAAGCCAACGTTATTTATCCTTACGGTGTAAGCTGCCATAATACACAAACTACTGCTGCAATTATTCACTATTCATGCATGCGCTATTCATTCATTCTATACATTTATTTCCACCAAGTTCATCTATGGGTATATTCTAAGTAGTAGATCCTTCAGTGTAGCAATTCTAGTAGAATTCATTTTTTGAAACATTATTTTACGAAAAAAAGCCAAACAACATGTTTTAACAATTTGCACTTGTGTGTGTTGCTGCTGTCAATGTTTTTTTTAAATTGCGATATACTTAAGACAATAAGAAGTGCTTTTTTTTTTAAAAACAACAGTAATCATAAAAAGAGGAAATGATTTTAGTTCCTAAACATTAAAATATATTTACTTTTCCCTTTCTATGCATTTATAGATAAGCTTTAAAGCAATATTAGAAAGCTTTCAAAATTTTGTGTGGATTTACTTGTTACTTTTATTTCTTGAAGTAGAGGTATGTATCTCAAAGTACACTTTCAGCAAAAGCTTTAGCTGTTGAATGAAATTGGCGTAAAAGAAGATGTGCATATTTCAAGCATAAAAGCTTTTAATTATCTTTTAATAAAAGAACATTTAGAAATTTGTTTTAATTTTAAAGTTTTGAAGTTTTTTAAAATTTTAGCAAGAATAAAGTATTTTATCGTAGTTTCTTAAGCACTTTTTATTTATTTACCCAGCTTTTAAGTATATCAGCACTTTATCTATAACATTTTACCGCTAAAAGTTCAAAAGTTCTTGAATAAAAATCTTATGTAAAAATCTTAAAAATTTGAAGGTTATTTAAAAATTTTATTAATAATTAAGTTTTTAAAATTATATTTTCAATTCTATTTTATTTGAACTACAACTTTTCAGTAAGACTGCAGTACGTTATTTAATTTTATTATTTAAAGGAGCATGGTAAAACACCAAATGCATTTTCAGCTACAATCTTTCTCAACATTCTTTGTTTTTATCTTCAAGTGCTTTAAAACTCGTTGTTAATTTTTTTAAATTTAAAGCTTTTATGAATTTTTTTAGAATTACATTTTTAAATAGATTGATTTTAATATAAGCGACATCGTTTAACAAAGAAGTTCATCCTACTGAATAAAAACGTCAAAGTTCAAAAAGCTATTAAACGCTTTAAAAGTTATTGCTAACAAAATTTTAAAGCTCTAAAGAAGTTCTGCTGACTTCTAGATGAGAAACTAACAAAAAGTTATTTTAATTGAATTGAAAATTTGTTAAAATAACATCTTTTGTACTTTTTTGTTCGCATTCGTATAATTTTCGGTTTATTTAAATTTGTTATTGTAAACTTGATCCTGATTCTGATGATGACCATTGCGATATTATTTTGTGTTAATAGTATTTTTTTGCTGCAGCAAAACATTTTTTTTATTTGGTTGGTTGGTTGGTTGGTTTTTATGGACGCTGCTGTATATTTAAATATTCATTCGCATTTTGTGACGGTTGTCTATTTGCAATTCATCTAACTACTTTAAATTATATTTACTTAATTTTGTTAACAGACTAAAGTTAATTTAACAGGGGGGAAGAGGAAATACCGGAAATAATAAACTACATTTATTTGCTGCAATATGGACTTAATTTTTTATTTAAAAATAGCAAAATTAAAGTAAAACGTATTTAATTTGGTGATTACATTTTTTGTAATATGTAGTCTTGTGACATAAATTTGGAAGAAAGAAAAAAACAGGATGCGGAATAGTTTTCTTTAGTTTAAAAACCTGGACATTGTAAATAGCTTAAATTTCTTTCTGGCACGAAAATCGTCTTCAAAACCGCTAAAGTATAAAAATCAGAAAGCAGAAACTGTGTGTCAGTCCCTTATAAAATACTGACGCAATGTTTTCAGAACAATGAAGGTTCTCAATGCGTTAGAGCATGCAAAAGGCTTTACAATAGAGGACTTTCTCCCTTGAGTGTTAAAGTACTGCATAACACTGAAGAGAAGGCGTCAGATGGAACACTGCCGGTCTACATTTAACTTGAAAGTACTTCGAAAAGACCCACATTTTCGTTTATATACCCACCTGATTTTTTCATTCCTTTAATGTCGGAAAAACTTTTAAGTGTAGCTGAAAATGATCTAAAGTTTAATTATCAGGTATCCCGCCGTAACGTTTACACCTAAATGACAACCAATTTTTTTAAATCTGATAAAATAATCTTTACTTAAACAATCGTGGTTTGCAAATCATTTGTAAAATTTTTATACTAAACATTGAAGGCTAAGCTTCCTAGAAATAAAATGGGTTTGCTGGAAGTAACATAATCCTTGTTATAACTTATACAAAAAAGGTATATATTATTTTAAGTATAAATAAATATGAACACACAAAAAAATAGTTGAGGTTGCCATAATATAAGAACCACAAACATATTATGACTGATTTACGTGGTTTTAGTCAAATTACACATAATAAATATTAAATAATTCATAATTGTAAACCGTGACCATTATTATGTTTACGATTTAAACATACATATGATTAAATACCATTAAGATTTATTAAAAGTTTTATTGGTGTAAATTCAAGTTGCATCCAACTGAGCTGTCTAGCCTAGCCATTATTATACCGTTTCTAAAACTTGTATTTTTAAATTCTTGTATTTTCATGTAAGTTTATTAAACCCCTTTGAGATTGTAATACTATTTAAAGTCTATAATCGAGCAAATTAAGTTGTCTGTTTAGGTTAGTTGGCAGCGTTGTCTTATTTCACTACTAACATAAAATAAAAAAAAATATAATAAAATTTCAATTTTAAAGATAATTAAATTTCCATCTCATTTGTGCTGAAAAAATTTAATTGTTTTAGAATAAAACCTTTAAATGAATTGTAAAAAAACATTCTTTATTGAAATTAAATTTTCTTCATAAGAACAATACTGTCGAGCAATTTGCATGTTTTAGTGGTCGCTTTTCGAACAAATTGTAATTGACATGATTCTTCTTTTTCTGCAACTATGACAACGATTGAAAACAAAAAAACAAAATACAAAAACAAATTGCATTTTCTAGTCAATTGTAAAAATAAATTTTATTACTTTAAATTAACATAAGCAGCTAAAGTTAAGCAGCTGCTACTAGAATTTAAACATAAAAACAACAAAAACATATAAAAAATTGCATTTAGGCAAGTAAAACCGAAAAATCCCATTAAAATCAAACAACAGATAATGGACAAATTACATTGTTAGTTATACGAGGAGATTTTCGTAAGGCATACTTTAAAACTGCAAAAAATCGTTACTAATAACCTATATTTTTAACGATCTTTTTCTGGCAATCTACTCTACCGGAAGAATATCGAGTCACTACTCGTATTGGTCGAAAAGGCTGTCATGGGGTATAAAAAAAGTCTATTTAATCTTAAAGTCAAAATAAAAAAAACTATTATATACATGTAATATTTGCATTATCATCGGGTTTTTTTTCGAAAAATTCCTAAAACTCCTTTAAATCGAGTAGATTTTTACTTAAAGCTTAATACAAACTTAGCCTTTGTTAAATAAATACTTCTAAACAACACCGTTCAATATAAAATTGCTGCAAATGTTTTAATGCAAAATTAAGTATCCATTACTTTTGATATTTTGTAGATACCAGTTCTTCGATTTTACTATTCTTAGATAATACAGAAAAATAGTTAAACAAATATTTTTGTAACAATACAAGATTTTTTATACCGTCACTCCTGTCTGTGAGATAATGCAGCTGAAAATTTACTTGGTCCATTACAAGCACCTGATGTGATCGATATCAATTCTCATTGATAACAATTAATATCGTGCGAATTAGTAGCAAAATATCCATCGAGTTTTTTAAGTTAGTTATTTTACAAAATCACCTATCACTAAAATTGTCCTGATTTTGTTTCCAAAATTATTAAAATTAAAACGTCAAGTAATGGGAGTCAAGTTTTATTTAATATATTGTTGATTATAATGAAAAATATCCATTAAGGGTGAGGAAGTCAAACGTTAATGATCAGGAATAAAATCTTGTCTTTTAGAATAAAAACATATAAACTTCTATAAATAAAATCACTTTTCCATTCACTTAACGTATAAAGTATCCGCTTTAAACTTGTTTCATAATGTTATGTTAATGTTAGGGGCAGCCTTCGTACAATATCCAATAATCACTATCTATATCATTATCATCATCATAATCAACATAATGACAGCTGCAGTCAGAGATATAACCACAACTTGCTATAGAAAAATGTTGCATGTCTATGACATAACAATAAACACTCAATTGCTGAATGGTTTGATCATCATTGTTGGAGGCTGAGCTAAGAATACAGAAAACAAAACTTTTAAATAGAAAAAAAACACGTTGAAAATAGAGTTAAAAATAAATTTTCTATAAGTTTTGTTATTTTACCATAAATTTTCGTTTCTTCTTTATCGTTTAGCATAAAAATAAAGTAGGTTTATTGGGTTGTAACAGCAACTAATAAAATTATCGTTTTAAGATGGCTTAAATAATTTTCATTTTTATTGTCTGATATTTCCTTAAAAATAAAATTACAAATAATAAAATAAAATTGCAAAGGAAGACAAATGCTGTAGTACGGTAGTAACATTGACTCATTAATTTTAGCAACTATAAAATTGACCGTTAAAATTTATTATAGTAGCGTATTGTAGGTATTCAGTATGTGGACCAATCTACCTATCAGATATGTATATTGATAGGGGCCTAAAACCTAAGCCAGCAGATTTATCAACAGTTAAAGTTTGAACAACTAAAGTAAGAAAACTCTTTTATAATTAACTTTTTAATTTTTTTCCTACTTCTATTCATTTTTATATAATTTAAAGGATTTATTACCTAATAATATTTTTGGCCATTTCCCCTAAAAGTATGCAACTATTTTTTCTGAGTTACTTTTAGGGTGTTGTCTTTAGAATTTATCGATTTTATTCCTTTCATAAATTATAATTGTGTTAGTCTTTTGCATGCTAGTTTATTTTATTTTTATTTGTTTGATTTTTTCTCTTGTTTGTTTATTTTTAAAAAAATTTTCAAATAAAATTTATGGCCATTGAAATGTGTTAACAATTTGCTTATGGAAAAAATGCTATCATTGTAAATGTGGTTATTTTGTATGGTACACAATTAATAAAACAGCAAATTTGCAAAATGTAATGTCGAACAATTTCAATAAATAAATAAAACATGATAAAGTGTGTGGAATAGAAAATTGAGTTTTCAATTGACAGAAACATTAGAGGCCTGTAGGAAAATACAAAAAAAGAATAAAGTTCGTGGATTTCTAGTTAAACGGATGGAATTATGAGAATCACTATGCACTTCAGTAAAATCGGTAGATTGGAAATATAAGGGCACATAGTTGTTCGTTTTTACTTCAGATCTGCAAAGTAGTTTATCTCTCTTAACAGAATAACTCCTAGCCTTGGTCGTCTTAATTTTAAGAACAAAATGAGTGAATAATCAAATCGGTTATAGTTCTTCCAGCAGGGAAGAACCAAGAACTTCGATTTGGAGCTTTTGAACTTAATTAGTTTTATATAATTAATCTTTGCTTAATCCTACAGATGCCGAGAATCACCAAGGCTATAATTGTAAGCGGAAAAGATAAAAATTTAGTTGCAATTTGTCTTAACTTACGCCTTATTATGTTGCATGGAACATTTATTCGTATCCAAAATTTTCTATTAAATTCAGCATTCCCCGTCTGAACATGTGGCCATATGTTGCATGGAACATTTATTCGTATCCAAAATTTTCTATTAAATTCAGCATTCCCCGTCTGAACATGTGGCCTATCTTGATACGAGATGTCGTTGTCTTCAGTAGGATCGCAAAGTTTTTTTTTTTTTTTTGAAATGTTAAATCATATTAAAAAAAAGATATTTGTCTTTTCCAGTGGAAACTGAACTTAATATATGAAAGCACAAGGTTGTTATTGACTATCCTATCATTCAAAAAAAGTCCAAAGGACTTCTGTTGTATTTAGAAAAATCAAGATCAAGTAATAGTTGCCATAATATAATAAAAGAGAGATGCAACTCAATATGTAACTCTAATTGCACGGAATATTTGAATATAGATGCCATTTTTGACAATTCTAACTGTTTTTGCAAAAGGCAATATTTTGTTGAGAGATCTTAACATTACAGACATGTGTCAAAAGTCGAAATTATAACCATATACTCCGTCCTTCGAATTAATCTGTGTGGATTTTAGATTAACTGGTTTGACCTTGGTTGCAATTTACTTTTCCTGCTTGTTTTTCTAAGTGACTTAAAATCTTCTATCCCTGCTTTAATTTATTTAAATTTATTTAACCAAACCCATTGCGAAAAGCGTAATTTTCGTTCTCAAAGGTCTTAATAAACTAATTTATTCTTTATCTCTATGAGTGCCTGCCAATATGGAGTTTGAGTGTCTATTTATTTGATTTAATTTTTGTTTGTCGTCATTATTATTATCATTGCAGTCCATCTAATTAGTTCATCATTATCATATTTTATGCTTCGTTCGCAGAAATATTTAATTTATTCCTTTCATTCAGCTCTCTTTTGCTCGTCCACCACTGCCTATCGCTTTTGTTCTTTCTCTACATTTCACAACACTACAAATGAATTTAAAATGGTTTAAAAAACAAAACAAAAAAAAAATAAATAACGAAGAAAAAGTTGTTTTTACAATATTTGCCGTTTTAATTTTGAAATAAAAAATTGCTTATAGAGATAGTGATTGTTATAAATTTATTGAAGGAGTTGGTTTAGACCTCATTTTTGCTTTAAATATTAAGATTATTAAGTTTGTGGACTCAAGCCCGATTTCACAAACTTTATTATCTCAATTTTCATCATTATATATCATCAGTATATATGGATTTTAAAATTGAGTAATAAAAGAGAAGTTAAAATTCAGCTAATTTATTTCTTTTTTGGGCTTCAATTTGACTTGAGCCAATTTCGCATCTATTTGGGATTTTCGTATTGTACGTGGTATTGTGGTATGTAACTTTGAAAGCTAAGATACTCATTACTTATGACTTTAAAAGTTGATGTCCTTTCTTTAACTTTAAATTTTATTTTTTATTTCTTAAGCTATTTTCTAGCTGGGATAAAGATTCTGCTATTGATTCAATAATTAGACAACCATTGACATTTTAGCATAAATTTCTTTTCACTAAATAATTTGCATTTTTAGTCGTTTCTCTATGCTGATCTGCTGTTATTGTGGCTGCGATATTTAAAAACAATAAATACCAAATTAAGATTACAAAAGCAACAACAGAATATAAAAAAAATTTTTTTTTGGTTAAAAAATCATTCTGTCGTTTATGTTGTTCATTTTTATTGGTTTTCACTAATATTTAGAGAGAGAGTAAATATGCATTAAATCTTCTCTCGCAGAAGGACGTTTCAGTCTCTCCTAGAGTTTCATATTTGAAATACGTGAAATAGATATAAAATTTTATAAAACACCCTTTCCAGCGATAATTTTAACATTTTCCTTTTAACTTAAAAATGTAAAATTAAATATAGAGTCCGCCAAATAAATGCTATAAACAAAACTACACAGCTTCGGCTGTGTAGCACGTAGCGCCGTCCTATTGAAACCAAATGTTGCCAATATCCTCCTCTTTAATTTTTGTGAACAAAAATTCATTCAACATGGCCCGATCATCAACGATCGCCATTGACTGTAACGACCTCTACTGAAAAATGGCCCAATTATGCCTCTGGATCAAAATCCGCACCAAACAGTGACTCGTTTTGGGTGCGTCGGCTTTTCAATGTATGCGTGCGACAATTTTGCTTGTTTACATACTCGCCAATATCAATGAGCTTCATCTGAAAAGATGATTTTTTTTTTGCAAAATCGACATCTTCTGTAAGTGGATCGCAGGCCGGCCCATTTAGCGAAGCATTGCTCAAGCGTGTACACAACCATATTCGTTCAGCGGAAGGATAAAACTAATTATCTACCAAATCAAACATGAGCTGAGTGTTACCATTCACGTCCACCCGGAGGCACATGATAGTCTTTTTGGAACCTACTATTCCATCTAGACTGGTATCTTGCGGGGTAAAAGGGGACCCAGGCTCCTTAAAGGCTAGTAGGAGCCATCTGGACAATCCACATATTTCCACAGGAATTAGTAGGTTCGCAGAGTTCACTATTTGCCTCTTTAGACATTTAGCTATTCTCTGGCTGATTATTGAGGTTGTGGTTTCGAGGCCCTCGTGAGAGTTTGTGGGTCGGATCATTCAAAATGAACACAATGAATGGTTCAGGTCCAGTGAGTATGAATGCCGTCGTGTTCTTAATTATATTAAGCTTTATGCGTTCTGGACCAGGAGTTGGATAGTGATAGAGTGACCGGAGAGAGCACGGACTCGAAGGCCTCCTAGGGCGAGATTGGCGCTACATACCATTCACAGTGGTTTGACCACCATCTGGTAAGGGCTAACTACCGGGTACAGATGTAAATCAGATCACGCATGTTACCATTCACGAAATAAGAACTAGTTGCGAAAAAAACCTTAGATTGCGGACCCGTTATTAAGTTTTTGATACTTGATATCTCGCTTGTTCTTATAACTATAGTTTTTTTTTTAAATAATAATTTAAACAATGTTGGGATTTCACTAAAGTTTTCGATAACAAAAATCAAAAAATAATCTTTAAAAGTAAAGTTTCCAAAGAGTGTGCAATAGCTGATATAATCTTACTAATATGCACCTGTCTTTTGAACATTTTTGCCCGTCTGATTTTTTTAGAATAATTTTTTTTTAACAAAAAATTTTTATAATTTTACTCACATGATTTTACTAAGAGCAAAATAAAATAGGAACGCTTAACTGGCGTTTAATACAATAAATGAGAAGATAATCTTAATTCTCCTACAAAGAGAGAGAGAGAGAGAGAGTTAATCGCAAAAGTCATCTGGAAAGTTGTAGTTTCTGTTGTAGGAATTGGCATTTATTTTAGGCAAATTCGCAAAATCCGCTTATATGCGTTATTACTGAGAGAAGTTATTTGTAATCCTTAAGTCTCTTTAAAACCAATAAAACTGAGCTTTTTGAAATAAAATCTAAATTTTTGTTGATTGTATAAAGTATTTTTTTTCTATTATTATTTGATTATAATTTGTAATCGCGAAAAATAAAAGTTTAATATATAAGAATTTATAAAAATAAAAAATAATGCTCTAAATTTCAGAAAAATTAATATATGTCGTCTGATAAGTGATTATAAATATGATATGCATATGCTTACCCCGAATTTTCTCCTAAGTCAAAAAAGACCTCTTAATCTAGGAAAAAATGCCTTAAACTGGCAACATTGGCCAACAGTAAGGATGAAGGCTTTGCATTTGGCAGCTATTTCGAATTTGAGCGTACTTAGTCCGTAAGTTAGCAACTAAGCTTATCTACAGTATATTTATATCTGCTTGATTTAATTAGGAATATGATTTTGTATTTTCGTTACTTTTTCTCATTCTTTTGCAAGGCATGAATAGGGTACTTTCTAGCAAATTTGGATAAAGGAACAACAATAACAACGATTATAAACCATTAAATAAAATTGTTGTTACTATTGTTTATTGTAAAGTTGTTTACGCGTATTATGCTGCCATAAACATTATGCTGCCATGGAAATAACAAACATTTTATGGAATCATTTTGTAGCAATAAAGAAAAAAAATCGCGAACTGAAGACAAAAACCTCCTAGAAGTTATCGGCAGTACCGTCTAATGAAAGCATTTTGCTGAGTTCTTTTTGGTTTTGTTTAAAACTAACAAATAGAAACAATGTGTTTTACAGTTTTTGTTGCGCTTCCTTATTTGTCGTTGTTGTTATACGAAAGATTAAAATACTGGAAAAATGATTCTCACAAATTTTATTTGAGTTGTGGGTTAAGTCCATCAAAGTTAAAAGTCAAAATTAAAACTTTTTATAAAATACGGCTAATAAAAAGAAGTTTATATGGATTAAATTGCATCACCTGTTGTTTATTTTAAATTTTGAATATTTACAGTTGCTAATCTAGCAGATGCAGAAGTACACAATTTTTGTTGTTTTCAGATGTATTACTAGAACGGCTCAAAAGATAGGGCCGTATAAGTTAAATTTTGTCAGCTATAACTTGTTTTATTATTTCACTTTCTTCTTTTTGTTATATCACCTATTGTGCGCTAGATATACTAATAATAATAATAATCCGTAATAGTGAAATAGATATTAAAATCATCAATTTTTAATATTACGGATTTCTTAATGGGACCCATAGGGTTTCTTATACTTTTAACTAAAAAAGTAACAATCGTTTCGGAAACACAGAGAATTCATAATCTTCATTTTTCGAATTGGTTAAAAAAAATAAAGAAATTGCATAGGTGGGTGCACGCAGGGCATTGTTGGCCAAAAATGTTATTAACTTTCAAATTGATGGGAAAAGAACAATATAATCCTTTTATGAAAATGTGTGGTGATTCATACTAAGTCACTATTGCTCTCTAGAATTCTAGCTCTAGCAGCAAAGTTCCTGAAGAATGAAAAAGTGTATTGCGTTGTTAAGAACTTTGGAATTCCCTTTCCACCTCTTCAACCGACACATCACCATTTTAAAGTTGTTACTTGTATTAGAAAATAATTATCGTAATAATAATACCTATTGGTCTGTGTGTAAGATTTGAATTGTTTTTACGGGCAGCAAAACTAACTCTGGCAACACGACGCGAATCTGAAATGTTTATAAGATCATTACTAGCCAAAATATTTATCAGTGATATATCCAGTCTTATAAATGTATAACTTTAGAATTAATCGTCATAACATAGCCACGCACAATATTCAAAGTTTTAAACTCATTTTTCTGTTATAGTTTTACGATTCACATAATGCAACGGTGTGGAACCGATATTAGAAGGATACAATCCCTATATATAAATTTTTAAAATACATGTGTTCTTGCTCTGGGTACCATTCACTGCGCTATTGACACAAATTTAAATGTAAATTTTTTTCCATTTTCCATTTTAATATTAAATGCGATGGACAATCATTTTCGGAATTACATTGGAGTACTTAAGTAAAAAATCCATTTTAGAGACAGCTTAATTAAAAAATAAATTCTTAAAAATTAATGAAAAACTATCAAATTTTTAATCAAACCACACAGCTGCGGATGTAAAATAGTAAATTAAATAAAATATTTTTATAATGAATAATTAGGTTTGATTTCAGATTTAGTTTCCTCTTCGCCTCAATCAAAAAAATCTAAAAGGAAATTGAAAATAAATTTCTCTTGCTTTCATTTTGCAAAGTTTTTGTTATTTGCAAGGAGGCTTCTTTACTATTTGAAAACGACTAGGATACACATTTTTCTTCACTACTTTTTTCTATTTTGGTTGTTGTCCATTACCAGGCTAAATTGCATTCTTAAGTTTTATTTCTTTTTTTTTCTTTATAAATAAATGTTAAATATTACAAAGTCCTGCACTTAAGCAAACAGTAAGAAACCCAAACAAAACTAAACTGAATTAAAAGGAACAGAATGACTGTTATACTAGTTCAGTGTATCAGAATTTTAATCTCTTTTGCACAAGAGTTCTAGAGTAAAGTATTCTTGGTCTCGATAGAAGTGCAATAGGGAATTTCAGCAAATGGTTGAAATAACACAAAAATTAGTCGAACAACAGCTATAGTGACACTAACAACAACGAGAACAATTTAAGTAAATATAATTAAAAAAAAATTAAAGCAAGAGAATAAAAAAATAAATAAAAAATTATAAGATAAGCAAGGAAAAAGATAATTGTAGTACAGGAAAAAGGTTGTAAAATATTATAAAGGATCTGCAATGCACACGGATAAAAGTACTGTTTTAAGATAGAAATCCTATTAATATAATTCTGAATTGAGTTTTTTTAACTGAAACTTTAGCTGTCTTTGCACGACTTTGTTTTTTAACTAGTCTTTTTTATCCTTTATTATTATTTAGAAAAGAAAACTTGCTCCGGAAAATATTAGCGCTGAACGGCTAGTTATAGTATGCCCATTTTTGTCATCTTTCCAGAGGAAATTTATATTTTGTAAATTATATTTCAGGGAAAAATGCAGTTGACCTGATGAATGCCGGGGGCATATAGATAGTCTTTTCGGAGCCTACTATTCCATCTAGACTGGCTTTCGGGGTAAAAGGAAGCCCAGGCCCCTTAAAGGCTAGTAGGAGCCATCTGGACAATCCACTATATTTCCACTATATATGAGCTCGCAGAGTTCGCTATTTGTCTCTTTAGACATTTAGCTGTTCTCTGACTGATTATTGAGGTTGGCCCCTATATATGAGTATCGTGGTGGTTGTGGTTTCGGACCTTCGTGAGAGTTTGTGGGTCGGATCATTCAAATTAACACAATGAATGGTTCAGGCCCAGTGAGTATGAATGCTGTCGTGTTCTTGATAAAAAAGTGCTTCATGCGTTCTGGACCAGGAGTTGGAAAGTCTCCAACTCTTTAGCAAGAAGTGAAGGCTGCGGCCTACTTCGGGCTTTCGAAATTGCTACTAGAAGTGACCGGAGGATATACGTATTCGATGGCCTTCTAGGGCGTGGTTGATGTCCAATCAACCAAGTGGTTTGACCACCATCTGATTATGACTATATAGTCGGTGCAGATGTAAATCAAATCACGCTTTTGATGAACTATCTATATGCCGGGGGCATATAGATAGTCTTTTTAGAGCCTACTATTCCATCTAGACTGGCTTGCGGGGTAAAAGGAAGCCCAGGCCCCTTAAAGGCTAGTAGGAGCCATCTGGACAATCCAATATATTTCCACTATATATGAGCTCGCAGAGTTCGCTATTTGTCTCTTTAGACATTTAGCTGTTCTCTGGCTGGTTATTGAGGTTGGCCCCTATATGTGAGTATCGTGGTGGTTGTGGTTTCGAGGTCCTCGTGAGAGTTTGTGGGTCGGATCATTTACAATGAACACAATGAATGGTTCAGGTCCAGTGAGTATGAATGCCGTCGTGTTCTTAGTTATATTAAGCTTCATGCGTTCTGGACCAGGAGTTGGATAGTCTCCAACTCTTAAGCAAGGAGTAAAGGCTGCGACCTACTTCGAGCTTTTGAAATTGCAACTAGGAGTGACCGGAGTATGCACGGATTTGAAGGCCTTCTAGGGCGAGAATGGCGCTACATACCATTCACAGTGGTTTGACCACCACCTGGTTAGGGCTAACTGACAGGTGCAGATGTACATCAAATCACGCATTGATGACAATCTTTTACTAGCCTCCTGAAGATCTTCGCGTTACTTTAAACCGCATGCATTATGGTTGTAAATAATGTGTGTAAAGAGAATAGGGGAAGAGAGGAACTCTTCCACTCTTCTCTTCCAGGGGAAGAGAGGAACTCTTCCACTATTCTCTTTACACACATTATTTACAACCACAAACTAAGAATTGCAGCGACAAAAATCGTCCAATGTAAATTGGGACTTAACCGCAAGCATTTACATGCATATAAAAAAAATTATTAAAAAAAAAACAAAAAAGTTAAATTTATAATTAAATTAAATAAAAAATATATATTTAGAGTATGCATAAAGAAGAGAAATAGCGTATTAAATTAAAATTAAATTTAATAAAAAAGTTAACTTTTAAAGAAGTATTCTAAATTTTGCAATAAATATTTTTTTAATATTTTTTAAAGACAGATATAATATTCTTTCAACATCTCTTAAATGTTGGGAAAATTATTTTACTCTAAGCTACCTATGTGTTCCATACGCTGCTTAGCAGTTTCAAATCTGCCTAAAGCTATTCGGAGATTAATATTATTGTAGAAGAGTAAAAGAAAGAAAAGCAATACACGCAAGTGAAGAGACGAAGACAAAAGAAGTCAGTCATCCTCCTGCTCTCAAATAGTAAAGACGTGGTCGCGGCAAAACCCATAAGATTATTTATTTTATATTATTATATATTATTTTTTTATAAACATTTTTTTATTATTTAATTAATTACTTTTTTAATAAACATTCCCACAAATTTTGGTGTCAGAAGTGATATTATACCTATAACGTAAAAGAACTTTTTATTTGACGTGCAACAAAATCTACTGCGTAGATCTAAAAAAAAAGCAAAGAACAAAAACAAAAAACTTTTATTTACACACGCGCGTAACGGGATAGTTTTTTTTTCTCTTTTTTTTAAAATTAAAAATCAAATCAAAGAAGTAGAACAAGACGCTGAAATGAGTTCTTTAGGTGATTTTGCAGACATAAAAAATAACATAGCAAGTGCAAAGCGAATGACAATCGTTGCTATGCATAAACTAATATTTGAGGAAGAGGGTGATCGTGGTAACCGAAAACGTATACGCGAGTTTAGTGGCTTCGTTTTCAACGAAAATGACGACGAATTCAAAGACAAGAGAAAATATGTTGATGAGAACCTTAGTGGCGCTGATTTAGTGGCTGTATGTAACGTACTGAATTTGAATTACAGTAAAGATGACTTGTTTTTGTTTTTATTTTCTAATATGAGAAAAGGGCAATTGCTTTGCTGTCAAGATAACGATGACGACGATGCCGAAAGTAACAACGACGATGATGATGATGATGATGAAGCGATTGCACGCAACGACGTAGGCAGCGATGTAGCTAGCAGCAGTAAAGCAACCAATTTCAAAACGACGATTAATAATAACAAAAGCAAGAGTATATATACAAACAAACAACAAAGGGACGAAACAGAGATAAGTAAAGTTGAAAGGAATTCGTGTTTAAATACCCAACATTTTGCAATTAACTATAGAGACATTGAAGAATCAATTCCTTCATTTGATGGCGAAGGAAACATGCCGGTAGATTCATGGGTAGACGAGTTCGAAGAAACATCATCCATTATGGGTTTCGACGACTTTCAAAAATTCATTTTTGCGAAAAAATCCTTGAAAGGCTTAGCAAAACTGTTTATTTCTAGCGAACGAGGAATAACAAATTACTCAAAATTAAAAGACGCGCTGAAAAACGAATTCAGAGCGACAGTGAATGGATCAAAACTACATAGAATGATGATTGAACGGAAAATGAAGAAGGACGAAACGGTATATGAATACTTCTTCTGTATGAAAGAGTTGGCCTCGCGTGGAAATATTGATGAAAGTACCCTTATGGAATATGTCATCGACGGAATAAGCGATTTGACTATTAATAAATCAATTTTATACGGTGCAACCAATTTAAATGATTTTAAATTAAAATTAAAATGTTACGAAACCATGATGGAAAAATCGGCCAAACAAAAATATGAAAAACCATTAGCTAGCAAAATTAAAAACGATAGAAAAGAAAAAAACTGTTTTAATTGTGGCGGCAAAGGCCACGAGTCGAAAAATTGTATCAATAAGGATAAAGGTGTCAAGTGTTTTAGTTGCAACAAATACGGTCATATTTCCAAACAGTGTCCCTCAAAACAAGAAAAGGCAAACATACGTCAACTAGTAACAGTGAAAGGAAATCCCATGGAATTGGAAGTTAAACTTTTAAGCAATAAACCGTTTAATGCAAAAGCTCTGTTCGACACAGGCAGTAAATTCAATGTGATTTCGAATACTACATATAAAAATTTAAAATGTCCTAAATTAAACAATTCAGATTTTTATCTTGTTGGATTTGGTAATAGACATAGCCAAAATAAAATAAAGCCTATGGGAAATTTTAATCAAATTGTTGTTATTAACGATGATGAATACGTTTTAACAGTTCACGTAGTGCCTGCCGATTGCATAGATTATGACTTAATTTTAGGAAGTGAGTTCTGTAAATTTGCCGAAATTAAAATCACATCAGAAAGATTGGAGATACGAAAAATTCAATTCGAGACTGACGACGAAGTTCACAATATGATGCTTATCAGTGAGTGCAAAGATGGTCATAGTGATGAAGTTGAGATAGACATCGATCAATGTGCAAGTGAAGGTGCTAGAAATACGGTAAAAGAACTAATAAAGAAATATAAACCGACCGGTACGAAAACAACAAATGTAGAAATGAGAATTATTGTAAAGGACGAAACGCCAATACACTGCAACCCAAGACGTTTACCGATAACCGAAAGAAATATTATCGACAGCCAAGTTGAAAAATGGATCCAAGAAGATATAATAAAGCCGTCTGAGAGTGAGTACAGTAGTCCTGTAGTACTAGTAAAAAAACGCAATGGAGAACCAAGACTTTGTATAGATTTCCGTAAAATAAATAAAGTTATCATGAGGGATAGATTCCCATTACCACTAATAGAGGATCAATTAGACCGGTTACAAGACACAAACATATTTTCAACAATAGATCTCAAGAATGGTTTCTTTCACGTATCTGTTGAGGCAACGAGCAGAAAATATACATCATTTGTCACACATAGTGGACAATATGAGTTTTTAAAAGTGCCATTCGGTTTGTCAAATTCACCTGGAGTTTTTCAGCGCCATGTTAATGCAATATTCCGAGACTTGACCAGAAAAGGTGTAGCCTTACCGTATATAGATGACGTGATAATAACAGCAAAAAACGAAGACGAAGCAGTAGAAAATTTGAAAAGCGTTCTAAAACTTTGTGAAGAGTATGGCTTAGAAATTAATTTAAAAAAGTGCCATTTTTTAAAAAGAAGAATTCAGTTCCTTGGATATATTATTGAAAATAAGAAGATTTCACCGTCACCTGAAAAAATCCAAGTATTGATAAAGTTTCCCATCCCTAAAAACTTAAAACAACTTGAAAGCTTTTTAGGACTAGCCAGTTACTTCCGTAAGTTTATACCTAATTTTTCATTACTTGCAAGACCATTAACAGATTTAAAGAAACAAGACCGAAAATTTGAAATAAACAATGAGCAACTATCAGCATTTAACCAACTTAAGTCTATTATGAGTCAAAACCCTATTTTACGGATTTATAACCAACATTATGAAACCGAAGTTCATACCGACGCATCAATGGTAGGTTATGGAGCAGTCCTTTTACAAAAATCACCAGACGACAAGCAGCTTCACCCTGTGTATTACATGAGCAAGAAAACAACTGAGCAAGAGATGAAATATTCAAGTTACGAATTGGAAATCCTTGCTGTCATCGAAGCCCTTAAAAAATTTAGAGTGTACTTGCTGGGTATACATTTTAAGCTCGTTACGGATTGCAACGCATTTACAAAAACGCTTGAAAAAAAAGATTTATGCACTCGCGTAGCACGATGGATTCTGTTTTTGCAAGAGTATGATTACACTGTCGAACACAGATCTGGAAAACAAATGAAGCACGTCGACGCCCTTTCCCGTTATCCGGTAATGGTCATTTCACCAGAAGACAGTGTTATCGAAAAAATAAAATGTTCCCAAGTACAAGACGAAGATTTAGTGACGATTAAAGAAATCTTAAAGAGTTCTCCAACATACAAAGATTATATCCTCAAAGGTAACATTCTTTACAAAATTATCGACGATTGTGAGTTGCTAGTCGTGCCCAAAGGTCTTCAAAGAGAAGTGATTAGACAGGCACATGAACGGGGGCACTTTGCTCTAAAAAAAACGAAAGATCTGATATGTCGTGAATACTATATTCCCAAGATCGAAGAGAAGATTAAGCATCACATCGCAAATTGTGTTCCATGCATCGTTATAAATCGGAAAAGGGGTAAGCAGGAAGGTGAGCTTAATCCGTTACCAAAAGAAGAAGTTCCTCTAAAGACGTACCACGTTGATTTCCTTGGACCCTTGGACTCAACTAACAAAAATTATAACCATATTTTTGCAGTCATCGACTCATTTTCCAAGTTTTGCTGGTTTTACCCGACGAAATCCACAACCGCTAAGGACGCTATCTCCAAACTGGAATTACAGAGTGTAACATTTGGAAACCCTGTCACAATAATATCCGATCGCGGTGCGGCGTTTACGTCTGGAGAATTTCAGGAGTATTGTGCAAACGAAGGTATTCAGCATGCGAAAATTACAACTGGTTTGCCCCGCGCCAATGGGCAAATAGAGCGAATAAACAGTATTATTGTTCCAGTACTAGCCAAGTTGAGCATTGACGACCCGACGAAATGGTACAAGTACGTGGGAAGAGTCCAGCAGATCCTTAATTCAACTTTCAGTCGAAGCATTAATGCATCGCCTTTTGAGGTAATGATCGGAGTCAAAATGCGCAGCAAAGACGACCTCAAAATTAAGGAATTGCTTGAGCAAGAAGTTATAACCAATTTTGATCAGCAAAGATCCAAAGCCAGAAAAGAAGCTAAAGAAAGTATCCTGAAACTGCAGGACGAAAACAGACGTACTTACAACCTGAGGCGTAAAAAAGCAACCAAATACAACCTCGGCGATCTAGTTGCTGTGAAAAGGACTCAACTTGGAGGTGGCCTCAAACTGAAGTCAAAGTATTTTGGTCCTTATCGAGTTGTCAATGTGAAGAAGTACGACACTTACGAGGTGCAAAAGGTAGGCTTTGGGGAAGGCCCGAAGCAGACAACAACTTGTGCCGAGTTTATCAAGCCCTGGGCAGGAATTGACGAAGAAAGCGAATTCGAGGCGAATCCGATGCAGGAAGGCCGATCTGTAGAAGAGTAAAAGAAAGAAAAGCAATACACGCAAGTGAAGAGACGAAGACAAAAGAAGTCAGTCATCCTCCTGCTCTCAAATAGTAAAGACGTGGTCGCGGCAAAACCCATAAGATTATTTATTTTATATTATTATATATTATTTTTTTATAAACATTTTTTTATTATTTAATTAATTACTTTTTTAATAAACATTCCCACATTATTTCTAATATTAAACGTAGTTTGGTTTCTAGTGAACTTTACCGTGTGGTAGCCTATATTATGCAATTAAACACAAACATGTAGTAATAGCTGCATTTTGAAAAAACTATAAACAGGTAGAATCGTTACGGCAACATCTTTAATAACCTAAATGTGGAATATGTTGAAGGCAAATTGTAAACAGTTTCTAAAGCTTTGCTTATATATAGCAAACTTCCAGAAAGTAAAATGTAAATAATTTGACTTTCTAACAGCATCGAAACCTTAGATAGTCATACATTAAAAAGAAATGGACATTATTAACATTTTAACATTTTTCAAAAAAATATATGGCCAACCAACAACTTTTATGCTTTTTTTTTGTTAATAACATGTGTTTTTCGAGGCAGTCATAAATAAAGAAGCTTTGAAATAGAACCATTTGAGCTTTTCAAAATATTGGAGTCGGTTTAGCGAAAATCCTTGTTGACTTCATTATTATCAATTGGGATTTAGCAATCAATTAAAATCGTATATTATCAGTTGGCTATAAACTAATAATAAAAATAAAAACAACTTTCCTTTTGCTATAAAACGAATTGAAAATGTTGAAAAAAAACCTTTTAGAAAATTGACAAGATGACTCGATGGAGTAAATTTGTTTTGTTTAGTTAAGTCATGTTATAATAGAGACACAAGCATACTTACACAGGAAATTTTGTACAAAGAAAATTAAGTTGATAAAATTAAAGTTTGAAACAACAAATAAAATCAATAATATTTTTAAAAAAAAAATATCCGATCATGTCCTTAAATTATTTGAATAAATTTTAAATTGCGAAAATTCAATAAAACATATTTAACTCATTTTGCCAGCACGAGGGTGTAAAAAAACTTTGTCAATTTTATTACAATTTATGTCATAATTTTCTTTATTGTTATTTTTATTTCATTATTTTCAATAGAATTCTTATTTTCTTAGCATTTTAGTCTCTTTATATTTTATACTAAAATGAAATATAGCTGTAGAAAACAAAATAAAAAAAATTTGCAATAGCACAAACCGACAAAACTGAAACGTAATTTGAAAAAAAAAGAAAAAACAATAGTCATAAAGTTTAAAAAAACAATATTAAAAACAATAAATCTACTGGGTAACCTTTTAAGGAAACGTGTCTATTGCCACAGACAGTCATAATATTATTATGATTATTTTTGCTTTTCTTGTTTTTGTTATATTTTTTATTCTATTTGTTATTCTTATTCTTCTGACGTTCCTTTTTTGCCTTTTAAATGGAACAAGCATTTCTGGCACATATTTTTAGTATATTTTCTTTTGTGATTTTAATTTAATTCTACTCGTTAGTTACAATATGGTTACTGAGGAGTGGGAAAAAGGCAGCAATTCCTTTATATATAATACATATTATTTGTATAAGAATTTTTATAGATTGCCTTTTTTAAATATTAATTTAGAGGACATGCATTCGGTTTTTTATGAAACATTATAAAGACAAATTATTTTTGAAACAGTACCTCGTTTCTATAACTTAAGTGAACAATTTCTCACATAAAAATATTATTGTTGTCTTTTTTTAATATGAAATGTTTATGAGGAATTTGAATTACCCTGCGTATATTAAGTCGACTCTAAGTTTTTCAAACGACAACTTTTTCACTTTACAGAAATGACAAAAACTAATTTAGGAATAAGAGCCTTAAACATTAAGAGAGCAACAGACAGTACTCCTTGAAGGGAACGGAGCGTTCAACCGCGAGTATTCAGGAATTTGAAAAATTTAGATTTTTTAACATCAAATATTTCATTTCCATATTTTTTATTAGTGACTCTCCTAAACTATTATATACCTTTATTGTTAGAAAAAAAGCTTGGGTAACCCTTTACTTATTTTTTTTTGTTTTTGTAAAATGGGTTGAATTATCTCTCGCTTCCACAACTAACAAGGTGTGCTATTAGAATAAATCATAAAAAGAAAAGGGGACATAACACATGCTGACATAGCTGATGCCTTGGCGTAGGGATCTTCGTGTTTGTTAAACATGATATCATTATTAGTTCAAATCTCAAGAGAGCCTCAAATATAGTATATGTAGATTCCAGAATATTGTCTAACTTCCGGTTCACAAAAATATTAAATTAATTTCCTGAAGAAGCGCAATATTGAATTTATATGTATTAAATTATACTAAAAAATAATAAAGTTGTGAATTAATTACAAAGATCTTTGCTTTGTGTTTTTAATAACAAAACCAATTTGTCGTAGTTGAAATCTACACTGTTTCATGACTCATGGAAAAGTTATTAAATATTAAACTATATATGACTATCTTTAATGACTTTAAATTAACATCTACGACTTATATGGCTTCTGGCATTTCTATTTGATTTAACTTAATTGAAATTGACTTGAAAGATTTATTCATTAAATCATACTTGGAGGCTTATGCTTGAAACTAAATTAAAAAAATGAAACAAGAAAGGCTAAAAATACTGTAGCGGGTTAAAAAATGCCCACAAATTTGCCACTAAGTAATAAAATTCATTTTAACTGCATTTTGAAAATAAAAATAACTTAAACACAATTTCTTTAAATAAAAATCGCAACATAATATAATTTTAGTTATACGACCTTTTTTTGGAATTTGTTAACCAACAAAATTTTTTAATTTTTTGATTAATTGTTTATATACTTTTTTGTTTATTCTGAAGATGCCAACTATGCCAAAATAAAGTTTAAAAATTTTTTATACAATAAAGACCTGGTGCTTAATAATAAACTGTTAATTAATTAAAAATCGTAACTTTAGCATTGCAAAAATTATAATTAGTTTAAAAATTAAAAAAAAAACTAAAAAAATAAATGGTTTTTTAATTCAACTCTTTTTACTCATTAAGTAAATTTTTTCTTTTAACTCGACCGAGTAATTATTGCAGTGACTCATAAATATTTACTGTTTTTTGCAGCCACAAAAGAAGAGTTGCTTAATGAAAATTGTTTTAAGATGTAAAAAGGAAATATTTTTAAAAAATTTATAAAATTGAATTAACATGTATATAAATGAAGAGGCTAGGAAAGTGTAACAGGTAAATTTTAAATAAATAGCTAATCGGAATATCAATATTATATAAAATCACGGTGCTGAATACCACAAGTTAAATGTACTTAAAATTTTATGATGTATAAAAAAACGCAATTGTTTCATTTACAATGAAACTTATAAGAGAGCTAAATTTGGCTGTACCGAATTTTTTATACCCTTTACAAAAGGATTGCGGGAGGAGGATTATCACCGAGGCAATACGGATTTCGTCCGGGGAAATCCACCATCGAGACCATAAAGGAAGTGGTAGATGTATTCACGACGGCACAGATGAAGAATCGCCATAGCAGACCTGTGGTTCTTTTGGCCACTCTGGACGTTAAGAACGCATTTAACAGCTTTAGATGGGCAGATATTCTGAGCGCTTTGGCAGGCGATTTCAAGCTGCCAGATTGGAGTCTATCTTAAGGACAGAGTGCTGATTTACAGCATGACCAGTGGCATCAGGAGAATGGAGATTACCTCGGGAGCTGCGCAAGGCTCCATATTAGGCCCCGATCTATGGAATGCAAGCTTCGATGGAATACTGAAGATGGATATGCCTGAGGACACATTTATAATCGGATACGCTGATGATATTGCGGCAGTCGTACAGGCGAGTATCACAGAGGACGCTCGACGTAAACTGCGACAAGTCATGATGAGAACCAAGACATGGCTTGACTCACACGGTCTGCAACTTGCTGCGCATAAGACAGAGCTTCTGCTGCTCACCAGGCGACAAATTCCTGTCGGGATAGATGTCCCGCTAGATGATATGGTGCTGCGCACAAGGAGGATGGTGAATTACCTCGGGGTAAGACTGGACCCAAAGCTGACATACTGGGATCAGATCCAATACTCAGCATCAAAAGCGGCGAAGATAGTGTCACAACTCTGCCGACTTATGGCGAACATCGGGGAACCCAGCCCAAGTGGGCGAAGGCTACTGATGGAGACCTACAACAGCATCCTACTATATGGGGGTGAGATCTGGGCGAGGACATTGAGTGTCAAGCGCAGGGCGAGGGCATTACTGTCAGTGCAGAGAACAGCGGCATTGCGGGTCGCTTCTGGTTACCGCACTGTATCCGCACCTGCTGTCGTCGTAATAGCGGGAATGCTGCCGATAGATTTGCAGGCGATAGAATGGGGGAGAATCTACTACGCTAAATGGAATAACTCCCTATCAGCACCCGAAGTGGCTGCCATAAAACGGGAAACCATGGAAAAATGGCAGATGTGATGGAGAAGTGAGAACTATGGGAGATGGATATACCAAATGATCCCGGTTTTGCATAAATGGATATGCAGGGAGAACGGAGAAGTAAATTACTACCTAACGCAGATGATATCTGGACACGGTTACTTCTGTAAGTACCTGCACGATATGGGGAAGTGCAGCACTTGCTTCTGCATTTACGAGGATGACGATGTGGTAGACGACGCCGACCATACTTTCTTCAAGTGCCACCGCTGGTATAGATACTGCGCGGAAATGGAGGCACAAACTTGGCGAAGGACAGCAACGAATATAGTGGACAAAATGGTTAGCAGTCGCGAAAAGTGGACTGCCATGGCGAACTACGTGGAGCGAGTACTTCGCACGAAGAAACGTGGCCTAGACATGGTGACGGTGAACCAGCACTGATTTAGTGCTCAAAGTGGGTACCTGGACGCAGGCTTAGTACGACAAGGCCAGACTGGCCGGATAGGGAACCTCCCCGAAGTCATGCGAGAGCGGTACCGGAGAGGTCAACATATCCCAGACTTAAGGTGAGTTCTTAGCCGGTAGCCGTAACGGAGTCCGGCAGACGGCGGAATGACGATTCTCGCCAGATACGTAATGTATTTTCCCATCTTAAACCCCAAAAAAAAAAAAATTGCTATTGTCTAAATATAGTTTTTCGTGAAATTTTGGTGTAAATGTGATATTATGGAAAACAAAATCAACAATAATGATGTTGTGTGTGTGGAAACAGTTTGACAGTGACCGTTTCGTAAGTTCTATCGAGCTTAAAAAATACCCGATAAAATAAGTGAAAACAGCTTTTAAGTTAGTCGATGCATTTGTTTTTTTTTCGTTTTGTTTCGCTTTAGAAGACTATTGTTATTTTAACCACAGACAGGGTTTCGTTACTTGTTTTAATATTATGGAAAATTTTCATTGATGCCAGTAATTTAAGAAAATTGTCTTTGATACAAAAAAGACACATGGTTTGTTCACAATACAAAATATGTTTTGTAATAAATAAATTTTATTTTTACTTTTTTTTGTTGAAATTGTATATAACAGATTGTGTACAGCTGAATGGAAATTCTGATTGCTTTCTTTTTTTCCATTTTATTTAGCCATCTTGTTCTTATCCGATTTACTCTTATAATACTAAAAACCCAATAAATAAATTTCTAATAATAATAACAAAGAAGTGGAGATAAAAAAGAAATAAAACGCAAAAATAAAGGAGAAGATCGGAATGACATTTGAAAAAAGGCAATTTCCTAAAAGCAAAGCAAACAATGATTCAATAAAACAGAATGGTTCTTTAAAGTATTGTTTTTTTTTTTTTTTTTTTTTTTTTTTTTTAATTTAAAAAGGATTTGATGCAAGTGTAGGGATTCTCAACAAGTTGTTTTTCTTATTGTTTCATTGTTATTCTAATGTTATGCTTATTTTTAAGCAGCTAGTGTTTTTTCTCAAATTACTAATTGTATTACTTTTTAAATGCGGAATTGTTTATTATTTTATGACATTGCCCATTTAGATTTGTCGCCATTTTTGTAGAGAATTGATGATGTGACTAAACATACAATTACTGCTTAGCGAATTAAACTAAACCGGCGGTTACCAGAAAGCAGGAACAAAAAACTAAGCTTTGGTTCGTCTAACAAAATTAATGTTGATTTAACATGAATATTCATCGTACTTTTATTTATCAAATTAGTTTGTTTAATAGATGGATGATTATAATGCACGTAATTGGGAGTAATTATAATAGTGTCTAATTTGTTTTCTTAACACAAAAGTTTGTAAATAAAATTTCTTCTTTAATAAATTTAAAAATTAAAAATACAGCAACGCAAGCCGAATTTAATTAATTTACCTATTATAATACAACACAGTTTATTTTGAATTTGAGTTAGTTATTTATAACGTTTTACTACCTACGTGCTTGTTATTAATTCAAAATGCTTTCAGAGAATATTTTGTATTTATTTTATGTTCAGTTTATTTGTTGTTGTATGCTATTTAGTACAGATAATTTCTATAATATTCATTAAATTTCCAAGTCCATAAAGTATATTAATTTTCAATCCAATACATGCTGAAGTTAATTTAGCGATTCCATTTATACATCTATCTAAGTTCATGTTGAAAACTAGTTTCCAAAGCCTCTAGACGACTTTAATAATTATCAAGTGCTTCAAAAAGGCGAGCTTTAATTTGCTTTTTATTTTTTATATTGTGTCGCTTTTATAACCTTCTGTTTTATTATTCAACATCCGAAATTTAAAGCCATAAGAACTGGTACCGTAGATATATTGCTTGAAAAGCATAATAGCATAAGTCTTAGATCACTATGATGAAGTGTATATAAAATTCAGCACAGCCTCATTTTTCTCTCGACTTACGTAAATACTTTTCATACAGAAAACTATTATTTATCACATTTTCATAAACTGAATTGAGTTTTTTAACAAAACAACAACACATTTCAAGGTAAATTTTAGTTTGTTTGTAAGTGGTTTTAATATTTTTTAATTTAATATTTTAAATTAGAATATTAAATTAAATTTCATGTGCAAGTGGAAAAATATATACATACGTACTTACTCGTACAAGAATTTTTAAGTTTGGGTTGTTTAAGCTTAGACTGTAAACTTAAGACTGTTAGTTTTTATCAGTGATTAGAGTGTGAGTGCAGATAACATTATAGTTCATTGCAATGAAAATAATTTTTTATAAAAGTTGATTTAACCATAATATATTTTAAAAATCGAACTAAATATTGTAATAAGATAAATAAAAAACTATACAAACGACATTTTTAACTTTTAAGTAGGACTTGGGATTTTCATACGAATAAAAATTTTTTAGTTAATCGAATAAACCAAAATAATATATGTATGTATATATTTCTATTAATATTGGAATGGAACAGTACTTTAAAAAATATAAAGTAAAATTTTTAAAGCTAAAATTTTTTTCCTAAAATTTAGATTTTAAATAATCAAAAAATAATTTTAAAAAATCTATTCTATGACAAATAATCAAATCAAGTACTACAATTGACGTTATAAACATGTCTATTAAAAAAGCTTTATAAACAGGGTGTCATTTAAACAAAAAATGTTCGATTAATCTAATAAGAATGTTTCATTAAAAATAAATAAACTTCAAGTGATTCAAGTGATAATTTTGCCGAATACTCTTACGTACAACGTAAAGTTTGTGTTAACAAAAACTATTTTTTTTAATATCTTAAAGTTTTAGGTTAAACGAAAAAAAGCATAAAAGCAGTGTAAGAAATCAAGAAGTGGTATTGACTTAAAAAAAAAACATACAAATTGCCAATGAATTTGTTAAAAATTTCAAGTCAACATTGCTTTGACATTCGATTAATTGAAGAAATACGCCTTGTGAAGAATGAATAAGTGTTATAATTTTCTTTATATATTGTAAACAATTGATTAAACTAAGAAAGAAGAAACGTCATCATGATCCAAAAAAAAAGCTGACAAATCCAAAAAATAATTTTTATCGATATTAATAAAATTAAAAAATACTGTAATCAATACAATAATTTTTTTTTATTAATTTTGAATAATTCACAGATATTCGCATACCTATTTTTTTATAAATAATTATTAATTGTTTTTTTAATTAAAACTATATATATTTTTTATACAAATATTCTCTTTTGTTTAAAAATTGATCACACCATCTTCCATTTCGTATTTTTAAATATGATCATTACTGATAGCTGGCGTTAAAAGTTTTTTAAATCATTTTTTTAAAGGTGTCAAATATCGGTAGAGGCATTTTCATTAGTATGAAAACTGAAAGCTTATTACTATTTGGAATCAATTTGTTTTCATTTATTCACACTTTTATTCCTTCACTAATTTGTTCCGAAATGATATAACAAACAAATTCTTTATGGTTTTTGCACTTATAGAACACGTGATAAATTTTACCTTAATGTGATGAAAGTGATGAAAAGATTGTTGCCACTAGTTCGCAGTTATTGAAAAAAAACTACAAAATATGTTTGCTTTACAAAAGTGCTTTCAATGAATCATTTAAATTAATTATTATTGTTAAAAAAAATTTATTGTGCTTTAATATATATAAATATATTTCATTACAGCAAAGACAAACTTATTTAAATTATCTTTTAATTAAATAAAAATCAAGTTTTTCGCTTGTTGCTCTCATGAGGAAAAAATTTGTGTTTTTTATGAATTGAACCTATGGAAAGATATTTATCAAAATTATATTTAATCGTAAAAGATTCCGCAATTTTAAAGATCTATATCAGTATATTTAGTCTCCTTTTGGAGTTTTCTTAATTTTTTATTTTTATTTAAAAAATTTTTAACATTTTATTTAATTTTTGCATAAACTTGGTTTTTTAATTTTACAATAAAATACAACGCTTCTGAATATCTTTGATATCACTTCATTTGAACAACAAAACAACAAGCACTTTTCTATTATGCATTTTTCGCTCGCAACTGTTATTTCCATTTAAAGGCAACTAAACATGTCTAGATTATTAAAATGTGTAATAATCTGGCAGCTTGTTCTAGTAGTATTTATATTCGTATTGGTATATGAATAAAATGAACTTATTGTATCTTATTATAGTAATAGATAAAAATTATTTGTGTTTCCTTTGCAAAGGTATGAAAACTTCTTTTTTTCCACTAACTGTTTAACTGTCCATATTTTAGTTGAATTTGAGCCAGTGTTATCGTTGGCTTTAATAGTAGCAACTTCCAAGGTTCATCATCGCAGAGAAAAAGGAGTTCTCTAAATTCCCTGTTTTAAAAACTTTAAATTGATAGAAAGTTTATGTAAAACTATTAGCAAACCCCTTGTTTGGTAAACAATTTCTATTAACTGCTGCTGTTGTTCTCTTGTTGTTGGTGCTTGCTATTCTCTTGTTTGCTTTTTAATATATCCAAAAACTTCGTTTAGAAACTATTTGGATACGATAACAAATTATAGACACATTTATTAAATTATAATGCAACAAAATGCAGATAATAATAGAATTATTGCCTATTTATTTTATTTTATTTTATTTTTTTGGACTTATTATTATGCTTAGTAGAGTAAATACCAAACAGAAAGACAAATAGTTTATCTTGTACGTCTGGACAATATGGACAATTTGGCTAAAACTCAATTTAATTTAATAGAATGTGGATTAGGGTAGTACCTAACTTGTATAGAAATATATTACATTTAATATTTATAAATTAAGAAAGTAGAAGATAAAAGAGATTCTTATTTCAATACTTTAATGTGTAAATTACTAAACTTCTTTCTGATTAAAAAAATATAAACTTTTTCAAGATTGCTTTGCTTTCTTCTCATTTCAACGTTGTTTTTCTCGTAAATTTTGCAAAACCCTATTGTTGCAACACCCTATTGTTGCAACAAACAAAGTGCTAGTTTTATTTTGTTGTTTGCCATCATAGCAGAAAAGAAACTTCATAAACGACTTAAAAAATATTTTTTATTCCTTAAAACGACTATAATGCGGCAATTTATTATAAAACATTTATGCTTGTTAGCAGTTGCTTTCAAGAATTATATTGGATTATAAATAATAGTTGAAAAAGAATAGAGAAAGGGGAAAAATGTCATTTAATATTCAAACAAACACAAAGCAAACGATAAAATCTTCGAAGGATTACATAAAAAAATGGCTTCTTTAGTTGCAAATTGTTCTCGATAGTCTAAGTTTGAATTATAAAAGAAAATCATAAAAACAAAATTTTAAAGTATTTACTCAAAGAAATAATAAATTGAAATACAGATATTAAATAACTAAAATTTATTTTGTTAAAAGCAAAAATACGTAAGATATCTTATAAAATATTTTATTTTGTTGTTTAGACTTTAAGTCAAATGAAATTTTTCTCTTAAAAGAAAACACAAGCACAATCACTAACGCCAGCCTCATAAGACTTATTTTACCGAAAATATCTCAAAAAATGCTAAATGTAAATTTTATAGAAAAGAAAATGCAAAAAGCTAAAATAAACCAAACCCAAAATTATGCAAATTTAATTAGCAGAATGGCATAAAGAATGAAACGGTTTAAATTATAAAAAGAAGAACATACTCAGTTTAATTAAGATTTTGTGTCTATTGTAATTTATGTTGAGACCATATAGTTAAGTGAATACCCCGCCTCTGTGGCAAAACTCTGTCGTTATAGCGCTCATTTATACCACATACGATGTGCAAATTGCAAGAAAAGAATGTATTTCTTCTTCTTAAAAATATTGCTTTCATAGGAACACGCTTTAATTTTTAACCTTAATGGTTATTGTACTACATTTCTGTTCTAAATTTGAAAACCATGGCAACAAATTCTTAACAAAGTCATTTAAATAGATTATAAAACGAAAAAAATAATATTAAAAATAGTCAAATCATTAGTCAAATAATTTTTATATATTTGATTGTTAGAATTTTTAACGAAAAATTTAAAGCATCAAAATTCGCGAATTTGACAAAAACGAATTTAAATTAAGAAATCACTTATTTAAAAAATTTCATCAACAACCAAATCTGCGCGACCTTGGCTATCAGTAATATTTCGCCATTAAAACCAAAAGCTGTTTTTTTTTTAAATCCGTTTAACATCAGGAAATAAAATAAATGCATATATTTTACTGAAATTATTTTATAGTATCAAGTTTTTTAATTTATAAAAATTTAATCTGAAATAATTTTATGTAAAACAAAAATATTTTGTAGCCCGTATTAATTTTTAATTTGCTTTTATCTTTACAGGTGAGTGACTTCCACTTTAGATTACAAACAGCAAGTATTTATACTAATAATTAAGCTAACGTTATCTTAATTAAATTATTTAATTTTTTTTTTAATAAAAAAATTTGCAAGTTTAATTGACGATATTAAGTAAAAATATAGGAAAACAAAGCTGGTTGACTTGAATTTGAATAACAGCCGCCGCCGCACAGTGAGACAGCCCTATAGTAACTGCGGCAAAAAATGGTTTTTGGAGTGTCGTCCAATTTGGACGAAATATGAAATTTCAGCCTTATAACTTTATTACTTTTTGGTCTAGAGCAAGTCAAAGTTGAGGTATGCCAACGAGCTTGAAATATGTTAGTATTTTTTTTAACTTTAAAATTTTTTTTAAATTAATTTCAGAGTAGCGAAGTATTCACTCACTGTTCATACATGTATGAATATGTACATTTAATTTTTTAGCCGCTTCTTCTCATACATGTGTGAGAGACTACAAATTATTTTGTGTTTTCTCATTTGTGAATGCGACGATTTATTATTTTTCTTTCTATCCATAAGTGAAAAAATGAGAAACACACAAGTGTTCATTTTTGAGTATTTACAATTTTGATAATTTTTCATAAATGAAAAGGTCGTAAAAATATGTGCGTTAAGCATTCGCGTACATAAACGCACATATTTGATAATGCGCAATTGTCGGCGTATGCAGGAAAAAAAATGTTTTTCTTTATTTCTTTTAGAATATATTGCAATACTGTATTTTGAGTTACATGTGTTTTTACTACATTTTACGGTAAACTGCGATCGTAGGTAGAAAATTTTTTCACATTCATTTATGAGAAATTTTATAAAATTTCAACGTTCATAAATGAACATGTACATTTATGAAAAATAACATTAATGAGAAGTAGCTAATTTATCATTTATCACATATGAATAAGACTAATAATTCTTGTTGTTCGCATTCATGTATGAAAATAACCAGAACATTTTTGTTGTTCGTTTATGAGTGTGAAAAAAAAATATAAAATTTTAGATTTCTCATTTATGAAAAATATCATGAATGTTGATTTTTGAATGTTCATCAATGAAAAATTCTGAACCCTGATTAATTTAGTTGTTATAGAATGAGTAGATGAAAAAATAAATGAAAAAAAAACACAAAAAAAATTTCTTAACAACAGAATTGTGGTGTAAAAATTGAACATTTTGCATTTTCAATGGACTAAGAAATATAGAGCAGCCCCTCGCCCTAGGTGCAGACTATCAAAGATTGAAGTCCCAACTTTCATTTGAAGTAAAGGACATATAGCAAAAGTTTGCAAAAGTACTTTAAACAACCCCCCGGGGGCACATATATGGTCTTAATGGAGAGCTAACATCTAGACCTGTGCAACTGGGGGAAAAAGGGAGCCCAGTCCCCTGAAGTCAGCAGGAGTACAGCTGGAAACTCCACTTTATTTCCACGGGAATCAGTAAGCCGCAGAGTTCGTTATTTGTCTCTTTAGACATTTAACTGTTCTCTGACTGATTATTGAGGTTGGCCCCTATATGGGAGTATCGTGGTAGTTGTGGTTTCGCGGCCCCATATTAGTCTATGGTTCTATGGTGGCCGAGTTCATTTTACCTTTAATAACACCTACCTGCTGAAATGTTCCCAGATCCAGTGAGCATGCTAGACATGTGTTCTGGACAGGAGTTGGATAGTGATGATTTGCAGCCCTGCTCTGGAATCATTAAAGTTGCAACTAGGAAAGACCTGTTGCATAGAATTAAAGCTTCGGCTTCCTAGGACGAGCATGACGTCCCAAATTATGCAGTGATTTGACCACCATCTGATTAAGACTACATAGTCAGGCGCAGATGTAAATCTAATCACACAGCACTTTAAACATACAAAAAAAGTACAAAAAATACGCAACGCGCACATTCTGTCGCTATACGTATGTTAGCATGCAATAGCATGTTTACTTATTGTTTATTGTTTCACTTATTGTTTATTATTATTTTATTTACATTATTCATTTGATTGATAATTTTTTTGAAGCTCATTGATTTTGGGTGTTCTTGTAATGATCTCTAAGATAAGATAAGAGATTAGCATTTCTCTAACATATTTGATATCCGATCACCGATGAAAATGTTTCTGATAAAAATATGTTTTTAACATCTCTTGTTCCGTTAAAGTTAACTGATCTTTACAATGATTCTTATTTGTGCTGGAGAAACTCAGAACCATCTTCAACAATACTTTGTGGGCCTATGAAATTCGGATTTGTGAAAGAAACAGCAGATGTTATTAACAATGAAGCGAATCGTGTATATAAAGAAATTCAAAATTTAAAAACGACAGAATACGAAATGTTCAACAAGAAGTTTGCGATATCTCATAGTTTAACTACGACGATGATTGACTGTAACAATTGCTAGATGGCTGTTTGTTTCATATTTGGAGCAAAACCTGCTGAAATGAATAATTTGGTTGCAGTTATCTTGAGAACAAATTCAGCTGCAGCATTGAAATTTGGAATTTCGCCGCTACATGTTCGAATAAAATTAATCGAATGTATATTACATATTAGTTATAATAAAAGTTTTAAAGCGTGGAGGACAAATGGAGACACAAAAGAACATAAAGAAGTTGTTAAACCAGAAATAAAATTTCAAATTAGTTTTGGATTTAAAAGTCGATGTGGTGAAACAAGGCATTGGAACAACCAATGATGGTAATGTCTCTAGAAGATTTTTTATAAATCCAGAAATAACCGTTGATAAAACTGCTGTAAATGTAGACTTAATTTACTGATTTAAAATTATATTAAATACTATAAATGCTAGTAGAAATATAGATGTTGGTAAATTCCATACGTATTTCATGGACACTGCAAAATTGTATGCAGAGCTTTATAGCTGGTATTACATGCCTATCAGTGTCCATAAAGTTCTCATTCACGGTAGCCAATAGGTTTGTTTGCAATTTTTATTTTTGAAAATGTTTTTTTAAATTTTATTTAATATTAACTAATTTTTTCCTACAGGAATGTTATCCGAAGAAGCGCAAGAAGCAATGAATAAGGAGTATAGAAACTGTAGACTAATGAAAATGTAATGCACTATTTGCAAATATCATCAGATCCTTATATTAATTCATTTAAAATGATAGTAAAATTGAAAAAATTAGAATACCATGATGATGTTAAAATTTTATTGATAGAATGAAAAAAAATGTTCTTTTATATTGCATTTCAATGGAAGGTGGGCGTAATAGTGGGCGAATTTTCTTATTTTTTTTTTTAAACTGGATTTGTCTCAAAAATAACCTGTGCAAAATTTCAGAGCTCTACAATGACTCCTTATATTTAATGCCGACGTTGTCTCACTGTGCGCCGTTTTAATCTGAAGTGTAGAGTTTAATAAAAAATTCTGTCTGTATGAAAGCCGTCTGGCTGTTGCTATCAAAAAATTAATCAACATCAATTGGATGATTTATTATGATGATTCCTCTTAAAAATCTGTTGAGTGTGACGAACAAAAAAACAACTTTTTAATACTTAAAGTAAATTAATATAATAATACACAATAACATTATATACAAAATAACAATTACTTAGCATAAATAATAATATATACATATATATATATATATATATATATATATATATATATATATATATATATATATATTAAATAACAAAGAATCACCATGAACCCGCAATAATTTATATAAAAATTTTTATACAAACAAGTTGATGCTTCTTTTCTTCTATTGTGTCAGTCATTTTGTGCATAAAATTTTCAGTCTTCATCTTACTCATTGTCGGCCTTATAAGTTTAACCAACGTTCCCCTCAGTTTTTGTATTGCTTATGGGGTGTTAAATTAAAAAACAAAAAAATAATCGATTAAGCTAGAAAAAACATTTTGTAACATGAACTTTGAAGTGTGTTAAATTACACCAGGGGTAAAATAATAGTGGCTGATACTTGTTTTAAAAAAAAGTCAATCAAATGAAAACTTATGAAGCAGAACTACGGAGTTGAAGATGGCAAACGGCCGAAACCGGTTTGTTCACAAATCAAATTTTTCGAGGGTCGACGGAAAACCGTACCCAAATAAAAGAGTTGGATTAAGTTCAGTACGGTGACCCGATCATTTAGTACACTTAACTGCTTCCCCAACTAAACTAAGTGATCGGCTTATCGCTCTGAGTTCACTTCTGCTTCACAGCTCATGTTCCCATTTTTCATTCAAACAATCCAATGCGAAAAGAAAATGAAGTAACATGGTACCTTGATCACTAAGATTAGTTAAATAGTTCCGTGTATAGTTTAAATATGCTATGTAGTACGCTCACCCATTGCTCTAACTTTAGCTGCGAAGTTATATCTTTTTTTATTCCTATGATTTTAAGTTGTTATGTTGTTTATTTACATGCTCTGTTATTCTGTACACCGATTCCAGTTAATCTTAGACTTACTTTAAATTAACAACAAAAAAATGAACTATCTGATCAAATAAACTAAAAACTCGACTACACTAAATGAACTAAAACACCGACCTAATTCAATAAAGTGATTTAAACTAAAGAAAAACTCACTTTAATGAACTGAGTGGCAAGATTCTCTAAGAAGTAAAAAAAAGAATGGCCGGTGCTGTTTAGTTGCCCTGTTCTGCTATTTTCACATGTTATAACAGTTTGAACATAAAGTATGGTAAATTTAGTTTAATTGCTTTGCACTCGACAATTAATTTGTTGCTGTTTTTTCATTTTTGTAGTTCGTTAGTTTTATAGTTTGTTTTTTCTTTCCACATATTCAACTAAAGGATTTAAGTTTTAAGTGTGTAAAATGAGTAGAAAATTTTTAGTTAAGCATAACAATGAAAACGACAACAAAAACGATAATACGACAAAATTGTAATTAATTTTAATTACCCAAAGCAATTTACATTTCTTGGCGTAGAACTTTTTTTTACTCTTGTATTTCTATAAATACGTTCGCTGCAATTTATTTCTTAATTGTAAATTTCAATTTAATTTAGGATATATTTTTTTTAATTTTCACAAATGGGTGGTCATTTTAAAGTTAAGGCGAGAAAGGGTTAAGTGGAAGAAAAAAATATTTTAAGGTTTTTTATTTCCATTCGATTTTTAAAGTTTCTATTAGAAACTTTACTTCGTTAATCTTTTGTAGGGGGATGGTGAGCGAAAAAACTTTACTTCAGTGGCTATTTAATCACTATCATAACGAACTAAGTACCACTCACTGCTTGTGTTATTTTCATTGCATTTTTTTTTAGTTTCAATGTTTCATACTCTTTCCAGCCACAATCAGCTTTAAATAATTTATATTAAATAAATACCTGAATTCAAGTATTTCTAGAATGTTTAAATGGGGTTGGATAACTAAACGAGTCTTAAAACAAACAGACATAATGGCGTCTAAAAACAACAAACGGAAAAATAATGAAAAAAATCAACAAACAAAGTTTGCAATGTGTAACTAATTGATAAAGTAACGCGAAGGAGGCAGAGGGTGTTAGAAAAATCAGATAATACACAAAAGAAAATGTGCTTCTAAAAAAACGAAGCATATTGTGTCTTAAAAATATTAAAAAAATAGTATTAAATTATAAAGTTATTATTGGGTATATTATAAATTAATAGATCGTAGATAATTAATGGATTTACCTAATTATTTGGTGTTTATTCGAGTAAAGAATAATCGTGCTAAAATATTCGAATAAATTTAACAAAATGAACCAATAGTTTTTAAAAATTTTTTAATGATTTCTTTATGTTTTTTACAAGTGAATTAAAATTATTACTTGTTAATTAATTATTGTTTTTATTCATTACTAAATATATTCAATATTTTAAAATATTTTTTTAATAACTTAACTTTTTTTAGATTGGTCAATTGTGTTTTGAAATTTCTGAAAAACTTAAAACAAAAAACAAGGCGAACAAAAGAGTTGTTCGAGTTATATCCGATTTATTTTATATAATTAATTGGGGAAAAAATTTATTTGGTTTTTTGAGAAAAAGAAATCTATTAAAATTTTTAATTTAATTAAACTAACTAATGTGGTTTAAGGCGATAATTTACAAATAACATATTTTATAGGTTTAAAATTTTGTTTTTAGCTTCAAGCCAAAGACACTGATGGTTAACGTTATTTTTAATTAGATATTGGAGTAAGTGCTATCATTCGAAAAAAAGATTTGTTGCCAAGTGAATCGTATTAAAATATTCGATAACAGAAACCAGGTGTCTAAATTGTGTTAATTATCTTTTATTGTAAAACTAAATTTTTTAATTACATTCAATTAATTTTTCCTCTGTTCGATTATTCTACTAATCGAAAAATCAATTTAAAATAATAAAAAATTATTTGTTATATATAGCTCTTATGAACATGAACTATCTATAAAAATTCGTAGCATTCATCTTGAGAACAAAGTTTTACTTGATAAAAAGCTTTGTCTAAGGAATATTTAAAACAGGAAGTTTATTTTATAGGCTTAAGTTGCCTGGTTCTTTTTTTATTTAATAGATTTTATTTATTTATTTACTGAGATACAAATAAAATTAAATATAGTATGAGCATCGAATCAAATTTTTAATCAATATTTTTCAATATTTAAACAATATTTAAAAATATATTTTTTTTAAATTTTAAAGTTTTTAATCGCAGGTAGAACCGGTTTAGAAAACCGCACATAGACATTATGAATTAAGCTCTGTTGTAAATAAATTTGTATGACATCAATAAATTCTTTTAGTATTTAAAAGATTGAATTTCTTTGTAATGATAATGTGGAGTTCTTATACTCACTTTCTAGAAAATTCACACGTAAACACTTAGCACATGAAAGACCAAGGCTATTTCTTACACTTGTAACATGTTTAAACGATATTACATTCGATATTCCAATCATGAAAAGATCCCAAAATCACTTTTAAGAATAATTTGGTAATGAAAAGAATGAACTTCGTAAAGGAGATTAAATTTTAAAATAAAATATCGGTTCAAATGGTGGTTCTTAATTTATTAATTCGACACTAGTTAAACAAAAAATGAAAATTTAACACGACTTAAAAGGCAAAGTGATGCTAGTTAAATAAAAAACCGTTTCTAACAATTAAAATAAATTGTTGAATTCCTCAAATTTCCTTTTTTTTTTTAAATTAATGTTTTGAATATTTTCTTTTGGACCCAGCCATAACTGTGTATGTATTTATGCTTATAATTCTTCCATTATGCTGTTTTAAATTGATAACTAATAGAAAAAATACTAGTCCCACAGAGTAATGTGTTCGTTAGTTAGTAAATTGCACAGCCTGTTCACGTTTCCTGTTCTTAACACCAATACAGCTACAACAACTACAAGGACAACAAGCGTTACTTTGTTGGTTGAAGATGAAGATGCGTTGGCGAATAAAGGCATAAGAGAAATTATTATTGAAGAAGTGCAAAGCTCACTCAGATATTTTACCTTTTAGAACACAAGTATTCACCCACAAGCAAACGCACACTTAAAACAATCTTAACACATCCTTGAGAGGTTTTTTACTATAAGAAAAAAAAAAAATAACTCTTATGTCAGTAGCAACAACAAATCTAACGAGCATAAAAAGTTTTCTTTTCGTTCTGTTTTTAGTTTTAATGGTTGTTGGAATAAATTTTTAATTGATTTTGTGATGTGATTATTTTCTTTTTATTGTTGTTGCCATTGCTTTTTGCCGATGTCAATGTGAAAAGTAGTATAATTATTTTAAAAGTAATTTACTGAAAAAAATCAAAATCAACACAAACTAAAAGTGTGACAAATTTTTTGCTAATTAAATGCTTAAAATAATTTTATTAAAATAATTACAACAATTACATAAAGATAAATTTTTCCTAAAGAGAAGAATGATAAATTTAAGGTTCTAACTTCTTTGGTTATACGTAGTCATGGAGTAATCTGTTATGAATATTAATCACCGATGACTGTTTTTTTGTCTCTTCAAACGCTATAGCCTTACTGGTCGAAAGTTGAACTGGCTCCTCTTTCACACAACTTTACTCAGGGAAGTCCAGTTTGTTGTGAGAGATTCATGTTTGTTAAAAAGCACAAAGAGGAGAAACATATTTTCCCATAAATCCAGAAATGACACAGTCATACTTAAGTTTCGTTGTATCAGATTGTTCGAAAAACTATTATCAGATTACCAGTCGTTATTCTAATTACACGTTTTTATTCGATTAATATAGTATTATTCGAGTGATTAAAAGCATTTAGTCGAATAACATAAAAACAACAGTTTGAAATACGATGTTGCTGATTTTTAGTTGAGCGTGGACATATCTGTGATTTATTGCCTCAGGCATTTCAGTCGCAGTCATTTTATGATCAATTACCACCTTGTAATAGATATTGTCAACGGTTTTAAGCATTGCTGGTACTATCACCGTAAAAGTTTCTAACTACTTTTTTCCAACGCCAAATGCTGCACATCTATAGTAGTACAGTTTTAATGAAATTTCTAAACTGCCTTCGTATTGCTATTTAGTTTTTATATAACTATAAAATAAATTACTTTATTTTACACACAATAAAAAAATATTATTTCTGCTTTTCGAAGCCGTATCAAGGTAAGCAGCATAGGAAATATTTTGTTTTTATCAAAAAATTTTTGTGTAAATGATGTTTTGAGCGTCAACAGCATTGTCTGGGGAACACAGATGCTTTCAGAAAATTAAACTTATGAGCCTATAAGGTGTTTTACCCTCTTTTAAGGCAACAAAAACAAACTACTGTGAATTTTTTATTTATAATTATTTTTGTTGAAGTTTCCGAAATTAGAACAACAAATATTTTACAATAATTTAAAACATATCATACATAGTATCTCATCAATTATTATATTTTTACGGGTTTTTGTTTTTTTTATAACGAAAAAGAAAAACATCAAAAAATATCAGCATGAAAAAGTTGATGGTATTGAAGAGAATAGAAAGCTATGAACCACAAAATACTGTTTGACGTTAAATCAATCACAATGTTGTCAATTCATATCATTGAAATTAAACTTTGCACATTTAGTTTTCAATCCCTACTGCGGAACAGCAACAATAGAGTGACATCAATTACAAAATAGTCAAGTCATTATTCTTTCAGACAGCCAATAAAATCGAGTCACATTCACTTGCTATTTCATTTTGTCTTATAGCCAAAAATATATTGAATACCTTGTGGGGGAAATCACTAGATTGTTGCATGAATTAAAACATTATTGTTGGAAGGGTATAGAAATGTTATATAATGGATATAAACACAATAAGCTGCGTTAAATATACATAAATCAAATTTACTTCTCTGACAAAAAAAAAATGTCATAAAATCGAATAAAAAATTATTTAATAAATTCTTATAAGGTTATCTTTTTCAATAAAATAATAAAATACTTTTAAAAATGTTCATTTTTGATTAATTGTTGGGAATCGATTAAATTTATGATAAAATGAAAAATTACTATAAAAAATTTTCTTTGAAAGGAGTTTTTGATCAAAGTAACTCTATAAAAGAAAAAAATGGATTATTTATACAACTCTCTTTAAATTAAATAATCGAATATTCTAATAATTTTTTATCGAATGTACGAATGTATTTTTTGCATGTGTATTAAAAATAATATTTAGAATAAGAATGTTTTTAAAAGTACTGGTCATACGACACAGATCAGTGTCAATTCCCAAAAATCATTTGTGTAGTAACAACAGTTAGTATCGCACTTCTGATCACAAATGCGGTCCTTAGCGACTATTATATAGCAAGTCTGCCATCAGCCCCAAAGTCATCGTTTCATTTGCCTTCACTTTCGACATAGTTTACGCCTACCGAATCAGTGAAACGGGCCGCTATTTTTGAATGTTTTTTTGATCTGTGCTAAGAGTTTTAATGCTGAATTGGCCAGGCTTATCATCAAGAAATTAATGGCAATCACGCACCATTTTTGTTCTTAGCAACAATAATGCCGGTTATTTTATCTCAACCCATCTGCCATCTCTATATCGTCAACTTCACCAACTTCAGTTATCTCCTAAAGTTTTACAAGCCCCTTTTAACCTTAATTTAAAAAAATAGTAGTAAAAACCAATTTAACAACAATTTTTAAATCTTAGTTTTGTTATATAGGTTTATTTGAAATACAATTTTTATTCGTTATTCGACTACAAAGAAATATTAATCGAATAATTATTTTTATTCATTATACGAATACTAAAATGTTTTGAAGAATTTAAAAAGGAAATAAACTCGATTAGTTTGGAAATTATATTCATGAAAAAATTCAAGTGTGTTTAAAGGTCATTTTTACAAAGAGAGGTTATGTGGAATTTGTTTCAGCTATTATTCACCACTGTTATCTTTACTTTCACCGCAAAGAAATCGATTACTGGATGCTCTTAGAATCTACAATTCTTAAAAAATAACTGAAATATGAATGCAACACTAAAAACAAACACAATCAAATATACCAACACAAATCCCTCTTCAGGAAACCTCTTTCTAAATAAATTTCAAAACAATTTCAACTTGTGGTTTATCATTGTCATCAACTTTGCTATCATCATCTGTAAGAGCATCATTGATGTTTGTCGTCGTTTATTTAAGAAAAAAAAAACGCCATTAAACTATTTATAAATCCAACTTTTTATTGCTCCAACATTCAAAAACTTGTTTTATTTGTACTTAACATTCGAATACACAGGATTTTAGTGAATAGATAGATAGCAGCTACTGTCACACATACTTATAAGTTTGTTTGCGAAGTTTGTGTGTTAGAACGGAAAAAAGTAACAACTACTGTTTAATGTGGTGTCACAGTAAACTAATGTCAAAATGTATTCGCAAGTTGTATGCACACATGTCATTCATACAAAAAACATAAAAAAGAAAAAAAAAGACAGATACTGAAATAAAAAAAAAATATATTTTTAGGTGTGTGTTTGAATTGTGTCATACTTTAATAGTTTTATGATTTATTGCAAATATTGAAAAGTTGTAAAATGAATTTTTATTGAAAAAACATTTATCTTGAGTGCGTTTCGCAAGTAGTTTAATTTCTTGCATAGTTTTATATTAGAAAGAAAAAATTAAAAATAAGATTAATGTTCAACCTTTGATGTAAGTTACGTATCTACTAAGTGATCCTCGTTAAGGTTGGCTAGGTTGGCAGTTTACTGAGGCTTTTCTTTTCTTTGGCCTCTAGCATCGATTTTGGACCAATTTGTGATATAAATTTAGAAAAAAATAAACTTATTTCTATGGCCTTACATTTTAAGCAACTTTAGGCAGATATCCTTAATTTTCAACAATAAATAAGAAAAAGATAAAAGATACGCAACCATCCATGGGAGAGTCAAACTCACAATTTGCGGCTTTTTTTCATTTCATTACAGATAAATATCTATCTTTATCTTTCAATACATTCAAATACAACTAGAAAGCTTCATTAAATCCCATAAACAACATCTGCAGCCCAGCAATAATTTTAATAACAATTATATTTATCATAGAATTAAGTTAATGAACAAATTTAATTCTTAAAATAAAAAATAAAAATACTTTATATTTTATATGGAAAGGACGACTGAGCTTTGTGAGTCTATATGTGAATGCATTTATGAATGATTACATGTATGTGTGAGTGTATGTCTGTCTGTCTGTCTGTCTTCATATACGTACATATATTTGAGTGTGTTCATTATTGTACAAATGTACGATAGCGGTGTCAAACTTTGGACATATTTTTAATTAATTTTAAGCAATTTCGGATAAATTACAACATCAGAGAAATAATAAAAAGGCATAAATATGGAAAATTAATTTGTGTTTTTATTGTTTTAAGGCTTAGTAAATTATTTCTATTTGAAATACCAGATAAATTGATATTGTAGTTGAAAATTAAAATGCTTGGGGGGAAGAATTATTGATTTCAATTCAATAGTAATTATAAGATTCAGTCTGTAAAATTTATACATAAACAATTTTTGTATGATACTCAACTGCGTTGTAATAGAAAAACATTTAAAAATCTTAATTGATTTTTTATGTAAATTGTCATAATGGAAATGTAATAATTTATAACAAAGTGCTGCCACACTTTGTATTGTTTATATATAGATTTGTTATTATTTCTATGTGAACAATCTTTTTTACTGCATTTACATTTTGGGCAGGGACAGGTACTTTGTTTTGGGGATGTCTGGTAAATCTCTTATTTATTTTTAGACTTGTGATGATTTGTTTATATGTCTTTGAAATGGAAGTTGGCGAGTCCATCAACATATAAACGACATTTAATTGTGAGCATCAACAATTTTGGGATGTGATTTTTATGCACAGATATGTATGTTATTTTAGCAACGATGCTGTGCATTTTAACTCTGTTTAAGTTCTATACGTAGAACCGTTTACAATGATACATTTCACATTTCATTTCACGTGCCATTATTAAAATAATAGCTAGCAATTCGCTGAAAACTAATTTGTATGTTGTAATACTGAGGTACTGAGATACTCTCAAATAAATGCAAAATGTATATAAAAAATGTAAACAACCATATTTTTTATGCAGCGTTAAGCTTTTTCTTTTAAAGCACGAATGAATGTGACGTATCATTAAAAAATAGAGCCGATTTTAATCAGAAAAGGTTTTGACTTTACGATCAGACATTATGAAGTCATATACACTTAGCACTGACCACAATGAAACGAAGTAGTGCGTCTTTAGACAAAAATAGCAAATATACTTTAATATGAGAAAAATTTTACACGGAGCTTCTAGTGACCATCAATAGGACGCTTAGGCCCACTATCATGCCTCCTATTTCTGTAAGGAAACTTCAAGATTTTAAATTGGTTTAACTGTTTTTGGTATGATATTTTAGGTATTGAAATTAAGAGCAATTCAATACTTCTATATGCGAAGCCTCTTGCGAACAGTAGTTTTAACGATTTACTTCCCGTGATGTAAAATTTTATGCATGATACATGAATATAAAATTTTATAATTTTCTGTGATATTTGGGGGTATATCGGTAGATAATAGTGTAGAGATAGAGATAGACATAGAGCTGCCTTTGTCGTGCTCTTTTCGTATTCACTTTTAAATCCATTAAAAGAAACTTTTTGTTGCAATTAAGTATTTTAAGTTAAACGAATATCGAGTACAGAAATCAAAACAAACGAAAAACTACTTATTATATAAAAAACTATTCAATCATATGCCATTGAAATCGGATCTTTTATTTTTCTGTCTCATAGCAAAAAGAATTATTGATTCTAATTCGGGCGTTCGAAGTCCTGCAATAAATGCCTTTTTTAATTATCTCATTTTCTCTTGACTTCTGGTTATTTTGGCGCCTAACGATGCCATCAATCATAATATCAACTTTCATTTGTCTGTGATCAATACTTAACCCAATTCAACCCAATTGATTGATTTCATTGTTATTATTTGACCAGTGACTCAGTGTCTCTTAACTTTTCTTTTAAATTTTTATACATTTTATGCAAATTTTTCTACGCTAAAAATCTACTTAAATATGCATATAAATCACTTTTATTGTGAACTGTCCAACAATAAACTGTTTTGAATACCATCAATAGCACCGAATAAAGTAAAAGTTGTGTAGTTAAAAATGCGACTATTTAAGCATATTTGCTTTATTCTTTTGGTGTTATTGCAAATTGTAAGCATGTGTATGCAAAAGTCTGAAAAGAACTTAAAAACTATAAAAACACACAGTTAATAATACTTACCCATTTTCAAGCACTGACTAGAATCAAGAAGTTTTTTTTTTTTATTTGGGTTTATTCGGTTTTCCGTGGACCCTCGTCAAATTTGGTTTGTTTCTTTTCGTACTAGTTGCCTTCTATTGTCAGTTGTGTTTATATCAGAGTAGCGAAGTATTCACTCACTGTTCATACATGTATGAATATGTACATTTCATTTTTTAGCCGCTTCTTCTCATACATGTGTGAGAGACTACAAATTATTTTGTGTTTTCTCATTTGTGAATGCGACGATATATTATTTTTCTTTCTATCAATAAGTGAAAAAATGAGAAACACACAAGTGTTCATTTTTGAGTATTTACAATTTTGATAATTTTTCATAAATGAAAAGGTCGTAAAAATATGTGCGTTAAGCATTCGCGTACATAAACGCACATATTTGATAATGCGCAATTGTCGGAGTATGCAGGAAAAAAAATGTTTTTTTTTATTTCTTTTAGAATATATTGCAATATTGTATTTTGAGTTAATATGTACCCACGTGTTTTTACTACATTTTACGGTAAATTGCGATCGTAGGTAGACAATTTTTTCACGTTCATTTATGTGAAATTTTATAAAATTTCAACGTTCATAAATGAACATGTACATTTATGAAAAATAACATTAATGAGAAGTTGCTAATTTATCATTTATCACATTTGAATCAGACTAATAATTCTTGTTGTTCGCATTCATGTATGAAAGTAACCAGAACATTTTTTGTTGTTCGTTTATGAGTGTGAAAAATAAATATAAAATTTTAGATTTCTCATTTATGAAAAATATCATGAATGTTGATTTTTGAATGTTCGTAAACGAAAAATTCTGAACCCTGGTTTATATAGTTCGTGTCATTGCGTTCGTCACTTTCTGTCTGTTTTGCCTGCATCTCTCTCTCCTTTTTTGTCTCTTTTTACCTAATTTGTCGCTCCCTTTTTCATTCGTCTTTTTTTCTAACTAAATCCTTTTACGATCATGCTTGTTGCCCATTTTTGTTTATGTGTGAACCTGTTAGGTTTTTTTTCTCTTTTTTTTTATGTGTGTTTTTTGTTTGTATATTTCCATGTTTTCTAATACATAGTCTCCTTCCTTTGTGCTGTGTATGAAGCAGTTTAGCCGTTGTTTTTATATGTCCTGGTGTACATTTGTTGTTGAATATATGGTTCGCAAAGTTTGATTCTGGAGTTGATTTTGGTTCTCGTAGTTTTTTGTTATAGTCTCTAATGTGTTCCCTAAATCTGTTCTTAATTTTTCGTCCTGTTTGCCCGATGTAACTATAATGGCATGTACAAGTTAATTTGTACACTCCTTGTTTGTCTAGTATATTTGCCTCGGTTGTTTTATTCCGTAGTATTCTGCCTAGGTTGTTTCTTGTTCTGAATCCGGTATTGATGTTGTGTTTTCCAAAGAATTTCGCCAGTTTGTAGGTTGATTTTCCCATATATGTTAATGTAGCCCATTTTTTCCTTTCATTCTCCTGTTCTTTGTTCGTTCTAATTTGTTTCTTGATGTTATCTACGAGACGCTTTTTGTATCCGTTGTTTTCCGCTATGGTGTATATTGTTTCCATTTCCTTCATATACATTTGCCGTGTTAGTGGTGTTCTCTCGAGTCTTGTTATTAACTGCCTGATTGCTGCGTTTTTGTGTTGCTGGGGATGATTTGATGAGTTGTGTATTATTGTGTTCGTTACTGTTGGTTTCCTGTATATTTCATATTCGATTCTGTTCGAGATTATGTTCCTCTTGATCGTTAGGTCTAGATAAATAATTCTCCCCTCCTCCTCTTTTTCCATTGTAAATTTTATGTTCTTGTGTCTTCCATTCAAGTAATCTAATTCAAGTAATCTTGCTCATCGTTATTTCCTTCTAGTATGCATATGATGTCGTCGACATATCTTGCGTAGAATATTACTCCGAAGTTAGTTCTTAATTCCTTTACGTATTCCTCTTTTTTTTATTACGCGCATGTATTGTTTACACACCAACAGCTGATAAACACTTTAAGGGGAGTTTTAAAATGTTCTCTGTTGAATGTAATCGAATCACATTAGAGTGACGCACATAGGTCTGTTCTATTAAAAAAAATCTAGCCATTAATTTTTATCAGTGTATTTAATTACTGGTTCTATTAACCAATTTAAAAATGGATTTATAATAAGTTATTTATCGAATTGGTATTTCTTTAAAAGGTAGGTTAGATGAATAATGTTTATAATACATACAACTTGAAGCAGATCATTGAAAATAGTGCTGAAGTTCTGTGTAGCGATATAAAAATTGTGGCTTTAAATACTCCTATTTTCTTTAGAAATAAATGCAAACATTTGTAAAGAACCTTTTAAAATTAAAAATTATAAATATATATAAAAATTTAAATATATTCATGTACTTAAGGCGAGTTAAACATTTTTCATTTGGCTGTTATTTAGTCTCTCACATAGACAATTTGAGCTGCCCTACTACCACATAACTGAACATTTGTACTTTTTACTATGCGTTTTATTTAAAGTATACTTTTGTGCGCTTCTGTTATCTTTCACAACAAATGTGCTTTTTTAACAAGCAAACATTTTTATTTTGTAAAATATTTTTTTTGTAAATAATTGTTATTTCGAAGTATCGACAATTTTTTGTGGAACGCATACATGTACTCAACCCTGTTTTGTATATACATATCGCACCCTAAATACAAAAGGGTCACAACTCAAATTACTAAAATTTTTAGGAGAGACAAAAAACTTGTTAGTTCATAATACAGAAGCAACACAATACAAAAAATAGACATAGCTGTATTTTTCCAGTTAAAGAAGATAATGATGAAAAGAAATTTTTGCAATTGTTAGAGACTCTGTATTAATCTATGGAAAAAAAGTCAGCTTTGGAAAATTTTGAGTTGTGACCCTTTTGTATTTAGGGTGCGATATATTCAACATGAGGATAACTTAAATGCACGTGCATGTAGTAATTTTATTTGCAATGTAGTTTTAACCCGGAAAAAATGCGAACGGAAAAGGAAGTGTTTGTAAGGAAAAAACGTTTATAATTGTTTGAATAAAAATAGCTCCACTGTATTTTTCAACTGTTTGTCTCAGACTGTCACTATGAAAGATTATATTCTGTTACTATGAAACAGAAATGACAAAAAAACTCGGGTTTTTTTTGCGAAGTTGGTTATGTTAACGAGCATGAGCGAGAAGGATTTAGTTTTGCTCTCACACCTTAAATGCGCTGGCAACTGAATAAAATGTCTACCCAAATATACAAACTCTCAATTTGTGTTTGCATGCATGAGTGTATATTTTTCAACAAAATTATTTTTTTACAACTTTTAAAATATGCCTCAAATAGTTATTCCTTGTTCAATTATTTAACTGTTTGTAAGTGTTGTGAGATATCCGATTATGTGTTGAATGTAAACAACAGCAAAATTGTTATGAATGCAAATCATTAAAATGTCGTTACAGGGTTTTCGAATAATAGCGTTTAGAAGTCATTAGGAGACTTCAGTTTTGGGAACATAATAAAATCCCGTAAGAAAAACTTTCGCAACGTTAAAATACTCGTAAATTTTTAACGCGCTTATGTATAAGCAATTCAAAACTCAATATGTTTAGATGGCATACAAGATCCGAAATTTCACTTAGAACTTAAAAGTTACACAAAAAATCAGAATTCCTCTAGAAAAAATAAAAATCAGTTTAAAAAAATCCAAGCAAATTCTCAAAAAATCTGTAATTCCTTATATATATATATATATATATATATATATATATATATATATATATATATAAATATAAAATCTGTAATATTTTCACTTATAAATAAAAAAAATTATCTTCCATCGTGGACGTCAAAAGAAGTTATTTGGAATCTAGATATTATGTATACTTTTAATAGAATATGACTATGTAAATACTCTGAAAATTCAGTTTTAACTATTCAGACAGACAGAAAAACTTGTGTTGGTTTCCGGTAACTTTTTAGATTTTAAACATTTTTTCTAATTTAGGTTTTATATTTTTATATTATTTCTGCATTATAAAATTCTGTTTACGACAATGTTCATTTGACGACATTTATAACGAGCTCTACACTATTATCCTTTCTGTATCAAAACAAGAAAACGTTTTTCTAATATCAAAAATCGCTGGCACATTTAAAATCGATTACTAAAAAATAAAAGTAAATGAAAACTCATGTTTAACAAAGATTTTGTGTTAAGCTAAACTAGCATGTGCTTGTATGTATAACATATAGTGTTTTAAAAAGTGGAAAGCATTCATTGCCAATAAATTTTACTGCTAAAAAATTCCTTTTAAGAAAATTATAAAAATATCGAAAATTTAATAAAATAGTGTAATATGTCAGAAGCGCCGCAGTAGAAAAAAAGCTTACTGATATCATCAGACATATGTAAATGAACAAAACAGTCTTGTCGACAAGCTATTTTAAAAGACGTTATTTTCTGTTACTGAAAAGAAATGATGACAAACACACTTACAACGTGTTTGTAAAAAAGTTAAGGGATCTACGGTATTTTTAGAATATTGCATACTTTCGGGATAATTTTAAAAGAGTGGAATCTTAATTCTGTACTAAAAGTGATTTGAATTTTTCTTCAAGTCCAGAATATTAAAAACTTGCTTCGCTGCGAAATTAAATAAAGTCATTCTGAGAAAGCAAATATTATCTGATAAAAAATATAAAGATAATTATATACCCTTATTCTTGATCTTAATAAAAAGCTTTAAACCTCAATCTGCTGACTTACATAAGGCCTGGACATCTTCATTTCTTTTTTATGAAGATGTCAACATTTTGGTTTAACTTAGATTTGACTCTCTCTCAAAACAACTTAAAACATTTTGCTTCACATTAATAGTTGGCATCGCAGGGTTTGTAGAGTTATAACGCTCTCGAGATAATTGAATGCCCAAACAAACCTGCATGAAAGATAACAGCGCAAAAGAAACTACATTTGCCTTAATTAATTCTTAAAGCTCCCGGTGGAAAATTGCTCTGGGCAAGTATTGAAGACTCACTTTATGGTGTTTCATTAATAAGCACAACAAAAATAAAAGAAAATTAAATGATGCCAAGGAATCATTAAATATCATTTCATTACTTAATTCTCTTAATACTCTGTTCAAAATTGTAGTATGGAAGTTGCTATAAAGGTGGCATAAAAAGAGGAATGGCAAGAAATAAGCAAAGTCAGGGTTACACAACCAGGAAAAAGTTAAAAACTTTTATTTGATAAAAAAAGACTTCTCAAAACAATTTGAATTGTTTTTACTTTAAAATTGGCTCAAATTGGTTTATTTAGAATCTTTTTCTTGCATTATGTTCTTCGGGGAAAAACAAAAATCTTGTTGCGATATTTAAACAAGCAAAAATTAGCTGCATGTGCTTTACTATAAGTTATTAAAACAGTTTTAAGTAAATACTAAAACTACAACTAATTCCTTTGGATTGACAAGGAACGATCACAGAATGAGTAAAAAACCACAAACATAAATTTAATATTGAAAGTGTTTGGCTGAGCGGTTAAAAACTTCCCATTTAATGTTTTTTTTTTTCTATTTAAAACAGATCAGAAATTTAAACTGTCTACGCAATCTTTCTGACTGAAGCATTTGTTTAAGTCGCGCTGTAAATTATTTCCTTTGCAATTAGGAAATAAGGTAATTTTTTTATATGTGTATGTTTATTCGAAAGACAAATTAATTATAATCATTACTACAATTTATGACTCTTAAAACTGTTGTAAACATGATGTGCTAAGAGTATTTTGTTTGTATTAATGTCTTTTATATTGTCAAGCATAAAGCATGACATTGAAATATTTACGAACAGATGGAATTGCAAGTTTACAGATAAAGTCGTGAATGTAATAAAAAGTAAAGTATTTTAAGTCACCAATCCTTTGACTGTTATTTGATAATTAAAGACCATTACTTGTATCAACTGAGCAGACAAAAATGTTAAGGAAACAAAAACTTAGTGTGTTAACGACTATGGACATAAGCACTATATGTTTAACCTAACTGATGATGCTCTTCTTTACTTAATGCAAATGTTATTTCTAAAATTAAATATTTATAGTAATTCGCAGATAAAAATATTATATATTTAACTTTATTTCAATAAACCTTGGAAAAGTCAAAGATATATGTAAAGAAACAAAATATACTTAAGTAAAGTTTTAAGAGAATAAATGTTTTATTCGAATATAAAATATTCGTTTACTAGAGGAAATACTTTTGGGAAAATTTTTTATTAGTAATGTGTATATCAAACCTAGTTGTCCTCCCAGATATTGTTGTGAAATGATTTAATTATTTTTTAATTAAATGTTTAGAGTAATTCGCAGATAAAAAATCTTTATTAGCTTTTTATTCGAATTAAATTTTTTTTAAATAAATTTTACTCTATTTTAATAAAACTTGGAAAAGCCAAAGATATGTAAAGAAATAAAATATTCTTAATGGAATAAAAAAGAAAATAAAACAAAAAAGAAAAAAAATATATTTATTTACTAGAAGAAAAATTTTGGAAAAAATATTTTAGTTAGGTATGTATATACTAAAGCTAGTTCTTTTGTTTATTTATTAAGCGATATTACTCTTCTACTTTATTAAGCAGATTTAGTATTTAATTTAAAGGCATAGCGGAATAGCATATAAAAAGATAATGGAGGACTTTTAATAAATTAAAATAATCTTTATAAAATTTAACAATTTGAATAATATATATTCCTCGATATTTGAATAACTTTTTAATCAAAAAAATTTATGAGAGAATAAAATAAAATAATATTTATTTGTTGTTATGCAATTATTTGTTCGACCTATTTGTTTACATTATAATTAAGAACACCTTTTCCTTATTAAATTTTACATTTTAAAAATATATGTATTTCAAATATTCGAATAAGTATTAAAAACTTTTTTAATCGAGTAAATCTACGAAAACCGCAACTTTTAAAATACTGACATTAAAACATGTAAATTAATAAGTTTTAATATTTAAAATTATTCGATTAATCGGGTAAACAGCATTTATTTCTTATAGTAAAAATGTTAATAAAAACTGCCTCCAGCAATGTATGATCAGAAACTTTTAAAACAATGTTAAAGCTTAAGCAATTTTAAGGCTTGAAAAAGAAGAACTTTTTATGTATTTTTTGTTAGCTTTTACAGACGTTTATTTGTAAATTATTAAAAATTAAAATCGACTTCCAGATCCTTAATAATTTGCTTTTTTTAAGTTTCCTCTTTCGAAGGAGCTGCTTTACTTTTTCATTTGTTAAAGCCTTTCGTATTACAGACTTTCTTTACAATATTTGAGTAAAAATAACTAAAAAGCATAAACCTCCAAAAAAAGAATTTTCAATACTAAGAAAAAATATACTTGGATATTCTAAAAGTATTTTTTAAATATTCTTCGATTCAATGTTCGCAAAGTACATAATAGCTCTCGTATTTATTTATTTTATTTAAGGTGATTTTACTACCTGTTGTAATAAAGTACCTTTACTTTTGTAATGTAACTGAATTATCTCACGTGTAAATAAAGACTGCTTTTTAATTTAAAAAAAAATTACAAATAGAAAACCCAATACTCAAGATGCAGACGTTACTCGTACCATTTTTTTTCTTAAATACTGTGAAATACCCGGAGCAGTTTGAGAGATTACAACGTTCATTCTCTTTCAATCTAATCTCTGCAAGAACGATACAGTGAGCTAAAATTCTTCTAAATATTAATATCATACAGTTATAGCCACATATTCCCTCTATATTTTCCCGTGCAATTTCACATTGTCAATGTCAGTTACGGTGACTCTTCTGGATTTCCAATGGGGTATGTAACACAACATTCGACTAGACATACATATGTATCATCATCATGTATTTAAAAGCACAAGTAACATGGTGAATGAAACTTATTCATGTATTATAATTTAGTAATCATACACGTTCAACAGTAACCACAATGCGGTTGTAATTATAGAGGCTGCAAACGCATTTGCACACACACACACCCGAGCGTTATGTGAGTATACTGCAACCTCATTAATTTGTATAGCAATATAAGTTGCAATTGCAGTTGTGGGTGTTGTAATATGATTTAAAACTTTAAAGGTCATTTAATATGTAATTCCGAAATGAAATACGGAGATGAAATTTGTATTTCAAACACAATTTCGTATTAATTATGTCTATATGTGTGTTTGTTTTTCAGTGGCAGAAAATGAAGCAGTGGTTAATTTAATACTTATGGCTGCAGTTTTTGCAATTATTTTATTTTTTGTACTCAACATCATTTTAATTATCATTGGACACTTCAGTCATGAATTTTATGTTGAAACTTAATTTTAAAATATTAATTTTTTATGCATGAATAAATGACAGCTGTTAATTCCGCCTCAGTAAGAATATACTAAAAAATATTTACGTTTGACGTTTTAAAAAATCTAAAATTACAGTATTTTTCTTATTGCAATTTTCTACTTAAAACACAAACAACAAAAATCTATTTATTTCGCTTATGGATCGGCACAACCTTTTTTTTTAGCGATTTTTGTATCCATCTAATTAGGGTTCTGAATCCGCTAGGTTGAGCGGATAAAATAAAAAGTTCATGTACAACCTAAAACTTCTGTAATCCCAATCAAGCACATTTCTTTCTTATTCTAGAAGTGACCAAGTTAAATTGTTTGCTTCACTTAAGATATTTACTCATCATTTGAAGGTAAGTTTCTTTCGTAAAAAAGAGAAATAAGAAGTCAAACTCGATCCCGACTTAAGATTATTAACTTTGTTATTAATTGAAGTTTTTTTTAAACCCAACACACTTTATTCCTTTCAACGATAGCCAATAGCTTTAATGCTTTACATATATACGCAAATGATATTCCCTTCGATCCCCTAAAAAAACAGAGTCCTAGGAAGTAATGCGTGCCTTAATAAAGATAACAATTTTAAATTCCACTATCTGGAAAACCCTAAATTTCTTTGACATTATGTTCATTGTTTGCAAATTCACATCATTATCTTATTTTAAATGCACAAGAGTCCTTAAAAATAGATAAGCTTTACATCAGAAGATATCATCTAAGCTGCTAGTTAAAATTTGCTACATTTAACATAATATCGGTCTCAGAAATATTACAGATATCCGAATTAAACTATGTATATATATGCTAGAACCTCGAAATTAAACTGTGAGGTATTCCATCTTACATATTAAATGGAAAATTAGTCGTCTGCAAAAAGTCTTTGTAAGAAAAGGATTTGAAAAAGAATAATACCTCCAATTTTATAGGCACTAAAAATTTTCTGGGTGCAAACGTATCAGACTTTCAGAATAGACTGATAAATTCAGTTGTCCAGACACTTTGGAACATTTTGGCACTAACTGAAGATTGGTTTGAAGGCATCTTCTACTGCTCTATGTTTTTTTTGTACTCAGACCTAAATATCTTAACTGTCTGTCCTTAGTTATGCTATTGAGAAGTAGATGCGAGAATACTTTATTTTCTTTCTTAAACGCTGCTACTTAACTATTCCAGTGAAATAGTCATATTGAGGTCATTGTGATGGCCGACAAACATATTTATTAGTGGTACTTCTTAAAGTCTTTATCCAGTGATCATTCAGTACATTGTAAAAGGTTTCTTTTATCATATCAAGCAGTAGTCACTCACTTTGTGTGATCTTTATTTTTAAAATGAACAATTAATCAATTTTAAATCAGAATCTGTTAGATCGGCCACCAAACAAATATAAGCTTTTACTTTTGTTGTAACTTTAATAAACAAAGAGCATATATTATATCATATTAAATTAAAAATTTCTGACACCAGCCACGTAAAATCCTTCGTGTATGAATTCTCACGTTTATTAAAATTAAAAAAATTACACTTGTTTTTGTTGTTTTTGTTTATAGCCGGGTTTTAAATTACTTTTCAATAGTAGATATTTATGTGCATATTTTTAAATAACAGCTTGTGTATTTGTTTGTGCATACTTTAGATAATCTCTTAACATGCAACACTGCCACCAATGTGCCCTGCTATACATATATGCAACATATTCACTAAACTTTAGATCCTGTATTGACTAAAAGTTTTTCGTTTTATTTTGTTTCCAACATTCTGCATATAAAATTACACTACACATCATTAATTTTTAAACTATATTTGCTGTGTCCTCTTTATTTATTTTTTTATTCAATAATTTATTCATATTTAAGCTTTATGCTCATGAGTTTGCACGAGTTGTTTTTGTAATTTCTCTTTTTGCCCGGAAATCTCAAAGCCGGCGCAGGAAATGCAACAGACACATATTGTGCATACTTGTTATATTTGCTGTGTTAAAAAAGTACTGTGTTAGAATACAATTTTAGAAATTTTCTTCCCAGAAATATCATGAAACAAAAGTATCATCTGTCTGGGTTGAAACAGGTTTTTTTACAAAAACTATTTTCTAGGTTTTGTGGATCATTATTGGCTTTCTGTGGTAACTAGTAAAAATCCTTTTATTTGATCTAAAATATTCTTTCTTAGAATCGTATCAGTGTTTGAAATAAAAACTTCTTCAAACTTAATAGGTTTTATGCTGTTATTGTTATTCGAACAATATAACATTAAACTACTTCTTATCCTTTGATATTGCATTTGCAATTAATGAGTACAAATTTAAATAAAAAATCGTTTTATGTTTGTGCCCTCTGTTATCACAAAACTTTATTGAATGGGTTCCTTTTTATAGAAAATAACAGTCATACGCTGCAAGTATTAAATAAGTAACTTTTTAGAGATTTGATGTAGAAGTTCATCTCTATCAAAACAATAAACTCTGCCATTTGTGTACAAAAAAGCACAAAAAGAAACATTAATTACGTAAAATAAATGTTTGCTTAATAAATTGCCTGTAAATTATATTTGTCATATCGGCTTAAAATGGGAGTTTTAATAAGGACAAGTGTATTTGCTTGTGCGCTCACAGAGGTCCACATGTGTGTTCGTGTCTTGCATGGAATACCTTAAAATCATTTTCCCCTTCCTTTTTGAGCTATTTTTTTTTTATTTTTCATCAAATAAGAAATAAAAAAATTAAAACGATGAGTTTTAGAAGAATAAAAATAAATTTATAAATTTTCCTATAAAACTTTTTCATGCTTTATAATTCTTTAAGAGTACACAGTCCTACATAGACTTACACACACGTACATACAACAGTGAAAGAATGAAATTTAAGCAAAATCAAAGAGAATACAGAAGACAGTTTAAATTATTTAAACACGCAGTTAAAACGGGAACAGTAAAGGAAAAATGAAGGAAATCTACTTTAGCGCTGACAACTTATGATGTGGATATATGATCCAAGTAAACGCATGAAAATGCATAATAATATATTCAAACATAATAGTTCTTTTATTTATACAAATTAACTTCTTAGAGTCGTTGTTGACTTGGCATGTGTGAAGTTTTTTCTACTTATGTCGCAGAGTGGTTGGTAATGCTCAGAAATTAAAAGCGAAGACGTATAACCACAACCTTTATTTATTGTATGAATACTACTGTTAAAGGCAAAAAAAGGCCCCTGATAAGGGCTGCTTATTTTGCAGTTAGCTCAAACAATGTTTGCAATAAATACTAAATGTTAAGCATTTTGTTTAAAATTTACCTTTGTAAAAATGTTCCTACCCAAAGGCTATTTGTTTGAGTTCGAAAATATAACGACAGATTATACTTGTGTTTACGTACACGATTATACATAAAGTTATTGCCATTTTTTGCCTTACCAATGTTCGTATTTGCCTTTAAAAGAGTGAGATTGAAAAGAAATAATCAGACATTTTTTAAATATCTCAATAACAGCAATTTAAATATTTCATTACCTAAACTTGGATAGAAAACGAGACGATATTTTTATTCGTTAATACCACAAAAAAATGAAGAAAAATTAAACATACATTATGCATTTCCGCTTAAAGCAAAATCTGGACCTTGATGTAAGCGAGGTAAAAAGTCCTTACTCGCTAATTTGTTTGATAGTGACTTCTAAACATCGTAAGAAGCGTTTGACTTTCTACCAGGTCTGTTTCGATTACTGTTTTTATTAGAAAAATATCACACAGTTATCCAAATAATAATGAATGAAAATGAAGAAAAATTAAACATACATTATGCATTGCCGCTTAAAGCAAAATCTGGACCTTGATGTAAGCGAGGTAAAAAGTCCTTACTCGCTAATTTGTTTGATAGTGACTTCTAAACATCGTAAGAAGCGTTTGACTTTCTGCCAGGTCTGTTTCGATTACTGTTTTTATTAGAAAAATATCACACAGTTATCCAAATAATAATAATACTACTAATATTATTCAAATATATTTTTATTCGCTAAACGTAAAATTTAATACACTTAATATTTTTAAATTTTTGTTAAGAGCACTTACACGAATATTCCTTAGAATTTTGTTTCTTAACGGTATAATTATTTTCTTTTGCCAAAATACAATTATTTATTTTGTTTTTTTTTTCCGCTCGGACCAGTACTCAGGGGATGACCCCTACTCATGCAGTGCATTGTACCAGAACTAGGAAATCACATGATCCTAATTCGAATGATAATTACTAAATACATTAAACGTCCCTTTATTATCTTATTTGATAATAAGTATATATAAGTATTTGCTTCTTTATTATGTACATAATGATAGATAATTTTTTATATAAAATTGTAGAAAATTAGAAGTTATTTTTTAGTTAACCAAATAAACATATTTTGCTTTAATTTAAAAGTTTGTTTAAAAATATGCATATGAATTCGTTCAGATCCTAAATTTAATGTAAAACTAATGAATGGTGAAATGTTTTCAGTCTCACTTCTTGTATGTATTTTTGTATTTTTCTTGCATGACATTTATTACCACTACACAACTTCTACATTTATACACATCTCAATATTTGTGTAAAAACAAAACAAATATTTTTCGAGGATTTTCGTGAACAGAAGCAGAAGCTTAAAAGCAAATGATTGAAAGACTTGAGGCATCATCAACATATATTTCTAAGTAAAGTGTAACTTCTTTGCATGTACGCCTTGTTATGAAAGAGTTTCAGGAATCTATACGTCCATGCAGGCAGTCCATGTTACACGTTTTATAATTTCTAAGTGGTATGTGAGTTTTGCTGGAGAATTAGCACGTTCAAATACTCGTTTTTGTATGTTCGTCATTTAGAAAGTAACCCATTTATGAATTAAGGCAACACAGCCTAAGCTGGAAAAGCAAAAATGATCAGTATTTAAACAAAGTAAAATTTAATAGGAATTTTGTGGATTTGGCTTGCAAAAATTGATCGTACCAAACAAACATACCGATAACAGTATTTCATTTCCAAATTCAATCAACTTAATGCCCATTTTTGTGCTTTGAAAAAACAGGTTTCTTCTCAAATAAAAATATCGATTTGTAAGAAGATGAAAATGATATTTCCTAGATTTCCTAGAGAATAATATACTTAAATAGAATTGCAAATAATTCGAATAATATTTGGTGAATAAATTTTATAAGATGCATTTTGGTCGAAGAGAAGAAACTAAAAAAATACATTAAAATTAAGAAGTATGTATAAGATTTTTTAAACTGTTAATATTTGAATAATATTAAAGACCGTAGCATAACATAAAAAGTTATTTTATTTGAAAACTCTTTTCATATTTCAAATACGAATAAAAATTTGGTCGAATAGTCCAATAGATTATTACATGGATTTTTAATGAATATAATATTGTTATTTTAAAATATATAAGAAACAATTTTAAATATATTTAAAAACTAATTTGTACCCAAATGCTTTCAAAACTAAACAAAATGGTTAATTTTTATTCCAATTAATTTTATAATTATGGATGCTTTTAAGCACTATATTAATTGGAAATAAAAGTATTCGTGTAATGTTTAAACATTTGTAAAGGGCATTAAACAATATGTCTAAATGCTCTAAATCAAATACAAATTCAATAGAAAAATGTTTTAATCAGATAAAAACAATTATATGATCAATATTTTACGAGTTGCTAAATGTTTTCCACAAAAGCTTGTGTATAATAAAAACTAATTTTCTGTTTGTAACAGCTGTCTTGTTTTAAAATTGTCAAAATTTTGTCGAATAAGTTTTTGTCTTAACTAGAAAAGTTTTTTATAACTAAGAGTAAGAGTAACATTTATTTAAATTCTTGTCTAGTAAATTAATGCTAAAAAGCTTGATTGTCATGCACCACTTTATATTTCCTTTGCCTTTTTCGTGTCTCTGGTGTACTATGAGCATTATATTTAAATATATAGTATAAGTGCGTTGTTTTTTAGTTGTAAGGCTTCTCAGGTAAATTTATTCATTTTATAGGTTTAAATTATACTCTTAAGTCTTTAAGGGATTTAAATAATGACAAATAGAGTATAGAGTTTAAGAACACAAACATATGGTGGACATCGTACAGAGGAAAACTTAGTAAAGGTTATTGTGAAATATTATTTACGAGAATCTTAACATAAGAAGTTATAAAATTTTAAATAGTTCACACATTGTTGGCAATTTTGAATAAAATAACAAGTGTACAATTTTTTGTTTGTTTTAACAGTCTACGGGGCATTTAACTTTAAATGCTTTGTTTAGATTTGACATCTATATAATTCTGATAATAAAAATAAAACAATAAATTAATAAATAAATAGTAACTATTGATGTATTAATGTAAGTTCGATATTTTAAAAACTTTTCCCAAAAAATAACCCTGCGTGAAGTGACCCATAACTTGTGAGGCTTTATTTGTATTTTGCTTGTGCTGTTTTTGTTTTTTGCTTTTCGCTTTTGTAAGGATTTATTTTCCTTTTATTTTTGTGAAAGGATTTTTAAATAATGATGAAATAACATTTTGTTGGACATTTGGCACGTTCCAAAAGTACTCGTAAATAAAGTATTTTATTGCTTTTAGTCTTTTCACAGTTTTTCTTGCTTTTATTTGAACTGGCTTTCGTCAGATCTGCTTATATTATTGATATTTGCTGACATTATATTCGCTGTTGTTTCTGTTATTATTCTCGACAAGACGGAAATGAACTTCAGTTTTTTTCTTGTTGCTATTCCTGGTCATACACTACTACTCTAATAAATTATTTTTCTTGCTGTGTGGTTTATTTCCTGACTACCTTTAAACTTTTCTCGAATGTAAGAATAAACAGAAATTAAACAATAAAAAAATCCTGTTTTATGTGGCAAAAAATAAAGCGTATTTATTTGCAAGTTACTTTTTTAAGGATAATTATTTTAAAGAAAATTCTTTTATAAATTTATAGAATTTAATTTTTTCCAAGATTTCTTTTTATTTTTTAATTTAAATTTGTTTTGTGCTAAAATAAAAGTACATGTACGCTGTTTACCATCCAAACGCGCAAGATAAAAACTAATTTTACAACAACAAACATACATGTTGTTTACCATCTGCGTAGTTTTCTAAGAAACCCCTTTTTACAAAAGTCAACAACAAATGTATTGAAATAAATCCCAAGCAGAAACCTTATCAGCATAAAAACAAAAACAACTATACACGCAGAGATACAGGCGCCTATACATCGAATAAACAACATACAACAACAAAATGCGATACAATGGGAGTAGAAGGTTCTTGAATCTGCTAGACTTTAAATGGACAACTATAAATAGGGAAATGTCTGAGTGGATAGTCAATCAGTGTAAAATTAAACCTCATCGAGTAAAGACGTGCATTTTAAGTGAATTGTACAGTAGTGCCAACTTTGTGTAGTTAAAGTTAATAAAATTGTTATTAATTTAAAAATTCTAAAAACTGGTGTTATTTATTTTGCAATAAAAAACTCACAGCAAAACGTTTATAAAAGGTATAAACGTAACAATATAAACGATAGTTACTACATAAAATGCCAAATTCCAAACAGATTGTAATGAAGTCTAATTATTGAAATACTTTGGTACTTACTAAAAGGTACCCATTTATTTTTATATAAAAAACCAAAAATAGACCAAACGCATATAAACAGCAACATATTTGTACTTTAAAGATGTTTTTGTTATTTATTTTTTAGTTTTGTTAGGTTTGTTGATCTTGTTGTTAATTTTGTTTTTATTTAGTTATTTGCTCTTGTGCTTCTTTGTTGCATATTTTTACAATAAAACGTCTGCTTTGGTTTTTCCTAGTTTTTTTTGTTTGCTTTGTTTAGTCATGGACAGATATTAGCAAAAATAAAAAAACATTCCAAAGTTTGTTGGCCCAAGTTTGAGGTTATCAACTTTTATTTCATTTGCCATTTTTGCATGTTTTACAGTTACTGCTTGATTTGTATGGATTTTATATTTCAGCATTTGCAATCGTATGTTTGTTTGTTGGAAGGGTAGTAAGTTTCCATTTGTGTTTGTACATTTTGTTGCATGTTAAATCAACTTCAGCACTTGCAGGTGAATTTTTAACTTTCTGTTTTTACTTTTTTAGATTTTTGTAAATATCAGTATTTACTAGTGAGTTTGTTTACTCAAATATAGTTATGGGCTCAACTTCTGTAAATATTTTTCCAATTTGTGAGTAATTTTTTTTTTGCTCTATTGCAGGAAATTGTTTTAAATGAATTTTTACTTGCTTTTATTTTTTGGTATTTTCACATTCAAATCTTATGGAATACGGCTAAAAACCTAAAGGATATTGGCCCTAAAATAGAGAGAGCGAGAGAGAGAGATAAGCTTTCAAGGATAAATTTTTATTATTAAATATTAGAGTTTTGCGTTTTATTTGGAAAGTTTGAATAAAATGAAATGTTGCTAATTATTAAAAGAATTATTAATTTTAAATAGTTTTAATTAGAGCAGAGAAAGTGAGATGCACCTATATTGTAGATATTTTATATTTCTTGTTTTTTTCATATTTTTAACTTGGTTAAAAATGAAATTTGTTTTAAGTTATCTTTTCATAGCTGAAAGACATTTTTGAAAACGCAATTTTTTATTAAAAAAAAAATTCTTTTTGCTAAAGTTATGTTTTAAAAAATGTAGACAATATTTATTTAAAATGTATTTTTTAAGATTTTTTTATTATAGATGACGTTTTTTACTTGTCATGGTATAATTTTTACAAACGACTTTTGTATTACAATTTTATTTAGATTACTTTTTTAATTAGAATTTTTTCAAAAAACACATTATCAAAGAGTTTGATGTTGTTAAAATATAAAAGGAACTATTTAAAAAAGGCCTTAACGCAATTTTTTAATAAACATATTATAGTAGTTTTTTTATTTTGCAAAATTGCACAAATATACTGTTTGCAATAGTATTTTTTAAAGATACTCTTTAAATGGACGTCAAGAAGCTCAAATAATCGGTACAGTTTTAAAATGTATCTGTTTAAAAAAAGCAAACTCCTTTGAAGGCTCTTATTTCTGAAATAACTTTGTAAAAGTATTAGTTTGTTGTCATTTATTAGTTTTGTTGTCATTTTAAAATTGTATTTTTTAAGTTTTTTAACATCTTACGAATAGTTTAATTAGAACTTATTTAGAGAACTACGAAACTTAAAAATACTTTTATCCATAACTTTTAAAAATAGTCTTAAGTTATGTTTACTTATGGCAGGATTCTAGTTTGATTTTTCAGATTTATTCTGTTTTTATTATTTACTTTCTAAATAATACTAATTTATTTAGTTTATTATCTTATTTTATTTTCTTAAATAATTTTAAGCATATGAGATGTTTATTTAAGCTGCTGTTCATTGTGTCGAACATTTTCTAAAAAGTAGTTTTCATGACAACAGAATTTTATTTTACCGAAAATGTTATAAAATAATATTTTTTATACACTAAAACAATTAGAGCTGCACTGACGCGTAAAAACTCCTAAAATTTACAATTTAAGTTTTCCACACAAAAAAATTAGTAAAAGAAAGTCATAAACCAAAATAAAGCTAGGAAAAGCTTATAAAATTATATTTCAATATGCCATTAAGCTCCTTTGGGTTTTTATGAACTTTTTTATTTTCGTTCATATTATTATTATTTTAGTAAATTTTAACGAGCATGTTAGAAAAAATAACCAAAAAATGTAACTGACACAAAGGACTTAAAATAAAAGAGCAACAAAATGCTTTTCTATATGACGCCGAATATTTTTTTAAACAAGAATTTGTGTTGTGTGTGTGTGAGTGCGAATTGTTAAGTACAATTTTATGTCAGCTTAGTTTGTTCAAAAAATGAACTGTTATTTTACTGTTGCCATTTATTTGAGCTCTGATTACACGTTGCATAATTTTAGGCGCCGTAGGTGTTATTCATGTTCGTTAGTACATTAAATAAATAACATTAATAAATAAGAAGCACATTTTGACAGAGTTAGTTTTGTGTAAATATGTACAAAAGCCTGTAATATAGGTAAAATTTACAAGCTTTTGCCCTAATATAGATAAAATTATGTTAAGCAATAAATTTAGTGTTATTTTAATTTTTTTTTAATGGAATTTTTTTATCTCTTCGAAATCTCTTTTAAAACTTTCCGGCCAAGTTACAGCAATATTTCGAAAAGCTATGCTTTTTGCTTACTATTTCTGTGTTGATAATAATACCCAGAAGTTGTACAGTAAAAAGTTTGGTAGATGAAAATTTGAATGTTCTGTAGTTTCTAAACGAATTGAAACTTCACAGGGTTATTTTGTCGAGTTTAAAATTTATATGACAATATTATATTGCTTACAGCACGGTTTCAAAGAGACACACTTTAAAAATATACCAAACTAAAACAGTTGCCAAAAATTCTGATTTTTCTTGCATCCTAAAAATTTTTAATCCAATAGTTCTTGTCAAGCTAAATATCTTTGCAGGAGAAAAGGTATTGGCTCCTCCAGAACAAGGAGAAGAAACACATTTTAATCTTTTTAAAGTATAATTTAAAATGTTTACATTGTTTCAAAAACTATTTTCTTATAAAAGAACTTACAAATTTAAATTCCAATCATAAAAATATTCGACGCATAGACTACAGAAATAGACAGATCAAACGGAATCAAAAGACTATCGGGTTTTAAGGCAAACACAAAAAAAAGGAGGAAGAAACTCCTTTTTGGAAATTTGGTAACTTTTATTGTATTACATTCTATCAACTTCAACAATCGGCCTAGTTCACAAACTACAGAATTACTTCCAATTTCTCTATGAAATTCTCCAACTTTTTCGCGTTTCCTCGTATGTCTTTCTAAATATATTCGTGACAAGTTTTTTTCTCTTGATCGTATTTCGGTGTTAATGTAATTAATTCAAGTATCATAAACTGATGTCAAAATCGTGCCTGTCTTTTCCTGCTTGAAATTGTTAATAGTCATATAGTTGGGCTTTTCTTAAGCAGCATTGTGCAGTATTTTATTATTGTTAACAAAGGTATATATTTTTCATACTAAAAGACCGTTATCTTTATAAATATTTGCGATTAATTCCGAACTTAATAATAAATTTAATTGAGATATTTCAGAAAATGTACATTCTTTAAAACTCAATTAAAACAAGTTAAAAATATATCATTTATTCAAATTTTTTTAACTTCTCAATTTTTTTGTGAGACGGCTGGAAGCATCCTTGTAAGAAATAATATATTATTTAGTGAAAACTATACTCGCAAATTTCTTTAGTTATATAAATAACACAGTTTTACAAGCCTTTGTGCAAAAATTCTTTTTCCTTTGCGTATACTTAATTAAAATATGCTTAATATTCATCATACAATTCCCTTCACTTTTAAAAATGAGTCTCAAGCACATTTTATTTCTTTATTTTTGTCGCTGTTTGTATTATGAAGGGCTTTCTCTCCTTTTGCTTTCTTAGTATGAAAGCTAAGGAAAATATGTTAAGAAATAAAAATAGAAAATAATTGGACAAGGTCGTTTGTAAATACATGTGCTTTTTGTTCCAACTGCATTGCATTTATATCACGAAAAATTGCAAAATATTAAGTTTTAAAAGTCATAATTAAATATTTTCTTTAAATTAGAAGTGTATGAAACCTTAGTCTATCTTTGTAAATTATAAATCTGTGGTAGATATTAAAATGCATATTATAAACATATATCCGTAACAACAACCGCTAAAAGTGTTGTAGAGTAGCCGTCGTTATTGCAGAGTTCTCTAAAGCCGAATAAAGGGAAAAATACCAGTCTCGAATAATAATTCTGTGTGAAGTTTTCCCTGCATTAGGATAGTCGGCAATATGGATAAGACACCTACATAGTAAATACAATATAACAACAGTGAGTGCCAGTCGTCGCTGAGTCGATTAAAAAGGCCTGGTTAGTAAAACAAGAAATCGTGAGTTCTAGTCTCTGTAGCTGCTATCTCATATGTATTAACATGTCATCATTACTTTATCGCACCCAATTGCTTTAGTTAAGGCCACAGAGATACTTTTATGAGAAAAAATCTAAGATTTTGTTTTCTCATGATAAAGTGTCAAATAACACAATATTGCGCTTAATAAGTAAGTTATTCAGTTGAGCTTTTCTTTTTTTCTACATTTTTGTTAGTTTTCACATTTATATATATATATATATATATATATATATATATATATATATATATATATATAGTATTAAATAATAATAAGTACATAACATCAATAATATTTTATGCAGGAACATGTTTTCCTGCATGTTTTATTTTTACACTCAAGTTTATTTTCCTCCCACTAGATAATACAATTACATAAGTTTTATATCTTTATGAAAATAATAATAAATTTACTTTCATTTTCTTGCATTATGCATTTTGCGTATGAAAATATGTGCGAATATTTCTATCATAGATTTAATTACTGCTCTCGAAGCAGTCATCGTCCCTGCTCTAAGTCAGTTGAACACACTTCTTTTAAAATTAAAAGTAAGAAATTGTAGTATTATTTTAAAACAATTAATTTCAAAGCTAAGTAAACTTGAAAAATTAAGTGATGTTGAAAATCTAAACGAGACAGTTCGAAATTAAAATTTTAGTTGGTCTATAAAAATGTCGGCATCCCAGAAATTCAAGATATAATATATCTCCAGTTCGAGACAGAGAAACCTTCGTGTTCTCTTCATCTTTATTGTAAATCTTTCGTGTTTTGGAACCGTTGCTTTATAAAGTTATTCCATTCGCTGAAGGCATTGGTACGAGGGTGGGCCAACAATCCCTACCTTTTAACTGAAATGGCAGCACTGCTCCCAGGTACCAGACTACCTCTCGTTTGAAAAATAGAAAAAAATGAATTTCGTGCCGTTTGGTACCGCTGATTGGTTCCCGGTGTGCTATGAAATAATGAATTTTTGTACGAGTCATGGATTTATGTTAATCGAACTTTGTGAGGTCTTAAAAATTAAAAATAAAGTCTTACGAGTTCCAACCAGCGATGCTTCACTTTCTTCCTGCCTTCGGTGGGTTTTAAATCCATTCTGGGCTTAATTTGTGTTACAGGGTTATACCTATTACTAACGAGTTTTTTTTACCCAGGAAAACGGTGGATCTGCAATTTTTCTGGGTAAAACCAAACTCGTTAGTAATAGTTATAACCCTGCAATGCGACTTAAGCCCAAAGTGGAGTTAAAATGGTTGCCAAAATTACAAAAGGCAGTCATGAAACAAAAATTGTTGCTTCTATGTTAAAAGACGGATAAGTTATAGTTGCGAAAATGTTTTAAGTGGATGTTACAGCTGGTAAACTTTTAGAGACAATAAAAATAAAATTCAACAAAAATTATTGCGGAATTTTCTTATGCTCAGTTCTATGAAGTAATATATAGTTTTTTTATTTAATTAGTTTTCAGATTGGCCTTTAATAAAAACTTCAGTCAATTTTATCATTAATTCAAAAATAAATATAAGTTATATAATCAATCAATTATATATTTAATAAGAGAAGGAGGAAGAAGAAGAATTTTCTAAATAAATGTTGAATCAACCAAAAATTTGATAAAATTTCGATCTAAAAGCAAATAAAACCCTTAATATATGCCAACAATTTTTTCAGAGTACAAGATCGAGAAAGCATAGTAAGAACAATCATCATCTAAGTTGCATATATAGCATTTTTCGTGCTTTAATTCTTTCGTATCCAACTTAACCCAATTAAAATAATAATGTGCAGCAAGTTTAAATATAGAAAAAGAAAGCTGATAACTGTACTATCGCAATTATTAAAATTTTGAAATAATAAATGCAGAAGACTTATATCTTAATACAACTGAAACAAAGGAAAATAGGCGTAAGAATTTTCAAGCAGAACTTGGCAGGTTAAAATTTTATTTTTTTTTTTTTTTTTTTTTTTGCATCATAATATTATTTATTGAATCTTCTAAATTAATAGAACTAACAATAAGTAGATAAATCTTAAATCTAAAAGTAAAAATTATCTTTATGTCTAGCCAATGCCAGCCAAAAAGTTTTAGTTAACAAGAAATAAAAAGTAAAAAGGAAAACACTATAAATTACTTATACTAATAGCCCTAACGTCTCTCCTCTTCAGACGATTGTAGCCTCTATCATTTAATATATCACGTGCCAAAATATTTGGATGAAATTCCAGTTTTCTCAAATATTTGGATGCGTACTTCTGTATTTCCTCTCTTACAGAGGGCACTTTCAAATCCTTGTGAATGTTTGAGTTTTTCACATACCATGGGGCAGCAGTTATGAGTCTGAGGATTTTGTTCTGGCTTCTTTGTATCCGTTCGACATTTGACACTGAGGCAGTGCCCCACATTTGAATTCCATAGCTCCATATTGGCTTTAGAATAGACTTGTAGATCAAAAGTTTGCAGTCCAGACTGAGAACAGAATTCCGACCAATTAGCCAGTTTAATTGAGCAGTTTTAAGTCTTATTTGCATAAGTTTAGCTTCTATGTGGTGCTTCCATGTTAGACGCCTGTCAAGGTGCATACCGAGGTACTTGACGACCGAACGTTGAGGTATTGTTTGATTATTTATTGTGATAGGTGGGCATGTACTCCTGCGTAATGTAAAAGTAATATGAATGCACTTCTGCTCATTAATTTTTATTCGCCATTTTCTTAACCATTTTTCGACTTGGAACACATGACTTTGAAGACGTAGTGAAGCTTCGTGTGGGTCTGCATGAACACAAAGCAGGGCAGTATCATCAGCAAATGTTGAAACGTGAACGTCATCCCGTGTAGGCATATCTGAGGTATATAATAAATACAAAATCGGACCCAAGATGCTCCCTTGAGGAACTCCGGCTCTAATTGGCTGTGGTGGGCTCAAAAACTCCTCGTGCTTTACAACAAATAAACGGCTACTCAAGTAGCTTTCCAGTAATGTGGAAATATTTTGAGGCAAATTCTGCCTTAGTTTATGAATTAAGCCCTCGTGCCAAACTTTATCGAAGGCCTGGGAAACATCAATAAAGAGAGCAGAACAGTAATGTTTATTTTCAAAGGTTTGTTTAACAGCATTAACAAGTCTATGCGTTTGCTCTATTGTGCTATGCTTTTTCCTAAATCCAAACTGGTGATCCGGTATACACTTTTTTTCGATCAATATGGGATACATTCTATTTACTAAAAGTTTCTCGAACAGTTTAGATAAATTGGACAGCAAGCTTATTGGCCTGTAAGAATCTATTTTAGAATGATCCTTGCCCGGCTTGGGAATCATTATCACCTTCGAAATCTTCCACTTCTGAGGGTAAAAACTGAGGCGCAAAATGGCGTTATATATAAACAATAAGATTCTCACCGCTACATTTGGTAGCTCCAGAAGCATCCTATTACTAACTTTATCAATACCAGGTGATTTTTTAAGTTTTAAGCCGGCGATAGCCTTTCTCAACTCTTGTACTTCCAGTCTCAAAGGCACAGCTTCTATAGGTGTTATTTCAGGTAACACTATAGGGTCTGTCGATAAATTAGAAGAAAATACTTTTAGGAGGTGGTTGGAAAACAGATAAGCTTTTTCCTCGTTGCTTCTTGCCCAATCACCGCTTGGGGTACGCAGTGGCGACTGGCGTAAAGTTGGTCGCTTAATGTTTTTTGTTGCGCGCCACAGAGAGTAGTCTGAATGCGAGGTTGCATCAAGATTCTCCAAGTATTTGTTAAGTGAAGCAATTCTTTGCACTTCAAGTAAATCACGAAGCTGTTTGGTACACTCTTTCAGCCTGTTTCTTAGTTGGGGTGATCTACACGCCTGCCACTCTCTACGGATTCTCCTTTTCTCTAGGAGGAGTTGTTGTACATCTACTGAATATATTTTGCTGTATCTTTTTATCGGAGCATTTGTGGTTGCGTGAACTGTGGCTAGTCTGATTTCTTCATTAAAGTCGTCAATAGCTTTTTCCACTTCTCCTGAAGTACGCAGCGGTATATTTTCCGAACAATGAGAGCTTAGATATTTTCTAAATTTAAGCTAATTAATATGAGTCTTAGTTGCCAATGCAGATCGATTTTCAGAATCCAACGGGTTCCATAACGTAACAATAGAAGGTGTGTGGTCGGAGGATAAGTCTAATGAAGACTCTACATTCGTAAACTCACCTGGTACATTTTTTGCGACTCCAAAGTCAATGACGTCAGGGATTTTTTGCCTGTCGGTGGGCCAATAAGTTGGCCTTCCGCTAGAAATTACAGTTAGCTTTAGCCTCGAAATTACATTAAACAATGTGCGACCCTTCGGGGTTGTCAGACGTGAGCCCCAGTGGATATGCTTCGCGTTATAGTCGCCAGCAGCCAAAAAGTGAGGACCTAAAGATTTATAGAACCCGCAAAATTGATCCTCTGTGATTGGAAAACTCGGTGGACAATACACAGACGAAATCACTAAATTGCTATTGTTCTCTAAAAGACAAATAGTTGTCGCTTGTAAATATCCCGAGCAAAATTCGTCCATTACATGGTGTTTGAGTCGGGCCTTCACTAGGATAGCTGACCCGCCACAAGCTCTTCCACGAGGGTCCTTGGTGTCATAAAAGGTATAACCATTAATTTTAAAAATACTCCTGGCTGTTAGATGGGTTTCGGAAATTAGCATTACGTCAATATTCTGTACCTTAATGAATAGTTCAAGCTCGTTCTTATGTGAGCGGATGCCGTTGGCGTTCCAAAAACATACTCTTAGGCAGTTCATGGTTTATTGACGGCTGCCCTTAATAATTCGGACTGCATCTGCAGCATTTGCATCATCTGTTGCATCATAACTGTAATGTTGTTGGTGAAATTATTTACCGTTTGAACTAATGTCTCTATAGTTGCCTCGAGACTAGTTGTGTTACGTGAAACTGGGACCTCCTCCCTAGGCTTGAAACTAGTATTTGCTGTGGACGTGTTTTGAGTAGAGCCATGTCTGGACTTCAAAATGTTGGCATACGAGAATTGGCGACCTAAGGATGCGACCGGCTGAGGTTGGCTTAACTGGGGAAAATTTTGCTCTGTTGCAATTTTGGTTTGGGTAGTAATAGCAATAGAAGGGCTGGCTTTTATTATTTTACGGTTGGCCAAGTAGACTCGGCATCCTCTGTAGTTTGCTGTATGATTTTCACCGCAGTTACCACATTTTCTAATTGACGCATTGTTTTTTGGCTTGTTACATTGTGCCGTGGCATGAAGCTCGCCACACACCACACATACGGGAGTCAATTTGCAGTATCTTTTGGTATGACCAAATTCCTGGCAGTTTATGCATTGGGCTGGGCCAGACCGTTTGAGAGGCTCTTCTACAGTCACCTTACGATGTAAAACGTATTTTACGTTATAAATAGGGTGAATTTCATTTTTCTTCAATCTAATATCACCAGGTTCCAATTCGACATGAAATATTGGTTGAGGTACACGTTCCCGATTGTTTATGTTGAACACATTTTTAATTTTAAAACCGCTTCCCTGTAAGAATCCTTTGACGTCCTCAGGATCAACACATGGGTCAATCCCCTTAATAACGACCTGCAGTCCCTTGCTACTTTTCAACTGGTAGGTGTAAAAATTTTTTTTAGCTTTGTCAAATTCCGAAACCAATTTGCGGTAATCATTTTCGTTTTGCACCTGGATTTTCGTTTGGTTGATATTACCCTGCTTGATGGGTATAACGTAGAAAGCGTCTGCTCCAATCAATGAAATTAAACTCTTTACCAGTTCGTTTGAATTCTTTTCTCTCAAGAAAAGAGGAGGGGGTTTGAATGACCTGGGAGGTGTTGTAGTTTCGATGACTTCACTATCCAAAATTGAAAAGCGGTTTTTAGAAGCCGTGCCATCAGTTCCAGAATCCCTGGGAAATTTTGAGGTCAATTCAACTCTAGACGATTTAGGGCTGCGTTTGCGCTTTGTGACTGTTATATAGCGGTCCATTCCTGTTTGAATTTTATATGGCTCGTCACAGGTAGTTGCTGGAGTTATTTGGGGTAACGCTTCCGTCGAAGCCTTATTTCCGCTATTAATTGCTGTTTTTCCTAGTGAAGATATCACCGTAGAACTTGTTTCATTCGGTAAAATTATATCATTCAATGAATGAGTACGAGAACGAAATACCGGTTTCGCGGTTAAATATAAATTATTACTAATACTAGGCTTATTAATTTCTGGCTCTTCAGCGGTTAATGTAATATAAGCATTTCTGGCCTTTACATTTGCTTTATTGCTTTCACTTGGATGACTCATCCACTAAGAATGTCAATGAAATGAACAAATATAAGTATAAAATTCAAGCCTTCTATGCGCTTCTCAAGAAGGTAACGTATATCGGTTTCTTTAAAGACAAAAGTTTTCCTTCTCTTTTCAAATGCTATCTGTCACACACAATCGTTCGAAAAAAAAACACTTATAAACAACTTATTGCGGATTTGCCGTACACGAGAAAATACAACCACTCGCACCGGCGTCACTTTCACTAATGAAGGTTAAAATAAAACATTTAATTTTTAATGAGATAGATCTAAATAACACTAATGAACACTACATACTAAAGGCAAATAGAAAGGTGCCTCTGTAGGCTAGTAGATAGTGTACTAGCTTGTCAGTATGGGGGTTGTAGGTTCGATTCCCAACGAAGACCTTGGTTTTTTCACTACAAAAATAAAAATTGACTGTCGGTGGTGCTGCTCAGCGATGAAGGCATAGTCACTGGTCGCTGTGCTGTCTTATATACGGCAGTTAATTTCCGACTATCCTTCTGCTTTCACCACCTGCTTCATCTATCTATCCCTTTCCTAAAGAATGTAGCACGGTACTTGACTAAATAGGCATTGTTGCCTGAAGTGCCACTTCTCTTAAAAAAAAAATTCTAAAAATTTTAAAATTTGAAGTTATGTCGCTGTTGCTGGAAAGGGTTGATTTTTGCTGTATATGCTGTGAATACTAACAAATATTTTTAACCGCCAGTCACTCACAAAACATGAGTTATGAAGGTATGTTATGTATTTATCATACTTTTCACTTTTTCATATTATTTTTTTATAATTTTAAATACAATTATGATTTCTGAAATTTATTTTAAAATTACAGTAGTCTTTAAAACATGAAAATTATAAAGTTATTTGCCATTTGCCATGTTTTGTCATTACCTTTAATGGGAGCCAACCAACACTCGTATAAAAAGCTTACAGATATGTATACACACATACATAAATTCGCAAGTGTGTGCATGTGTTTACACTCCTAAATATTGATATTTAAATACTTATAGCAAATGTTATGATGATATTTTTATGAATACATTACAAAAGTAGTTATGAATATATATTTATAACATAATTTCATTCTTATTAAGGATAATCTATTTTGGATTATAACCGTTTAAGTTTTAGTTGATTGGTTGAAATTATTTCAGTTTATTTGCTTAATGCTATTATTTTATACTTTAAATGCTTTAATGGTCTTTATTAAATACTATCTAAATATCTGGTTATAAGTAAATTGCAGACAACTTGTAAGATATTTTAAACTGAAATATTCCATATTTATACACTGCTTTAGCAAAATTAGGAGCTCTTTTCGTATTTCAAATCTCATCAAACAGTGTCACATAAATTTGCCATTAAGAACAGTATATTTAATACTTATATTGTTTGATCAAAAACTGAACTTTCTGGGAAGACTTTATTGTGTGAATATACAGCGCGAATTGAGGCTGTCTAAAAATTATCGACAGCACTCCTGAATGTCGGATTTATATCTGAAGGAACCACTGTCTCGATATTATCGTATTCAATTCTTATTATTGGTAAGGCAAAATTTTTCGAACAGCTTCTTGGGCTAATCTCTATTTTCGATATCAAGATTCCAAGAAGGCGTCGCCAAGATTTCAAGAAGAAGATAATTAAAGACTTTCAGGCCTGCACTAGTTATTTTTCTTACTATTTTTTCAATTTAGTGCTCTATTTAGAAATTGATTATAATTCTTTAAATTTAATCATAAATATTTTTGATTTTTTCCATACTTGGCGATCCTAAACGTTATTTTAAATTAATTTCTGCTTGGAATGAAACAAAAATAAGAACTTTTATATTAATAAACATATTCAAAAAATTTAATAATAAGAAAAATTGGAAAATTGGAAGCTTTAAATAAAGAAAGATTTAGTTTGTTTGGTTATGAAGTGATAATAATATCGGCAAAAAAAAAAAAACTAAAAAAATTAATTTTAACGAATATAAAAAAACCCTTCCATGATGAATACTTACTTAAATATGGAAAAGTTAGGCGAACTGGACATAAAATCAGGAGAAGATTCAAAAAAGACCTGTTTAGCCAAAAAAGAAAAATAATGCGTCATCCAGACTTGCAAATATTGTTACCAAATTTGATTATCTTAAAATTACCAGTATTTTATGAAGAAGCCAGAATTTCTATGCCACTTAAAATTGCATATTAATATGGGCCGATGGAATAAAGCAACTTCAGAGTTAGATTAGGATAATGATGCCTAGTATTAAGAGAGGTATAAAAAGATAAAACCAGTTTAGTGATTTAAAGCCAATCATAGCACTGATTATTATTGTTCTCCTTAAAAGCTCAATTTCTTTACCTTTGGGTATTTGTGTGTTTTTAGTATTTATTGCAACATTATTAACCGCTCAAATAAAAAAATACGATTACAAAATTTATGATTGCGACTGCATATTGTGGTAAATATTCTTTACGTATTGTAAAATCAATAACAAAAAACTTCTTTTATTTTATGAAAAAAATACTAAAAATTTGTATATGACATAAATATAAATGAAAAAACATAAGAAACAAATATTTGAAATGCATTTATACAATCATTCACAAAAATTACTATGAACCAAAACAACAATAATAACTTAGACGGCACGTGAGTAACATTTCTCTTGAATTTTTTGAGAATTTAATATCGAATGTATTTTAAACTTCACGAGAAAACAATTTACTAATATAAATATCTTATATTTTCGAAAAGGTTATATAAAATTCGTAGAACAAATTTTGTTATTAAATTATTTGATAGGGCTGTTAATCGAGTGAAATTTATTTTTAATTTATTTGAATAAATTTTATTGCAATAAATAGTCCTGGATTAAATGATTACTTACGGTCTAATTGAATAACAATTTGGTCACGATCAGTAAGTTTTTAATAATATTTGATCACGCTTAAAAGGTGGAATAAATATATTTTTCTTATATTCTAACAACAACCAAATTTTGGACTATATATACATATATATATATACATAGCCATATATTATTTTAAATAATTATTATAAATATAATGAAGCCTACATTTAACAATAATATTATAAGTTCACTACAATTATAAAGTAAATAATTTGGATTTACTTTCTTTAGCAGAATTTTGAAATGCAAAAACTTCTCCTGCTCCTTGTCATCAACGGTTTCAAGTGGGTAGTTAATCAGATAACAAAACGCTATAGATGCAAAAAAGATTGCCTTGCCGGTAATCATAAGATTAGACAGCAGGCTAAATCACCGTTAATTCCATATAATATATTGAAAAGCACTTAGCATAAACTTGTTTTGCTTCTTATGCAATTCAATTACCTTACTTAGCGTAATGTCTTGGTACAAAAACCATTTTCCATGCATTCAAATTTCAAGTTTAGTTACATCAAATTTTATAAATGTCCCTATATAAATTTAAATTTATTTTGATCTCATATCCACAGTAATTAAATAACAATTTAAACTTAAAACAATAAAGTGTAAAAGTATAAGTGAAAGTATGTAAGTGTAAGTATATTGTTTCAATACCCCTCCAGCCTGTAGTTGTAATTAAAACTAAATTTTAAATTTAATTAAAAATACAATTTAATTTGATGTTTTCATGTTTTTTTTTATTACAGAAACTTGTCCACCAACTTATTACACATGTAATGATGGGAAGTGTATACCAATGCGTTGGAAATGTGATTCAAAACCAGACTGTGATGATGGTTCTGATGAGACTATTGGTTGTGGTAAGTTTGGTTTACAAATAAAACATTTGTTATGAAATGAGTCAGAGGAAGTCATAAATGTTAATCAGAGTTAATAATACAATTTGAATATCAAAATAATAGTCGCTTATCTTTATTTTTTCTGTGAAATTCTAACAAAATTTAAATATTATAATAATTTGATTTTTTCAATTATTTCAAAATAATTTAAATAATATTTTTGCTTAGTTATTAAATTTTATTATTATTATTATTTTCCTGTAACGTTTTATTTGGTAATTATTGATTATTTTGATGTTTATTGAAACAAAAAAGTACTATTTTTGATGTAATTTTATTTACTTACACTTCGATAGTCAATAACTTATAACTAAAATGTTACAATCATACATTTTAAACTTAAAAGGTTAAACTGATAAAGGTGTTACAGGACTTCAAAATGAAAGAAGGAAGCAACATAAGAATCTGATGGAAAATAGAAAGTAAAATAATTTTTAAACTTTTCCAAAATGCGCGCGAGTGAATTTTTTAAGCTTTCCATAGGAAAGCGAAATATCGGAAAGAAAAAAAATATATATTGTTAATTTAATTTAAAAAGACCGTAAAAAAGAATAAGAGATATTTATTATTTTATTTATTTTAAATTAGGGCACAAGACATTATTATTATTTTACCGTTTTTTTGGGAAATATTTATTTTTCTGTTTCATTTTTGGATGCTTAGCACTGAGTAGGACTTTTAACAAATCTGTTAACTGCTGGTGGGAAACCTTGTGTTTCGTGCTTTTAATATTTAATGTTGTAATCATTTGTTGCTGAGAATTTAAACTGTCTGTTTTTTTTTTTTTCAAAAGATGACACAGTGTCGGCATTTAAGTTTTAACTTCAACTTAAACTTTTTAAATACTAAAATTTTACTGTTAATTTATTTAATTTTTCATTTTTTACATTACATATTTCATGGTTATAGCGAAAGTTTCAAGTATTTAACTATCACAGTTCGAATGGTAGGGGCTTGTAATAGGTATATGGCTTTACACTTTTGGTAGGGAAATCTAATAATGGCCGTAGCATTTTAAATAAGTTTTTTATAACTTTTCTTCTTACTATATCCATCGTGCTCATATTAGTAGATTGAACACTGTTATGTTCATCTTAACACCTCGTACATAATATGTTTTATTTCTAACGTTGCTTATCATTGATTAAACTGATTCCTATGAAATTTAATCTCAAAAGTGCAAATTTAATTTAAATAAAATTTAAAATAAATTTAGAAAAATCTTAATCCATTTTAACATATTTGTGCTGCTCATATCCTTAAGAAAAAATAGTGTTCTACTAATAAGGATGTTTGTGTGTTCTTATTTCTATTGCCATCAACTTGCTAAACTGATCAGCCGTCGGTGTTATGGTCGTTGTGTTATTCTCATCTGCATTTGGCAGCGTATGGTTAAAAAAGGAAGTATTTTTTGTATTTCTTGCTAAAATTTAATTTGCATTTCAAATGAGAAAGAAGACCACTTTTGTTAGTCGCTATTCCTGTGTGTAGATTATTTGGTTAGGGAACGAGATTGTTGAAAGTTAAGTATAATATTATGCACCGCATCAGCTATTTATACGCTACAGGCGGCATATATGTTTATATAATTATATATTTATAATTATTATATGCTTATAATATATATGTGTTTGCAGGACATAAGAGCACGTTTCATTGCAAGCACATTTAGATTTTTTTGGCACTCTGGCGAGATTCTAGCCAATAGTGTTTTATTTAGCAAACGTCGAAAATATTTGGAGCTCACAGTCTTCTGTTTACTATACAGAAACTTTGAGATATTCATTCACCGCTGCTTCTCAGCAAAAAGTATTTATTATTCTGTTTAATGCTTGGTTGCGATTTGAACAGTTGATTTTATTTTTCGATTTACTTAGCAGTAATCGGAGAAAAGTTAAAAAATATTGTTAACTATGGCTACCTAACACACAATACTGCTTTTTGACTGAATCCTTTTTTACGGATTTCATTTTTTACCAATTGTGATAACAAAATTTCTCAAAAGCAAAAATGTCTTCCAATCTTTATAGAATTTTAAAAGAGTTTACAAAAATGTGCTCTTTGTCTTAAGTTTCCGCAGTAGCTATGAGGTCAATCACGCACTCACTATTTGCCGAAAAGCTTTTTTACGAATTACAAAGCAGTAGTTTACAAACTAATCCAAATATAGAGCTTCATCTTTACTTCTAGAGATTTTTAACTTCATTTGGATATTTATTTAAATAGAAGGCCATGATTTAAATGTTATTTATGTACATTTGTGCTCACTTATTTAAATTTTACGTTTCCTTAACCAGTGCGGCATATAATCCAGCTTTCAAAAAGTATAATTCATGCCCCATTATGCTACCTTGCGGAAAACCGGTTTTTTTAACATTAAAATAAGTTAGGAAGTTCATGGTATATTGTTTTGGAAAGTCCACCCAATTTTTAAGTTCAAATCAAAAAGAAAAACAAAATGCGAGGTACCACTTAGTGCGGCCTGACCATGCTGTTAGGATAATATCACATGTTAGGATAATATCTTTTGTCTACCGATTTAGAATCTAATACATTTAGATTCTTACGAACACAGCAACTTGCTTGCATATTGAATAAATTAAACGCCATTTGCAAAAAGTAAGTGGAGCCTTTAATGCAAGAGGAACATATCTCGAATCAAATTTGAAGTGAAAAAACACACAAACAAAACAATTTGTACGTATTTAAGATACATAATTAACAACATACAGCTCGGTAATAAAAATTTTTGAGTTATCTCTCTCTCTCTCTTTCTCTCTCTTGCAGCAAAGGTTTTAAATGTCAAACATGTATGATATATTTTTAATGTGAAGGCATGCGTATTTTTACTTTTACATTTTTCTCCCTCTTTTTGCCAGGACATGTGTGTGCAACTATGTATGTGAGTGTTATTCATTTAATTTTAAATACAGTTAAAGTTAATTAGATAATTAGAGATTAAGGATATTAGCATTTTAACAGCAATAGCAACAGCTACAAAAACTACAAGAAGAGTGTTACATTTCTCATCACCACTAACTGCCACATTGTTGTACACACAATATTAAAACTTAAAGCAAAATATATGCTTTTCTATTTACAGCTAATGCTTCCAAATGCAATGAAGGTCAATTCCAGTGCAGTGTCACACATAAATGTATTCCTAATAATTGGGTTTGTGATGGAGAATATGATTGTGGTACTTCAGATGTATCCGATGAAATGAATTGTAAGTATAAATTGGTACATAAAATCTTCTAATATGTAGATTTAAAAATTTATTTTACTTTAAATAAAAGGAGGCAATTATACAGTGTATGATAAAATATACTGAACAAAGTTGATATGCAATTGTTTTAAGCTCTCCTTATATTTGATAGCTATTAAAGACGTACGTAGATGTTATTCCGGTCAAAAGTTTGAGCTACTGAAACATTTATTGAAATTATTTTAAACTTATTGCCAGAATAGAAATATTCATCCAGTTATGCTTGCTAAATAAATGGTTTTTGAAGTGTCAATTTTTTATTTTTCCTTTGGTTACGGTGTACACTCCAGTATCAAAAACCTTTAAACATGTCAGAAAAGTTGATATTTTAAAATAAGGAGGTTGGGATACGAACCGAGGACACTAAACCAAATACTTCTATAAAAGTCGAGTTTGAAAAAAGAATACAAACTAAAAATTATTTTGTGGCTTCTGTACGTTTGAGAACTGATAGGTACGAATACTACGATAAGATACCAATCGTTTACTAGGGTACGCTAGTGTAACTTAAGAACACAAAGTTTCTGTGATCTTTAGCGTTTAATACCGAAATTATTAAAACTTATCTTGCTTGAATTAATTTACAAAAATGATAAGAATCTCTTTGTGCCTTTTGTATTTTTTGATCTTAAGTGTTTTTTGTTGTTGTTGTCAAAACACAACAAAGTAATTTCCATTGAAATGATTCAATAAGTGTTACAACTGCTTTTTAACTGCTGCTGGTATGTTTTTCAATTGTGAGTTTGTCTGATTCTTGATCGGCCCTTACACATAATTTATTGTTTTTAATCTGATGTTCTTGGTCAAAACAGCAGCGCAACATGTGAAATCCTTTTTTCCTTTCAAGATAAGTAAAACCATTTATAGATCGAGTGGCCTTTCCGAAACCATCAGATTAGTAAAAGACTCAAATAGTGGATACATAGTGTGTTTTGTGTTGTGTGTTTTACAATAAAAATATCAACTCAATGAAGTTAAGTCACTCAAAGTTTTTGACCATTTTATTAGCAAGAAGAAGATAAGATTAGAAAATATATTTTTAAATTTTTTCAGTTGTGCATAAAGAAATCAGTTTTTTCCTTCTTTTTCTTTTTTAATAAAAAGTAAAAATTAATATTATATCAGCTGTTTTAATCTTACAACGGATCACTAAAATTAGTTTTGAAAACAGTAATAAGTTTTAGCCTATTTTAGTTAACTTTTTTTATTTTATAATTTATGTTTATGCTTCATTTGAAGGTCACTCGGATGCGTTAAAATGTCATCCCTATGAAAGTGAATGCAATAACGGAGTTTGTTTGGATATATCGAAATTTTGTGATGGCAAATGGGATTGTAGTAACGATGGTTAAATGTGGTATGTTTTTTGTAATATTGTTAAAGGTTTTCTATACATTAACCAAAAAATTGTTCTTAAAGTACAAGAAAAAATGTTTTATCACAAATAAATAATTATTAGTCTTAGTAATGGTAATTTTAAATTAAATAAATTGAACTTTATATATTGAAAATATAGAGTTAAATTTATTAAAAAAAAAGACCATTACTAAGATTAATAATTATTTATTTAATAAAAAAAAGGTTTTATCACAAAATTATTTCACGTCAGCATTTACCTATCAACCTTTTTCTTTGCATATATTATGACTGCTATGACGTCAACTCATAAACTCCGTCTGACGTTTATGCTGACATATTCTGCATGCGCGTGCGCGTGTATTTTAATATGCTGACAATTTTTTATACGACAGATAACCAAGAAGTTCAGTGTAGTACCTTAAACTGCTCATTCAACTGCAAGATAACACCTCAGGGTCCAAAATGTTACTGTGCACCTGGACAGGTACCTGTTAACGTCACACAATGCGTAGATTTCGATGAATGTTCTATTGAGGGCTTGTGCGATCAGAAGTGTCGTAATACGCCTGGTTCTTATGAGTGCTCTTGTGTTTCGGGTTACATGAAGCGAAATGAACGTTGCATTGCCATTAATGGTAAGTTTTTGTGCCACATTAATTGCCATTAGAAAATTAAATAAAATGGATAATTAGCTTTTATTATTCAGCAAATATGCCTTACAAAACTTGAAAAATTAAGCCTTAAAGTTAAACAGGAAAACAAAAGAAAGTAATTGCATATATTAATGTTTTGAAAATTTTGGTATTTTTAGGTGTTTTGTTCTTTTTAAAGAAATATTTTAGTAACTTTGTTTATTAGTTTTTGTTTTTATTTATTTTGCTTATATATTTTACAGTTCCGAAAGGTGAATCGGCTTCTTTGATATTTCTCACCCAGTCGAATGTGCGTCGCGTTGATACCTCCAATGGCACACTGTTAGCAAATTTAAATTCAAATGATATATCAGCTATTGAGATTTGGCATCGTAATCGTACTTTGTGTGCAATGTATTCAAGTCCCTGGATAGCGGTCGATATGAAATGTTATCGCATTGATGATTTCAATGTATCATGGTCGATGCCTTTGCCGGAACTAATTGCAAGTACACACTGTAAGTAGTGGCAGCAAAAAATGATGTTTGTTGCTTGGTAATTGTCCTTGTTATAGACAGCCTCTTGTTTTAATTTTGCCTTCTTTGTGATTGTTTTATACAGCTGTATGTATCTCTATTGTAGGTAATATTATGTGTCTGATGTAATGTAAATGGTAATGTGGCTGCAACAGCAATGACATTATGTTGTTTTATTCATCATCATTTAATTTTTTCTTGTTCAACATCAATATTTTTTCTTTGTATACCTTTTTATGCTGTATTTTCTTTGGTAATTTTTCGTTTTTAAATCTCTATTATTTGTATATTTTTTTTCCTGTATAGCAATCGATAAATTGCGTCTCGATTGGATAACTGGCAATTGGTATTTTTTGAGCAATGAGCCTGGCTTAATATTTATGTGCACCAATACAATGCAATATTGTAGCATTATACTGCAGGATGTACAAAATCCTTCATCAATGGTTTTGGATCCCACAAATGGGTATGTATGTTTATATATATATAGAAATATATATATATACAGATGCTTTAGGAAATTCTATAGAATGTTATGCATACATTTGAACGTCACAGTGGCTCTGAGCCCATATTTTGTATTTTCTAATAGCATAATATCATTCAACAAGTTAATGTTAATAATCAATATTGAACGATAAACAAAATATATTAATAGCAATTGATATACATTTTCTGTTCCAAAATAACCCCTATTTATTGTAATATTAAAATGGTACAACAAAATGAATTTAAAAATTAAATTAAATCACAATTGAAATCTTAATACCAAAGAAAAAGAGAAGAAGCACTTCAGGCAACAATGCCTATTTAGTCAAGTGCCGTGCTACCTTCTTTTACGAAAGGGATAGAGAAGAGATGAAACAGGTGGTGAAAGCAGAAGGATAGTCGGAAATTAACTGCCGTATAAAGACAGCAACAGCGACCAGTGACTATGCCTTAATCGCTGAGCAGCTCCACCGACAGTCAATTTTTATCTTCTGTAGTGAAAAAAACCAAGGTCTTCGTTGGGAATCGAACCCACAACCCCCATACTGACAAGCTAGTACACTACCTACTAACCTACAGGGGCACCTGCAATGGATTTCCTTTTTTTTTAGTAGAACTATTTAATAACGAAATCAATTTTACTTAATAATATTTACAAAATGTGTTTTTTTTAAATTAAGAAAATCCAAGTCTTCTTTAAAGTTGGTAGTTTTCTTATTTTGAAATATTTGTAAATATTTTTTGAAGTGATTGAAAATATTTTCTTTAATAAAAGACGTAGCACTTTATGATTCGACCCACTGTGTTCGTCCTATAAAATATACTCATTCATGATTATTTTGTAAATTGTTAACATTTTCTTTAATAGATTTTCTTTTTGTAATTAAACTTCATACAGATTCGGTTTTATTCAATTTCTCCATATTTCACTTATATTGCGTTTTTTTGCTTCTTTATTTGTCCTTAACAGTTTCATATTTTTCACCGAATGGAGCCCCAGTTTATCACGAGCCAATCTAGATGGAACAAATCGTACTGTATTGGTTTCCACTCAAATTTATTATCCCAGCCGCTTGACATTGGATTTACCCAATCAACATATCTACTGGATTGATATCTATAAAGATTTTGTAGAAAGAGTTGATTATGAAGGACGCAATCGTTGGGCTATGAGAAAAACTTCAGATGTAAGTACAATAAGTAACGATTTATTATTACACATTTCGATTAACATACGTTCTTACATACATACTTTAACTGTTATTATTTATACATAAATGTATGAGTGTAAGTAATAAAATAAATGGTTTTCGTAAGGGGTGATGTATTACACTCTGTCAATCATTTTCATTTTATTTTTCTGTATAAGTCCTGCACATGTGCATATGTATGGTACCTTACAATATGTATGTATGTAAGTAAGCAGCAGCCTTTCAAAAAGTTGTGGAAATTGGAGTTATTTTTTGGTTGCTTGACAAGAGTTACTTCTGATTTTGGTCATGTTGCTATTTGGTTTTACAGTTTGTGTGAAAGATTTTTTGACTGTTCATTTCCCATCAATGCCACCACATATCCGTATATATTTTAATTAATGTTTCGTGTATTTATATTCATTTAATGCATGAAGGCAACAAAAGGAAATAATTGATAAAAGCAAGGCTATGGAAGCACAGAAAAAAAAGAATTTAATACTCCTGTTGAGGTAGATTAAAAAAGAATTATTTTTATTTGTAGGAAACAATAACTTTTTAAAGAATTCGGATAACTGACTCAACGAAAATGAAAATATAATTTTTTTTCATTATTATTAATATTTGCTTTTAGCTATAACTTTACGTTGAAAGGACTAAATATATTAATTTTAATAATTATAAAAAGAGTTTTTCTTTCCACTAGCAGTAAATCCCGTATTCTGATACTTCACCTGTATCTAGTTGTTATAATTTACTTAACCTGCTTCAAATGACAAAATTTTATTGTTGTCTAAATGCATGGAGTAAATAGTGGTTTACTTTTATTGGAGCAATGCAAATGAATCTGGAACTTTAACGGAATTCAGATAAAATTTTGATATAATTATCTATCAGTTAAAGTTTTCTTCTACAAAAAACAGGGCTACACTCTAACAAAAACAGAACTAAGATTTAACCGAATTAGAACTTAACTGTTAGAAAATAAAACTAAAGCTATACTACAACTGTAACTGAACTGCGGTAAAACTGAATTTGAATAAGCTGAAATCAACAGGAAAACTGCCATTTATTAATCGAAATCTTTGAAAATATATATTTTTAAAAAAGAAACTTTAAGATAAACAAATTGTAACTAACTGTCAGTTGCACTGAAACTGAAAAAGAATGTATCTAAAATACGACGGAAAACCGTACCCAAATAAAAATATCTAAAATAACGCCAGAATTGAAATGAAAATGAAGTTTTAATTGTAATCAAAATAGATGATGAATAATATGAATTGAATTTAACAACAGCTTAAACAGCATGAGTTGCTGCTGATATTTCACTGATCCAAATCAAAAAATTAAAAAAATAAATTATAAAGAACTAGCAAACCCGACTTCGCTTCGTGAGGAATACCACACACCACGTATTGGTGCTGTTGTAGTAGATGCTATGTATCAGAGATGGCGCTGTTTTTCTGCTTTTCACTTGAAATTGTTTCTGAACCTCACGGAGCCCGAGACCTTTCCAACTAATGCAAAACCGTGGAAATCGGTTCGTGCGTTCTGGAGTTATATCGTCAGGAAAGAAAACACGACCTATTTTTATGAAGATTTCACTAAAACTTAAAATGGCTGTATCACCGTAAATAAGAGGAATTTCGCAAGAATAAGTATAATTTGGGATCACCTACAAAAAATCGATTTTTATATAAAAATTAAACTGAAAACTTAAAATGGCTGTATCTCCGTAAATGAGAGGAATTTCGCAAAAATAAGCATAATTTGGGATCACCTACTTTGCTATAAACCTCACGGAGCTCGAGACCTTTCCAACGAATGCAAAACCGTGGAAATTGGTTCGTGCCTTCTAAAGTTATAGCGTCAGGAAGGACAACCTGACTTATTTTTATATTATAGATAATTATATAGAATAATAATTATCGGCAAAATCTTGAAATGTTTTGTTGTATTCTTATAACAAACTTATTGCTGGTATTTTTTCGCCTGCTCTTCTTTTTTCTATGTTTCGTCTTTAATAATTGTGTAACCTGTAACGTTTTCTATTTTATTAACATTTCTGTCATTTATTTATGTAACATACGTTTTAATTTTTTTTTTTTTTTGTAGACACATGTGCCTTTGAAATCATTGCATGCTGTTGAAGTTTTTGAAAATACTGTCTATTTAGCGCCATGGAGTGATACTGTTATTGTTGCCATGAATAAATTTTCATCAAAGGCATCTCGGATCGTAAATAATGTCAAGCGTCCATTTGACTTTAGAATATTTCATCGTCAAAAACAGCCCGAAGGTAAGTTGTGCACTACTTTCTTATCCATTTAACGTAACGTAAGTAGTTCTGTGTAAAAAATAGAAAATTGAATAGAAACAATTTTTTAATAAAGAAAAATAAAAGCGAAATAAGAATGACATTTAGACAGGGACAAATTGTTACACAGAGGCTATTCAACATCGTAGTACATCGTGGTAAAAAAGATGCGTAGAAAACAACTAAAAATGTCGACAAAATTTATTCGATTAGAGTTTCTAAACAATCTAAACATGCAACAGAGTATTGGTGCAATACTCTATAAATGGTCACAGAAATAATTGCGAATTTCACGAAATCTTACTGTAACCTATACAAAGCTTCATAAAGGAAAAAACTAAAGCCTTATGACTTTCAACAGTGAAAAGAAAAAAATATAGATCCACAAGGTATCAATATTGAATGAGATACATTTTCGTGTAATATTCCTTTTACCTTAGTTAGATGCCATTGATGTATCGCAGTTTTTATTTTTTATTGGAAGCCATTCATATTTTTATTTTATTTATTTATAAATAATTATAGTTATTTGACCTTTTTAGTATTTTATTAGTAATTTATTATTTAAGCACTAGGTTTTTTTTTTTAATTTAGTAAGTTTATATTAATACATTAAATGTTGTTTAAGTATACGGATTGAGTAATTGAATAAGAATTTTATTTTTTTTTTCTGTGCGACTTAAAGCTGTTGTAATTCCTTCTACTTGAATATTTAAAGGCCAATAAGGTCAAAAAGTCTACATCCAAGCAAAATAAAGCGTCAGCACTAGGAATGATTGACTTATATTTGAAAAATTATTATGAGAAACTTTTAGCAAAATCTCATATATTTTGATTTTTACGATCCTTCGTATAATTAGAGACTTTCTGGTTCTAATTGTCTTCAATTTAAGGAAGAAAATGTAAGCAAATGTATTTGCTTTAGTTGTTAGATCCTCAAAAAAAATGTAATATTTATTAAAAATTTAATGCTTTTCTAAGTGCTGATTTAAAAAAAAATTTCATACTCGTGTACAATCAGAGTTCATTCAGCATCATTTCAGCTCTTTTTATTGCGATTGGCCTTAAGTATTTTTATTTTTTGTTATTATTATTGCTTTCGTATTATATATTTTTTTCCTTCATCATGCAGTTGCTCATCCTTGTCGCAATAACAACGGTCAATGCAATCAAATTTGTGTACCAATGTGGACAAAAGGATTTGCTCGTGCAACCTGTATCTGTTCACATGGCTATAAATTGCGCAACAACACCGAATGCGTATTCCAGCATTTTGATAAATTTTTATTATTGGCTCGTCAACGTTTGGCTAGCATAGCGGGTATACCACTAAATCAATTTGATCGTCATTTATATCAACAAAGTGATGGCTCAAGGTTTAATTCTGCTGCTGTAGAAGATGCCATGGTACCGATTTATAATGTTACCTGGATAATGCCAGCCGAAATTAATGTCCATCGTAAATTAATTTATTATGTGCAGCAACAAAAGTAGGTTATTTGTTATTTTTTTTTTTTAGAAATTAAACTATATAAATTAAATAATGAAATTTTATTTAATCAAACTTTTACTTCTATCAAATCTCCTTTAGAAATGGTTATACAATATTAAGTCAATCAACAGATGGTCAACAACGTAAAATATTAACAAATGGCACAGAGAACATTTCCGTTTTAGCTTACGACTGGTTGTCAGCCAATATGTACTGGGGTGGCGTAGAGAGCTTTCTTGTTGCCCCTATTGCGAATATGAAGAAAATTGTTACGTTGCCTTTGAAAGCAGAAGCCATGTAAATATATATTATTCGCTTAAACTTAAATTACAACCGTAAGTGTAATTTTATTTTTGTCGTTTTTTAGGAGTTTAGTTTTAAATCCTATTGATGGCTACATGTTTTGGTCCCATTGGTCCGCTGGTGGTAAAAGGGCCTGTATATACCGCGCCTGGTTAGATGGCTCTCATCGCGAAATGTTAATAGAATCAACAGATGATAAACCTATGAAATGGCCATTGAGTTTAGTTGTTGACATTCAGCATAAAAAATTATATTGGTAAATAATTGAAATATTTAAAACCATATTACTCGTTCTCACGAAAAATCATATTTTCAAATTTCATGAATCATTAGAAACGATCTTTGTATACCTATACGTAAGTGCAGGTGCTCGATTCTTTCGGTTTTGTTTTATTTAACATTTTTAAAATATGTTGAGCGTTAAGAAAATAATTCTTAAGGCTGAAGCGAAATTACTTATTTTAAAGGATACATCGGGTTCAAATATCATGATCCTAGTTGCATTGAGGCTTCTGCTTTTTAAGCCATATGTTGTTCATACTCAGTTTGACATTTGTGAAAATTGATTTGATTAGTATTGATCTTCACAGCCCGGCGAAAAAGATGAAAACCTGACTAATGTAGCTTTTATAGTAGTATGAAACGACGATTCCACTTATTTTGCGAACAAAATTTGAGTGATCATATGATATGTAGCTATTTGAATTCTTCGAAAAAATTAATTTAAATATTTTCTTTTAGAAAGTCTATTATTTTCGTTCTTTATATCTGCAACTTTAATAGGTAGACTCTTGATATTTTCATAAAAATAGTGTTAATTTTTAAACTGCGAAGGCAGACAGGTTAAATTTTTAGTAAGTGTACGATCACAAAACTATATCTGTTAAAAAGCACTATCAATAATTAAAACCGTTTTTTTTGCAAAAACTATTTACCTTCAAATAGCATTCCTGGTAGGGATAATAAAATTTTTATTTAATTCTAATTCTAATTCTTTGAGATTTTTTTCATATGCTCACACTTTCACTTATATTTTTGGCTTTTCTTAAGGTGTGATGTAAAAGAGAGCACAATAGAACGCATGAATATCAATGGTTCAGATCGTGAGATCATCTTTAGAGATGAACAATATCATCCCATATCAATTAGTTTTCACAAAGGCACTATTTACTGGGTGGATAATAAAAATGGCACAGTAAAGATGTTTTCTGTACATCATCTAAATGGCGCTATTAAAAATAATACACATTCGCAATTGTTTTCTTTTGAGCGTGGTCGTACTTCCAACTTGAAGATGTTTGATGTCAACAGCCAACCTACAAGTTTGAGCAATGCCTGTGGTAAAAGTAAATGCCCTGGAATATGTTTTAATAGTCCTAATAGTTCAATATGCCGATGCCCTGATAAATATTCTTTAAATGGTACCGGATCGCAGTGTGTTCCATATCCCAAAGATACGGACCTAAAGGCGAAAAATTGTACAACTGGATTTCAATGTTTAAAGTCACCACAATGTGTTGATATAAAAGATATGTGTGATGGTTTCGATGATTGTGATGATGGCAGTGATGAAAGTAACGCTGCTGAAGGTCCTTGTAATCCCAAGAAATGTGACTTGAATGTGCATTTTGTTTGCAATGAACGTTGCTATCAGCGTTCCCTCTTATGCAGCTCAATAAATTATTGTTTGGACGGCACGGACCAGCAAAATTGTGAAACGCATTCTTGTAATATAAATGAGTTTACATGTGCTAAAAGTGGCAAATGTATACAATTGTCTTGGGTTAATGATGGCATGGTAGATTGTGGACCCGACGATTCATCGGATGAGGAAGGTGAAGAGCTATTTGATGAAAAATGTGCTGAGTTTGAATGTCAAAATGGTGTGTGTCGCCCATTTTTGGATGTATGCGATGGCGTCGATCAGTGTGGGTAAGTTGAGAGAATCCATGTGAAATACATAGGAGTTAAGTAATTTATATGAACCCCCTTTCTTTTAGCGATAATTCCGATGAACTGTCATGTGAGTTTGAATGCGGTCCAGGCGAGCGTTATTGTATACCCGTTGGCTGCTATGATGAGACTCATATGTGTGATGGTATACATGATTGCCTAGATTTCAGCGATGAAGCTAATTGTAACGAAACTAAATCGGATCATCACGTCATTGATCTAGGCCAAGCGCATTATTGCGGACCATTTGAATTTGGATGTTCTGATCCCTTCGAATGTATACCACACTTTTTTCGATGCGATGGCATTCCCCATTGTTTCGATAAATCCGATGAAGCCAATTGCACCCAAATCAAAACCAATCCTTCAGAGTTTAATGAAACTCTGATGTGTGAAGCTCCGGAACGTTTATGTGCTGTCTCTAATAAATGCATAACAGTGCAACAGCTTTGTGACGGTAAATTCGATTGCGAGGATAGTACAGACGAAGGATTTTTATGCGGTGACAAGTTGTGTGAACATTCCCATGAATGTTCTCATTATTGTCATAACGCTCCAGAGGGTTTTATTTGCTCCTGCCCTACACACATGTACCTGCTGCCCAATGGCAAGCGTTGCAGCATGCAACATGCTTGTGATCATTGGGATTCTTGTTCTCAGATCTGTGCCAATATGGGCAAAGGTTACGAATGCAAATGTTTTGAAGGGTTTGATCTGCAATACGACCGGTTTACTTGCAAAAGTACTGCCGAAGATGATCCATATGTAATCTTTACCAACCGCCAGGAAATAAGAGGTCTAAACTTGAAAAAAGGTACCATCAGCAATTTTTACACTTCCCTTAGAAACACCATTGCCTTGGATTTTCTATACAACAACGAATCTAGTCAAATCTTCTGGACCGATGTTATTGACGATAAAATTTATAGGGGCCATTTGGTAGGTGAAGCTTTACATAAAGTTGAGGCAGTAGTTCATTCTGGACTTTCCACCACAGAAGGTTTAGCAGTGGACTGGATTGGCATGAATTTATATTGGATAGATTCAAACTTGGATCAAATAGAGGTGGCGAAATTAAATGGTAGTTTTAGGCGTACTTTGATAGCGGGTGACATGGAAAGTCCACGAGCTATTGCACTAGATCCTCGAGAAGGTTTACTATTTTGGACCGATTGGGATGATAATTACCCACGTATAGAAAGATGCTCCATGGCAGGAAAACATAGGCAAGCGATTACCACAACTTCAATGGTATCGGCAGGGTGGCCTAATGGTTTATCATTGGATTATACACAAAAACGCGTATATTGGGTAGATGCAAAATCAGATTCAATTTATACCATTAAATATGATGGCTCCGATATACATTTGGTACTGAGAGATCGCGAAATACTATCTCATCCTTTTTCAATAACAGTGTTTGAAAATTACGTATATTGGACTGATTGGAGAACCACTTCTGTGATACGCGCAAACAAATGGAATGGCACGGATATACAAGTTATACATCGTACCCAAACGCAGCCATTTGGTATACAAGTCTTACACTCCAGCCGCCAGCCTCGGACGGAAAATTCCTGTGGCGATAATAATGGTGGTTGCTCGCATTTGTGTTTATTGGAGTAAGTTTTAATTTCTTGCATAATAATTTTTATTTATTTATTATTTCTTCTATTGTCAAGTATTCGAAAAATGTATCAATGTGCTTGCCCACACGTCATGCGCTTAGACCCAGTGGATAATCGTACCTGTGTGGCCAATGAGCAAGTTTTACTTTTCATTATGGGTGATGAGATAAGAGGTATCGATTTAATGCAACCGAATCATCACACTATACCCACTATACGCCAATCGCCACAGGTATTGGCTCCTCAACGTATAGATTTTACAGTGGAAGATAGTAATCTTTTCTGGTCTGATGTTCAGCTGAACGAAATAAAAACAGCTGGTATTTCAAATGGGCTCATAGATACTATTATTAATACAGATATACAAAATCCATTTGGCTTTGCTATAGATTGGATAGCAAAAAATATGTACTTTTCGACGGGTAAAATAAAGAGTGATATCTGGGCAAGCAATCTTAAAGGTGAATATGTTACGGAAATACTAACAGATCTCAATATGGTGGAAAGTATAGCTTTGGATCCTGTAAAGTAAATTTGTGCTAGAATAATTAATTTTTGAAAAAACGAAATAAAAGATTTTTTCTTTCCAGTGGCAAAATGTACTGGATTTCATCGGCGCGCAATTCTCTTGTATGGCAAATCGAACAAAGTAATCTGGATGGTAGTAATCGTGAAGTCATTTTTGAACATAATAAAACCTTGGCCTCTCTTACTATGGACTTTGATTCGTTGCGATTGTATTATGTCTATGACAATTCTGGTATCTCATATTATGATATAGCAACGAAAACAATACATATAGTATTGGCCTCGAGCGAAGTAATGACTATAAGTTCGGTGACAGTTTACAATGGCACTTTATATTTTCCAGAAAATATTCAAAGCGTTATAATCTCCTGTGATAAGGATTCGTGTCAAGATTACATTATGTTACGAAAGAACACCAAATCTATACAGTATTTAAAAATGTTTTATGCAGAAGCTCAACAGGGCACCAACACTTGTGCTGCTCCATGGAAAGGTGGTTGTTCGCATTTATGTTTAGCCATTTCTTCTACCGAACACGTTTGTGGTTGTTCTATTGGATATCATATTAATCCCACAAATCCAACCCAGTGTATAGGCCTAGAGGAATTTATTTATTATTCAAATCATGAACTAAAGGGTATTAGGGTGTACAATCCAAGCAAAACTTTGGATGAACAGATACAAAAAGCGGTATGTATTATGAATTATAAATTTCAAAGAACTTTTTTTTAATCAACTTCTTAAACGGTTTCTCAGGCTTTGGGTCCTATTTCACGAATTTCATTAGCATCTTTCGTTGACTACCATGCACTCAAAGACTATCTGTATTGGGGTGATAATGACAGCGGAACAATTTCCCGCATTAAACGAGATGGTACCCAACGTGAAGTTATCATACAATCTCCTGAATGGATGGATAATAAACAATTGGATTGGTTGGGCGGCATAGCCATCGATTGGATTGCAGAAAATATCTACATTAGTGATGTGAAACGTAACGTTATTGAGGTGGCTCGTCTAAATGGATCCCATCGTCATGTTATCATTTCAAATGTCGTTAAACCCAGCGCCTTAGCTATTGATCCAGTACAGGGTTTATTGTTTTATGTTGCAGATGGTATAATTGGTCGAACTGGACTGGATGGTTCGCAGCCCTTTGTCTTGGTTAACCATCAGAAAATCGTTACCAGTTTAGTGTTAGATATTGATGCTACAAAAGTTTATTGGTGTGAGACACCAAAGAACACTATTGTACAACCGGCGATTATGAAAGTTGATTATGATGGCAATGTCAAGGAGGTGTTGTTCAATCATACTTTAGAATATCCAACGGCAGTTGGTAAACTAGATGATTACATTTATTGGGCAGATAATTATTACAATAAAGGCTCTTTCAAGGTGGCCAGTATGGGTAATTTAAGTGATTTCAAGGAATTAAAACGTTTCGAAGGTTACTCTATTAAGGACATGAAAATCTTCTCGAAAAGACTGCAAAAGGGTGTTAATTTATGTGCCGAAAATAATGGTGGCTGTCAAGAACTGTGCCTGTTTAATGGCACATCTGCTATTTGTGCTTGCTCACACAGTCGTGTGGCCAATGATGGCGTATCATGTGAGCCATATGATAGTTTTCTGTTATTCTCCCATCGCAGCACAATAGAGAGTGTACATCTTACAGATCATACAGATAAAAATGGCCCAATGCGTAGCATACGCAACTCCACCCTGATGGTAAATGTTATAGCTCTCACCTATGACTATGAAAGTAGTACATTATATTATTCAGATATGGTCTTAAGTACCATTAACGCTGTGAATTTCAATGGCAGTAATAATCGGGTTTTGGTTAGCCAGCAAGGACGCGTAGAGGGTTTGGCATTTGATGTTGTCAATGAAATGTTATTTTGGACTTCCAATAATGATGCTTCAATATGCAGTTTGGATCTACATTATATTCATGAAAATCCCGATAATAACACTCAGCTGGTCAGTCGCATAAGAGTATTAAACTCCAAAGATAAACCCAGAGGCATTGCGGTAGAACCTTGTTTAGGCATGATTTATTGGACCAATTGGAATGAAGAGGCTCCCTCAATTCAACGGGCATATGTAACTGGTTTTGGTTTGGAATCAATAATTAAAAAGGACATCAAAATGCCAAATGCTATTACGTTAGATTTGGAGGACCAAAAGCTTTACTGGGCTGATGCACGTATCGATAAAATCGAACGTGCTAATTACGATGGTTCACACAGAGTGGTGTTGGCTCATTCTACCCCGAAACATCCATTTGCTGTAGCTGTTTACGGGGATCTACTATTTTGGTCTGATTGGGTTTTGGGAGCTCTGGTGAGAGCAAATAAATATACCGGAGCAGATATGGTTTTGTTGAGAGATCGTATTGAACGTCCTATGGGAGTAGTTGCTGTTCAGAACACCACTGTTAACTGTGATTCCAACCAGTGCAAGATATTAAATGGTGGCTGTGAAGATGTTTGCATTTTAAACAAAAATGGAACAGCCAGTTGCCAATGTACTCGTGGCGTTTTAGCCTCGGATGGCAGAAGATGTATACAACAATTTAACACTAAATGTGAAAAGAATGAATTTCCCTGTCGCTCTGGAGAATGTGTACCTTTGCATTTAACCTGTGATAGTATTTCTCATTGCCTAGATGGTTCTGATGAGTCACGCAGTTATTGTATTATTCGCGTGTGTCCTAATGACTTTTTTATGTGTAACAATCATCGTTGTATACCACAAAACGAGACATGTGATGGCGTGCATCAGTGTGGTGATGGCTCAGATGAGTCGGAATTAGTTTGTAAATGTGAACCAGAAAAGTTCAGATGCGGTAGTGGTGAGTGTATATCACAGAAGTTTGTATGCGATCAGACACGTGATTGCAAAGATTTTAGTGATGAAAAACTTTGTGCCGTCTCAGACTGTCCGGCAGGTGATGCTCTCTATGAACACTGTCCCAACTCGACAGCCTGCATTATGCCTATGTGGCGCTGTGATGGTGACAACGACTGTCCCGACGGTAGTGATGAACAAAACTGTGATCATGTCTCGAAACTATCCTGTGGTCCAGGTCAGTTCCAGTGTTCAAATGGCCGTTGTATTAATGAAAAATGGCGCTGCGACGGAGAGGATGATTGTATAGATGCTGTAGCAGGAAACTTTAGTTCCGACGAGATTGGCTGCAAGTTCCAGTGCAAGCCGAATGAGTTTAGATGTGATAATATGTGCATACCAGCAAGTTGGGAATGTGATGAAAAGCCAGATTGCGAAGATGGCTCAGACGAGGGAGCTCAATGCCCTAACCGGATGTGTCAACCTCACGTTTTCCAGTGCAAATCATCAGGACGTTGTATACCTCAGAAGTGGGTGTGCGATGGTGAACGTGACTGTCCCAGTCCAGGTTATGAAGATGAAGGAGAGCATTGTGCGGTTGCCTCCGTACCTCATATACCCGATTGTGTAGCTCCATCATTTTTATGTTCTAATGGCATTTGCTTGGATCGACGTTTGGTATGTGACGGAGATCATGATTGTCCCAATGGAGAGGATGAGTATGAGGACTGTGTCCATTTCAATTACACACAAGTATGCTTGGAAGAAACAGAATTTCAATGTCATAATCTGGAATGCATAGCCAAAAACCTGACATGCAACTCTCGTCCAGACTGCTCGGATGCGTCGGATGAGTCTCTGGATTTGTGTGGCGAATCTACCATGTCTTGTGGTCATGGCCAATATCAATGCAAAAATGGAGCCTGCGTTTCAGAAGACTTTTTGTGCGATGGCCGCAACGATTGCGGCGACTTTTCCGATGAATCCTTGTGCAATGTTAATGAATGCTTAACGCCAGATATATGTGAGCATGTGTGTATAGACAAAAAAATTGGTTACGAGTGCCAATGTGATCCTGGCTACAAGTTACATGCCAACCACCACTTATGCGACGATATTGATGAGTGTAGCGGTCTTCATCATTGTTCACAAATTTGTGCAAATACTTATGGGTCCTATAAGTGCTTGTGCATGAAAGGTTATGAACTAAAGGATGATCAGCATACGTGTAAGGCTACCAGTAATGAAACAGCCAAACTTATATTCTCAAACCGGTATTATATTAGACAAGTAGATATGAGGGGAAATGGTTCAATACTTATACATCAGTTATCCAATGCAGTTGCTTTAGACTTTGACTGGGACTCCAAGTGTCTATTTTGGTCGGACGTTACTTCAACAGTAGGTATGATAAAACGCCATTGTATGGTGGAAAATAAAACTACAACACTGCATCAAGCCATGCTAAAAAATCCCGATGGATTAGCTGTAGATTGGGTGGCGAAAAATCTGTACTGGTGTGATAAGGGTTTGGACACTATAGAAGTTTCGAAATTAGATGGTCGCTACCGCAAGGTTTTAATAAATGAACAACTTCGCGAACCTCGTGGAGTAGCTTTGGATCCTTTTAATAGAAATCTATTTTGGTCTGATTGGGGAGATAATCCCCACATTGGCAAAGCTGGTATGGATGGTTCCAATCAACGAATAATAATACGCGAAAATATGGGATGGCCCAACGCCTTAACACTATCTTTTGAGAGTAACCAATTATTTTGGGGTGATGCTCGAGAAGATACTATTTCCGTTTCTGATTTAGATGGAAACAATATAAGAGTGATAATGGCTCGTAAATTTAATCCACTTTTAAATCTGCATCACATATTTGCGATAGCTGTTTGGGAAGACAAGATCTTCTGGTCTGACTGGGAAACAAAATCGATAGAATACTGCAATAAATTTACAGGTCAAAACTGTTCCACTTTAATAACCACAATACATCGGCCAATGGACTTGAGAATCTATCATCCATATCGCCAACAGCAACCGCACAGAGGTAATCCTTGTGACAATACAAATTGTTCAACATTATGTTTGCTATCACCTGAAGCTCCCTATTACAAATGTGTCTGTCCAAATAATTTTATTTTGGCTGATGATAATACATCTTGCGTGGCCAACTGTACAGCTGCCCATTTCCAATGCTCTCAAACTTACAAGTGCATTCCTTTCTATTGGAAATGTGATACCCAAGATGATTGTGGTGACGGTAGTGATGAACCAGAAAGTTGTCCACATTTTCATTGTGAACCGGGGCAGTATCAGTGTAACAACAAAAAATGTATACATCCTTCGGCTATATGTGATGGTTCTAATCAGTGCGGTGACAATTCCGATGAGCAAAATTGCGACAAATTTACCTGCTTTGAAAATCACATGAAATGTGAAGCCTTCAATAATACTACCGCCTTCTGCATAGACAATGTTAAGAAGTGTGATGGTGTACGTGACTGTCCTAATGGAGAAGATGAAAGCGGTTGCGCTCCACTCAACTGTACGAAAAATCAATTCCAGTGTGGAAATAACCGATGTATGCCTTTCATTTGGGTTTGTGATGGTGACATCGATTGTCCAGATAAATCAGATGAACAAAATTGTGAAAGAGTTTCATGTGGACCAAGTGACTTCCAATGTGGCTCGGGCCGTTGTATACCTATGTCCTGGAGATGTGATGGTGAGGATGATTGTCCGAATGGTGAAGACGAGCCTGCTACTTGCCATTCCTCAAAGGAAGAGTGCGATCCAACATACTTTAAGTGCAACAATTCAAAATGTATACCTGGTAGATGGCGTTGTGATTATGAAAATGATTGTGGTGATGGCAGTGATGAATTGAATTGTCAAATGCGTAACTGTTCAGAAAGCGAATTTAGATGTGGTACAGGCAAGTGTATTAAACACGATCATCGTTGTGATGGTGAAATACACTGTGATGACAGCAGTGATGAGATAAACTGTAATATAACCTGTAAGGAGCACCAGTTTAAATGCGCTGCCTTTAATACTTGTATCAATAAGTAAGTACCAAAAAACAAAATATTTTAATGAAAAAATAGTGTGCTAATTTATGTTTTTTACGTCGACTAGGCAGTACCAGTGTGATGGTGATGACGATTGCCCCGATGGCAGTGACGAGGTCAATTGTACTTGCCCACATGATCATTTTACGTGCTCGAATGGAAAATGTATTATGGCTCGTTGGAAATGTGATGGTTGGGATGATTGTACCGATGGCAGCGATGAAAGTTACGATACTTGCGCCCTCATACACTGTCATGCAAATGCCTTTAAGTGTTCCAATTTGAAGTGCATACGCAAGTCAGCATTGTGCGATGGTGTCAATGATTGTGGCAATAATGAGGATGAGGCCGATGAAGTTTGTGCTGCTCTACCAAAATGTCGCCACGATCAATTCCAATGTGAAAATGAAGACTGCATTTCGAAAATATTCCGCTGTGATGGTCAATACAATTGCATTGATGGTTCAGACGAGATGAATTGTCAACCACCAGTTTGTGGTTTTGGCACATGTTCACAGATTTGCATAGAGAAAAAAGCTGGCCATTTTAATTGCAAATGTACGGATGGTTATTTTAAGGGTTCATTAAAGAATGATACTTGTCTGGCATCGGGTATGTCGAGCGAAACTTTCGTGTGTAAATTTCTTTAAAGCTTATCATACATATATACTTCCAGGACCCGATCAGGTATTACTTTTAGCTTCGGAACAAGAATTCCGTTTTATTTTACCAGCTAAACAAGAAGGCACTACTGTGGTTGGTTTCTTTCAAACTGACAGCTTAAAAATTGATGTCTTTGATATACTTATAAGGCCCAAAGATACTTTACTCTTTTGGATAGATTCACACCATGGTAAAGTGCATACCATGAAAATTGCAACACCTAATACAGACGTCACAGCCATAAGAGTAAAAAGGGATCTAAAGGAATTAAAAGCATTTAATGTAAGATATTTATTTAAGTATAAAGGCATACTAGGCACACTACAATCTTGATATTTTATACCTACAGATACCTGCCTTGGATGATCCCAAATCACTGGCTATTGAATGGGTTACTCAATTAGTGTATATTATTGATTCACGCCACAACGAAATCATTGTTACTGATATAGATGGAAAGAAATACGCTTCTCTGGTATCTACCGGCTTAAATCCCACCGATATCGTAGTAGAACCAGAGTCACGAATTATGATTTGGTCAACTTTAGAAAATGGCATTTTAATGGCATCGCTAGATGGTCAAAATAAAAGAAGTCTGGTGGAAAGGGATGTTGGCTGGCCAATTAGTTTAGCTGTAGACTATCCTACAGGTCGTTTATATTGGGCTGATTATCGTAAAGGCACAATTGAAACATGTCGTTTGAATGGTAAAGAACGTAATGTTGTTAGAAGGTTTTCAAATAAAGGTAAAGGTAGAAAACAAGTACTTCGAATAAGCTCTTTCATACTAATGGGAAATTCTTTTTATGCCTCCACAGAAAAACCCCAGAAGATAGACGTATTTGAGGATTATTTGTATATTAAACTATACGACCAAAGTATTATTAAAATGAATAAATTTGGCAATGATAATGGCACTTATTTGCTTAAGGGGTATCGTTCATCGGACATTGGCATTTTACATCCTCTTAAACAAAACCGAAATAGTAAGTGTGGGAAATTTTTTTTTAAATGTTAAGAGAGATATATTTTTTAACATTGTTGTCATTATTGATTGTTTTTCCCAGTAACAAATCCTTGCTCTAAGGAACCTTGCAGACAAATGGGTTCATTGTGTATACTCAGCACTGAAACAAACAGTGGTTATCGATGCAAATGTCCTAAAGATTTTCATGTGGCTAATGATACATGTGTGGCAGATCATGCTACCATACCAGACTATTGTCCTCTTAAGTGCAATTTGGGTACATGCAAACTTATCAATCACATACCAAAATGTGTTTGCCAGCCGCAATTCGAAGGAGAATTTTGTGAACATTATCGCTGTTCGAATTATTGTAAAAACTATGGTCTTTGCATTATCGATGTGCAAATACCGGGATCCTTGGAACCACCACCTTTAAAATGCAGTTGTACACCTGGTTGGTCGGGACCACGCTGTGAAACATCTGTACCAGAGTGTCAATCACGTTGTCATAACGGTGGATCTTGTTTGATAACAAATAATCATATGAAATGTACCTGTCCACCCATGTACATAGGAGAACAGTGTGAACATTGTGTTAATTTAACGTGCGCTAATGGTGGCATATGTCGAGAGACGTTGACCGGTACCACACAGTGTGAATGTCCAGATGGGTGAGCTCATTTTTATCATTTGATCATTAAAAAATATAAAAAAGAAAAATATTAAAAATGAAATTTCTTAAAAAAGGAAGCATTTTTTATCAGTTATAAACATTTTCAGTTTCACCGGTAAACGTTGTGAGGTGGATGTTTGTTCTGCTTTTTGTAAAAATGATGGCAAATGTAACATCGGCACTAAGGGAGGACCACAATGCCAATGTTTGCCAGGTTTTTACGGTGAACAATGTGAATCGGATTCTTGTGCAAACTATTGCTTGAATGGAGGCCTTTGTGCAGAAAAACAACAAAGATTGGTGTGTTCATGTTCTGAACGTTATATAGGAGATCGCTGTGAAACTGATTTGTGTAAAACAACTAATCCACCGCAATGTAAGTACATAAATATATTGAGTCTTTAAGGAATTATAAAAAAGGAATTAAAATTTTCCTTTTTGCAGTTTGCGATGCCTCGGAAATTCCTTTACGCAATCCGTGTACTGGCATTATTTGTCAAAATAGTGGAACTTGCCACGTCATCAAAGCAGTGGCCATGTGCAATTGTACCGATCAGTGGAATGGTGAATTTTGTGAACGACCCATCTCTGAAGATAATCCTTGTATACATTATTGTCAAAATAATGGTGTTTGTCATTTGGATGCCTATGCGATACCTCATTGTTCCTGTATCGGAGAATGGATGGGTGATGCTTGTGATATACCACCCTCATGTGTTGGCGAATGTGGTGTTTGCCAGACAGGCAGCACGATAAACGAATGCAAGTAAGTTATCTCAAGTCTAACTGAAGCTTTTATACGAGTAAAATAGAAAAACTAAAGTTTTGCATTTCTAACTTTAGGTGCGATGACGGAAGGGTAACTACTTGCTTAGCCGACAGTGCTAATGCCTTGAGAAGTGAAAGTGAACAATCTGCCAATATTATGTCAATTTTAGCAATTATTTTAGCTACAGCGGTTTTATTGCTCGCTCTGTTTGGTGCAGGTTTATATTTTCTGAAGTAAGTATTGAAAATTCTACAAAAACAGAATCAAATTTAAAAGATTCGAGTTAATGTTTGATATTGTTGCGTTTTGTCATTAAACTTGTCCACTGCTGATGATTCTTCAATTGTAACTTTTTCGCTTTACTGGCACAAAAAACACATACATATCGCACCCTAAATACAAAAGGGTCACAGCTCAAAATTCTACAATTTTCGCAACTCAAAAAAATTCTCTTTAGTTCATCGTGCAGAAGCAACTCAACACACAAATAGACATAACTGTATTTTTTCGTTTAAAGAAGATAACGATGTGAAAGAAATTTTTGCAGTAGTTAAAGATGTGTACTCTGAAATTATTTATGGAAAAGTCATTTTTCGAAAATTTTGAGTTGTGACCGTTTTGCATTTAGGGTGCGAAGAATTAAAAATTGGACATATTACTTCTGTGTAATTAAGGGATCACGTCCTTAAAATGCCGTAGTAAATTTTCTTCGGCGTTGACTAAGTACGCTGATATTAGTCGAAAGTGGTTATATCTGCACATATTTAACGTGAGAGGCGTTGCAACACCCTTTTAAAAATAAATTTAATGGCAATTGAAGGACTGTAAAAAACTAACCTTTCAGCATTTTACTCCTGTTTTACACCTATACTCCTATACTATACTATACTATACCATACTATACTATAACAAGGTAAAACAATCAACAAATGGGTAAAGGATGATACAGGCTATTATTTGTTTGTTGCATAACGCTTCTTTGGAATTTAAAGCAAAAAAATTGTATATATTTTTGGGAATATTTATTTTTCTTCTTAAACTTTTAGAAAACATCGTATATCACAACCCTTTTCACATGCCCGTCTAACAGAAAATGTCGAAATTATGCTAACAAATCCCATGTATCGAGGAGATGCTGATGAAACTCCTGCATTTGTACATGAAGATGATAAGGTAATGTTCATGCGGGCATTTTTTCATAATATTTACAATAGTAATTCTCTGCTTCCAGGGTAACTTCGCTAATCCCGTATATGAATCCATGTATGCCGATGCCATAGTAGAACCGGCTGCAGTGCCGGAAAATAATTTAAGTACAGCGCCGGATGAGAGAAAAGGTTTGTTACAACATTCACACGACGATAACAATACACCTGATATTCTCTGATGATTAACATCACACGAAATTTGTTAAGCTATTTTAGAGAACAAACAAAATAACAAAAAAGAAAACAAAAAATCACATTTAAACATACTCGTATGATAAGAACAAAAAGCAAAACTGAAAAGAATTTATGCCATTTAATTATAGTCATTTATAAGTCTATAGTTTAAGAATAAAAACCAAACTTCGCTCTATAATTTCCCTTTTCCAATACACCTTTCAATCCTTAACCAATTTATCCTTAAAAGAAAAACAAAACTTGTATATTGTTAAACAAATTTCCCCTTTTCCACCCCACCTCTTAACAAAACGAACAAAATCTTTATGATAAAAAAACTCCAATTATCAAAGAAAAATGAGCATTTCTTGAAAACAAACGGAATGTTTGTTTAATAAAAAACAAAAGCCAAGAAAAAGCGCAACAAACAAACATGGACTGATAGTTTAGTCATCACAGAAAAAAAAGAAGAAAATTATTTTATTTTACTTATAGGAAAAACAACTGTGTGTAATATTTTATTATATTTTATTTTTAATTAAGTTTTAACAGCTGATTTTTTTTTTTTGGATTTGTATTTTATTCGAACTATTTTTACAAATGAACCTTTATTTTTCATATATATTTTGACTTTCATTTCATTTATATGTTTTGTGTGTTTTTTGTTTTCTCAATTACCTGTTAAATAGTAGGTGAAGAAGTATGCTGTTTAGGATCTACAACTATTTGACAATTCTATTATATAAACATTTATTTCGTATTAATTTTCTAAAAAATACTAGGAAGCAAAATCAAAAGTAAACTATTTAGAATATAAAAATATAACCTCCAAGCTAAAATCTCAATTATTTTAAACATTTTAACGATTTCACCCCTGCTGAGGTTAAAGAAACAAACACCGAATTAATTCAAAAAACTACGAATGTTCAATTTCTGAATAGTTTCTTTGGAAAAAAGCAAAAATCAATATTAAACAAAATATACGTACGAGGACATTTGTTTAATTCACAAACTATTGTCAATGTGGCAATGTTTAAGAAAACGTTTATGTAAATGTATACTGAATATCGTAGGAAAGAAATGAAGACATTTAAGGCCATGATACACTATAAGATTTAGACAGATCTGTCAAAAAAGTAGAATAATGTATAACAGACTTTTCGATTGTTGGTGTAGGATCCCTGCTATATTTTGACAGAGTGGTACCAAAACTCAATGCTTGTTGTGAATAGAGAATAGAGTTACATAAAATGGTTTTGTGAGTGAATCGTAGGATTGTGTTGAATAGTGAGTAGTGAGTGGCCTTAAGTTATTTTCTATTTTAGTTAAAATTTATATTTTTTCTTTTTTTAAGTTTAACGTTTTTAAAAATTTATGAACAGAACTTTATGACATTAATTTCACAAGTACTCTGGCTGCACTTTACACGATTTACAATAGTTTATGAATATATATAATTATTAGCACAAAAAAGAAAACAACAATACTCAATAAGAGATTAAAAGTTTTATTTTATTATAATTTAAAATATGCAATTGAATGCAATTGTATTTTTATATTACACGCTAAAAGATTAATGAAATTATATTTTAAGATATTCTACCAGAAAGAATCATTAATTTGATATTAATCATCACAATTTACTCGGTCTTAAAACAAGAATGATTTTCCTTGTATTGAATTAAATTATTCAAGTTGTTAAGTTGATATTTTCAAACAAAGTTAGTTAACAGCATTAAATGAGCTATTAAATACCATCTCCATGGCAGTCTTCCACAACTACATTTTTTTCCTTAAAATAAAAACTTTAACCTCCATATTAAATATCATTTAATCATTTCAAGCTGTTTGGTTTTGAAAGTTTTCCTTATAGAACTTTAATAGATTTCATTTAGTCTAAATTGTAATTAATAATTATAAATTTTGTATTTATATCTAATTTTATTATTATTTTTTAACACTGTAATATAGAAGCAGCTAACACGCAATATTTTATTTTAACTCTTACAAAAAACTTTGAAATTTTGTGTTTAAAAATAATTTTTACAAAATCTTTTGTATTTACATATATAAATATTTATAAATAGTTGAATAACGAACGTAATAAATAAAATAAAAAAATGTATATTATCTTTAATAATGTAGAATATCGAAGGAAAAGAAATCCAATTCAAACAATTTTGTTATTACGAATTTTTAATTTTTAAATCTAAAACACATTCACGCATTTAAATACAAAATAACGAAAAAATAATAAAATATAAAAATTAATGCAAATAAATTAAATGAAAATTTTAATTAACAAAAAAGTCTAATAAATAATTGTACACAACTAAACAAAAAATGAGTTTGATTCCAAAACCATTAACCATAATTTTCATATAGATATCGAAAAATGCTGGAGAAGCTGTTAGTGGCTTAGAAAAATGCATTATTTCTGTTAGTGCTGTAGTTTTTTCGATTTTTTTATTATAATGAAGTTAAGCTTAACTCACAACAATTAATTCATCTACCAATTATTTTTCAAATAATTATATATTAAAAATTTTTTTTATATTCTCCACCGTTAAAAAAGCAAGATGTTTATACAAAAAAAAAACTCATAAACATATGTAAGTTCAGCCAATTATAAATTAAGAAAAGATTAACAAACAGACTTCGGTTTGTTGGTTCGTTAATTCAAAAAATGATATAAAAGTTAACCCGCAGAAAGTGCTGCCACCTTTATGTTAGAGAGCATGAACGAGTGAGCATCTAGTTGTGATAATTAAAACTGTTTCTTCATCTAAGAACCGATATATATGCTATTTAAGCTACTCGACACTAGATGGCGCACAGCGAAAATAAATTCTTATGGCGACTCATAATTTATAAACTGGAAAATTGATTTCTGCGTATAATTAAAAAGAATATCGTCTACTGATAATTTCATTGCGTTTAGTCAGCACTCATAAGTATTTTAAAATCAAAGAAATTAATAAATTTACAAATAAAGAAATACCCACCTTAATTTAAGCAGCCGTTAATTACCAACATGAATTTGATATTCCACAAGTTTGTTTAATTATTAGAAATACTTTTTATTTTATTATTGATAATCGATTTTATTTATGTATTTCAAAAAATCTTGCTCTGATGGTAAAATAATTTCAGAAAAATGCAAGTATGCTTGGTATAACGAGTTATGAATTATCAACAGTGAGTTCTTGCATTAATCAGTCTTACTCTGTTTGCAGTCGCAGTTTGGAGTTTGCAGTCTTTGGAAAGCGCAATATTGGTAACGGGAATATCGATATGCACCAAACTAATGCAAACCGAAATCGTCTTTTGTTGACGACGGCAAACAGAAGAAGGGTGTTTACACCATTAAAAAACATCTAGTGAACTTAAGAGTTTGTCAAGATTTATAAAACTTTCATGTTTGGAGAGGGAATACTTACGTAAACGTATTCCAAAACTATTGAGCAAACACTACGGGGTGGAAAACTTGTTGAAGCGGTCTACCAAGAAAATGATACAAATTTTTTTTTAACTTTTCATTTTATTTCTTCATCATACTTAAAATAATTTAAATTTCTTTTGGTTGTTGGTATTTTTTTCTTGTTCTCATCTTTTGTTTTTTGTTTTCGAATAATAATTAATTATTTTAATTATTAATTATTAAATATTTTGTAATACTACACAAAATGAGCAAAAAATGTTTTGTGTTGTAGGTTTTCTATTTCGAAATGGGGGGTTTTTTTGTTACTTATTCGAATACTTTTTTTATTGAAATGCTAACAACACACTTACATAATTTTATTTTCAAAATTTTTAGTAATTTTCTTTTATAGTGTTTTTTCTTTTTGGTTTGGTTGCGGGTGTAATTGTTTATTTTTTCTTTTGGTTTATAAATAATTTGAAATATTTGCAACAATTTTATAAAATGTGCCTTCTTTTGATCCAGCTAAATTACAATTATTTTTTTTTTTCAATATTTTGTGGAGTGTTCGTGTTGTTGTGATTGTTATTTTAAGGATTTTTGTTAAATTCTCTTTATTTTTCTGCAATAACGGAATTATAGAGGAAATAGTTCTTATTTGTTTTTAAAATACAATTTCTTTTATTTTATAACAAATTTTAAAATTTAATTCAATTAATTTTCAGTATTTGGTATATTTTTCGTCGTTTTTTATATCTTAATTTTCTCCTTGTTTTTTTTTTTTGTTTGTTTGTTTTTGTAAGGTGGTGTAAGTGAGTTTTTTATTTTGTTGACTTTTTAAATTCTAAAGTTATTTTTTATTAAATTTTTATAAGAAAAATATATGTTTTAGTTTTTAGTTCCTAGTATTTAAACAGTAACATAATTGCCACATTTAATATTAATTACAAGTCACTCGTTTAAATAAAACTTTAGCAAATATTCTATTTCATATAGCTTACATTCGGAAAGATTATCAATTCAATAACGACTTTTTCTTCTGTTTGTGTCATGTCATTTGTGGGATACCTGCCCTACTTTTACTCTAAATTGCAGAGTGTAACTAACGGTAAATGTAAAGAAAGACTGGAAAATTAGTTTAAATTGTGTGAAATTGCTAAATTATTTAGATATTTTTTAAGTACACATAAAAATGTGTATTTCTATTTCTCATATTATAAAAAATAATTAATTCTATTTTGTGAACTAAAAGTTATCAACGTCTTTTAGCTTATTTTAGGCAAACTTCACTTTTCATTAATCGCTTGTTGAATGTATATTTCAGTTGTTAGCTACGACGGACAAAACTAATAAATCATGATGAGTATGAAATAGATATCAAGATTTATATAAAAAAAATGCAATTTATAAATATTAGGAGCCGTTAATTAAGAACTATTTCATGATTTACTTTAGTACTTGACACTAAACCCTTTTGTCAGTGCCTTTTTTTTAATTTAGTGAGACAATAAAGTTTTAAGTCCTAAACTTTCCTGCTAGTGACTTTATTTCAATGTGACTGCCACAATTTTAAATTAAACATCCCGAAAACAGCCGTCAATTAAACTACATGATAGCTGCTGAATCGGAAGTTCTTTAGCTCTTCAGTGGGATTTGGAACGTTCCTCCCTTTTATGCCGACTGGATATCCGTGGTAAATAATCAAATATTATTGCATCAATGAGCGGTCACGTCAGTAATGAATTAAAATTGATGAAAATAAAGTCCCAAACGAATATCTCGCTGCTAACCAGCGAAAACCAGAAAAATGCGATATACTTTTGAACGGCAGCCAGAAGGTGCAGTATTCATAAGTGGTGCCACAAACGAGTACTTCCCAGTGTGTTCACAATTGGGGAAGTTGTGCCCCACTGACCTACGGCTAGACCAATGGAGGTTGAATAATTGAGCAGAACTGCTCTATAACAACCTTAATGACATTAACATACAAATTTGCAAAAAATTCAATTAAAAATTGGCGAATTGAATGCAAGTATCACTCAGTATTAAATGGGACAATTAATGTTTATTTTTTAATTTCTTTTGTTTATAATTAAATAATATTTAAAATATTTTTAATTGTTTAAATACTAAAATATTAATTTTTACAACGCTACAATCTATATTATTTTTTCTCTATTGTTATTGTTTTCTTTTATTTTATTTTATTTATGTATAAGTTTTTATTTTTTGTAACCGTGAGGTTTTTCTATTTAAATGTGTGTGAGTATGTGTGAATTGAGTTGAGTTGGTGTTTTATAATTATAATATTTTGTAAATAGAATTTCTAATGTGATTTTTTTGCTTTAATTATAATAATTAATGTTTACTTAAATGAAGTCAATAAATCACTTTCCTTCAATGCTTAATATTAATTAAATAATTAACTTAAATACTAAAAACAAAAAACTGAATGACATTAAAAATTACAATTAAATATAATTTATTTAATTTATTAATCATAGAAAACCTTGCTGTTTTGTTTGAAAAATTGTTTAATACTAAAAGAAAATTTAATTTAATTTGTTGTGGCTGTTTTTTTTAATTGTATTAAATATTTGTTTTTTTTACATATATATTTTGAAGAAAAAAAAAGCAGGTAAACAATGTGAAGGACTAAAAGTCTTCTTTTTTTTATTAAAAAATTAATTTTAGCAAATAAAAGAAAATAGTTTAAACAAAAAACGATCTCATACAAAATTTCTTAACAATTTACATTAATTTAATTTGTGTTTTTAAATTAAAATTTAGTTGGGAATTTTTAAATCTCTTCGCAAGACTTTAACTTGTGGTTTTTGTTTTGTTTTTTTTTTATAAATAAACTTTGCCTCTTTAGATGTTAATTTCTAAAATTATTTTTTACAATCTCTTTGAAATTTTAAATTGTAAATTATGATTTTTTATTCATAATTTTTGCTTTTGTTGGCATTTCTTTTGTATAATCAAATATAGTAGTTTGTTTTTTTTTATTTTTAATACTAATTTAAGCATTTAAATATTTTTAGGTTTTTTTTTCTTTTTTTAGATTAAAATTACAATTTTAATAGCTGGCCTCATGACCAGCCAAAATATAAAGATCATGACCTTCTTCACTACCTAAGGAACCAGTACGTAACAATTGACTTTCTAACGCCACCACTCTGCAAAACGAAAATATTTTTATTTTATGTCAATGTTAATGTCAGCCAGCTTAACACTGTGAGAGTTCTCATCGTTAGTGATCAACAAGCAAGAAATCTAAATTAAGAACAAATCAAATAACTATTAAATTATTAAAAAAGGCCAGAGTTTTCCAACTGCATGGAATACCGTCCTCATCAGTATAAAGCAGCATATAATCTCATGGATTTTTGTAAAAATTGAATTTCGAGTGATAAAAAACTTGCTATAAAACTACTGTGAAGTTTCTGAAATTACGTCCATTTCATCGGCATTTTTACTTGCTAATTTCCCAGCTATTTACATTTAAAAATTAAAAAAAAAACTTAGCAGAATGCTATGGAAAAAACAATTCACTAATGTTTTCCTAATAGAAATTATAGTTTATGGAAAAACTCAATCACTTCTTGATCCATTATTGTAAATCAGAAATATATTTTAAAGTATTTTCTTGGACGGTTAAAATATTAAAGTAATTTGAGCAGGTTGTCAACAAACTTTTTGATATTTAAAGGCTGATGTTTGAGCAAATGAGAACCCTCATAGCGTTAGGGAGACTTTGTAAGACAGGGAGAAAGAGTTAATCACACTTACTTATCACTACCAAGTAAACGATATGTGCGGCTCATATCTTTAATTTCTTGCGTTATTTCACCATTGCGCAGCGACTTGCCCTGCATGCCGTGCTTGTGGAATGCTAAAACACTGTCTGGCAGGCACACTGAAAATAAGTTAAATATATTTTTAAATTTGCTAAAACTATTACTTGGCTTCGGCACGATTATCTAATAATCCGGGTGGTCTTCTTAAAAATTAAATTATATGAACTAAACTTTATTTCTTTTGGCATCAGAAATAAGATATAAAAAAACTGTCTGTCACGTCTGTCTTCCTATTAACCCAATTTTCCAAGACTTTGTTGACGGGTTATGCTTGTATTTCACGAACATTTCCGATGATATTAGTCTAAATGGCTTTTTTCGTTTTTAAATGATTGGAAACACTTTCCTCCCAAGAAAGAAAATTGATGGGAGCTAAATCGTAGATGGATAACAGACATCATAAAACGATTGCGTACAAGATCGATTGTTTGATAAGTTGTTCGACATGCCGCTAAAACCAGAGATTATTGTAATCAGTAGCATTTTTGAAAAAAATTTATCAATGTTGCCCATCCAATCTTTGGGCATGGACTGGATTTTATTTGTTCACATGGTGAGAGAGATGGAAAAGATGAGTTTTTGGCCGAAATCTACATTCGGTCTTAGATCCAAATCGAGAGGGCGTAAACTTATGGCCGCAGCAACTACATTAATGTCGCGACAGGTGCTTTATTAAGACTAAAACTTCTTTGTAACAAACGCACAGTTTTGAACAGCACAGTACTAACTTTGGAAATGTTTGCAGTCGTTCAACGTTGCTGAGGCGTAAGGCGACTTATTTCGGTTTTTGGATCATCCGGTAGTTTGAAGTTATAAAACATGCTAAATAAGCTACAGCTTAACAATAATTTTTTCAATTACGACCACAAATTATATATTTATGTTCTGGATCAGAGCGTAATGAAATAAATTTTTTTTTGAGTATGATTTTACGTCAACCCGCGTCAAATTTGGTTTGTGAACATACCGGTTTCTATGATAGATAGAGAAAAAAGAACACTGAAGATGGCATATAGCCGAAACCGGCATGTTCACAAACCAAATTTGATGCAGGTTGACGTAAAATCATACCCAAAGAAATCGAACCCCGTCGGACAATATACGCACATATCAAATAAAAATTTGTTTAAAACCAACTTACCTATACTATCGACATTGAAATCAAAATTAAGTTGTGAGACCAATTTTTTATGTTGTTTTGGATTGCCCTGGAGCGTTACAACTTGAATAATGTTGCCATAACAAACAATAATCGCATCCTTTTCAACTTGATGCACTTTTACAACTTTAAGTAAATCTCGTCTGGGCACCATCGTCGCCATGGCATCATATTCCAAATCATCTGAATGGAACCAACTTGCACCTGTTATAGTTTGTTCAGCGTACATGTTGTTAAAAGATAATAGGGAAGGAGAGAATAAGGGGAAAAGTAAAAAGACGTAAGAAAATAAAGAGATCATAAAGGGAAAATAAAAACGCAAATAATAACAATAACAACAACAGAATAGTTTTAAAACAGGTACACAAAACACAAATTTGGGTCACACATATAATATATACAAAAATAAACAAAAATATTACAAAAAATAAACAAAAAGAGAGAGAGAGAGAGAAAGAACAAAGAAAAATATTATATAATTGCTCCAACAAATAAAGTAAAATCTATACCACTGTTCATATTGATGAGTTCCAACTTCAGACAGCCATTCGCAGCTTTACGCACACCTGTACACACGATTGGATACTCCAACTCTGGTGTTATAATCATCTCAAATACTGGAGTCTGACCGTTTTGTACACAGCCATGGCCACCGCCCAATATGCTTGTGGCCGGCCACTCACATTGTTTCAACAACATAAATTTATTTAGTGGATCGTACCATTGCATTAGGAAAATACCGTTCGGTGTGGCACCACATAAATATTTATAGCCATTATAAGGATTACGCGTAACACAACACTGTGTACAACCTTTGGTATCGGGCACTTTTGTAGTAAGTGCAAATTTTCGTGGCACCAAACGTTCCGGTATCTTATTCATGTGCAACGAAAATCGATGTGTTTGTTTCGAGTGCAGTGCTATCAAATCGTGACGATAAAGCTGACACGATTTGCCCGACAGACTCATTAGGACATCTTTGATCACATATAACCAAGTTGTACGACGTGGAAATAGTTGATCTATGGCGGCATCGTGTAGTTCGTTCATATTTAAATTAAATATTCCTTCTTCGGCACCAATCAACAGATGTTGATCTCTTGTCTCAGGATGTATCCACGAAGCTGTGCAGTGTACTCGTAGAGGGCAGCCATTAAAGATTTTGGAAAAACAAGCACCCATGTGAACTTTAGGTGTTGGTGGCAGACCATTCGATATGGGTCGTGGTGGTGTGTGACGTCTTCTATGGGAACGTTTGGGAGGCACAGGGGGTGTGTTATTTAATAAATCAGGTTGGGTATCTTTGTCAACTGTTAAAAATAGAAAAAAAAAACCAAAAACAAAACAAATAAGTCGTTAGTGAAACACTCTAAAAGCAGAGAAAGCTCTTTTAGGTACATGATGCAACAAAACAAGATTGTGACTGCGAAGCGTTACATCAGTAACGATTTTTAAATGAATTATTGTTTTTTTGTTTCTATTTTATCTTTTTTCTTAACATTCAAAAGCAACAACAAGAAGCGTAAAATTTCTTTAACACGAGGGAATAAAACACCGTTGGCAAAATAAATGAAATTCTTTCTCACGACTGATCTTAATTGCGATTATTATGTTATTTTTCATCATAACATATCTTAAAACAAAATTTTCGTATTTATTATTGCGAATAAAAATGTTCAACATGCAAATCTTCAACAGAGTTGCAGATAATGTTCAAAGTTAGTTGACTATCGGGTCTTCTACTTACGTTCATCGTCATCTTCTTGTGTACCTCCATCGCTGAGACTTCGAGTACGTGATGATTTACCCATTTCATTGAGTAAACCTAATAATTGATCCATTGAACTGTGTCGACGTGGCGAGTCCTCTAAGCCATTCTGTAATAGTTGTTAAAAACAAATTATTTTTAATTAAAATATCAAAACAGCTGAAGAGAAAATGGCCTTTAAAGATATGGGGTTTCAGTACGTAGTGGAGAGGTTGCAAATAATTTCACATTTGCCTTCCAGTAACTATTAAAGTAGAAAAAATGTAATTATTTTTGCTACTAACCTGATTACTTTCATGACGATAATCACAGTTATGATGGCTGTTATTTGTTACATTATTGATGTTTGTGTTTGTTTCTAATACCGCAGTTGTTGACTCTTGTGGATCATTCGTTGACGCAGAGGTGGAACAAAAATGGGAGGAGGAGTTGGCAGAAGTTGAGGCCACGACATCACTGGTCGTATTGCTGTTTAAATAATTGGAACCATTATTACGTAGTAAATTATTATAAAAATGCGATGTTGTTGTAGAATTGTAGGATGAAGGGGAGGCAGAATTAGAACAAATGGACGCAGACATAATGGTTGGCATGACATGATTGTTATGATTATTAGTAATCGTAGTTGAGGAGGGAGATTGAGAGTAAAATTGAGAGGAAGTATAGGAAATTGAATTTGAATTGAAATTTGTAGATGCTGACGAGGCGTTAGCATTTGAAATTGAGGATAAAAGGGATGAAGATGAGGAGGAGGAATGTAAATGACCACCAATACCAACACCACCACCACCAACAACACTACCACTATTTATGTTAGTATGCAGATACGATGAAAATGCTGATGTAGAAGAGGGTGAAGATGATGTATAACTATCTTGACTATGATGACGATGGTGATGGTGATGATGGTGACGATGATAGTGACTGCCACTTATAACAATACCACCATCACCACCACCCACATTCGAGACATGATGATGGCCCCCAACACCAACACTGCCAACGTTTGTTGTGCCGCTACTATTATTAACACTACTACAACTACCAACACCACCACCGCCGCCACCACTAACACCACCACCACCACCACCACCATGGTATATGTCAACCCCACCACCACCCCTTAAATCTGAGCTTGAATTATCCAATAGATGATGACTGTACATTGATAACGATGTTGATATTTGGCCATTTGTTGTTTCGCCTCCTGCACTTGATAAATTCACATTGTTAATCAAACCCAAAGCCGGTGTTGATGTCGGACGACTGTAGCTGTTATTGCTGTAGTTGTTGTGATTCCCAGCATGTCTTAACATATCAAAGTGAGCAAACAATGACGAATGATTATCAACATGATCCACTACCGTTGTGCGTATATTTGATAAGGCATTGTTGCCGCCACCACCACCACCTGCACCATGAGCCACTGTTTTCGAAGAGTTTCCACCACAACTGTTGCCTTGTGTTGAGCTGTTTGTAGTTGATATTACAGTGCCATCAGTTGTACAACCGTTATTACCCGTCGATAACAACGATAACGAGGACGATGATGAGGATGTTGTTGTTGTTATTATTGCTGCTAATGATGCGGCGGCTGATGTTGATGATGATGAAGTGTTGTTATGGTTACTATTTCCTCCACCATTATGGCTACAATTGCATTCAGTGCTAAGTAAATCTTTGGTATCAGTTAATGGTAAAGTGGCTCTGCAAGCAACGAAAAAAAAGAGAAAGAGAGAGAAAAAAAAACGTTGCAACAAAAAACTATGTAATGATAAAAGGTACGTTGCAGTGATTCTCAATCTGTGTTATATGCATTAAAGACCATGTTGATTTTCAAAGTACTTGATTTCAAACTAAAATATGGTAGGAAAAGTCCTTTTAAAGATGTTGTATTCTGGATTATTTTAAAAAATTAAGAGAATATGTATATTTTTAACTTTAAGAAAACTGGTCTTAATTTTGTCAGAAGACACATACGTGTTTAACAAAAAGAAATAAAAATCGTCATTAGCTTGAAAATATGAAAATGAGTTGTTTGCATAACAAATTTAACATGTTTTTTTAATGTTACGCTCTTATTAAAACATTTTAATGTTACGATTTTCATACTCTTAAACCACCACCTTGAAGAACTTAATTCAAATTTTGCGTTTTCAAAACTTTGTGTTTTCTGCTGCCAAGCTTTAATTAAGTTTTTAAGCTAACGTTTTTAAAACAAATGTCCTATGGCGATATAGAAAGTAGTATAATAAAACAAATATGTATTTGGGACGTCTCTCTATTTTGATTTGATTTGATTTTTGTTTTGCTTGACTGATACGACATGTAATAAACATGTTATGTTACGTTAACGTAACGGCCATTTGCAAAATATTTAAAATATAAGTATTAAGTCTTATTTAAGTTGAAATAACAGAAGGCTTTCTTTTCCTTCATAAATATTTTTATAAAAACAGTAAAAGATGAAATTTGTTTATAGTCCTTAAATTTATTTATTATTTTAATTTTCACGAAAATTACAGATTGAGAACCCCTTTTTTAAATACATATTTCAAAATGCATGTGAATGACATTTTATAAACCAAAGTTTCGGTGGAAGGATAAGTTTAAAAAGTAATGAGCATTAACAATATAAAATATGAAGGAAAATAACCAGAAACACAATCACACACACATGCATGCATGTACATACATAAAGGAAACAAACGAGTTGGATTGACTGTTTGTTGGATTAAAAAAAAGTTTAAGGTTTTTTGCCTGCATTTAAGTGAGGTTAGATGGCTTGTGTGTAAAGATGAGAAAACATACATGCGTTTATGCACCCTTTTTGTATACATTACGTTAACATGTGTTAGTTATAATTTAAAAGATATACATGAAAAGACCACAAGGACAATTAAGGCAAGAAAAAATTAATGAAAACATTTATATAACATAGTTAGTATGAATGTTGACAGTTATTTAAAAATATGATTTCATAAACATATGAATTACAAATATGCCTGCTAAGTATATTAAAGGCATTTGAAAAAGTGCAACATTTTTTTTAATTATAAAAACCACAATAACATAGAAACAAATTTTGTATTACTTGTAGCATTTCGCACTATCTAAAGGGTGCCTTTTATGGAGGTACTAAAGAACTCTAAAATGTACAAAACAAGGATGCATTTTCTGGCATTATAGATTAAATATGCCTTCTCGCAGTCATATGACCGCCACGGCCGGCTCGGAGATAGTCTAATCTGGATGTCCATTTTTCGATGACTCTTTCAACATTTGTGGACGTATATCGGCAATAACGCGGCGGCTGTTATCCTTCAAGAAATCAATCGTTTCGGGCTAATACGCTTAGACTAGCGAGATTACATATCCTCACAGAAAAAAGTATAGCGGCGTTATATTGTACGAACTTGGAAGACATTTCACGAGTCCGAAACGTGAAACTATGCGGTTACCAAATGTTTCCTTCAATAAATTGATTACGGAAAGAGCTGTGTGACATGTTGCTGAAACCATAGTTCCTGCACATCATGGTTGTATAATTGATGAACGAAAAAGTCACCATTGAATGTAACTTTTAAACTAGCATCATTTTTAAAAAACTAATGATTCCACTAGTCCGTAAAGCATACATAATGGTGTCTCAATATGCATTCGAGGATTATCATTACTCCAAACAAAAGTGAGTTTCGTCGCTTAACATAATTTGCTTATGAAAATCGGGAGCAAAAATTCTATTATGAAATGCCAAACCAAACTAAATAGTAATCACCAGTTTAAAAAGTGTTGACAACTTAAATTCCTATATTTTTAAAAAAAAAGTACCTTTAAATAGTAACATTACATAATATGCTCAACAGAAAAACGAGTTTTATCCTATACAAAAAGTCAAATTAATAATAAAGTATCAACTAATCAAAAAAGTTCCACCACTTTGCTTTGCAAATAAAAATTTTCGGCATTGATTTTATTAAATTTTTTGTAAAATTTAGATTAGTTATACGCGCTATTATTGCTAAAATGGATGCTGAAATCAACTAGTATAAAATTTTCGCATTATCGCAATTTGTGACGTGAATACCTTTGTTCTTATACATTTGAGTCCACAAAATGTCCAACCATTTATGAGATTGCTACATATGACTAAGACTTTGTTAGTATTTAAATTTAACTTGTATATTTAGTATTATTACTTTGCAAGTGATAATAATGATGACAACGGTAATGTATGTAATTGTTAGTAGCAAATATGCCTGATATTATGAAAATACTATTGTTAGTAATTTGTTCCCTTTTTTTATAAATTGTGAACGAAATAATATTTTTGTAAATAATAATTTATAATAAATATAGTTATTCGATCTTTTTGATATTTTATTAGTAATTTATTAATTAAGCACTAGGTCTTTTTTTATAAAAAAATAAATAAATAAATAAATATTAATTTATTTCAAACATTTTGCAGGTAAAAGAAAATAATAAAATAATGTTGATACATGAAATTACAGTTTCTTGAAATTTTAAGCCTACAAACTTTGACAAAATTGCAAAAAGATCATAAGGCGAGTTTAGCAAATTTTTATGGAAATTTATTGATATTTTATAAACATAAAAAGTGCAAACATTATCCGTGGTGATTATTGGTAAAAAGAAATAATATGTATATTAAAAATAAGAAGTCATAGTTTATTCAAATCGATGAGCCAGTTATTGTTTTGTGCACAAATGAGTGATAGAAAAACAATTCAAAGGAGATTATTATTAGTAAAACAAATTCTCCTTATTCATCTTAATTTTCTTTAAAGAAATATTTCCCTGCAGAACCGTTTGAATAATATTCTCTAGTCGTCGATAAAAACTTTGCTTTTTTATATTTGTAGCAACATATTAAGCTACCCTCGTTTGTGGCACTAACAAGTTTTTATTTATGTTCAAAATTATAGAAGCACATAATTCTAATTACAGACTAACAGCCTTTAAAATGCTTTTCACAAAGTAACAAGCAAAGCAAATAAATCCCCTATTAAGTGTTATTTATTTAGACCATTTTCATCTTTAATATTCAAAGCTGCAAAAATGTTTGTTTTTTATTTTAAGTTGTTCTTTTGTTTACTTCGTCATTTTTAGGTTTAATAACCTTTCATTCTATTTCGTTATGAATTCTTTTCTTTTCCTCCGTTTATCTCACAATTTCCTTTAAAAACATTTTTTTCTATATTTACCTCAAGAAAAAACGAAGAACTTAATTTACAAAAGTCTTTAGAACAAATTGGATTTTTGGACTAGAATAACAATAACAGAAAAAATACTTTATTTTATTTAAAATTTCTGTAATTGCATTTTCTTTTACAATCTACAGTCGTAAAAGTTTCCATAATTATGGTTGAGTAAAAAAAAAAACAATAAAAATTAACAAAATCTTAGAAAATAAATAAAAAAAGAACGAAAATAAATTGTTTGAAAAATAGAAAAGAATGTTGCAAACAAAATGTAGAACAACTAAAAAAATCATTATTTAATGTAAAATACACTAGAATGCAAAAAAGAGAGAAAATGACTATAGAATGAATCTTTTGTTGCATGCAAATGGACTTTAAATAATGTTTGAGGCAAAAAAAAAAAGTACTCAAAGTCCTAGTAGAAATGTAGGTGGAATGAATGATGCAAACGAGTTGAAAATTATAGAAAAAAATGAAATGCTAAAAAAACTATTCAAAGGAAAGAAATGCTGGAAATGTAAAAAATCTAGTTAAACTTTTTTTTTTAATTAAATGATTTAACGTTATTATATATATTGCTGTTTTAAAACTAAAACTAAAATTTCTTCTCTTGGAAGAGGAAGAAAATAGTAACAAATATTAGTTGACACTGTAGCAGACTTATTTTAAGCAGTCTAAGAATATGTTATAGTGAGTTCGTTTCGTTTGTTTTTTGTATACAAAGCTGTCCTGCAGCTGGTCATAATATGGTTATAGTGCGTGCATCCAAATAAGCTGTGGACACGATCGTTGGATCGTGACTGATTTTTGTTTCTCTAGGTGCAAAAGATTTTTAATTGCGTTTAAACGAAACCAACCTCTTAAACGCTTGCTATAATGGTTGAGTTCGGCCCTTGTAAGAGCAAAACATTGTAAAATACAAATCGCTAAAAGTGGAATATTTGGCGCAGTTGGGCACCTGCGCCTGCGGATACAACCAAATTAAAGGTCTTTGTGCTATTCATCATTTGTTAGACAAAAATGAAAATACTGTGACAAGAAGTCGAGTTCTCACTTTGCCATTCTTATTGCATAAAGATACCTAAGAATGATTTAATTAGAAAGTAATATTTTTTCAGCACAATTTTGCAACACTTTTTTTTATTAGATTAAGTTTTGGCTTGTGTTTGAAAGTTTGCATTAAATTAAAAAAAAAAAACCCACTGACAATGCTGTTTGCTGCATGATTTGACAAAAGGATAATAATAATGGGAAAAACAGTGACAATTGTACATGAAAAAAGTTAGGACGTAATTACACTTACATTTATCTTGTTTTTAAGATTTTTATTGTATAAATTTTGAAAAAGAGCGTAGGTTTAGCTCCATAAAAGGTGGAAAACGTTAAAAACAAATATTAAAATTTTAAGTTAAAATATGATATTTAAAGCTTAAAAGATTGCAGTATTACTAATTTGAAAATAGAGATTTTATAATTAACAAACATTGAAATTGAAAAACAATCAAACATAATTTTTCAAACAAATATTTTCTATATTGCATATTTGCTTTTCCTTTCTTTTAGTCCCTATTAAATCTATTAATTCGAGATTAAGAACATACTAAAAAGACTTTTGTTTGGGTACGGTTTTCCGTCGACCCTCGTCAAATTTGGTTTGTGAACAAACCGGTTTCGGCTGTTTGCCATCTTCAGTGTTCTTTTCGTACTAGTTGCGTTCTATTGTCAGTTGTGTTTATATAGTTCGTGTCTCCCTTCATGTTATTGCGTTCGTCCCTTTCTGTCTTTTTTGCCTACATCTCTCTCTCCTTTTTTTTGTTTGTCTCTTTTTACCTAATTTGTCGCTCCCTTTTTCATTCGTCTTCTTTCCTACCTAAATTCTTTTACGATCATGCTTGTTGTCCGTTTTTGTTTATGAGTGAACCTATTGGGTTTTTTCTTTTTTCCTCTTTTATGTGACATAATAATCTGTAATTGTATGTTTATGATGTTCTTTATTGCCTTGGTCTTGCGCACCTGCGTAACGTTTTTGCGCTGGTGTAGTGTTTGTTTTCTTGTAAAAATGTTTCAACGGTTCAAATATTGTGTCCGAAGCAGTTCATTTATTATTCGTCCGTCAAACGTTTTTTGTTTGTATATTTCCATGTTTTCCAATACATTTAGTCTCCTTCCTTTGTGCTGTGTGTGAAGCAGTTTAACCGTTGTCTTAATATGTCCTGGTGTACATTTGTTGTTAAATATATGGTTCGCGAAGTTTGATTCTGGAGTCGATTTTGGTTCTCGTAGTTTTTTGTTATAGTCTCTAATGTGTTCCCTAAATCTGGTCTTAATTTTTCGTCCTGTTTGCCCGATGTAGCTATAATGGCATGTACAAGTTAATTTGTACACTCCTTGTCTGTCCAGTATATTTGTTCGGTTATTCTATTCCGTAGTATTCTGCCTAGGTCGTTCCCTGTTCTGAATGCGGTATTGATGTTGTGTTTTCCAAAGGATTTCGCCAGTTTGTACGTTGATGTTCCCATATATGTTAATGTAGCCCATTTTTTTCCTTCCTTCTCCTGTTCTTTGTTCGTTCCAATTTGTTTCTTGATATTATCTACGAGGCGCTTTTTGTATCCGTTGTTTTCCGCTATGGTGTATATTGTTTCCATTTCCTTCATATACATTTGCCGTGTTAGTGGTGTTCTCTCGAGTCTTGTTATTAACTGCCTGATTGCTGCGTTTTTGTGTTGCTGGGGATAATTTGATGAGTTGTGTATTATTGTGTCCGTTGCTGTTGGTTTCCTGTATATTTCATATTCGATTCTGTTCGAGATTATGTTCCTCTTGATCGTTAGGTCCAGATAATTAATTCTCCCCTCCTCTTCCTTTTCCATTGTAAATTTTATGTCCTTGTGTCTTCCATTCAAGTAATCCAGAATTTGTTCCTCGTTGTTTCCTTCTAGTATACATATGATGTCGTCGACATATCTTGCGTAGAATATTACTCCGAAGTTGGTTTTTAATTCCTTTACGTATTCCTCTTCTTAGTTCTGCATAAATACTTCCATGAGGGTGGCAGATGTTGGATTTCCCATCCCTAGTCCTTTTATCCGTCTATATATATTGTTGTTAAATTTAAAGTAATTCTGTTCTAGTGTCGCTTTTAGTGTGCCTGTAAGTTGTATTGCCAGTTCCTTGTTTTCCGTTTTGTTTTTTACTGTCCTATTAACAATGTTCAATGTATCCATTACCGGAATTGATGGATACAAGTCCTTTACGTCAAAAAAGACCAGTTTTGTCTTCTCCGTTATTTTCACATTCTCGAGTTTATCAATCAGTTCTGCAATTTTGCTCTAACTATATCTCTTGGTTTCGCATATAGTAGAATATACAAAGTATAAGACTCGACTGATAGCGACAGCAAGGCTTAACGTATTTATTTCTGAAGCATTTACGTTAAAAGTGTTAAAAGCATTTACTAAAATTTGTCCATAATGGGAAAGTTTTAAGTTAATAAAATATAGTGTGTTGTTATAATTTGCAACACGATATTTTCTACTTGCATGCGAACTTTAATATAGTGAAACAAATTTCAAATGTTGATATACATAAATTTCTCCGAAAACAGATTTTGCGTAGCTGACAGTATCAATGTTTGCGTAATATAAGACATGTAACATAGTGTTTTTGATTGGAAAATAATTTTTTTTCTCCACTGTAGAAAAAAATTCCAGAATTAATTTATTTTTTCGTTCTACACCTGTAACAAAATACCATAACTTTAACTAATATTAAAAAAAGAAACAGTTCAAAGGCATATTATTTATTAGAAAAAAAATGAAATTTAGCAATAAGAATTTTATTGTACACATAAAGAAAAAGTACGCCAGATGAGATGATTGATGGTATAATGATGAGCATGTTCAAACTTCAAAGCAACGTAATGAAATGTTTATTTGCAATATGAGTTTATTTAGGAATGAAGATAATATTATGATTATGATAAAAATAAATAAGTGAGTTTTTTTACAATAAAATATTGTTAAAATAATATTAATGACATGTGGGGAAGAGCGAGAAAAGTAAAAGTATGCCAAACATACAAAACAAGTCACATTTGTTCAAATCAATAAAAACTACGAATACAGAGTATTTTGGAGAAAATAATTAAAGAAAAAAAAGGGATTTAGGGGATGTTAAGAATTTTTGAGTTAATGTTACTTATTTATATTTGCAGTAGTATAATGCAGAATTGGGTAAAAGTATTTGGTATTTGCTTAGTTTTTTTTTTTATATTTTTTTGTTGTGATGTATGTTGTACTAGTTGAAGAAGTTGTTGTAGTTACCTTAATTTGAGTTCCTCATCAATATATTGTAAGAGACTCCTACAAAATAATACAAATAGTAAAAAATATAAAATTTGTAGAAATGAAATTTTGTGTGGAATAAAAAACAAACATTATATAACGTAAGGAATAATAGGCAGACAGAATTGTGTTTAGAAAATAGTTTCAAAAACAAATCCAACGAGAAAAAAATTATTTAAAGAATTTTTATTTAACTAAGAAAAGTTAAAAGGGTGTAAAAGGTTGCACAAAAGTTCATTTTTTTAATTTTCTCAAGGTTTACAAATAAAAATAGTAAAAACTTAAATCATTTCTATTTTAATATTAATATGTATATTTTGGAAGCTTTTTAGTAAATTACTAACAACAAAAGCAATACTCTAAAAAAGTTATCAACAAAATTTTAGAATTGTTATATAGAATAGGCAAAAAATCGTGTTATTTTTGAAACTAACTTAAAGTAGTTGTAGCAGCACTGAAGTCACATGCTGTAAAATAAGAGATTTGAGTCAAACCATGGTCCAAAACAACGAAAAATATTTTCGTTACAATTGCTGTGCTAGTCGTAAAAGTTCGTAGGTATTATCTAATAATACTTTTTATAAATTTATTTTATTTTACTATACGCAGTCTTCGCTGCCTTTTTGACGCATAATATATAAAAGGATTACGAGCAATAGTTATTTTAATTGACAGCACTTAGGCAATGTTAATTACATTTCTGATAAACAGTGCTACGTGTGTTAAGAGCGCTAAGTAGAAAAGAAAATAAATCAATTGATTCTAGTTGGGTTGATTTCGCTAAAGCTTTCAATTTTAAATTCTATTTCTGACGGTATAGGCGTGACATTGTCACGAGAATGAAAAAAAATATCTCGGTTTTTTGAGTTTATTTAAAAAAATTAATTAACAAAAAATTTAAATTTTGTTACAACTATTTATAATGTACTCTTTTATTTTAAACTTTCATTTTATACTCTTATTCAATCTACAAGTTAAAAATTACATAAAATAAACTAAAGAGTTCTGCACAAAAATTTTTCTGTAGAAAAATAAACAAAAAATAATCGATTTTGTAATAAAAACAAACCCTCCAAGAAAAATGCAGTTTCCGCTATGCTCTCTAACTGAATATAATGACAGTTATTGGTAAAGAATGTAAAAAATTAAATGCTTAAGAGGAGCAGTTATTCACTACAGCGGGCGGTTCTTAACTTATATTTTAGATTTTCGCTTTAATAACGGCAAAATTCTTTGGCTTTTTGCCATTAGAAATATTTAGTTTTTTTTGCTTGATACTTGTTATTTGATAAAACACCCACATAAAGGCGCACGCATACTTAAGTTTTTTTTTTTTTTATTAGTTTTGGGTATATCACATTAAAAACGCCTGAATCGTAGGGGCAAATAAAACGGATTTTTCATAATGTTATCATATGACGCCTTTATATAAAATATTTTTCTTCAAACCGTCTGCAAAAGTTTTTTCTCTTGTTTTTTGCTTAGCTTTTTAGCTGTTGTTTTTAACATTTCATAAAAATTATAAGTAGTTTTTTGTTCAATTCTGGGTTTTATCTGACATAAATGGCACATTTGCTGACATTGAGACTGTGCTTTCATCATTTTAAAAAGATGTAGACAAAGTAAAAAGAAAAAAGTTTTGAAATGAGTTACGAGGGCTGCTATTTATATTTCTGGCCTGGTAACACTGACTGTTGCTAGGCACCAGCTGATGTGCAACCTTCACATTGTTAAACATAACCTCAACCAAATCATTTTGTCATTTTATTGTTGTTAGTGTTAGTGATAGCAGGTTGAAAAAGTGATCTTAGGAGAAAATGGAATTAATTCGTGCAATAATTTTTCATAACTTTCGACGTGGCCTGACACGACAACAGTGCACAGATGAACGTAAGACAGTTAATTTGGCATGGTAAACCACTATTTGTTTGCCAGCAGTCTTTGAGAAACTTCGGTAAAAGTCAAAGAAAAGACGCATCATTCTGCATCACGACAATGAGAGCTGTCACCAATCGGCTGAAACAATGAAGTTTTTGACACGGCAAAACATTGAATTGATGGCTTATCCGAAGTACAGCCCTGAATTGGCACCTAATGACTTCTTTTTGTTTCCGAACATCAAGAAAAAACTACGTGGACAATGGTTTCCTACACCGGAAGAAGCAGTTTCTGTATTCAAAACCCATGTTTTATAAGTACCTATTTCGGAGTGGAAAAAGTGCTTTGAAAATTGGTTCCAACGCATGCAGAAGTGTATAAATCTTCATGGAGAATATTTTGAAAAACAATAAAATAGATTTTGTCTTTAAATGTTTGTGTTTTCATCCTTAGGCCACAAATATAAATAGCAGCCCTCGTAACAGCAAGAACATAATCATAAATTGATTTATTATTGTTTAAACAAAATAACAGAAAACAACAAAAGGGACATTCTAAGAATGAAGACACAGAAACTTTATTTAAAAAAACGGGGAGTTTATTTCAAAAACGCGATATTATTTTTCTCGTATATGTCACCGAAGTGAGTAATTTACTATTTAGCGTAACCTCATCTGTGCCTCTTTCCCTAACATTGCTTCTGCAGTCGCTTCATCATGATCCGAAATTTGCGACAGTTATTGCTTGATTCTATTAAAATTTTAAGATACTTTTTAACGTATTCCGAAAAGAGTTTAGACAGTTTCGCATGTCTCAGTTCAGGAAGATTATCCCAGCGATATTCCTTGGTGCTCTTAATTCTTCTAGAATTGTTTTCGTGTTCTGTTTGGTTCAAGACTAGAAAACTCCTTTAACCCTTTAAACCCAACGTGCGTAGAAACCCAGCAGAGAACAAACTGCTCAACTCATTTGTCTTTGTAAGGAATGGGTTTAAACATCTCATAAATGTGGCTTCATGGCATCATTAAGGAGACATTTTTCTTTCTCCTTCCTGATAGACTCAGTAATTTGTGCCAAAAATCACAAGGCGAAACATTCAATTGCTAATGTTAAGGTGACAAGCTAAACCAACCTATGCGATTTAGCCTGTTTAAAGTTAATGATAATAAACTGAAGGAGGCGGTATTCGATTGAATTTCTTTGAAATTTCTTCTCATTAAGCAGCGAATGTTAATTGAATGTCGATACCAACATACCGAGTACGTCCTTATATGCTTGAAAAAGAATAATATTATTGTTCAAACCTGATCCTTGAAACTTAATCTTATTGCGCACTTTTCATCAATAATGTTATAGTTCAAACAAAATCATATCCTCAATAAAAAATGTCTCTTGAAAAAATTCGTTTTTTATTTATTTGAATTGTGCGTTGCTTATGGAACACGCTTTGTATAGTTTAAGAGTACAGTAGTTATACACACTTTCTCAGATTCATTTTTTGTTTCTAACCAACAAAACTGCTTTGTTTCATCAGGTAGAGGAACCATTAACGAAGTCAATTTTAAGCCGACTTTAACTAAACAGAAGCAGTCAACCAAAAATAAAACTTTGGAAAACTGATGCAAAAAAGTAACAAAACAACAGAAAAATAACAAATCCTGTGGCCAGGATACACAGAAGTTATGACAAGTTAACAATCGGAAAGTTTTAGTTCAGTCTTGTCTCTAACATGCAACATTCCCTTGTTTTCTCTAAGCCATTGTTTATGATGTTGAATAATAAAAATGTGGCAGTGTGTTTTTATAATAGTTTTAGTGCAGCCGAACGTAGACAGAATTATATACGTACAGAAACAACTTTTGGTTTTGCATATATTTATTTTGCAGTTAGTTGGTTGGAATTGCAGGCAAACTACAACAAGTTCATCTGCATCTTGCCTTCAGTACGTTCTACAATTTACCCGACTTTTATTAAGAATGTTAAAAAAATTTAAAAAAATTAAAATTAAGTACAACACAAATAAAAATAAAATTGGAAAACTTAACTAAAAATTGTAATAAACGTTACAATTTACAATTATTCATAACCTCGGTTGACTCCAATCAAAATTTGACCAGGGACAGCCTTAGTTTTTGTTTTCTTTTTGTTTTCTGTGTATATGTGTCACCGTTGGTTATAAAGTTTTTCATTTACACCCTAAAATTCCCTTACGTGATGCAGATCATCTGATTTAAAAACGTTACTCACATATAAAAAAATTAAATATTTTCTGCTGAAATTTGAGAAAGCAGTTAAATTCCAAAACAAAATATGCTCTCACACTTTTCAAAAAAGAAACTAACGTAAAATAACTTAAATTAATTGTCTTAAAAATATTTAATTAAAATAATAATGATAATAATAATAATAAACCCTCTTTAGTTTTTAATTTTCTAATAAAAATTTAAATTTTAAAGCTCACAAATTTTAAATAACAAACCCAACTCAAGTCATAAAATTGAAAGAAGGAAATAAAGAAAACTTTTACTTCTTAAAACATTATTTTTGTTAAAAAAAAGCGTTTAAGAATATTTAAGCAGCAGTCTTTAAATAAAAAAAAAATCTTAAGAAACAAAAAGTATTATTTAAATTAAAGGTGAAAAAAACAAACAGATGCAAATTTAACTGAACCTAACAGAACACAATAGAACAAAGTTGCCTGTGTTCTGACCTTAACGACATTTTCATGATTAAAGTTCCAGTCAGTTTTTGTTTTCTTTGTTGTAATTGTTGATGTTGTTGTTTTACAAAAGGACTAAAAGTATATAAAATTAAAATATAAAAAAAATAAATTAAAAATCAGAGAATTACAATTTCACGAGAACGTTTTCGCAAAAATAAAAATTTAAATGCAAATATGAAATGTAAAAAACTTAAGAAAAACAAAAAATTGATTTGAATAAAGAATCGATTGCATGAAAGTGGCAGGTTAAAAATTGCAGTTGGAATTAAAATAATGTATTAAGAAAAGCGAATATTAGCAGAACGTAGAAAAATGTTCAGTAAAGAAATTAATTAGAATATTTAGCAAAGAATTGTATCGGTAACAAGAGCTGATTAATTTATGTTCCTTTCTTAAAACAAGCTAGGAATTAGTATGTTTCTAAAGGGTCTTCACTAATTTCAACATCAATCAACTCTTCGCCGGAAAAATATGTTTAGAATTTTTATAATTTTTTGTGGCAATTATTATTTTAATTAACCTTACGCCAGTAGTTGTTCCAATTCTCTTTTAATGCATAATAGGCATTGGGCGTCGACTTATTGAACTCAAAATTTGGAGATAATAAATAAACCAGCATTAACTGACGAATGTAGCCTAAAATGAACCGTCCAGCTCATTGCTTTATTAAGAACAGCAACAACGGATATATGATCGAATTTTAATTTAATTACGATTTACTTTTTTCCATTATGTTTTTTAACTAAAAATCTATCGTACCCAAAAAAAAAAAAAACGTTATATTGAATAACCAATAAGTAAGTAGAGTATATGCGGCTCAGCTAAGATGATTATTATATTTGGAACAGTTAGTAATTGGAGAATTATATATACCCTGTGGCACTGAAAAAAATCGATGTGATACAAAGTGTTCGATATTTGCAAAAAAGATGAAAATCTCGTTAGTTTTTGATCTGTAGCTGGACAGTGAAACTTTGAAGGAGGTTCGAGCCCATTTGAATTTTTTTTCCATGGGACGGTAACCCGCTAAAAATGTCACAAACCTCAAAGTCTCATTCCAAGACATAGGTTGCATTAGTGTATTGCAAGTTATATAAGAACCATATTGACCTTGCGATCCTGCCTTGTGACAGCCAAATGTAGATACCGGCAAAATATTCTTGTTTTAAGTGCAAATAAATCAGCCAAGTGAATCTCATTGTCATTGCTATTAATTGAGAGTTAAAAAATATTTATTTTAAATAGATGGCTATAACAGTTTAGAATATGCAAATATTGCGTCTCTATAAGAATGAATACGCTTTAATTTTTAACTTTAACTTATTAGGTGTTGCTGTAGCGACCAAACACTTAAAGTGTCTTGTAGTTCCGGTTTCAGAGACACAGGCCTGTGGCCTGTGGCGGATAAGAAAATTATTTAGGTAACAAAAGGCTATTAGTTTATTAAAGACTATAGAATTTAAATGGTTAATTTAAAAATTTTTCTATAAATTTTTTGGAAAGGCAAATAATTACAATAATAATTCAAGTATTTTTGACACTTCAAAGGAATGTCCTTATAGGTTAACAGTATTATATAAAAAAAACACGAAATAATTCATGAGCAATATTTATCCATTAAAAGTTGAAAAAGTAAAACAAATAATGTACGTAACTAACTTAATTAAATCAATACTCGTAAAGACTTTAATTTAAATATAAGTAAGTGTAAAAAAAGCCAGGTGAATGAATTAAAATTAGAATGATTAAAGCTTTTTTCTTCGGCTCAAGCACATTTTTACAACATGAACAAGTACAACAAGAGCGTCTAATGCAAGTTGCATGTAACACACTTCACCAATGAAAGCAATTTAAAGCAAATAGGCAAATAAATGTTTATAAAACGTGTTTAAAGTGCTTAAATAATTTTTTCATTTTCAAAAGAATATAATAAAAGAAAAACAGCTTTGAAAAGGAATTACATAAAACCCAGAAGAAGTAAAAAAGAAGTAAATACTATATTTATACATTTAAATTTTTTCTGACTATATAAATTTTAAATAACTTACATGTCACTTGGTAAAGTTTCAGGACTAGAAGAACGTTCACTGTTCCACTGTGAACTAGACGATGTCATGCCTGTAGAAAAAAAAACATGCTTTAATTCAAATTAACAGTTTTTACACATTGTTTTCTAATTACAATAATGAGCTGTAATCACAGCAAGTTCATTTAAAATTGTAGATATGAAACCAACTTATACAAAGACACACACAGGCACACACGCAAAAACTTTAGTTTTAATTAAACCTTTGAAAAATGATTTTATTGTTGAAGAAAATATAAGTTAAGTTTTATTTGTATTGACGATGTATGCATTAGAGAGATTTAGTTTCGAATAAACACACTCACAACATACAATTGAAACGATGCACACCCAACTGAAAGTATGCCTTTATTGATGCCCTAGAAGCTTAATTCATTGTTGTAATCATAAAATTAATTTTAACGAATAAAACGATAAAAAGCAGTTGAAAATTGAAATTGTTTGCTTTACAAAGTGCCATTCTCAACGAGTTCAGTTTTGATGTAGCAATTTGTTAAAATATCGTCAATAGTTTTAAATGTTTACAAAATTGTAAAAATGTTGAAGTCTCTTAATAATTTTATAGAAAAACCACAAGAAAACAATATTCTAACACTTAAACACAAACAATTTCAAAGAATATAAATATTTTCTCATTTTTTCTGGACAATGGGTGGAAACAAAATAAATTTTATATAAGAAAAAAAAAAAGAGAAACATGTGGCGCAATATAATTTTGTTAATTTTATTTATTTATTTATTTTTTTGCTTGTTTATAGTTTAATTAATAACGAATTCAAAAGTTTCGTTAAATTAGGAAGTAAATAAATTTTTGTTTTAAAATTAAAAAATTCTATTTAAAATTTTTTATTTTTTAAGAAAATAATTCGATTTATGCTACAGTTTTTTAAAAGACGCCTTTATCACGAGTTTTCGAGTAGTTACTGCATTTTGAATTATATTTATATGTTCTTCGATCTAAAATGAAAGCATTCCATAGTTTATTAGCCGTGTACCAAATGCGGAGTTTATAGAAATAGTTGCAAATAATTCCTAGTTTGGGATTTTTGTTTCACTTTTGAGAATGTAATAAATTAGAATTATATGTCACCACTCTGCCACTACCGAGCTTTGGCAACGATTTAATTACCTATGGCTGGCGAATAAGATTTTTATCTTAGCAGTAACCTAGTAATGGCTTTGGTATCAAGGTCGCAGCCAAAACAAACTTACCAATTTTGAGTTTTTTTTTTGGTGAGTTTCCAGTTATGCCACTTTATTTATTGTCAACAGGACGAATTAGAAGAAAATAATATTTTTTCGTGGTTGGAAAAACATGTTGCCAGAAACATTTTGTGTCTTTTCACAAAATGAACAGAGCACAATTTCAGCCACATTCATTTTTTATTTATTTCGCATATATTTTTGTATGCGGTTTGTATAGAATATCGCACGTTCGTTAATAAAATATCAAAGCTCGAGTTTAAGAGACCATATTTAGAACAATGTTTTTATGTATGGGGAGAAGTAAATTTCAAATTTTCATAATTATAGGCAATTTGAATGAGGTTTTAATTTAAAATTATAATGCATGATTTTCAAAGGTGTCGGTCTAAGCTTTAAGCATCTAACAACCTTTTTGTAATACTATTTATACAACTTCACTTCCTAACAAATTATTATATAAGACTTATTGCAATTAAGACTAAGTCCCTCATAAATAATCTTTAATTTCTTATACAATCACATTTACGTACCTGTTTTCAGAGTATGGTTTTGTGGTGAAATACCATTTGGCCTTGATGTCATTTTGCTTGCAATACGTTGTGGTACACTGGCAACAGTCTTCAACGTTCATCAACATTTTTATACATATTATTTTTTTAATAATTTTTTATTTACGTAGCCAGGATTTAAACAAAAATATAACACAAACGAGAGGTTCAACACAATATAAATCCATTGCATAGGTTGTATATGCAGTGTCAACATTTAACATGGTACACGAATTGTGAGTATAACATAAGGGATAGAAAAGAGAAAATAATGTATAAAATGTAACAATTAATTAGAAAAAGAAGCATACTTTTAATTAGTTAAGTTTAGATGTTAAAAGCGGGGTAACAAAATTTTTTTTGTCAACGATAAAATATTTTTTAATGGAAAAAATTTATAATTGTTATTAACATTTAAATTTAACAAGCTCTAATAAATGTAATTTTATATCATTTGCTTGGGTGGATTTTTCAACATGAATGTTTCGTACATAAGATATGGGATAACTAGAATAATATTGCTAACTGTAGAAAAATGTACTAATTTTTATTTAAATGTAATTTAAATCTATTTTATACAATATAGCTTGTTGTTCTTGCTTCTACACTAAAAATTGTCGGTTAATGCCGTCGTAGGCTTCTTTGCAGAAGTGTTTCATAAAATAAGAATTAACAACGTATTGTATGTAAACTTAGACGAAAACCGCGAGCGCATTTCCCTGTCTGATGTACAGAATAAAACAACCGAAAACTCCGATTAACTTGCTTATTACACTGATGGATAATTAGTATGACTTTGCATTATCTCACCTCTTCGTCTCCATCCCAATTATAGTAGAATTGTTGATTGGGATTCATATATTTCTTAAGCAATTCTTTGGCCACACGCACTGACATCTCACCCTGTACGAAAGGATGTTGCAGCAGCCTTTCGGCTGTGGGACGTTTTTTAGGATTTTTTGTTAAAGCTGTTTTTACAAAATTATGAAATGTAGGACTCCATTTATCTTTATTACTAAGAGTTGGAGGTTTGAAACCACTTTTTGACATAAGGAACAAAGCACGCATGGGATGTAAATCAAACATAGGAGGTTGTAGTTCAGCCAATTCTGAAAATATAAAAATTAAATTAAAAGTAAATTACCCAACAGCTAAATTTTATTTTTAAGACAAAAGGGAAGACTAATTGCTTGAACTTATTAAAACAAAATCTCAAAACTTTTTGCAGCGAAAAGTAATAAAGTTTTTTATTGCCTTTAATGAAATATTTCAAGAAAGTAAAACTTTCAGAATTATTATGTTATTACTTATTGTAGTGTTTTATATTACTATTTTTAATACATTTTTTTGCTGGTATTTAAGCTTAGTCATTAAAACTTTATATTTTATGGGAATAATGTATTTGCAATAATCATGAGGATTAAAACTGACATAAAACTGTCTAGAATCAAACAACTGACTGAATATGTACACAAAGTTAAAGCTTTTAGACAGACATAAAGAATATTTAGTCAAGAAGACGGCACCTGTACCATAAATTTTGCTATTTTTTAAACTTAGTAAAGAAAAGAAAGTTACTAGAACGTTTTAAAATCAGCTAATTTCAAACATGTTTCATAGCAGAATACCATTTTTTGCGATTTGAAATCAATTTCAATGGACGGATGACTACATCTTCATCGAAGAAACAACTCTACTAAAAGTAAAGCCTTAGCTAATGACAATTTATTTTCGGCCAATAACTCGCACTACCACCTGCATTTAAATAAACATCGCTCTCCTTAAAGAAAATAAATATTTGTAATTAGGATAGGACTTGAAAAGAAGAGCATTTTCTGAGAAATGTCTGCCGACCATTGTGATAATAATAAAGCAATATGTCCAAAATTTTTTGTCGGTGATAAAAATAATCAACAAATCAGCATATTTCTCGCTTTTAGAATGATCGTTCTCCTGCTACAATATCATCCTGTCGATCTTTGCTATCCAGAAGACGAACCGTAATGCATGGATCAGGCATATTAAGTGATGATGTCGTGAGTGTCAATAGTTATCCGATAATAAAACACAATGCCAGATCATTGTTACTCAGCCAGGAAGCTAACAAGAAATAGCCTTCCATGAATACAGATAACAGCATAAGGCTCTATTAAAGTACAAATACAAAAACCTACGTACTGGCACGTCACAGCTGCAAAATTAGAAGAAATAAAACGAAACGTGGAAGATGATACTAGACGACCTCGTTAGTATAACCAGCAAAACATCAATGCATCAGCAACAACCACCAAAAAATGCCTCATTTAGTAGCTACCAGAGGTGGTCTACATCATCCTTCGATACTGCCACAATTGCTCGCTAAAGCTTTAGAGATAATTAGGATGAAGCAAATTTTTAATATTTTATAGTTTTCTAGCCTATTTCTATTTTGTCTATGATTGCTAATCTTTGTCGGTTTATTGCAACACATAATTATTTACTTACCAATTGCTGTTATACCACAAGCCCAAATATCACATAATTGATTGTAACCACCCTTTCGTTCAACAGCAGCTACTTCAGGAGCCATCCAATATGGTGTTCCTGCAAGAAAACAAACCAATTAATACGATTAGAAAAAGTAAGATTCAAAATAAATGCAAAATTTATAAAATAATTTGAACAACTTTAAATACCCCGAGTTACAAAAATAAAATAAAACTACAGTGAAAAAATTAAATTTAAAAATTTGACTGGAAGCAGTATTTATGAGACTATAAATATATGATTCGAAGCTAAACGAAAAATAGTTTAGCTAATTTAATTACACTTTTTGCTTTTGGCGAAAAATGTGTAATTTGATAAAAGTCAGTGCATTTAATTCAGTTAAACTTAATTAAATTTTAATTAAAAATAACAAAGGCAAACATATTTTATTAAATATTTATTTATTTTGTTTAAGTTTAAGTAAATTCAGCGTTTAGTTAATTAATCAGAAAAATAAAAATAAAAAAACACACGTAATGATGTTTTCAATCTCATACCAAATAACTTTGCAAAAACAGCTTAAAAGTATTTTCAAATACAATAAACACTTCCCACATTTATGGATAATTGGAAAATTGCTGCGCTACCGACAAAGAACTTCTTCTGTAGGCTTCTTAAGTATTTCGTTATTTGTATATGCGGTATAAATATGTGTGTTCGAATCTGGTTGTAATGTTATCTCCGCCTGTACTTAAAATGATGCCAATCGAATCAAAAACCTTTTCCGTTCAAAAAATTCACACATAAATTATTGATATCCAGAAGTGTCCTTATAAATGAAACAAGTTATTTTCATTTGAATTATGTAATATTTGAAAATTATGTTAATTTAAATTGAAGTACAGATGGAGAGAGAGGAAAATAGGGAGACCACATTTTTCACGTTAACAAAAGTTATTATTATTTTTTTTTATTAAAATGCAATAAACCATGACATTTATATATTTCAACTAGCAAATTTTTAAATATTATTACAATGTAAAGAATTTAAATAATTTTTATTGGCTTCTTGATTTACGAATTATCAGGTTTTAGCTACGTATGAGTAATGAAGTTGTTAATAAATTATACGTTCATTACATCACGTATGACAATTTGTTTGCAACATATTTAACCTAGAAAGTCTACTAATCTTTAATCTTTTTAATCTTTTCTTCTCTTATATTAAACCATTTATAATTTATATATTTTCAATGTACTTTAAACCACTCCTCGTATTTTTTCTATAAAGTCGTGGTATTGCTGTAAGTTTTGCTCAGTTTAATTTTCAATTGTGTATTTATTTAGAAATATCATGTCATAATTGTTGTAACTGTTTGTAATCATATTGCTATTTTGTTGTAAGTTATCTGCTAAACGTCTGTGTCTGTGTGTAGGTGTTCTTTTGAAATTCATGTTGTCTTGTTAATGTTAAAAATGGAGAGAAAATGCACATGAAATATGGATGTGGGATTTAGAAAATACAATGACTGCAACAACAACAAAAACAACACCAATAAGCTACTGCTCGGAAAATACCAGTAGAAAGTAGAATGAAAAACACTGTTTTTTCATTGTTTTGCACGAAAAAATTGTAAAGGAAGAAACGGAATAAAAAAAATTAAATCAAATTGTTTCTTTTATTTTTTTTTTTTTTTTTTTTGCTTCTAATAAATTTAACCTTTAACATAGTTTTTTCACCCCGTTTATTATTGTAGTTGTTACTGCAGAATTTGAAATTGTATTTTTCGTAGCTTGAGGCTTGTTTGCTTTGCACAAAAAACTGCTAAATCAAATACAAGGAGGAGTATTTAAATATTTAAGACTACAAATCTGGAAAATGCATTTCATTTATTTAAATAGAAAATGAGTAGGATGTGTGTACTAAGATTATCACAAAATATATGCAATGAGAAGGTAAGAAGCTCGAGAAATATATAGCACAAGTGTCACACGTAAAGTATTGAAATACCGTAAGGAAATCTTATTTAAGTAGTTTTACGCTTAAAATGGGAAGTTCATGAACTTTAGGCTGCATAATTTTTTGTTTTTTTTGTTTTTTTCTTTTTAGATTCTTCGGTCACTTATCGTTGTTAAGTAAAAAAAGTGTGTTTCCTGTTCAAAAGATACAGTTTTTTCCAGTAAACTAGTAAACATTTGATAGACAACTGCAAAACTGACCGATTCTGCGATCAACTAGAAAACATCTGTTTTGATAACACCCACTTTCCGTCATGTAGTCCAGAGGAACCCAAAAACTTGATCTTTCAAAGCAATTGAGTCTAATTTTGGATGTGAAGATGTGAACAGTAGACTGCTATATATGCCCCATGCGTTATTAAGAACATTATCTTACGCAAAGGCAACTTGAGATAGCAGCTTTTAGACTTGTTGTTATATTGTTTTAAAGATCTATGTCAAAAGACAATCAGCAATCTTAAAGGTAGCATATGTAATGTCTCCTTTCAAAATCTATGCTGTAGAATCAAACGTTCGTTGCCGTTATAAGATATGCAACAACACTGTTTTTGTAAACAGAACTAAATATTTTTTTAATTCTACCACCAAGAAAATGTGGTGAGTAAAAAAATTAAAATAAAAAAATTTTGGGCAGCCGCTTTAGATACGCAAATAAATCACCCGTGTAAGTTCAAATCCTATCAAAATTTGACAAAATTTGAAAGAAAATAATTATATAGAAGTTAAAATCTTAATATAGCCATTATGCACAAACGAAACCGATTGCTGCTGAGTAGCTGAGATGAGTTGCTTAAAACCGAATAAATGGAAGAACTATACTGCTAGTCTCGCTAAGAAACTGAAAACAATACATGAATTGGCGAAAAGGTCTGTATAGTAAAGCAAGGATATCATGGTATCAACTATAACAAGAACAAAAACATCTATCCATTGTTTAGAAAACAACGAAAGAAGCTTAGTGTTGTGTGTGGACTTTGTTAAAAAAAAAATAATATTCTTTGATTTTGAAAATTTCTCGTTTTAAATAAGATGGTCAAATGAACACTACCTAGCACAGATGCAACGAATGCTGATGACGGATGTAACGATCCGAAAATTACTGTATTACATTCTGGTTGTATCCAATTTTTTATGCTATGTAATAATTGTTCTTGCTTAATAAACTAAGAAATTAAAATAAAATGGGAACATAAATCGAATTTAATCAATTTATTTATTATAATTTTAAATCTATTAATTTTACTAGTAACAGACATATTTAAAAATCTTTTCCTTTGAGATTTATGCGATGATTTATGGTGGCACAATTCTTGCCAGTTGTTATATATTTTTTTAACAGTTTTAACACTTTGCTCGGCACAAACAAAATAATGTCTTGATAAGATTTTACTTTTTCTTATATATAGTTTTTTTAAATCGAGCTAAACTGTCATTTAGAAGAAATAATAAATCACATTAGATTGTGATAAAACGCTTACATTTTGATATTAATTTAAGAGCTAGGAAATAATTTTTAAGAAAACATTTAAAAAAATTGTTGTCATTTAAGAAATTGTTCATAAAAATTTCTAAAGAACTTTTAAACTGAACATTTTCTTTCTAATTTTTTAATTTAGCATGTGTGAACGTGTCTTTTTTATATATATTGACGTGCTGGAAACATGTGTTAAAATTTAAGGAATTTTATTTTTTTTTAACATTCTTACAACTTAAGTATCTTCGTTTTGATTATTCTCCTTGTTTCGGCTGCACATAGCTGTCATTTTTATTCCTTTGCTTAGCCATAGTCAGTCTTTAGTTGTTGCAGTAATGTAAAGTAGCAGTAATGTAAAGTAATGTAATGCTATATTGTAGTGTGAATTAACGACTAAATATAAAAAGGTTATTCTTTGAAAATAATTTAGTAACAGAAAATATATCAGTCAACTGATCACCCACATGCTAAAGTGAAGCGTGCTTGTGTTTGTTAAATGCCATTTCAAATTGTTGCTCACGCGAGAAATCTGCCTCTAAATATTGTGGTTTGTTGTATTAAATGCGATTTTGAAAAAACCCCAAATGGAAAAAATGTCGGAAATTCCCTGACTTTAAGCGATAGACAGACAATTCTTAAAGCATTTTAGAGTGCGTTTTAGAGTGAAGCAGAAACGAAATATTTTGGAAATTAATCAACGACTTCTAAACGATGTGATCAATTAAAATGAAATTTTCCTTGATGATAACATATCTCATGCTTGCATTGGTTTATGTTGAGCAAAAATAGAAATGCCCAAACTCTATATTTTAAGGCACATTATTGTATCATTATTGATAATATAAAACTCTTAATGGCAAAAAATCTTTACAAACAAGTGGGAAGCTAATGTAAATACAATTTGACAATTTTAAATTTAAAATAAATTTTAAAATTTTATTTAATACCCAAAAAAATTGTAAATGTAATATTAACTAGTAAAATTGGAAATTAGAATAACAAAATTAATCTTTTACTTCTGTTTCTGGAAACAAAAAACATTGTTATATAAATTAACAGATATTTAAAACATCGTAACAATAGACCTCAGAATGTGACAGATGAAAATCTGGTTATTTTCAAAAATTTTAAAGATCTGGAAAAGAATTTAGAATAAAAAATATGAACACTATATCACTTCTTATTTCAAAGTATGACAGCACAAAATATATCAGGGGTGTACGGGAAGATTCTTTCTCTTTTATACAGTTATATTTTCAAGTCAACTAAATGTCAACCAACCAAGGTCTTAAAATTAAAACAAAAAATTATGTGATAAAATAGAAAAAAAGGCAGTCCATTAAAATAAAAAAGGTAGATATATCAGGATTCATTTATATTCGATGTTTTTAAGAAATTGATTAAATTATATTACAAAAATGATGACTTTATAATGAATTTCATGCTAAGAAACCTTCTATGCCGTTTAAATATATTTTATTTAGGGAATTTTTATGTCTTACTTTTAGTTTGAAAACAAAATTAAGCCAACATTCCATTTATTCTGTGTAATAACAAAAATATGTCACATTCATTTAGTTAAATTATTTCTACAATGTCTTTGACACGTTTATTATATATGTATGTATGTGCGGGTATGTAAATAAAAGTTCACTGGTTTATTAAGCAGCAATTCTTGCCACTTGATTTTTGTTGCTCTTTGTTATTGTAGCAATCGTTTTTGTTTATTTATAGTCATTATCATTCTGATCACACATCTACTTAGTCATCATTGCCACTATAACAACCAAGTGAAACATATGCACACACAAACTTATTTTTACACGAAAACAAATGAAAAGGTTCAAAATTGAATGAGTCCTTTAAGTTTTTTTTTTTTTTTTGTTTTTTGCTTTTTTTTATTAAACGCATGAATAGTTATGTACGCGTACATATATACGTCTGTAATTTACTTAAGTTGCTTTCTAGTTTTGTGTTTGTACATTTTCTGTCATTTTATATTTTCAGTTTAAAAATACGAAGAAAACGACTTCGTAATTTTACTTACATTTTTTTCTATTTTGAAACGTAATGGGACTTATTAGTTCTAAATTAATATAAGTGTGCTAATATTTTTTTATGACAATTATGTATAAAGCCGCGGTCGGTACAAAGAGATTATGTTATTAACTCATATTAACAGTAAACTGTTTTTTACAAAGAAAAATTGGAAGACTAAAAGAATTTTAGTGTATAACCAAATTATTTCTGAATACAACTTACATTTTATGTCCGTACACTTAAAAATGGAGTTATTAGTTTTTTATTATAATGACGGCAGAAGCAATGATCACCACCAAGAGGTTATGATAAGAATTTATAACAATAAAAAACCAGTATTCGTTTCTTTTAAGTAATAGGACTTGTGGTTATGCGATAAAGCTTTTTAGGTCAAATGCAAGCTCTTCTAATTCTTTCTTCTTCCCTTTTTATAAACGTATCATTCCTGCTGCTTCGTTGCTACAATTTAATTCTCTACACTAGAATTCAGTGCTTCACCTGTTTTTTTTCTAGTTCCGCAATTATATGAAAAAAGCGGTTATACCAGCTGGTCATTATCTTTACTTATTTTTCTGATGTAAGTTTAAATTAACATTATTTTATTTATTTCTTAAGTATATAATGAAAGAGAAATTTTTGTATTGTTAACTTTATCTTGGTGAACATATTTTTACCCAAACTAATTTTAAAATATAAAAATATTTTTCTTTGAATGAGATAAAGAAAAAGAGAGTGTACGTAAATATCTTTGTGGTGCTAAATTGCTTTTGATTTTTTTTTTTTTGTAGTGATAAAATTCATGTTTACTACCATTAATATATATTTTAGGCCATAGTGAAAACTGTAGTAGTTGAACTTGATTCAAAGTGATTGATTTAGTAAGTAATTAGACTAAGACCTCAAAACTCAATGTAGTGCAAAATCTACTGTAAAAATCGTCGTTTTACCCGAGTGTGTGCTAAACAACATGAGGTAGGCGATTTCGCAGTACCCAAAATCAATTTTTTGCAGACGGCAAAATGGAATTTGGCAAAAGGATGACAAATCTGCGTACCCGACGGCTACTCTTATTATGGAAAATCTGAACGATTTGACGAAATTTATTATTTTCTCAGGAGTTCTTTACGTTTTTAGTCGCAACCTTCTCTGTCATAAAATTGCGATAATTTGTATGCCATGGTGTTAAATAATGTTCTGTCATGTTGCTGATATAACATCAACGCTTTTCAACAAAAACAAAGAGATTATTACTGAAGATCTTAAATTATTTAATTTTGAAATCAATCAGAATAAAAATACTTAAAATCTTTAAAAAATGAATATTTAATTTATAATTAATTCTTTAATTGTTCGAATGATTATATAAAAATTATTTAAACGACAACTGTAGGTATAAACATCTTATTTATATAACAAAATCAATATCTTGTTATAATTTTTAATTGCATGGAATTTTGCAACAGTTTACACATTAAATAATTGACATGTATATTTTTATTTTTACTTTTCAACTTTTCAGTTTCTTCATCGTATAATTACCAACGTTTGCATTTTACAATGTTTTCAATTTAAATTGCAGTTTATTGTCATTCAATTAAACTCGTATGCACGTACGAGTGTTATAAGTGAAAAATTATGTTACAGTTTTTTTGTTCTAGTCCTTTGACATTTAAAAATAAAAATATTACGTCACATTTGCTATCAAATGAATATGGACAAAGAAGAATTCATATTGAATGAAGAGAAATTATAATAAATACCTTCAAACACGTACTTTTGCACTCGTTCGTAGATCGTTGAGAATTTTGCTACAAATTTTAATTAATTTAAAAGATTGGTTGGCACTATTAGTAGAGGGCAAGGATATGATTTGTAATTTATTCCATCAAATAAATTTAGAAATGTTTAATTGTGAAAAGAAAAATGGTGGAATTAAATAAAAATTTACACAATTTCACGTATTTTTTAATAATATAAAAGCTGAGGTGGTTTTGTTCTTGGATTTAGGTTTTTTTTAATTATACCACCAGATAACTTCTCCAGATTTATATCAAGTTTTCTCAGGAATCGCACACGTCATCAGAAGAGTTCAAGATTAATGCACGGGTACCGCAAGGTTCTGCTCTTTCTCATACCCTACTTCTTATTTTTCTAAATGACTTCTTTGTCAAACTTTCAACCCTATATACTTTTTCGCAAATGACAGCACCATTTGTCATTCGTATTCATTTAGTTATAGACGGAACCAGATGGAGCTGAGTTCCAAAAGGCGGAACTCAGTCGTATTGCCACGAACGAAGATATTATGCACCGAATGATGGTAACATCAGATCCCATGATCTCACCTTTGACGCCTTCATTTAGCCAGAAAAAGCATAGTGTTATAAGCGACGAAGTTAAAGCTCTTTTAGAATAATAAATTAAAAATAGAGTTAAAATAAACAATAAATTAAAAATTAAAAAAATAATTCAAAGGTTTTATACGTAGGTAACGATCCACATTTCTCTATAAAAAAAAATAATTTGTGATGAACTCACTACATTTTTTTGATAAATATATTTTTTTCCTCACCTCCATACAAAAATCCCAGTGTGCGGCGCCCCAAAGTCTATTTTGGAGTTGCTCGACCGCATACAGGAGAGGGCCAAGAGACTCATTAGGGACGGTAGGATATCCAACTCTATTGATTCCCTATAGCATAGACGCAATGTAGGTTGTATTTCACTGTTTTGTCGTTATTAAAATGGTAAGGGCTCTAACGAAATTAGGGAACTTGTTCCCGAAACGTACATTTTTGCGTTGAGAGCGTGGAATAAACTCCTTCCAGAATGAGCTGTCACTTTCTATGTAGGAAAATTCAAATCGAATGGCCACAAACACTATTCCATCTTTCCTCTTTTCCATAACCTAATTTCCTAGTTCTGGTACAATGCATTGTATGAGTAGGGGTCATCCCTTGAATACTGCTCCCAAAGATAAAAAAAATCACTTCTATGGGAGCACCGTTTTATTTTTAATTTCAGTTTATAGCATTTTGTTGTAGCAACAACACTAAAAGTATCAAGTTTCTAACTATTTCATCTCCATGCAGCACAGGGGCTATGGATTTAGGTTTGGACATTTTAGCTATAAGAATAGTTATTATATTGCATCTCTCACAGAGATCAGTACATCCCTTTGCATACGAATTGAGGAAAAAACTTTTTAGTTTAAATAATTTCTGCTATTTTAATGCCTTTCTTGAAAAAAAAAATAGAGAAAGGTAATCAATAAATTATATAGAAAAATTCGGCAATTGAAATTTGGTTTATTAAAAGAAAACCATTTAACCAAATCATTATAATTTTTAAATCTTTTAACAGCATTTATAACTCTAAAATGGTAAAAAATGGAGCACTCTTAAAATATATTTTTTCTCCTACATTATTTTATTTACGAACCAAACACAACAATAAAATATAAATTTAAATATAATAAAAGCGTGTTGTTTATTCATTTGCTAATATACACAAACTTTAGGCAATTAGTGAATTATATATTTTTTTGTTTTGTTGATGTTATTAATTCTTAATAAATGAAAACCATAAAAAATGTGGTTAACCACTGCGTATGAATGATGTGAAAAATGACAAAAAAATTAAGCATCGCTCATACGCACAAGCTGACATAATTGACACAAAATTAAAACGGAAAAATGGTGTATTCTTGAATTATTGCAGGGCTTTTTTAAGAGGAATAATAAATACGATACAGAATTAATATGAGACGCAAGAAGACGTAAAGGGTGACAGAAGTGACATTATAAAAGTTAATACATTTTTGAAAATTTATTTTTCCTACAATATCAGTTTTGAAGTACCCAGAAAAGTGGTATAGTGAAAACAGAAATCATTAACTTTTATTAAAATATTAAAAAAAAAAATTATTAAAAGCTATAAACAAATAAGCCAGTCTTAAAGCATCAAAAATAATAATTGCTAAGCAAATAACCTTGAAAATGGGTCAGTAGGGCCATATAAAAAAAAGAATACATGAAAAGCAGAAACAAAAAATAAATTTTTATAATAATACAAAGAAATGGCAAAGTTGTCCCCAAAGCTTAAAATAGGTACAACATAATTTTTGTATTTACAACGAAAAAAAAACAAAAATGGAATTGTCGTTTATGCACATTTATTTAACCTAAAATAAAAATATTTGCATAAAAAGTACAGGACGCGGAAATAAAGATATAAACACAGTCACACACGTTCTCACATTTACAAACATCACCAAACAAATATAAAATTAAAATTATTTATCTAAGAATATAAGAAAAACGAGAAGTCAAAAGAAGTATCGAAGCAAACATTATTTTTAATGGGGACATATTTAATTCAGTTCAAGAAAACATTAAATATAATCTTCGACCATAAAAAGTATGATTAAAAAACAAAAAACACAAAAGCAATAATAAGGACTACAAAGGGATTTTTTATTAAACAAATGCATGTTGAAACAAATAGTTGGCCTCTACTGATTAATTTTTAAAGTACTTAGAGAGGTGGTTACTGAAACGAGGATAATTTTAACGGATACTCGATTAAATGTTCTTGCACTAAATTTTGCAGGAAACACGGACTCAGGGAGTTTATTCCGGCTGAAGAGACATTATAATTTGGAGTCAGTTTTAACCTAATATTAGGTATTTTTAAACCCTTAAAGTCTATAGAACTTACGAAAGCATAAAATGCCAGAAAACTGTCTTGACGTTCACACTTTTGGGCATTCAGCATTATGATCAATAACTAATGAGCGTCACTAAATTAATTATATTTTACATAAAAACGAATCATACTTTTGTGCAACTTATAAAGGCGAAATTAAAACGCTAAACATAGTGAGCTATGGCTCACTGTTGGCTAATCGAGTTTGTTAATAAACAAAACATGGAGTGTGACAAAGTTACATCTACAAAAATGTACCATTCGTTAGGATTTATCCGGTGGTGGCATTATTTAAAGTTATTTCTTAAAAAATCAACTCGCTTAAGATCAATAACGCACCATGATCAATAAAATGTGAAACAATGGGATGGGACTTTGACGTACATATGGTGAACGCAACCGCCGTTTAATTGAAATAAAAAGTTCTATCATGCTGAAAAAAATATCCTCTATCATTGCATCACATTTCATTGCAGAAAGTGTAAAGCAGTATTAACAGTGATTATTCATCTACTTATTCATCTTCTTCAAGACGCATTTGTTTAAAAATAGACAATGACAAGTTGCAAGTCCAAAGGTAGCACAATCATGATTGACGATTATTTATTTAATTAGAAAAATAAATACATTTGGAAATAAACAATTTTATTTTTTGGAATCATTTTTGATTTTAATCTACGTTAATTTGCGCTTGATTCTTTTAATAAACTATTTATGAGAATATCATAAAATATTTGTGAAAGGAATCAATTATTTAAAAAAAAAATGTACTTGAAATGTATTATTGCGGGAGAAAGTATATCCATATGGCCATTTTACTAATGCTCATATAGATCTTTAGTGAATTTTTCGCATGTGCTCGTTGCATTTTTGTAAAATTATTTACAAATATTTTTTGTTTTCGACAAAACAATTATTAAAATTCTTTTTTTTTTCAGTCAAACACAGTAAAGACAACAAAAAAGCATTAAAGAGGGGGAGAGAGAAAGAGTGAAGCAGAGTAGAGATTTTAGGATGTTAGATGATGATACTCTGACATCTAATAGCACGTTTTCATTTTATTGATTTCCAATAAATTTTTTACTCTCGAAAAACTACTTTTATAAATTGTTTGTGCTTTTACGTCGGCGTTATGTCACAAAAAATACTTAAGTTCTGTGCCCACAAATCGAGGTTTTCAACTATTTGCTTTCAAATTATAGTATAAAGTTCCGTCCACAGTTTAGACTCCAGTTGTGATTTTTGTTTCTTCTTTTTCAATATACTTTGTTATTCCAAAGTGTTTCGAATTACTTCACGAATTATTGTGGATAACGTATTTAAATAGAAAATCTTTAATTGTGACAGAGCTTATTTTCGCTTCAAAACGTAGTATTCGTGCATGTCTGCCCTTTAAGTTTTTCGATTTCTATGAAGTAATTAGACGCAAGATTCAATTAAGTAAAGAAAATCTTTACCAGTTATTTAAAAATCGTATTATTTATATTAACTTATTGCTGTTAACCATAACATTTCAAATGTGAACCGATCATTATAAAATTTAGCACGCACATAATAATGATTGTGCTGAAAAGAAAAACTCAATCTAAGCACACTTTTAGGCATCAAAATTAAATTTTATATAATTAAAAAAAGGTTTTCTTTCGTAACCTTATAGGCCATTTTGACGGTACTGTGCAAAATCTAATTTTTACTAAAACCAGTAAGAGAACTGCCCTAGTTATATCATCTATTTGTTATTGTACACAGTCGAATAGTTTGGCAGCTGGCAGTATTATTTGCCAATTGCTTTAATTTTAAACTACTTCATTTTGGTTAATCTCAAACACAAGAGAACAAGCTTCTAGGCATAGACATATTAGCTTTATTTTGTTTAATATTGTTAAAATATGAATTTCATTTCACACATACCCTTTTTAAAAAATTAAGTAAGGATATTGCATCACTAGCAGTGCTGCACAATTACATTCATATTTAATACTCTCTAGTGCATAAAATATAAAACTAAAAAAACAAAAACATATTTTAAGTGTTTTTATTATTTATTTTCATTTTTATTTTACATTCAGCTTTATATTATATATAAGAACTGTAATAAAAAAAATAAAATGAAACACTGTTGGTAAAATACTTGTTAGATTTGTACAAATGTCTGTAGAACGCACATTTCAAGACACATGCCTACACACATATATACCTACATACCAACATACAGCAACATAAAGTAGAATAATATTTTTTTTTACAAATTGCATTTTTTGTTTTTTCCATAAACGCTGTAGTTGTTGTCTTAAGGACATTCTAGATTTTTTTTTGTTTTTTATATAAACAACATAATAGCTAAAAATAAAATTCAGAGAATTGAAAAAAAAAAACTTCAAAATCCACTTAACTAAATGTCACACCAAACCCCTTTTAAAGGTAACATTTCCTAAGAAAGCTACATTTAGAGTTGCTTGAATTAGACAAGTTGCTGTTGTTGGCAAAAGAAATATAAAAAATAAAAGTAGGAAAAAAATCAAACAAAAGCGAGTGCTTTAAAAATACTTGTCGAAATTACAAAAACATTTATATTCTACAAAAGAATAATAAAAATGATTGTAAAAATCTGAAGATTTATAATAAAATTGTTTCGTTATTCATTTACTTCACAAAACAAGTAATGAATATTAAATTTTACTAAAACAAAATAACGATGCTGAAATGATATTAGAAAATTGAAATATTTAAATTGGTGGTTGAAAGTCGGGCTTTAAGTAATTTAATAAAATATTTTTTTTTCAGGCCACTGAAAACTTCTTAACAAAGATGAATTCCTGATTCTTTTATAAATCTTAAACTATTGGATAATTTCAGCCAAAATAGTAAATTTCGTATTGAAATTTATGAAAAAAAAAATTAAAACAATAATTTTTTTTATTAGTTGTCCTCTGTCTATCTGCCTTATATTATAATATTTGATAATTTTATAATCATTACAAACCACACCTGTTACATAATCACAAATGTTTCTAACAGAAAGACAAGTTCTTATTAAGATAAAAAAAATATGTATAGATTGTTTTCATTTTCTAATTATAAATGTTAACCTGTTATTTTTAGGTAGCTCGTTCCACTGTGTTGAAGAGCTTAACCTTTCATATATATAAGTGGAAAACAGATAGTTATACTGTGAATTCCTAGCAATAAAATAGCTGAAAGTCTTTAAACTTGTACTCTTTTACTAAAAGCACAAAAAATACTACATCTAGTTTTATTTTTTAGATTAAAATTTAATAATTTATTTCTACCAGCTTATGATAGCAGCAACTACATCATTTATTCGCCTTAATTATAAACCCGTTTAATTAATTTCAAATTTCGTCTCCCTTTTAAAATACCCTAGCATAATTTTGGTGGCAGCAGGAAAAAAAATTATGCTGACTTATCCCCAGCTAAATAGTTCAGTTTTTGCTTTTGTTTCGTTATGCTGCATGTTTTTATATTAAAGCAAATTCTTTTTGCTATTTTGTGGTCGTTTGTTTGAATTTTAACAGCTGAAATGAATACAATTGTTCATATTTTTTCTATAGAAATATTTATAAACAAGAACAAAAAATTAACGTGTTATATAAATTAAAATTGTTTATTTTTTTTGCATCACGTCACTATTTAAAAGTTTTTCATACATTTAATTTTTATTTGCTTATTTTTTATTTAGCAAATAATGTTAAATTTATTTTAAATAATTATTTGGTCAGCGGATTCCGTGAGTGCTATTTTTTTTTAAGTTTGTTTCAACAATATTTTTTTCATTCGCCAAATGGTCACAATTCTATTGTTTTTAAATAATATTAATATTAAATACTATATATTCGATATCATAATAGTTCCTATGTAATTAAATTGAAAATACACAAAGGTTAATTTTAATTTTTCAAGTATTAGATTTAGAGGGGTTTTTCAACAAGAAGTTTGTTTTCTAATTTAAATTAAACAACAAATTTAGATTAGGATGTTCAAATTTTTATTGTAGTACGAAGAGAAAAGAAGTTCGACAATTATAAATGAAAAATGATATCTGGCATATGTTCTCCAGAATTGAGTTCGTTGTAACAATTGACAAGGCATCTAGTGCGCATACGCCAAAAAACTAAGTTTCAATGAAAAACAATCCTCTTGTTGGAAAATTCGATAGATTATTAAAATAAATATATTTAAACACACGGATGAATAGCAAGTTTTTGGATTGCAGGCACGCACGTGAGTTTTTATTTCCTTTATCTCTAACTTTGTAGTTCGTCTAACTCATGCGTTAAAATACGCAGTTATCTAATCCGGCAAGAAAAGAATTACTTGACGTCATGTTTTAAGTAAACATGTATCCCTTAAGTTGTGCAATCATGCAGACAACACACGTTGTGGCTCCGGCAGTGACTCTACCTTAAACCAGTCTTTATGGTTTATGAAGCTATAGAGTACCAATTGGGTCATATCTTAAAAATAATGTCTTCACATCGACAGCGCTCGCCGTTTACACCAATCGAACAATAGCCAGAAAGGACAGAGAAAAATAACAACAGTATTTCATTTACTGTCGGAAAAAATCTAAACTACTTAGTACTATTTCCTTTTATCCAACTTAGTTCCCAAAGATTAAATAATATACCAGGCGTCTTATTACAAAAACGAAAAATACAAATACAATGCACGAAAATCAGCCAGGCTATTTTCTGTACTTTGTTAAAGAAAATATGGGAAATCTCAAGCCGAAGTGCATCTAACATTTACTTTTACGCTGATCAATTATAGTCATATTCATATAATGAAACTTATATGCCTGGGATGATAAAACTTCTTGTGTTTTTAACAACTTCAAATATAAATTAATTATCTGCTCATTAAATTAACTTTAACTTATAACACAATTACAAAAACTGTGCTGTGTTTTGTTGGATATTCCCCAACGTTGCATTTGAGCATTAAAATATGTTTAACGTGTGTATTAATTATATATCAGCCAAGAAAAAAATAACGACAGAATATAAAATAATAACGTTCATTTTATAAATGAATTTTATTTCGCAATAAAGTATGTAACAGCAACACTAACGCCATTTTTTTTGGTGTCAGACAACACTGTAGCGTATTCACTACTTCAGACAACACTGTAGCGTATTCACTACTTCTTTTCAGCTAACAATACAATTTAGCGATAGAAATAAAAAACTTAATACTCACCGATAAAACTTTTTCTCTTATTAATGGTGGCCGTTATTTGTGCCGATACACCAAAATCAGCTAATTTAACATCACCATACTCCGTTAATAGGATATTGGCACCTTTAATATCCCGATGCATTTTACCCATGGAATGCAGGTACTCAAGTCCTTTTAATGTTTCACGGCACATGTAGGCAATTTGTTGTTCTGTTAGAGGTCCAGTTACTTGATAAATATCCTGTAGACTGCCACCGCCACAATACTCCATGCAAATCCACAATTTATCACGACGCAAATATGAGCCGTAGTATGCAATTATGTTGGGATGACGACAATCACGCATCATAATAATCTCTTGTTGAATGATTTGTATGTCATCCGTTGGCTCTAATTTGATTACTTTAATGGCAGCCAATTCATTGCTCTGTATACGTTTGGCCTGGAAAAAGAAAGCGATAGGGGACATGAGAAAATTAATAAATAGTCGTAAGAGAGCGTGAAATTTTATTAAAAGTAAATTGATTTTGAACATAGCTAAGGTTAAGTTATTTTCCCGGGGTGTTTAAATAAATCGGCATTTATATTTTTGCATATTTCACCCACGTTAACATGTACTAACACTGCGTTTAATTAAATTTATTAACATGAATTATTTGATTAATACTTAGATATGCAATACAGGATATGTAGAACGTACATTTTTATGCGTCACTGTTTTCTTTTTGTTTGGGTATTGGGTAAAATTAGTGACTGGCTTCGAATTAATTCCACCTTCTTTGTTTTGTTAGCAAACTTAGAACTTTCTACTCGCTACGAGGAAAAAATATTGACTTTGCTTTTCTTTAAACTTTAAAAACAAGAGAAAAATAAGCATGGAATAGATTAATTTCATAATATACACCACTAAATAATAAATATCCAAGACAAATGCGCACAAATCAATAATATCACAGTATTGCATGATTACAATCACTTTTCATTTTGATGCGAAGCTTTTAATTTTCTATTTAGAGAAAACTTCAGAATCACGGATTGCACTGGGTCTACATTCTGTATTTTATGTTATGTAGTTAAGCATGTGTACGCGATTAAGTAAATAAGTGTGTAAATAACTGTGTTTTTTATTGTAGTTATTTGATCAGTCACTGCAAGATTGTGGTTTAAGATAGAATAGTCAAGTACTCGCAATTTTAATTCTTTCTTCGGAAATACATAAGAAAAAAAAGATTGCCATAATTTGAAATGGAAAGTTTCATATTCCTTGTATTGAGCAGTGAGATAAAATACTTCAAAGAGATATATAAGTGAAATATAATTTTTTTCAGCTTTTCTCTATTTATCCCTGCCATTTGTTTTAAATTCCACTAAGAAAATAGATTTTCTGAAGGTTTTAAAAAAAGTACTTTTACAAAAATGTTTAACCCAGATCTATCGTTGCTGCGCAATTTATTAAAGTTAAGAAGGATTCAGACTAAAACACAATTAACTTTTTAATATGTTCAAATATTTATTTAATTAATATTCTTTCCCTTTTAGTTAAATGTATGCATAATACAATTGTTTATTGCTCCGCTTGTAAAGCATATCCTGACAAAAGTGCGATGGATTTTAAAGTGCTTTAAAATTTCACATTAGATAATGCCGAAAATTAGTAGATTTTAAGTACGAGGGAGGTTTAAACAGTCTCAAAATTTTTAAATACCTTTAGTATGAGAGATGCTAGCTAGTGAAGGCAACAGAAAATAAATTTTTACTAATCTGATCACAAACAACAAGAATTCATACTACTATTTGCATTAATTTTTTATCGTAAACGCAGCTACTCCATACAACAGTATAAGATGAACAAATAACAAGGCTTATATTGTTGTGGTGAATCTATTGTTATTTATTTTATTCCTTAACCACATTTTTTATTTTATTTGTTTTTTTAACATTAGTTTTGCTTGCTCTTGTAATGACTTCAAATTTCCTTTACAATTATATTTTGCCTTTGGGTGTAGCTATCTCTACCGTGGTTTATGGAATTTGATATAAATTTGTCAATTTCAGACTTAAGAAATTCAAAGTTGACAATGTAAATATTGTTATAAGTTATTCGAAAATTAGGCAGCTTTTCATGTAAATGTTAATATTTTTGTCCTATAAAAACTAATATAATATTTATTTGTAATAAAAACTGTTTACCATTTACAAGGCCGCAAAATTATTGGTCGAATCCAATTAATTACACAAAATAAAAACGTGAAAAATACCGAAAATTAACTTATTTATCTGCTTTTTTTTCTTCGTTCAATATTTAGTTCAAAATAGTACCATCAACAATGTTAGGTCTATTCCCATGCTGAAAAAATAACTTTCACAACAAAAGCTTTTTATGCAGCAGTACTAAACTGCCGTTGTAAGTCACTTCAATGAAATTGAGGAAGTTAAATAAAAATTGTTGAACAACTACTTCGCCATACAATGCAATATAATAAATATATAGAAGAATAAAATACAATGGCAATTGTACGAGTATTTGTAAAGGTTGGCAATATTTTCATCCAATTTTTATTATTTCATAAAATAAGTTGTTGTACATAAAATAGAAAAAAAGAACTAGTGCTCTTATAAAAATGTAAAGCAATTAATTTATTACGCTATTCTGGAGGAAGGTTTATAATTTATCATTTTTTTTTTAATTTCAAATTTACGTTCAAATAATAGAATTCAATATTGCTAATATATAAGCGCACTGTTACAGATGTAGAAAGAAATTTAGTTATGATAATATTTAAAAATTTTATATACAATTTAATTTGTTAAACTGAGAGAATCATAAATATATGCGAAGTACATATGATTTAAAATAAATAAGGTTCCAAATAATGGATTTCTAGGGAGACCCAAAGAAAAGAATTTCGCCAAGTGCGAAAGGTACTTATAAGTAAAGTGTTCCGTACCTAGTGTATACCCTCAAATTTTATATTTTTATTAGTTGCTGCTGAAAATTTAAGGTTTCTATTTGTCATGTAAGTTTTCTAAAGGGAAACCATTTTATTTTGAAAATTTCTTATTCTAAAGCCGCGAAAACTTGAAGTGGCGCAACGTCTCAAAATATGTGTAAATGTCTCTCCGGGGACATTTATTTAATTGTCCTTTGACTACCTAAAAAAATAAAACTCTTATGTGATACCATTTCTAAAGAAAAACCTTGTACTTTTCTAAATTCATCTTAGTACTTGTTATAACCACCATAATAATACATTGCCTGTGAACAGTTCAATTGTCTAGCTATTAGCATTCCAGAGATATAGGACTGTGGCAGACGAACGCTCAACAGGCCTCAAAAAAACAAATTCAACTTAAGCGACAAAACATGACAAGTTCATGGCACATCACCTCTTAACATTAATACGCAACTTTATAAATGAAGAACCGCGTTAAGAACATTCATTCAATTTAAATTAAGTAAATAAATTACGACTTCCAAGGGTTTTAAGTAGTTTATCAAACTGAATTAGTTTCTAGAATACCTATCTACAACAGCCATTTTAAAAACTTCTTGGCCGCACACTCCTGCTGAATGTTTTCTGCATGTAAGTAATTTATAATTCTGAAAACGCAATACATCATAAAATAAAGAAGTTATATGTTTTCAAATACATATTTTTTTTTTACTTTTAAAATTCCCATAATAAACAATTGCATACCTAAGAAACATTTTTTTACTGCGTCCTGAAAGTATGCTAGAGAGAATTTATGTTGAAAAGTTTTTGTAAGTTTTTGCACGTGTTTTGAGTGCTGCTCTTGCACAGTTCTTAAGTAATTCTTTTTGTTGTTTTACGGGTTAAAATAATTTAATCCAACATATACACAAAACAAATACAAGATTTTATTTTTGTGTAAAATATTTATTTTTTTAAATTATTTGAATTTTTCTTCTTTGCTAAAAATAACTTAGAATTGCAGATATTCACAAAGTAAAATCACTCAATTAAAATTTTTAAACTAATTGTTGTAACAAAAAAAAAAATTAAACGAATGATGCAGGGCTATTTGTTTTCAATGTCTTAACTTTTCTTAGTGCTTTACACAAAAAAATATCTGCACCTAATTAAAGCAGTTTGAAATTAAAATGGAATTTTAATTAATATTAAAAAATGAAAAGGAAAATTTTATAATTAAAACAATTAGTGGATCAAAAAATTAAAAAAAAAATAATAATTTAAATAGATGAATTTTTAATTAAATTTTTATATATTTAATAGATTAAAAGAAATTATATTTTGCAGAATCGGATAGATAGCATATACCAATTGCGAAGTAACTTCGCTTAATAACAAAATGAGAAACTATGAATTAAAATAAAACTATTAATGAACCTGAAACCTCATGCATAGAGAATAGTATGTGCAGCTACTTTATTAGGTTCTCTTCTGTAAATTTTAATGAAATTAATAATAATAATCGATAAAATCTTTAATCTGTGCAATTTTCAATGTAATCAGAAAATTGTTTTCTCCTTTGAATTTACTATGTCATTGATTCAATTAATTATTAACAAAAAAAATGTTTAAAATTACAATCTAATTAATTGTAAAATTAACCACCCTTCAACTAAAAATGTATTTAAATTTAAACATGAGAATAAATAAAACTACTTTCTGTGTTGGCAACAAATTACTAAAAATTTATGACTTAAAACATCATAAAAACTAACTGATTACACTAACACTAGTTCAACACTGAATTTCTTGTTATGCATTACTAATAAATAAAAAGAAATTCCTTCAATAACTTTCCGTGTTTATGTTTTCAAGTTTGAAATATTTGTTTTTATTAAAGCTAAATACTCTGTCCATGGCCATTTTCCGTATATTGATGGCCATCGTCAAAAACTACTTCATAGATAAATGCTAAATAAAAAAGGAAGACAAAGTGGATTAAGGGCAACAACATCATGTAGTATCGCAACTTTATATTTGTATTTGCAAGTCAGACATACACGCTCACACTCACACAATCATACATATTCAACTATAAAGCATTAATGTCTTTCAATATTAGAGATAATATAAATATCCTTTGGATACGTGCAACTATTCAAGCAAAAATTTGTATGGCATGGTCTATATGAGACTGTTTAATGGAATAGTATATGTATATGCATATTTATATGTATATATAAATATGTGTGCAATGCGTTATGTAAAAGAAGCTAGTATGTATTTGTTGCCTGCTGGCAAACATCCGCTTCCACTATTGATGTAAACAATTTTCATAAACTCATACAGCTGCTGCATCTATTCGTTTATACAACGAAAATAATTTCATATGCTTTCAACAAGTATTACATCAATGAATATTCTTATCAGTTTGTAATAAAGGATCAGGGACGAAAGAACCTTTAGGGAAGAAAGATGATGCATTTTTTGTTGTTTGTTTTTTATCTTTAGCATTTTCTCCTTGATTAATATATATTAAATGGTCAATTGATGCTCAAATATAAGTAGAACGGCTACAAGTTTGTGGTTTCTTCTACGTTATTTGAAAAACTTTTCTATACTGACATGCTAGAAAAAATACGTTTAAAGTTTAAAATTTGTAATTTGTTTCATTTGAATTTATTTCACGTATTAATTCGTATTTGAATTAATTAAGTGTCGTCTTTTTATTTAGTAAGCAAATATTAAACAGATACCAGGACAGATTTGCATGAATAACTAACATAATAGCTCGTCTAAAAATTGTATTACCAACTTTATGAAATGTGTAAACGTTTCCCAACTCGAACAGAAAAAAACTATAAAAAAAATTATTTATTTTATCAAATATCTGAACTTAAATTTACGTTTTATTAATATGATAGTTGTTTGTATTAATAGCATTGCTGGCCCTATAAGTCATTTTTGTGTTTAATGGGGGAAAATTTTTAAATTAGGCAGTTAGGAATTCGTATACTCAATTCTTTTAATTTTACAGTAGTTGTGTTTTAATAAAAAAAGTTATTCCAGTTTATGAACTCAGCAATAAGGTAGCAGTTTTATTATTTTTGGGTCTCCCTGAAACAGCTTTTGAATGGCTGATGACATTTAAATCTCTTCGTGCATCAATGAACTGTGTGCGTTACACTCGTTCCTACAAGTAACTTCACTACAAGGGTAATGCATTTATAGCCATCAAGTTATTTTGACTCTGGCTGTCGCGGCCTGTCTTCGCCGCGAAACGACATGGACGGAGTATAAAACATAAGAATTAAATGAAACGAATTTAAATCCTTAGGTGGATGATGTCCTACCACGTTATAACTCCCCGAAAGCAAGTTTGTTTAAAAAACTCAACTTTTTGGACGCTATTGCATCTGAGTGCATTTCTGCAAAAAAGCAGAAATCGTGTTCGTCCAAACAATGGCTCATACTCTGCGCTAAAGATGCAGTAAATAGCTTTCAGCTCTTAAATTGATTTGTTTATTGATTATTTGATTTCAAATGGGTTTAATAACAGCTTGGTTTGTGTCATCGCAGCAGGTACCTAAGCTATTATTGGACAGGTGACGTTGAAGTTGTCAAAGATTTAAAATAAAAGAATTTAAAATGGTTCCAAATAGTGCAATTTGGCGTCTTTTAACTGAAAGTTAGCAAGAAGCACAATGTACGTTATTTTGATAGATGTTATGCTCAACAGAAATCGTTTTTAAATTTCTCCAGAAAATAATTGGTCAAATTTATATTTACGGGCAGTTCGTTTTCGCAAGAAAAACTAAAACTCAACTCAAAGTTGAGTTGAGAGCTACTTGTATTGAAATTGAAAAGTTTTAATTTGATCTACAAACATTCACTTAGTATTTCTGGATTTCAGACAATTAAAAATTTTTCAATTGTATATTTCATGTGTATAAAATCACCACTTTTGCAGCGACCTTTATTACTATTTTTGTCACATCTTAAGGAACACTAGTTGTTCATATTTTTCTTGTGTGGTAGCGTGTCCGTGTCTGTGTGTGTGTGTGTGTGTGTGTGTGTGTGTGTGTGTATGTGTGCGAGTGTTTGCATTTATGTGGTTTTATTCTAGTTTGTGGCAAAAATAATCTTATGTGGTTTAAAGAGAATTTAATTCTTCATTTATCCTCTCACGGCTTAGCAATTCTATTTGCATAATATTCATTATTGTTATTTTTTGAATATAATGATATATGTATTTTGCAATACAAAACTTTAAAAGGAATAAAAATTCTCTTGCATTTGGCACAAGAATTATAGTTTTTCATTCTTTGAAACTAAATAACATATTCTCGTTTATATCAAAGATAGCTTTCCCGGGACGCTGTGATCCAAATCCACCGATCAGTCATGAGCATTAACTGACAAATATATTAAAATAATTCCACTTAAACATTAATCTATTATTGTCAATATCAATAGCCAGTCATCATTGATTAATTTTAATTTCAGCTAAATTTGAAGAAAAACTCATCAGAAGCACGCAAATACTGGTAAGATAATAACAGATTATTGAAATATTACCCTGTGTTGTCCTAAGTAATAGGTTACTAAAACAATTTCTGTATATACTTGTGCCAAAAACTAATTTGTTTAAGATTTAGAGCTTTTCACATAATTTCGTGAAAAAAAGTCACATATTGTTTTAATTGAAGTGTAAGAAACGTACATGGCACCAAAATAAATTTATTTTAATTTTTTTAATATATTTTTTATAACAATAAAAGAGCTAAAATGAAGCGGGCAGTTTCTTTGAAATTTTAATTTTTTCTCCCTCGATAAGTTAATGTTTCAGCTTTTTGTATAAATATTTTTGTTTTTCTCAAAACTCCTACACAACAAATGTTTCTGGAATTAAGGATGTTTTAGTCTTAAAGTATATACACTACAACAAATACGCAGACAAAATAAATAAAAATCAAAGAACATTTCATAAATATTTTTAAGCGTTATTTCATTTTAATTTTTCCTCATAAAAACAATTGCTTTTGTTATTGTTATCTATTTTCAAAACACTTTCTTAAGTTTGCCTCGCTATTACTTTTGACATATAAAAACTGTTCGTCCTAAAACGCATTTGCTGCTGTGTGAACTTGTATGAAAATTGCCAGCGTTGAGACCTCTCACTGCCGACTTAATGTTTTAATCAAGGTAAAATTATGTTTTCGAAAGCTTAAGGGATATGGGAAAATTTATGATAATTTGTGTACAATAATTTTGATAGAAGGCAATATAATTTAATTCATAAATACCGAAAAGAGTATATATTATCTATGCAGCATTAAAGTATAAAAGGGTCTGACAATAAACGATGGAGCAAAAAACTATACAAAAACTATTGCTTGAAATGAAATATAGATATTTTTTGGAATGAAACTGTTTGGTAAACCGGTCAATCGGTCAATTAAATATCTTTCAATATTTAAATTTTTAATTTATTTTATGTATATTTATATTTAATTTAGACGTCGTTTTTACAAAACGTTTAAAGCAATATAAACATCAATAACAGTTGTAAACTCCTTCTAAAGCTGTCTAATAGGTAAAGCCGGAAACCTTCCAAAGAAAATAATCCTTAAGCATGGCTGAAGGTTGACTATGCGAAGAAAATGACTTAGGCTTAGTTAGTAAGACATAAGCGTTCTTCTGTTTGCTATAATAAAAAATTAAATAAAAAAAGGATGCTTCTTATTTATTTATTTGTAGAATAGTAGCTTTTTTGTAACGAAGAATTTTTTGTTGAGATAAAATTAACTCTGTTGCAAGTATTAAAAATAAAGTTAAAAGGGTATAAGTGGCTATTTGATTTTTAAAATATTTGAAAATAAAAAGATACCTTTTGGTTAAGATAATCATTTTGGCGAAAATCGGCAATTTTATGCAAAAAGATAATATGTTATTTTATGATTAAAAGTACTATTTTCAAAAGCCAGACTTTAGAATGAAAACACTGACTTTTACCCAGAATGCAAAGTGAAAAATTAAGTTTCGTTAATTTTTGCGACCACATTTTTTATTAAAAGTGTCTTTCAACCATAAGTAGGACTTTGTAAGAAAATAAATTTTGTGGAAAATTTAAATTTTAAGAAACTTTTGGGAAATTCTTTTCTTAATAAAAATAACGAGAAGGCGAGTCTGTTAACTGTTTCACAAAAACATATCATTTGCAAAAAGACCATAAAGCATTTATCTAAAAATTTTAATAAAACAAGGACTTGTGCAAAAAGAACGCTTTATGCAAAAACTTGGAAAAAAAATGTTAGAGGAGTTTTTTAACTATTTAAAAATATGTTTTACGTAAATAAACGTTTGATATATCTTGCTGAAAGAAAAAACGAATAAAATAATTAAATATTTTACCATATGAAAAATTTTCAATTAATTCCCTTTATTTTTTTTCAACAGTTTAAAAGAACAACAGCGTTCTGAAGGCAATGATTTTATTATGTAGCTCATTATAATTTTTTTTATTTCATTCGCTAAAGATTGAATGCATACAAAAATATACTAGAGCAATATAAGAAATTCCATTTTGTATTTAAACAGTTATATGCAGCTTAAAGGAATTAACAATTGAAAATAAAATAAGAAAATCAAACAAAAAATGAGTAAATAAAAGAAGAATTTTTTGTGCTTGACGTGGAAAACAATTGAATTCAGTTGAATACAAAGAACACAGAGATGTTTAAAAGGGTGTTATTTTAAAATAATATTACCTTAAAAACCTTAAAGACAAGGTAATTATTTAAAGAAAAAGGCATAAAAACTACTAAAGGCTTAATTTTTGTAAACTTTGACCTCTTCAACAACTATAAAAAACAACTTCTTTAAATGGTGTTACTTCGGGATCGGTGAAAATAGGAAAATTTAACTTTAAAAATAAAAACTTTTGACGCCCACTGCATAAAGAATTCCTTTTAGAGCCTTTTAGAGGGCACCCTTAAATAAGTTTAACAACCGCTTTAACTTTATCGTTAATAATCATGCACAAATTCAGAGTTTTTCTTTTTTTCTATAGTTTTCTTTATACGCACACAAAGTCTAGTCGCATATAAAAATGTGTAGACTGAAATGTTATAAAGGGATTACAAAGAGCCGTGCATTGAAACTGCAGAAAGCAGACTCGGAGTTTAGGGTTTTTTTCACATCACTTGTAACATTTATCTTTATATTTTTTTATTTATTTTATTTTTTGTTTAGCATTTACTTGTCAATCAAAAGGGTTTTTACAATACAAATATTTTAAGGCGTAATGACATTTAGGGTTCTTTACATTTTTTCAATATGTCAGCTTTTGTCAAAGATTTAAGTTGCAACTTAATGGATAATTTAAAAAATAGCTATAAACTACAAACTACAAAGCATTACTTTCTGTGCCACTATAGTTTTTGTACTAAAAGTAGAATGAAGCGGCAACAAATTATTTTTTCTTTTCTTTTATAGGCGTCAATCGTCAAGCATACGACTGCCATTTAAAATAGTAATGTCGTAAAAAAATCATAAAGTTATTACTTATGGAAATTTTCTGAAAACTTTTGACTGAAAAAATATTGCTATTGAAAAATTATGATTGATTATAATTTGTCTGCATAGAAATGGTGGCATAATTTAAAAAAATCATGTTTAAAAAATTCCGTTTTCCTACAATAAGCTTAGATTTTGATAAATACAATACAATGCAAAGGTACCCTTTTAGAAATATAACACCTTTTTGTAAACGAAATATTTTCAATAAAACACTTTGTAAACAGCAACTAGAAAGCTATTTTTTCACTACTTTTTCTAAATACTCTGCTCCAAAACAATGATTTTTCTAAAAAAAGTTAGTTCGCGCAAAATATTATTTTTATCAAAACGTCTAAACAAAATTATACAAAAACAAAAAGTTCGTTTCTTTTTAATATTCTTACATAAGGAATTTGTTTATACACTTTCATAAATAAATTTTTAATTAATTTAAGAAACAAAATATCGCCTAGAATTAGGGACTAACAGAAAAACATTGATCATAAAGATTCTTATTTCAGATTTCTTATTTCTAGTTTAAAAAAACATACTGCCTTTTTCATTTTGGGACAGATATAAACGCAATTGTTGCTAGAATAAACAATTTTTCAAAAAACGAATATTTTTGCCAAAATAAAGGTAATTCACTTGATTACTTTTTCTTAAAATGTTTTTTTCTGTTTAGAAATTAGATTAATTTCTTTCAATTTCTGTTTGTTTCCTTTTTTGCTTCAGACGTTGTAAGATTTATTTATAAACTTATACTCAAACTCAATTTAATATTATCGTCAAAATAAATAACAACAATAACAGAAACAAAATGTCCTTATTTTTGCATTTTGTACAATTTATCTTGTAAATAATCCTTTTTACTCCAGGGGCAAATAAAAATTACAAGAAGAAATATTGCAAATTTCAAATAGGAAATCTACAGCTTCATAATACTATAAAATAAAATTACGTTATTTTAAGTATTAAGTACAGGCGAAAGGATAAATAAATACCATAGAATATTGAAAAATATTTAAAAAGCAAATTAGAAATTCTAAAAAAAAATAATAAAATGTACTCATTTTTAAATTTTTTATTTCAAAAAAGAGGACTTTTAAGGAAAACAAACAAGATTAACGAAAGTATAGAATAAACATATAAGAAACTTGAGAGCGAAAAATTGTTAAAATGTTGAAATCAATATTTGCTGCTTATATTTACAATTTATTTTGTTATAGTTAAAGTAAATCCTTATATATTTTCTCGATATACAAAAATTAGTTTTTTTGCCTTTAATTTCTCTTTACAAAGTATTGCCCTGTTAGTTTCTTTTCCGCAGTAAATATTTATTTCGTCATATTTCGTCGCTCGGTTCGTAAGTACACATTTTATACTTTTTAAATGCAAGAAATAAATATATATATATATATTTTGCAACTAACAAAATGAACATCAGCAGATGCGATTTCACGAGGAAATATGTTAAATTTGTTTTCAACAAATTATACATGGTAGAGGGTTTTTTTAGAATTTGTATTAAGAAATATAATCTACGTTAAATTTAAAATATAAATTTCCTATCTTTATGAAAGATATCATAATAGAAGTTACCAATTAACGAGAGCTAAACGTACTTGAACTTTAATATACCTTTGAAAATTTTATACAGCAACTTTTATAAAAGTTGAAGTTATATCCTGACGACATTGTGATTAAAAAACGTATATTTGGAAATTACTATTGAATTACTAATTCCAAACTAAAAAAAAAAATAATATTTGCAACAAGTAAGGAAGAATATATATACTTTTATTAAATAAATTTATATTCTACGTAGGCAAGAAAATTCGGAATTGTATTTTTAAAACTCAGACATTCTTTTAACAACAATAACCAAAAACCATTAATTTAATTCGATTCGTATATTACATTTGATGTCTTTAAACAGTTTTTGAAAAAATGCAAGTTTTCATATATAATTTCGAGTTCTAAAGAAATTAATGATGTTGTTGAATGGTTCATGGGATTTTAAAATTCAATCGAAAAATTCTTATACTAACTATCTTGAAAATTAATTTTTGCATTTTATTTTATTGAATTTAGTCTTTTAATCTTTTTTATTTTTTAAATTTCAAATAAAACAATATAAAATATAGAAAATTTTACAAATTTGTAAGTCCGGCCCCCAGATAAATGACTTTGTCACGTGACATCACAGCCCGGATTGTTTAGAAAAGTCACAGAAAGTACTGGAGAACAATAGAGAGGGTGCTCCTCCTTCTCCTTGTAATGACAACATTTACAAAAGTCGTTGAATATTAGATGAGAAGAAAATGTTTAGAGCCGTCAGTAGAGCCACAAGTGGGAATATTTATCTTGCAATGACTGCTTTAATGAAAAATTCTAAACAATTTTCAATTATAACAATTTGCTCTCACTTTAAAACAAAAATAGCTTAAAAATCAGTTTTCAATAAGATTTTATACTTTTAAACAAATGACTTGTGTATGACTGCTATATTTGGTTTATTATCAGCATACATATATAAACACAAAGTCCACTTATACAATTTGTGCCACTCATACTTTTAAAGATTCTCTGTTTGCCAATAAAGTTTAAGTTTTGCTAAATTGATTTTTTTATTAAATAAATATTGCAACTGCTACAAACAGATCAAAAACCTACACCACACTTAACTTCTTCTAACACACACAGATGTAAATATTTATACACAGACAGAAGCACACACACAATTGAGAACAAATACTTACGTAATATCTCTTTAGTTTACAACCAATATCCTTCAAAAGTGAATACATTTAGAAGAATTTGAGAGGAGAGAAGAGAATTGAGTAATTCTAAAATGATTATGTTCAACTGTTGTTTTATTGCATTCTTACGTTTATAGTTGCACATGTAAATGGATGTGCAACGACATGTATGGTGTACGGTGTGTAGTTCAAACAAATTTTATGAAAAATGTGATATTTAAATTTAAAAATCTGAGAGAAAAAGCAAAAATATAAATATAAATTTGTCCGTTGCTTTAAATATGATATCTCTCTTATTGCTTGTTCTTTGCTGTCTAAATCCATTGTTTGTATTTGTGTTGGCATGGTATTTGAAAGGGATTTACGTGGTAAATGATAAAATATTTTAAAAATTTGAAAGCAAAACATATATTTTTAAAGCAATAAATCGTACTTAAGTTTATAAGATGAAGAAAAAAAATATTAAAAAAGCTGAACGAAATTAAAATCTTTCACTGGTTCTTATTTTTTTTAATACAAAATAATTTTACAAAAAACACAAAATAATAAAAGAAAGCACGAACATAGTAGTATATGGATGACATTGTTAAAGAGCCTGGTTGGTTAAAAGTGAGATCGTGAATTCAGTTCTTATCAGAACGCTTTTTAAAGAAACTCCTATTTGCTAGTATTCGAGTATCACCCAAGTCAAGGATGATGGCTCAAAAGTTACACAAATTTCTAAAAAGCGGTTGTTTGGTAAAGAAAACATTGTGAGAATAAATCTAGCTAGTGCTACAAAGTAAGAAACAACAACGAACAGAATAGTAATAATGGACTTGCTGTTATTTGATATAAAAAAGTCAACCGTTTGAAAAGAGGACAAATGTAGAGTGTCTTAGAGTCACACGGTCTACTGTTTTGTAGAAGTCACCTGCTTTTAAATTAAAGAACAGCTTTTCTAATAGGTTCAATTTTAAAATAGTCCTCATTACTTGTAACTATTTATATTGTGGAAATAAGAATTCTTCTTTTTGGTTCCAATATAAAAATGCACAATTGAAAACTGGTCAATTTATGCTGTTCAGATCTTATGATACCAAGTGTAGTAAGTTTTCTGTGTTGTAGGAATGCTAACTTTCAAACAACATCCCTCCTACTAATATCTGCCTAGGGAAGGTGATGTTACAAACTGTTTGTTATTTTTGTCAATTATTAAGATCTTCGCTTAAAATCTATTTTCATGGCTCATAACGTTTTCTCTATAGAATAAAAAATCGTTTACTTTTCTTAAAAATATATTTTTCTTATCATGTGTCTTAAATATCCTGTTATCTCATAAACATATTTGCATAAAACTGTTTTAACATGTTGAAACCCAATACCCCACCTCACTTAAATCTATGATTTATTAGTGTGTTTTATCATTTTTGCATAAAAAAAATTGTTGAATATGAGTCTATAATAAGTTTTTATAACTGATTTTTAGTATCCTTTTTATAATAACAGTTCATATTGAGAAGAAAATTCATTTTATGTTATAACCCGGAACATTGTGAAAAAAAACTTAAGATATTAATACTTGCAAACTTTTGCATATGTTAAAAAATTTTTATCCAACTAGACATAGCAAATATTTTAAATAAATATTAGGCTATAGATCCTATAAATGCTGAATGTTGAAGAAACTTTAATTGGGGTTGTGAAAAAGTATCATAAATGTTCGGCAAGGAGGTAATTTCGGGATTTATCCTTTAATATACCTTTAATTGTTGTCGGCATATTGCCACGCAGTAGTTAGAATAATGACGTAAAAAGATAAAACTAGCCTTTTAAAGTTTTCGCACAGTCAAATTTTAGACTTGCACATTTTAAACTCGCAAACTGCTCTTCAAACTGCGTAGAATATAAATTTATTTATTTAAAAAATTTAGTGAGATTTTTTGTAAAAACAAAAAAAAAACAGTTTTGCTTGATTAAGATATCCAACATAATGAATAACTTAACTCTTATTTTATGATGCTTAAGCTTAAACAAAAATATTATAGCATTTTAAAGCTGTAGCTGTGCAAATTGTTATATTAAGATATAATAACGTTAATATAATAATCAAAATTAATACACATTAAGTTCGTAAGGATTTTTTAATATAAAAATACATTTTTGCTGCTTTTTATCTATTTGGTGGCTGATACCACAGGCAGCTATATCAATGGGAAAACAGAAACTAAGCCAAAATGCCAATGAGAAAGCTATTGCAAAATCATACTGGCAGCAGGCAAGCATGAATGCGATCTACCACCGCATGGCCCAGATAAGAAAAAGGGAGTAAAGCAAATATGTTGTTTGTTGTGGTTTATAAGCTTATCAACACCGGGGAATGTTATTCTCACCAAATTCTACGTTTTTACTCTGCTCCTGTAGTTGTGAACTGTCTGGTTGCATAAAAGTTTGTCTGCCCCTATATCCGTTACACTGTTGACTTTTGGATGTATGTATGTATGTGTGACGCGTATAATTTCTGTGTAGATTGTGTATTTTGTGTTTATAAAATTTACGCAGTGCGTGTAAAAACCGTATCTGTAAATATTATACACAAATATACACCACATCCAAATACCTTCTAAGGTCAGTAGTTCTTGAAGTGGTAACAAATATTAATATTTAGGGCAATAAAAATTGCCAGAAAATCGATATTTATATTCCTTGTATTTTACAACGAATGAATTCCTTTCATCTCAAACATAGTAATAGTATGTATAGACTCAAATGTATTTATAATTGTTGCAAAAATAAAACAAAAATGAATTTAGAACAGGCAAACGCGTACAGGATCATTAATATTACCTTTTGGGATACACATTATTACTAATTTTAGTTTGCTTTTTTGCTAAAATAGTGAGCTGAGTTACGCATGCTCTATGTAAATTTCATTGAGTTTTTGCGTAAGGTCACATATATGTATATATATCAACTTCACCTCTATCGGAACCCTCTTTTTAGCAGATAAGTTTCCAATATGTCTACCAATTCGCAGACGTTAAACAACGACATTAAAAAAGTTATTTTATTGGGAGGAGACTCGGAAATTTTAAATTCCTACTTGTTAGTACTCAAAAGATATAATAAATCACTTATTATTATACAGGTGTCCGCCGGGAAGGTATACTATTTTGTTTTGCCGCCAGTTTGGTAAACATTAGTCTTGACAGTCATACTTGGCAGTCGTGAAGTATGATTGAAAACTTTTTAATGCCACAACTGCATGCTTTGCGCTTGATTAACATGTGGTATCAATAAGACGGTGCCACATCGTACACAGCCATAATTACAATTAAATACTGCGAGACCTCTATCCACAACAAATTGTTTCAAGAAATGGTCATATTGATTGGTCTGCACGGTCGCCTGGTTTGATTGCTGCGGACCTCTTTTTTTGTGGGGATATCTGAAAAGCAAAGTTGATGCAAACAAACCAGATACGCCTGAGCAGCTCAAACAAGATATTCGTGATGAAATTAATGAAAGACCGCGTGAAATGTGTGAGAATGTAATGAAAAATGTGCTGAAAAGGGCTCGCATTTGTGAGATTAACAGAGGTGAACATTTATCTGGTATAGTATTTCATACACAATTGCCGACATTAAATTAAACATTTCTCAATATAAGATCCATTCTCTTTAAGCTAATTACCCCGTTCAAACTTGTAAAAAATCTTTAGCAACTTTGCTTATTTCACATGAAAACTTTTGACAACAATGTTGCTGGTGGTGTTAAGAAACAATTTAAAAGATTACTTGTTTTCAGTACTACATTCCATACAAAATAAGAACAATTCATATTATTTCGCATCTGAACAAAACTAAAATGCTGAACATAATTTCGTGCTGTAGATGATAGTACATTTTTCTGTACAAACCTAATTACGCGAACTACTGGGGGCTTTTAAATATTTCATACATTTCATAGTAGCTGTGTATGTTTATGATTATCTACACACCAGATGTATACAAAATCCGTAGCAGCACAACAAAGCAAATTAAAAAAAAAAATTGTAACAAATATTTTAAGTCTGGTATATGGTTTGAGATCGACGAAAAGTAAATCATTATTTATACGGATTTTTTTTAATTTTCAAAGGATGACACGTAAATTATGGGGAATATTATGGCCAGATCGATGATCGATGAAAAGGAATTACATTAGCAATAAAAATTAACCCCTATTTTATTAAAAAAAAATATACTAATGGCAAGGAAATTCATTCAATATATTTTGCTCTGTTAGACCATAAAAATATAATCTCCTTATACGAAGAAAAAATCATCTTTAATGCTTTCGAGAATTTATTCTATCAATCAGTAATCATGACTAAAATAAAATAAAATTTTGGTACTAAAACTTCATTTCTATTGAAATTAATGTGTGTTAATATGTTTTCGATCTCACGCTTCATTACAGCTTTTCTGGTAGAAATATAAATGTCATATAAAACAGCATCAAGATATTATATTTGCTGCATTTTGTTTGCACTTTATGTTGCAAATATATATAAGTATAATACGATAAAAATATATATTTTATAAAATAGGGCACCAATATTTAAAATAGTTTTTTTTGGTAGCAAAAATGCAATGTTACAAGAAGAAAAAAAATATAAAAGAGTTTTTTATTTTTTCCTGTTGATAATAAATACTACTATGGGTGGTTTTATACTTTTCGTAACTGCTAATCAAATTTTCGAATATGATATGGTTTGTTGAAATAAGATTATTATTTATTAAAGTTTTATTTCTTAAATTTCATTTAAATATACGTTAAGTAAGTCCATCTTGGTTATAAAATTAAGCAAAAGCACAAATTTATCGCTATCCGCATGTTATTCTTGTTATACAACTTCATATTCAAATTATTAATGATAGTATCAGCATAAACTTAAATTTTCTTGTGCAGCCTTTTTTTCAACTAAACGATTTTAACAAATTGTTATATCATCTAGAGGCTAAGTTTACTTATCGAAATACATCTCTATTATCTCATTCTGCTGAGTTCCAAAGGACCACTAGTTCCTATATGGGATGTACATTTCTTTCTTTCGGCAATATCGTTGGCGATGAGGAAGCGGCGAGTGTCTCATTTCATTTAAAATACACGAAGATGAAAATGCCTGTTATTCACAAAATTCTTTATCACTTTTAGTCACTTACAGTAGATTTGATGAATTTTTTATTAAAATAATGTTGAATTAATTAAGTATGTATATGTGTATGAAAAAATCCGTAAGTATAATATCACACAGAAAAAACTACTTTTTATACTTAACGATAGTCGTATTAGATCTAGCAGGTGCTTTGCACCACTACAACATACTGCTAAAAGAAAGAAGAGTATGCTAAAGAGTATGTTGTTACTGGTTGAGCTATTAGTGCCAGTAAGAAATACATTTTTATGCACCAAAATATGAAAAATATTTTTGTGTTAAAACTATTCATTAATCTTTTTGAACTGCTTTGGAAAAAATTAACCACTTACCACCATTTGATCAAAGATTTAATGCTAAAACATACCTGAAAATAAAGTAAATTTTAAAATATTCTTAGAAAAATTAAATTAAGAAATTGTTGTTTAAAATAAAATTAGTTGCGAAAGCCATAGAAACCTCTTATTAACCATACACTCCCACAAAACACCAAACGATGTTTAAATTTGTCTAGAAATTAAAGCAATAATAAATATTTTCAATGAAAAATTAAGATGTTGTAGTCAACTTTTTGCCTCCTGAACCACTCAAATTAAAATAAAATTATCTGACAACGATTGGCACTTTGTAAAAAATATTATAAAAAAATATTATATAAAAATATTATAAATATAAAATATTATATAAAACACATTATATGAAATTATATAATTTGTAGTTGTAAGGACCCTGTTTTTGCTAGGTTTTAGGAGCCTTTTTGAATTACCAATATCATAGTAGATTATCAGATAATACAGCAATATTTCTCTACATAAATAATCGAATCAATTAAAAACAGGTACAATTTTTTTCGAAACCAAATAAAAATACCAACCAAAACATTTCGCTGTTTGCGAAAGGTGACTTGATTAGACAAAAAACAAAAACAAATTACTTCAAAATATATAGAATATCGGGAAAATGGACTTTGACTTTTGGCTTTGCTGGCACACTTACAAGAAATCATTACAATTTTTGACTTCGACCAATATGTGTGGTATTATTCCGGTAATATTGGGTCGCAAATTTTAAGCAATTTCCATTATAGTCTAAAAACCGGAAGTTTACCACGTGAGAAATAATTTAGCAAAATTGGCAGCCACCAAATGAACAATCAATGAGTTTATCCTGCACAACTTTGAACTTGTTGTTGTCTATATGAAACCAAGTGTCGTCTTGCTGAAATCGCACTTCGAATATATCGATCTTGTTGAACTTTGACTAAATAAATTAGGCCAATATACGCTATATAGCCTGGCTGGTGTGGCGTCCATTTTTTCCACTTTACACTACCGAGTGAGTAGGTTAGGGTCATAAATGTTCATACTGTTTCGCAACACGATTAATTTTCCGCACTGTGTACATACCACCCACCATTATTTTTCATTACATAATTCTTTTGTATAACGTTTCTCTTCGTTTAAGGGTGGGGTCATCAAAAAAATTGTCCCTAGCGACAAAATTCACCTTACATATTTACAATCATATGGTTACTAGTGTTATCTAGTCACCCATAACATTATTCTTAGTCTCAATCTGCAAAAAACACCATTCAGCACACAAAAAAATTTAATTCTCTTTTATATCTCTGTTCGAAAATCCTATTTTAAGGCATGTTGATATTGTAGAAGATTGTAGTATCTTATTATAGTGAATTTTAGTTATTTTTCCAGTTTTAGATCCTAGGATATAAATATAATTTAAAATGTATGCGCTTTAATATTATCTCCACTGTAAACATTAAGGTGATTATGACCTTAAACTAACCAAAAAAGAGACGTTTTTATTGGAAAACGTTCATGTTATTTGACGACGTGGCATTCTTTTTTTGGCGGTTCAAGTTCACTGTTGATAAATAAAATTTTATTTTACTTTTTAAATGCTGATGATACGATAGTATTCTTAATTTATTATTGATTAAGAACATTAAGAATTTTAAATTCGTTGATGTTGATGCAAATGAAATTGTGATGTAATAAAATAAATGTCAAATTAAAGACTTCAAGGCTTTAAACTTTTAATTAATATTTAAGTGCTGTTTATATTTAAATTAAATTGCAACTGTATGATTTTCAACAGGAACTACAAAAAAACTGTTACAAGCAAATAAGTAGTTCCTTTATAGACATGCATATCCTTTGCTACGTCAAAGCTGTTTTAGGGTGAATGTGATTTATTTGGTTTTAATGATTGTGTGATTATCCAGAAATGTAGATTTATAAAGTTCTTTTTTTTAAGTACTATTCTCTTTGTGATATTAAATGGAATTTGTGGAATAATTATAAACATAAAGTATCAGGTTTTGAACATTTTATTATGTATGTATTATTTCACAGCATATTAACATCTGATGGGGACACTGTTTTTTCTAATTGTAAGGTTTTCTGTGTATAAAAGAGTGTACTGATAATTTACATTTTTTCAAGACCAATAAAAGTTAACAAAAATCAAATTTTTAAACGTTATATCTCACTTTCGATATTAATGACCAGTGTACTCTACCAAATTTTTTAAATAGATTAATGCGTAAACAACGATAACAAATTGCCCAGATTTACTTTGCAAATCAGTTATCATTTCAAGCAACTTAGCTTTTTGGTTTGGTTTTGCGTGTTTATTAGCAAACAATAATACCGCGAATGAATTGAAACCAATCCACAATAGACCCTAGTCTTTATTACATTCTAAAAAATGCACCGCACCTTATTTCTTAAATAAAAGAAACTGAAATTTGTATATGATCAAAAGAGATCGTTACCGCATCATGAATAATGATTTTTGTTTGAAAATATGCATGACACTGACCCAGGCTCTATGTGGTTTGATTATTATTTTCGGTGGAGCCATATAAATTATATTCAAATGATACTTAATTTTATTAATTTAATTTAAAAAAAATTGGTTTTCCAATTCATGAGGCCAGAACAATTCGACATTTGCAATAATATCAGCTGCTAAAAAAAAATCTTGAAATGTTGAAATTAATAGCTGAAATAATTTTTTACTTATCTACTCTTTTTTTCTGCAAAAAGCAACTGTTTCACCCATTTTCCCGTCATTTAGGACAAACAAAAGTATTACGAAAAAGATAAAATGTTTGTTCCAAAAAATAATAAAAAAATACGGATGTTTTTATTTCAATAACTAATCGTCTAATCGTCTACTTCCAAACCGTTAGCATACTTCGCAATGTGATTGTGTTATTGGTAAATACAATAACATTAACAGATATTATTCTATTCTAAAAGGTATTTATTCTATTCTAAAAGAACTTCATTTTATACTTAATACGCTCTGCTTTAACATACACTTCTTAATATCATAAATAATATCCTGTTGCATGTTAAAACGCATCAAAAATAACAATTTATAATAAACATATCACAAAGAGAATGGATTATAATTTTGTCATCACATATCATACAAACAGGCGTCTTTCTACTGTCGTCATCAGTAAACACATTTGAAAACAAAATGATAAATTTTTTTAATGCATGCAAATTATGCTGGAAGTAAAAGCTTGTTCTTATTAGGATGGTACCATATGCCCCTTTGCTACTTTCTTCAAACCACTGCACATTCTCAAAAATATTCAATATACGATCCTAGCCGAATGCAACTGCCTAAATATGGTGCAAAACTAATAGCAGCACAGAAGAAAATTTAAATGACAGCAAACTCCAATACGAATAGTATAGCAAATATGGCCGAAATTAAAAACGTTTTTTTGGATACTCCCAAATGGGATTCCCCTTAATTTTATAAGTGTGCGTATGTGTGTGTGTATTTATAGAAGTTTTCAAACAGAAGTGTGTAACCATATTATTTGATATATATCTTCGGCTGTGAGGCATATACTTCACAGATTGGTGAAGGGTAAGATTTTAGTGGAAGCTTTTTGTTTGTGTTTAGTTACGCAACCGATGAAAGTTTACAGTGTTGTACCGTTTATTAGATTTTAAATTTAAGCGCTACAAAGATCTTTCTTAACGATTATAGAATGTAGGAAAATTTATTAAATTTAATTTACAGTAAGAATATCACCAAATAACGCGTGAAAGCTGTCACCAGTGAATAATGCGTGAATTGGTGTCGTTACATATTCATTACTCTTATATGTCGAAGAAACTATTCATTTCGTGTGGAAAAAATTAAATTTTTATTGGAGTTAATTGTGGGTGTCAAAAGTTAGTAATATCGCACTTTCTTCTATGACTATCTACGCTGATTTGTTAAATCTGGGGTTTAATCAAAAGAAAAATATCTCTTGAACAGGGAGAAGAATTGGGGTAAATCAGGATGCTAAAAATGATTTATAATTTTTTATATATTTTGAATAAATTTTCAACTCATTTGTAAACACTTGGGATATTAAAATTCCAGTTGGTTTTGTTTTGTTTTGTTTTAATAAAACTTGAGACCAATGACCTTAAGCGTCAAATAAATATCGCTAAAATCTCATTTGCATATTTTGTTCACTGTGCTGCGAAGAAAAATTAAGAAAACATTCGTTGTCTGTAAAACACTTGAGTTTAGTTTTGTAAAGTGACAGTTTTTTTATTTTATGATGAAGAATTATAATTTTAATTTATACAAATGGACTACAAGAAGACAAATGAAAGCTTAAAATATAATTAAAATGCTAAATATTTCCACATATAGAAAATCAGAAAAAGAAAATAATCGTGTAGGATTTTTATAAGTGCTGATAATATGTATGTAAGTAGCAGTGTGCTAAAAACTAAATGAGAACAAATAAAATTCAAATACTAATACATTTTAAATCAAATAACAATCTTAGTCACTTTTTTTACCTTAGGCTAAATTGTGGCAGAAAAATAATTTTTCTAATAGTGTAATTTTCTTTTGTTCGTAACAATTAAAAACAGTTATAATTAAAAAATTCTTACCAAAGAAAACAATTTTTAAGTCATGCTTAAGTTCGTATTTTAAACATTTTTTAGTAGTCTTTTTATGGTGCATATACTCTGCTGAAAGTGTTCGTTATCAACCACGATTAGTAAGTGAGAAAGAATATTTTCAATTTGAAATTAATTTTCAGTAAAAATAGTTCACGTATATTTAATTTCTTATTTTATTAAATAACCCAATTAGGATTAAAGAACACAAAAAAATAAGCTTTGGGATGTGATTGAACTTAGTTTATTGTTGATGATGTATTCAAAGTAGACCACCTAAAATAGACATACGTGAATAATGCTGATGAGGCTGAGGCAAACGGGAAAATGTTAATTACATTTGTTAGTTGGTAATTGTTTCCTTTTTTAATTAATGCATAATTTTGTAAGAAAAAAGATTCATTGATAAAAAAAGGAATTAAAATAAATGTGAACTTAAGCCGAACTAAAATAATTCGTTGATTATTTTTTAATGAAACCTCCTCACTAATACTAAAAAGCACTAGAATTATTTATAATTCAATTCTAATTTAATTGGCAATAAATTACTCCCACATATGGCAGTACTTGCGATATACCGCCCATTATATTTGCGCTGGATGATGCTTTTAGCGACACCCTCTATTGAATTTGAAAACATCCTGTCCTTCAACTTAAACTTTCATCCCGTTATGGTAAAAGAAGTTATTTTAAATAATGACTTTTACTGCATCATTCGTTTTGGGTTCATCGCAAATTTATGTTAATCTTCCACACTATCTTCATGCTACTAATGAGGTTCATCAAAACCCCTAACCATAATGCCATATGAGTTCGAAGGAAGAAGAAAAAATAATAATATCAACTCCTAGATTTATGCAAAGCAACAAAACAAGCAAACTAAATTTGCTGACCAGGATTAAATGTCATGGATAAAATTTGTATTCATTTTTTCTTTACTTTAACGGTTGAAAAAAGCTTAATAAAACAAAAATTATACAAAACTAGCAATAAAACAACAGAATAGTGAACAAAAGAACAAATTTATAACAAACATTAATTTAAAATAATGTCCAATAAAAGAAAAAAAAAATAATAAAAACGACCGGGGAGCAATTCAACACAAGGAAGGAAGAGGCACTTTCAAACAGTTTATTTCATACATTCACATACACAGAGATAAAATATATATAGTTGTAGCAGAAAAAAACGTACACGTCAGTTTTTTTTTTTTTTGCAATACAGAGAAAAATAGACAAACAGCTATATAAGGGTCCTCGCTAAAAAATATATATATATTTTTTATTCCTTTAGAAAAGTGTTAAAAGTTCATTAACACCACACCACTAAGCAAAACAATGACTATAAAGCGAGTAGTTTTCTCCCAGATGTTGTTTTTCTGCCATTTTTTATTTGATTCGAGAAAAGACTGCAACTTAAGCTAAAGAAGAAATTAATAAAAACAAAAAAAAATATGAAACTAAATAAACGACAACATTGACTCTTTGGCCTTTGTAATGGGCAACTGTTTTCTTTTCAATTTCTTGTATTTTATTCTATAATATTACACACAGAATATTAAAATCCTTTTTTTGCTTAAAATACTTGGCATATACATTATCTTTATTATTTTATGTTATCAAGCTAACAATTTGAATAACTGTTAAAGTTGTTAATGTTTAATGACTATTAACAAAAAAAAAAAAAACAAAAACCAAGAAAAGTCATATAAAAGGAATGTTTTGCAAACATACTTGAAAGCGCAGAAGATAACACAACTTTAAAGTTTCCTATGTTTTTAACAAAAATAAATAAAACAATTAACATGAACACATAGCGCAAAACCTGATTTAAAAAAACTAAACGATTACAATAAAAACATAAAAGCAAAAAATATAAAATTGGTTAAAAACTATGACTGAAAACGTCATCATACATAAAACATAACATGACTATGTACATACTTATATAACAAAAAAAATTTTAAAAAGAAACTTAATATCTTATAATTCATCGAAAATTATGATATTGCCAAAAGAAGAGAAAGAAAGCTTAACTATAAAACCAAAATAATAATGTCAAGGTCTACAAATTCAGCTTAATAATGCTTAAAAATCTGCTAAAAATTGATGAAAAAAATGTATTTGAAAAACTAATAGAAACATTTTTTACGATACAATAATTTGATCTGTAACCAAAATATGCTCTCCCCCGCTACAATACATTTCAAATATTTTTATTGGAATAAATGTTTTTTAATGAGAATATCATAAAATGTTTATTTTTTAATGAATATTTTTGTAATATATATTTTGTGAGAATATCACGAAATATTTATTTGAAGGAATCAAGCACGAGATAAAATTGCTTAGACTGAAAATGATTCCGATGAATTATAAATTGCTCATTTTTAATGAATTTAACCCGAATTTAATTATTCGTTTTCGCCTACTTCAAAAATATTTAAAAAAAAAATGTTTTTACGGTCACACCAGAAAGATTTCCAATGGGTACGTGTAGATAATGCAATGCAATACCACAGATATTTGAAGATGTTGGCTTAAATATAGATAAAGGTGGTTTTAGCGATGCCACGAGCTGCGCTAATTATAAAACTTGTTGGCAATAATGAGATATTTATGACCAATTCCAGTTCCCTTTCCTCCAATACGCTTATTCAAAATTTCTTGGACATTTTCAATTTTACCGTTGTGGGTAACATGCTACAAAAGTTCCTGTAGATCCTGTAAAGTCCGCGCGGTTAGAAACACGGATGATTTCTTTAAGATCGTAGTGTGTTTTTCCCAGCCTTTTTAACAAAAGTTAACTCTTGCATGTTTCGTTTTTTCGCTGCTGGTTCTAGTAACAAACTACAAATGATGGCCTCTTAACCTCTGTAACTAAATTGTCAATCAAATTTTGTTTTTCTATTTTTACAATTTCACTAATTTAGTAAACAAGATATAAAGTTATTAATGACTATATGAAAACAAAATTAAATTGTTTTTGGCATTAAATATGTCTGTCTTATGAATTTGCCAAAAAACTACGTCTTTTTAATAAAAAAAATACAATAAAAGAAAAAAGAAATCTGAAACTTTTGCCAAAAAGCAATATAGAATAAAATTGTATTAATATAAAAGGCAATAAGTTGACCTCTAGCAAGTAACATGCAAACAGGCAACCAAGCAGTCATCCAGTAAATCTAACGCCCACATTTAATGAAAGCAAATTGTAGTAGTTTGTATATTCATTTTTAGTGTTTTGTTGTTTTTTTTAAGACAGGGTCGTCTGAAGTATTCTATACAGAAGACTATTTTAGGGAAATAATATTGCCAGTCTATTTAAGTTTATAAAGAAACAACAATTTTAAAAGCATTAATCTTAATGTTAGATATATTACGATGTTATATAAAGATGAAGAAAATTACCTATATAATCGCATAAAGAAATATCCTCCACAGTAAAATTCTACAAATAGATGTATGGTGTAAATGAACTTTTGCACCACTCTGTATTTCATTTTATTTTAATTTACTAAATAAATTAAAAACAAAAACCAATAAAGCAACAGCCGGTACTAAATTAAATGAAGCATAATTTACACAATTAGCCATCAGGGAGGCAGCAGCCAACATGCCACTTGAACTGAGAGTTTGGTATAAAGTTTTTCTGCTGCTTCTTTCTTAAGAAACAAATATATTCAAGGATGCCAGGTGGGGATTGTTCAACCCCAAATGAAGCAGGTTTTACAAAAATGAAATTAAACCTTTTCAATTAAAATTTTAGTAGTTTATTAAATAAAACTACAAGAAAAATTTACTTCAAAGTGACGGTGAAGGGCATCCGAATACGTTTATATTTACTGAAAATATAATTTCTACGTATGATATTTGCCTTGTGTTTTTTGTTGTGTGTAAATAAGAGAAGTTAATATAAGTGGTGAGTCAAAAACCCATTACTTTCAATTAGTTTAATTTTATTAATATCTATTTTTTAAGATAACAGATTAAAATACACCAAAAGTAATTGTCTTGCATAAATTAAATATAAAATTCTTTTCAGACACTTATTTAACTAGAGATGTTCTTAGATAACTTAAACATACACGACTACTTTAGACTACTATAACATGGATTGGTAAAAAAAAAAATTAATTAATTCTGTAGTTTCAAAACGACTTACCCGATTAAAATAAATCTTTCTTCAATATATCATCTACACACACACTTCTGCTAAACAGGTGAGATAGGCATATGATACATCAATGTAAGGAAATTTTAGCTTCTTTTTTTTTTATAAAACGTGGAAAATATATTAATGCTATAAAGTTTTTTTTATCAATCTGAAGAAAGCAAATAGCTCGAAATAGAAACATTATATCTAAAAAAAACTATTTCAAATTTCTAAATTGATTTGTTTTTATTACTTTTGTCTCTTTTTGTGCAAAGTATATTTTGTAAATGAAACTTTTAAAGCGTTTATAATTAAGAAAATACGTTCAATACAAGAAAACTTATTGTCAATCCAAAAAATTAAGTTAAGGGAAATTGTGAGGGTTTTGGCTCCGCTAGAACCAAAAGGTAAACAAGATCAAAACAAAAAATAATTTTTTAGTAGTTAATTATAAAGCAAAAAATAATTAATACATTCATTTAAAAAGCCGAATATCTAATAAGCTATAAAAGATATTGGATCTCCTATTAGTTTGAGCAGAGCTATTGTTTGAATTTTCCAAACACCAACAGAACTAACAGGTTAGAAATAATCTAATATTTAACCAAATCTTAGTATACCTAGGTACTGAAATAGTTATATTAAGCTATACTGATAAGCTGATATAAAAATTTCATTCTAAATTTAAGTAAATTCATCATGCTTTTTTGTTTAATGAAAATGTCCTAAATTTTTATTACAACATGATCAGCACAAAGGCAATAAATCATAAATACAATCCCTTATTTCCTTCAACTATTCAAAAATATTGTAGTAACATGTTAGGTTTCTTTCGAATATTGAAATCCTCATTAGATAATATAAAACCATAACAAAAAACAACTGTGGAAATTGAATATAAAAAATCGCTGTAGATAAAAGTGGCTAAAAAGTTTTGCTTCTTACGGCAAGGTTAGAAAGAAGGAAGACAGAGTTTTATTATTTAGAAAACTACAACATTAGCAACATTACAAAAGATCTAGAAAACATCTGAAACGGAATAGATTTTAAAACCCAAATAATTATTTAAAATACAAAACGCTTCATATTGCAGTGAAAAATCCCTTCAATAGAAATATTATTTAATGGAATTTGAGAGTAGAGCCGCATTAAAAGCAAAACAAAAAAAGGATAAGACGGGCACCTGAAAGCATCATTTAAGTCTGGAAAAATTCTCTTAAAAAAACACCGAAAAATTTTTTAATTTTTTATGTTAATTAGAAAAATTACGAATTTTTTATCAAAAACAAAAAAATATTTGTTTTTTAGTTGGTTGGTAATTATTGTTAAAAGCTCAAACTTTTTGTATTGGGATTCAAATAGAATTCTGATTCGGTTGATGAAATTTCTTTATTAAAAAAAATAATTTTGTATTTTCCAAAAATTAATATACATCTCGAAGTTCTGGCTAAAGCGAGTGGTAAAATGCATATACATAAATAAGTGGTAACTTTATTATAGATTGTAACTTTATTAGAGAATTCCGAAGAAACTTATAAAAGTGTCAAAAATGAAAAGAAACAGAAAACAGACAATAAGAATTCGTAAACAATTTAATTCGCAAATATGCATTTAAATATTAAACAAAAATTATGAAAATCGAAACAAAATCTCTTAAAATAAAAAATGTGTTTAAATAACAAAAATGAGTAACTCAAAATAAAATTGTTAAAAAAAAAGAGATAAACGAATAGAGAACAGGAAGACAACTCTAAAAATGAATATGATGCAGTAAAACTCTGAAAGTAATGATAAATAATTTATATAATTCGAAAACAATACCAAAATGTAAAAAGAAACGGAAAAAATAAAAAATAATATATAAAATTCACGTATATTTTTATTTCGAAATTTATTTAATAAATAAAAAAAGTAAATTATAATTATTCGGAATCATATTCATTATAAGCAGCAATATTTATCCCGTGCTTGATTCCTTTTTTTAAATAAATATTTCATGATATTCTCACAAAATATTTATTTAAATAAAAATAAAAAATAAAAAATGAAATGTATTGTAATGGGGGAGAGCATATCCATATTGCAATTTCACTTTCGCTCACAAAGCTCATCAGTGAATTTTACCCCAATATTGTATAGAAAAACCTAAAAGTCTTATATCCAAAGCCAAACTGATTTTATGAGAATTTTACCATAAAATCAACATAGCATAGACAGCAAGACTCAAAGACACTTTCATACAAACACTACAAAACATTTCAAAAAACAAAAAACAAAAAAACAAAAAAACATTGTTTATTTTTAATCATTTCTACATAAGGGTTGCCATTGGAAACCATTCATATGCAATTTGAAAATTCCAGAAAATAAAAAATATTTGTAAATAGTTTTACAAAAAAGCAACGAGCACATGCAATGGAAATAAGTAAATTATAATTATTCGGAATCATATTCATTATAAGCAGCAATATTTATCCCGTGCTTGATTCCTTTTTTTAAATAAATATTTCATGATATTCTCACAAAATATTTATTTAAATAAAAATAAAAAATAAAAAATGAAATGTATTGTAATGGGGGAGAGCATATCCATATTGCAATTTCACTTTCGCTCACAAAGCTCATCAGTGAATTTTACCCCAATATTGTATAGAAAAACCTAAAAGTCTTATATCCAAAGCCAAACTGATTTTATGAGAATTTTACCATAAAATCAACATAGCATAGACAGCAAGACTCAAAGACACTTTCATACAAACACTACAAAACATTTCAAAAAACAAAAAACAAAAAAACAAAAAAACATTGTTTATTTTTAATCATTTCTACATAAGGGTTGCCATTGGAAACCATTCATATGCAATTTGAAAATTCCAGAAAATAAAAAATATTTGTAAATAGTTTTACAAAAAAGCAACGAGCACATGCAATGGAAATAAGTAAATTATAATTATTCGGAATCATATTCATTATAAGCAGCAATATTTATCCCGTGCTTGATTCCTTTTTTTAAATAAATATTTCATGATATTCTCACAAAATATTTATTTAAATAAAAATAAAAAATAAAAAATGAAATGTATTGTAATGGGGGAGAGCATATCCATATTGCAATTTCACTTTCGCTCACAAAGCTCATCAGTGAATTTTACCCCAATATTGTATAGAAAAACCTAAAAGTCTTATATCCAAAGCCAAACTGATTTTATGAGAATTTTACCATAAAATCAACATAGCATAGACAGCAAGACTCAAAGACACTTTCATACAAACACTACAAAACATTTCAAAAAAACAAAAAACAAAAAAACAAAAAAAAAAACATTGTTTATTTTTAATCATTTCTACATAAGGGTTGCCATTGGAAACCATTCATATGCAATTTGAAAATTCCAGAAAATAAAAAATATTTGTAAATAGTTTTACAAAAAAGCAACGAGCACATGCAATGGAAATAAGTAAATTATAATTATTCGGAATCATATTCATTATAAGCAGCAATATTTATCCCGTGCTTGATTCCTTTTTTTAAATAAATATTTCATGATATTCTCACAAAATATTTATTTAAATAAAAATAAAAAATAAAAAATGAAATGTATTGTAATGGGGGAGAGCATATCCATATTGCAATTTCACTTTCGCTCACAAAGCTCATCAGTGAATTTTACCCCAATATTGTATAGAAAAACCTAAAAGTCTTATATCCAAAGCCAAACTGATTTTATGAGAATTTTACCATAAAATCAACATAGCATAGACAGCAAGACTCAAAGACACTTTCATACAAACACTACAAAACATTTCAAAAAACAAAAAACAAAAAAACAAAAAAACATTGTTTATTTTTAATCATTTCTACATAAGGGTTGCCATTGGAAACCATTCATATGCAATTTGAAAATTCCAGAAAATAAAAAATATTTGTAAATAGTTTTACAAAAAAGCAACGAGCACATGCAATGGAAATAAGTAAATTATAATTATTCGGAATCATATTCATTATAAGCAGCAATATTTATCCCGTGCTTGATTCCTTTTTTTAAATAAATATTTCATGATATTCTCACAAAATATTTATTTAAATAAAAATAAAAAATAAAAAATGAAATGTATTGTAATGGGGGAGAGCATATCCATATTGCAATTTCACTTTCGCTCACAAAGCTCATCAGTGAATTTTACCCCAATATTGTATAGAAAAACCTAAAAGTCTTATAAGACTTTTAGGTTTTTCTATACAATATTGGGGTAAAATTCACTGATGAGCTTTGTGAGCGAAAGTCTTATAAGACTTTTAGGTTTTTCTATACAATATTGGGGTAAAATTCACTGATGAGCTTTGTGAGCGAAAGTGAAATTGCAATATGGATATGCTCTCCCCCATTACAATACATTTCATTTTTTATTTTTATTTAAATAAATATTTTGTGAGAATATCATGAAATATTTATTTAAAAAAAGGAATCAAGCACGGGATAAATATTGCTGCTTATAATGAATATGATTCCGAATAATTATAATTTACTTATTTCCATTGCATGTGCTCGTTGCTTTTTTGTAAAACTATTTACAAATATTTTTTATTTTCTGGAATTTTCAAATTGCATATGAATGGTTTCCAATGGCAACCCTTATGTAGAAATGATTAAAAATAAACAATGTTTTTTTGTTTTTTTGTTTTTTGTTTTTTGAAATGTTTTGTAGTGTTTGTATGAAAGTGTCTTTGAGTCTTGCTGTCTATGCTATGTTGATTTTATGGTAAAATTCTCATAAAATCAGTTTGGCTTTGGATATAAGACTTTTAGGTTTTTCTATACAATATTGGGGTAAAATTCACTGATGAGCTTTGTGAGCGAAAGTGAAATTGCAATATGGATATGCTCTCCCCCATTACAATACATTTCATTTTTTATTTTTTATTTTTATTTAAATAAATATTTTGTGAGAATATCATGAAATATTTATTTAAAAAAAGGAATCAAGCACGGGATAAATATTGCTGCTTATAATGAATATGATTCCGAATAATTATAATTTACTTATTTCCATTGCATGTGCTCGTTGCTTTTTTGTAAAACTATTTACAAATATTTTTTATTTTCTGGAATTTTCAAATTGCATATGAATGGTTTCCAATGGCAACCCTTATGTAGAAATGATTAAAAATAAACAATGTTTTTTTGTTTTTTTGTTTTTTGTTTTTTGAAATGTTTTGTAGTGTTTGTATGAAAGTGTCTTTGAGTCTTGCTGTCTATGCTATGTTGATTTTATGGTAAAATTCTCATAAAATCAGTTTGGCTTTGGATATAAGACTTTTAGGTTTTTCTATACAATATTGGGGTAAAATTCACTGATGAGCTTTGTGAGCGAAAGTGAAATTGCAATATGGATATGCTCTCCCCCATTACAATACATTTCATTTTTTATTTTTTATTTTTATTTAAATAAATATTTTGTGAGAATATCATGAAATATTTATTTAAAAAAAGGAATCAAGCACGGGATAAATATTGCTGCTTATAATGAATATGATTCCGAATAATTATAATTTACTTATTTCCATTGCATGTGCTCGTTGCTTTTTTGTAAAACTATTTACAAATATTTTTTATTTTCTGGAATTTTCAAATTGCATATGAATGGTTTCCAATGGCAACCCTTATGTAGAAATGATTAAAAATAAACAATGTTTTTTTGTTTTTTTGTTTTTTGTTTTTTGAAATGTTTTGTAGTGTTTGTATGAAAGTGTCTTTGAGTCTTGCTGTCTATGCTATGTTGATTTTATGGTAAAATTCTCATAAAATCAGTTTGGCTTTGGATATAAGACTTTTAGGTTTTTCTATACAATATTGGGGTAAAATTCACTGATGAGCTTTGTGAGCGAAAGTGAAATTACAATATGGATATGCTCTCCCCCATTACAATACATTTCATTTTTTATTTTTTATTTTTATTTAAATAAATATTTTGTGAGAATATCATGAAATATTTATTTAAAAAAAGGAATCAAGCACGGGATAAATATTGCTGCTTATAATGAATATGATTCCGAATAATTATAATTTACTTATTTCCATTGCATGTGCTCGTTGCTTTTTTGTAAAACTATTTACAAATATTTTTTATTTTCTGGAATTTTCAAATTGCATATGAATGGTTTCCAATGGCAACCCTTATGTAGAAATGATTAAAAATAAACAATGTTTTTTTGTTTTTTTGTTTTTTGTTTTTTGAAATGTTTTGTAGTGTTTGTATGAAAGTGTCTTTGAGTCTTGCTGTCTATGCTATGTTGATTTTATGGTAAAATTCTCATAAAATCAGTTTGGCTTTGGATATAAGACTTTTAGGTTTTTCTATACAATATTGGGGTAAAATTCACTGATGAGCTTTGTGAGCGAAAGTGAAATTGCAATATGGATATGCTCTCCCCCATTACAATACATTTCATTTTTTATTTTTTATTTTTATTTAAATAAATATTTTGTGAGAATATCATGAAATATTTATTTAAAAAAAGGAATCAAGCACGGGATAAATATTGCTGCTTATAAATAAAAAAATTTTCATAAGTTTTCTATACTTAAGTCGAACTAAAAATATTACGACAAATTATCAATATTATGTTTCGACTAATAGTTAATTTAAAACTTTTAAATAATAAAACAGAAAAAATTGGTTATTTAATTCTTTACATGTAAATAGAGATGATGGGTTTTAAATTGCTTTAATATTTAAAAACTTCATCTACCACTAACCAATTTAAACTTTTTTAGAAAACGCAACTTAAGCGTTCGTTCTTTTTAAATAAGCAGTTGAGTGTATAATTCAATTAGGGAAAAGAGATAAAGAAAGATAAACTTGTACAACTTGTATTACTGCTACTGTTGACGAGTAACTTATAGAGAAGTAAACTTGAATAGAATATTTAAATGGTCCTTAACTTGTTTCATTTTGTAAATATTTTCGGTTTTTTAAAGTTTCAAAATAATAATGATATTCATAATTTGTAAATTATATTGCGGTAAGTTTTAAATAACTTAACTAGAAGTTCACAAACCCGACCAAAAAAGAGCTCTAAGAGATAGATTATACTGATGGATGAAGGAAGACAAAACTGTAATTATAAGAAAAATAAAAAATAACGTTTTTACAAACAAACTTTCTAAAAAGATTTTATTTTTTAATGCCTAATTTAAACGAAGACTTCCAATTTTTTAGAAAAATTTGTGATTAAGGAAATATTTCGTCTTTAGAAGCAAAGTAAAAGGAAGATTAAATTGCAAATTAATTGAAGTTGCTGCAGAACGAAATAGAACTTCGAAAACACAGTGGCACAGTTAGAGGGTCTACTCAATCTATTCAAAGCACATTACTGGCCTTCTTTGCGAGGGTCTCCTTGAGCACCATTTTGGCCTGTCTACAATCAATAGCTTCTCAACATCTATCTAGCTTTAATAAGTTTAGCAATTGTTTGACTTTTGACCGCTATAAACCATTCCACGCTACTTATTTTGTGTGACCCATTCAATAGGCGGGTTTGACCCATTTTAGGGTTACTCCTTTATATGTTACAACCGTCTGTTACTACTTGAACAATGACTCCTTGAGCGTCATTAATAAAAAAATATTATTTCTTAAAAAACCAATTAACTAAAATTAATAAAAGCTGTTTGTCGTAAAAAAAAAATAATCTTCATTCCAAAAGTCACCCTCGTATATAAAAAATGCCATTAGTTGGTATCACAACCTTATATTTTCAATTAAAATTTTGTACATTTTTCAACGTAATAAACATCATGGTATTTAACACACATTACAAATCTGAATTTTTACTTTCTTGGCGTAAAAATCAATTATTTATTTTTATTGCAAAGGTCAGACCGGTTTTTTATTGCTACACATCGAATTATATATATTTAACTTATTTTGTAATACAACTCTTAGTGTTCTTGTTCTTTATGCTCTTTTAACTTAACGTTAAAAAAAATGGTTTAAGGTTTACTGCAAATTTTCTTTGCATTTCTATCCTTCTGTAACTCTAAAAGTGGCTTATTATGGATTTTTACCACAAGATTTCTTGCTCATGACCTTTTGCGTAAGGTTACCACGAATATGCACCTCCTCTTTGATCTGGTCTCCTTTCGATTTTTATACTTTCGGCAATTCCTAAGCTGGCGGAAAATTAAATACGAAAGCAAAAATTCCAAAATTAAAACCTTGAACAGATTTCCGTTAACTCGTAACATACTTAAACAGCACTTGTTCATATTTAGTAGATTCATTACACACACAATAATACAAACGATGTGCAAGTATCTAAATTCCGACACCTATTACATACAATGCAAAACAGTTTGAAATTTTATTTAACTCACTATTTTTGGGAGTGCATGCACATGTGTGCGGGTTGGCTGGTAGTAATTTATAGCAACAACTACTATCCCTAATACACTGTTATACGTAATACTATTGCTACATGCTACTAATATTGTCAGTCTTATTGTCAAAGCCTTATTGTTTATGCCTCGTTTCATTGCCCATTAAAAAAAAAGGGAAATTAAATAAAAATCATTTATGGCTTTAAAGAACGAGTATCAAGGATTTAAAAAATCTGCAAAGAAGTGTATTAAAATCAATAATAGAATTTTTATAATTAACATGATAATACAGCTTAATTTAGAAAATATTTTATGTTTTGAAAGTTTTAGCTTCCAATTTAATTAAGAAATATTAGCTTAATATTTTAAGAAATGCCTTTGTACGAGAAAAATAGCAACGTTTAAAATCAAGTTGAAAATTTAAGCATTAGCAAGCACAAGAGGAAAGTATAAATTGAAACATGTCCTAAAAGCAAACGATTAGTTAAAAATAAGATCCTTGATAGGCGTTGCATAGAATTAAATAGATCCCTTAAGAACCTCACTATGGGTTTGCAATGGAGGACTTTTCGAACTAGAGGTATAAAATATAACTTAACATCACTGCCAAACTATAGAGCAGTTAATATCACATCGTTAATTATAAAATTCAACATCATAGGAAAAGAAATATTTCTAGAACATATTTATTATTAAAGAACGCTTATATTACAAAAAAATTTACAGAAAATCGGATTTCGAATTTTTTAAAGTAAAAATTTGGAATTGTTAAAAAATTTTGAAAAAAAATAGCGAATCTAGATACTTTATTTACTTGTTTTGCTTTTCGGGTAACAATAACTACAAGGGTGTGTCAATAAAAAATAGCAACACTGGTTCTGTCAGCATGGAACTCTCGGTTGGCTCCTGTGAAAATTTGAACAAGGTGCATCGTGTTTGGCAGCCGTTGATAGCAGACTTTTTCGCGTTTTGTCAAGAAAATGGAAAAAAAGTAAATTGCGTGCTGTAAAATAAAATTAAAACAGCTCTAAAATAGTTAATCCCTATGCACATTTAAATAGTAGAAATCCTCGTAACCTTTTACAGTCGTCTATTATTTTACTGTAACTCCCAATAAAAAGAGAAATATTTGAAATAAAATAATAACCTTAAAACAGAAACCCCAGTATTTACGACTAACATCTAGAACTTTGTTTTCAATAAAAATAAAATATATTAAAAGCATTTCCTAATTGCCTAAAAATTAAAAGTATCAGCATTAATCCTGACATAAAAAATTCAACATTCGTCTGTCCCGAAGTCTTCATTTTTTGATATAAAAAAAAGAAATATTATTCCTATACATGACAATCGGAGAGAAAAATGGATTTTACTCACATGAGACAAGTTTTTGTGTGCTACAAAATTAATTTCTTTACACAGAAAGTATGAAGGAAGTATATAAAGTTAAAATAAACAACTATTTTTTATTTCTTACAATTCCTAACAAAAATTAAACAAAACTTAATATAAACAACAAAAGAAAGCATATTTATACACAAGTTTTGCTTTTAACATATTAAACAAATAACAAGAAAACCTTCAAAAAGCAAAATTTAATGTAAAACATAAAACGATAAAAAATTTGATATATAAAATATTTTATTGTTTGTTTTGAAGTAAAAATGTGTTTCTTTTCCTTTTTTTTTTTTGCTAACAAATGTTTTGAATTAAATGTAATACAATAATTAGCAACAATTCAGTATCACGCACACAAACCATACACACGAATTTATTTAAAGCAAAAATTTAGAAATACAAAAAATTTTGTTGTTGTTCACAAATATTTATTTTTATATTTTTCTCACCATGCCGCACTAAAACAAAAAAAAAAAACTGTGAAGGCGTCATAATGTACACATTTTCCAATAGCTACTTTACACCGCCGGCATTGTTTCAAAAAATTGTTTCTTTATAATTCAGAGTGAAATATATACACGCAATGAAAAAAGAATTTCTCAATTACTCATACGTTTCATTTCAATTCTTTATTCCTTGCAAATAACTGACCATAAAAACTCCTTAAAAGACACTTTTTGCTTCATTAATAGGTGCTATGGCTTTTGGCTGACAAGGAAATCTTACCCTCTAACCATTGCAATAATTAGAAGTATGTGTGATAAATCACAAAATATTCTATACCAGGCAAGGGCGGTGGCAATTCATTTAAATTTTTCATTGTTTACCTATACGTTTGCTTTGTTGTTAGAGTCCTTCTTTAACTAAGCTTGAGGTGTGGACCAGGATTTCATATTTTACCATAAAATCTTTTTTGCTATTCAAACACACAGATCCGTTTACTCATTAATCTACTACGTCTGCACAACAAGTTTTTTACAGTTACCACTGTGGAAGTTTGGAGCTGCTGTTATCCTTAAATTTGTCTTTTATAATAAAATTTTATTTATCGCGGCTTCTCAGCAACAATAAAATTTTAAGCCGCCCATGGGGTATAACTGGCGTTATGCGGATGGAAATTATAGTGTATCTGGATTGATATCTGGCGCGCTGCAAGCTTTCCCTTGAACTTTTTAGTCGACCTAGGGGTTCACTAATTTTTTTTGAGTTAGCTGTTTTAAAACTTTCGCTATCCTTGACGAAACTAAAACTATTTCGCGTTATGCGGATGGAAATTATAGTGTATCTGGATTGATATCTGGCGCGCTGCAAGCTTTCCCTTGAACTTTTTAGTCGACCTAGGGGTTCACTAATTTTTTTTGAGTTAGCTGTTTTAAAACTTTCGCTATCCTTGACGAAACTAAAACTATTTCGTTGAAAAAGTTGAACTTGCATTCAAGCATAATAACTGAATTGCTCCCAATATTGTAAAGAGCCATTATTTTCTGCCCCTTAAGAAAATTGTATTCCCGTTTTCTTTCTTAGTATGGAAAGCACCATTCGCATTTGTCGCACACGCAAATTGTTTGACCACACTCACACAGCAAAAACTTTGTTAACAAAGCATACTTTATTTATTTCCCAAATACATTATGTTTACATAAAAACTTTAACAAAACTGTTAAAAATGCAAAGAAAAAAAAAAGAAAAACAAAAACATTCGAGTTTTGCAACAAAACGAGCAAAAGAATCAAAAAAAAATAATAGAAATTGAACTCAAAATATTCACCGAAATGAAGAGAAAACTGGAAAATAAAAACCAGAAGTGCTCGCAATTTATTTATATTGAATGCCACTACCAGCAGTCATCCAACAATTCTACTAAAACAATAGACGACAATGATGATGACGATGAAAAATATAATGCAGTTTAAAGTATGACTTTTGATATTTTTTTTTAAAACTTTTTTCGTTATTAACACGTCTGTAATGTAACATATTGTAATAAGAGCGATCCACGAAATACACAGTTTTAAACCGATTTTTAACTTTTCAAATTTTCTTGTTACAGTACGGAAAATAATTGTACAGCTTCTGTTTTACTTATGTTTTTTTTTAATATTTGGTATATACCGGTCCAAATAGTAATGCCCATATGCATAATAAATAAAAGGTTTTTAGAACAAATTTTGTATGAAAAAAATTGTCCTAAAATAGATTTAAAATATATTTTATTTATTGTGCATATTGACATACAAATATTGAGGGTACAGAAAAAGCGTTAGGCTATTGATATCGTTGTGGTATCTGTCCATTCTATTTCTGGCAACATACAAGCTAGAGACTATAAATGTGTATTTTTTATTTTGAGGTGATACTTAGACATTTAATCCTCTTAAGCTGTTATGAATAGCCGTCGAGTATATAGCACAATGTCCGCTTTAACAGCAATATTTACGTTAAGAGGCCTTATGCTTTTGAATAAAATTAACAATTAAGTAAAAAAAAAAATTATGTATTAATTAAATTTCTAATATCGACTTATTTTAAATACCTCATAGAAACACAAAACATAATTATTTATGATTGTTTCAGATGTATGTTGGATATAATTATTTCCAGAATACCCAAAATAAAAGTTTTGACAGTTTAATTAAAAAGGACCCAGCAAACTTATAACTTGTTAAAAAAAATGCAAATTAAAACAATAAATCACTGAAGAATTTAAAGTTAAAAGTAAAACTTTATTATTAAAAACATTGACTGACCTTTAAACTCGTCTTACAAAATATTTTCTTACAATATTGAATATTAAATTGATTAAAAAATTCATGTTGTGAACACAATGACGGGTATAAATATCAAATTTTATTTTGCAAATTGTTTTCAAAAAATATAAATTGTTTTTACAAGTTTCAAAAATCAACTATTATTTGTTTGTATATCATTTATTTTATAAGCAGTTGTTATAGTTTGAAATTTATGCAATTTCAATTATTCTTATTTTTTATTGTTGAAATAAAATTGTGTGTCGGCCACATTGTGATTCATGTGTACAATATTGTTTATGAATTTAATCACTTTAATCTAAATAACTTATTCAAAGTGCAAACAAGCTGAAAATGGCTTTATTTCTATTTCCAAAGTTTAAATTAAATAAAACTGCCAAAAAATCAGCACATTTTTTAGGAAGTGTAAGTCGCGGCTAAAGATAATAAAACAAAAAACTAGAGAAAAGTTCAAAATAGATTGAAGAACTATCGCGAACCTTAGAATTTCTTTTCTTTCTTTTATAAAAAATAATATCGTTAATTCTAGTTTTACTAAATACAAAAGTCTATCACTATTCTTCTAAATGAAACCCAGCCGTTAGGCTAAAGAGCGGAGCAAAGCACTGAATTTGAGCTGCGGAACATGTGAAGTGACCTTGACATAAAGTGCTGCGAAAACTCGAATAGAGTGTTCTGAATGGGTATCTGTTGACAAACATCGCTAAACAAAGTGTAAGCACTTTCTGCGCAACTGTTTTCCAACTTAACGATTTATGAATTGAAGAAATAACGGGCATCTGTTGTCTGACACGTGATATATCAGAAGCAAGCATGCGTTTGACACCCTTATCAAAATTTGGAAAATGACAAATGTTTTTCTTTAAACGAGGACTACTTTAATTTATATCTTCGTATCAATTCACAAAATCCTTAGGTTTGACAAACCGTTATTTTTGCTACAAAAACAACAGTTTCCATACGTTTGCAAACAGAAGAATATCTGGCAACCCGCGAAAAACCTGGAACGATCGAATAAATGTAATTTGACAGTTATTTGTAAATAAAAACTGTAAAAATTTTATTTAATGCGGTTTTATTTCCTCTGCGAAATAAAAAATAATTAATGACATGATTTAAAACAAATTGTATTTCGTAGTATAATATCAATATAAAAAATAGGAACTTAAGTTTAACTAAAAATTGTTAGGTTGAAAAAATAACAACAAATATAAGATTTCCTCTAAAAGGAATGGTAATTTCTAGAATCATATTTTCTTTAGCTAGTATTAGCTTTTCTGTAAAAGGTACGAACTATATAGCTGAACAGACAAATGAAGATGACAACTTAGATTAAGAATAATCTAGTGTTTTAACTTTTTTGTTCAAGGAAACTAAAGATTTGTTTTGATAGAAGAACTTTTTGCCTTAATTTTCCTCTACTTCAGTTACACTTTGACATCTTTAACATAAAATTTTATTCCAATTATGTGTTTTTACGATTAACATTAGTATACTTCGCCCACCAAAATGAACATGAATAACATATAATTATTATACTCCATAAAGAGCTTGATCTCAATTATTTGTAGTTTACAAGCTTAAATTTATTATCAAACGACATGTTGTAATTTTAATTTCAGTAATTTTATCTTTTGTCTATTATATCACACACCATCACATGAGTTTATGTTCGCATGTACTTGTGCATGTTTCGTTCCATCTGTAAATCGAGAAAATGCAGGGTGGTTGGAATGTGGGAGAGGCCGTTTAAGTTATGAAAGACGTGTTTAAGTTCACTTTTGCTCATCTTTCCTCTTGATATCTCTGCGCACCATATACTTAGAGTGTGACTTCGATTTCTATGACCCAATAAGGTTTGTGTATGATTGTGTATGGCTGTGTATGTGTGTTATTCGTTTGTTGTGTTTTTTTTTTTTTTTTTAGTTGTATTTTATTGTCTTAATAGCTTTTAGATAATTTTGACCCAATTTTGTTTTCATAAACTGCAGCTATAACAAAAGTTTACTCTATATTTGATGTAAAGTGTTTCCACTTCCAGTGGTTGTGCCGCCTCCAAAAAAAATTCTTAGTGGTTCACACACCCTCTACCCTCATGGTCGTTTATATACTAGTAAGTAAAAAATAAAATTTATGTGCTTCGTAGCAGTATGTGTTTGTCTGCTCATGTTTTCACGTATCTATCATCTATCCATGGGTAAGCAAGTGTTCCCTCTTTATGTTACAATAAAAACAAAACAATACAAAAAATGTACTCTAGAAAAGCACTTGTAAAGTTTCTGTTACAACAGAAATGGACAATTCTAAGAACAGTGGGATCTATTTCAAAACATTGAATCCAGGTATCAATAAGTTAATATTAAATGGGACGCATTGTATTAAATTTATTGTTGAAATTAGCAGTTCCAAAAGAAAAAGAAAAATAATGTATTTGTCGAAATTTTTAAACAGCTAGAAATTAGGACAGCTAGAGCAAGCGATATAATTTTGTACAAGCGACAATTAGAGCCAAAACTAGCGATATTTTTTCTTATAGAGAAGGATCAAAGCGTCATATTTTTCTTTTATAGAACTCAGTTCATTTGTTTTACTAGTCTTATTCACTCAGTGCCGTCAGTTGTATTACTGACCAATCGTTCATGTATAAAAGTTTTGTTACATTTTTATTTTGTTTTGAACATTTATTATTGACTCGCTTGTAAGTTTGTCAATCGAACAGTAAATATTTTTGCACAACACAGGCGGAGGTGTCTTCTCGGTTCTGTTACAACTACAATATTTGTTTGTATTCTTGTATAATATTTTACCTTAGAATTGACCCCACTAAATGACCTCATATGTCGAGAGGATTAAAAACAAGAATACAAAAAAGTATAAAAAAGTTGAATGAAACAGAAAACAAAATAATAAAAAAATGTTACTAAAAAAAAAAAATAAATTGAAGAAGGAGAAAATAGTGTAGTTTCTAAATGACTCTCCTAAGGTAGAATATAAATGGAAAAATGGCAGAAAAACTAGGTCATCATTAATGTTGCCTTTTTTCTGTGGCTGTCCGGCGGAAAAAAAAACAAAGACGTGTGTGCCATATTTCATTTTAAACTAATATCGTGTTCCGCAATGTAAATCACTTGTAATCAGCTAAGATTGTTCTAGCTCCTGTTCTAGTTAATTTTCTTGTATACAGAGAAAAGCTTTTGTGCCTATTAAAGCCTTTTTTTATTTTTAGAGTGAAATTTTATAAAATTTTTAATTGTTTCAATCATTTATTGATTTAACAAAAAAAACAGATAAATCTATTAATAGGTAGAAAAAATTTTTCTGTGCGGTTTCTATTGGAGATATTTTAGATACTGCTTTCTTAAAGCAGTGTTTTTACTTACGAAGGAAAGATTCGTCAGTTTTCCGTATGTTTAGGATCTGTAGAGTGTAACTGGCAATTACCTATAACGTAAATTGAGCTGTATAGTAAACTAAGGTCAATTACAGATTGTGATACCGGTATATCACAATAAGAAAGTTATATTTCGACAGCAGCCGATATCTAACCTTCTGAAGCTTTCACTTAAAATAAAAACTTCCAAAACTAAATGCTATCGGTAGTCTTTACAAGGAAAAACTGCGGCAGATTTGGCCTTTCTCCATGAAGAAAGACATACTTTCCTTCTGACCTTCCTTCATTGGGTAAAACTATCGTTAGCTCTGGTTCTCCTTTATATTGAATGAATTGCTATCTTTGATCTCTGGATCTGGAAAAAAATTTTGCTAGCTTAAGCATTTCCTCTATAAGAAAAACAGCTGTACCCTTTAGTCTATTAGGAAGACTACCATTAACTCTGTTCTGTTCCAGCTACTTCTTTAGCTTTATAAACTATGCACAAAAAATTGTGTTCGAATTGGTTATTACGTATGTACGTTGTTTTTCACTACAAAATAAAAATTGACTGTCGGTGGGCTGGTCAGTGATAAAGGCATAGTCACTGGTCGCTGTGCTGTCTTATACGACAGTTACTTTCACCACCTGTCTCATCTTTGCTCTATCCCTTTCCTAAAGAATTTAGCACGTTATTTAACTGAAGTGCTACTTCTCTTAAAAAAAACAAAAATTAAACACATAGTTCGAATACTGTATCAAATAGCCTACTGAAGCAACTGACACCTGTGCGTTGCATGCGCCTGGCAGTTTGGCGTTAATCTGGCGGTTGTCTTGCTACTGGGTAGAAAAAGAGCCACACGCGCCCTAACACGAATACACGATTTAGTCGTAATTTTTCAGTGCACGGTAGAAGGGCCGTGCTCCCACTCTCTGCTAAAGAGTTGAAGACTATGCAACTCCTTGTTCTGTTGCATGTCAAGCCAGATCATTAGATGTTAAACCTGCGTTATCATCTCTTCGGATACTTCCTTCAAAGAACCGATTAAACCAACAGCTGCCACGTAGCCTCACCTCCACCAGAACAAGAACAGCGCCGACTAGTGCCAGCCTTTACCACCGAAGCACATGGATGGAGAAAAGCTCCATCAAGACTGTGTGCCCCGCAATATAAAATAACTCAGAATATATATACTTCTATATCATCTACAAAAATCAAGCATAAAATGGAAAAATAAAAGGTGTCGCCATAGCTAATATCAATTAATTTATCTTTTGACGGTACTTGTTGTGGCTTATGCATCGACAGCTTCATTAGACCTTCTTTCATACAAAAATGAAGTCGAAGCTGTCGTTACAGCCAATGGAGATCTATGATTTTTTCTTAAAAACTATCGCTGATATTGATCCGCCAGATGAGATATAGTTCCATAATGCGACCTCAATCATCGGCTTGTTGAAATCAAAATTGCAGAATAATTAGATTTCGAGAAATAAATCTGTTACACCATGCCAATCGGCATGGTTGGTTGGGCAAATTTGAGATTAGAAAATGTACTATCAAAGTGTTGAAAATTTCACTGTATTACTTCATAAAATTCAATCAGGCTAGGCGTAATTTTATCGCAAGATTCAAGGCTCAAAACAATACGCTCCTACCAGTCGTAGTTATGCAATGATAGCCACTGTACAGCATAGTGTTGACAAGAACCTGAAATATCAATTCGTCGATCTTCACAACAAATGGGCATCACTAAAACCACTATGCGCAACATTTTGTTTAAAGATCATCATGTTCCCGCTTATAAAGGCCAACTCGTTCAAGACTTCTTTTAAAATGGTGGAGGGTTTCGTTTGCTTTTGTCTTCCTTTGTTTTTATTATACTGTTACTGTTACTGCGCCTTTTGCTTTATCATCCAAATATGTACAATATTTAAAATTAAACAGATAATTCAAATACTGTTACCAGCTAGCCTACCTAAGCAACCGACACCTGTGTGTTATATGACTTTGATTTAATCGAAGATAATCAAAACTTAATTTTATTGGAAGTGACCGTTTTCGTAAAATTAAAATTACACTTATTTTATTAAGCCGTGAATGCATTTTTATCAAACGTCTCCAATGATTGATAAGTGATAATGAAAGCAAAATTCAACAATTGAATTTGAATAAAAATAATAATAATAATAATAACGTGTAAACAACAAGATTCCTTAAACAATTTTAAATTGATTTAAACAACAGCAACAGCAGCTATTTTAAATAGAAAACAAAAGCAATTTTCAGAATAAGAAGAAATTGAAGCAATGAAAACAAAAAACAAATTAATAAATGTCAAATTTAAATAAGAGAATGGAAACGTGCTAGTTTGCATAAATGAATTTAAAGAACACAACAACAACAACAAAATAAACTTTAATATATTTAACAAGCAAAACTACTGGGGCTGGTAAATTAGAAATAGAATAAATAAATTTTTTAAACAATTTTCATAGAAAATGAAGAATAAAGTGTTTGCTATTTTTTCCGCCAAAGCTGTATATATTTGATTGGGTCACATATTTATAGTAATGAACGTGTGGTTCCTATCTTATTTTAAAAATGATTTCATTAATAAATAACAAATTTATTAATATAAAATAAATTGAATATTTATTTTTTTCTTCATACTCTTGTTATGACTTTTAATCCTGGACCCTTTTCTACTATAAATTTCTACTTATGTATCGTGATAGCAGCTAGTAACAGCTGACATCAGCCAATTTCTTTCTGGTTTCTTTAAAAAAAAATGCTGACAGCGACCAAGAAAATAAAATTAATCATTGCTTATTCTCTTACTCTTACTTTAAAAAAGAGAGCAAGAGTTTTGGAAAATAGAAATTCAACTAAACCATAAAATTATATCACATAGAGTGCTCATAAAAATAGGATGATAAAATAAGTTCCAGCATTATTGCAAAAGCCAATTCATTACACCTGTCAATTTAGTAATTGGTTATTATTGTCAGTTCGTCTCTTTGTTTGCTTTCTATATTTATTTGGGTTAGAAAGAAAGACAAACCAAATAACAGAAAAAAAATATTCCCTGGTGATATGAGTCTGAAATAAAAAAAAAAAAACAAACTTGTATACACAGAACTCCAGGGCCATGATAAGACACATAACTAGAATTTCATTGACTTGATTGAATTAAATAATTCAATATGAGTTGCACAAGCGTCTGCTTGAAAACGAAAACAAAACTGTGCGATGAAAAGAAGTGTATTAAATTAGAATAAATATGAATTTTATAGCCACTCCTGATTAAATTATGCTAATAAGATAACACATGAAATGCGTGCCAAAATGTTTACAAACTTGTAAGTTGATCAGTTAGGGTGAACGCTCTATTTTATTTAGTCTTTCTATAAAAGTACAAAGTGCAATAAATTCAAGGTAGCGAATATTGAAAATTTTCTTGGTTACTCGATTTTCAAAAGTAGTTTTTCGAAGCTGTCATAGCTGCGTTTTTATAAATAAATTGATTGAAACACTGAACGGCTTTAATGGAACTTCATTAAAAGTTCACTTTAAGATATATTGTCGACCGCTACCGACTAAAAGTACATCAAGTTTTAAACTAAATTTAAATAAAAACAAATAAGTAAAAAGTAATAAAAATCCATTTTAGGCATAGATTCAGGATAAATATAGCAAGAGACAAGAAATTGTTTAAGCTGCTGCTGCTGTGCTGTTGGATATTGAGTCAAGCATCCTTTTTCTTAATGGCTGCTAAAGCTAATAAGTTTCTAATAATTCCTAGGAGATTGGAAGACTGTATTGTAGCATAAATACTTACACGAGAGCTGTATATTGTTTGTAACGTATTTTTGTTGTACTCATAAATAATGCGTAGTTTTGATTTTCAACTTTATGTGCTTGTGTGTCGGGGAGAAATGGATATGAGAGCGTATTTATGTTAAGTGTGTATGACTATTAATTAAACACTTATTTGAAATATTGATTAAGAATCTACATAAAAGTATATGCAATCGACGGACAAAAGGAAGCACACTTACGTGCTGTTGAATAAAGACAAATAAACGATAAATGAAAGGATATAAAAATTCTGCTTGAATTGTGTTCTTGCCATAACAAGATATAAGTATCTTAAAAAGTTTCTTAGGATTTAAGCAAATATTTACTCTTTTTTGTGTAATGGAATATACGCAGATGCTAAACTTTATGTAGCGTTCTTAGTTGTATATTTTTTCTTCATCATTTTTTCAGTTATTTCTTTTTCTAGAAATTTAAAACAATAGAAAAGAGATCAAGAAGAAAAATACAAAAAATGTCTAAAATCGTTTTTTTCAAAATTGTTCCACTTAAAGAATCTAGTATGATTGCCAGTTTTGTGCCACTTTTACGAGGAAGGTGTCAATTGTTGCTGATATATTACTTCCGTGTTTCCACAGGAAATAATCGAGAATTACCACATTGCATGAATTTAAAGGACAAGAAGGAGGGTATATTTCTTGTAATCAGGTTATCGTCAAATTTTAAGTTTACAAGTCGAAAGTTTCGGTCGCCGTATGGCACATGACATTCTTATTTTTAAAAAAATATATATTAAAAAAATCAATGACCATGGTGCAGCAATAACCTCAACCCACCATAATTTTTGAAGAAATAAGAATGCACTTGTGTCTGTGTCTCTATACGTTTGTTAACTAATCCGTTAAGCCAAGAATTGACCTTTCTGATATAAGTTTAGGTCTGGAAAATTATGACTTAATTTCAAAGTAAAGCCAGATAATTCGTAGCGCTAACCAAAAGTCAATTTACTTGTAATAATTTACTAGACAGTTTGCAGATTCTAGCCCTCTTAACAATAGCCTCCTTTAGAATTAGATAAAGTTCAGAAAGAAGCAGAACGCTGATGATAATAATTTTAGATTTTTTTGTTTTAAGTGATACTTTAATAGATGAAATTTTTGCCTCTGCTTGACATAACAAGTCAATTATCATTTGCATTTAAATTTCGCACTATTTGATACTATTGGATAATTAATTATTAACGTTTTGTTTTTGTGGCGAAAATTACTGAGTAATTTTTTTAATTTCTAAAAATAATTCTTCTTTTTGCCTCGAGGTTAAAATAGGCTTCCAAGTAAAAAAAAAAAATAACACGATAAAATCTAAAATAATGAAATCGAATAAAATAAATTATAACTAAAACTGTTTCTTTAAGAATTTTAAAATTCAACAGTCAGTCAAAAATGATATCTGATATTTTATCATATTCGTAAGTTATTGCTTTCCACACTACAAGTAAAAATAAAACGTTTGCTTTTAACTTAGCGTTTTTCTTTTAGCAGATAAGTTTTATGGATTTTAACTACAGAATTAACAATAAGAAAAACACATTTTAGAAAAGTTAAATTTTTAAATTTGAATTTTTAAATATAAAAATATTTAAAATTTTTTTTATCCACTGACAAGTGGACAAAAAAGTCAGTCAGCACAAGCATCAAAGCGTAAATAAAATATCATGGTTAGTTTTTCTCCAACTCTATTAAAAACAATTAACAAAAACTACACATTTGTGTTTACAAAAACCCACGGCTTTCTCGCACAAACGCTTGTGTTTCGACATTTATAATAATTCTTGAGTAATATTTTATATTAGTTAACTTTTCAGTGTGCAAATAACCCAAATTATTATATTTAATTAAAGGTTCCCTGATGATTTACCACCAATAATGATTTTAGTGATTTTACATAAAATAAATTTGAGTTATTAGCACACTGAAAAGTTAACTAATATAAATAATTACTTCCAAAGAACTATTTTAAATAAGAATAACAATAGCATAAAGATTAAAAAGTTCTGTTAATAACCACATTACAAGGCATTGTCTACAGTGCTGCTTCCATTAAAAGCTCTTTAAGTTAAAGGAAAGCTTTGAAAATGCTCTTGAAAGGATCACACAATATCTTTCATTAATAACGCAGCTCCATTTTAATTAAAGAAAAATATATGTTGACACAATTACAATGATGTCAAATTACGTTTTTCTTTTGTTTTCGATATTTTTTAATTCTTGTTTTTAGCTACCAAGTAAAGGGTCAAAAATATATAACAAGCCTTCACTTTACCATTTAACATTTCAAATCCCATTTGTAAAGTGCAGTTTTTTTGTTTTCTATCCTATATTTTTCGGTTATTTAATAAAAGTGCATTTACTTAATTTTCTTTCAAATCAGGAAAGAGAAAACAGAAGAAAAAGCCAGTCAATAGTAGTGCAACAGTTTTTCTCTGAAAAGCAAAGGATTTAGTTGAATGAACAGAAATAATCGTTAACACAAACAGAGAAAATGGCCATAAAAAGTTGTTTGTTGTTGTGATTTTATGATATACATACATGAAAGGTATTCGAAACTTTTGGCAATATCTTTGAAGCAAAAAATGGCGGATTGTAGTAATTCTTTGCTTCCGAAGACGGAAAATCTTAAAAATATTTTCGAGCAAAAGACATATTTTTCGAAAGCCTGGGAAAAACTTTTAATAATGAGTCATTGCATTAACGCACATAACAATAACATGGTTAATTATAACCATAATTATGTTATATTATACGTCATGATTTTATATTATACGTTGATGATTTTCTAACTTTGATTGACGCATTTTTTTTTTCAAAAAGAACTACTATACATTTTTAATATAACACTTTAAAATTAACTGATCGGTTAAAAGTCGTACCTCTGATTTCTAAAGAAAAACGAACACGTTACGTTCATTAATGATGATAATGCTTGTATATATTAAATACTTTCGAAGTATTATAAAAATTTTGTTATAGTTAGAATTTAAGCAACATTTATTCTAATTTAAACTAATCAACTTGAGCTTTTGATTTTTGACAAGCATCATTTAAAGATCAAGTGTTAAGAAAACTGTACTTATTGCGACTAAATTATTGTTGGCAAACACTGCAAATTGTTTACCACAACCATATAATGTTACAGAAAGCATATCATAGCTCTGTCAATAATACAACCTCGATTTATCTCTGCTTGCTTTTAGAACAAATATAGCATTTTATATATTTGTATATTTGCAATTTTCAATCAAAATTTTATGGCCTTTAGCATAATAATATTCAATATCAGCTAAATGCTTTAAATTATATACGTTTATTAATTTAAAAGTCAAGAAAGGTCTTTAGCACAAAATAGTCGTAGAAGGGGCTAGAGATTGATGATTTAACATTTTGCTCAACAAAATGATTCTCCAAATAAAAAATATTCCATTAAAAAGCGGAAATGTGCAAGATTTAATTAAATGCAAACGCTAAAACATTTTTTTCTTTTAGTTTTTATGAGAAAATGGTCGTAGCAGAAATTAATTGCAATCTGTACATAAAGGATTAAGTTGATCGTTGATTCTGTTTCCCGTTGTTTTATTTTGTATTATTTTTGTTCCCGTTAGCTCTTGTTTTTACCAGTTATTTTACTTGAAATTTAATACCTTTTTGTAAATAAATTATTAAAACAGACAAATTTTTTTTTTGTTGTTTTCGGTCTCTTAACTGGATGTGCAATTTAATCAAGTAAATCAAATAAAAAACAAATATTTAACACATAAAATATGTATTGCAAATTTCCTGTAAATTTCCGTTTCGCAAAATGTTGTAAGTGCTTGTCTAGTTGTTGAGTGATACACTTATGTGTGTAGTGATGGTAAAGTGGTCGATATATATGTAGTTGCAAAACAAAAACATAAACAAACTCATGGATTTAATGGAATATCTCCAGAAAGAAACTTTGTGAGTAGGATTTTAATATTTAATGTTAAGAATACATAAAACAATCCCGTTTATTAAATTTACATGAAGTTCGTTCTTAGAATTCATATTACAATTCACTTGTTTCTGGAAAACCATATAGTTGACAAAATTCTCATTAATATGGTAAAGAAATTATAAATCAGCTAATAATAAAAGCTGACCAAATAGTAAAAAGATGGAACTAAACAAAAGGCAAAAAAAATACTATTGAAATGCAAAGAGGTCGCCTTACACGTTGTCAGATTAGTCTTCTAAATTAGATGAGTGAGGAGAAAGTAGCAAGGGGTATTTTTGCTTTGGAAACGCAGCCAAGTTCAACCCTGAAGTAAAAAGGTCTTTATGTAGGAAAGGTAACCCACAAACCAAGGGAAGCTCAAAATTACGCAAAGTAGTTGTATGTATTTAGATACATCAAAATGCCTTAAGCTAAAAAAGGCAATGAAGAGTGGATATAGGGGAGGGCTCAGTCACCAAAATTGCTAGAGCTTGAATTGGGACCCGTTTCGAAGGAACTAAAACACCTTGTACCGCTTATTAGTCAGGCCCAACGTTGTGACTATTTTTTTGAACTAAATTGCGAAGATGACGCTTACTGCCAGTTCAATGTGAGTTTAGACAGTCTCCAGCTGTTTAGCAAGAATTATTAGTATATTTCAGTCGACCATTGCTAATTGGGGTACTACCATGCGCTCCGAGGGACCGGGTTTATTTTAATCGGTGATGGGATCACCGCGGGTACATCTGAAACATACTTGCGGAAATTTGTTTTGCAGATTTGTTGCCAATAAACCATTGATGTTTATTTATAAAAATAAATGTTGACAAAACGCAAGAGAATTAGTGGCCAGAGCTGTTTTTAACATCAACGTTTTATCTAATAAAACAGAACACGATAACTCAGTATCCGGTTATTATTTGTTTCTAACGTCTAGTGTGTCAAATGACAGATTTATCATATTAAAAATTTATGTGCTTTTGCAAAAATAATGGTTTAAATCGAATGAATTTGTAATCTTTTTTTGTGTTTTTGTTGTCTTTTATTCCACTCTTTTGGTAAACATTATCATTTCAGTTAACACTGTGAATAAGAGTTGATAAGAGGCTTCTGCTGTATGCCGTTGTTCAAGGTAAACAAATTGAATTATTTAGTTTAGTTTTCCAACTTTTTTTTCTATGTTTTTAGCCTGATAAATGCGCACGTACATAACAAGAAAAGCATTGTAGGTTTTAGAAAATGTGTTTGTATGGAATATTGTGTAAAGATTTTTTTATTCATACTTTAATTAAAATGTTGCTGTTGAAAGCAAGCAAATGAGGGTTAGCAATAGGGGGAAGAATCGCGCTTGTGGATTTTAAATATTTATGAATCATTTTTGGAAAGCTTTAATTAATCAAAGTTAAAAAAATGAAATTTAAAAAAGGTGAAGTATGTTGCAGATCTTAATAAACGAGAAATATGTCAAACTAAGAACAGGAATGGGTACTTTTATGTTAGAGCTCAAATAGAATTCGACCATACACCCACTAATAGCATATGGCCTACAGATCTCTTAGAGGAATACTAGTCAGTCTGAGTATTTGCCTACTGAATAAAGAAAACTTGTTAATATATTGACGCAGCACACCAGGCAGCTTTGCTGGAATATGGATATTGATCATTGAAATAAGTAGTTTGTTCTATTTCAAGCACGATATTTTGCTTTTTGCAGAATTATGGCTTCTGCGGACATACATAGACAAACATTTTGGACTCGTTTGAAGTTTTATTTCTGTTTTTGAAAAACATTTTAATTCATTTAATTACATATTTAAATGAAAAATAAACACACAATATATAACAAATTGAATCAGTTAAACATTTAATTTAAAAAGAACAAACCAATTTTCTAATTAAATAAATATTTTAATTAACTAAATATTTTCCATCTTTTTACGAAAATGTCAAAACAGCAAGTAGGTGCGCTTCACGGCCTACGAATAAATCAACTATTCACTCCAAATCACATCACCCTGTGCGCAATAAAATTAAATTTGCTACTCTTCATGCTTTCACTTGTATCAGTTCTATTTTCAGAACTGTTTTTTTTTAATTTTGCAATATTTCACGTTCCTGTAAGAGAGTTAAGATATTCAAATTTCACACACAATAGAAACAAGAGAAATATTATGTCATTACTTATCTTTGGAAAAAGCTTTTATATGCCCAAAGCCAGTGCTGGCAGTTTACAATATAATAAAATCAGTATGATCTATATTTACACAACTAACAGCAGATCTCCATTTTTTTAAAAATAAAACCGCAGATTAGTTACAAATATATAATTATTATAATTAAATGATATATACTCTGTGTATACAAAATCATTATTAAGAAAACAATGAATTTATTCATTTGCTTATTTCACTATTACGGCCTTACAGCAGACACTGACCATCAGCAAACGATTAATTTATAAATCATCATCACTTTATTAAATAACCCTGACCTGGCTGATAACTTTCACGGACACATAATAAAAACGCTCTTAATAGCGTTCTGTTATGCCGATAATTTTAAGGATGCAAATGATTCTTTTGAAAATAAAGAGTTAAATAAAGTAAGTAAAATCAAACTATAGAAAATGCAAAATTTTCTTATGCAAAGATAATTATAAAAGACATAGTAATGGACACTGACATTTTGCTTATATGAACATTGATATAGGCAAATAATAGCCCAATTGCTATAAAAGGAAACATTGAAAATACATAGAATATGGTTAACAAAGCCTTTGTGTAAAACTCTAAGATTGGATATGTAATCATTTTGTCATCGAAGAATACTACAAAATGGAAATATTCAAGTCTAAAGTATTACATCATCAATAGCTCATTTCATATTTTTATTTAAAATAAAGTCATGGTTGCTGTTATGATTTTATTGGTATCTCCCACATATTACATATTATAATCGAACATGACCATAATATTATATAATATATAAAATTTCTAAAGTATTTACATATTAAAAAAAATAGAATAGAACAAACTGCATGAAAAAACTGTCTGCATCTAAACATTTAATGTTTATAAGGTAACAAAAAATTTATTTATCGTCATAACAGTATTGTCTAAAACAGCTATAATTTTTTGACCATAACATGGTTCTTACAACCACACCACAACCATATTTTTTTCCAAAAGAGAGTATCATTCTGATGATAATTTAGTTTAAATTGTAATTAAATATGATTACAAATTTAAAAATGACGTGAATAAATCATCTGAAAAATGTTCGTAGATAACACAGAATGTACAGAATGTAAAGAAACGTAAATTAAAAACTAATTTCTATTAAGAAAAGCCCTCTATTAAAGTACAAGCTCTAAAGTACGAGAGAATCTTTTTGTTTTGCATTAAAATAGTTTTGAATCTATATTTAAGTAATTTCGATGCTTTAAACTTTTAATTGATTAAACTATAGGAAAATAATTTTTTTTTCAGTGTAAAGTAGAAGCGTAAACTCGGTTTTGGATTTGGCCACAGCAATTGGTATTGACAATTTTAAGATTATGTAAAGATAAGACAGATCGATAGCAATATTTTTTTTTTCTTTCTTGGCCCAGACATTAATATACTGGAAAGACAGATATTAACACACATGGGATGCATACTAATCGCAAACCAAAATCATAAACCACAATAAAGGACAAACATATAAACTGAAGATTTTAAATATATGTTTATGGGCATATAGAAAAGTAACCTTAACAAAATAAAGGAATGATAATAAGAAAATACAAACATTGATAGACTTATATAAAGGCGAAAACTTACACCTCTTCTTATTATTATAGTTATTAGACTCGTCTGTACAACACTAATATTTTTAAGTTTTTTCCTTTCAGGCATCAACGAGATGCATGCACTTTTGAACAACAATACACTATTGGCCCGGCGTACGTAAGTTCGTTGTAGAATGTAAAGGGGAATGTTAAGAGAGAGGACGGACCAGGTAGAAGAAAATGATAATGCGATGCTTTAGGATTTCTATACAAAACTATAACCTAATATCTTAAATATGCCAATTTACCAATTTCTATTACATACCCCCCGTTCTTGTTTTTTTTTTTTTTAATTTGTGCAAACACTTTTCATAAATACATCTGAGTCTTGGTACAATTCATGTGTAGAAAGAGGCTTGTTGACATGGACTGTACACTTTACATAACCTCTTAGTTAGTAATACTTTTTGAAATACCAAACTCTCTTCGTATATACCAAACTAATATTTTTGAAGTTTTAAAAACATCTTGTTCAAAAATGGAAATATGACTCTTACCAACTAGTTGCCATTTCAAATATATTTTATTAATTTTACATTAAAACGTTACGTGAAAATTGCGTAAATCTAAGGAAACCCTTTTATGAATTTCTGATGATAAATATCAATTCACAGTCAACCAAATAACATTTATAGAATATTTCAAAATAATATTGTTTACTAAATGAAGCAAAAAACAGTATCCCAAAGAAAAAGTCATCAAGTACTTTCAACAACACCTGCCAAAAACGAGGTTTTTTTGGTTACGAAGTAATGATTTTATCCAGTAGTTTATGCTTGCCAACGGAATATGTGGACGCCAAGCAAACGTGCTATTGCGTCTATTGTAGTTGGCAATTAAATCCTTTGAGGATTGGCTAGCACCTTGATGACCTGTATTTTGTAGTGATATTTAAACTACAAACACCAACGCCAACCAGTAAATTCCCAATTAAGGTGTAGATGTTGGAAACAGAGGCATAATAGAAAACTGAAATAAAAGTTTGAAACGATAACACACTGAAAACCCATTAGTTGGAAAGTTGTAAACAAAAATATTGCAGCTGCCGTTGGCACTGTCAAAAACCCAGAGAAGTAAACCACTTGCAACAGTTCGCAAATTCAAAGAAATAAAAAAACTGAATTTAATCTATAAAAGCTAAAAACAGATAAGAGCTCTTACAAACGTTAGCAAGTTCAAGTGTGCCATCATAGCATCCTTTGACACCTAATGGGTTAATATTTTCACTTTATTTTATTTTTTTTTTCTTTATTCCGCTTCTTTTTCTTTCATCCAGTTATTATAACAATTGCATTGTTTCAAATTTAATATAAAATATAAGTGTTTATTATTTCATTGCAAACTAAGATGCTGCAGATTTAAAAATCGCTTTCCTGTATTCTAAAAATTAAAGTCAAATTAAACAATTTAATTTCAATCCTTGCATGCTTAAAAAAGCACGAAATTAAAATTAATATTCCTAAGAAAATAATTTAGAAATCTATATCTATAACGGGAAGTCTGGAAGTGTAGCTAAAAAACACAGATGGTACTATCAAGATGCTACATTCGCATTTAATGAAGTCGAGCAGAGCCGTGTTTATGAATAAAGGAGTCATGTAAGAAATAATGGAAAATCAATACCACAGGTTGCCTATATGCAGAAATTGAGACTATCTATTGACTTCGACAGAAAATGTCATACCGTATCAAATATTTATTGACATGAAAGGCGTCTGTCATTATTTCATTATTTCCCGACTGGCCCAAGGGAAAAATTTAGATTTGTTTTTGTTTTCTAACCTTTACTACATTCAATATATTGAATATTTTGATGGGATTATATAAATGGCATGTTATGTACTTTATTTTCCTATTTTTTTTTTGCTAAAATATTTTAATAATTCAAGCATGTCAGCATTAATTAACTTCATTTTTTCTATTGTTATAAAAATGCACATAAATAATAAAAAAAAACAAAAAGCGTTTAAATGTCTAGTTAAAAGTAAGAAGAAAACAAAAGCATTTAAGTAGCGTAACGAAGAAAGTAGAACACAGACGTATAAACAAATAGTAAAAGTAGAAAATAAATTTTATTCCGAAAAACGTTCCCTAGTAACAAAGTATTGTACGATATTTTAATTAATTAATGTAACAAATGTAAAAGGAATAGACAAAAACGCTGAAAAGTACCTTAATATTTCAAAGGTTTAAAACTTTGTATTTACCTCTTATAGTGTAGATCTTTAATAAAATGAGACTGAACAAATTTTTAGATTTAAATTTTTTAGAGAACATTGTTTTATGAATCTGTTATTCAATTCAGCTTTTATTTGTAAAAAGTTATATTTTATTTGAAGAACAACCGACTTTTATAAGGATGTTGATTTAAATAAAAAATTGCTGGCATAAGTTTCAAGGTTATTTTTATAACTAAGCACAGGAGAAAACAAATGACAGGCAACAAAATTGTTCAGAAACTACCTGTTTTAGTTACGAAGAAAACATTACTGCCGTTTAGAAAAATAAATATAAAAATATGTATATTTAATTTTTCTATTTTAAACAAAAGAGATTTTGAAGTTAGTTTTATCTACTTTTATGTTTAGGATATGAATTGCTTACAAGAAAGCATTATCTTTCATTTCAAAATGTTGTCCGATATTCATCATAAGCGTCAACAAATTTACAGAATTATTTTGCAGCTTTTTTCAATAACAAAAAATAAACTTTAAAATAAACGAAGGTTTCTTTACTGTTTTCTATTATCTTTTTCGTTCTTCGTCTATTAATTCGATTTCGTGTTGCAGCACGTTAATTGTAAAACGAAAGTATTTTTCTTCACGACTGCAAAAAATATTTATGCTCACGCAAATCATAATATATATAGATTTTTTTCATAATTGACGGTGATATAGGTTTTAATTTGGCATACAATGCTTAGACATTAAAGCCCCAACAACTTTAAAACAATGCAACAACAATTTTTTTATAGAAATGAGCAAAAATAATTGAGTACAGTTCAACAAACTTAAATGATATAAAAAAATATTAAGTTAAAAATAATTGCCGCCTAAACAACCAGAAAATTAAGTACACTAATTGTAATGTTAGGGCAGGTTAAAAGTAATTTTCCTTACTTTCCGTTTGGCATATTTTCTACTTACGAGGTTTAACATAGCACTCTGGAATTCGTCTCCAATCCTATCATTGCAGACTAAAATTAATAAGATTGCCACAGAACAATGCCTAATGGGCCTTTTGCAATCAATTTAATTAATGGTAAATTGCAACTGAATTCCTGATTTCTAATATCTGTTTCAACGTTCCACTTCGTTTACCTCGGAGTTATCAGCCATTATTCTTACAGTCTTCAGAATTAATTATTCAAATGCATATCCAATTGGAAGAATTTGTAAAGTTATAGTTTAATAGTTTATATCAATTTAAAGGTTATTCTTTATCATTAGATGGCAAATTCTGTAAGTATTACAACTATAGACTTAATAAATAAATACAAAGCTTTTTTGCAATAAATTCAAACATAAAAACGACTCGAGTATAAGTTTTACACCCTTTCACATTTCAAAAAAATGACCCTTTACCTGACAGTTTTTGGTCGACATTAATCAATACGTTGTTACTTATGTCTCCAACGAATTTATATTTTTCCCTTGCCAATTAAAAACAGATAGAAAATAAAATAAGTTTAAACTAAATATTGTTAAACAACTGCTTTATAACACGCATTACTAGCACTTGTACACTGACTTTTTAATGTTTTTTTTTATTTTATTTTATTTATTTTTTGCTTTACGTAGCAGGCATGATGCATGCAGCAACCACTCATAAACACTACAAAAAATGTGTTTATCTATAAAAAAAAATCATTTAAAACGAACTGTAGTTGCCTTTAGGGTTTGCCAAAGGAGTTGTAACAAATTCCCTTATTTTAATTAAAATCCCTGAGATAAATTCCAAAAAAAAAAATTGATACTTCAACGTATCGTTGTAATGTTTTTCAATCCACTAAATGATATCAACAACATGCTACAAAATAAAATCTAAAAGGAAGAAAAAATAGTTTTATCAATTTCTAGCAAATCAAATACCGCACAATAAAACTTAATTAAAATATTATTTTAATAAAAATGTTATAAGATCAATTCAATAAAATGCATCAATCAAGTAAAATTACAAACAAAAAAGTATCAAAAATAATATTTTTATAAAATCACGTTTCAGAAAAGTTATTACGCAAAATGTTGTATCACTTTAGATACAAAATTGATCATGTTTTAAATTATAATGCATAGTTTGTACTTTATTAAGGAAATTTGCTAATGAGTCGCAGCACGGTTTAGCTCTTCAAAGACGATTTGATGTTGACAAATAGCAAGTGAAACGAATTTTTGATAGTTTAGGCGCTTGGATCTTTCTTAAAGTGTTTGATATCTGCACCGCACTGAAGACTGCTAAGAGAATTAAGAAGTGAGAAACATCGAATCAGTTTAGAACTGTTCTAGAGGGCAATTTTGGCAAACTAGCGAAGCATGTGATGATCTCTTAGCTTTTATTCCTGCAGTCACTGTATCCCAGAAAGATATATCCCAAGACCTTTGCTCCCACAACAAATCGAAGTTGTCTATAATTAATTGATTGATAATTGATTTTCAAATTAAATTTTGATAATTTGGTAGAGTTGTTCAAGCGTCAATCTATCTTTTAATGTCTAGAATACAACTGAATCTGAAATGGAGAATCTGAAGTCAATTTCCGTAACTGAAAACCCTATTCTGGTTGTACCTTAGAATACTCAGTCATGATGAATAAGGATGACAAATACTTTTATGTTTTTTTTACTTCTCCCCTACATTTTGCATCACATTTGTTGCTTTGCCTTCATGAGTAAATTTATTTTTGTTAATAAAAATTATGAATATTTATTATTTTATTTCATTTGTAATACTATTTGCAGCTTGCAAATGCATCAAAAGTACATTTTGTCGTTCACTTATTTTTTTTACATTTTGTATCCATTTACTCTTCGTGTCACAAAATGAGTTTCAAATGTGTTTCAACATGTTTTTTGTCATCTCTTGAAGTAAAAAATAGCTTGAAACTCAATTCACTACGACAAATTATCTGTGTGGCATGAGAAGTTTTGTTGCAAGTTTGCGAGTTGTGTTCGTTTTTTTTTACTTTTTTTGGCAACCAAGCAAAATGCGAAATATCTTAAGGAATTTATTGAAATACATCTACATATATTTTGCCACTGTGCACAAGCCAGGAAAAAATTGTGACAAGAGAAATATTTTTCAACATTAAATTTGCACTTTAAATAGCGAAGAATACGAATTTAAAAATTAATTTTATTTAAGTGAAAAAATTTTTGGGTGATGCAAAAAAATAAAGCTTCAATTGAATTGCTCATGAAGAGTATTTGCTTTCGCGCCCCTTGTTTCAGAACTAATAAACAAAAATTTTAATTTAAAAGTTAAAGTGTGCATAAACTTTTATAACTTATTTTGTAATTTCTAAAGGGTTTTAATGCAATAAAATGCAGCAAATTAAAAAAAAATTATTCTTCATGATTGTCAACTCTAAATGAAGAGAGAAAGAAATTAAAAAAAAATACAATATATAAAATAATAAAATAATGCTTGGTTAAATTGAAAATAAGTTGACTTTTCTGAAAATTTCAGAAATTTTTTGTTCCTCACATTGATGTCACTTAAAAATAATTTAAATAATCTCAAATTATGCAAATTTGGGTTTGCCTTATGAATTCAAACAAGAAATTTAAAATTTTTCTTCAATGATAATAAAGTATGCTAAATTTTTACTTTAGATTATTAGCTCCTTAAAGAAATTCCGCCTTGCAAAGATTGGAGACGTTAAAAAATTAAAAAAAAACACTAGATGTTAGTGGACTAATCCTCACTCGTATTGCAAGAATCCGTGTCCTTTAAACTTTAGTATAAATTAATTAACAAGAGATTGGTTTGAACTTCGTTCTAGCCGGTGCTTGACCTTAAAAATTTTCTTTCTCTCTCTCTCTCTCTCTCTCTCTCTCTCGTTTTTTTATCATCACTGCCACATCTTGCTAAAGACTTCTTAAAATACATTAATGTTGCTAACGCTGCAATAGAAACTTCTGTTTTCCCCCTACTAAGACATGATAAAGCGAAAAAATTACTTATTATATAAACTATTAAAAAACAGAGAACTGAAGAAATACAATAATAAAATAGTGGAAGAATAAAGTAAACGAACTAACGAAAGAAAAATCATATAATAACAATGGCCTTGAAGAAGTTTTATGCTGCACATACAAAATAATACAGAAAAAAAAATACAACACAAAATACAGAAAATAAAAAACTGATGGGGTGAATATAAACTACACTGTAAGGAACGTTAAAAATAGTTATATAAAAAAAAAACAATAACAAAACAAAAATACTGAAAAGTGTTATGTTTTATAAAAAGTAAAATTATTAAAAATAATCGCATACAAGAAATATTATTATTTTATACTGAAACATTTTATATTATTACATTATAAGTAACTATGAAGATCAATGATTAATTTAAAACGAAGAAGACGTTTAAAGTAAAAAATAAAAAAATAAACGCACTATAGGATTTGCTGAAATGAATTTTGTAGTAGATCATTTTTTATTTAATCCTTGTAGCGATTTTCTTAATAGTTAGCAAATGAATATTTTTTCATTGATATGTTTTTCATTTATTCTTAAGTATTGTTTGCTTTTAGTTTTTAAGTTTTTTGACTAGGGGTTGGTTTTATAAGAAAGTTTAACGAAGCAAAAATAGTAAAATTTTTGGCAGCTGTTCCCAAATTCACTTAAATAACTCATACTCAGAAGTACATAAAAAATTATAATTAAAAAAAAATAACTAAAACAAGATTATCAGGTCTTTCTATAAAAAAAAAATAATATAGCCGTCTTTACTCGCCCATAAATATAATAACAAATATATTTTATGAATAGTAAAAATTTAGTAAAGTTAATGATATTTTTTTAACAAAATTACAGGAGGCTGAGTATACAAAGCTGCAACGGGGAAAATAATTCGTGGCGTGTTTCGCAATTATTTCGCATTTCGAAAACTTCAAGAGTTGCTTCGATTTATGGGCCTATGGAAAATATCAAAAATATACTTCTGTGATTAACTTTAGTTTTGTGATCGCCTCTGGCTAATAAATACCTTAACTTTTATCCTTATAACAAGCAAAAAGACAGAAGCAAGTTAAAAAATCTAAAAAAATATCGCAATAGCAGAATGTTCCTTTCCGATTCATAAATAAAACGGCATAAATATTTATATGTAGCAAAGAGCACAAAAATTGCATTTTTGATCTAAAAGACGTTAAGTACGCAAAACATTTATTTATTTAAACTAAAGAAAACTGCAGTTTTATAATCATTTTGTTGATTTTTTGCATTGGTGCTGTATGAAAAAATTAAATACGTGAAATTGTTACGCGATTCAACACCTGTGCCAATTTGCTAATTTTTAATCGAATACATAAAACCTCTAAGTGGACGAGCTTATTTAAGAACTAATGAAAATATTAAAAATCGCAATAAAGCAATACAATTGGCGAAAGTTAAAATCAACAGCTTTAACGATTAACTAAGTTATGAACGTGAAAATGACGTTTATCAATCTGCGCGGTTGTTTATGTACTTATACTTGTGTAAACATTTCGCACGAAACTGTTAGCAGTCAAAAATTGTATTCCCACAAATGACAGCAAATCAAAAATTATGTAAACCCTTAACAAGTGCAAGTTAAATCCTTTAATCGAAACCGCTAATCATGCTATGAAGCTGTTAAAGTCTATCATTGCCGAAATAATCTGTAAAAGTTATATTAAATTTTTTTATTTCGAAAAACTGTATTAAAATCTTTATTTTTTTTCAATGTTCATCCTTGATAATATGTCAAGGATATACAGTTGTGTTCAAAAAAATAGGAGTGCCCTTAACAAAAATCTGTTTTGTTATTTTTTACAGAAAACACAAAATTTTATTTCATTTTTTTTTCTAACATTAAACAAGAAATTTTTACGAAATTATTGCATAATTCCAGAGGTTATTAAAGCTTTACAAATAAAAATATATAAATTTTTAACAAAACGTAATGAAAATCCAATGTTCAAAATAATAAGAGTATTATACTTTTCATCAAAAAATGTTAACAAAAACAATTTAAAACAATTTAAAAACGTCCAGAATGTTTAATATTTCGTAGAAAAACCTCGGTTCTTAACAACGGCGGCACATCGCCGCGGCACGGAGTCGATGAGGTCTCTACAACGGTTTACTGAAATGTTACTCCACGCATCCTGCACTGTGCTCCATAAAGCCTTAGCATTACAGGGTTTCTTTTCGGAAACATATTTTTTAACATCCCCTCATAGATGTTCTATGGGGTTGAGGTCAGGGGACTGAGCGGGCCATGGCATAACCTCAACCCCGTTGGCACGAAACCACTCCTTCGCCAGTTTACTGGTATGTTTCGGGTCATTGTCTTGTTGGTAGACCCATTTCAGAGGCATATTCCACTCTGCGTATGGTAGCATGACATTTTTTAAAATTTCGACGTACACCCGTTGGTCCATGATCCCTTTTACTTCATATAATGGACCAACACCATTGTAAGAAAAACATCCCCAAATCATAACTTTTGCTCCTCCATGTTTGACGGTCTTTCTGGTGAATTGTGGGAGATATTCCGTATTAGGTGGACGTCGGACATATTGTCTAGAACCAGTTCCTCCAAATAGAACGATTTTACTTTCATCCGTCCACAATACGTTTCGCCATTTTTCTGTAGGCCAGGATCATGTACCTGGGCAAATTTCAAACGGGCGTCTGCCTGTTTTTTTGTGAGTAAGGGTACCTTTCTGGGACTCCGGGCAAATAAATTATTTTCGATTAAACGTCTTCGAATAGTAACGGTGCTTACGCTTAGATTAAGATCCTTTTGCATCTTTTTTGATGACGCAGAAGGATCAGCCTTGCTACAACGTACTATGCGACGGTCATCTATGGGCGTTGTTTTACGTTTTCGGCCTCGAGTTTCGCCTTTTTCCGTATACCGTAAAGCATTGGCTATCATCTGGTCTGAGCACGACATTACCTTTTTTATTTCCCGATTCTTCTTTTCTAAGATTTTTTTATTAAATTTCGTTTCTCTTCGGTGCAATGCTTACCACGCCCCACTAATTAAAAAAAAATTTTTTTTTTGTAAAGAAAATTAAATAACTGCAACTATAGAGCCTATTCATACTTACTTTTTGAATTTATAGCTTAAATTTTAAAAGTTTAACAATTAAATTGCTCAGTTAGTGCAAATACTCCTATTTTTATGATCAATGCACTTTAGAACCAAAAAAGAAACTAAATGAATTGCATCATAAATACAACAATTAGCTTGATTATTCCTTTTGTGTTTTACTTTCCACATTCCATACTAAGTACCGTTAGAATATGGCTTACTTAAAAAGTTGCCAAATTTCTAAAGATCAATTGAATAAATATATGATATGGTAACTCCTATTTTTTTGAACACAGCTGTATACAGTAACATAATAACATTGAAAAGTTGTAAAACCTAAATCAAACACAACCATTAGTGTAATATAACCATGTTAACAAAAAATCACTAAATATCCTAAAAAAGGATTTAAAACATACAAAATGAAAAGTTGCAATAGAAATAGCAAACATATATTAAATAACACATTTGAAATAAAAGATGAATAACGCCCCATTTGTTAAACGCACCGAAATGAAACAAAAAAACTGAAAAGAAGAATTAAATAAAATGCGAAAAGGAAAGAGAAAGACTTTAACAGCAAACTTAAATGGAACATAATGTGGTATTAAAAAAAAAAACGTAACGAACTTATAAAAACTTTATGGTAAAAAAATACAAAATGTATGTAACTGCGTCGATGTGTGGTCATATCGGATAATTTTGGCAGCAGCACCAAAACAGGTACCTAGAAACAAAATTTCAGGTAAGATTTAGGAGAAAAAAATAAATATTAAAAAAACAAACACTTTTTTTGAGACGAGTTTCTTCTAAGGCGAACTAGTGGGGAGTAAAACAAAACAAAGCACAACAAACACTTCTGTAGAAGAAGACACATCTAAAAAGAGGTCAGAAAAAGAAAAAAATGTGAAGAGGGACTTAACTTAAGTATCTATTTTTTTAAATAAAATGAAAAATATACTGGTTGAAGCTGGCATAGATTTAGATGATTTCATTTTTTCTATCAGCGATATGTTGTAGAGGTTATTAGCGTATCAGCGCTATTACACGTTTCCCTGGAAATATCATGCATTGTTTATTCTGCAGTCGCCGGAAATACTTCTTTCAAATAAAACCTCTAAACAGTGGTTTTACACAACTCTTTTAAAAATGTGATTTAATTCTGTGACGTTTCAACTGAATTAAATTTTTCGTTCTCACCATTAAACCTGCTTATCAGCCATTACTTAGATTTAGCATTATAGGAACTCAAATTTCGCTTGCACTGTCTTTGGCAGAGTTGAGCAATTTGTTTAAATTCATTCCCTTTTTTTATACTGCAAGACGAGCGGGCATTCTGTAAGATCCTGCTACCAGTCACCACCATGAAAAGGCAAAGACCACAATTCTGGCAGCATCACTTAGCTACCCGTTAGTTCATACGAGCTGATGACATGTAGCGAAAAAAGGAATAATGTGTAGGACCAAGTAATTGATATTAAATATATTTGGTTAATTATGGGACTGTTTATGCGCTGCAATAATTGTAAAAATGATTCTGGTATGTCTTTAAACAACTTAAACTCAAATAAAGTAACCAGTCATCTATGATGCTTTTAAAGAATAAAAAATGATAAAGTTCTTAATATCATAAACAATGTTAAAGTAATTCTTGCAAACGTAAACAATTTCAAAATTTACACTTGAAAGAAAAACATATTCGGTGAATCTTAAAAAATAGTGAAAAACTCAAGCAAGGGGAAAAGATATATTAACAAAGTAAATAAACACATCCAACTTTTTCCAAAGGATTCAGATGGCAGCACGAAAACCTAATAATTCAATGCTGCAAAATAAATTCATTTTTGTTTTCAACCGATTGTCTTGTTTCTTTTAACAAGCAATAAGTAAGAAAAAAAAATTATTAGCATATTGGAAATGTTTTATGTGAATGAACGTACACAGTGCGAGCACTACAGACATTTTATTTAATTTAATTTATTTAATATTGCAATTATAGCAAATTATGAAAAGAGGCACATTAGAAAAATGTTTTTTTACGACTTTAAGAATGTTTGCTCCGCTAATGGTCAGTCTGTTCTCGCAAAAAACAAACATATCCCCTGGAAACATATCCTTAAAAGCTGCATGAATTTTTGCAAAATACTAAAATACTAAAATTAACAATAGTTAACATTTTTTTAATGCTCTTAATAGATATTATTTCAAGAATGGATCTTTCGAGTGAGTTTTTATATAAATTATAAAAACTCACATACATATTTAAATTCCTTTAATAATTTCACAAATAAAATAATCAATTCTTATATAGACACTACCAACAACTACTGCAGTAGTAGGATTCGACGACAGGTTCATTTATCCTGCTATCGTACTAACATGAATGTGATAGTTTTATTCTTAGAAATTTTGAATCAAACAGATCTTTTTACTGCTAAAAATGGAAAATGGATAAAAACTAAATTCAAGCATACTTTCAGGGGTTTGAATTAAAATTATTTCAATTGAAAAAATGAAATACATGCAATTATTAAATAAAAAATACAGTAAATAAATATATAAAATTAAATTTATATGCACATACAAACATATGACACATATTACAAGCATTATGACATGAAATGTTTTGCTAAATTCCTTAATAAAGTTGCACAAGTTTATCTGTATGTAGAATGGGAAAATGACGTATGCCGACGGTCATCATCTGCATGTACAACAATGTACAACTGTCATTTACATAATTTTTGGCTACGGCTTTGTTAATACGCAAAATATAAAGTAAAACCAAACGATAGCCGACCCCACAGTGCATCAACAAAAAAAAAGAACTGTTTGGTACAGTTTAAGCGGTGGTGATTCCATTTCATATTTCTGGAAAAAATAAATGATTTTAACAGCATAGAGCTACGAGAAATACGAAATTCCCAACCATGGGTTTATTGAAATCCATATTTGCCATAAGTAGATTTCGAGAAATGTATTTACTAATTGGCTTCTAAGGTCTTTCGATTGATATATCTATTACCATTACCTTTGGGATAATTAATGGAAATTCTTTTAATTAACTATAAAATAGGAATAAAGTAAATTTTATAGAATATGGCTAACATGCTTATGAAATAAATGCTAACTTAGCAATTCAAATCTTGCAAAACACAACTGAAATCCTTTGCGTTGTATATTCTAAATTTTAATTATCTACTATAAAAACTTGGTTGCCTAAACATTAATTTCTAATCTATTTTGTATACATTAATTACAGGCAACAGTTTCTTACTGCAAATTCGAAACAATTTGACCCCTAAAAAAAACTTCAATTGAGTTGATAGAATGAGTTAACATGGCATTTGCTGCCGTTTATGCCGTTCTTTTCCATAGGAATTTAAAAACAGATGAAGAATCCAACAATTCATGTTAAACTTTTTTAAAAAACTTTTATTCTTTTCAGGAATTTTATGTAAACGCATTGCATAAGCACATATCACATAACATTGGATCACCCGCAAACATGTACGAAAAGAAAAATTCCTGGTAAAGCATTTGTAATAGAACAAGTACGCCTGCAATAAACCACCACTAATAAATCAATAATGCTAAAACAAATATAACAATTTGTATAATGTGCAAAATAAAAATCAAAAAGAAAGAAGGATGTAAAATATTTAGCAAAAATTTAAAAAAAATCTCATTTGAAGTTATTTAACTTAAAATTATTTTCAAGTTGTGATTATGCAAGGAAAGGAATGTTCAAGATTTAAGTAAGCGAAACTTCAGAAAAGCTTAAAATAAAATAGGAAAAGTATATGAGAATATGATAATAGAAAGAGTAGTCGTCGTCAAACATCTATTAAATTTCGTTTGTTAAAATGGAAGCAATTTATAGCTCGTTAATGTAACTAAAATGAATGATAGTGTTCTTTATTATACAATAGATTAGCACTTTTTAGTACCAGTAAAAACATGCTGACCACTAATAAAAAGTTTTTTTTTTAACTGGACCTTTCTGTTTCAACTCGTGTTACAAATAATTCAATGTTTTATTAAAGTATTATTTAATTCGTAAACAAACAGTTTAACCTGATAATGCAAGCAAAATTACCATTACTTTTCGAGGACTACAGACATTGAGGCTGTTGTCTCGAAGTCTGCGGCGAATAGTTTCTACACTTGCCGGCACATCAAATGTTTTTTTTTGAGCGCCTTAGCTGTCATAAAGGATTTGCTTTAGTCGTCCGTATTAACTGTTTTACTATTAAGGGTGACAAAACTCGCTTCCTACCATGGGATTCAACTTTTTGCTCATATCTTAGAGCATTTATTATCATTTTATTGGAACAGCCCAGCAATTCCCTTATTTGAGAATACGATTTACCCTCGGAAGCAAATTTTTTTATTAGTTCACGTTTTCCGTTTACGCATTTTTTCACAAAATTTTGCAACACAAATTTAAAAAAGTCTATTGGTGTTATTTTATTAACTGCACAAAATGATAATTGTTGACAAAAGATCTCTTATAACTGATTAACCGTTACGAAATGCGACAACAAATGCTCATACTCTGAGATAGTATAAAAAATTTAATTGATTTTTATGCTCAAAAAGAAAAAAAAAGAAATATAGTAAATAGGCCATATTTTTACATCTTTTGAATCAAAATATTGCAGCTGGTGGTATTATATTGACCGCAGCTGTATATACTCTAGTTAACAATATTTTCCAATTTTGTACTCAAACAGTTTTATAATCATAGCCTTCTCGTCTCGCTTTTATAAGTCAAATCTTTGCTGAAAAAGAGATATATCTCATACAGACTCGATCTGAAATAAATGCATTCAAAATTTTAAATTTTATTTCTACTCTTTGGAGACAAATCTAGCTCTAGAATCCATACGCTTAATGTACAGCCAGGAATTTAAATTTTTCAGTTATGACTCTCTTGCAGCAAGGGTTTCACATATGTATATGTAATATACATACATAAAAAAGATATCATCACCTTTTGACATCCTTGATGTTAATTTGTTACCTTTTGCTACATTGTTTTCTATACAGTATAAATCACAAAATTAGGTCAACATAGTGACTGACTATATGACAGTGTTATTATTCATATAACATTTTTTATTTATTAAAGTTGGCCCCTTTGTTATAAAACTTCTATGTAGAAGCAGAAGTAAAGTGTATGGAATTAGTACACATTACGGAGTAGTGACGTTGCTGTGTTACTCATTTTTATATTTGGAAAAAATATTAAAAAGCCAAATAATCATAAAAATATCAAAGGAAATCTAGATTTTATGCCTGTCTGCTACTGTACGTCTTGTCATCTAAACCAGTCAACAAACTTTGATTACTAATGCTGCTATATGCTCGCAGATCTGTCAGTGTTATGTTTCTGGAGGTGTGTGAGTGCGTGCTAAATTGTCTGTCTCTGTTTTATTATTTTTGTTATTCTCTTTTATAGTGTTGACTACACGAGTTTAAATGTGGGCTGTACATACTTTTATGTTTCATAATAGTTTACACAATTGCAACAAAATATATTGATTTCAGACTAAATGATAAGAAAAACACAAAATTAAAAACACAGCAAAAAAAAATGTTTAATTGCTAGTATTTTTGAAAAGGGCTTCTATTATAATTTTCAAAAAAGTTGAAAAACTAAAGTTTTAAACTTAAAGGGGAGAATTAAAATTCTAATGAACTGACTTGAGCAACCACTTTGTTGTATTTTTTTTTTTTTTCTTAAATCTTATGGGTTGTGATACATTTTTATAGACCTAATCAAAGTCCATAAGAGCGATAATAAAACACTACCGCCCCAAAGTAACATACGAAAAATTAAATAGAAGATTAGCAGTTATGAACAATTTATTTCGATGGCACAAAAAAAATCAGTTTCAATAAAATAATGGTTTATGGGGTACAGTACAAGACGGTACTAAAAGGCCTATTTCCGCAAATATGGTATTTAATATCTGTTTAGTATTTAGGCATTGAACTAAATATGTTTGATCGTTTACAAATTTAATTTTATGCAATTTTTATGTGTTGGCTTATGGTTTAACATTTTATAAATTTAAGAATGTGCTATTTTTTTACTTCTACACAATATTTAATAAAACTTAGCGGTGTGAAGGATTGTGTTCGCATTGGTTTTGATTCCAATTGTATTGGTTTTTCGTGCTTTAGACTATTTTCGTATTTGCATTAAAGCGAAAAATATTGTCTCAAGATTTATTGTGTTAAAAATGTGGCAACATAATGTTGCAACAAGCAACTTAATACTTCCTAGTATCTTAGTATAAGTGATAAAGCTGTTCTTGACATCTGAAATACTTTTTTATGCAGTTTTAATTTAAAAAAAAATATGTGGCCAATTGCACTAATCTGATTATTTTCTTTTGTAAGCGGCCAATATGAAGACTAACAATTTGCATACCAAACAAATATATGTTAATGACAAGAAAAAGAATTTAAATAAATAGTTCACCTGCAAGATTAATATTTACTACTAGGAACTAATATTTCCAATAGTCCTTTGAAATTTAAAATTCATAAAATATTATTTACGATCTTAAAGTTAAAAGTGGCCCTAATACAATTTTATTTTGTTTTTAGTTTCACAAGAAACTAAAACACGGATTGAATTCTGTTTTCGCCACACTACAAACTTTATTTCAAAGTTTTTTCTTTTTCAATAATTATGTACTGTGAGTAAAATTTAACATTCTATTTCTTTCAGTGCACAATTTTAATACACGCGCTTTTATACTTTCATTGTTATAAATTCTAATTACAAAATCCCTGAAAGAAAACAAGAAAAAACTTTAGACAGCTTTTTTCGTTGAAAAACTAGGGATGTCCTTAACGATTTAGCTTTCAATTACTTGCAAGTTGGTATAAAGAAGCCACTGTTTACAAAATCTACCACCACAGAGTTAATTTTAGTTTTGTATTCTTAATGGTATTAATACACATTTGGGCAAAGCGTAGATTTTGTAAATGTAATTTACTAAAGGATTTTAAATGGGTAAATATTGTTTTTGTTGTTGGTAGTTTAATCATAGCATAGTGGTTCGAGAATTAATATCTTCTTATAAGTAGAATATTTTCGCTTAAGAAATATAAAATAATTTATGCTAAAAAACATACTTTGAGAAATACAAGTTAAATTTTTAATATTTATACTTGTTATAGAGTTAGAAGTTTACATTCTTTGTACTTTTCTCATTTTTCACTACAACAGTTCAAAAGATAGTCAACTTATGTCACTTAAGGCGACACCTTTTACCTTTTAAATAATATTGTTGTTATTACTAGGAAGATATATTAACGGTTTAATTTAATTTTTCTTTAATTGTATTTTTTTAATAGGGCTACTTCTAATTGAAAGTAAATTTTGAAAATCGGTTAAGAAATGTCTAAATTCTGCGGGCACAAGAATAAAAACTAATACGTACAAATTGAATACGATTAAAAATAGAGAAAATTTTGATTTGCTATTTTCTGCAAAAATGCCCATCCTTAAATTTTTCTTTGTGCAATAAATATAATTTTACATGTTTGTAGTTATTTTATTGTAATAACGAACGCTGCTCCGTATATTCACCTTTGGCATTTAATAGACATGTCTGCAGTTAGAGCCAAAAAACAAAAAGAAATAAAAAAGCGCACGGTAAGCTGTATTCTAAAACTCAAGCGCAAAAAAAACGAAAAACGCTAAATACATATATACAAATCTAAATCTGAAAGTACTCATGCAGATGTAGTTATTTAATTTGTACACCCAAGGGCTTGGATGTCTGAGGCATTTCAAATATTTTTCAGCAAATACCCTAACAACAACAAGAACGAGAAAAGCTAATATACAATATGAAAATGAACAAAAATGTATTTCTCTTGTTGTACACTCTGATGATGAACTTTATAGCCGCTATAACAGTTGTTCTACATAGAAACCAAAAAATGTAAAAAAGCTAGAAACAAATTTCCAAGCCAAACAACCATCAATGAAATAAAATGGAAAAATTTGAAGAAAAAATCAACAAGAAATAATAGCATTACCAGAGAAACATAAAAAAAAGGAAGGACGGAAAGGAAAAGCAAACGCACATATACAGTAGCATACATGCAAAGGCCAGACAGATGCATTATGGCAGATAAACAAATATAAATTTGGATGGATAGATACAATCTGACGAAATACAAATATAAATATAAATATTTTTTTATGAATGCAAATGAATATTATTTACGAAGGAATTGTGAATTTCCCTGTACAAAAAGTGTAAGAACATTATCCCACTGTTATCGCTCTGGTTTCTGTCCGGCTCTCACAGGAGATCTTGGTCTCACAACAACAAATACTAAACAAGATTATAGAACATCTAAATTCGACACTTTAAAGTCTTCAACAAAAAATCACAATTACATCATTGCACAAACAAGATATGCAGCAAACCTCCAATATGATTTCAACTCCCACTTGGCTGATTATTTATATCATTTGTAGTTTTGCTCAAATGCCTTAGAACAATTGATAATTTTAGAAGGTTAAAGATATCTTGTAGTTTTTTGTTTTTGTTTTTGTTTTTTATGGTTCAGAGAAGATTATAGGCTTTTTTCTAAAATTGGTACTTTTCAATTTAATTCCAAAATTAAAATTTGGAATTAAATTTGATTGTTGATATTAAATAATTACATTTCTGCAACAGACAATCCAATTATTGCTGAAATGATATTTCTTGGTCAGGAATTAAAATTTTGTCGCAAACATTAGTACTTTAGGAAAACCCCGATATTAAAATTAAAATAAAAGTTTTATTTGTTTTCAGATTAAGAATTAAATAAATATTCAATTGAATATTTCTTTTAATTAAATTTATGATTGATTCAATTAATTGAACATATATATTGGTAATTAAAAGGAAAAAATTTTAGAATATTTTTTAATTTTTTTATTATATGTATATTCAAAAATTAAATTTTTTTAATTTTAATTTTGAATTTACAAGAATTTACAACAGTAAAAAGTACATAAAATTGCTCATTTAAAAGAAATTGTTGTTAAAACGTAAAAAATATTTTCAGAAATAATTTTAAACTTTAAAGAAACAGCTTAAAAAATCTATATTTTAGTCGTAAATTTACATTATAACCAAATAAAAATGAAAGAAAATATAGAAGCATGCAAAGCGCTCTGAAAGCGATTGGATACAAATTGTTATTTATGCTCGCCGCCTACAGCCATGAAAAATTTTAATAAATAATAGTTTCCGTTTAGTAACTGCACATTCTTTTTGTTTTGCTTAATTCCGTTCTACAAGAAGATTTGTCATTTTATTTTATAAATATTAAATTATATTATATTAACTTATATTAACATTTTCTTTACAAAAGCCGGTATTTCAAAATGAAAATCAATCCTTTTACATCACACAATTTTTATGTTATCTCTCTATAGGGCATCAAGAAAACAAACAAATAAGCGAACCGATGTGCCGAATAGAATTAATAGCAAAATACGATGATGATGAGTATAAAAGTTATGAATCTGGGAATGCATACAGAGAGCAAACTGCAAAAAACCACACACGCAATCATGCACATGCATGCATATACATAAATTGATATATATTCATACATCCACACACGTACATATATATCCATACAACATACGCACATAAGCAAGAAAGAATAAATTTGCTGGCATACGTTTATGCAGACAATGGACGAACATACAGACTCATAAATAAAATGGACAAACAAATGTATCTCTTTGTCTGTTGTGATACAAGTTTGTGTATGTCTGGATTTATAAGAATGTAATAATAATCATAATGTGATCACTTGCTTTTATCTTAAGCACAAATAAACGCCAGTGCAGCGAAAGCAATAAAAAACAAACAAGCAAAAAGTAATTACACATGGCTCGAAAGGGGAGAACAAGAACAAATCGAATAACGATTGTAGACGGTCTTTAAAGGTCTATCAGAGCGTAACGCAAATATGATAGCAATAATGCTTCCACTGACATGTTCATAACGAAAGGAAAGTGAAGACGTTCAAATATCTTAAATCGGAAGAGTCTTAGTTTTAACTGATCTAAGAACATTCATTAATTAATGAATTAAATATACGAGAATATTAAGAGACAATTAAATCAGAAAAGAAAAACAAGAGTGTTTGTCATTTCGTCCCTAGAATTTGATATATGTTGGCGGCTTTAAGGACAAGGATTTTATTTGGGAACTAGCGGATCAATACTTCATTTAAAAGCAGGACGAGATTTGTCTCCATTTTTCTGAAATTATGTCACATTGTAAATGTTTACTGCATAATTCCTTATGCAACATACTTTTAAAACTTTATACATAAATAGATCTAACAGTCTTGTAATCTGTAGAAACGTGGAAATTGTGAATTTCAAACAAAATATTTAAAAAAATATTGAAAAATAACCAAAGAATGGAAAATATTATAAACAAACACGAGTTTCCAAAATAAACAGAAAATAATCAAAATTTACGAAACGAAATATAAGAACAAATACAAATACACTGAAAACTTCAATTTACAAACAATTTGCACATTTGCGTTATTACATTATTAAAATTAAACAAGAAATTCACCAAGAAACATATTTTCGAAAACCTACAATAAATTTTAAATTTACAGATTTTAACAAGAACTCTTTTCAACAACAACAATTCGTAGATCAATAAAAAAATTGTATAGCTTTTTTAGCACAATAGAACTTACGAAAAGTATAACTATCAAACAAACTGTCCGTCACTTTTGTACAAATTCTCCAGTTTTACTTGGAAAATCACAGCCGACAATTCGCATAGCTTATAGATAGGCGTCTTCTAAATTTTTATAGCGCATACAATCATTTCACACCACGCACTCTCTGAATTATACAATGTCACAATAACGTGTTTGGAACGAGTATAGTGAAGAAAGAGTCCCCCCTATAAACAAATGTTTGCAAGACAATTCAAATTTATCGAGTTGCAGGAATTTCGACTCTTTCCATCCCCTACACAAAATTTTATCCCTAACTTGTGTTAATCATCCATGTGTTTGTTGTTTAATATCATGCAACATACGAGAAAAATAGCCTAAATGGGGAATCAATCAAAATTTTGTTCGAATTCAATTGTTAAGAAAACTATAAATCTGTATTTGATATTTTATTATTATTTTTTTCAGAATTTATTTTACTATTTCTTGTAAAATTTTTCAATTTGTTTACTTTTTTGCTTTTTTTATTCAAACATATTTTTTTATATTTGCATTATTGTTGTACATACAAAACGCGAAATCGTTTATTGAATATTCAATAGGATGGCAATTGTAGAACCCAGCAAAAGAACTCACAACTGACATGTGCATGCATGCCACATTTGGAGAGGCGAGGTTTAGCAAAAGAATATAAATTTCAACAATGTGTATAAATATTTATTTCAACATTTTTATATTCAGATTTTATTTCACTCACATTTTTATTTTTCATTTTATACAAGTACTTTTTTGAAATTAATAAAAACCTTTTTAGCAATACGATTTCTTATTTTAGTTTTTTTTTTTCTTTTTTTTAGTTATGAATGAATTGTATAGAAAATTTATTGAAGATTTTATATGAACACAAGAATAAGAATAAGTCGTGTCATTGCTGTAATGTTTAGTGAAAATGAATTGAAAAAAGAACGTTTGCTTGAATTGATTTCTAGGATTAAGAATTTTACTTTTAGGTTTTGAAATAAATATAATTTTTATATATAAATTCTTATTCTTCTTAGATTGGTTAAAAAAAATAAAAAAAAATTAATTGAATACACAACATATTTTTGAAAAATTATATGGCAACATTAAAGGAAGTTTTATCATTTTAAATCATACATTCATATTTCAACACGTTAAAAAATATATCCCCGAATAGAGCTTCGAAAAAAATGTACTTTTAAAGCAACCCCACGAGAATACTGTTAGTTATTTGTGAGACAAAAGTTTATATTGGGTTCTTAAACGGAAACTTTTACATGCATGTGATTTCGCAGTACCAACGCAATTTCTTAAAAGTCATTAAATGTTTAAGCAAAATTGAATACAAATTTAACTTGATTGATCTTTGGAACATATTGAATTACAAAACTTTTATAGGCTGCATCCTAAACTTTGCCAAAAAGTATTTCTGAGCACAAGCCTAGGAACAAATTTGGTCTAAAAAGAATGAACTTTTTAGTACCTAGTGTTGTGTAGGTATTACTTTCCGTTTCTTGGTGCAAAAAGAGCATTTTCAAGAATTTTAAGTACTGAAATAAGGAAGTTCGTTTTGGATACACAATGAACTAAATATATTTTTAAAATATATCGGCAATTTCTAAACCGCTAGACTAAACAAACAAAATTAATCGCTCTGGCAACAGAGAAGTTCAAAAAATAAAAAGTTCAGATAGTATTTGTTCAAGTAGCTGTAAAAATTGTTAACTTATTTTCAAAACATTTTAATTCTGTTTATCAAAGCCATCATGCCCTTTGGAGAAAATCACCTACAAGAGTCAGGTAAATTATTCAATTAATATCACTCTTCACATTATCGGAATATAATTGAGGCGTTAAATGGCAATAATATTACATTGTGCGCAACTAATTCAAAACCTTTGAAGACCTACTTCAAAATACTAAACAAAAAACGGATTTGGAAACCATTATTGAGTAATGCAAGCCAATTTCTATTTTCCGATAGCAACAAAGAAGTTGAAACAATAACTTGCTGCGTAAAAGTGCTGCTAATATTTAATGCAAGATACATACTAAATGGCATAACATAATTTAGTGGTTTATTTAGTACATAGTGTTTATAATACTATACAAATTTCACATATATAATTATTTTCTCTTTACTAAATATGATTGACAATGTTAGTTTTTACAAATTATGTTATTTTTCTCCTACTTATATTAAAATTTCGTTCTGTTTTCATATCATTTGGTAACAAATTGTATACTTTAAGTCCTTTAAAGAACAGAGATCGTTGCATTGCTGTTGTTGTTATCCTTGGTAATCGAAAATTTTCAGTGCTTCTAAGGTTTTATGGTTGTTCTTCCCTCACATAGCCAAGTTGTTGTGTAAGATAATCTGGTGCGATTCCTATTTTCATATTCTGAATAAAATAACAGTGTGTTTAGTTCCAGTCTTTGATGAATATTTAACCATTTCAATGTGTCTAGCATTTGTTGAATTGGAGTGTATATATTGCATTTTAGTATTGACCGCATAGCTTTATTTTAGTAGTTTTTGCAATCTTTCTATTTGTGTTGTTGAGCAGCATGTGTATAAAATTGTGAAGCCGAATTCAAATTGGGGTTTTATCATTGTGTTATACATACGTATTGCCGTTATTTGAGATATTTTATTTCTAACCCGTTTAAAAAACCAATTTTCTTCCCAATTTTTTTACATATAATCAATGTTCTTTTTTGATTCTCTTTAATTATTTTTGTTCTCTTGAACTTTTATTCTACATAAACAACTTCCTGTTCAACGTAGTATTTTTCAACTTTATCGCAAAAATAATAAAACAGAATAATCACTCAATTATTTAAGCTTACCTTGTAGACATCGCCATAAGTGCCAGAACCAATTTTCTGTATGAGCTCATATTCATCTTGGGGATTACGACGTGATATATCCGAACTCAAAAGGTTTGCATTGTGATGAGCCATTTTGAAGTGGTTTAGTTTTTGTTGTTGTTATTAAAGTTGATAAGCGTTGATTTTGTTTTAATTACAAAGAATTTGTGGTGTTCCCAAGTGTCAGAAATAATTGCAGCCAAACATGAGAACAATTTTTTTGTTTTAATTTAAATTGTACTTTCAGTCTCTCTTTTTTAACAAACACTTTCTTAACAATAATAACTCTCAAAAACTAATTGTGCAAAAAATTAAGATTCTAATTAAAATATTATAACTGTTAGTTGAAGAAAGTATAAAAAGAATTTCTAAATTGATTCTTAGTATACACATTTTCTGTTTCTCAGATAACTTTGCACTTCCACTTCTACATCTACATCACATATGGCCAATTATTTATAAACATAAATATAGTAATTAAGTGGCGTTGGCGTGCGTTAACCTAAAACTCTTTTGTTTTTTCCAATGCAAAAATTATTCAAAATTATTCTCTTTTGGACCCTACGCTACGTAGGGTCCTTATATGTTCGCATGAACGATGTCAGTTTGAAAGCGAATCGGATATGTGCTATGTAGTAGCTTCTTTGATTTGTAGAAAGAAACAAATCTCGACGAAGAATAATGAAATAAAGAAAATTTTCTTTATTTAACTTAAAAAATAAAATATTTTCCCAAGCCTCTGGCTTTTGGTTGACAGTTGTACTTTAGAATTTTATTTATTGGCAAAAAAGGAGTTACAAACTTATTAGTTACATAGGAGAAAAAATTATATAAAGTACTATTGCCAGGTCTTAGCATACGATCCCAATCGTATCAAACCACAAAAGAAAAATATACGATTAATTATAAATTTTGATCTGTTTTGTACGAGACACTTGAATCAAGTGTATCAGCTACAAAGAAATAGAAAATGGGTTTACACATCATAGTAAAATATAACCACCTCCTGAAAAAAACATTTTTCTTAAATGGTAATACCAATATTACCAGGTCAACCTTCGGAACTATTAAGCACGCTCACATTCTCAGATATACATAAGTCAGACTTTATCACTCGAAAAATATGGGCGAGCACGGATTTTTTACATAACAATGCAAAAAATATGCAGAACGGTGCCCTTAAGTTTACGTTAAAGTATTTAAAAAACAAGTGCTGGTTCTGAGTAACCAAAAGTACTGGTATTTAATACACAGAAGAAAACCTGATAATTACGAAGAAAAAATTTGTTCTTACAAAAAAACAGCTGTTTTTGATTGCTTTTGTTTGATTTTGTTTACATAATTTTTGGGAAAGAGGCCTTTAAATAAAATTGCATAATTTGTTTTTATTGTTATTTAATTTCTCACAAAAACATTGCATTTTTTACATGTTTTTTAATTAAATTTGGTTTAGTTACTGCTTAATGAATGAAGATTCTTTATTTAAGTTGTTTTTTTTTTTCATTAATTATATTTATTGACACTTGTGTGGTAAAAACTTTTTTTATATATAAATTTTTATTGCTAATGAATTTAATTTTTGTTTTTTCAGATAAGTGGTTGCAAGTTGTTTAAAATGTTTTATACATTTTCTCTGCTTGTATTTTTGCTTTTAGCTAACAAAGGGATCGTCGTCGTTATACTATATAACTGCCAAAAAAAAACACGAAATTTTTAATTTCTTTTTAATATGTTCACGTTTTTTCTGTATTTTTATTTAAAACTTGTAAAACAAGTGGCTACAATTAGATTTTTTGTTTGTTGTTGCTTCTTACTGCTTTTTATTTATCAGCTTGCTCTTCATGAGCCTTACGTTGTTTGTAAATTTAGTGTTATTGTGTTTTACCTTGACACTTCCCTGGCAACATCGAATTTAAGTAAAAATATTTGACAATTTTCATAAACTTTCAAATTGCTGTTGAATTATTTAATTTTTTAACTAATTCTTTAGAAAAGAGGGGTTTGATGTTGGGGCGTGCGTGTCTACAAAAAAAGGCAAAGTGGACACGCCAACCCAGCACACACACACTCACATTAAGAGAAACTAATTGAACAAACATTCATTTCAACTTCTTTGTTTTTACCAATACTAGTTTGTTTAAATTTTTCTTATGCTTTAAAACACTTAAAGGATTTTTGTATTTAAATAGCAAATTTTTAAATTAATATAGTTTTTTTTTAACGAAACTTTAATAAGCATGCAACCGAATGAACACCATCAAAAACAAACACATACAACAAAACAAAAAAACAAGGGCGACGTCAACTTAAAAATATAATGAAAATATTCTACACACACTCACGAACTGCCTAAGAAACTTTTTAATTCTATTGACACTTGGCGCTTAGCTTGAGAAACAATTTGAGTTTCTTTTAATCGGATTGTAATATTTTCTAATTAAAAATTTATTCCACAGCATTTTTTCCACATTCCATAAAATTAAAGAAAATTTCACTCAACTACGTTTTCTATTAATTTTTTTTCTAAATTAAATTTTTGTCTGTCGTCGTCGTGCGAAACCCATACGCAAACGTCTCGAATTTTTGACAGCAAATGAGAAACAAGAATTTCTCTAACAAGCACTATTGCTTAAAAAGGTAACATAAGCTTATGATACGTTAAACGAAATTTAATAAAGTTCCAATAAATATACACTTTTAAGAATTTACTTAAAAAAAAATATTAAAATGATATAATTTTAGCATTACACATTTGATATTATTAACAATTAATAATTTATTGGTAAAATATATGAATACTAAATTTTACATCTCTGTTGTGTAAACATTGCCGCAGCATGTTCAGTGTATGGAGTTTATGTCAATCATCTTTTGAAGTTAACGTCTCTGTGATGTAAAATCGGCTGGGAGAAGCTAAGTTTTGAACATCTGTTTGTTTATTGGTTTGTGTATAAGGCATATATACAGTTGACAGCATTGCCAGCACAGCACGAAAGTTAAAATAAAATTCAAAATAATTAATAAAAACAGATAAGAGAAACTCTCTACGTTTATTAGTTAAATTCCTTGCCAAACCTAGATATTTCTGACAATAAATAGTCTAGAGTAAGCACACAAATCTAATAATTTCATTATTTGTACCCCTTGTGTAACATCCAAAACCTCAGTTTTTACTCGATGGTAACTTATCTTTTCTAGCGCTCTTTTGGGTTTAGTTTATCTTTGTTTACCTTAAAGAAGTGGAGGAGGCAACCAATATTCCGAATAATGAAAAATGAATATTGATAAATGGGCTCTTACAGCCAGCTACATAAATTAAGCCCTTAATAAACAAAATTTCTTGTTTAGAAAGTCAAATACGGAAAGCATTGACACAGACAGTCTAGTAATGGAAACAATTATAATAATAAGAAGCCGGTTTCGCCCTTTAATTTTCATCTTAATCATTTCAATGCCTTAGCATGATTGCCAGTATCGAATGATTTAGCCAATATGAAAAAAGGGAAACCTCAATTTCTTACCTAGAAATTTCTTCGAGCTCCCCGTTAAAGGAACTAGAAATCTGACAGAATAATAAAATGCGCCAGTTTTAAATTAATTATTTTTTTTTTTTGGTTTGAAGCCATTAAGCTGCAACCGAAGCCAAGCTTTTAATAACGTTATTGAAAACTAAATATTAAATAAAATTCATTTTCATCATTTATTCAAAATAAAAAAAGTTTTAAAATTTGTTCGTTTTCAGCGTAAACCACTAATTCAATTTATTAGATGTATTTTTCTTCTCTGCTTTACTAATAAATTTTTTCTTAGCAAAAAAAAACAAATTTTGTTCTTGTTGAAAATTATATTTTTTATATCGTTAATTAACAATTCCACATAAATTTATTTTTACTTAATTAAGTTTTTCTTTAATCAATAACAAGTTAAAAGGAGATTACAAAATTTTTCGACATAAAACTAAAGATCGTAAATTTACAATTCTAGATAAGAATATAAATTATTAAAATTAATGTTTTAAAAAATATATTGCCACTATTTTTAATAAAATGTTATGGAAGCTTAAGTTAGATAATTATTAAAGTTACTCATATTCAAATAAAAAATTATTAATTAATTATACAGGTATACAAAGACAACATTAAACATAAATATAATTTCTTTTATAATTAAAAAATAGGTAAAAATTTTAAATAAAAAAATGTTTTGTTGCTTTCATGTGCAGTGATTTATAAAAATGATGCCACCATTTTTTAAACACCCTTCAAATGCAGATGTAGTGGTTTAGAATTTAGGCATCATATATCCAGGCTTTGCGTAAATTATTTATTTTTTCTTTTTTTCTTTTTTTGGATTTAAAAATTGGTTGCGTTTAATATTTTGTTTAGAAAAATTATTTGTTATAAAGAGAGCTTTTGTTTTATTCGTTTATTTTTATAGCATTTTTATTTAACTATCATTTAATTATTTATTTATAATTTTCTAATGCTTCTATCTGCTACTGCTGAATTAAGTTTTGTTCTGAAACAAAAAAAAAAAAAAAAATAAGAAAATTTTATTATTTCTTCTTTCCGAAAAAAAGTTTTAATTTAAGATAAATAAATTAAAATCAGCCAAAAAATATATTAATGATAGAATTCAAAGCATAACAAATAAAACTAAAATTTTAATTTAAGACTTTTAACATGCAACTCAAAACTAGACGAGGGTATCAAACAGGGCATCATTTTTCAAACACAAGTGACTTTCACCAACAAAAGAGAATGGCGAGTCAAGGCATATTATTTTTTAATCATATTCTAGAACAATTACTCTTAAGTTTTGATCTACCCTCGTACTTTAAATCGATAGTTAAAGTTTATTGCAGGCGTTAAAAAATCCGGTTCTTTTAAAAATATATGGCAGCCAAATTTTAGAATTTTTTTGTTTTTTTTTTTTTTTTTATTTAATTTTAGTAGAACTGTGTCCTAAAAAATTCAAGCGTCAAGCAAAATCCGAATGTTTGAAACTCACAGAAATTGTCTAATAATATCGCGTTTTATAATAAGCTACACCAAACAAAAAGTACTTGAAACAGTTTCAAACGTATGGTACCTCAAAAAAACGCAGTAAGTGAAATTAAGCGAAACTATTTGGACTTTTATAACTTCGCTTTTTATTGATTTGTTAATTCCATTAAAATTTTTTGTTAAAAATAATTTCAAATTAAATCGAATGTTGTTTGACATCGAATGGCAGATCAATTTAAATTTACAAAAACATAAACATTTCTCGCACACCTTAAAAACGACCATTTTAAAATCAACTGATTTTCATCACAAATCTGGCTGATTACTTATTATTTACGAGTATCTGTTTATTTATTTATGTTCTGCAGTTCCACATCCGCTCTTATAATATTTTAAAATTTTGTGTGTTTCGGGTAAATGTTCTACTACAGAATTTACCCGACCTTATTGAGAAGTCTCCTTTTAGTTTGATACACTTCATTCACTGCTTTCGTAACGGCAATGAAAGATGAAGTCATATCAACAACTATAAATTGGAAACCACTGTGGCGGATTCTTTCATGCGAAATTGAAGTAAATGAATTAATTACGTAATAAGTCTCTGCTTTACCAAGCAGGCAGACTTCATCGCTCACTAAGCGCGATATCATTTTTTTAATTGATGATCTTCAAAGTACTGACGTAACCGAAGTTTATCGGTTATTAGTTAATGATTCCTAAAAATTTAATCATGAAGTTGAACTAGAACTTTCCCTACCCTCGTATTAACAAATTTTAATTGTCTACGTTATTTCTTACAATTGAGCGAAAATTTGAAAAAAAAAACTGTTTGAAAATCAAAATTAAAAATTTAAGATGAAAATGTACTTTCTTCGCCAAAAGGTACATTTTCAATAAACAAATATTATAATTATGTCAATTTCTAACAGATTAATAAAAAAAATTGTTTGAAAAGTACTTGCAGAAAATTGTTGTACGTGGATAAAGTAAAATTGTGGAGAATATTAAAGTTGTGAAAAGAGACACTTTCAAATAATTCGAAAGATTCGAATAAAAGATATTTCATTCATAAGGTGCTTTTCATACAAAGAGATTTTAGAAATATTAATTTTAAAGGTGCTTTTGCAAAGTTTTTCTTTTTTCAATATTAGTAACTAAAAAAAAAAAAAAAATTTTTCAAAAAGATACTTTTTGTTTGACGTCCTATTCCATTTAAAAAACAATTTCTCACTTCTCATGCTGTTATTTGAAATGACCAAGGAAAACAACTTGTTTTAGAAGAAACAACAAGGAAAATAAATTGTTTAATTTAACAGCTTTTAACAGAGACATGCAAAATTGAATTGTTCTTACCCAGCTTTTTACTTAAGTATTGAATAATGATGACAAAAACTGATTTACTGGACGTTTAAAGATTTCGTTTTTAATTGTTACTTGTCACGTAAAATGTATAAAATTTTACATAAAAATTTGGTTTTAAGATTGATTTAGATTTGACGTTTAAGGAAATTTTTTAAAAGAAATATAAAATGTAAATTTATACTAAGTTCTGTAGATCCTGTTGTTAGAGGGTTTTGGTGAGCATTAAGAATTTATAAGGAGAGATGGAGAAAAGAAAAGGAAATATGACAATAAAATTGTATACAAAAAGAGCTTTAATTTTCAAGTTTAGAAATATTAGATACTAATAACGGCAGGCAAGCTTTAATGCGGAATTAACCCAATTTACTTGTGCAAGCTTTAGCTTTTTAGGAGTATAATAAAAAAAAACTGAGAAGCTTTTCAAAAATATAAAGCACATTTATATGGGACAACAAATAAAGCTTTCAAATATTGAAAATAAACTTGAAGTAGTAAAGAATATTTTTTTTTTATTTAAATAAAATTAAAAAAGAATTAAAATTATTTATAAAAGCAAGCTTAAAATCAAATACATAAAAGCGTTTTTGCTTCAATAGCTTTATAATTTCTTTTAAAAGTGGTCAAATCTAAGCAGAATCAATCAAAATTACTTTGAATATTAAAAGGAAAAAACTCAGAAATATAATTATTTAACTTTTATTTTTTAATTATGTGAAAAATATTTTACACTGAAATCTTTTAATTAATTAAATTAACTTTATTGGAGCTTCTTGGTTTTATTGTTATAGTTTTTTTACGAAAATAAAATTTCAAAATGATAAATATTTAAAAATTGCGATTATTTTGATAAATTAACTAAATGTAAATCTTGTTCTGTGAGTACCGGAAATGAAGACCTTTCAGTATCATTAAATTTACAGTTTTGAATAGAAAATAAAAAGTAAAAGAGAAAATAAAAATGGAGAAATATATTAATTAGTTTATAAAACAAATTAAATGGTGTTAGTGTTAAGATCTTTTTTTTACATTCCAAAAAAACAAACAATAATTCTTTTAAAAATTTAGACACCTTGCCGCTTGAACAACACTACAAAATTATCCAAATTTAATTATCGCGAGCTAATTGTTCAACGATAGGTCTAACCTTTTAGTTAACTAGTTCATTAATTTAAAAAATTGTCCGTATATACTGAAATCAGTCTCAGCAGGTCCCATAGACTCCATTACATCCAGAAAACTCAACGTTTAAATCGATTTACATACAGAAGGCATAATTGGACATAATTTAAAAAAAAAAAAGAATTGAAATCTTGCGTTGCAGTCGATGTTGTTTATTAATGTTATCATGATCGTATTAATCGGTAATTTTTCTTTCAAAATATGGATAAACTAGTTACAACAAGATGGCGGCAAGTGTCATACGGCGACCGCAATCCACGACATCAAATTCAAAATTTGAGGACAAATGAATTCTATCAATTCTAAATTCCATAATATGGTTATTACTTCCCCCGGGGCACATGATAGTCTTTTTGGAACCTACTATTCCATTTAGACTGGTGTCTTGCGGGGTAAAAGGGAGCCCAGGCCCCTCAAAAGCTAGTAGGAGTCACCTGGGCAATCCACTATATTTCCACGGGAATCAGTGACCCGCAGAGTTCCGTTATTTGTCTCTTTAGACATTTAACTGTTCTCTGGCTGATTATTGAGGTTGGCCCCTATATGCGAGTATCGTGGTGGTTGTGGTTTCGAGTGAGAGTTTGTGGATCGGATCATTCACAATGAACACAATGAATGGTTCAGGTCCAATGAGTATGAATGCCGTCGTGTTCTTAATTATATTAAGCTTCATGCGTTCTAGACCAGGAGTTGGAAAGTCTCCAACTCTTTAGCAAGGAGTGAAGGCTGCGACCTACTTCGGGCTTTCGAAATTGCTACTAGGAGTGACCGGAGGATATACGTATTCGATGGCCTCTTAGGGCGTGAATGACATTTGCAAATTATTCAAAGTGGTTTGACCACCATCTGATTATGACTACCTAGTCGGTGCAGATGTAAATCAAATCAATATGGTTATTACTATAAATTTATTTTTAAATCAAATTCTTCGAAATTGTTGTCTGTTTCATCAGAATTCTCTTTTTCCTTTACATTAATTTATTTTAAAAATTATTGTTAAAGAAAATTTAATAATTGCAATACTTACAATTCCATAGAGAGTACAGTAGGATTGGGACATGCTTGTGGTGCACGGACATGACATTGTTTGTGACAAATTAAATGACAGTCACGACACTCATAACCCTGTTTACCAGGTCGTCGAGGTATTGATTTCATACATATAGAACATTGCAAGCCGCTTCTAAGAATAACAATTAAAATTTATTTAAAAAAATTCAAACGATTTTATTGCCAACTTACCCGCTTAAATGCTTTGCAATAAAGGTATGATCATTGTAAATGTGTAATTTTGTGCCCTTACGACGCCATCTTGGACGTTGTGCAATATTAAGAGGAACAATAAAGTGCCTAAAGAGATTATTAATTAATTCTTTAAAAAAGCTTTTCAGGTATCGTTTATAAACGTAATAAATGTTTGCAAAAATTATTGCAAAAGTTTTATTTTTGTTGGAAAGTCTTTAAAAACTGTCACTAGTAAAATTTAAAAAAAATGTTTTTAAAATGTTACTTTTGAAAAAGATCCTCTTTTTAATAGCACCTTCTTCAAAAGGAGATAACATCAAAACGTACTTTATTACAAACTATTACTGTTATAATCCGAACTTTTATTTAGAAATTGTTTTCTAAAAAACGTATTCCTTATTAAATAATTTTTTATACATATAAGATTTATTAAGGGACATCTTAACAAAGCAAAGCCTTGCAAAAGAGGCTTTGAGAAACGAGAAAAGGAAGAGCATTTTTCGAATGGCCTATTTTTATAAAAGTTCGTTTTTATTAATCATCCTTTTATATAAAAGGTACTTTTCCCCTTTTTAAAGTTAATATTTAATAAAGTGAGCTTATAATAATAGTGACTTCATGTAGAGATATATTTTAAGGGTAGTTTTTAAAAATCGTACTTTTATGAAAGGTATTTTTTCAGAAAAGCAGGCCTAGTTTTATTAATGATCACTTTTACAGAAGGCGTTCTTGTAATGTTGGTTTTTATTTGTTAATTTTTTTTTCATAAAGTTATTATTAATAAAAGCTATTTTTATTATTATTTGTACACTCTTTTTTTTTTTTTTTATTAAATATCGCTTACCTCGTAACACCATTTTCTATGGTTTCCAGCACCAATGTAGATGCTTCATGCACATAAGTTTTTGTGCTGGCTGAGGAAAAACCTGAGATTGCTGAGGACTCTGAAATTGAAGAGCGTCTTGAATGATCTAAAGGGGGTGAGGTGCTCGTTCGAGGTCCTAAAACCCCCAATTTTTGTTTATTTTTATATATTTTTGTATTTTGTTTGAATAACACAAATTGGCCAGTGGAATGTTTTTATTTTGTTTTTTTTTTTTGTTTTTCGAAAACACGTATAAAATTGTAAAAAAATGCGTGCAGGGATTTTGACACGAAATAATTATTAAATTGATTTTTTATAAATTAAGAAATATTAGCCATAATACCAGTTATTAACATTAAATATTATTTGCAAAATAAAACCACAAAACACTCAGAGGGGTTGGTGGTTGGTGGTTGGTGGGTTGATAAAATAATGTTGAAAGAGTTGAGTTCAATTAAATCAAAACGCCAAGTTAGAAACCCAAAATAAAACGTAAATTAGAAGTTTTTATTTTTTGTAATATGAAATGAGAAATTAAAGAAAAAGAAAAAAAAATTAATTAAAAATTTTGTCACAGTTTTTTATGTAAAATTAAAGTTTTGTTTATAAAGCAATTAAAAAAATATATTTTAGAAAATTTTTGTTTCAATTTAAGTGTGCGCAAGTGTAGATTAAGATGTGGGTGTATATGTGCATATCCACCAAGCATTATTTTTATACATAGTTTTGAAGTGTATATATGTGTGTGTGTTAGTTATAATATTTTTTTTATACATACAGTTGTTATTGTTGGTTTTATTAGTAAAACATTTAGTAAAACATTTAGTGAACAATTAGTTGATGTTTGTATGTTGAGAGTAGTAGAAGGATTAAATGTTATTTTGGTGTTATTTTGTTGTAAAGAGACAGAGACAAAGAAACCAAAACACAAAAAGAGACAATTTTAAAATTTTTACTACATAAATGAAAGGATTAATACATTTAATGGAAAAATATTCAAATGAAAAAGTAAAAATTATAATTATTAACTTCAAACAAACGATTTCCCTAACTTCTCTATCAAAATTACTTTTGTAAATGACTTTCTATATCAGACTAAAAATTCTATTAAATATTTTACAATTACAATTAATTTATTTTTCAATAAAAATTTAGAAATTAAAATAAAAATGAACTTTAGTCGAAATATTCACTAGCTTACAACTTTTTCAAAAATTCTAAAATCTGCATTTGTTTTAATTGTATGAATTTTTATACAAAAATGACTTTTTTTAAATAGTTGTAAATACTTGTTTTAAGAATTTATGAATTTTTCAAAACTAAAATTTTTATAGAAAATTTTTTGAGAATAGAATATGTAATTTTTTTCGCATTTACTCAAGCTTTTGAAAAAAAAAATTCGAAGTTTTAAAAATTAATTGATTTTAGTTTACAAGTATTATTTCATTTATTTAAAATTTTCTTTTAAAAATGTTTATAATATTATATGACCTTTGGCAATTATATTTCGATTTCAATTGCATTTATTTTAATACTTAAAGTTTAAAATTAAAAGTTTCTTTTTTTAGGGAAATTTTGCCTTTTTGCAACTGCGATGACAAAAGTATTTGATATTTTATAAATGAAAAAAATCTTAATAAAATTTTGTTTCATAAGATTTTGTTTAAAGTTCTTTACTTAAAAAATTTCCAATTGAAAAAATATTTAACTTGGTTACATTTTTTAATCAATTTGATTGAATTTTAATTTTGACGAAATTTTATCCTTAAATTTAATTTTCTAAAAATATTCACTTGAATTTTTTGATCTTTAATGAAAACAATACAAAACTTTTTTTACAATTTTAACTTTTCATGATATTCAACATATTTTTCAGAACTACCAATATTTGAATAAATAAAACTTATAAAAATTGAGAAAAAATTTAAAATTTTTAATGAAAAAAACCGAATTCCCTTAACTTTTCTAAAGAAAAAATAGTCAAACTAACAACTCCTGAACTAGGAATTGTCAACACTTTATCAAACATAAGGAAATAATGGGTGAAGTGATTGAAATGATTACGATGCTAGTAAAATAGTAATAGTGAGGGTGGGTGGTGGTGGTGGTGGCGGGATCTAAGGTAATTACCAAGTGAATTGCTTTTAGACAAAACAGCACGATCGACAGATAATGAACGTGAATCACCGTTAAGGGTTCCTGTAGGAGTGGTAAGATTATTATTTTGTTGTGACGTTAAAGCGCCACGATCAGCTGAATGAGTGCGTGTTTTAGAGCGGCTTAAACGCTTTTTCAGTGTACCAAAGAAATTACGTTTTTTGCTACGACCACGATCATCAAATCCTCCACCTGTCAATTCCTCCGCCTGATGTGAATTTATATTGTTGTCGGGCGACAAGCCATTGCGAGGTAAACTGCCACTTTTGGAAAAACCATTATTTGTAAAAGAAGATGTATTATGGCCATTAGAATAACCGGCAGAGGCACCATTGTTGGTTGTATAATTATTATGAGCATTTGGTGAGGAGGCAGCATTTGGTTGACCAAACTGTTAAAATAAATTTAACAAAAATCTTCATGAAACTTCTTTAAGATTAAATTAAAAACATTGAAAAACTCCATTTTGGAAAATTAAACATGCTGGCGGTTTTAGTTGAAATAAAAAGCTTTCTAATACTTACCTCGGAGGTGGATTCTCCCAAAGCACTATCGTTACCTGTGTTGTCTAGGGACGGTGTTTCTTTATTTAGGTACTCATTTTTAGGAAACGAATCAGTTGGACTCGCCGTTATATCCGTAGCCGTTGATGTATCCGCTATAATTTGTTCAATATCTTCAACTTTTCGTTCTGCCGTCAAAAATTCTTGAGTCTTTGTTACTTCCGGGCTTTCTAAGGCTTTTGTAACAGCGGCATTGAGAATGTCTTGAGATTCCTTAACTTCGATTTGGCCATCATTATTAAGTTCCACCTTTATTTATAGGCGTTTTGTGTTTTTTGTTTATAGGTTTAAGTAGTAGGAAGCGTGTAATTTGTAATTATTTTATCAGGGCGGGGTTAATTTTAAGCGCAGTATTTTATTAAATATTATTGTTTTTATTTTTTTTTTTTTTGTTTATAAAAAAGAGAGAAACATTTTGTTAGCATTTCATCACACTATAAACTAAATAATATTATTCACATATTTTCGTAATTGAAATGTAAATTTTGTGAATTCGCAACTAAAAGTTAAATCAAACTCAAACTCAAAGAAAACTATGGAAATGTTAAAAAAACTCAAACTGAAGTTTTGTGTTCATTAACGTTGCAACATGGTTTGGATGCTTTTTTGATAGTTACCTTAAATGAAATTGGATTTGTTGAATTCTGCTTGATGATTAATGGCGAGCGTATCGAAATATTGATGATTTTCAATTAAATGTTTTGTATTTCACAGGAATCATTTGAACAAGAATAAATTAATAACAAAAAATAAATAGCTTAAGTGCAGAAATGTTCTTGAAACAAAGTGAGTATTAAATATATTTTAGAAAGTTGATTCATGATTCACATGGGATTTTTTTTAAATTAAACTTTTTTAAGTTTTTTATTGAAACTTTTAAAAGCTTGTAAAAGTTTAAAAACTAGGTCTAAACTTTTAACGCAGGCTTACAAGAAGAAAAATTATTAAATCTCAAGATGTTAATTCATGAATCACCTCTAAAATAATAATTCTCTCAACCAAATATAAATTTAAATAACAAAGCCATTAGCTTACCCTCTGAACACTGTGTATAATCAGAGTACTCTTACTGGGCTGTCCGTTGGTATTTAAGGCACCCTCTTGTAAGGCACGTACAGCGGCATCAGCCAAATTTGAACCATTTTTGATGTGTTCATTAATGGCCGGTGTACTTATATGTAGAGCTTCTTTAAGTTTATACGGCCTAGGACCGGCAGGTATTTCAGCGCCCTCAATAAATACAAAATCCACAGTTATTGAACCAAAAACCGGTTGAGTTTCATAGGGACGCGGCTGCAATGCAAGGACTTGAGTCGAGGCGGGACCCACAGCCAACTCATCAATGCCAACCAAACCTAGACCCAAAAACTTGAGATGATCTGAAGAATCTCTATCATATACTTCAAATAGAATTTCAGCGGATTGGGGCGCCAAATCGCTTTTTAACAAATAATTAAATTAAAGTTTACATGCGTCTAATTATTATTATAAATTAAAATCAAACTTACAATAAGAAATGTTCATCCCAATATGGATTGCTTCCCTGCCTGGCACCAGTTTGATTTTTTTGAGCTGGCTCGTCCATTTCCACCACTACAAAAGGATCTTTGGCTTCCTTGAGACCTTCACCTTTAACAACTTTAACCAGCAAACGTCGGCCCGAGATCATGGGCTGTAAACCTTGTTGCATACCTAAGTCCGTTTGATTCTGGGGAATGTATAGTGTTAAGGAAATGTAAAGATTTTTATAAGCCATATGAAATGATAAGAGATTTAATTTATTGTTGTTGAATTAACCTAAAAATAAGCCTTTGATTTTTATTTAAAATCTCTAATTAACAAAATTTTCTATTTAATTAAGAGGTTAGATATTAAAGGAAATTGGTTTTAATGAATATTAAGTTTGATTTTTAGTAATTGTAATAATATCGAAATGGTCCCTGTAAAGGAAGAAAAGAAGAGACAAATAAATTTCGATTTTAGAATTTCAACACATAAACAAAACTAAAAATTTTTAACAAAAAAAGATTTGTTAAAATGTCAAAATATCAAAGGCATATTTTTTAGTTTGAAAGTAATGAAATATCAATATTTAAGAAGTGCAAAACTTAAATGGGGAGCTGGTCAAGGGTTAAGAACATAGAGAAGTGTATGATGTAAAAGATGTGAACTGTACAAAATCCATTTAACCAAGAGTAAAAATAAATAAAAGGCTGCTTCCATAGCACCAGATATATAATTTGATGTATTTGTAAGGGGAAACGACTGTAAAAGTATTGGGAAAAAATATATGACAGTCAGATTAATGACAATGTTTGTCTTTTGTGTTTAAAATGAGTTTTTGTAAGCAATTTTCTTCTCAATGTTCTAACGCTCACCGCCATAGTGTCATATTGCATAGGATATATTACAGGCAAATCTATGGTATCAATATCAGCACGAGGACAAGTAGTATATATAGAGAAATCTACTGGATATATAGTATCACGCAAGGCTCGAGTCAAAGCTTCGGAAATTTGAGCTTGCAATTGTTGTTCGTCTTGATCAATGGGCTTAATAGCACCCACACTATTCATGGCAATGCGTATCTGAAAATATTTTTATATTAAACGACGATGTATTTTTACAAGACAAAAACAATTTATTTACATCTGGAAAACCTTCAACTCTCATATCACCCTTTAATGTATTGTAGTTCATGGCATTTGCTATGCGAGCTCGAAATCTTGATACGGTCACCTTGTAGTGAGAGGTTTCTACTTTACCGGATTTAAGACGGAAAGTTTTTACTTGCAATACAGGCATAGCATCGCAATCAAATGTTATAAGCTGTTTAAAAAATAATTAAATTTATTGAAAATACATATTGGACAATTTTTAATTCTTAAATGCTATTAATCATCTTACCATGTCGGCTGGATTCGTCTCATCAGCATTACAGAAAATGTTGCTTAAGCCGGGTGGTGGACTGTCAGGCAAAACACGTACAATTTCAACAGCCAGACCCTTAAATAAGTTAAATAAAAGAACATTAATACGGTGAACAATGTGTCAAGCACAAAAGTCGGAAAAAAATATTGTCCATAATGGTCTTTCCATGTCTATTTCGTCTTCTCACTTTGTAATATTTATATTAATTTATTTTTCTTCAAAATTATATTTATGGGTAGGACTGGCTATCTATTCCATATAATAATAAAATTCGATCACAAAAAAAGAAAGATGTAACTCAGAATGCAACACTGGTGTACAGAAATTATTATTTTTAGAAATTTTTAAAAATATTAGAAAACCGGCCAAACAAAAACTGTCACGTATTTAATTTTAACTAACGGCTTTATCTCACGATACTCCTTGGCCTTTAGGGCTTTATTAACTACGCAATAATGATGTAAACAATGAAGATACGATAAAGACTATAGCGGTTGAAGTTCTGCTATTACTTTTGCTTTTTCTGCGTTTTATTAACTTTGCTAAATAGATACATATATGTAAGTATAGATACATATTTTTATTTTGGTTTGAACTTTGATTACTTCATTCGAATGACAAACAGAAGAAAGACTCATATCAAAGAAAACATCAGAAAATATATGATTATTGAGTTGTATTCATTTCCATTTCAACTAAGGTCAAGGTTTTTGTTGCCTCAATTTTTTATTCATCATTTATTATCAGAGATGGAAAATCCTTTAGTATTTTCACTATGTATTGCAATAGGAAAGCACTCTCTTATTCGTTTTTAAAAAGGCCATAATTCATTTTCTTACAAAATCGAATAGCTCAGTCAGAATAAAACCTGCTATAAATCTGTTCAAACAACTATTTTCTATAACAGTGATGAGAAAAACACAATTTTTTTTATATAATCATGTGATAATAACGATTGTCGTTTTTACAGGTAGCAAAATTTCGTGGTTATGTATTTTCAAAATTTGATAATTAAACCGAATGTAACGAAAGCGAATTGCAATGAATTTCACTTCCTTTAGCTAAATTTTTTATTAGGTTTTAATAAAATTAGTAAACGCTTAAAATAAAAATCTTACTTAAGATCCATTAGAAATGGCATCGGTGTCCAAATTTTGTTTCTAAATTTTAAAATAAATTTTATGGGAGATTTTGTTAAATCTATTAGATTTTGTAAATAATATTATTTTTACAGTGTTGAGTCTTGCTGAACGATCTTCTACGAAGATCGAAATTCCATCCGATTTTTATGTAAATTAATCTTTCGATTGTGCATGCTGGCCAACTTCGTCAACTACTAATTGTCATAAGAAAGTAAAAAGTACCGAAAAATTAAATTTTCCATGCCTGGCTTGTATAAAATACAGCAGACAAACCCAAGTGTAAGTTGCATATCCATTTATGATTTAAAAAAATATTGTGAACTCATTCTCAAAAGTTTTTTTCGTTGAGTTTTTAGCACAAAGTCTACCAAGGCTTACGTAATTTGTTTAGAATACTCCAAAAATAAATGTGTTATATTCGTGATGGTATGAATCAGTCAGTTTTTTTTTTTTTTTTTTGTTTTTTGTTATAATATTAATTTGCTAAACAGTATTTTATGGGGCAGAAATGGAGTACGTGGTTTGCGATTTAAATTAATAATTTCGCTTTTGAATATTTGCGGCTGCTGTTGAGGTTTATAAAAGAAAAACTGAAAAAACTAACTGTTCGTTTAAAAACAGACACATCACGCTTTTAATATCTTTCAAATAAAAAAAACAGAAACATTTTTAATACAAAGTAAAAAGTTTAACATTTGATAAAAGGAATTTAAATTTTCCAATGAATTTTCGGTTACGTTTGTTATTGTTTTCCATTGACATAATTTAACAACAGCATCAATTGGACGATGTTGTCAATAAGCTAAGGAGCTAAATACAAGCATCAATATTTTTTTTATTATAAAGACACACCGCTGTACAACATGTGTTTGCGGACTTTTCTTTCTACCAACAGAAACTTCTGAAGTTTCACAAACTATACCCTCAGGCTTTTAAACAAAAGTTAGGGATATTTCTGATTTTGATTAATATGGGGCTTTATCTTTTTTGAAACCATTGCAGACAGACGTTTGAAATATGCACATAGTGTATGACCTCCACATACATTACATTCTGTCTTATACTGTGTTAGTCCATCTCGCACTTGAAGTACTTTTATATTTCGAAATTTTAACGAGCCTCCCTTTCCGTTTCATGTATTTATAAAAGACTTACGTCTTTTCCAGAAGTACAAAATTTTTGTGGGTTCAAGAAACTCTCAAAATCGCCTGTTTTCATGTGAAAATAAGTAACAAGTGTCATAATTCAAAGTCCAAGGATTCTAGATTTTACAGGAACAATTTTCTTTTTTATAGCCCCAACTGATATTGTGAACTTCATACTTCATAAAACTTTACAAAAGTTAAATTAATCGATATGCAAATGTTGATCAAGCTTTTTAATTTTATTTTTATTAATAATTATTATTAAAATGAAAAAATTAACAAAAGTTAATAAATTGTGTGTTAGTGGAAAATTTATGTTTGCGGTTAGTTGCAAGTTGAATAAGTTGTTATTGCATCTGCATAATCACAAAAACAAATTGCTGAAGTGCATACGGTCAGTATTTTAAATACGTGTAAGTAAAACAGTTTATTTGACCCAGATTTATGATTTTAGTTTTATTTTTTAATTCGTAGATATTTTATATTAAATCGATTCTACTGCTGCAGCAATGATGTTGTCAACAAAAACAAAAACAGATAGCTAAGATTTAAAGTTGCACAATGTGTCTTAAATAATATGTTTTCTCGCGTGTGTATTATTCCAATTGGAAGTTTGCTGACATTGAAAACTTCATATAATTTTTCTTATTTTCTTTTCTAAGTAGAAATAATCTCACTTGTTTCCAAAAATTTTGATATCGGTGCTACAATAAGTAAATCTTGGCATCTTTTTCGTTAAAACATCGCAATTCAATAATTAGATATGCAGTGGCCTCGAGCAACCAAAAAGAAGATAAATACTAAAGTGCACCAGTTTTTATTTAAAAAATAGATGTATGTATTGCTAGTGGGTCGTTATACTTCAACGAAAGGTGAGGTTAAGATATTATGAAATATTTTTCAGAGCCATGAAACTTTGGACGATTGGCACTGCTGGCGAATCCCAAGAGACCACTTTAATAATATACTGTTCCGTACATAATCACATGAAAATACCGTTAATACAAGGCTTAAATTCATAAATCACTTCGGATATGGCCTTTTATTATAGGCTTCAGCTCTTCCAAAGATGATTTTTTTGGCAATCAATATTAAAAACTTAGAATTTAAAATTAAATTGTGAACCTTACAGGGCATGAGAAAACCGAAAATTAAAAAATCCAAAATAGGATGTTTATAAGACTTAAAAGTAACTTTATTTTTTATTTATTACGAATTGTTTCGGGATTTTCAAGTATTTTTTTTTTTTCTAATTCAAGCAAAAACTTTTACAAAGTAAATATTTATTTAGTTTTATAAACTAAAATATGTAAGACTATTCAAGCGCGTCTTTTACATGAGTTGTAATTAAAGATGCAGTCTTTTTGTCATATAAACAATTTGTATTTTTTTTTCGTGTTTACTTCAGTATTTCTCTTAATGACCCTTATCATAAATTAAATACGATAGAATTGACAAGTGTGATTTAGAAGAATGGATGGATGATTAAATGTATAAAAAAATAATTTAACATCGATTTTATTTAAAACCAATTGTGACGCAAGTTGTTATATATGGACATATTTATTTATATATTTAATGAACACATAATGAAAATCAAAACCAAATATATTATTTATAAAAAAGAAAAATAATAAAATATTTGTATGTAATTAAACAAATATGGAAAAGCTAATAAAGCATGACGTGAAAAATTATTGCTCAATATCAGAAATCCACCATTTGATCTTGTTAAAAGAAGAAAATATTTAAAAGCTAACGATATTTCTTTACAATAGAATTTATTTCATCATTCCTAATCGTCTTCAAATTATTGACAATTTCAAACATTTATTTACGTAAACTTTTAAAAAGGTATCTTCTACAAAGAACGACTTTTATTAAGGGCATTTTTTACAAACGGTACTTGTTATTCTTTAAGTAAGTGTTATTCTTTACAATAAACAATTTTTAGAAATTGATGTGGAGTGAGTATACGGAACCGTGAAAGCCCTTTAATTTTTCAAAGAACGTCAAAAATGTTTCATCTTTTATATGTCAAAATGAGCACAACATGTCAAACAATTATTTTTAAATTTGAGTTTAAAGTTAATATGGGAGCAATAAAAAACAATGGAAAATACAATACGACTACTGACTTCGCATTTGGGGACACACGAATATAATCGAGAGTTATCTAACCATACGAATTTAAGGGCCCATTTACAGGTATCACCGTTCTCTTCGCAGTTGAACTTTTAATAACTTTTATCGGACTTAAAAACACTTAATGTTATTTAAGTTATTTTTCAAAAGTACTTTTAAAGTGCATTGAAAAAAAAGGTATTTAAAACAAAAAACATTTAAAAGAGATTTTCATAGAAAGTAATTTTATATATTATTCTTATTTTATAAAGACATTTTTTAAGTAGGAGTACTTTAATAATAGTTCGAAATTTTTAAAAGAGCCTCTTTTATTAATAACTATTCGCTTGACAAAACGTAATTTTATAAGAAACAATTCTCAAATAAACTTGTTTTAAAAATTTGTTTTACAAATGTTAATTAACTTACAAGGTACTTTTTTAATGAAAGTTTTTAAATAAAGAGTACTTCTTGCAGAAATATTTTTTTCAAAACGTAATTATAGAGGAAAAGAATCGTTAAACTATAGAATTGTTGAAACAATATAAACAAATGCTACTCAACTTACCTCTTCTTCGTTCTTATGCAAAGTGTCATTTAATGCGATAACCCAAGACATTAACAGTTCATTAACTATCACCAAATCACTATAAAGCCAGCGAAAAACTTGACTAGTCCAAGTGACGGAAGTCTGCAAGAAATAATAAAAAGCATTAAAAGAAAATCGCAAATATTTAAAATAAAAAAAAATTAGCAAACACAAACTGAAAACACATTAATGAATTGAGGTTGACTTACTGTTTCCGGTCCAACAACATTTGAGGGCGGGGGTACGTAACGTTTTTTAAGATTTTCCGGTCCTGCCGAGCCTTGTCTTACCATACGTCTGCGTAGACCCGCACCACCTGAACCGGCGCCACCTGCTGGCGGCCTGCCACGTCCACTACCACCTGTTGGTTTAGTTAATAAATCTTTTATTTCACTTTTACTTGCTAAAATATCACGCGGTTCTGATAAACGCTTTTCAGTTTTAGTAACACCGGCTCCAGGCGCGACACTACTCTGTCGACTATTGCTAGCGCTGGCAGGCTTTTCTTTCAGCATATATTTTTGGTATAAAAATTTACACAGCCACACTAAGAAAAGAGCCAAAACGGCCCATATAAATATAAACATCGCTAATGAATCCATTGTTATATCACCAAGACCTTCAAATGTACAAATATAATCATCGATTTTATCTGCTAAATCCATAATATTTTAAAACGTTAAAGTTTTAAAAAAATTGCGCCATTTGCATCATATCTGAAATTTGAAAAAAATTTAATACGTAAAAATTATTGTTAAGAAGGTTTAAACAGAGAAAAATAGAGAATAAAATTTTTTTTTCAGCTAATGCTGAAGTTTTTAGGGTTGGCAACTTATATAATTTCACTGAAATTTTATTTCACTAAGATCTGATTTTGAATTTATAAAGCACTCTAGTTATCCTAGTAAATAAATACATTTTATGTTTTTCGATATTTCACATAATAATATTTGCGTAAAAAATTAAACCAATTCGCCATTAAATCATTCTTTTTTTACCGCAACAAATTTTTATAATATACCCATCAAAATCTGAGTAAATACAAATTTTTGGACAAGATTTAGATCACTATTTTTAATACTGCGGACATCACGAATATCATAAATGCATTGAGGATATCATACACTGAAAGGTCGGGGAGACACAAATGCCGATTGAATGTAGGTTAAAGATTATATGTAGAATACTAATTGCTAATGGAAATGAAAGTGATAAATTAAATTTTTACATGTCACTTCCAAATCATAGAGCAGGTGCTGGCGAATTTTCACCATCACAAGGTAACTTACGGCCTACTGCCTACGTTGAAGCACTGGCTGGAGAACCAGGTGGAAAGGTTAAAAAAATGCTCATTGAGTTGGATTACATGAGGAAAACAAACATGAACACCAAATAAGTTCTTGAATTAGCCCTAAATCTTAATAAGCAGGACATAAATGAGCAAAAAGACATAGCACCCAGATATCATTTCACGAGAAAAGTCAGCTTCGTTAGATAGCATTGGGTTGTGGATCAAAGAAAATAGCTTAAATGATTCGCATTAAGATCATTAGCTATTTTGCAAAGCTACTAGTCGCTGACCAGTTTGAAGTAAATGACAGTTGGGTGGAGCGAAGGGATGTACCTTCTTATTACTGGCATTTTCAGTCGAATTGTTTTCATAACCGAGCATCAAAACAGCCTTCATGATTTGTATTATAATATATTCATCATTGTATGTTACGAAAAATGTAATATATTTTTTTTTATTCATTAAAAAAATTGTATTAATATTTTTATTTCCGATTCGAATAAAAAATCAACATAAACAAGCCATAAATGCCCAGTAATTTCGAATACTAGCGAAACCAATTTTTTCTTGATTACTGCGTCAATTATTATTGTTAATATTTCTTGAGTGACTTGACTGGGGTTTTAATACCTATGTAAGGTAATGTCATATGCATCCCCAAACAAGACAACGCCGAACAAATTTTAGCAGACTTAAACACAACCCATAATAGTGTTACGTGAACAATGGAAAAAGAACAAGACAGAAATATTCATTATCTTGGCATCAGAAGACTGTTTAACATTTGACATCTACAGAAAACCAACTACGACGGACGCTATCACCTCGAACCACCCTACTCAACATAAATTAGCAGTATTTAGACATATGATATACCGGCTTAAGATAATCCCACTTATTCCAAATAAGTACAACAAAGAACTCGACACAAATTACACCATAGCTAAAAATTACGGCTACAAATCCGCTACTTTCAACAAACTTCTTAGACAATACAATACTAAAAACAGGAATAAAGAAAACAAAAAGACGACACACTTTTACCTGCACAGGGCCAGAAATATATAGACTAATTAACCCTTTTCATAAAGAAGGTTTACTCATAGCATCAAAAACCGGCAACATTGAAAGAAGTAATTGACAAATTTAGCTCCAGCCGAGTAAACAGACTTTCTTGTACCTGAAACATACTTATATAGAGCAAGCAAACAGAGCACATACTCTCATATAAACGAAAAAGTGAGGACTCCAACTTTGCATTTGACCTTGCCACTCAAGGACACACATCAAGGAAAATAGATGAATGTATGACATTACGACATCCAAGCAAAAAAGGACGAAGACTAGATAATTTTGAAAACATGGAAATCTACAATAAAACGAACAGGTAAACATGACCGCAGACACCGTTTGCACACCACTAAAACTACTCATATGCTCAAACAAACGGAAAACACCCTCAGACAGGCAGATAATAATAAAAATCGGAAATATTGAAAATTTGCCTTGCATAAATTGTCAGGTGGCTAGCACATGAGTAGATACGACTTTAACAACAGAACTACATAAACCTGAACACTGAGTCACCAGCACAGATTAGAACACGGCTTGAAAATTATGTCTTCACATCGACAGCGCTCGCTGTTCATACCGAACAAATAGCCAGAAAAGACAGAAAAGAATGACAACAGTATTTCATTAACTGGTGCAAAAAAGCCAAAGAACTTAAATTTCACCTAGAACTGCTAGGTTTTGGGTATCTCTTTTATTTATTCTCCAATGTTCATTTTAAAATAATAGAAAATAATCTTTCAATTGTTATAGAAATCATCATGTGAGTAAGGAAAGCTAAATACTATAACAATAAATATTCAATTGATTCTATTTTAGTAGCTTTCGGTTGTCCACTTTTGAACTCATATTCACATATAACATTCACTGCAGTTCGACTTTCTCCAGGAATAGCCCCTATTATCGCCGAAAACCATCTTGATTAGATAAGATTTTTAGGGTTTTCTCGCATAATTCTGCATCCAACACTACTGCAATAGTATATAATCCTTCGTTCTTCTTTTTTCTTACTAAACTGATAATTGTTGGAGGAACTACAGCTTATGCCCCATTTTACATAGATCCATGTCATTAGCTTATTGGCGTTGCCGAACATTTTCCTCAAGTTATTTTCAAAACGTTTTGTAAACATTTATCTGAACCAATTTTAAAAACAATTTTTTAAATGCCTTCATAATTTTCATATCGTTCTGAAAACTAAAGTTTTGTGCTTAAAAAAAATTAATAGAAATATCAATATTGAATATAAAAGCAAATGAAAAGGCAGAAAAATGCAAATAAGAACAAATAAAAACATTTAAAATTAATATTTGTTTTTGCAAATTGTTTAACAATAGAGAAGCATCTGGGATTTTCAAATAAACACTTGATAGCCAGAAAAATTCAGTAGAAGGAAATAAATATATTCAAAAGAGATAACTAAACACAAAAGCAGACGCCACATTATAACCCAACAAATAATATCAAATTTTATGATAAAAGGGTGACCGCCGCCAACTTATATAATTCCAAGTTTGGCAAGTATAAAAAGCAAAATATGTTTCCCATCAAAACAAAACAAAAAAAAAAACAGCAGCAGATTAAAGAATTTATATTTTTATAATCCTCATTTCGGAATTTATTTCTTGGATCTAAGAATTTTAGGTAGACACAAATATTTGCTTTTGGTGTAAGTTAAAAAAACAAAACCACATAAAAAGAATTAAATACACAAGATCGTACTATAATTAACTGAGGCAAATCAATAATCAGGTGATAGCCCTATAAACCGAATATCATGTTTAAATCACCTAAAAAATTCTAGCAGTGCTAAGTTGAGTCATTTTTGCCATCACTAAAAATATCAAAATTGACGCTGATTTTTTTAGAAAATTACAAAACTTCAGCTTAAAAATATTTCCTGTTTTCACAGCTCATTTCTCTTCTATTCCAGAGCACATTTTGTATGTATAGCCACAAAATTTTAGGATCACCCTCGTCGGTTGCAAAGCACTAGCCGATTCAGTTGTTGTTCAATATTTCGCTTGCCATTTTTAATTTTTCATTTTTTTCAAATACACAAAATTAATTTACAAAATATATTTGAAAACCTATTTTTAGAATTTTCAATATACACATTTTCTTATTTTATTCTTTATTCTTTTGTAAAAAATTTCTGAAAACATTTATTAGCACTCACTTTTGTATAATTTTGAAAGCTATTAACTTCTTTTTAATTTAAAATAAAAATTTTATTTATAAATAAATAAAAAATTTAATCGTATCAAAATCGTAAAAAACGGAACGAAAAAAAGGAGAAAAACGTAAAAATTAAACTGAAGCGAAAAAACGGAACAACTTTTTTGCTTTCAAAAATCAAAAGAAAACTAAATTAAATTTTAGAATTTTTACTAGAAAATGGCAAAGAAAGATCTAAGAGATACGATCTTAATGCTTTGTGCGTCGAATCACAGGGATGTTTACGAAAAGTTGAATGAATAAATGAATGAACAAAAAATTAATGACGACATCGTATTAAATATTTGGCACCTAAAATACAAAAAAAAAGTTGTATAAAAAAAAAGACATTCATCCCACTGTATACTTAATTATTTAAGAGAGGTACATTTGTGGTTGTATTTGTGGCATTACATCACACTTTTACGATGCACCTCAAATATATGACATCATTATATGAATTTTTGTAAATGTTGTTTAACATCAAAACATTAATTGTTTGCTTTAAAATATTAATGAGATAAAATTAATAAAATTTCTTTTCCATAAAATTAATTTTTTTGCGAATCTTTTTATACGATCTCTTGAACTCCTATTCAGATCACAGATTTAGTGAAATATACTAAAATATTCAAAATTCAAATTACATTTTACCGTCCTCATTATTTGTCTAAACAGAATAACACTGACTTGATGAAACTTTTTCAAACGGAGGCGCAAATATTTATAAGTCACTGAAATAAATATCTGACTCCCACCCTGCAAACAACTGCACAAGCCAACATGCTAAGCTGCAAAACAGATCTAAACTAAACATGACTAGAATAGTGCAGTTCTATATACCGGTTCAAGACTGGTGCGATTATACTCAAACTACCCGACAGGTCATATAACATTGTTACAGGTAGCTGAAAAAGAATTAAGAAACTTATAAATAAAGCGATGGCCTTCATTAAGGCTCATAATTCGAAGGTAGTAGCTCTACTAGGTGCTTAATGAAACTGCTTAACAATAGTTTGCGTTCCAGGTCGTGAGAAAATTTGTTAGCAATGAGACACTACACCATTGATTGGACGTACATCGGACCTTATGGAAATATTAAGTGCTGACTACTGTAAAAGCTGTGGCGATGAGTAGGAACAAAATACATTTAAAAATCTTCTCCGCGACTGGGGAAAAAGATGAAACATCTGCATGATCTCATGATATGGAATGGCTTTGGATGAATAAACTTGCTTTAGGCGTGCAAACCTCTGAGATAACCTAGCCTTTAACTAGTTTAAGGAAGAAATTTATAAATCCGCAGTTTGAAATTCTATACTTCTTTTTTATTTTTATTTTTTTTTTTTTTTTTTTGTTTAGCCGTCGTCTTACTAAAACGATTTTTCTTCAGTTTAATTTGATTTATTTGGAATGAGCACGATTGTCACATTGTGATGTCGAACACCAATTACGGTTATTTATAATGAATTTGTTTCTCGATAATCATATGTTGATTTCCTAAATTTTGGATTTAAGGCGATCTCAAGAATTAAGGGCACATCATGTGATAACTTTACTGCTTAGCATGATTTTGCTTATAGATGATCAGCTGTTGACTGTGAAGTTTTTGGTCAGTTCTTCCTACAGTTAAACTTTAAAAACATAGAAGAAGCATATTTGAACAAATTATAAAAATTAATTTCTGATGAAATCCCTATTTTAAGTGTTAAAAAGACTTCTATTAAAAAGATTTTTAGTCTGAAATTAATTTTGTTGCATAATATTAAAATCAATACCTTTTTTTTCAGTGTAATTTTTTCAAGAAAAAAATCATATAAATAGCAAATAATTATTTTCTATCTTCATGCAACATGAAAATCTTAATACAAATATTTTGTTTTGTTATTAACTACATCAAAAAAATATTACAGCCACAATAATTACTTAAAATCTATTTTTTTATGCTTTTTAACGTAATGCCTGTTTGCTTGTATTAAAGTGAAATTTGTGATTCTGGTATGATGAGATCTTACGAATACAATAAGCATCTTTATCAAATATATGTTTGTATGCAATTACAATTGCATAGTTGCTGTTATTATAAAATTACATAGTTGTGCAATGATTTGTAAAAAAGTTATTTGATTTTTATAATTTTTTTTTCAATTTCTTTAGGTTTTTTATATTTTTTATTGATATAAAGTAAAATATAGCAAAAAGTTATAAAAATACAAGCAAATACTTAATACGTAGTTTTTATTAAATTTTAAATAAATAACTTAAGTAATAACTTCGTGAAATAAATCAATATTGTAATGTATTATTGATCACTCATGTAAGATTTTCAGACAAAGATATAATTTTACCATAAAAATATGAGAAACAAAATTAATGTTAGATTTTAATTAATAATAATTATTAACGCTCAATGCTTAATTTTATTATTTAACAGGATGGTATTAATGCTACCATCGAAATTCGAAAGATGTTAGGATATATTTAAAAAATATTGCTTCATCCAGCTCCACTTTTCTTTTGACAACCCCTTAATTATTTCATTTTTTTACTGCTTTTTTATAATTTCATTTTTTATACATTAGAAAATTACTTTTGAATAGTTTTCAAACTCAAATTAAAATATGTCAAAACTAATAAACATTTAATAAATTTGTTCAATAAAACACAGTTTTTTACAACAAAATTTTCTCACTCGTTGACCTGGGCTTCAATGAAACAAAATTTAACGTATATTTTCCGGTTCTTTCATCAAATGTTTACACTTATTTATTTAAAATAAAATAAATTCGCCAAAAATAAGAGAACTAAAAAAATTTTAATATGTTAATTTAAGTATCAAAACTAAAATAAACTTGTATTTATTTACTTTAAAACAGTGATGTTAAACATCGAGGAAAAATTACAGATTTTTTTCAAATCAAATCCCATAAATAAAAGTTTTAGTTTATACTATCCCCCAAAATCTCCCTGAAAATAATAACAAATTAATTAAAATTCATTTCGTCATTACCACACATATTCTTAGTTGTGTTTTGTTTCCAAAAAAATTCCATATTTTTTTTCACATTCAAACCATCCAACGTTGTTGCCCATCCACACATTCTGGAATTAAAAATATAACCATTTCTGAAGTGTGTGTGTGTGTGTGTGTGTGTGTGTGTGATTAGATTTACATCCGCGCCTGGCCATGAAGCCTTAATCAGATGGTGGATCAAACCACTGCATAATTTGGAACGTCTGCTCGTCCTAGGAAGCCGAAGCTATAATTCTATGCAACAGAACTTTCTAGTTGCAAATCATCACTCCTTGCTGAAAAATTGGAGACTTTCTAACTCCTGTCCAGAACACATGTCTAGCATGCTCACTGGACTGGATCATTCACCTAGCGTGTCATTAACGGCGAAATGATCCTGGCCACCATAGAACCATAGACTGATATGGGGCCGCGAAACCACAACCACCACGATACTCCCATAAAGGGCCAACCTCAATAATCAACCAGAGAACAGTTAAGTGTCTAAAGAGACAAATAACGGAACTCTGCGGGTTACTGCTTCCCGTGGAAATAAAGTGGAATTTCCAGTTGTACCCCTGCTGACTTCAGGGGACTGGGCTCCCTTTTTCCCCCAGTTGCACAGGTCTAAGTTGTTGCTATCCCCAAAGACCATATATAAGTGCCCCCGGGGGGAAACCATTTCTGAAGTGCTTCGTTATAAGTATAATCCTACTTTTGTTTTTAATTTCATTCATTGTTGAATTTCCATAGAGAGTTTAGAAAGGTTAGCTACTGCCATATTAATATATATACAAGCCTTTGGCCAAAAATGTCTTGAAAATGTTTATTTTTTTTTGAGAGAACAATTTATTAATCTACTTTTTCCACTGGCAAGTAGCGTGATTAAAACATAATTGCTTACATTACAGTTATCATTTATTCATTTTTGTCATAAAAATATGTTTGTTTTAGATAAAACAATTGAAAAATAAATGTATAACCAAATTGTATTGTTGCTAGAAATTATGAAATTGCAAAATTTGAGGATTCATCTCGTAATCTGATGATGTTTATTAAGATGCTCATTAAAAAGCTTTATGTTTTTTTCAATAAACTAATTAAAATAAATTATTTTATATTTTATTTGAAAACATTAAGTACATGAAACATATTTTCAACAGTTGAGTAAAGTACGTTTATTTTCCTAAAGTATTTTAAGTAACACCTTATTACTTAACAAATTAATACTGCTAAAAAATTTTTTTTAATTGTTCAAAATTTAGTTCAATATTAGCGAACGAAAAAAATCAATCTGTACAAAACTTAATTTATAAAATAAAATTATGGAAAATTGTGGAAAATGCGACATTCTTCATTGCGTGATATTAAAATCTCTTGAGATGACGAAAAAACCTTCCCGTTCGGCAAATATTACTTCATACCTTTAAGAAAATGGTGTCAATCAAATCAGTGTGAATCAATCACCTTTAATAACAAAAGAGACGATAAACACATTATTAAGGTCAGCTAGACTATTCCCTTTATTATTAACAGTGATTTTCTAATGAGTTTTATAAACTATTTTCCACTATTTTCAATTGCATGCAGACACCACTCACTTCATTGTTTGATCTGTTTTCAGTGCAAAAAACAACCTTTATACTCAGAGGTTATTAGTCGCTAAACATATACATATAAAAATACATATGCATATAGATACATAATTAGGCACACATTTACATTTTGCATGCGTATTTATGTACGTACGGTTGCATAAAAGGGAGATATAATTTAAAACCGGTTATCAGCATTAGCTAGTAACAGATTGCAATATCATGATTTAAATATTTTATAAAATTAGTTTAACTCTTACTCTTAAAATTTATTACGCACACAAGCATGTACAACAGAGTATCAGGCCGCTATATAATTCTCAGCAGCGTGTAGGCTGCCTGTCTGAATCTATGCAAATAAATATAGTGTCGACAAAATTTGTAAAATTTTTTAAATGTTCATATTTTTAATGTTATTGGTTTTGGTTATTACGGCGGCTCCATACCTAAAATGTTAAAATGTTAACCTAAATTCTGTCGCATTTCTCTATTATTTGAAGCGTAATAGGAAGACTATTGCAATTCCACTTAAGCACGTGATAGTTTTTATATTAAAAATGTTCATGTTAATTTTTCTATACAAAATTTATGTCATAATTTTTCGATAAAAAAATCTAAAGCTATAATTCTTCTATAAAACAATTTATACACTCATAACTTTTCTGTTGAAAATTATCTTTGGTCGTCATTTTTCTATAAATAAATTTTCTTCAGCCATAACTTTTCTATAAAAGAATTTCGTGAGTCGTAATTTTTCTTTAGAATATCTTATCGATATTAATTTTCCTATAAAACTATAATTTTTCCAAAAAAAAAAACTGACAACAACTACAAAAAATAATATTTTAAATTAAAGGATGTCTTAACAGTGACGTGGTTATTACGTAAATATTATTAGTGAATCCACTCATGATCATTTAAAATTAATTTTAATATAAATGTGGATTTATTTCAACTAAAATTAAGCTTAGATATTTTTTCTCTTTGTGCTATGAACGTCTGGACTATTTCGACATTAATAGTAATTTCCTTAACAACACCAGAACCCTGGTTAGTATTGTGTTTACACGGAAACCCTTTAGAATTAAAAAGATTTTATGGAAAATTATTATAATTTTCCCAAATTTCTTTTATGAACAATAAAAACATTTTTTTTATCATCAAATCTACTGTGCAGATATGAATTGAGTACCCAAAACTGCTGCATATATAAGCCCCACACTTCTACTTACATTAGTTTTATTTGTCAAAGTCTTTTGTTAACAAAATAAAATTTTATTGCTACGCTTCAAAGCCAGAAGCGGCATTCATACACAGTTTTATTAACAGCAACAATATAATCGTCATCCCCAACACTGCCATCCAAAATACAAAACAAACACAATGAAAGCTTCAAATTAGACAGTCTTTTTTCAATGGTTTTATTATTTCTTGTTGTTCACACACTCATAAATGTGTACATGTAAAAAAAAATTTAAACAAAATAAATTCTACCATTAAAGCAGTCTGTGGCATAGAATTATAAAAATGAAAAGTATTAAATTATAGTCTCCATAACATTAGATTATTGACCTATTTTGGAATGGTTCAGAGTGTACAAAAAATCCGAAATTAAAAAGAATGAATTGTTTGGACGTTTTTAAATTATTTTAAAATAAATTCTTTACTGCAAAGAGTTTTAATCTAAACACTTTTTATGGTAAATAATTAATTTAACTGGGACTTTTAATTTAGATTTTTTTCTTTTAAACTTAATTTGTCATTTACACACTGGAATTATTTTCAAAATGGAATTTTTTTATTGAGTTATTTGTTTTCACAACTTATATTTAAATTACTGAAATTTAAGGATTTATGAAGTCTTTCTGTGACAAAGTCAATTTTATAAAAGAAAACACGAGAGGAAAACGGTTTTAGGTGTGAACGAAATTATTTCTGATTTAAGTTTTATAAGCAAAGAAAATAATAGACATGAAACGTTAGTGGTTTTATAACTTTTACCAAAATTTTAAAGTGACCTAAAATAGCTTTAACATCATATCAGAGTGGATAACAAAAAATGTGAAATTTTAAAAACTTATAAAACTGTCCTCCTGTATATGTAAAAAATGTGAAATAAATTTGCATACGTAAGTCGCATAAAACTGACTGAATGAATGAAACGTTTACACCAAAAGCCGTTTCAAATTTTTCTGTACACCTCAAGCACCATTAAAAGTTTCTTTCGTATTCTATATCAAATGTTTTGAATAATTTTATTAGTGCCACTTTCATACAAAACCGTTATATAGACAGTTGAAAAGTTAAAAAATAGAAAAGCAACAATTTATGTATGTTAATTGTGTTGCACAAATAAATTATTTGTGAAAATATTTAACTAAGCAGACATGAATGGAGCAAAGTTGACTAGAATAGTGTGGAAACTAGTAAATGCAAGTCAGGTAAAAGTATGCAATTCAAATATCTATTTAATGGAATAGAATGCATATGAATATCGTTTAAAGAGAACATGTAAACAAATGAATGCCAAGAAGACATCACACATTGCTGTTTATATGTATGTGCGGTTTTACACACATCAACTTTTGTTGCTCAACTGTTGTTTTTTCCATTAGAAAGAAAGAGAAAGCTTTATACCCCTTCTCTTTCTTTCTAATGGAAAAAACAACAGTTGAGCAACAAAAGTTGATGTGTGTAAAACCGCACTATGCGCTCGCATATACTCTAGGGTATATTCAGGGATTAAAAAGGTGCGTTGGTGTTATTTTGCCTGAAAGAGTACTATAAATTTTTCTCAACTATTGTATATAAGCTCTTTTGAGTTATTATGTGGCTTGTTAAGCCGGAAATAATTTAAACAGCTTTAAGACATTAGTACTCTGAAAGGAGGGCTTAACCACCCTCAGAATAAAATTGAGCCTGCCCTCTGCAAAGTTTTCATCATCTTAAAATTTTATATAGCTCCCTATAAAAAATGGTCACGCCAATGTTCTAGACTTTAGAATTACAAAGATGTATAAAAATTCTTTCCAGGAACAATTTTAAGTTTAGTGATAAAAGTTAATTTAAATGAATTCATTTATTATGCAAAATCTTATTCGAAATGTAAGGAGGCGCTGCCTTGAAAAAAAAATTCAAATAGAGGCTCTGATAACTTCGATTCAATTTACTGATTTATCATATATGGATTCTCATAAATAAATTTAAGAGTAAAAAAACTTCATAAAAAAAATTTTATGCATTGAATAAAAATCGTTTTTACTAAAAAAAAAAAATGCTATCATATGCAAATACAACTAAATTTCATAAGTTTGTTTGAGTTTGTATTAAAAAAAAATTATAGAGCAAAGTGAAAGCTACCAAGAAATTGAAAATTTTCTAAAACTTTTTTCAGACTAAACCAGAGTAACTAAAGTTTGAAAATAAATACAGAAATAGTTTTCATTTTAAAAAAAAAAATATATAAAGTGTTATAAAAATCTTTACGGTCAAATATTGAAATATTAATTTTTCTCTTTGCCAATAACATTGTTTTTGGTACAAAATTAAATTTACTATTTTCATCTCATTATTCGTACTTTTCTATATTTTGCGTTATAAAATGTACGAACAGTTATGATAAAATACTTGAAGGTAAATGAACTTCTTGAAAAAAAATGTATTTTTTATAAGAAAATATTCTAAAAAATTTTCTAAATGAATTACAGCTGCTAAAAAAATTTTATTTTTATTAAAACGCCGAAATTTGTTTGTAAATGTTTTTATCATCGTCTTTTTTTGTAATTTGCCAGTCGTCTTATAAACTGACTTAAGTTTTAGTCAAAGGAATTTTTTGAAATTTAAATTTTTTTTTAATTTAAGATTACTAATTTGACCTTATTTATTTTTAGTACTTCATTCTTTGTTCTTTGAGAAAAAGATATTTTTTCTATAATTGGCTTTATTTCTTTTCTCCTAATAAAATAAATAGAAGGAAACAATTTAGCGTTTGCAAACAATTTATTTTTATAAATTTAATGTTTTCTTACTTTTAAATTTTTTTTAAAAATTAAGTTTGTTCTTTCTTTTAGTTATGCGGTCTTATCAATATTGTGTGCTTTAACCTTGTTTTTGTATTCATTAAATACAACTTAAATTATTTATTCAATAATAAGTTAAACATTTATTTGTTTTTACTTTTTGTATATTAATATGAATTAAACTGCACAATGGGGTATTTTGGTGCCAAAAATTTTAGCAAATTCTCTTTTTGAAAAAAGTAGTTAAATATAATGCATTATAGCTGTAGATGAACTAAAATTTAGACTTTTAAAGATTCGACATAAAAAGTTTGTTGTCAGGGTCAAATCAGAATTTTTTGACTTTTCTCTCCTAAGCAACTAATTCAACCGTCAAATCGTAATATCTGCTTAGATGTTATCGGTGTTTGTCTTTCTTTTCTTATTATATTCACATAAAATTTATTTGCGATCAAAAATATTTGTCTAAAGTTCTACTTTAGGGTTTTGGAATCAAAGGGTAAAGACTTAACTAATTTATTTTCGCTGTAATGCCCGCAACTCCGACTGGAATCAAAATAGCAAAACACAAATTTTATATTACTATGATCCCTACAGCTATAAATAAGAAAATTTTAAAAAAATGTAAGGTCGATCCCATAGGTCGATTATATCACATATATGTCCCACAAAGACCCATGTCCAGCGTCCTACGTACATTTAGTAATTCTTTCAACAGCTTTAGGCAGAAATTTAAAGGTAATTGATTTTGAGAAATATAGTCTTGATTTTCAAAAACAAATAATAAAAACATAAAATTTAAAAACAAAGGGTTATCCATGCATGGCACAAAATTCTTTAATTGTGACTCCAACTCGCATTTAACGGATTTATTTTACTTTTAGCCTTCCGATTGTCAGTAAAGCGTCATTGAGTAGTAAGTTAATTTTTATAAAATATATATTTTAAAACGTTTCCCACAAAATCACAATTAAGCTAATATATCTTTTTTTTCAGAAATAAAAAATAAATATAAAACCCTCAAAATTACAAAAAATCAAAAACTGAAAAAAAAAATGCTTTAAAGATTCATTTTATTATCAATTAAAATAACGTATAAAATATAGAAAGAGTAACTAATAACTAAGGAACTTAGTCTTTGCAAAAATCTATAAGCCGCTTCAAATTTAAAAGAAACAACCTAGCAATCGATCACAAAATAAGTAGAAATTAGTCTTTAATTAGTTATAAAGATTAAAATAGTGGACATGGCAATGCCAATAAAAAGGAATATTTTGGTATTTGATATTAAATAACATTTAATAATATTGTTATTACGACGCTTTGGTAAATTAAAAATTAACAAGATTATGTCTTGCTAATGCGTAAACCAGTCAGCAGATTTTTATAAAAAAAATCGTTCATTTTAATAAATCTAGTTCAGTAAAAATAAGCGTGTTGCATTTTGGTGCATCAGGAGCACATTACTAAGAAAGAATTTCGGGATTTAGTCTGTGCCGTTTTTCGTGTCAGAAATCGAAATCATTTAAATTATGCTGTTGTTAGTCTTATATAAAGTGACAAAACTTAAACCGGACCCTGTCCTTTTAAAATTTATTAAAATTTATTAATTTTACACTTACAGATGAAATTTATCCTCTTGGCTTCATAGCTGAAAGCCCATCAGTTACTGATCATCAACACATTTTTCTTAGCATTTTGCAAAGTTTTAAATTAAAAGAATTAAGATAGATAATCACAGTGTTTCATAATCTCTGCATTTAAATGCGTTTTTTTATTTAAATTAAATGAAGTGAGATCATTTTGAAAATTATATAAAAATAAAACTTGAATGTTTTTATATTTCATTAAAGCCTATAAAAGTATTCAAGATGAGATCATTTAAACAAAAAGTGAACATAAATTACTTTTGATTGATTTGTACGTGCTATTTTTTAATATAAAAATCAAAATAACAAAAAAAAAGAGATAAACAAATACACTTAATATGCAATAATTAAATATTATTATTCCTAAATTATTCTCATTATTGTTTAATTGTTCGTTCGATTATTTTACTTTGAAAATTTTAATTGCTGAGATCTTTTTTAATACTTTGGACATTGAGCTAGTTTGTTGGTTTACTTAAGATACACACAGCAATTTTATTTTGCATATCAAAATCCATTTGTAATTAAATTACTTTATAAGTCGCACTTTAAGTCAAGGTAACCCCCATAAAAAGAAAAATTATGTTTTAAATCCATATAAAGACTACTTTTTTTAACTTTTGGTAACAACTGTGTGTTGTAATTTATATAACTAATAAAATTCTTCCATAAAACAAAACACCATTGTCGGTATAAACAAATATTTACTTTTATTGGACTATTTTATATTTGGTTTTCAAAAACAATAAAAATCAATTTTTATTAAACTCTTCTTCATTTTTTTACTTTGCTGTTTTTTTTTTTTTTTTTTTTGATATGCAAAACTATAAAATTTCTCTGAATGCAAATATTAATTAATTTTTTCTTCATTTTATTTTTTAAAATGGCATACAAATTTATTTAATAATATTTTATGCATTTGATGAGAAATACCCTTTCTATTATTTTTTATAAATTGTGATCACTGCAGCACACAATTTTAATGCAACTAAAATAAGAATAAATACTTTTATGGCTACCGTACCAAACCATTTCAAACTTAAATATATTTTTAACATCTGCCACATCCCTCTATCTTTAGAAGCACACGAGTAACAAAATTTATTTTAGACTAAAAT